>OY728131.1:491595011-494095011 GCA_963277665.1 Viscum album | reverse complement strand
AAGAATATTTTTTTATAAGATCAAAGGGTACACAAGAGGTTATCCTAATCCCAATGTAGGTAAAGGCGTGGTTAGTGCAAGACTAACATATGATGAATGTCTTGGTGATATTATGACAATGTTATGATCTTATGGATCATGTTCTTTGATTATTTTATGATTCATGTCTTACGAAAAACCAATATTTATTCCAGGACTCATGATTATGATATATGAATTTCTAGGTATTATTTTAAAATGTTAATATCATGTTATCATACCATTTTTCTCTCATTGTGATTAAAAATGATTATTTATTGATATCTCCCTTTTTTACCCTTACCGACCATCTAAGTTCACCCTTTATTATGTTTTATTTTCCCTAAGATATAAATAATGGTTTTAAATATGATATGTCTAATAAGGGTTCTAGTTATGAATAACATAATGGGATATGACATAGATATTTTATGTATAAGATATTTATGTATCAAAGTTTCCAAATACACTAAAAATTGATGGTTCAGGAAAAGATATTAATGGTATGTAATGAATATTTATCTAATTCAATGTAATATTTATGAATGAAATGTTTTATTTTCCTCAAATTATCTTTAACTTTGGAGAGTAATTCTGGATTGGGTTCCAAAAGTAATATTTTATAATATTTCCATATTGAAAAAAAATTTGGTACCAAAATCATCATTTTTGTGATTTTTAGGATAAAATGACGAGTATCGATGAAAATTATACTTTTTATACATATAATTATCTATCCATACATATAAAAAGAGATAAATCCATCTTCCCAAAAATCAATAAATTGGAAGGAGGGAATCTTATTTTTAAATATAATGTTCAAAGATATATAATTTCTTTAGGTGATGTATATATCCATATTTAGCCTTTAATTTCAAATTTTCATTATGTTTTACATTTAAAAAAAACCACACTAGTATATGCTAGTTATGTAATGAAGGATACCTTATGAACATCAAAAATGATAAATGTACTATATTTAGTTCATAATGAGATCCAATATTATCTAAAAACTGGAATTATAATGTATATAACATAGAATTAAATACTCAAACTACCAAAATATTCATTTCCTTAGTGTAATAAAATATAATTAATTGATTTGGATAGAAGTCTAGAATAATGTTAAAACAAATTCGTAATAAAAAATTTAAATAAAGAACCTGTAAAATATCTTTTGGAGTTAAATTTTAATTATATAAAATCTTATAAAATCTACCAATAAGGTAAGAGTTATAATGTGAGTTTTGAATTGATATATGATATCTCAATATCCACACCTCTATATTAAGTTAATATGGATCTTTTTAGACTAACTCACAATGAAAGAATCAGAGGATTTTTTTTGTATATTCTTTTTGGTGACTACACTTCCTATATATGGATTTTATTTCTTGTACATAAATTATAAAAATTAAATATATTTTAAAAGTTTACTTCTCTTTTTATAAATGTGAAAATCCTTCTTATATCACTATCTAGAGTAATAATGGAAGAGAATTTTAGAATCATGAATTTGAAACTTTTTATAGTGAAAAAGGTATAAAACATAAATTTTCAGTAGTAAGACCTCTATAAAAAACAAGGTAGTTGAAAAAAATAAAACTCTTCATGAAATATCCTTGTATACAACATGTGAATACCATGTTGAAAAACAATTTTATGATAGGGTTGTGATTACTTACTTCTATAACCTAAATAAAATTTTATTTTATCTTTTTTTAATAAAAACAACTTATAAACTATTTAATAGATAAATGGAAAATATCAAATACTTTAGAGTTTTAAAATATTAATTATTAATATTAAATATAAAATAAAACTTTACAAAGTTTAATTGAAAATTTGTTTAAAGAATATTTCTTAGTTACTCAACCATAGGAAAAGTTTATTAGGTATTAAACAAAAGATTATATACCCTAGAAGAAATGGCATATGTAAAATTTAATGAAACTAATCCTTTTTTAAATATTCTTTTACTAGAAGCAAAAATAAAATATTTTTTGGTAGTTCATAAAATTTTTATGGTATAATTTATAAGGATAAAGAAGATACATCTACTTAACTAGAATCACCTGAAAAGAAAGTCTCACCATTGAATAAGTTAAGTATAACTAATTATTATAAAACAAGTCACATACTTTGAAAAATATTCCAAATAATATATATAAGATAAAATAAAAATTGAAATTTATAGTGCTACAATTTTGGATTTTTATAATTCCACTTCATTGAATCTAATGTTTTCACTCAAGAAATACACCATAAAGTTACCAATGAAGTTGTATATAGAAAAATCTACTTTAAATGGAACTTTTAATGAAGGAGAATAAAAATAAAAAGTAAACAATTATAAAAATTCAGAATCAAATTCCATAAAAAGAATAATTATATAATAATTTTTATATCCATTGGTAAATTACTTTCCATATAAAACTAATTTTTTAAAGATCATAATCCAAATGTGCCACTATTTAGTCCAGATCATATATGTCTGAATGAGTTTGAAAAATTTGATATTTTCTCTAAAATGTAACATACGGGAAATGAACAATTTGTTGAAATTTAAAATATTCTAAGGATGTTTAAAATGATGTTTTTATTTTTAAAGTCATCTTAAGCATCAATATAAAATAAAACTAGAATGATATCCTTCATTCAATTTCTAAAAATTTCATAGATGAGAGAGACATACTTAATGAAAAGGTAAAAATAAATGATAATATATTTTATTTCAAAAAAGGTTACAATGAGGATAGAGATGTAGTCAAGAAAATATTTAAGTATATTGAAAATTTCAGAAATATATTAAAACGAGTTGGAAAAAAGAATCAACCACTCAAGATGATAAATGATATACTTCTAAAATAGATTAAGGATCTTGAAAAGAAACATCAATCATGATTTCCATACTTCTATTTTGTTTTATCTAATTTAAATTACCACTTTTTAAATCTCTTATGGATTTTATTATTTTCATTATTTTATTATACTTAACTCTATTTCTTTTTTTAGAATAAAAAATGGGCATAACAGTAAGTTTTAAGACTAACTTTATTTTATTATGGGGAAAATTATTAAAGGGTAGTATTTTTATGTCTTTATATACTATATTTTACCATTTCTTATGATAATAAAAAGGGAGGGTTTATTGAGTCATTATTTTAATGAAATATTTTGGATACTTTTTTTTATTAATAATAATACATATTTTTATTTTATTAATAATTTTATAATAATGTTATTTCAGTAAAAGATATATATTTTTAGAATCATATATTCTAAACTCTATTCTTTATGAATTTATATCTTATCTAATTCATGTTAAAAATGATTTTAAATATAGAATATCATAAATCTATGAATATATATCAAAGATAAAGATGACTAATGAAAAAAATAGAAAGAATTAGAAAGATTCCTTCTAAAATTATGACTCATGGTATTATCTAAACTACCATTTTCAAAGTTATAACATATAAATTTTATAAATATTAGAGTAATATTAAAATATAGTTGGTTCTATAGATTTATAGATAATTAGATTAAATAGAAATATTTTAATCATCTATAAATAAGGGTGAAATGATACTTCTTGATAGAATTATTCATCACTTACTTTGGGATTTTTGAGAAATAATATTTTATTCAATTTTAGTTCTTTTTTTTCTACCTTGACATTTATATTTTTGTTTCAAGGAACAAAACCTTATTATGTATTTTCTATTTTCTTTAACTAGTCTTTTGATCAATGATTTTTTATAGATAAAAACTTAATCAATGATAATCGTTAATTAAATATTTTTTTTGGGCATGGATGTATAAGTTTTCACTAATTGTACATGGTACTGATAAGTAAAGATAATGACCCTTTTAGGGGTTTTCACTCTCAATATTTCAGCCATTATGTTTTTAGGGGTATTTTGAAGCTGGAGGAATAATTAAGAGAGTTTTATGGAAGAATATAGGAGGAAAGGAAGGACACAAGGTCTAAGAGAGCACTGGGTACCTGATGGACTTGAACTTGGTAACCTATGGTGTGTAGGTGGGTCTGATGGTTCTTTCTAGAACTGCTCGGTACCCAATATCTTGTATCAGGTAATCTCTAGATTCCTAGGAAAAATACCCTTAATAATGGTCATTTTGGAAAATTTAAACCCTAAATAATCCTAAAACTAGGGGACTGGGATTTCACTTCACATTCTGTCTTCCTTCACCCATACTGAGCTCTCAACTCTCTTACTCACCACCTTAGTGATTCCTTTATAAATCTTGGTTTAGGGTGCCTCTGGTTGGTTATAAAAGATCAATCTCAACAATTTTAGGCCATGGCTCACCCCTAATTTTCTTATTCTTGTTTTTTCACCATAGTGGTAGGTGTAACCCTTATTTATCAATTTTAGGACTTATGTATCTTTTTAATATATTTATTTTACTTTTAGTTAGTTAGTTTTAAGAATTTAATCTTGGAAATAATAAGGTATTCCATTAGTAATTCTTCCTCAATTTTATCTTCCATGTTAATGGTGGATTAAGCCTTAAATTGTCACATTTGTTCAAGGTTGGTTGAAAATATACGGTTTGGTATATTCATCTTCCCTTGGACCCTAAAATAGTATACTATAACTAAATTGGTAGGTGAACCTATTTCCACCTCTCGTATTATGAAATGTTATGGATAATAACAATATAGAGCTAAGTGAATATTATATTAATCAAACAAATTAATTTAATATTGTTTTATTAATTTTTTGTAGGTTATGCATTGGTTTTGGATAATTTGAACATATTAATGTGATGGAAAACCATGAATCACATATCATTAATTGATCTATAAAAACCATATAACATGTAATACTCTTGAACTAATATCAAAGGTTTAATCATGATCACTATTACACCCGACCTTTGTTTTTCTTTATTATTTTATTTATTTATTTGTTCTAAATATTGTTGATGGTTTTCAAGTTGAGTTATTGATAAAAATTTGGGTATTTTTTGGGTATTTTATTTATTTTTCATGGTTAGTGCTCATTGTTTAGGATAAACCGTGTGATAACCAGATCAAAGGATTATTTTTAGTTCATTTTCTTCTTACACAATTTATCTCACATGGGAATCATATGGTTTGGTCTAAACTATTTGAGTCTCAAGGGTAACTATGAAGCATTCTTAGGGTGTATGAGGGCTGGAATGTAAAGACCCGTAAAATTCAAGGGAAATTTTTTTCTTAAATTTCTTTGGGATTTTACAAGAATGCAGTTTCTGACGGCACCTGACTCCGAGGCCCGGTGTGCCCAGAATCATTTGCTGAAGTTTAGCTCGGGTACGTTCAGTGAACGAATGAGCCAGTTTTTCTAAATTTTGAACCGATACTCGAAATCGAATTCCGAGGGCACCGATGGAATCACAGCGCCAATAATATTTTAGAAACACCTTTTCCGGAGTTGCGTTTTCTCGGGTGTGGTTTTTAATTTTTTTGGGGTTAAGTTAAGGAATAAAATAAAAGTGGTGCAACTGATTTTTATTTTATTTTTCTTAACCTAATTTAAGTGGATGATGTGGGACCCACAATATCCTACCCACTTGGTAGGATATTTTTGAGGTGAGGCCCACACGAGCCCCACCGTTTCTTTTCTTTCTAAACCCCCTCCTTTAATTAAGTAATACACCCGCACCCCCTTTTTAATAAAGTCAACCCTTGCGTTTATTCTGGATAATAAACGCCTCATTAATTGGGTAGTTTAAACTCCTCAATTAATTCAATTAATAGTTTGTTTCTTTTCTTTTGAAGTTAAAATTGTTGGCTTGTGTGTTAATAAAATAAGATAACTCTTATTTTATTAAAGATGTTGGGTTGTGAGAGGCTGGGGAGAATTCTCTCGAGTTCTTGAAGTTCTTCCTCCTCGCGAAGAATGCGAAGAACGCAAAGAACGCGAAGAACTCCGACCTCCGACGAAGGTAAAAAAAAAACGCCGGATTCTCAGAGATCGACGACGCGACGCCGAAGAATCCTTTCTCCGCGACGCGATGATCCTCCTTCCACGACGCTTCTTCCACGACGCTTCTTCCATGACGTTCCTTCTTCCGCGACGTAAAATTCCACGATGGACCCTCACTCGACGACGCTTGAGGTATGAGTTTTGGTTTAATTAAATCTATGTGATTTATATCCTCATCCTGTGTTTAAAAATTGTCGGAAGCCGTTTAAACTGCTAACGTGGTGGGTGCGGACCAACAAACAAGTCTGAACCCACCGTTTCTTCGTTCTTGGTGTACGGATCAGCGGGCGATGACGAAGCAGGCCGTAAGGGCGTTTTGAGGTCTTCGCAGTGAAGAACTGGTCCCGAGAGGGCCGTTGGCGAAGACGGAAGGCAAAAATGACCACCGGAGCTCGTCCGGTGGTCCGCAGGAAATACCGCCGGCGCCGGCGGCCAGAGGCGGCGGCGCCCGGCGCACTGCCGAGAAGGGCCGCCGTGGCTAAAGCTGCGGCGGCAGGCCACTGGTCCCACGACCGCGCGGGACCGAGGGAGGCGGGATGTGGTGCTCGGCCACGTCCGTTGGCAAGGGGCGGCCCTCGCGGGGCCGCGGTTTCGTTTAGGGGGGCAACGCCCCTTTGCGTGGCCGCTGGGCCAGCGCCAGCGCGTCGGGCCGAGCCAACCGGACGAACTGCCAGGCCGGGCTGCACCCGCCGGGCCGGGCCTCGCCCAAGCGGGACGGACCCGGACCCAGGTCGGGTCGACCCGATTCCGGCCGACCCAGTGGGTACCGGGCCGGGTCGGACCGGGCCCGAACCCCCTAATACCGGACTTTTTCGGTCTGTTGACCATAACTTTGGCTAAGAACCTCTGATCTATGCACCGTCATTTGCGTAGAGATCCTTGGATCGAGACTGTCGTTTTGGTATATTATACTCAAGGTTTCGGAGTACTTTGGAGTTGACCGGGTTGGTTCGTACACGAAACTAACCGGGCCCTCGGAGCAGAAACACTTATATCTCAAGCTCCAGACGTCCGATTGACGTGTCGTCAACTTTGTTGGATTCCTCTTGATGAGACAGAACTTTTGGCATGCTTCTGCTGAGCTTTGGATGTAGTTGGATAATGTCTAGGTTGGTTCGCACATGAAACCAACCGGGCCCCTGGAACGGAAAAGCTGATAACTTTCAAACCAGACGTCCATTTGATGAACCGTCAGCGGCGTTAGTGATCACGTTGAGGAACAGTCACTATGAGTATACCCTATGAGAGTTCAGGGTACAGTCAAGATACGGCTGGGTTGGTTTGCACACGAAACCAACTGGGCCCCTGAGACGAAAAGGCTAAATAACACACAGACCGGGCGTCCGATTGACGCGCCGTCTGTTGTGTTGAGACCCCTATGACGAGGCAGTACTTTTAGATACTTCTTCGATGAACCTTGTGATACTTGGAGTATCGACCTGTAGCTCATGGAGCGGACCCTCCCGGTGACGAGCTAGCAGAGTGCAGAGACCTAGTAGCTGGATGAGACTTGATGACTGTTGATCTATCGACTCGGCGTGTTTCGGATAGCCCAGTGGGGAGCACTTGGTTGTAGCAGCAGACCCACGGTGGAGGAGTGCTTGGTAGTAGCGGAAGACCCACGGTACTCAACAGAAGGAGTACCTCTGGAGGCTATGAGGGGGAGCACTTGGTTGTAGCGGCAGACCCACGACAGAGGAGCGCTTGGTTGTAGTGGCAGACCTGCGGTACTCAATAGATGGAGTACCTCTGGAGGCTATGAGTGGGAGTGCTTGGTTGTAGCGGCAGACCCACGGCGGAGGAGCGCTTGATTGTAGTGGCAGACCCGCGGTACTCAACAGAAGGAGTACCTCTAGAACCTATGAGGGGGAGCGCTTGGTTGTAGCGGCAGACCCATGGTGGGAAGCGCTTGGTTGTAGCAGCAGGCCCACAGTACTCGACTGGTGGAGTAATAAAACATTCCATGGAGTTAGGCATGCTTGGTTGTAGCGGCAGGCCCTCTGTACTCAACAGAGGATGAGTTCGGTGCGCTTGGTCGTAGCGGCGGGCCCACTGTACTCGATGGAGGAGGAGTTCTCCAGCAACTGTGGTTTCGACATCATGAATAAAATCCTGGTTGAGCTGAGTCTTTGATCTTGTGTTTCCTCATGATTGAGATGGGTTACTTGATAACTTGGGTATATGTATGGGCGTATGCCTAAGTGGAGGTTACCTGTGTGAGTTGAATCTTAACTTTCAATCCTTATCTTCGATAAGATTGACTTGATATCCTGTGTGGATTACGTTATGCTTTCCTGTGTGGATTGGGTTATGATTTCCTGTGTGGACTGGGTTGTACTTGAGCTCGGACGTTGGAGAAGAACGAGAATTGATGACTTAGGTATATGTGTGGGCATATACCTAAGCAGTGTCGGATGTTACTTCGTGATTGTATCTTTCCTTTGTGAATTATCTTTTGTGGATTCTGGGAGACCTTCGGGGGTCTTGAGGTCCCTACTGAGTATCGTTATACTCACCCCTGCACGGGCTATGCCCGCACCTTGTTGTGTTGGTTGCAGGTGACGGACAATGCAGACAGAGGCCGAGTGTTCGAGGATTGGACAGTACCCGGTGGTGGACATCACGATAAGGCGACACTCGGAGGAGGTTGACGGGCGAGAGCGTTGTAGAGGCTATCTGTACCTACCCTTCAGGTAGGATCCGTGATGGACGATCCAGGAGCTGCGCTATCTATACCTACCCTTCAAGTAGGATCCGAGGAGGACGACCCATGAGCTGCTTCCTTTCTTCCAGCTGTTGTGTTTGTTGTACTTTCTTTCAGTTGCTGTTTTCCCTTCCAGTTGTACTTTACTTTCAATTTGAGTTTGTATTCTGGCCCACTTACTTTTCCGCACTTACTGTTGTACCCAGTTTTCACTTAGTGTTTTACTTCCGCTTGTACTCTGTGGTGTTTTGTTACTTTTATAAAGGCAATGCCTTCCCAATTACCCAGATTTACGCCTTGGTGCTAGTCGCCAGCCCCTAGCCTATGGAAGGCGGGCTTGGGGTAGTCACAGCATGGGCCCCGAGGACGGGTCGTGACATGGAATATGACTTGTACATAGTTATAGGAAACCATGTGTAAATCATGTTTGGGTTTTTTATAATATTTAAAGACATGGTTTTCATATTTTGTGCATAGTTTTCCAAACCATGGAGCCAAACCATGAAAGGGGTGGTTGTCTTTCCATAGGAGGGAGCATAATTGTTGAATGGTCTTTAAACCATGGGGCTAAGTTGTGCAAGTGTGGTTTTATTTTCTATTAGAGTGCACACGGTTGACACATGGTTTGGTAAACCTTGTGGTTTGACCGTTCATCTTTCCCATAATCTCCAAAATTTGAAATTCCAAATTTTCCCTCCTAAAAATAAATCCCAAATATACCCATATTCTACCTTATTCTACCTAGGAATGTGATGAGGATCCCAAATTTCTCTTCCTTTTTCTCCTATTCATGGGTTGATTCTCCTTTGATTATTAGTGAGTTTTCTTAGATTTAGCCCTCTTTTATTCTCTTCTCTCATTCCCCACTTGTTTATCTCTTCTTTCCTATCTTGGTTATCTCTTAGACGGACCCTAGAGTGAGGGTTTGATAATGTGAGTCGTTCCATTTGATTTTAGGGTGTGTGGCGGTTCTCTTGGGAATGATTCTTCCTAATTATGAATGTTTTGTCACATTCACACATCATTGTGGTATGTGTCTCCATCCATTTCCAATCTAGAACAATCCATGCGATGCTTGAGATTTCCAAAATAAATTTTCATTATGTTATTAATGTTTGTGGTTTTTCTATAATGATTTTTTTTGTATTTTTTTGTTGGTGGTTTGGTGAAGAATGGGATTTCCAAAGTTTTTCTATTATTATTCACATATGTATTCAATATATATTTATGGTAGTTTTTTTTAAATTACAAATGTACTTTAAAATGGATTGGGGTATTTTAAAGTGTTGTTTTTCCTTGTTGGAGTTTGATAAAAACATTGTGATAGGTGGAATTTTGGTTTGAATGGGGTTTTGGTTTATTTATGGTTTCACTTCTTATATAAGAAACTCATGTTCTTTGATATAGTTATTATTGTTTTTATTTAATTGAACCTCATAAATTTTTATGGTTATCCATATATATACCGATGTGATATGTTCAGGTCCATATATGCATAGGGTGTACATATAGATGTTTACATGCATATATAATGAAATTCCATATATTTTCCTCTTTCCAAAACCTTTTTTCCTAAAATAATTTCATAGTTTTCAAATGTGTTTCAAATAATATGTTGATTTGTTTCTAAAGTTTTTTTAGAATGACCATTTGACACCTTGAGAATTGTGTTTTAATGATAAACTTGTTTTAGAAGTGGATTCCGAAATAAAGGTTTTTTTCCTTGAAATGATTTTGGATTTTGAATTCTAAGGCTCATTTGGTTCCTTTGAACATATATTTGGAAAATTATTCATAATTATAAATTATTTCAGGACCGATTGGTACTTTAAAGTTTTTTCTAAAATAAATGAACCCCTATTTAATTCCTCTAGATAGAGATCATCTTCACATGGGCGGTGATTGGAAGGTGGGTTTGGCATGCACATTGGTATGTGCAGGTTATGGTTATTTCCAAGCATGTATAAGCTACCTCACATTACCCTTTACTATTATAAAGTGATCTTAGACATCATATATAGGGTCAATAGATGGTCACTTTTTAGTCCTGATTAGCTGTACTAGATTCCCCCTGGTAGAATAATGGCCATGGTGAGTTGTTCCTCTGATGAGGCTAGTTGAGAGTAGCCTAGTTAGTGATAGACTATGAACCACATTATATACAGGAAAATGGATCTAAACTGAGTATATATAGGGCCACCTATCAAGATGTATTAGATATACCCATGTTTATGTATATTATATTTTCTGTTATATATTTTTGAAACTTTTTTTCTTGCCGTGTTTACTTTAGTATATTTATAATTGTGTTTTTTATTCTCTTTGTGTGGTTCTTCTGATATACCTTTATACTTGTTCTTAGATGTGACACCTTTTTTTATTCCTTTATATAGGTTATTTTTATTTTCTTAGATTTGGTTTTGAGAACTTGATTTTTTTGAAATGGGATTTTTTTAAAAACTAAATATTAGTTTGTTTTCGAAAGAGGATTTTGGGAAAGATATGTTTGTTTATTAAAAATATAGAAACATATTTTCTATTTGTATTTAAAAAATAGTATTTATGGACTATTTTAGCAAAGTAAATGTATGTATTATATGATTCTTACCTACTGAGCTGTTGTATGCTCACACCCTACTTGTTCCACTCAGTGTTGATAGACCCAAGTTGTTTTGTAGGTCTAGGTTTCATTCTGTTTCACTTGTGGATCTAGTGGTTATTGGGGATGGACGATGAACAAGAGTTAACATAGAGATTGTGTCTGTATCTAGTTTGGTTTTAGTTTTTTCTATATTGTATATTGTATCTGGATCTTGTTTTGTTTCCTCTTTAGTCGTTTTATTTATGTTCATAGATTTATATATTCTAGTTATATTGTGAAATCTGATTTTTTTTATGTTTTTGATTATTGGGAGAAATCATCCCCAATGATTTATCTTGTGATTCTATGATTCTTTTAATCATCCCATGGGGATTGGGGACATCCTTTGAGCCTTATCGTGTACTGGTTTGGGTGTTCTTTATGGGTATGATCTAGGCTAGTTTGTGATAAAATAGTATCATAATATCTCTTTGTTATTTGGTTTGTTAAGTGTACTAGAGATAAGATTATCTAAAATTGAGAGGTAGGTATGAGAATAGATTCATTAACTCTTACATATCCTAGGCCTCAAGTTACTAGGGAAGTTGGGTTTTGATTATTTAATTTTGATTATTGGGTTTATGTTGTTGGTGACTTCATTAGTTAATGGGTTTATGTATTTTGGGGGATGAAAATAGAAGTGAGATGGTGTCACATAGTTAGATTACATGGCATATTAAACCATGTGGAGATTGAGTACATGGTCTAATATGTTTCAAGTGGTTGGTGTATACTTAGTGCATAGTATACTAAACCATGTGGCCTAGTAATACATGGTCACTAGTTCCCTATTTAAGAGTTTATAATGTTAGTGATTTTATTGGTTTTATTTTGTTCACTTTATGTGGGTTTTAAAATGGAAATGGTTTTTGGAATTATAAAATGAATAGAAAGTGTTTCTTTTACAATGGGATTTGTGGTTTCAAATGGAAAATGAATGCTGTTTTTGGATTTTAAAGTGGATGAACTAGAATGGTTTTAGTCTAAGATGACTTAAAATGGGAAATTAGATTTAGAAATGGGTGAATTTGAGATGGTTTAGAAGTGGTAAACGATTTTAAATTTTGATATGGGAAAGGTGGATTTTAAAATAGTATTTCTAGTTTTGTTTTGTGTTGTATCTTGGTTTATAATATTGGTATCTTGGTTTAAGATATTATTTTAGATGAGTTTTGGTTTGAGATTTTTCTCAATGTTGATTTGGTATGTATTTTTATGTTACTTAGAAAATTCCACCCACAAGTATCCCAAGTTTTTATAAAGTATTTATCATAGTAATTGAATCTTCCTAGACTTCTATTGGAGTGGTGGGGCCAATATATTCTCAATATTTGTCTTTCTTCTATAGTGATCATGGTACACAAGATACTATAGAGTAAATCAAGTAAATTTTATGCAGTTTTAGGTCCTTGGGAACTCTTGAAGCCTCGTGGGTGAGAGTTGTCTTGGGTTTATTCAAGGGACTAGGTTTGTATCAGTGGAAGGTGATTATTTAATACTAACCACAAGTTTGTATGACTTGGGAGATCTTCAAAACCACTTTTATTCAATGGTTTATCCAAGAGGAAGTGAAGTTGAATAAAGTGAAATAACTTATGGGTATTTAGCATGGTCAACAAATGGTGAAGGTGTATATTGAAAACTTCAAGGTGATGGTTCCATTTTCTTTAGAAATGGTGTTGAATGATATGTTGAAATATCTTCTCTTTATGTGGGGTCTTCATCCAGAGATCGGGGATCAAGTTTTTTCATCCAGTGATGAATTTAAACTAGTGGAACCTATTATAGAGGAGAATTATTTTTTTAGTTTCTCCTTCTCATTGAAAGGACCACTCTCTCATGTTCTTATCGTGTGGTAATTTTGGGCATGCTAATCCATATTTCCATAAAACTTATAATACTTGTTTTCAGTGTGGTTGGCTAGTAAATATTAAGAAATTTTATGGGGTGGGACCTTGGAATAAGAAAAATAAGTCTAAGGAAATTCCATATCCTAGTATCCTTTCATATATAATATTTTTAGGTAACCCTTTATATTCCTTTTCCTAGTTGGTCCTATTATTGTTTTCTATTTTGTATTTTCCTCATTTGTTTTGTTCTTATATTTGATCTGTGCATTACTTGGGGTAAATTTTCAGCATGTATCCATTTTAGAGATGAATGTTTCTTATAGAATTATGAACCATGGTTTAGTAAATTGCTCCATTTTATTTTCTTTTGAATGTTCTTTCTTGTGTTGGTTGGTGGTTACATTTAATCTCCTTCCTAGTTCAACCACCATGTTAGTTGATTTCATAATGGTGGGGAGACCCACTAAAAATTTTGTTGTTGCTCTCACTTGATCTTGATGGGTGTGACTTGGATGATTGAGAGGTCAAACCAAATTTGGTAGATCCATTTAGTTTTTAGTTCTATTTGAAGGTTTCTTTCTGGAGGTTATTCCTTTGATCTTGAGAGTTTTAGTTTAGTTCCTTAGCTAAGACTTAGTAACTTTTTAGGGGCATATTTTTTTTATAGTGGGGATAATTTTCACACCCTAACCTTGTTTTTTTTTATTTATTATTTATTGGTTCTTGATCTTATTTATGTTTTTAGGGTTGATTTCCTAGTAAAATGTTTGGTTCTATAGTTTTTGGATAGTTTTTGGATATGTTCATAGTTTAGGGGAAACCATGTGAAATCCTGATCAAAGGATCATTTTTAGATCATTTTCTTCTTGCAAAATTTGTCTCATACTGGAATCGCACAGTTTGGCCCAAACCCTATGAGTCTTATGAGTAACCTATCTAACTTCTTGGGGTTTCTGATTTTTATCACATGACTTAAACATGGTTATAGTAAACCATGCAGAAAGCATGTTTGGGTGTTTTTAATCTTAACAAACATGGTTTTCATTATTGACATATGGTTTCCAAAACTATATAACCAAACCTTATAAGGGGTTGTTGTATTTTCAGAGGCGGGATTATGGTTGGTGTATAATCTCCAAACCATGTAGATTAATCGTGTGAGGATGGTTGACCTTTAAATTAGGGTGTATATGGTTGGTGCATGGTTTGGTAAACTATGAAACCTAATCATAAAATTTTCCTAGAATTTCCTAAATTTGAAATTATAATTTTTACCACATGAACATAAAACCATAATCAACCCATATACTCCCCAATTTGAATTAAGCATGAAAAGGGGCTCCCAAACCCCTCTTCCTTGTATCCTATTCATGGTTTGATTATCCTACATTGATTCTTGGTGAGTTTTCTTGGATTTTGGCCCTCTTTTCTTATCACATATTCTTCCCCTTGTTTATATCTTCTTTACTAGATTTATTTTATATGGGATAAACCATAGAGTAATGTTTGGATAACGTGAGTTGTTTATTTTGATGTTAGGGTATACAATTGGTGTCTTGAGATTGGTTCTTACCAATTCCAAAGGTTTCATCACACTCACAGACTATTAAGGTAGGAACCTCTATCAATTTCCTTTACAGAACATTCCACATGATGATTGAGCTTTCCTAAATGAATTTCAATTGTGTTCTTCTTGGTTTTTGTTTTCTAAAATTAATTTTTTTTGGCTTTTTATGTTGTTGGTTTTATGAAAATGGGGTTTTATAAAGGTTTTATATTATAATAATCTTATGTATTCAATGTATATCTATGGTTGGTGTCATTAAAATTAAAAGAGGGCATTAAAATAGATTGGGGTGTTTTAAAGTGTTGTTTCTCCTTATTAGAGTTTGATAAAAATTGGGTGATAAGTTGAAATATGGTTTTAATGGGTTATTGGACTATTTATGGTTTCAGTGATTATGTGAGAAACTCTTATTGTTTTATATATTGATTCTCATATTTATGTAATTGGACATTGAACATTTTTATGGATTTCCATGTATATTATGGTGTGATATGTGCATGTACACATGTACACATGGTAAATATATAGATGTGTACATGTATATAAATGGAAATTTCATCGAATTTTCTCTTTCTAAAACCTTGTTTTATTAAAATAATATCTTAGTTTCCAAATGTGTTTTAAATAATATTTTGAAATACTTTTCCCAAAGTTTTTTTCCAAGGACCTATTTTTTACCTTGAGAATTTTGTTTGTATGATAACCTAGTTTTTATAAATGGATTATGAAAGAAAAGTATTTGTACTATAAATGATTTTGGATTTTGAAATCTAAGGAATGTTTGGTACCTTTGGATGTTTCTTGGGAAAAATATTGAGAATTATAAAGTTTTTCAAGCTCAGTTCATACTTTTCTGTTTTTTTGAAAGATGACCACCCCTATAGAATTCCTCTATATAGAAAGGTTCTTTACATGGATTATATCGGGAAGGTGGGTGTGGCATGTATTTTGGCATATGTGGGATATGGTTAATGTAAAGCATGAATTTTCCACCTTAAATTATTCTTTACTATTATCATTGGATCTTACATGTCATCTATATGGTCAAAATATGATTAATTTTAATCGTTGATTATAAAAACTAGACCCCCATGGTAGACTAATGGACATAGTGGGTTACGCCATTGGCATGGCTGGTTGAGAGTAGCCATGTTGGTGATAGACTATGGACTACATTATAAGCTGACATATGGATTTGAACCGAGTACCTTTAGGTTCACCTTTCAAAATGTTTAGGATATGCCTATGGTTATGTACATTTTATTTTCTGTTATGGATTTTTGGAACTTTGGTTTCTTTCCATGTTTACTCTAGCATATTTATACTTTTATTATTTACTACCTTGGTGCGGTTCTTATGATATACCACGATGCTTATGATTATATGAAATCTATTTTGTTTATACCTTTACTTGGTTTGTGTTTCTTTTCTTATAGTTGGTTTTCAGAAATATATTTTAAAATAGGATTTTTTTAAAAAGAAAGGTAGGTTTGTTTTTAAAAGAGGATTTTGGGAAAATTATTTTTATTTATTAAATATAAAAAAACTTATTTTACATTTGTATTTAAACACTTGTGTGTGTAGACTATTTTAGTAAAATAAATATTTGGATTCTGTGACTCTTACCTACCGAGATGTTATATTCTCACACCCTACATGTGCCACTCAACATCGATAGACCCGATCTATTTTGGAGGTTCAGGTTTCATTCTGTTTCACTTATGGATCGGGTGGTCATTGTGGGAGAATAGTGTTCAAAAGATCCTATAGAGATTGTGTCTATTTTTTGTTTGGTTTTAGTTTTTTATTTATTGTTTTTTGTATCAATATTTTTTTTGGTTTTACAGTAGTTTTTTATTTATGTTCAGAGATTTATGTATTCTGGTCATACAGTGTGATCTGTTTTTTTATGTTTGTGATTATTAGAAAAATCATCCCTAATGATTTATCTTGTGATTCCATAATTATTATTATTATCCTATGGGTATTGGGGACTCCCTTTGGGTTTTTTCATGGATTGGTTTGGGTATACGGTTCAAGGATAACTCGAGCTGGTTCATGATAGTCACAATATTGGATTTCAACCCACATGCATAGAATGCACTATTTAGTTTGTTTTTTTTTTGAAATTTCAAGATTTTATGTCTCTAGTAAAATTATTTTTGTGATATTTATAGATGATAGTTTTATTATTTCAATGGGTATATCATGTGTATGTATAAAAGGTTTCAAGGTATACCTTTTTTTGATGAATAGGTTGATGGTATGGGATGGTCTCACAATACTCTAACTATATATACCATTTCCTCTTATTCCCTAGGATGGGTTTGCATCTCGACTCTAGTATACCCACTCCCCTATCACATAGGATGGTCTAATTCCTTAACTCTAGTATATTCATCCACCTATAGAGGATGTAGCGGAAGCACCTATTTAGGTTGGTCCAAAATTAGATATTGTCATATTTAATTAAAAATTCACAATGTACATGACGAAAACCATCATGACCAAAAAATTTATCCAATAACAATTGACAAATAATGATAGAACCAAGAGAGGGGATATTTAAAATTAAATTTATAATTAATTTAAAAGAAATAGTTACCTTAGTCTTGGGAATTTTCTTGAAAGAATATATTGATCATCCAAACATTATTCAGATTGTGTGATTGTTATGCTATAAGGATATAAGGATAGAATCCCTCTTGTAGTAATCCACACAAGTTACTATGAACATGAAGTGTCACTAATGATACTATGGGTCTAGCGTGGTGGTATAAATTTTCTGTAAATGCTCCCTTTGATCGCTATAGAGTTTTTCAAGATTGAAGGATTGATTGTTGTTCTCTCGTACTTAAGAGGTGGAGGAAGGTGGGAGCTCTTGATTATTGAGAGAGTAATCGAAAATTTTCTATATAGGGTTGAGAGAATATTTAGAGGGGATGTGTTTTTAGAAATTACATACACAATTGAAAATTGAACCATTTGTGATGGTATAATTTCAATGGTATCTCGTCATAAAAGGTCATTTGCGACGGGGTCTTGTCGCAATTGTCCTATTGTTGAAAACAGAATCACAAATACATTTTTTATGACGATCAATCATAAATAAAGATATTTGAGATGAGAATCCATCTCGTCGAAAATAATTTATCTGGGTTAAAAAAAAACATTTCACGATGGGTCCATCGCAAATAACTTTTTGCGACGGGCTGCTCGCCAATAAGTATTTTCGACGGGCCCATTGCAAAAAACTAAACAAAATAATAAAAATTAATAAAAACTAATATTAATAAAATGTAATAAAATAATAATAATAAAAAATAGAAAAATAAAATAAAAAGTAATATGTGGTATAATAATAATAATAATATAATAATAATAATAAAATAATAAAAAATAATAAAATTATTAAAAACATAATTAAAATAATAAAATTTTAGAAAACACAACATTCGTAACAGTATAAAAAATAATAATAATAAGAAAATAATAAACAATATAATATAATAAATAAAGTAATAAATAAATAAATAATATAATAATAAAAATAATATATAATATAATATAATAATAAAAATAATAAAATAATAAAAATACAACATTTACAACGATATAAAAAATGCACTATATAAAAATATAAATATATGGAATAATAAAAATATTACAAAAAAGTTTGACATTCAAATTTTTATCATGAAAAGTAAACAAGTCACTGAGGGGGAGGGTTATCTGGAGGAGCTGGAAGAAGAAACTCCATCCCTAAACTACGAGTCAGACGTCGCATGTAATCTATTGTTTGCTTGTGCTACTGCTGCTGCCAATGATGCATCTCTTCCTACGGCTTCTGTTGCTGCTACTATCAACAAATCTCTTCTTACTCCCTACGCATACTCTATATAATCTTATCATGAGCTCATGGATACTCCTTATACTATGTAGCAGATCATGATAACTCCCCATGAGCTCCTCTTAACCTACATGATGACACTATAATAGTACCATAATAACTCCCAAACATTAATCGAGATCCGATACCAACAACTCAACCTTTCTCGAAGGCATACTAGGTCACCTGCTTCGATATTGCCTCATCAAATATTATTGCACTAGTTTGATCCCTGGTCTTTCCTAGACTATCAGTCTATGTTTGAGACATCATGACCACATATTACTCCTTCAATTGAAATTTAAAATTAGAATAGTTAAAATATTATTTGTAGTTAATTTTAAAACTCAAAAAGAAATTATATTGACCAAAATCTGATCCTGTAGATCACCTCTAATCTCTCTAATGATAGGATCGATGTACATCCTCTTATAAACATAAAACTCTATAATATCAGGTTTTTAGACTGCCTATATGAATATAAAATAAACAATTTACATTTAAAGTTATATAAATTATTTTAAAAAAGGTACTTACCGTATGTTCCCTATGCGTATTGAATGTACGACTACCAGCTCAATGTGTCATCTCTTTTCTCCCCTGGTTCTATAGACCTAATGATGATCTCCTCTAAAAATAACCACCCATCCAATGTAAACATAATCCACCCCAAACTTGAGATGAAATGTATTCAGGTTAGTGGGTGCAGCGAGATTGATCAAACTCTATGATTGTCACTTTTCTCATTACTATCCTCCTTAAATTATGAAAAAACTGATGGCAACACTGACACATAAAACCCTCCCATGCCTCCCATATTGCTTCATGCATTCTATCATCAATAAGATACTATAAACCCTATAAATAATTAATAATATCAAGTTATTAATTAAATAAATTCCAAAATAAATATTATTTATTTATGCACCATCCTATAATCAAACATACAGTACTGAACATCAATGGAAATCTGATCCCATGTAAGCTATGCTCCAGAAAAATAATTCTTCAATATAGCACTCCCCTTCCCAATAATTATATGTAAAAATCTATGAAATAAGAGGAAAAATAATCAAAAAATTAGTATATAAATAAAATAATGAAAATTAATTAAAACTAACTAAAATACATAAGTAAACATACCTATGCATGAATGAATCAAAGGAAAGACGTGGACGTCACTTAGGGATAGGGTCAGGAGTCATAAATCCTGCAAAACCATAAACCCTATGAGTTGTCACTAAACCACCAGTAGTTTGAGGGTCATATGATCCAACATCTTTCTCTTTATGAGGTAGATCATCCCCCTCCAACTCATGAAACAAATCCGAGTCCATCAGAAACACAAAATGGTTGTTGTTAGAAAATATTTGAGAAAAAATATTATATATAGATATATATTTATATTATTATAACCAGAATTTAACTATTACAATATTCATCTCTATACTCATGTTTTCACATGATGTTTTCAATATATTCATATTCCTTCTCAGTATCATCAATTTCCATATGAATTTCAGTTTCATCATCTCTTATCATTTCAAATTCATTTTTTAGATAAATAACATCATCATCACCATCAACCCCTAATTGTGGGGTGTTGTCATCGATATTATTGTCTCTTCATGGAAAATATGGATTTGGAGTAGTCACTTGAAAAATTTCAATTCCTTACACTTCAGCGGAACCACATTCACTTTTAATAAATAGATTTTCCCGAGATTTCATTTTTATTATGCTCCACTCATCACTTAACTCTCTTTTTGTAGGACAATAATTTGTATAATAAATTTGATGTTATTAAGGAGACAATAAAAATGTTTTATTTACTACAAGTAGTATTTTATATTTAATATCAATGATTCAATGACTCGGATGAACACACAATCCTATCTCAGTATCCAACTACTAACATTTAAACAACGTTATATAATTCTGTCCCAGATAACATAGTTCAATTATTTCTTCCAGCATTCCATAAGATTCATCTTCAATTTCTATATTATGAGATCCTCTCAAGGAAACACCACTATTCATTTTTTCGATTCTCCATTTTCATGTGTATGAAATAAAAAACCATTCACCACATATGCATTATAATATTTAATCACTTTTGTATAGTGGGTTAATCAATACACACAATTGATTATCAATTTTATCAACATGTTAAGATACCTGAAATTTTGTAAAAAAATTATCAATATAACAAGTAATAAATTTATTTTATATTTTAAAACCATAAGTAATTTATTTTACCGGTTTTTGAAACCAATAGGGATTTTTTTTGCTGATATTATTTAAGAGAAGCTACTGTAATTTGTGGAATCTATTTATTGATATGATTATCATATAGTCTAAAAATAAAATAATATTAATTTACTATAAAAAATATTACAAAATAATTGATATGACCACTCATAGTACAAATGGTTTCATTTATTCATAATTGAGAAGAATATATGTATGAGCTTTATGATGTTCATTATCTGAAATCCATTGTTCATGAATTCCACCAAATCCAAGTTCTAGCTGATTAAAAACTGATAATTGATTTTTCATCTCATCATCAAAATTTCAATTATTAAGGCCCATACATTTATGTTTTGACGAATATTCATATTTAAAATAATGAGAGTAGAAAAAATAAATTTCCTTATGCAATAATCTTCTGCAATTGATATTTCAACCGATTCATTGTTACATACTTTGTTCTTCAATTTATGAATGTATATCTCGAATCGGTACATCCATCAGAATTGTACTGGAATTCCACATTTTTTTTCATGTAGAAAATTTAATATCAAATATTTCATTGCGCCAAATAAACCTGGTGGGAAGATTTTTTTCCATTTTATATAAAATTAAAACAATATTTTCTTGTAGTCTACTTATTCCATCATAGTTATTTTTAGCAGCACAAATGTCTTAGAAAAAATATTATATGTCTATTAGTGCTGATTCTCGCTCAAATTTACCCAAGATATGAAGGTAGAATGGTCCTTGTAGTCTAGCTTGGGTTATCGAATCCACAGAGACCTAAGAAGTAACCTATAGACACGCACATTCTAAGGACTGTTTTTGGCTATGAAGTGGCCAACTTTGGGTTGATTTTAGATGGGTTTATGTGAAATCTAAGAGACTTAAGTGAATTCAAATTAAAAGAATGAGTTTATCCTGGGTTATCGCTCAGGGTGGATTGAACGTATTTCCTTTTTAATGATTTTAATTTCTTATATTTGAGATGAGTTCATTTAAGGAGATAAAAAAAACATAATCACTTACTGGTTTAATTCCTACACACTTTAATACTAATCACCTATACACTTGAAGGATCAAAGTTTTGATCACTTCAAGGTAAAGGTTTGTATTAGCACTTGAAGTGTGTGGCCTTAAATTCAACAAGGATGATGGAGTTTAAAAATCATCAAATAAAAATCTAAATTAAAGATATGATTATACATTAATGAGGTGATAAATAACATCCAATCCATCCTCTTTCTACTCCCTTGGATCAACCCATAAGTGGGTTAGCCCTCCATTGATTCGATGGTTTCAATGGAAGTGGAAAGTAGACTCATGAGGGAGGAAATGTAGAAGTAAAAAAAAACGCAATAAAATAACAATGACTCCACCGTTGTGTGATAATCTCACAAGGTTTGGTATGAACAAGTTCACACCTTGAATCAACGGTATCAAAGTGATAAGTAGAAGAACATAATAATAAGATAAGAAGAACTTGTATTAAGAAACAATGATGAATTAAAACAACTTACATGTGAAGGAAGAACATTACAAAGAGAAATTGGCAGCATAACATTAAGATGAAAACAAGCTCAAATATTTCTAAATCCTCTAACACAAATGCCTTAAATAGGCATTTTTGAGCCCTTGGGTCAATCCTCCAATAGTAAAAGTCATCCCACTTGAGTATGGTAGGTCTAGGGTGGTGGAAAGTTTGTGGAAAGAAGACTTTCCACCCTTGACCCGAAAAGGCATCCAGATTTCATGCACTGAACATAAGAGCTTGAAAAACCTTCTATATGGAAGAATTTTGGTGGGCCATAGAAGACTTAAATTAGTATCCTGATGTCCCCTAACATCCTGTAAAATCTAAGCCCAAAAGGAGTTATGGTTTTCGAGATATGGTTTAATTGGCGGGATGTTGTTCTGGGCCGCAGAATCTGGCCCATAATTTTATCTCTAACTTGGGCCGCCTAAATGGCCACAATTGAGGTCGAATTAGCATTATCTACTGAATAGTGATTTGTTACTATACATTTATTCTATCATCACACGAAAGATGGGGTTAATTGGGCCTGTATGTTTGTCCCACAGTCTTATCAGTGGGCTGGTGTCCAATCTGCCTTCTCTAGAATTGCTTCCTTTCATCACAAAATATCCCCATATTCTTCCATGAATTCTCCATTGATCCCTGAATGAAACATGTTCATATTAGAGTGTAGATCAATTTTCAAAAATATAAAATTAAAATATGTATAATCATATGAATCATTGGTTACTTCAAATGATGTTAAAAAATGTACCACATAATAGTGCATTTTAAGAAGGTATTACAATCATAATGTGAAATGATGTTCAAAGTGTAAAATGCACTAAAATGGTGTTTATTAATAATAAAGAACATGAATATTATATATATTAACAATGTATATTAGCCTCATTTAGTGGCTCATCACACCCGCCAACTTGAGTTTTGCTAGTCCCGAGCAAAATATATCTCAACAATATGAAATTCGAATTCCCTTTTTCAAAAACATTTTAATACAAAATGATCACCAAAAAACCTTATACCAAACAATCATGAAACCAATCAAAATATTTTAATACAACATAGTTTCATAAGAAGATCCCAATCCCAAGCCCATTCCTTTGTTCAAATTCATTTCCATATTTCATCCAATATCAATTAAGTATGAGGATGTGTTGTGCATCACAATAGACATGGGGGTTCATCATTATTCAAGGGGGATATTACGAAAGCGCTAGGTGGAATCACATTTCAATATTAAGATGAGTATTAATTTTTTTTTGTATAATTTTTTTTTGTTGTTTTTTTGTTGTTTTTGCAATTTTTCCATGGTAATTGAAGTTGCACTCAAAAGAGTCAACCCCTGTAGCGAGACTTTTCCGATGACTCCCAGGCTCAAAGACCTTAGGGAACCAAGTGAAACCCACATACTCGGGAATCATCTCGAGTTAACTCAGTCAAAAACAAATTCAAATTACCAAAAATAGAGATAAAATTACTAACTCTGGGCCAGAAAACTATGGAGTCACGATCCCCAAGTGCCGAAAGCCACGCATTAGGTCATTTCATTGCTCTATGCGCATTTTTTTTAATTTTTAATTTTTTTTGAATACTCATATTAAACTAAAATGATCACCAAACCTATGTAATTTATTTGAGGGAGCCCATGAACTTAAACTAATACCCCACTATCCAAAGGACGTGCATTGTGATCTTTTTTTTATTTGGATGAAAATATAAACAATGAAATATCACATTGGACAGCCAAACTTTCCAAAATCTATGCTCATGAAATTATACAAGGATTAAAATCAGAATCAGGGCATGATAAATTATTTGATATTCAATTTCAAAGTGTGTAATGTGTATTACCATGTTTAAAGTTAAAGGAATTTTTCCTTCCATTTTCCCATTTTTTTTTCAAATCATTCATTTTTTTTGACACAAAAGCATTTTTTTATCTCCCCCCCCAAATTAAAACAACACTATCCCCAGTGTTTGAAGAAATGAATATTTATAAGGAGTTAGTGGTAGAGAATGAAAGTTCAAAAATGAAATTGAAAATGAGGATCATGGAATAAAGTCACCTGGTGGTTGAAGTTGAAATTCTTGTTGCTCCCTTTTAATCCTTTGATATCCATGTCACTTACAGAGTTCCCTAGTGGAAAAATGAAAACAAACAAACAAAACAAAAGAGTATATATATATATATAAGTAAAATATAAGTATATATATAAAATAAAATAAACTGATGATACATTGTCTTCTTTTTAAATTTCTGGGTAAGGTATTACTCAAGGATCACACCACATGACACTGATGAATATGGTTCTCCCCTTTCATACCAATACATACTCATAATATAAGAACATGTCAATAGTCTATTTTTTTTAAATATAAAAATTATTAATTAAAATATAAATTTTATTAAAACAACAAAATGATAGGAAACTTGAAAACCATGGGTTGCCTCCCATGAAGCGCTTTGTTTAACATCGTTAGCTAGACTTGAACCCCCCAACTTATCCAATACCAACTTTCAAAATTTTAAGGACCACATGTTTCACCACTTCTATTAGGTTGAGATTGATTCTATGTTTAGAATTTGTTTCATGCACAAACCTCTGTTCTAAAATGAGCAGGTAAATCCAAGGAATATCATAAATGATGGATTCAATTTCTTTTGTAGTATTTTCTAAGACATTATGAATAATCACCTCTTTAGTGGTTTCAAGATAAGAAATGGTGACAAATGGAAGTTTTTGGCTATCCCCAATGAATGGAAACTTGAGGGTGGATGGAAAGTCCTTTTGTTCAAGTTCAGGTAGGCTAAAACTTTCAAACATAGGTTGGGACTTTGAATTGAACTCAGTTTCATTTTCAAAATTGCTCAACAGAATTGGTTCCTTTTTAATAGAATATTCAACCACCAAATTGGAAATATCAGCTTCAGGAATGGGTATGGACTCAATGTTTGTGATTTCTCTTAATGGTTCAGTGATTTGTGTTTTTGAAAAATCATCAATGGAGTTATATTCATGAGACGTAATCCATGATGTCAAATTATCTTCTTTTGAATCCAAAAAGTCAATTTCCTCTTGATTTAAAGACCCTTAAACAATTCCTTTATCCTCTTCATCTATCCCAAATCCAAAGGTTTGTTCTTCAATAAATTCATGTGGGGGTTGTGGGAAACTAGACAATTCACATAAGGTTATGGAAGGGACAGTTTGTGTAGGGATGGGTTTCTCACAATGTTTAATGCTTTGTAGTTATAAAATCAATGATGAAACCTCAAAATTCATTATCTCCATTTTTTGACACAATTTTTCAAGTAATGGGTGTGAATTAGGATGGATAAGGGATTGAGACAAATGGTCTATTCCAGGAGGATAATTATGTTGTTGGAATTCCATAGGAGGATGTTCACATTGGCTTTGTGGGGATTGAAACTCATTATATGTTGAGATGTTTTGTGGATCATAGGAGTAAAAAAATTGTGGATAATTAGGTTGTTGATGATCCCACAAGTATAAACTAGGATGGTCATTGTACATCTCACTGGGTGTGGAGCGATCAAAGTAAGAAGAGGTTCCCCGTGTTTGGATTTGTTCAAAAGGGTTTTCCATAGGAATGAATTTGGGGATGAGATAAGAGAAGTGGGATAAAAAAAAGGATGATAGTGTCTAAGATAACTTACTTAGGTCCCCGGAAACGGTGCCAAAATTTGATTCTCGCTCAAATTTACCCAAGAGATGAAGGTAGAACGGTCCTTGTAGTCTATCTTGGGTTATCGAATCCACAGAGACCTAAGAAGTAACCTATAGACACGCACATTCTAAGGACTATTTTTGGCTATGAAGTGGACAACTTTGGGTTGATTTTAGATGGGTTTAAGTGAACTATAAGAGACTTAAGTGAATTAAAATTAAAAGAATGAGTTGATCCTAGGTTATCGCTCGGGGTGGATTGGACGTATTTCCTTTTTAATGATTTCAATTTCTTATATTTGAGATGGGTTCATTTAAGGAGATAAAACAACATCATCACTTACTGGTTTAATTTTTACACCCTTTAATACTAATCACCTATACACTTGAAGGATCAAAGTTTTGATCACTTCAAGGTAAAGGTTTGTATTAGAACTTGAAGTGTGTGGCCTTAAATTCAACAAGGATGATGGAGTTTAAAAATCATCAAATAAAAATATCAATTAAAGAAGTGATTATACATTAATGAGGTGATAAATAATATCCAATCCATACCCTTGCTACTCCATTGGATCAACCCATAAGTGGGTTATCCCTCCATTGATTTGATGGTTTCAATAGAAGTGGAAAGTAGACTCATGAGGGAGGAAATGGAGAAGTAAAAAAAACGCAATAAAATAAAAATCACTCCACCGTTGTGTGATAATCTCACAAGGTTTGGTATGAAAAAGTTCACACCTTGAACCAACGGTATCAAAGTGATAAGGATAAGAATAGAATAATAAGATAATAAGAACTTGTATTAAGAAACAATGATGAATTAAAACAACTTACATGTGAAGGAAGAACATTACAAAGAGAAATTGGCAGCATAACATTAAGATGAAAACAAGATCAAAGATTTATAAATCCTCCAAAACCACTGCCTTAAATAGGCATTTTTGAGCCCTTGGGTCGAGCCTCCAATATTACAAGTCATCCCACTTGAGTATGGTAGGTCTAGGGTGGTGGAAAGTTTGTGGAAAGAAGACTTTCCACCCTTGACCCGAAAAGGCATCCAGCTTTCATGCACTGAACAGACGAGCTTGAAACACCTTCCAGATGGCCGAATTTGGGTGGGCCATATATTAATTAAATTAATCTCCAGATGTCCCATAAGATCCTGTAAAATCTAAGCCCAAAAGGAGTTATTTTTTTCGAGATATGGTTTAATTGGCGGGATGTTGTTCTGGGCCGCAGAATCTGGCCCATAATTTTATCTCTAACTTGGGCCGCCTAAATGACCACCATGGATGCCGAATTAGCATTGTTTCCTGAAGAGTTATTTGTTCCTATACATGTATTATATAATACCACGAAAGTTGGGGTTAATTGGGCTTGTATTTTTGTCCCCACAGTCTTATCAGTGGGATGGTGTCCAATCTGCCTTCTCCAGAATTGCTTCCCTTCATCACAAAATATCCCCATCTTCTTCCATGAATTCTCCATTGATCCCTGAATGAAACATGTTCATATTGGAGTGTAGATCAATTTTAAAAAATATAGAATTAAAATATGTATAATCAGATGAATAATTGGGTACTTCAAATGATGTTAAAAAATGTACCACATAATAGTGCATTTTAAGAAGGTATTACAATCATAATGTGAAATGATGTTCAAAGTGTAAAATGCACTAAAATGGTGTTTATTAATAATAAAGAACATGAATATTATATATATTAACAATTTATATTAGCCTCTTTTAGTGGATAATCAAGTGCATCCCAAATCATAGAATTCAATAAAACTATTAATCCAATCAGTATAATTCTTTCCAATATAACATGAGAGTCATGAATTTTAATCTAGTAATATGACCATTCTAACATGTACAATCCCCGACCTTGGTGCCACTAAATCGGTGCCTCAAGCCGGGTCATCACATGATCTCAAGTGGACCTCCCCATATTCCAGGGTTTTACGACTAACAACAAGGGTATACTAGATCACATGGGAAGACTATACCCTCTTTATCATAGTAATCCATCATAGATCACAAAATAAATAACAAAAATAGTATGAACCCACCAATAACATTTATTTCCAAACATCTCCCAAACTAGATACAAACCACAATCAACAGTCAATATGTCATTCCATGATACAGTTCCAAGTAAAAAAATTCAAAATAAAGACTAACAACAGAATCAAAAAAATAGTCCTAACTTCAAGTTTGGAACCTCATCCATGCATGTCCCATGTCTAACTAAACTCACTAACATAGGGCCCTTTCCCTTTCCCAGACCTAAAAGCATGAAATCTACTTGGGCACCCAATGGTGGTCTGAGTAGGGTGAGATTATAACTCAGTAGGCCATCACCAATGGTGTCTACAAAATATACAGTTCACTAGATAGTTCATATAATAACTAAATAAAGATGAATAAATAGAGAACAATTCAAGTAGTCATTAGTGATAGTGTTTCCCCTAATTTAATCCATTACCAAATTCAGATATAATACTTATAAAGACTATGTGCTCAGTTCACCATCCTCATGTGTTCAATGGATTAGGCATGTTAAATAATCTCAAGGTATATGGGAATAAATCAAGTCCTATCTCACTATGGAAACACATTACAATAACCTCATTATCTACACCTTTAAGCCTTAGTCTGGGTGGAATGAAACCATTAGGGGAGTAGAACTTCATCCCCTTTCAAAACCCATGTATTAAGGGGGTGGAGTTTAGAGCCTCAGTCCAACTCAACATGTGGGCGTATAACCTCATGTCTATACCCCACTCTACCAATCCATGTGCACATGCTTATTTATTTGTTCACCAAACATAACTGCAATACAACCCAAACATAGCCAATAAAATTAGAAACATCAAACAATGACAATTAAAATGGGAATAATTATTATTCCACAATCCATTAACACATTTATCATTTATATCCCATAACCATTTTACCCAATTCCCATTTCCCAAGTGTAACTCACTAATCCTATTCAAGTACAAAACATAATTCATTATGTCATTCCCATTAATCTTATTTAATCCTTTTACATGACAACCAAACAATCCCTTATCCATTATCCAAAATGTACACATCTACCAATAATCCTTACAAATTAATTATATTAACCAATTAACACATTCTTTAAAATCTCTACATCAACACAAGTCAATTTCACACCATAATCTTCTGTTAGACCCATTTGGGAGGGTCAGTGCACCCCATGGGTGGCCCTAAATTGGTCAAGTCATCCTCCATGCATCCCACGGGGATCATGAGTGGTTTAATTTGTTATTTAAACACCAAATATATCAAATATTGAAAAATAATCCAAGGACACAATAAGGGGAGAGAAAGGACATAACCCCACATGCACAAATCTACATCAAAACCAAGGGATATTACTTATAGACCACCTACCTCGATTCTATTATTGAACGCACTATCAAAAAATGCCTTATATCCATATCTAACACCCTTCAAAGCTTCAACCTATATTTCACCTAGAAATAAGGGTATTAGAACTTCAAAAGGAGATAAAGGAGAGATGTGAACCCTAAACCAAAAAGAGTAGCAAGAGGGGGATTAGCCTTACTAGGATCTTCGATTCGCAACTGACGACACTCCAAATGACCTATAGATAAAGGAGCATCTCCCTTGGAAGATCTTGGGAGATCTTACTCATCACTAGAGTTTCAAGGGGTAAGAAATGAGGAAATTATGAGTTGGGGTTAAAAATCACGTAATGGAATTTTTGTAAATTTATCAACTTTACTGGGCTACATAGTTTACGTGCACAGTTTTCCAAACCTTATGAAAACTGTGCGTGATCCACTATCCCAAAATCACCCTTTTTCATGGTTTCCTAGGAATTCTACATGGTTACCTGGGATGCTATGCATGGTTTGCATGAACCATTCAAACATTGTGGAACATGCCTAGAAAACTCCTTTTTCCTCCTCTTTCATGCCCCGAACCCCCAGAACACCCCGAACCTTCTCATGAACTTGGGGAAACACTTATTTAACCAAAATAAGGTACTTAAACTTAAACATAAACAAAAACATACTTTGAGAAAAATCACAGATCTTACAACCTCTCCACCTTAGGAAGACTTGTCCTTGAGTCGCTCTTCCCAAACATCATTGAGCTGCCAATGAAAGAGATCGGGCCATTGGGCCTGTATATCTGATTTCCACTCCCAAGTTTCTTCCTAAAATTTTACATGAATCCATAGAACATGAACTAAATGTACAACCTTTACCCTCAATACTTTCTCACTATGATCCATAATACTAACTGAATTCTCCTCAAAGTATACATCAGGATCAATCTCAACATTCTCATCATCAATCACATGGGATGGATTAGGGTGATACTTACGAAGTTATGAAACATGAAAAACATTGTTCATCCGACTATACTATTTTGTAATAGAAAATTGGTAATCCACTGGTATGATCCTCTCCACAATCTCAAATGGCCCCACATACCTGGGTGCCAATATGCCCTATTTCTGAATTTGATGGTGACCCAACCTTGGCGACACCTGAAGAAGAAAACTATTCCCCACCACAAACTCAAGAGGTCTATGATGATGATCCACATATTAATTATTCCTACTCTGAGTTGTCATCATTTAATTATGAACGAAACAAAATTTCTCCGATGTCTCCTACATGAGACTTGGTCCTAATAGCTCAGACTCCCCAGCCTCTAACCAACACAATGAAGATCTACACAGTCTCCCATAGAGTGACTCAAAAGGCACCATATGAATCATATCCTGGAAACTATTATTTTTAGTAAAATAAATTAGTGATAAATTATTTTCCCATGAACCAATAAAATCTATAATATAACCTTTAAATATATCTTTTAATACCTGAATTTCACATTCTAACTACCTATCTATCCGTGGGTGAAAACCGTACTCAACAACACCTAGGTACCAAGCACGTTCTGTAATCCCTTCCAGAAGCATGATATGAAACGTTCTATATGATATGAAACTATGGTTCTTAGCACTCCATTAAACCACACTATCTATGAAACATACAACTCACCCAACCGATCAACTATCTATATCTCCTAGAATCGCAGGAAATGAGCCCCTTTAGTCAGCTGATCCACAACTTCCCAGATTTCATCATTATTCTAGGGAATCCTTGTAAGAACCACTACAAAGTACATCATTACATCATTCCAATTCCAATTTGGAATGGGTAATGACTATAAAAAACCACCTGGACACTTATGCTATGCCTTTTCCTGTTGACAGGTAAGGCATCTAGATATTAAACCCACAACCTCTTTCTTCATTCCTTGCCACTGGTATTGCCTACAAAGATCATGGTACATCTTAGTTAAACTAGGATGCACCACCCACTTCGAGGTATGCAACTCATGTATTAAATATTCTTTCATACACACTAGTACAACCAAATGACCACAAACATTGACAGTTTCATCATCACCAATATCCCAACTAGTAGGTGACTCCCCACCTTTAAGAATTTCCTTTATAAACGAACACTATGGGTCCACCAGCTGACTATACTTGACCTAGATCAATATAATGGACTCCAATATTATAGATGAAAGGGTCATCTACCCATGGCCATACTATACCTCTAGGTGCACCTCAACGAACAAGGTCATCAATCTCCAATTTGAGTTGGATTCCTAACCCACCTGATTCTGAGTCTTCTAGCTTAGAGAATCTGCAAAACTATTCCCTTTCCATAGTGTATAAATAAACTCAATATCTAGGTATTTCAAGTACTCAAAAAACCTTCACTTCTGAAGATTCAAATCCCACTGAGAAAATATATATTTAAGGATTTTGTGATCGGTAAACACCATAAACCATTCTCCCAACAAGTAATGACTCCAGAACTTTAAGGAGTAAACCACAAAACCAAATCAAGATCATGAGTAGGGTAATTTATTTCATGAGGCCTCAAATTTATTGAACAATAAGATATAACCTTTTCATCCTGTATCAACACTGCCCTGAGTCCCACACCAATCACATCACAGAACAAGGTCTTCCTCTTACCTGCTTTAGATAAAATCAAAATCTTTACGGTAGTCAACCGCTTCTTCAATTCTTGAAAAAAATTTCTCACACCTATTACCACTCATACACAACTCCATTCCTAGTTAATCTTGAGAGTGGTGTCACCAAATGAGAGAAATCCCTAATGAACCTTCGGTAATAACCAGCCAAACCCAGAAAACCCTGAACATCAGAAACATTCTTGTGCTTCTCTCAAGATACCAGAACCTTCACTTTATCCAAATACACCAACAAAACCAATTTAGAAATTATGTGACCTAATAAATTCACATTATCAATCTAGAACTAACATTTTTATAGCTTGGCATAGAGCCTATGATCTCTCAGCTTACTCAGGATGATTTCAAGGTGTTTTACATGATCATCACGAGTTCTGGAGTACACCAAGATGTCATCAAATAATAAAAATAAAAAATTATCTAGATATGGATGAAATATACAGTTTATAAAATCCATGAACATAGCGGGTGCATTGGTCAAACCGAAAAGCATCACTAAAAACTCATACAACCCGTACCTACTCTAGAAAGATGTCTGTGGTATTTCAGAAGGTCTCACCCTCAAATGAAGGTATCCTGATCTTAAATTGATCTTGGAGAATACTGAAGAACCCCTTGGTTGGTCAAATAAGTCATAAATCCTAGGAATATGGTATCAATTCTTAACCATCATCTGATTCAACTTCCTATAATAAACACATAGCCTCAACGATCCATTTTCCTTCTTGGAAAACAACACTGGAAATCCCCAATGTGATTTACTAGGATAGATAAACCCTTTTCACTCCAACTACTCTATCTTAACTTGAAGTTCTTAGAGTTCTTCCAATTCCATCTGGTGTGGTGGAATGGAAACTAGCTCCACCCTGGGAATCAGTTCAATCATAAAATCAACATCTCTTTCAGGTGGTAACCCCAAGAAGTCCTCAGGAAACACATCTTGAAATCATTACACAATGAGAGGAAAAAATGGTTGCACTTTTTCCCCATCATATAACATAAGGCATACTACTTGGGATTTGAGTTCTCCCAGGTGTTTAAAAAACTATCCTGCATGGCCTGATCGAACTTACCACTCACCAAAAAAGACATAAGTGCTTCCCTTTGGAGACGTGAACATCACCCTATGCTGGTAACAATTGATATGGGCTTGATACATCACCATAAAATCCATTCCTAGAATTAGGTCAAAACTTGACATCTCAAGAAAAAACAAGTTCCATAGAAAACGATATCCTCCAACCTCCAAAGCACAATCCTTACACTATTTGACATCCTCCATTCATACTCCTAACGGAGTATCAAGTGACATTACTCCAAAATAATTTTCCACGGTTAATCCCAACACACCCACAAACTTATAAGAAATGAAATAACACATAACACATATATCAAATAAAGTACTAGAACATGTGGAATCCATAAGAATCATACCTAGAACGGTAGACGGTCCTGCCTCCCCACCTTCAAGTGTAGTCTAAACTGCATAAAGATGACCTATCCCTCTACTATGGGCCCCAACCTAAGTACACTCCACTACACTACCTAGCTAGTGTGAATGCTCTCACCCTGGAGTTCCACATCCACCACCCCTACTGGTACGACCCATAGAGCTCCAACTTCCATCCTGATATGGAGTCACTAACCCCCTTCCTACACTCTACATCTATCTTTGGCCTCCATTATTCCCTGACTGTCATGGGTTCCTATAGAACTTCTGTACATGGCCCAGCCTGCCACATGATTAGCACTCAACTGGTTGTCGGGGAAACTAGCCACACATTTCCCCCAGCCTTCCACATTGATAACAAAATACATTGTTTCCACCTTTAGATTTTAACCCTCTCTTATGGATGTTATGTGAATACCCCCAATGAAAATTTCCAAAACGAAACTTCCTACTTTCAAAAGCCTCACCACTTACCAGCCTAGATTACACCACAAGTTACTACCCGAATCTCTTTTCAAGTTTCCCTTTGAGATTAGTTCTTGATCTAATACCTCTATAAACCTTTTCATAGGAAATATGTTTACCTGGGACCTGATCCTGTGTCTAAGCCCATCCTGAAAATGTTTTTCCACAACCGCCACATATCCTGCCAATGCTGAGACGAAACATTGAAAATAGGTGAAGCAACTAGAATAATCCATCCATAGAAGTGTCTCTTGGGTCAAACTCATAAAATTATCAGCCTTCTCCTACCCCAAATTTTCAAGATAGAAGTGTTCAAGGAACTTCTCTTGGAAATATTTCCACCTCATTTTTTCAGCTTGCTCCGTTTGAACTATGATGTCCCACCAATTCTTTTCCTGATCTCTCACCATATAGGCTTCCAACTTGACTCTCTTTTCAATAGGGGACTTCAGATGATCAAGAATATTATGAATAGACTCTATCCATAACTCTAATTGCTCTGGCCCACCCTCTCCGGTAAAGTTTAGAGGGTGCTACAGCTAGAATTCCCTGGTCAACTCAAACATACTTGGTCTATCCCGCCCTGGGTATCACTCCAAAATATATATAAAACATGAAAAGTTCTCATGGAATTGATCTTCTCTTTTCTCCTGAATCCCCACATTTTCTTTCTCTACCATGGGAGGAGTGCTATTAGTAACATCCTCCTATCGCCTAACCGACACACATCTTCGTGGTGGAATTTCTCTACAATTCCAAGCACATGATTTAGAACAAAATCCATAAAACATCATAAAGTATAAGGGAAGGCTCATTGTTATCCATAAAAAACCATTTCACATACACTACCCATTAGGCTTTATTATATCTAGAACCCTACCCTCAACCATCCTTCCTAAGTCCATAGATAACATGGGGTAAGTAACTCACATGGTTACAAGCCCTATCTTCTACACCCTTTCAAAACTATTCCCACATCACAACTTATTTCAATTATATTTTAATTATCTTACCACCCTTTATCAAGAATAATTCATTAATTACTATTTAACATTTTAAAACTTTTTAACCCATTCGTATTTTTTCATTAAACATTATTTTCACCACTTTTAAGAACATAAAATGAATTCTACACTCTATGTCCCACAAACCTATCCCATGTGTGTATGCCTTTTATGACGCATGTCACTTATATACATAGGTTAATAGAGTGATGCTTGAATGAAAAACCTCATTCCATTCCATCTGCGAGAAAAATATCATAAAATAGTCACAACACACCACATATACACCACCAAAAGGTGAAATATCATCAAATGTAACAACACACAACAAGAACAACAATTCCCACCATGGGTGACTTGGGTTTCCACCTGTAATTGGGGTATCCACTCAAAGGAACAAGCTCATTAACAAGGCCTGACACCTTCCTAACCTCATGTCTACCATTACCAAATAGTAAGTCACAGAAAAAGACCTCCTATGATACCACTTTGTAATGTACCTGATCCATGTTCTAATAAATTGGTTCCTTGAGCCGGGTCATCACATGACCTCAAGAGTGCCTCACTATAGGCCATAGGTTTTCGAATAGAATCGATTGTCTAATAGGTCACATGGGAATACTATACCCTCTTTATCAGAGTAAGCCACAATAGATCACAAAATAAATAACAGAAATAGTATGAAATAACCAACAACATGCATAACCAAACATCTCCCAAACTGGGTATAAACCACAAGAAATAGTCAATATATCATGCCATGATACAGTTCCAAGTTAAGAAAAATAAAAATAAATAAAAAATGTAGAATCCAAAAAATGGACTTGAATATAAGTCTGGAACCTCATCCATTCATGTACCATGTCTAACTCAACTCACTATCATAGGGCCCTTTCCCTTGTCTTAACCTGCAAGCATGAAATCTTCTTAGGTACCCAATGGCAGCCTGAGCAGGGTGTGAGTATAACTTAGTAGGCCACCACTAACAGTGTCTAAAATATATCATGTTAACTAGATAGTGCATTAAAGAACTAAATAAAGATAAATAAATAGAGAACAATTCAAGTAGTCATTATTGATAGTGTTTCCATTAAGTTAATACATTACCAAATTCATATTCAATACTTATAAAGACTATGTGCTAAGTTCACCTTCCTCATGTGTTCAATGGATTATGCATGTTCAATAATCACAAGGAATATGATAATAAATCAAGTCCTATCTCACTAGGGAAACACATTACAATAACCTCATTATCCTCACCTCAAAGCCTCAGTTCAGGTGGAATGCAACCGTTAGGAGAATATAACTCTATCCCCTTCCCTAACCCATGAATTAAGGGGGTGGAGTTTAGAGCCTCGATCCAACTTGACCCATGGTCATAGAACCTCATGTCTATACCCCACTCTACCAAGCCTTGTGAACACGATTTTTTATTTATTCACCACACATAACCACAATACAACCCAAGCACATCCAATATCATTAGAAACATCAAAAAATGACAATTAAAATGGGAATAATTATTATGCCAAAATACATTAACACATTTACCATTTATATCCCATAACCATTTAACCCAATTACTATTTCCCAAGACTAACTCACTAAGCCTATTCAAGTACAAAACATAATTCATTATGACATTCTCATTAATCTCGTTTAAACCATTTACATGCCAACCAAACAATCCCTTAGACATTATCCACAATGGACACATCTACCCATAATCCTTACTAATTCATTATATCAACCATTTAACACATTCATAAGAATCTCTACATCAACACAAGTCAATTCCACTCCCTACTCTCCTGTTAACTCATTTGGGAAGGTCGGTTCACCCCATGGGTGGACCTAAATTGGTCAAGTAATCCTCCATGAATCCCATAGAGATAACGAGGGGTTCAATTGGTTATTTAAACACCAAATATATCAAGTATTGAAAAATAATCCAAGGGAACAATAAGGGGAGATAAAGGACATAACCCCACATGCAAAAATCTATATCAAGACCAAGGGATATTACTTTTAGACCACCTACCTTCATTTCGTTGTTGAACACACTCTCAAACGATGACTTAGATACCAATCTAACCCCCTTATAAGATTAAACCTAGATCTCACCTGAAAATAAGGGTTTTAGAGCTTCATAAAGAGATAAATGAGAGATGCAAACCCTAAATCAAATAGAGAAGAAAGAGGGGGTTAGCCTTACCCGGATCTTTGATTTGCAACCGACATCACTCTAAATAACCTAGAGATGAATGAGAATATCCCTTGGAAGCTTTTTGGATCTCTTCTTTGTCACTAGAGTTTCAAGGGGAAGGAAAGAAGAAAATCCTGAGTTGGGGTTAAAAAATCCTGTAATGGAATTTTTGTAAATTTCACAACTTTATTGGGTTGCACGGTTTACCTGCACAGTTTTTCAAACCATTCAAAAACTGTGCATGATCCACTATCCCAAAATCACCCCTTCGCATGATAGCCCCATGAATTCTCATGAACTTGGGTAAACACTTATTTAACTACAATAAGTGACTTAAAATGAAACAAAAACCAAAACATACCTTTAGAAAAATCCTAGATCTTACATGACACATCTGAAAAAATTAGAAACATAACCATATGGAAGTCTCAATTCTGAAATCCACTGACAAAATAATATTTTATTTTATTTAGAAATTGTATAAGCTACTTTTGGATTCATTACCTTTTGTGATCTTACTTTTTCAATCAATTCATGTTTTGGTTGTTTTCAAATTTGGGAATGATCAAATTACGACTTTATATTGTTTTTAGTCTTACCTGGTGTATCCAAAACTGTATAAAATATATTATAAAAATAGTTCTTCTCAATATTCATGACATTTAACATGTAACAGACCAACAAATCCAACCAATATGGAAGATCCTAATAAATGGTCCATTTTATCCAATTGTGTTCTTTCCCAAAGCCATTAATTTTATGTTGGTTTATAGTTGGTCCAAATGTAATGGTAGGTAATGAAGATACAAATTATTTTAACTCCATACCTAAGATAATTGTTGTAGGTCCATCTATTTCAATTGTGCCTTTTCTAAAATGACATCTTTTCCTCCAAAAAGGATGATCGGTTGGAAGAAATATGCGATGATAGTTGAAAAAACATGGTTTTCTTCCATTGAAAATCATAAATGATTTTCTGTATCTCATAAACTATGGACATGATTTTGGACCATGTGTAATCCAGTATATTATGTGCCATATGTTGGTATGTCACTAATTTTCCACATCAATTCATCTTTTAGTAGGAAATTTTATTTTTCAGAAACATCATATGTATTGACACCATTACTCTACAATAAATTTAACTCATCAATCAATGGATTTAAATAAAGATAAATAATCTTTTTTTGGATGTCCTAGAATTAATAAGTTCAAAAAGATATATGTCTCCTTAATCAACATCATGGGAGTTAAATTGTACAGAGTTATAAAGATCATCCAATAAGAATATTAACTATCGTAAGAATCAAATGGACAAAAACTGTTAGTAGAAAGACCCAGTTTCACATTTCAAGCTTGTGAAGCAATATAGGAATGTACTTAGTCAAATTTTATCCATGAATCACCATCAGATGAACGATTTAAGCTTTTGCTGGTTGAAATATTGGTTTTGTGCCAGGACATCAATGACGCTGTGTTTTGAGACATAAATAAATGCTGTAATCTGGCTATAAGTGGGTAATACCTAAACTATTTTATAGGAATCAATAAAAAAATTCTCTAGTTGAGCCTATTTATATATCTATTGTACACATGTAGTAAAAGTATCCGACAACGAATTTTCACCATAATATAAGATGAAATCATTTGAGTATGCATGAATCTTCTGATAACCAAGACCCAGATAATAAACCAACCTCGTTCTCTCATAGAAATTTGTAGGAAACACATTTACTTTAAGTAATAGTGTTTTAACCAAATAAAATATCTAATCAAAACTTTAATATAACATTCCATTATCTGATTTAATAGCCATAAATTTTGTAACCATTTCAAATTTTCTTACCTTGAAACCAGAATATAAGGAATCCTTATCAGACCTCAAAAACTCATAAAATAGATATGGTTCCAACTTAGGAGTTTAATCAACTTCATCCCGAGTTTCAATTTTCTGAAAAGACGAACCTACCACATCATGTACTAAATTTTGAAACCTTGATGTATTTGGAACAAATTATCAGTATCTTATCTTGAATTGTGTTTACCATATTGATACCAAAAAACATAATCTCTTCCAAAACTAAAATAAAATAGATGACCCCAATATTGTCAAATATTTCAAATGTCCTTAGATCACATTTCTTACATGTACACTTAATTTTCCCTTCTAAAACAAATTCTTGTTTTGATGATTCAAATGATAAGAATGTTTTAACACCCTCAATATATACAGTTTTTACACCAGAATCATTTGGATTCCCATGATGATTTATCAAAGTAAAATTATATAATAATGACTATTATTGACTTCTTTGTTCCATATTTATCTAAAAAATATAAAATAATTAAATTTTTTATGATTAATTTGATATAAGATAAACACGATTCAACAAAAAGATTTTTTATTAATTATTATTAAGTATTCCTAATTATTAGTAATTATTTCCAATTCTAATTATTCCTAATTATTACTAATTATTTATAATTATTTATAATTATTAGTAATTATTAGCAATTATTTATAATTATTTCTAATTACTGTTAATTCTTCTTAATTATAGCTAATTATTGCTAATTATTTCTAGTTATTGCTATATATTGCTATTTATTTCTAGTTATTACTAGTTATTGCTATTTATTACAAGTTATTAATAGTTATTACTAATTATTTCTAATTACTACTAATTTTTTCTAATTATTTCTTATTATTCATAATTATTCATAATTATTGCTAATTATTTCTAATTATTTCTAGTTATTTATAATTATTAGTAATTATTAGTAATTATTAGTAATTATTGCTAATTATTGCTAATTATTACTGATTATTCCAAATTATTGCTAATTAATACTAATTATTTCTTATTATTGCTAATTATTGCCAATTATTTTTAATTATTACTAAATATTCCTAATTATTGATAATTATTCATAATTATTGCTAATTAGTCATAATTATTTCCAAGTATTCGTAATTATTCCTAAGTATTCCTAATTATTCCTAATTATTCATAATTATTCCTAATTATTCTTAATTATTCCTAATTATTCCTAATTATTTCTAATTACTACCAATTATTTCTAATTATTCCTAATTATTCCTAATTATTGCTAATTATTCCAAATTATTCCTATTTACTTCTAATTATTTTTAATTATTTCTAATTATTGATAATTATTTCTAATTATTCCAAATCATTTCTAATTATTTTCCTTAATTATTTATAATTATTCGTAATTATTCCTAATTATTACCAATTATTATAATTATTTCTTATTATACTTAATTATTTCTAATTATTAGTAATTATTAGTAATTATCCCAATTATTTCTAATTAGTCTTAATTATTTCTAAGTATTCTTAATTATTCCTAATTTTTCATAATTATTGCTAAATAGTCCTAATTATTGAAAATTATTAGTAATTATTCATAATTATTCCTAATTATTAATAATTATTTCTAATTATTCCTAATTAATGCTAATTATTCCTAATTATTTCAAATTAATCCTAATTATAGTTAATTATTCCTAAATATTCCTAATTATTGCTAATTATTTGTAATTATTGCTAAATATTGCTAGTTATTACGAATTATTACTAATTATTGCTAATTGTTGCTAATTATTCCTAATTGTTGATAATTATTCCAAATTATTGCTAATTATTTCTAATTACTGATGATTATTCCTAATCATTGAAGAATATTCCAAATTATTGCTAATTACTGCTAATTATTACTAATTTTTTTTAATTTTTATTATTTTTTTGTAATTATTACTAATTTTTTGTAGTTATTACAATTTTTTTGTAATTGTTACTAATTTTTTGTAATTGCTACTAATTTTTTTGTGATTATTACGATTTTTTTGTAATTATTATGAATTTTTATAATTTTTAGTAATTATTACATTTTTTGGTAATTATTACTATTTTTTTTGTAATTATTACTGATTTTTTTGTAATTATTACAAATATTTTGTTATTATTATTAAGTTTTTGTAATTATTACTATTTTTTGGTAATTATTACTATTTTTTTGCAATTATTACTATTTTTTTGTAACTATTATGATTTTTTTGTAATTATTACGATTTTTTTGTAATTGTTACTAATTTTTTGTAATTATTACAATTTTTTTGTAATTGTTACAAATTTTTTGTAATCATTACTAATTTTTTGTAATCATTACTAATTTTTTGTAATTATAAGTAATTTTTTGTAATCATTACTATTTTTGTAAGTATTACTAATTTTTTGTAATTATTACTATTTTTTTGTAATTTGTTCTATTTTTTTCTAATTATTACTACTTTTAACTAATTATTAGTTATACTAATTATTACTAATTGTTACTAATTAACATTAATTTTTATTATTTTTTATTATTTTGTAACAATCTATTACTAATTTATATAATTTTTTAGTAATTGTTACAACCACTAATTATTACTAATTTCAAATAATTATTACCAATTTCCACTAATTTTTTCCAATTAGCTCAAACTTTTATAAATTACCACTCATTATGATTAACTTTTATTACTAATTATTATTAATTATTACTAATTATTACTAATTTTTACTAATTATCACTAAATAACATTAATTTCTATAAATGTGTAACAATTTATTACGAACAAATATTAATTACAGATAATTAAAATAAATTAATACAATTAAAAATATTTAATTTTAATTAAAAAAATTAATGCAAATTATAACTAAATAGTTCTAAAAAAATTAATTAAAAAAACCTAATAAATTTTAATTGAATCTAATTATTGATAATCAATAATAATTATACTAATATTAAATAATAAAAAAAATAAAAAAAATAAACACCTTGAAGCTGATTTTTTTGATGGATGCAAAACTTGAAAGTTGATCCCTTTTAACATTTCAAATTATAGAAAATTTAAACAAAAAAATACCAGAGCGGAGAGGGTGAGAGAAGTTTACCAAAGTTTTGAATGAAAAAAATTTATGGGTGTATATATAGGTTAGATCCTTTACGATTGGAGTCCCGTCGCAAATAATGGTATTTGCAACGGGATCTGTCATAAATAGTTAGATGTTTATTAATTGAGGTGGTGGTAAAAAATAGTATTTGCGATGAGTCTCATCGGAAGTACTATCCTACCGACACATTATTTGCGACAGGCCATTGCAATTTTTTTTGTGATGGTTCCCATCGCAAATAGTTCACTGGTTATTAATTGAGGTGGTGGTAAAAGATAGTATTTGTGACGCGTCCCGTCGCAAATACTATCATGGAGAAAAATTATTAACGATGGGCCGTGGCAAATAATATCCCACCGACATATTATTTGCGATGGAAATACTCCTCCATCACAAATAACAGAAACCCGGAAAGAGTATTTTGCAAGGGGGTTTAGTCTTTGTCATAAATACTCTTCCTTCTCTAACGCGCACACAACACGCCGAAGGTAGTTGTGACGGACCGTCGCAAATACATCTTTTTTTATGGACTATTTGAGATGGTTCAAAATTCCCATCACAATTGACTCGTCTCAATGAATCATTTTTTTGTATTAATATACTTTAGAAAATGATATAATTGGGCATTTATTGATCTAGGTTAGAGAATAATTAATTTCACATTGGCACTTTATTATTCTCTTAGTCTCTATCAAACACTATGTCTAAATAATAATAATATTAATAATATTTACATCACATGTTCTAAACTTATGGATAAAATAAATATCATTTTTAAAATAAATAAATTGATATATATTTAAATAATATTTAATATATCATTACCACTAGACCTGATAACTTAGTCTTCACTTCTTCTTCTCTATTTACCAATCCTAAAGTAGTAATTATTATTCATTTGATAAATAAATAAATATTTATAATATTCATAGTCTTATGGATAAATATTTATTTTAATATTCAACTCATATATAAATATGGTGACTGAACATTTGCGATCAATAAATCCCGAATATATATTGTCTACAGTCGAGATAATAAGATTTATTCCAATAATTAAATTCAAATAGAACGTAATTGAGATCAATAGAAACACTAAGTGTGTGACCCTTTCGTATTATTTCTCAGTAACATTAGATGGGTTTGCCTAAAGTCTAATATCAGCATCTTGTGACATGTGAAGGAACTCAAGAGGAAGAATTTAATGACACAAGATCGACAGCCACATACAAATGTGCACTATGTAATATAATTTCTTTGTCTTGATATCTCCTCAATTAGGTTGCATACTCATGCCATCAACCTATATGCTCAACTTGTATTCATTTGAATATATGAAATGAACTTGTCAATTCACCATGGACATGGAATTTAGTTTGATGATTTTATTCCAATCAAAGGGATGAGATATCAACTTCCATATAGATGAAAGATACAAATCCTTACTCGAATTATTAATTAATAGCATACCATTCATATAGTGACCCACACTTTTCATACATTGACATTGTATCACTTTTGCGGAATACTTAATTCATTACACAAACACACACTTGAAGACCGTATTAGTTTAGTGCATTTGGAAACTTGGATCACATTGTTATAATTTGGTGAATGATCATTAACATATCCCATAAAGATCTTCCACTTTAGAACCCCTAACTAAAACCTTTCTTTATAACCTGGGGAAAAAATAAGAAAAAGGATTATCTCAGATGCCTAGTAAGGGTAAACAAGGGAGACATATAAACATAATCATGAGAATAAGGGTATGAGAACATGATCATGAAAATAAAAGATAATACCCTACATGTCAATGATCACAAATAAGAATCACGACATAAATATTTCCGTCTCATGAGTCATGAATCATAAAGAAATAAAGAATATAATCCATGAAATCATAACATAAGAATAAGACATTAAATTTATGGCAGATACATATGCATATAAATTGATTTTCATAGTAGTCAAGGAATTGATTCCAAGACCATCTTATTAGTATGGGTACACTCCCCATTCCATCTTGGCAGTCATGGTTAACTCCCATAACCATCTTGGTAGTCATGGTTCACTCCCATAACCATCTTAGTAGTCAAGGTTCACTCCCATGACCATCTTAGAAGAAAAGGCCCTTTATGTCTATCTGATGAGATATTAATCTTTACCCAATACATTTGAGGGATATATAGGTACCACCAATCTCATAATGAAATCATACATATGTGTACCACAAGAACATAAAAAATTTATCATATCGGAACCAATGGAATGAAATAGGTTTCATTAACATCATGAAATCATAACATAACCCACAAAAAAGAAGTGGGTTTCCTAAATATCATTCCCTCATAAACATAAACCATTCATAGAAATAACAAGAATGTAAAAATTTAATAATATCCCTAATAAAACATAATTAACATCAAACAATGTTATCATATATGGAAAATGATTTTGAGAGAACTCTTGAAAATAATTCTTGAGGAAAATATCCTTTCTACTTTGAAAACATTTTCTTTACTTGAAATAACCTTCAATTTTAAAAGATAAGTTTTTCTTTGAAAATAACATTTTTATATTATAAGGGAATATTAAAGGAAATAATAAATCATTAAATCATAAAAATCTATTCATGCTGTATAAGTTAAAAAACATTCTTCTCATACTTTTTCCAGAAAAGTCAAAAAGTAACTAATTAGGAAAATGACAAAAGATTCCTTTCAAACTGTTCAATAAAAAGTCATACATGGGTAAAAATGACTTTAAAAAATTGTAGAATTATACTAAAAATATTTTTGAATACATTTTTAAGATACATAAACATGAAAGATAAATATTTCCTAGCAGATACTTATGTATAAACAATACCGATAATAATGAGATTGTGGAATTAACCCTTTCCTTAAGGATTCCCTCTTTATGTGTCCAAAACTCTAGTATAGTGGTTTTAAACATATTATTAACTTCTACCAGAATCATAATAATATTTATGATATCATATATGATTCATTTATGACTTTATATTACCCATTTATTAACAATTCCAAGTTAAATCAATGTTTCAGGTAATAATCATTTTGTTTATCGTATGTGTTTTGACTTGTTATTCCTAATCCTATTACTTAGATAATGATTTAATTAATTACAGAGTGTAAAGAATTATTTTTATATAATATATATTTAGTATATAAATATATATAAAATATAGATATATGAAATGAAATACACCGTTCATGGAGACGGTAATCCGTACATACAAATGAACACTGTTTCCATTTTCTTATCATACTGAATGGAAGAAGGTAAATGACACACACACACACACACATATATATATTATTAAATTATAATTATTATGTCATATATTTCATATTTATTCATTATATACATTTTTATAATCATTCTTGAAATGGTTAGAGTGGAATATAAATCTCATTGCGTCGTGGAGACGGTAGGTCGTACGTATGCACGAGCGACTATATCATTCTCTGAATGGTAAAGGGTGATGTATTATATGGTATATTAATTATAAAGAATAATTTCATATTTATTATTTATATCCATTATATGCATAATTATACCCATCTAAATAAAGTAGTGATGAAAAACATATTACACCACTGTGTGGAGATGGTAAGCCGTACGTACGCATGCGTGGTACTTTCATCTTTCATAGGATGAATAAAAGGTTCAATATAGTTGTTACATAACCATAATAACATCTCATAATATATTTTATACTATATTTATTACTTTATAATTAAATCAACACATGAATAGAAAGTATAATAAGAAATAATTTTGAAAGAGTCGGTAAGGAGATTATCTCTTCTTTGATGATCTCCCTTTAGATATCCTCTTAGGGACACTAGATTTGGTCTTTTGAGAAGAAAAAAACATTTATAATGTTACTAGGAAAGTTTATAGGGTAAATGTGTAGGGTATTTCCATGCTTTAAGGCTCAATTTTGTGTGAAGAAGTGAGGGAGGAGGTTCCCTTTTATAATTAAGGTGAGGGGTACTTTTGGAAATTCTCAAAATATTAAAATATAATAAGGCTATTCCAGAGCAAAAAACATCCAAATAAGATATAAATGAATGAGGTGTGACATTTTAGACCATACTCTATCATATTTGTGCTTATTTATCATTTTTGTGATTTTTTAATAATTTAATAATATATTAATTCCATAAAATATAATTATTTTCACATTTTATGCCATTCATTTAATTTGGATTTTAAATACACCAAGACAAAGTTGGAATTCGAATGTAATGGTTTAAAACAAATAAAATATATCTTATAGATCAATAAAATTCGTTATACACTTTAATTCATCCAAAATATATCAAAATTAATATCATTAAAATCAATTATTTAATTTTTCTACTAATTAAATAAATACTATTTTAACATTAAAGAAAAATATAAGGTAATTATATAATTTATAAAAATTTAAAATAAAATTCTATAATTAAATTAATTTCATTATGATCAAAATATTCATTTATATTCGTTCATATATTTATTTTTTCCCTATGTGTGCACATAAAATATATTAAATACAAGTTAGTGATATTTTTTAACTATCCTTGACTTTAAATAATATATAAGTTATTTTCATGAATTAGTGTCTATTAAATAACTAAAGTTCAATATTATTGTGATAAGGGTATAATAATCTTCATAAAATAATTTTTGGGCAAGTTTTAGTTTTATTTTAAATATTATTATTTTTATTTATCCTTAATTAATCTATTGTAATTTTAATTATGGTAACAAAATTTTAAATATTAACAGGTTATAAATTATTACTTATATGGGGTCAATTGTTCAAAAATGTATACTTTATGAGATTTTATACCTTATAATAATCAATTTTTATTTTTTTAATTATTTTTTATGATTTTTAATTAATTTAATAAAATATTATTTTTACAAAATATTATTAGTGTCAATTTTGACGCTATTCACAACTTTGTCTTTAAATAAAATCCAAACAACAAGATAAATTCAAACCAAACTATTTAAGAAACTCCTAACATTTCATATTCACCTATAAAATTCATGGATCACATTAATTAATTAAAATTATATTTATTTTAATATTTTTAATACCATTTATTTGATCCTTTTATTAATTAAACAATTACCACGTCATCAATGTGTCACCATTTAAGTTAATTATTTTATAACTAAATTTTTTAAATAAAATACCATAATGTAGATAAATATTTTATATTTAAATTGACTATCTATATTTTAATTTATCTTTTGTATAACCCTATATTAAATATTTTAGATTTATTAAAAATATGAGTATGACATTTTTAACTTTTCTTTAAAAAAATATAATAAATCTCATATCCTTACCCAGGTGGCGTAAAAAAGTTATAATTTTTTCATAATGTTAATTTTAGTCAAATATCACTTATCCAAAGAAATTAGGACAAGTTTTTGGATAATTTTATAGTATTTTAATATTATTTTTTACTTTTAATTATCCAATTTACCCTTAAAAATTGTAAATAAAAATTTACTAAAGTTACTATTTATAATATGAAAAATATTAAGTTGGTCTTATCAGAATATAAATCTCATACTGATTGAAACCATTTATGTCCATTTTTTAAAATTCAAATCCTAGATATAATAAAATTAAGTTCAACACTAATCCCGCAAGCGTGGTGAGAAGTCCGGTAAAAGAATGTTCCAAAGTTCAATAAATTTTTATATCTAATTTCAATATAAAAATGATTCAAATGACGTACGTTGAGAAAATAGTATTTCTAAACATATAACGCTTTACCAGAAATTATTAATTTCATTATAAATATGTTTTATTTATGTGAAAACATTTAAAAATTAGTTATTACTATTAAAATTACTATATTTACTAGCTAGGTTATAACTATCTCATTCAAATAATTATAATTGTAAAGTGTTGTTTCACAGAAGCTCAGTGTTGCGTGTAGCGCAAGACAAGTCAGTGTTGCGTGTTGTGAAAGTTTAAAATGATGTTGCATATTGTGAGATGGTATGTGAGTATGATATACTCTATAATAACAAATGTAGGATCGAAAAAATAGAGATACCGTATGGATTATCTAATGATGCTTAAAATACAAGAGGGGGGGGGGGTGAATTGTATACTTTTAAAAATTACTTTGGAACTTTTAAATATAGTTATGTTTAATAAGGTTAAACAAGATAATTCACAAAACCTCTAGTTCTACACTCTTGCTAGATTCTGGAAATATGATTCTTAGAATGTGAATCCGGAAAGATGGTTCCGGAAAATGAAACTTAATGAAAATTTACAAAGATGAATATTATACCTTAAGGCATATAGAATCTTACTAAATCAGAGTACAAGTGTAAGGAAGTATAAGATAGTTATACTTTCCTCAACAATACAAAATGTAGCGGAAATAAACTTGTAACGATTAACAAGTAGTAAGTCTTTTAACCCAAAGAGAAGGGTATCCAACAACCTTGGATAAAGTTCTCTTGATTTATATTTTCAAGAAAGTATGTCTTACCCACACTAGGGTAAGCCCTCGATACGAATATCAAAGTCTGTCTTGCTATCCCTGCAAGTCCTCAACTTCAAGGTAGTCCCCACCTCTGTCTTCCTTAGCAAGAAAGCCCTCAACTTCAAGGTAGTCGACACCTCTGTCTTCCTATCCCCAGAATCCCTCTATTATACACAACAAAAATCAGAATCTCACGAAGCAAACTGAACAAGAAGTTCAGTACGCACTAAGAAATGAGAGTCTCTCTGTAGAAATCACTTCAATAACATGTAATCTATAGAGTAGTAGAACAGTGTTGAGCTCATTCAAATGAGCTCCTATTTATAGGCATGACTTCGACGGTCAGCTGGAGCCTCCAATCGTCATATTTTTTCCTGAATTTCAGAGGGACCTGTACACATGTCACTCAACCAATGGTTAGTTAGTAACAGAATACACGACATCATTTTATAACTAAAACAAATGTAGGATAAAATATGGTTACATAACCAAACTCAAATATCCAGAATGTAAGAAAATAAAAGTTTGGAGTCTAACCAAAAATGAATTCGGAGTCTGTAATATGAGGATATTCGGATTCTATTTATCAGAAGAATTCAGAGTCGAACTTCATAAGAGTTCGTATCCATAATTCGTAATCAGAATTCATAATCAGAATTCATAATGAGAATTCATCATCAGAATTCGTAATGAGAATTCATCACTAGAATTCATAATGAGAATTCATTACTATAATTCTTAATGAGAATTAATTACTAGTATTCGTAACAAGAATTCATTACTAGAATTTGTAATGAGAATTCTTCACTAGGATTCGTAATGAGAATTCGTCACTATAATTTTTAATGAGAATTCATCATCAGAATTCGTAATGAGAATTCATCATCAGAATTCGTAATGATAATTCATTACTAGAATTCGTAATGATAATTCATTACTAGAATTCGTAATGAGGATTCATTACTAGAATTTTTAATGAGAATTCGTTATCAGAATTTATAATGAGAATTCGGATCCTAAAAGAGAATGATTCATATCTAAGTATTATATGATTCTGAGGTTTTAGACATGAAACTGAATTTTATAATTAGGCAAAATAATGATCAATGAAAAAACAAGGTAAGGATGAATTTCCTTGGGAAAGGAAATTTTCCTTATAGAAGTAAAACACAGGGTAAAATCAATTTTCCTTGAGATAAGGTGTTTGTGATTTTCAAAACAAGAAGAAATGGTCAAGTTATAAGGAAACCTTATTGACTTAACAATCTCCCCAAAGTATGAAGGAATGGAAAAGTCATAAGGAAAGCCTTATTAACTTAACACATATAATTTAATCCAAACTTAGTGCTTTTATATAATAATAAAAATATATATTTAGTGTTAGATAAAGTACAAAATATGAAAAATATTAAATTAATTCAAAAAAAAAAACTCAAAAACCCAGGGTGTTACATTCTACCCCCTTAAAATGAATTTCAACCTCAAAATTCTTTTAGGTGATTATAGGTTTAATACTTGAAATTTCCTTTCATAGAAAACCACATCATAAAAATAAACACTAAAACTACCATTATAAAAATGAAATTTATAAATATAATGGCTACCTAAAGTAACTCATAACTAGGTTTCCAAATAGGATAAAATATGTGGGAAGTGAAAACTTGGACATGAAAGTGAAATATAACTATCAAGTTCTGATAGAGAATGATAGAGAATATGGTCAGGATAAAATTAACAATCATAAATCCATAAATTTGTGATGACCTAAGGGGCCATCTGATTCATCAGAAATGAAGTAACTAGGATAAATTTTTTGGTTTGAAAATCCTTTTTCCTAACCTTAATGAATTTTCATGAAAAGTTATACTTATATGATTTTAGTAAAACTTCACCCTTTGTTGTTCCTTAATTCAATTCACATCTTTATCTAAAAGGAAGGTGAATTTTTCATTCCTGAACCGCTAATAGATCATGAGATCCATGACATTCCATCCCATCTGGCATTAGTTATTATAAACACAAAGTTGTTATAATAGGTTATCCAATATGCATAAATTCTCTCGTGGTGATATAATAATTTAATCACACAAACTTTATCTTAAGTGTAACTTAATTTTTCCATAAATGGTTAACCCTATAATCTTTCTGAAATATGAAAATCCAAAACTTTAGAAATAAATCCATGAAATACATATAACATTAATCCCCTATATATCACACAATTTTGCTTGGTTGTCACATTCCTAACATGTGAATACACTCATCTTATATTCTCTTGAAACATGGTAATAGGCTGAATTACCATGCATCCTTATTAAAAAAATGCATGTTTCCTTAATCTAAAGTTTATTGGATATATTTATTAAGCCCCAAAAGTTGAAAACTTCATCCATGATAGAATAAACCACTTTTCAACATGTCCTCAATCAGTTCCAAGGAAATTAGTACCTTCCAATTTACTTATTCATATCTAATATATCTTTATCCAAATATAATTTTCTCAACACCATGTACATATTAAGGTTTATCCTTCCCTTAATAATATTCTTTCCAAAAATATCACCTTATCACCTTAATCATTTTTCATGGTTACCAATACTATTCAATATACGCTCTTAAATCCTTATGAAAAAACTAAAGTGGACCAATACATAGAAGTTTTATTATTCCATAATACCATAAAATTACTTATAAAACATTATTATTTAATTCCACTACATAAATACACAATCATTTAAAAACATCATTTTAATAATCCACATCGACAATATTGATCGCATGAGATTTACCTTTGTCTTTAGCCTTAAGAGGTTGCTGACATCAATCATTATCTTTAGCTCTTGGATCTGGGCATTGATTATCATAATTCCCATTTTCCTTGCACTTATAAAATTGACTTTAGGAGGTTCAATATTTATAGATTTATTTTTATTCCCATTACTCAGGTAGTAAAATGCTCTATGACCTTATTTCCCACACTTAAAACATTTATCAGTCCACTTAAGACAATTTACTCTATGTTTCCATCCATAATTTTAGAATAAAGTAGATTTAATATTCTTCTCTCCATAGTTTTTATAGTTCCCACTGAATTATATCTTTATTTTCTTATCTTAATCATGAGATGAATGGGAAAACTAAATCTCAATTTGTGTAAGAATAATATGGGGAATCTACTTACTAAAAAATTAATCCCTTGAACTCATCCCAATCCATGGAGTCAATTTTATCTTTTTTGCATCACATTCTTGAAAAATTTCCACCACTGATTCACTTAACCTTCCAAGCAATAAGATCCCAAATTAACTTTTTCTTATTCTGAACAATGGATAATGAAAAATATCTTTTCAATGGTATAGATCCATTTATAATCAAATAGTGGATTGGTTTTTCCACTAAAATAAGGTTGAATTTTCCTTAAGAAGGATTCAAGAAATCGTTGTTCCCTCATCTAGTAATTTGGAAGCCTAAAAGGATTCCTGGCTTGATAAGGCTGTACGGTCATAGAAACATTATTTTTCATTCTAGATTCCATAACATTAAATTGTCCAAGAGGAAAATCATTTCATTTCTCTTTGTATTCAATATTAATGTTGTTCCTTTAGGTTCCATCCATTTACTAAAACCAAAAATTATAGTGTGAGAAACACTTATCATAGTACTAGAACAACATAATCAAGGTAAATTATGTATAATATTTCAATACATGACACCTTAGATTTAATCCTAGGCTATTCATATCCAACTTATATTTAAATCCTTCATGATGGTTCATGAAGAGTTTGTGAATTCCCAAATTATATCCCCTAGGACTGTCAAACCAGGTGTGTATCAAGGCACGTTGTTGTGTACCAGGTTACATTAGAGTCAGGCCCGACACACCTTTTCAGAGTTGTTACCCCTAGTTACATCTGTTCTAGAGACACATCCACGTATAGTATCCAGATAGGGATTTACTACTAGGAAACCACTTACTCTATCCTTTACCAAAATTCTAGGACATTTTCCTATACTTTTCCTTATCCTTAGACTGATCCTTAGACACATGTACTTAGGGTTCTCACTAAGGTTTTCTCATCCTATTTTCTAAATTTTAACTAAGCCTTTTCTCTGATACTAACTATAGTGTCCCAATTTTTTATACATGTACATTACATTAATTTTGTGGAATACTTAATACATTACACAAAAACACACCCATTGTCCGTGTTAGTTTAGTGAATTTGGAAACTTGGATTACATTCATCTAATTTGGTGAAATATCTTCAACATCTCCCATATAGATCTTCTCCTTTATTAAACCTAACTAAAACCATTATTTATAACCTGGGAAAATGAAAACATAAGAAAAAGTGTGATCTTAGATGCTCAGTAAGGGTAAACAAGGGATACATGTAAACATAATCATGAGCATAAGGGTATGAGAACATGATCATGAAAATAGAAGATCATACCTTACATATCAATGACCATAAATAGGAATCATTGAATAAATATTGTAAGTTCATAAGTCATGAATCATAAGGAAATAAAGAACATAATCTATGAAATTATAATATAAGAATAAGACATGGAATTTGTGCTAGACACATAAGTATATAAAATGATTTCCATTGTAGTCAAGGAATCAATACTAAGGTCATATTAGTAGTATGGGTTCACTCCTCATACCATCTTAGTAGTAATTATCCACTCCCATAACCATATTGGTAGTAATGGTTCACTCCCATAACTATCTTGGTATTCATGGTTCACTCTCATAACCTTCTTAATAGTCAAGGTTCACTCCCAAGACCATTTTGGTGGTCAAAGTCCTTTATGTATATCTCATGGGGTATAAATCTTTACCCAATGAATTGGAGGTAGATAGAGGTCCCACCCATCTCATAATGAAATCATACATACATTTTCTAAAATAAAATAAATCATCTATCATATCATAACCCATGGAATTAAATGTGTTTCATAAATATCATGAAATAATAACATAACCCATAAAAAAGAAACAAGTTTCATAAATATCATTCCATCATAAACATAAACCATTCATGTAAAGAATAAGAATGAAAAAATTGAATCATACCCCATTAAAACATAAGTATCATCAAACAATGTTATCTTAGATGGAAAATAATTTTGAGGGAACTCTTGAAAATAATTCTTGAGAAAAATATAATTTCTTATTTGAAAACATTTTCTTCATTTGAAATGCCGTGCAATTGAAAAAAAATTATTTGAAAATAACCTTGTAAGATTTTAAGGGAAGATTCAAGAAAATTATTCATCATAAAAGAATAAAAATCTGTTCATTAAGTATAATTTAAAAAACATTCTTCTTATACTTTTTCCAGAAAAGTAAAAATATACCTTGTTAGGAAAATGACAAAATATTCCTTTCAAACCATTTAATAAAAATTAATAAATGGATAAAAATGGCTTTAAAAAATTGTATAAGAGTATTTAAAATATTTTTGAATAAATTTTTATAAAACATAAACATGGTAGATAAATATTTCCCAACAGATACTTACATATAAACAATCCTGATAATATCGAGATTGTGTAATTAACCCTTACCTTAGGTCTGATTCACTCAGTATGTGTATGAAAATAATTTATAGTGGTTTTAAACATATTATTAACTTATAAAAGAATCATAATAATATTTATGATATCATATATGATTCATTTATGAATTTATATTTCCTGTTTATTAACAATTCCATGTTAAAGCAATGTTTTAGGTAATAAACACTGTTTATCGTATGTGTTTTGACTTGTTATTCTTGATCATATTACTTAGATAATAATTTAATTAATTCCAGAATATAAAACATTATTTTTATAATATATATATATATATATTATATAAATATTTATAATATATATATATATATATATGAAATGGAATACATCGTTCAAGGAGGCAGTAAGCCGTACATACACATGAACGTTGTTTCCGTTTTCTTATCGTAATGAATCGAAGAAGGTAAATAAAATATATGTATATATATTATTACAATAGAATTATTCTGTCATATATTTCATATTTATTCATTATATACATTTTTATAATCATTATTGAAATAGTTAACGTGGAAGATGAATCTCATCGGGACATGGAGACGGTAATCTCTACGTATGCACGAGCGATGATATCATTTCCTTAATGGTAAAAGGGTGAGGAATTAGATGGTATATTAATTATACATAATAATTTAATATTTATTATTTATATCCATTATATCTATAATTATACCCATCCAAATAATGTAGTTATGAAAAATAGATCACACCATGGTGCGGAGACGGTAAGTCGTACATACGCACACATGATACTTTTTTTTAGAGGATGAATAAAAGGTAGAATATGATTGTTCCATAATCATAATAAAATATCAAAATATAGGTGATACTAGATTTTTTACTTTATAATGGAATCAAAACATGAAGAGGAAGTAGAATAAGAAACAATTTTGAAAGAGTCGGTAAGGAGATTACCTCTTCTTCAATGATCACCCTCTAGAACTCCTCTTAGGGACACTAGAGTTGGTCTTTTTAGAAGAAAAAAACTCTAAAATGTTACTAGGTAATTTTATAAGGTAAATTATCTGGGTATTATGGAGATTTAATTCTCAATTTAACGTGAATAAGTGAGGGAGGAGGTGCCCTTTTATGATTGTGGTGAGGGGCACTTTTGGACATCCTCAAAATATTGAAATATGATAAGGATATTCTGGAGCCAAAAACTTTAAAATGGGATATTAATTAATGGGGTGTGACATTGTAGACCATATACTATATTATTTATGATTATTTTTTTTTTTTATTTTTCAATAATTTAATAATATATTAAATCAATAAAATATCATTATTTTCAAATTTGATACTATTCATTTAATTTGGATTTGAATATATCAATACAAGTGATAATTTGAATATAATGGTTTAAAACAAATATATTATATCTTATAGATATATAAAATTCATTATAAACTTTAATTAATCCAAAAATATATCAAAATTAATATTTTTAAAATCAATTATTTTATTTTATTGTTAATTAAATAAATATTGTTTTAACATTGAAAAAGAATATAAGGTAATTATATAATTTATAAAAATAAAAAATAAAATTCTATAATGAAATTAGTTTCCTTATGATCAAAATAGGCATTTATATTTGTTCATATATTGATTTTTTCCCTATGTGGACACATAAAAGATATTAAATACAAGAGAGTGATATTTTGTAACTATCCTTGAATTTAAATAATACATAAGTAATTTTCATAGACTAGTGTCCCTTAAACAACTAAAATAAAATATTAAGGTGATAAGGGTCTAATAATATTCAAACAATAATTTTTGGATAATTTTTGGTTTTATTTTAAACCTCATCAGTTTGACTTACCCTTAATTAATCTATTGTAATTTTAATTGTGGTAACAACATTCTAAATATTAAGAGGTTAAAAATTATTACTTATATGGGATCAAATAAACATAAATGTACACTTTATGAAATTTAAAACCTTTTCATAATATCTTTTTATCATTTTAATTTTTTTTATGATTTTTAATTAATTTAATAATATATTCCTTTTATAAAATATCATTAGTTTGTCTTTAAATAAAACCCAAAAAGAAATATAATTTTTAACCAAACCATTTAATACACTACTAACATGTCATAGTCACCTATAAAATTTATTTGGAACCTTAATTAAGTAAAATTATTTTTATTTTAATATTTTTAATATCATTTATTTGATCCTTTTATTAATTAAACAATTACTGAATCATCATTGTGTCACTATTTAAGCTAAATATTTTATCACTAAAAATTAAAAATAAATTATCATGATGTAGATAAAAATTTTATATTTAAAATGAATATTTATCATTGAATTTATCTTCTATAAAACCATATATTAAAAATTTTATAGTTATTAAAAACATGAGTATGACATTTTTAACTTATCTTTAAATAAAATATAATAAATGTCATATTCTTACCCAAGTATAAAAAAGGTTATAATTTTGGTGAAAGATTAATTTTAGTCGAATCCCACTTATCCAATTAAATTATTATAAGTGTTAGGGTAATTTTATAATATTATAATATTATTTTTAACTTTAATTATCCAATTTACCCTTAACCATGGTAAATAAAAATTTACTAAAATTACTATTCATAATATCCAAAATATTTATTTGATCCTATTAGAATCTAAATATCATACCTATCATAATAATGTATTCCTGTGTTTTGAAATTCAAATAATGAAAGCAGAAAAATTAATTTTAACGCTAATCCCGTAGACGTGGCAAGATGGCCGGTGAAAAGAATATTCAAATGTTCATTAAGTTTTTTATATATAATTTTAATATAAAAATGATTCCAATTACCTAAATTGTATTAATATATGTATGAATTATCTATTTTTACTTTAAAAATCAATTTAAAGTATAATAATTCTTTAAATGGATAAGGCAGTTTTTAACCACAACACATTTTTTTCACTATTCATCGAAAAATGAAAATTCTTAGAAAAATAATAACACTTTGAAAGAGTTCTGTCGTGGGATTTCTCAAATGATTAGTGTGATTTAGGGGTACTTAGGTGCAGCAGAGTGGCTGACCAAGGTCGTCTCTCAAAGGAGGAAGTGAATTTAACAACTTATTAAAGGTATTCTAAAAGAAATAAAATAGAATAGAATAAAAACAATAATTTAAAGGATTGGGGTTTGTTATAGTTTATGAATCTAGAAGAAGTTTTCTGGAAGAAGATTGTATTTTTTTTAGTTTTGAAATGAATTTCGATTAAAATGACACAACAAGAAGATGTTTTTTTAGAAATCTATTTTAAAAGGCATAATTGATCTAACTCTACCTCTTCATTCACTTATTAATAATTATCATTTAAATCAATATCCACTTAATTATGATCCCCTAATTTGTTATCCCTCGAACCATATGAGAGTTAACTTAACCACAAAGATGAAATTACTTAAACCCTAGGCTAGCTTCGGAACACGCAATCACAGCACCCTGCTTTGATTGTTGTTATAAGGATAGCTTATGGCCAGTGGTTAATTAGAGCACATATCCATTTTGGAAATGAGGATTAATTGTGTTTATGGATTATATTTTAACTCTACAAATTTATCCTGTGTGGTCTTGTATTACCGATTAAGATCGCGCTCTCACAATTTACACAAAATCTCGACCTCGCGTGTTTTGTATTAATTGTTCAATTGCTTGCTTAGTTTCTTGTAATTTAAAAACACAATTCATGGATCATATTATGTGAATTACAATATCTCATTGATTCAAAATAAATTAATGAAGAAATATAAAGGTCGATCGATTACTAAAAAGAACTACTCTTCCATGGGTGACGTAATCATCGTAGAAGCATTTTGCATGTGCAAAGGTTCATAATGGGTATAACCCAATAACGCTTCTACTCAATAATTCCATCCCAAATAGGAAGATTAATAGAATAAAAAATTTAAACAAAATATAAGAAAAGAGAATAAATAAAATAATAACAAAGAAGTTTATTACACAAATGAAAACATTACAAAATGAAGAAGAGAAGGAGGCTTCGATAAGGGGATCCTTGCTTCAAGAGCTACCCCTCTTACAATGGTTGGAGAATTTGGGTAAAACCAATTATCCTCTGACTCCAATCTCCTAATGCACGTCCCAACCCCTCCAAATGAGAAAAACTCTAATTTATAGAGTGGAGGGGAGGCTAGGTTTAAAGAGGTTTCAAGTTTGAATGGGAAATCTCGGCCAAATATTTTAATTCAAATTGAACCGCCCATTTGACATCCAAAACGCATGAATTGACTGACCTTCCAGAAGGAGGATTTGTGAAAAATAATGGCCCCGCGCTTTCCTCAAAATTTGGGCTCAATCCAAGCCTGGATGAAGAAGATATGGCCCAAATACAGAACCCATGTCCATTCTGCCGAGTCCAGCCCATCATTGGATTAATGAGCCATTTACTCCATTCAAATGCACTCTTTAGCTCTAGTGTCCTGAATGAAAGTTGTAGAAAATTAAATTAGCAGAACTGTTAAAAAATTTCAAATTCAAATAAATAAATATAAAAATATTTATATTTGAAACACTACAGTGCACTATAAAGGGTAAAACTGGAATTTTCACCAAATTTTCAAATGAATGATCAAATCCCAAATATTTTATAAATAAACATATTTAACACAATGTGAGGAAATTATATCATTTATTATCAATAAAATATTCAAAAAAATAGTGCTTTATCAACTCCCCCACACTTACCCTTTTGCACTCTTGGGGAAAACCTCATATCAAGTAAACATTAATATCAAATCAAAACAAATTTTAAAACACACATCCTTAAGATCAATCAATTCCACACCAAGAATAAAATATATCATGCCTCATAAAAAACCTTATTTCAAGTTCTCAATTTATATCATTCAATATATTTCCACTTCATTTATCCTCCCATGCACAAAACACTTACCTCGCTTGAATTTTCTCTCATCACTCAAATATCAATTTTTTTTTGCAATGTCTTTCTCATCCAAACTCATACAAGGGTCACCATAGGCTTGATAAATTCCTACATCACTAATCGATGTGATTCAAGGACATATGTTTATCATGAGGACTTTTCAGGGTTGTTCTGTGGATTTCGGTTGGTAGGATTTAGATGTGAAAAATTCTGAGGCTGAATGAGGAGGGATTGAATCTTTTTGAAGCAAAATTGCATTAATCTAATTTTCACTTAAATATGGTCTTCTCCTCAATCACCATAGTATCAATTCAGCTCCATCATTATGAAAAGTCATGAAAAGTTTACACCATTAATTACTTCAGCATCAAAAATTTCAATCTTCTCAAACATTATTTTCTTGAAAGCTCCAGATAGGCACAACTTTCCACCTCAATTAGAAGCTCCAGAAAAGGCACAAATTCACTTGTCATGAAAGCTCCATAAAATGCACAGCTTTCAATATAATGAATTTCTTCAGCAGCAAACACATCTCTTAAGAATTTAATTTTCCACCCAAAGTATCACAGAATGTGGTAGAACAACACAACATAGCTTCCCCCACACTTAAACTTAACTAGATTATGAAATTTCACTTCAAGAGTTGGTTGGATAGGAAAAATTGGCTTGTAATGTGGATAACCTAAAAGGTTGTGCATGGATTCTAATGTCTAAAAGGATTAAATGTTCAAGGTAGGCCATTATAAAAAGGATTATTTGAAATAGGGGCTTTAATACCAAACAAATGCCTTAATCATTTAAACATAAGTAACTCAAACCCTCAAGTTTTGACAGGAATAGATCAAATTATGGTTAAATCAAGCATGGTTTGGTTCTCTCACGAAGTGAGGTGAATGTAAAGAATATGAAAATAATGGTTCAGAAGCCTCACAGGAAAGTGATTTCAAATATAAAGACAGTGAGATGTGCCATGGGATTCAAAATTAAGTGTACTTTTCATGAAATTACTAAATATTTAAACTTGAAACAAAGTCATTTCAGCATTCATTTAAGCTTAGTCTCATGGGATAAATTGTTTCACTCATTGATATGAATTTCAAAATTATGATAAGAATCATTTTAGCTCAAAAATTTCAAAAACACAAAGAAAATTGAAAAATAAACACACAAAATTTGAAAAACACACAAATTTTTTTGTTTTTTTTTTGTTTTTTTTGTTTTTTTTGGTTTTTTAAACAGGAAAACAATTGAAATTACTAAACTAAAAGGTTCCCTCCCCCAAACTTAAAATATTGCATTGTCCTCAATATGAACCTATGAGATGATGAAATGCAGAATTTTTAAATAGGACAAATAATATAAACGTGAAAGGGTTAGGAATAGCCTGATGTGCTCAAGTGATGATGGGGTCATGCAGTGTGATAAAATCCACTGCATCCGTAGGAAGTCCCTCAATGTATCTCTTCAAACGTTTCCCATTGACTGTAAAGATCCTTCTTGTGTCCTCTTGTGTGATCTCCACTGCACCATAAGGAAAAACATTAGTCACAACATAAAGACCTAACCATCTGGAACGCAACTTACCAGACATCAGCTTGAGTCATGAACTATAGAGAAGGACTTTCTCTCCAACATGAAACTAACTTTGTTGGATCATTTTTTCATGAGATTATTTTGATCTTTCCTTGTAGAGCCTTGAGTTCTCATATGATGACAGTTAAACCTCCTAAAGCTCTTGAATTTGCAGCTTCCTTTGAATTCCATCTTGGTCCAAATCCATGTTGCATTTCTTTATAGCCCAATATGCCCGATGCTCAACTTCCACTGGGAGATGACATGCTTTCCCAACAACAATCCTAAATGGGGACATACCAATGGGTGTCTTGTATGCTGTCCTATAATCCCACAATGCATCATCCAATCGCTTCCTCCAATCCTTCCTATTTGGCTGCACAGTTTTCTCTAATATTTATTTCAGCTCACGATTTGAAACGTCAGCCTGGACATTTGTTTGGGGGTGGTATGGTGTTGATGTTTTGTGTGTCACCCCATACTTCTGAAGGAGGGAAGAAAAAATCCTATTGAAAAAGTGTGTCCCTTGGTCACTGATGATGGCCTTTGGTACTCCAAACCTGTAGAAAATTTGAGTCTTGACAAAATCCACTACAACATGAGAATCATCAGTCCTGGTGGCCTTGGACTCCACCCATTTACTCACATAATCAAAAGAAACCAAAATATAAAAAAATACAAATGAACTTGGAAAAGGACCCATAATTTTGATGCCCCATACATAAAAAATCTCACAGAATAGTATGGGTTGTTGGGGCATCTCATGTCTCCTAGAAATATTCCCAGTCTGTTGGCAATGAGAGCATGACTTACAAAAAACATGGGCATCATGGAACAAACTAGGCCAATATAATCCAGAGTCCAAAACCTTCCTAGCTATCCAATGGGGTCCAAAGTGTCCACCATAAGAAAGTATATGACAGGAATGCAAAACAGACTCAAACTCATGATCAGGAACACACCTCACTTGGTCACTACACATGCGCCAGAGGTAAGGATCATCCCACACATAATACCTAGACTCACATTTTAATTTTTGGACTTGATGCTTCTTCAAATTTGCTATGATTTAAGAGGAAACAATGTAATTAACTAAATCAGCATACCAAGGATGCATACCTGAGATGGTATAGAGATGCTCATCGGGGAAAGTGTCCCGAAGTGGTACCTGGTCCAAGGTGTCATCCTCTAGTGTGTGAGTAAGCCTACTCATGTGGTCTACCACCAAATTCTCTGATCCCTTCTTGTACATTATCTCAATATCAAATTCTTGAAGAAGGAGCATCCAACGGATAAGTTGTGGCTTTGCATCTAGCTTTTTTAGGAGGTACCTCAAAGCTGCATGGTCAGAAAAAACAACTACTTTAGAGCCCAATAAATATGAACGGAATTTATCTAAAGAAAATATGACAGCAAGAAACTCCTTTTTTGTGGTTCTGTAATTTTATTGGGCTGAATCCAGTGTCCTCGATGCATCGGCGATCACATGTGAACATCCCTCCACCCTCTGAGATAAGACAGCTCCAACCGCGAAGTTGGAGGCGTCACACATAAACTCAAAAGGAATATCCCACCGTGGGGGATGTATGATAGGTGGAGTGGTCAGAAATTTCTTTAGCTCATCAAAGGAAGTCCTGCAAGAATCATCAAACACAAAATCAGAATCCTTTTGGAGTAATCGTGACATAGGAAGAGCAATCTTACTAAAATCTTTGATGAAGCACCGATAAAATCCTGCATGCCCTAGGAAAGATATAACATCACGCACACATGAAGGATAGGGTAAGGATGAAATAATATCTATCTTAGATCTATCAACCTCTATCCCATGTTTTGACACTACATGCCCTAAGACAATGCCATGCTCTACCATGAAATGACACTTTTCAAAGTTCAGGACCAGATTCTTCTCAATACAACGATTCAATACCTTTCCCAAACTATTTATACATTCATCAAATGAGGATCCATACACTATAAAATCATCCATAAATACCTCCATTCATGTCTCAATAAAATCAGAATAAATACTCACCATGCATCTCTGGAAGGTACCTGGGGCATTGCAAAGTCCAAATGGCATCCTCCGGTAGGCAAATGTGCCAAAAGGACAGGTGAATGTAGTCTTCTCCTGATCCTCTGGAGCTATAGGAACCTGAAAATATCCAGAAAATCCATCCAAGAAACAATAGTGTGTTTTCCCAGCTAGTCTCTCAAGCATTTGATCAATAAATGGGAGGGGGAAATGGTCCTTGTGAGTGGACTGATTTAGTTTCCTATAATATATACACACACGCCAACTGTTTTGCACCCTCATTGGAACTAACTCATCTTTCTCATTTTTAACAACAGTAACACCAGTTTTCTTAGGTACAACCTGGACATGGCTAACCCATTGTGAGTTAGAAATAGGGTAAATTATACCTACCTCAAGCAATTTTTCAAACTATTTTTTAACAACCTCCAGAAGGGTTGGATTGAGTCTCCTTTGTTGTTGCCTCACTGGTTTATCCCCATCCTCCAAGAGAATCCTATACATGAAAATGGATGGGCTAATACCTGATATGTCTGCCAATGTCCAACCAATTTCCCTAATGTTATATCTCAAAAGATTCAAAAGTTTTTTCTTCATGTTCAAAAGAGAGATTGTTAGCAATGATAACAGATAATCTATCACCACTCAACAGGTATGCATATTTAATATTTGGGGGCAATGGCTTGAGTTCCAATGTAGGGGGGGTGATGTATAGATGGAGAAATTGATGCAACAGACATATCTGCTCAATGAACATCAGTATCAGAATAAAAATCATCAAAATTAGAAAATAATGCATCAAATCCGTCAGCATACTCAACAACCATGTCATAATTAGAGTTCACATGATCAAAATCAGAATATGATTCAATTTCAAAATCAAATCTTAGAGAGTCTTGTTCCTTAGAAACGGGTGTGGAAGTACTCTTAGACATCAAACTAGAACCAATACTCATAATCTCCCTAAGCATAGGACAATCCAATTCCATGGTGTTTTTACTTGGTTGTTAAAAATGGGAGATAACAAATGCATAATGATCCTCTGAGGGGTACTTCATGGAATCCATAACATTAAATATCACAACTTCATCCCCAAATTCCATGGAAAGTTTACCCTAATTGACATTTATGATAGTTTTTTTAGTTTTGAGGAAGGACCTACCTAAAATAATGGGGGCATGAGAACTTACCTGATCATCCTCCATGTTAAGCACATAGAAATCCACTGGAAAGATCATGTCTCTTACCCAAACAAGTACATCCTCAAGAACTCCCGCTAGATATGCCGTATCTCTATTCGCCAACTGCACCACTACTCTTGTCTGCTTCAATTCACCAACCTATAAAGAAGAGAATACAAAGTGAGGCATCACATTTATTTAAGCTCCTAAATCACAAAGAGCATCAGATAAGTGCAACTCCCCTATGGTACATGGGATGGTGAATGTCCCAGGATCCTTTCACTTTGTTGGCATTTCTAGAGTTGGTGTAATGAGTGCTGGGACATTCCTTCCAAGGTTGATCCTCTCATTTCCCCTGAGCCCTCTTCGATTGGTACAAAGTTCTTTTAAGAATTTTGCATACCTTGTAATTTTATTAATGGCTTCAAGTAGAGGAATGTTGATCTCCACACGCTTGAATGTATCCAAAACCTCCTTTTGTATTGCTTCTTCAGTCATCTTCTTGGTTTGAACCACCCTGTTGGGAAAAAGAAGGGGTTTAGGAGGAAAATCATCGGTCTTTTTCTTACCTTTATCTTTCTCCTTGGGCTGCTCATCAGTTGGTTTGGAATGCAGCTTCTCCGGAGTTGAGGTGAATACCAGTAGAATGGTAGGTACAAATGTATCGTTCATTTTCTTCCCACTTCTCAATGTGATGGCACTGACATCCCCCTTTGGATTTGGAGTGGGTTGGGAAGGTATATTTCTAGAATTATTACTCACAAGTTCATGGAGGGCAGTGGCAATCTCACTCATTTGAGTCTTCAACTCCCTCAGCTCCGAACTTTAACTCTTCAGCTCATTCTGCTGATTAAGAACAATTTGCTTCAAAAGATCATCAGTATTAGAATCTACCTTTGGTGGAGGATTCCCTTGTTTCTGACTTGTTGATGTTTGAGCTTCAAATATCCTTTGGGGTTGTTGGAAACCCTGTTAGTAAGGTGGAGGCTGCTGGAAGTTTGGTTGGAAAGGTGGCCTTTGTTGTTGTCCAGAGCCATACCTCATGTCCGGTTGATATTTCCAACCTTGGTTGTATGTTGGATCAAATGAACCAAACTTCTTTTGGGGATATGGTTATTGTTGCTGCTGAAATGGTCTCCCTAGGAATACTACTGCGCAATCCTCTGTCTCTTTTAGTTGTGGGCAACAGTCAGTTGGGTGTCTTGTCTCAGTGCAAATGCCACAAGGCCTTGAAGGAGGGGGTAGAGATGTCTTTTGTGCCAAAGCAATTTTTCTCACCATATTTGTCAATTCTTCTAACTTGTTATCAATCAAATGACTCTCAAGAGAATAAGGACTTACCTGATGTACTCTCCTGATATGTGGTGTACCTCGATCACCAAATTGTTGGGAGTTTTGGGCCATCTTGTCGATCAATGCACATGTGGCTGCCAGTGTCTTGTCCACCAATGATCCTCCAACTGCAGCATCCACCATGCTCCTCTCTATGGGTGTGAGTCCTTCGTATAAGTACTAAATAAGGAGTTTCTCACTGATTTGGTGATGTAGACAACTTACACACAACTTCTTGAATCACTCCCAGTACTCATACATTGAATCCCCTTGTGCTTGATTGATCCCAGAGATCTCCTTACGAATAGAAGTGGTCCTTGATGCTGGAAAAAATCTATGCAAGAAAAGACGTTTCAAATCGTTCCAACATGTTACATCTTCAGGTTGTAAATAGTACATCCAATCCTATGCAGCTCCATCAAGTGAGAATGGGAATGCTCTTAATTTTATTTGATCTTTAGAAAAATTTCTAGGTTTTAGGGTTGAGAAAACCACATTAAATTCTTTCAAATTCTTATTGGGATCCTCACCAGAGAGGCCATGAAACTTTGGAAGTAAGTGAATTAACCTAGATTTCAGTTCAAAGTCCGATTCGAGATTTGGGTATGCAATACAATTTGGTTGATAGTTAATATCAGGTGCAGTCAATTATCGAATGGTTCTATTAATCTCATTGTTATTATTTCCATCCATTGGTTCTTCTTTTATTTTTGAATTTGAATAGCTTCCAATTTCAATGTTTCCAGAAGAGAGGAATTCCCCAACTGGTTGAATATTGAAACTTCCCGTAGACTGAGAATGTCTGATTCGAGCCCTAAGGCTACATTCAATCTCAGGGTCAAGATCTAAGAGATCTTTGGGATTAGATCATGTCATAAATCAAATAAAAATGAAAAGAAAGAAAGTGTACCATATTAAAATAAATGAGAAGTTTGAGTTGATAGTCCAAAAAGAAAAGAAGAGGATGAAAAAAAGGAAAACTTGAGAAAGGGGAAAGATGAAAGAGAGAGGTGAAGAAAATAATAAAATGAAAAATAAAATAAATAACTCTAAATGCTTGAATGAAGTACTTGACTCCCAGGAAACGACGCCAATTTGAAAGAGCGCTATCATGGGCTCCCTCAAATGATTAGTGTGATTTTGGGGTACTTAGGTGTAGTAGAGTGGCTGACCAAGGTCGTCTCTCAAAGGGGGAAGTGAATTTAACAAATTATTAAAGGTATTATAAAAGAAATAAAATAAAATAGAATAAAAACACTACTTTAATGGATTGGGATTTGTTATATTTTATTAATCTAGAAGAAATTTTCTGGAAGAAGATTGTATATTTTTTTGTTTTTAGTTTTGAAATGAATTTCGATTAAAATGACACAACAAGAAGATGTTTTTTTAGAAATCTATTTTAAAAGGTGTAATCAATTTAACTCTACATATTCATTCACTTATTAATAATTATCATTTAAATCAATATCCACTTAATTATGATCCCCTAATTTGTTATCCCTCAAACCCTACGAGAGTTAACTTAACCACAAAGATGAAATTACTTAAATCCTAGGCTAGCTTCGGAACACACAATCACAGCACCCTGCTTTGATTGTTGTTATAAGGATAGATTATGTTTAGTGGTTAATTAGAGAACATATCCATTCTAGAAATGAGGATGAATTGTGTTTAGGTATTATATTTTAACTCTACAAATTTATCCAGTGTGGTCTTGTATTACCGATTAAGATCGGGCTCTCACAATTTACACAAAATCTCGACCTCACGTGTTTTGTATTAATTGTTCAATTGCTTGATTAGTTTCTTGTAATTTAAAAACACAATTCATGGATCATATTATGTGAATTATAGTATCTCATTGATTCAAAATAAATGAATGAAGAAGTATAGAGGTCGATCGATTACTAAAAAGAACTACTCTTCCATGGGTGGCGTAATCATTGTAGAAGCGTTTTGCATGTGCAAAGGTTCATAATGGGTATAACCCAATAACGCTTCTACTCAAGAATTCCAGCCCAAATAGGAAGATTAAGAGAAGAAAAAATTTAAACAAAACAGAATAAAATAGAATAAATAAAAGAATAACAAAGAAGTTTATTACACAAATGAAAACATTACAAAATGAAGAAGAGAAGGAGGCTTCAATGAGGGGATCCTTGCTTCAAGAGCTACCCCTCTTACAATGGTTGGAGAATTTGCGTGAAACTAATTATCCTCTGCCTCCAATCTCCAAATTCACGTCCCAACCCCTCCAAATGAGAAAAACACTGATTTATAGAGTGGAGGGGAGGCTAGGTTTAAAGAGGTTTCAAGTGTGAATGGGAAATCTCGGCCAAATATTTTAATGCAAATTTCACCACCCATTTGACCTCAAAAACGCGTGAATTGAATGACCTTCCAAAAGGAGGATTTGTGAAAAATAATGGCCCCGCACTTTCCTCAAAATTTGGGCTCAATCCAAGCCCGGATGGAGAAGATATGACCCAAATATAGAACCCATGTCCATTTTGCCGAGTCCAGCCCACCATTGGATTAATGACCCATTTACTCCATCCAAATGCACTCTTTAGGTCTAGTGTCCTAAATGAAAGTTGTAGAAAATTAAGTTAGGAGCACTATTGAAAAATTTCAAATTCAGATAAATAAATATAAAAATATTTATCTTTGAAACACTACAGTACACTATAAAGGGTAAAACTGGAATTTTCACCAAATTTTCAAATGAATGATCAAATCCCAAATATTTTATAAATAAACATATTTAACACAATGTTAGGAAATTATATCATTTATTATCAATAAAATATTCAACAAAATAGTGCTTTATCAAAATTCACCCAAATTTAATTTTGAGATTCCAAATTCAAAAATTATGTTGATTTTATAAAATTAATTTTATTATTGTTCATAGCAGGACATATAAAGAAGTTCCTTTAAGAAAATAACATTTCTAAACTTATAAGGACTTTACTAGAAATTATACATTTCATTATAAATATGTTTTATTTATGTGAAAACATTTAAATATTATTTATTAATATTCAAATTATCTTGTCTAATGTCTAGGTTATTTATATCTCATTTAAATAATTATAATAATAAAGTGTTGTTTAGAAGAAACTTAGTGTTGCATATGAAATAAGACAAATTGGTGTTGAGTATAGTGAAAACTTAACTTGGTGATGCATATAACTTAATAAAAACTTAGTATTTTTTATATAATAACAAAAAACTATATTCTATGTCGTGTAGAGTGAAAAATATCAAAAAGATTAAATTAATTAAAAAAATAATAAATTCAAAAAATCTTGCGATGTTACAATTAATGACACACCCAACATACCATACTTCCCATAAATATATGAAATTATGATTTTGGTCAGTACATCTAAGTATGTGAGTCATGATATGTGTGAAATATAATATTAAATTCAAGGATCATTACACACATTCATAGACTATAATATCTAATGGCATGTAATATATTGAATTCCCAATGGTGGTTATGTCATTATAATCTTCCGTATTAGAGATTACCAAGTGAAAACTTCTTGAGATAAAGTATATTCCTCTTATGAGTATCTAACACATGATAATTTTCATCATCTATTCCCAACCAGATGACTTTATACAACTTTAAGATATATAGTTTAATCACATCATCATAGCATCTCAAGGTTCTTATCATATAGAGGAACTTCTATGACCTTATTTATACGATAAATATTATATGAAATTATCACAATAAATTTTTAACGAAATAAAAATTTAAAATTGATAAAGTATTTATTAGTATTTATATATATGATTAAATAATAAATTTAAAGTACAAATAAGTCTGTTCTATGATGAAAACTCCAAAAGATGGGTTGTAAGATTGTTGCACCTCTAGCCCCACATTATTACTAGGGTAAGCTTGAATTAGGTAATATAGGTATGGGCCCTCCTAGTATATATATTATAATATGTCTTTTAATTTTAAATGAAATAGAATTTCTTAAGGTTGTTGAATCATGTTTTATATTCCATTATCCTTGTTTTGTTGTTGTATACACTTGGGATTACGACAGGTGGTTGAGGGTCGATGGTGAATCCTACTAAGTATGATATAATCCCAACCTATTTGGGTAACTCTTAGGATGCATTCATATAATTTTATAAATGATCCAGGTAAAGGTAAAACACCCAATCTTAGGGCTAGTTCACATAGAGTGAGGAGACCTGAGATGTAACACCCCAAGATTTTGAAAGAGAAAATTCATGTTTAATAGTATATATAACATGCAACACAAAAATTAGAAGAGAATTTAACACCATGAGATTTATAATATATTTCTTTTTAAATAAATTAAATTTCTTAAATATATTGCGTTGAACACAACACCGGGTTTAAACGAAACATGATACTCTATTAAAATATTATTATTTAAACATGACCATTATAATAATGTTGTTAAGTTAGGAGGCATGAATAATAATAACTAAATTATGAAAATTATATGCTTCAAAAATTTAAAAAATAATTTTAAGGGTTATTTATTGATTATAAATAAAATAATAATCATTTGAAATAAAAATTTACATTTTTTAAAAAATGGTATTTTTTTATAAGGCTTTTTAGTTGCGCATTGTACAAAAAATTCAAAATTATTTTTTAACACTTTTAGAAAATTTATTTTAAAAAATAGAAATAATTTTTTAAATCTAAATTTCCATATTATCTTTGGATAAACTTTTGATAATTTTCTAAAAATATTAATTTTTTGACGAATAGTGAAAATTGTTGATTTTTATTGAAAAATGACTTTTTGATTAAATTATTTAGGTTTAATTATATTTTAAATTAGTTTTAAATTAAAATTAGTTAAATTATATTAAAATTTAACTAATTAGCTCCTTGGAATCAATTTTATTTTGATTTCTGATATAATTTTTTTAAATATTTGAAAGTTATCCTTTGGAAATCCTATATTTTCATCATGTTTGTGGGTTTAATTTTAAATTCAATTCTACCACTTCAGTGAATTGAATTTGGGAAAATTTATTACATATTTGGAATCCTAATAATTTATATTATTTAATAAGTTCAACGTAATTTTTTACCATAATGAATAGTAAAACCAGAAAAAATTAATTACCACTATTTAGGTAAAAATTAGTTTACCGGGGGATTAAACTTAACATATTAGGGTTATAATGAACTATTTTTTTTATCCAAAACCCATTTTATTGAAATATTTTGACATTATAACATTTATGGTTTGATAATTTCCCATTTTGAGTTTTTTTCATGATAAAAATGTGGGTTTAATTGATTCTTTTCAAAAATTCCAAGTGTTTTCTCTCCCCACTTATGAAAGGCCACCCCCTCACCTCCCCTATTCACAGATAGAAAACCATTTTTTTCAACCAATAAAAATAAAAATTTATTCGTTAAATTTATCCCCACATACTATAATCATTGGATAGATTAGAGAGGAAATCTACAAAGGCTTTAGATTTAACCTAAAGAGGTTTCCTGAAGAATAGGTAAAGTTTTTAACTATGAATTTTCATTTTACTTATTCTTATAAATATTTTAAATATTATACAAATATGAAAAAGTAATAAAATATTTATCTACCATATGCTTATATTTTATTCTGTTAATGTAATAACCTATATCCATCTCTACCTCCATCAAATGAGAAACAAAACCATCCATTGTGTGTACGGTGGACAACCACCTTGTGAACCTGTGTGGTTTGTTTTCAATCAACACATGTAAAGGTGGGATATAATGATAGATTTAAAATATTAATATGATATTAATGAAATTATTATACTTCTGGAATTATCATATCACATAAAACTTCTTACTTTCTATTTTGTGAGAGATATGATAACGCCGCTCATGTGTATGACAGACTACCGCCTCACGAAGTGATGTGGTGCATTTTTATTTTATATTTACATGGATGATAGTGGGGATAAATTTAATGAATATAATTAATATTTATTATCTAAAAATTCTCTTGAAAATATAATATCAAATATAACTTCTTACCTTTCCATCCATTGGAAAACAATAACATCGCTCATGTGTACACGTGGACTACCACCTCCATATGGCTATGTGAAATGTTTTTCATTTAATTTTTTACATGGATGGTAATAAAGATGGGATTTATTAATATACATGATATAAATAAAATAATAATAATTATTTAAAGTTGAATTAATATTTATTTTCTTTTTCTTCCCTTCGTCGATAAAAATTGAAACAATATTCATATGCATGTATGACCTACTGTTTCTATGAAAAATGTAATACATTATCTATCTATAACATTTATATATTACAATAAATAAATATATAATGAATATATTTTATCTTTATATGATGTTTAAAATTATGTAGATTATTTAACCATGATCAAATTAAAAGGTCCAAAATTATCTAAACAAAAACAAACATTAAAAATGAAGCAATTATCACCTGAAATACTTGATTTAACAAAGAATTATTAATAAACGGGTGATAAAATACTGTAAATAAATCACATATGGTGTGATATATATGATTATATTTTTGAAATATTTGTATAATAAAACTATATTTATTATATAGGAGGTTCATACACATATGAAGGAAGTTGAACCTCAGGTAAGAGTTTCTCGTCTCACTTTTACTTCTGTGAGACATATAACATATTCACCACTTATTCCTTTGGGTGGTGTATATACTAACCCTTAGGATATATTATATCATGAATCTATTTCTCTTCATGGTATTTAATATTTTATTTTATGTTATTTCTTCTATGGGGCTTATGATTCAAAAGTTACCAAAGTGGTAAGGGTTTATTTCACAATCTCATCATTATTCGAGATGGTTTTTGTTTTAACTATCCATTGGGGGTATTATTTGATATTTTTTTATTAAAACCAATATATTATATTATACTATTGTTATTTATAAACTTTTTCAAGTAATAGTACCATTCCTCAGTCTTTTGTGATTAAAATGATTGATATTTTTTAATAAAATCTGATTTTATTTCTCTCTTCGATCAAAAATCCTTTTTTCATCAAAACCCTTGTTTTCTAAAAAGGTTTTGAAAAATTTTTCATAAAATTTTTATGGTATTTATATTCATTAATTACATAAAAAATTTAATGTATGTATTATACACTAAGTATATATTTTATTTATTCCACCCTTATTTTTTATCTAGATAGGTTATGATCAGTTTAACTAAGGATATAAAATTTTAATACCATTCACTATTTTAATCTGGATGGATTATGATAATATTTATTGATTTGGGTATGTATTAAAATTTCTTATGTTAGTTTTTCAATATGAATTTTTTTGTTGATTACGTTTCACCCCTTTTATATGAGGAATGCATTGGAGTTATTAAATGATGGACATGGACTGCTACAGCTCGTTGATGCATCAGTAGGTCTCAAGAGACAAACTAGATTGGGTTTTGGCCAAGGCCTTACCCATTTATTTAGTTTTCATGGAACAATTCCTTGATCATATATTTTAGATGTATGAAATTATGCATTCCATCATTATGAAATCAATTATCAATATTCTATGTGATTATTCGATTAGTTATAATATCCATGGTTAAGTTTGAAGCTCATGTGATTATTTATATGGAATTATTTGATCATAATTTATTCATTCCATATTATTCTCAATTTATTTATTAAATAGAATGTATTTATGTTATTTACCTTGGAATATTGATTACGATTTATTTATTCATGATAGATTCCGCTGTACACTTACCCTTACCAAGTATCCAAGATTACCCATTTATTATGTTTTATTTTCCCCAAGATATTAGTAAGTGTATTAAAATTTATATATAGTGATATGATAAATGAAATAATGGGGCACTATAAGAAAATTCTATATCGTATGTTATGTTTTCAATTGTAATGTGAGATTTAAACATATATCTAGTTTACCAATACTAATCAACTATTCGGTCCTTTAGGATATGATTTACTATATTTTATTCTAATGTAATAAAATAACCGCCATCTTTGAGATATTTGGGTCAGGTTCATTATAGTTGGTAATAGAGAATGTTTAGTAGAAACCTTAGGAAGCAGATTTAGGAAAACATAGATTATGGAACATAACCCTATGATAGAAATTGAGGACAAGTATAGAAGAATATCATAAATTTTTTTAAGGTAGATATTATGTGGTTTTACTAGTAATATGTCCCTTTTTGGATACTATAAGGGGGTGTGGTTCAAGCAAGAATGTACTGTAACACCTTGAAATATTATTGTAAGAACATTGTATTCGATAGTGTGTATGAAACACAACACCAAGAATGGAAATGAATATAAAGTCCTGAGAATTTATGACATATTTACTATTTAAAATAAATATATAGCTTTCAATTCACACAATAATTAGTTAGCTTACTTTATATGAAATAATGAATTTCTTTAATGGCTTGTGTTACATTCATGACCAAGTTTTACCGAACAACGATATATTATAAAAATAGTATTATTTAATACAATAAGATATAACCTAGAAATTAAATTGATGGTTATGAATATTATTAACTAAATTATGAAAATATAGGATTAAATTAATTTTTTACAAATTAATTAGAAATGAATAAAAGCACCAATTGAATATAAATGGAATGTTTTTATAATTTTTTTATGATTACACAGGAATTTTATCCTAATTAATCAAATTAATTACTATTATTGAATGATATTAATGAAATATATATAAAATATATAAAATATATTTTTTTACAATCATCCAATATATTTTATAGGCATAAGATAATAATAAATCCAATTTTATTGTTAAAAGTTGTATTTTTATGAAAGCAATTTTACCGCCTTTTAATAGTGCAATTGTTTTAAATATAAATTTTATCACTTTTATAAATTTTATTTGATAAAATAGACTTCATTTTTTGAATTTTAATATTGAAATTAACTTAGGATGATTTTTTGGTATTTTTCTACGAAGTTTTATTTTTTTATGAATAATGAAAAATACTGAGTGTTAATTGAAAACTGTTTTTCCATCTAAATAATTTATAAGGCTAAATTATATTTTTAATTGGTTTTAAAGTTTAATTATGTAAACTTTACATATATTAATAAAATTTATTTTAGGATCAATTTTATTTTGAATTTGGATATAAATACATTTCAAAATTTTGAACATTTTCACTTTAAAAACCCGTTTTCCCATCACATTTGTGGGATTAAATTTAAATTAATTTTGGCCACATCTAAGATTTGAATTTGAAAAATTGGATTAAATATTTGGAATCATAATAATTTACAATTTCTAATATGTTCAAATTAATTTTTGACCATAATGATTAGTGAATGAAGTGAAAATTAATTACAGTAATTAAGGTAAAAACAAGTTTACTTAATGGTTAAACATAGAGTATAAGGTGTAAAAATGACACTAAAGTTTTCCAAAACCTATTGGATGGCCATATGTAGACCTAAATCCTTAATTTATCCAATTTTGTGTGTTAGGAAAGATTATTGGTAGGTAAAAATGTGGGGGGAACACAATTATTTTTGAAAATGAAAAGGTGTTCACTCCCCCACTTATAAAAGGGAACTCACCACCTCACTTATTTAAACCTTTTAAAGACTTTTGGATAATACAAAACCTAACCAAATCAACTCCAAAAATCCCTCCCCAAATACTGGAATCATAAATTGAGTCATAAATTAAAACAAGGATTTATTTTGGTATAAACCAAAATGTGTTACCCGAAAATGAGGAGGTTAAAGAGAATTCAACCAAAAAGGAACGTAAGGTAATAGATTTTAATCTCACATTTTACATCTATGAGATAAATGTGATATTCAACAATTAATTAATTTTTATTGTGTTTATAATTCCCATTTTTATATATTATATCATGAATTCTTTTATCTTCAAGGTATTTAAATGTTTCTTTTGATTATTATTACTTTGGGGGTTTTCAATTCAGATGTTACCATAGTTGTAAGGGGATTTATAGTCTCAATTTTATTTCTATGATAATTATTCCATATTAACCAATAATTTTTTTTGTGAGGTGTATATAATTACCTATGACATTTTATACCATGAATTTCATTTATTTCATGATATTCAAAATTTTAATTGATGTTATTCTTTCATAGATCCCATGATTCAAAAGTTACTCAAGTAGTAAGGTATTTAGTCTCAATTTCATTTCATTGAGGATTTTTTTGTAATGTTATACACCTAATTACTTTTATATGGTGTATATACTTCCCCATTTTCATTTAATATCATGATTAATTCATTATTCATGGTATTTTGTGTTTTAATTTGAATTATTTCATCTATGGTTATTTGAACTTAAAGTTACCAAGTGGTAATGAAATTTTATATCCCAATTCCTTTTTATTGGGTTATATTACTTCATCGTTGTCGTTAATATTATAGTATTATGTGTATAATGAATTTTAATATTTTTTTATTTATTTTAAATATTTTATGTGGATTTATAGTTAATACACATAATTGATTCATTGATTAATTATCACTTTAATGTTATGATCATTTTAAGGGTTTACATCATACTCTCATTTTATTCAGGATTATTTACACTTGAAGTTCTAATGAATGAAATTATTTGATCATTTATTTAGAAAACCATTTATTTTATTCTCCTATGGTTATTAATTATCTTTTTAGTTAATAGTACCATTTTCCACTCTTTGACACTTAAAATGTTTTACAATTTTTTTTAAGAAAACCTTACTTTATGTCTCTCTTTGGTTGTACATTTTGTTTTCTCTCAAAACCATGTTTTATAATAATGTTTTAATTTTTTTTTACCTTTTAAGAATGATTTATCAAATTAATTTTTACCCATTACAAAATGTTTATGTTTTAAAAAGTGATTTTTCAAAGGACATGTTTTTCGAAATGTTTTTTCAAAAAAAATATGATATTTTCCTCAAGAACGTTTTTAAAGATATTTTTATGGTATTTCATCAATGATAACAACCATTTATTCTTAATAAAATAGATATATGTTGTATTTATACCATCCTTATTATTTATATGGATTGTTTACGATAATTTTCAATGTGGATGTGATATTTTGATACAATTTTCCACATTACTCTTGATGATTTTTTGTTATGTTTATTGATTGGGGAGAGTATTCACATATTGTATTCTAGTTTTTAGCTTGAATTTTTATGCTGATTATGCTTCACCCATTTCATATGAGGAATGAATTGGATTTTATATATGATGGGTAGGTCCCACTATAGCCACTCGATACATCAGTAGATTTCATAAGACAAACTAGATATGGTTTTGTCTTAGCCATTACCCATTTATTAGGTTCTTGGAATGAAGCCTTGAAAATATTATAATATTGGCACAAATACTTGAAGGTATAATATTCTTGTTATGAATCATTGAAAATATTATATTCTTTGTAAGAATCATTGATATTATTGGATTCTTATAATAAAGTCTTGAAAATATTAGATTCTTGGAATGAATCCTCTACAGTATGTTTTAGATATCCATCATTATCCATTCCATAATTATAAATTCATTTATTGACATTCCCTATGATTATTCGATTAGTTAGAATTTCCATGGTTAAGTTTCATGATCATGTGATTATTTATATGGAATTATTTGATCATATATTATTCCAACCATATTATTCTCAAGTTATTAACTAAATGACATGTGTTTCAATTTTTAGACCTTCCATATTGATTATGCTTATTGATTCGTGATAACTTCTATTGTACTTAACCCTTACTAATCTTTTGAGCTCAGACTTATTTTGTTTATATTCCCCAAGATCCCATGATGTTTTCTATGATATATATGCAGGAATATGAAATAGGGAATGAAGTTATTATCAAAAAAATAATATTCTAATTTTTGTGTTCAATTGTAACACAAGACTCATGTATGTATCTAGTTTACCATGACTACTAAACTATTTGGTCCTTTAGCTTGTGACTTTACTGTATTTATGACAATGCAATTGTATAAGGCACCTACTATGGTATACTGGGTTTGGGGTCGCTATAGTTGGTATCATAGGAAGTTTAATAGCAACCTTGGAAACTATATTTAGGATAACATAGATTAGAAAACACAACCCTATTATAGAATTTTAGGATAATTATAGAATAATAACTTAATGTTTTGGGTAAGGTAGATATTATGTGTTATTTCCTAGGAATACATCCTTATCTAGATAGTATCATGGATTTAGGAGTTTAAGATTGAAAATAAGATCAATGACTTAAAATAACTTTTTAGGTTTTATGTGATGGGATTCTACCAAGATTAAGAATATTTTAGATGAAATTTATGGCAATACAATACATTATTTTAGTACATGTTTAGTAAAAAATTTATTTAAGTAATAATACATTTAAATTTTATAAACATAAATTTAAAAGTATTTATAGCCTTTAGAGTTAATATGATCATTAATGACATTGTAGTAATAGTTAAATAAGAATATTAGACTTTGGAAAAATAAGTTTTATGGAAAACCTTTGAAAAAAGGTTATTTAATGATTAATTTTATTTCAAGTATGTTCATAATATTTTTGGGAACATTATAGGAATATATTTAAAAAAATTTAAACATTTTTTTTGGGTTAAAACCCATCATATCCAATAAGGAAATAGGTCTTGAAACTATAACCTAAGGACAAAAAGGGTTTAATGCCAACCACTGTCCTACACAATGTCCTGGTTAATATGTCATTATTTTTAGTTAAAAAATTTGATGAATAAATATTAATGATAAACTAATATTATTAATTTTTAGGTTTAGATAATAATGTATTAAAAAATATTTGTTATAGAAAAATGTAAAGACTTGTTTTATAAATTTTACAATTAGTAAATTTTAGTTTTTTAGGCATAAAAAAATAATTTTTGGATATTCATTTATTGAAGTTATGGATGAATTTTGAAATTGATTGAAGCCCAAAAAAATGGTGAAATTGTTTTTATAGAAATATATAAAGTAATTATATTTCCTAATATTCTTATTCATATTATTAATTAATCCAAATTAAGAAAATGATCTTGAAATAAAATATTATCCCTATACCTTAATTTCTATTGAACCGATGGTCCTTTAAATCATCACAGATTTATGGATTTTAGGAGCTTAAATTTATATTGATTATTCACTTGTTTGTGATCAATGTACTCCATCACTCTATATAATTATTTACTATTTTACTCCAAGTCAATATTTTCACTTGTCACTAATGTTCTCCTACATAGTAACCTAGTTATTTGTTATTCTATATAACCGTTTCACTTCTCATTCTCACTCATTAAGAGGATATTTTACTAACTCTTTTAATATGTGGGTATTTAAATAAATAAATTTTCAAATATAAAATTTTTATTACAATTATTGAGTTTAAATTGTGAGGATACAATTTAATAAAGGTGGGGGATAATTTAACACCCCAAAATTCAAACGTAAGAACATTATGTTTGATATCGTGTATGACATGAAACACCATGCTTAGAAAGTAATATAACATCCCGAGACTGAACATCAAATTTACTAATTTAAATAAATATATAGGTTTAAATTCACACAATAATGAGTTATCTTACATTAGACACAATAATATCTTTCTTTAATGGCTTACGTTACATGCAAGACTGAGTTTTACTGGACAATAATATATTATTAAAATATTATTATTTAATATAATAAGATATAAACAAGACGTAATTTTTTTATGAATAATATTAAATAAATATTAAAAATATAAATTTTAATTAATTTGTTACAAATTAATTAGAAATTAAAATAAAACCAAATTGAATATAAATGGATTTTTTTTCATAAAAACTATTTTTATGATCACAAATGTGTTTTATTCTAATAAATTAAATTAATTAATATTAGTAAATGATATTAAGGAAATATATATATATATATATATATATTATATATTATATATATTCAATTAAATATTTTTTACAATCATTCAATATATTTTATAAGAATAAGATAAGAATAGATCCAATTTTACGCTTGAAAAGCTATATTTTTCTAATGGTAAGTTTACCACTTTTTATTGGAACACTTGTTTTAAATATAAATTTTAAAAATTTCAAAAAATTTATTTGGGAAAATAAAATTCCTTTTTTAAATATGAACATAAAAATTAACTTTGGATGAATTTTTGGTATTTTTCTGTGAATTTTCATTTTTTGATGAATAGTGAAAAATACTGAGTTTTAATTGAAAACTGCTTTTTCATCTAAATAATTTATAATGTTAAATTATATTTTTATTTTTTTAAAGTTTAATTAGATAAATTTTATATCTATTAATCCAATTTTTATAACCGAGATCAATTTTATATTGAATTTGGATATAAAAACATTTCAACCTTCTGAACATTTTCACCTTTAAATCCTATTTTCCCATCACATCTCTGAGATTAATTTTAAATTAATTTCTATCACTTATGTGTTTTTAAATTGGAAAATTTTATTCCATATTTGGAATAATTATAATTTATAATTTATAATAATTTTAACTTAATTTTTGACCATAATGATTAGTGAATGTAATTAAAATTTATTAAAGTAAGTTAAAAATAAGTTTAATTTGTTGTTAAATTTAGAGTATAAGGTGTAAAAATGACCTTACACATGTACAACACCAATTGGATGGATATATTTCAACCTCAATCCTTCATGGATCTAATTTTGTATGTTACAGAAGCCTATTGGTAGGTAAAATATGGGGAGCACACAATTATTTTGAAAAATGACAAGTGTATCCTCTCCCCCACTTATAAAAGGGCACTCACCCCCTTACTTATTCACACCTCTAAAACCTTTTGGATCAAACAACCTCTAAAAAAATATAATTCAAACATCCATGCCCTCATCCTAGAATCATCACTTTGGGTACATATAAAACCAAGGATGTTTTTTGGTATAAACCAAAAAGAGTTACCCAAAAAAGAGGAGGTTAAAGAGCGTTCAAACAAAAGGGAGAATAAGGTAAGATAATTTCATCTCACTTTTTACCTCTGTGAGATAAATATTATATTTAGAACTTAATTATTTTGTGTGTTGTATCTAATTCCCATTTTTATATATTTTATCATGAATTATTTTATCTTAATGTTTTTTAATTTTTAAATTTTATTATTATTACTTTTAGGGTTTCCAATTCAGATGTTACCACAGTTGTAAGAGAATTTATAGTATCACTTTTATTTCTATGATACTTATGCCATATTCACCACTCATTTATTTTTTTGTGGTTTATATAATGCAATATGATATGTTATATCATGAATTTCCTTTATTTCATGATATTTAAAGTTTTAATTGAGGCTATTCTTTCATGGATCCCATAATTCAAAATATACTCAAGTAGTAAGGGATTTCATCTCAATTTCATTTCATTGAGGGATTTTTTAATTTTATTCATCTAATTAATTTTAAATGGTGTATTTAATTCAATTTTTTCCTTTAATATCATTAACACTTAATTTTTCATGGTATTTTTAGATTCAATTGGAATTATTTCATTATTGGGGATTTGAACTTAAAGTTACCATGTGGTAATGAAATTTTATAACTCAATTCCGTTAATTTGGTTATATTACTTAATATATATATTTAATATTCTATAATAATATGTATAATTAATTTGAATATATATTTATGTGTTTTCAATAAGTTTTATGTGGATTTACTATTGATACACATAATCAATTCATTGATTAATTCTCACTTCAACGTTATAATCATTTTAAGGTTTTAAATCACAATATCATTTTATTTAGGATTGTTTACACTTGAATTTACATTGAAGGAAATTATTTTATCATTGATTAATAAAATATTTCATTTAATTATCCTATGGTTATTAATGAACTTTTCTAAGTAATAGTACCATTTTTATACTCTTTGGTACTTTAAATGTTTTAGAAAATCTTTTTAAGAAAACCCATCTTCATTTCTCTCTTCGGTCGGAAATATATTTCCTCTCAAAAACCGTGTTTTCTAAAAATGTTTTTAAAAATGTTTTAAACCTTTTTAAAATTATTTATAAAATTAATTTTCACCCTTTAAAATTGTTTTATATATTTAAAAGTTATTTTTCAAAGAAAAGTTTTTTCAATAGTTTTTTCAAAACAAACGGTATTTTCCTCAAGAATGTTTTTAAAGATATTTTTATTGTATTTTTTCAATAAAAACCACCATTTATTCTTACTACAATTGATATATGTTGTATTCATAGAATCCTTATTATTTTTATACATGGTTTATGGTCATTTTGACTATGGATGTTCTATTTTGATACAATTTTATATATTACTCTTGATGATTTTTTTGTTATGTTTATTGATTGGGGAAAGTATTCATATATTGTATGCCAATTTTTAATAAAAATGTTTATATTGATTATGTTTAAACCCTTTCATATAAGGAATACATTTTTATATGTGATGGGTGGGGCTCTCTATACCCCCGTGATGCATTGGTAGGTTTCATGGGACAAACTAGATATAGTTTTGGATGAGGCCTTACCCATTTGTTTGATTCTTAGTATGAAGCCTTGAAAATATTAGATTCTTGGAATAAATCATTCAAAGTATTATATTCTCAGTATGAATCCTTGAATGAATTATATTCTTGGAATGAAGGATCAACAATATTTTATTCTTATCATTAAACCTTGACAATATTAGATTCTTGGCATGATTCCTCAACAGAATGTTTTAGATATCCATCGTTATGAATTCCATCATCATGAAAAACATTTATTGATATTCTAAGTGATTATTTTATTAGTTATAATATTTTTGTTTATATTTTATTATCATGTGAATATTTATATGGACTTATTTGATCATCTTTTTTTCCTACCATATTATGCTAAAGTTATTGATTAAATGGAATGTGTTTAAGTTATTATCCTTGCCATATTGATTATGTTCATTAATTCATGACAACTTCCACTATAATTAACCATTATTAAGAATTTGAGATCACACTTATTTTGTTTATATTCCCCAGAATTCCATGAAGTTTTTTATGACATATATGAAATAATATTATAGAAGTAATAAAGTTATTATTGAATTTTTTTTCTTGTAATTTGTGTGTTCAATTGTAATACGAGACCCATGTATGTATTTAGTTTATAAAGAATAATAAACTTTTCGGTACTTTCTAGAATACTTTTCTTGTTTATAATACAATTTAATGGTAGTAAGCACAAACTCCAGGATACTGGGGTAGGGGTATCTACATGTACCTTGGGTTAATAACTCCAAAAAAGTCATGCTAGGATTGACTTGAAAGCTACCCGATACATGAAAATAGGCCTTACTACACATCGAGTCTAACACTCTTGAGGGATATTATTGAGTTATTTCAGATTTTACTTACAAAATATTATAAAGGATTTTAATTTTTTTATGACTTGAAAACATTCCCAGATAAACCATGTTTGTGATTATGAGATTATCTATGCATAAATTTTTCAATTTATATTAATTTTTTCACCAGTTTTGGAATTATACATTATTTTTCACAATATTATGATCTAATATAGTGTATGAAATTGTCTATAAATGTAACATAGGGGAATAAATGGTAACCATATCAATGAACATACCCCATATAAGTGTTTCCCCCCTATGATAGATAGTGAATATCAAGATTAAACTAATTAATTTATAACCATATTAGTAAAAATGACTCAGGTTATGAGAAATAACCTTGCCCTTACGAAGAGTCATACTGATCCACCATGTGGTAAAACATTTTTAGAAAAATTCATGCATCATTAACCCCCATAATTCAATGTGGCTACAAAACCATTTGTAGCTAAGTAATGGATAAGTTGCTAAGAGAATATATTTCTTGCTATGGGAAGTAATGAAAGGGAGAATGTTGTCATTGAAATTTATCATCTCTCAATGGATGTGGATCAATTTTGGTCATTAATTAAAAAAACTAAGGATGAGGAAAAAATATAAATCATGGATTTGAATGATTTTAAGGTACACTACTTGGAAAAATAATTTCATCACGAGCAATGAGAGGAGTTGGAGAGAAAATTATTATGTATAAGACAAAAGAAAGATAAAAATGTTGCTAAGTATAAAGATAAATTTAAAAGGTTATAAAGGCATACTACATACTATGTATGTAATCTAAATATAAATATTGAGAATTTATTTTATGGGATTAAGACAATACTTATAAGGGAACTAGTATCCTAAACTTCTCATCATACGAGGATATAGTATCATGTGATATCAAGATTGAGAAAGAATTATCCAAGTATTATGTATTCAAAGAGAATCAAGAGAAGAAGAGTAATAAAATTAATAAAATAGATAAGGGGAAGAAGGGAAATAAGTATTTTCTGACATGTGATACTTTTAGAAGGAAACACCTTGGTACATTCTTAAAAGGAAAAGGAGTTTGCTTCAAGTGTGGAGAAAAAGACCACCATGCTTGTGATTTCAAGGGTAAGAAAGAATCTGACAATGTGAAATTCTTCCATTGTAGGGAGATGGGGCACTAAAAAATTAATTCCCAAATAGTTAAGGTAATATAACTAAAAAAATCTAAGGGATCAAGGTCAATATTATTTTATTACAACATATAAATTTTAATTATTAATGTGCTTCTATTTGGATTCAAGAATTATGTTATATGAGTATTTTAATTAATTGTATTCTGGTTATAAGAATTATGAAATGTATAAGGATTATACTACAATACCATTTCAGCAAGTATTTGAGAGAATATGTTGAATGGTACTGGTGACCAAGAAAATTGATTCAGTAGAAAGTTGAACATGGAAAACACGTGATTTAGGGAGGGTAACCCTTAATATGTGTCTGATGTCGAGATAATAATGTTTAAGCAGTTTTTATTAAGGTATTGTTAACCTTTATGTTTTATATAATATTTTATTTTGAGTTAATTATGGGATATTAAAATTTGGTAACATTATAGGAATTATAATAATATGGTTTTTTAAAAGGACAAATCACATGTCGACTAATAACCCATCACATCCGTAAAGGCCGTAGGTCTTGAACCGAAAATTAAAGGGAGATAAGGGTGAAACACCTATTATTGGAATACCTGAAATTTTAGTTAATAATACATTATTTTTTAATTAAATGATTTTATAGATAAATACTTATGTAATAGATTAAGTTAAAGTTTGGGTTCTTCTATTTAGGTTTAGAGATTAATATATACGGAAGGAACTGTCACTCATTTATGGATCTTATGATTCGTTAAAAGTTAATTTTAGTGCTTTAGACATAAAAAATCCATCTTGGATAATCATTTATTATAGTAGTAAGTGAATTATAAAATGATCAAATCACAATAAAATGATGAAATTGTTCCTATAAAATTAAAAAAAATAAAAATTATATTTCCTTATGTTTCTAGTCTAGATTGTAGAAGAATACCTGAAATTTAGGAAAATGATTTTGAAAATAAAATGATATCATATTACCTTCATTTATATAATAGATTTATGGATTTGTGGTTGCTAAATTTATATTTATCATTCACTTTCTTATGATCAATGATCTTTATCCCTCTCTATTAATCATTGGGAATTAAAATTTTCTTCAATGTCCATATGTTCACTTTCAACAAATTTTCTTATATTTGGGATCCTAGTAAATGTTATTCTAGGTAACATTCACATTTTCATTTCTATATTATAAGAGGGATGTTTTTTAACCATTTTTATGATGTGGGTTTTCAAGAAGGGTATTTTCAAATTCCAAAACCTTTGATTACCTAGATCAAGATTAAATTGTATGGATGTAATTTATTTATGGGGGAGAATATAACACCCAAAGATTTTAAAATAAGAACATTATGTTTTATAGAATATAAAACATGAAAAACCACACTTAAAAGATAATGTAACAACCTAATAATTTATAATATAGTTATTTTAAAATAAATTCAATCTCTTTAATAGCTTTTGGTGCATACAACACAAAGTTTAAGTGAATCATGATACTCTATTAAAAATATTATTTGAACATGACCATTATAACACAACCGTTAAGTTGGATGGTAAATATATTACTAAAAAATTTATGAAAATTATATGGTTTACACTTGCATAAGATAAATTCAATGGATATATATTTATTATAAATAAAGTAAGAATAATTTGAATGAAAAATAAATTTTTTCTAAAAAAATGTATTTTTCTAAAAGGCTATTTAGTTTCACTTTGGGGATATTATTCAAAAATATTTTTGTACCACTTTTAAAAAATTTATTTGAAAAAATAAATTATTTTTTAAATATAATTTTTCAAATTATCATTGGGTAAATGTTTGATAATTTTCTAAAAATACTTTTTTAATGAATAATGAAAATATTGATTTTTATTGAAAACTGTATTTTCATTTAAATTATTTACAAAGTAAAATTATATTTGAAATTATTTTTAATGTAAAATTAATTCAAATATATTAAAATTTAACTAATTTATGTTATTAGAATCAATTTCATATTGAATTCTGATATAAAATATTTTTAAAGTTTTGAATGATTTCCTTTGGAAAACCAACTTTTTCATCATGTCTGTGGGTTTAATTTTATATTTAATTCCAAAAAATATGTGAATTGAATTTAGAAAAATGGATTAAATATTTTTAATCATAATAATTTATAATATTTAATAATTTCTACTTAATTTTTTACCATAATAAAATGATAAAAAATAGTAAAAATTAATTACCATAGTTAAGATAAAAATGAGTTTACCTTGGGTTAAACTAAAATGATACAGGTTAAAATGACATTCCTAATTTTCTAACACCCATTGGATGGAAATATTTAGACTTTATCACTTATATTTTTCAATAATTACCCATTTTAGGCTTTTTTTAGGATAAAAATGTGGGTGTATTTAATATATTTTAAAAAATAGAAAGTGTGTCCTCTCCCCCACCTATGAAATACCACCCTATACTCCCCTATGAATAATTAGAAAACCATTTGTTTTTTATAATAACTAAAAAAATATTCCTGAAATCCCTCCCCACATACTATAAGAATTTTATAGATTATAAATCCAATCTAGGAAGGATTTATATTAAAGCTAAAGCGGTTTCTTGAAGAATAGGTAAAGTTTTTAACTATATATTTTGATTTTTATTATTTTTATTACTCCATATAATATTATAAAAATATGAAAAAATTATAACAACAATATCTAAAATATAATGAGATTTTATTATTTTAATTTAGTAACTTATATCCCTATCAACTTCTATCAAATGAAAAATGAAACCTTCGATCGTGTGTATGGAGAACTACTGCCTCGCGAACCTATGTTGTTTGTTTTCCATAACCACATTTCAAGGATGGATATAATGATGGATTTAAAATATTTATATGATATTAATGAAATTATTATAATTATTTAATTTTGAAATCACAAATACCTTCTTTATTTCCATTTCATGAAAGATACAGTAATGTCGCTCGTGTGTACGACGAACTACCGCCATACGAAGCGATGTGATTCGTTCTTCACTTACATTTTAAATGGAAGGTAGTTGGGATAAATTTAATGAATATATGTTATATTTATGATCTAAACATACTTTTTTTAATATAATATAAAACATAATTCCTGACCTTCCAATCTATTGGAAAACAATAACGTCGCTCGTGCATATGTGTGGACTACCGCCTCCATGCAGTGATGTGAAATTTTTTTCATTTAATTTTTTTTTCATGGATGGTAATAAGGATATATTTTATTTATATAAATTATATATATATAATTTTAATTATTATATAAATGATAATTGATATATATTTTCTTTTTATTCCATCCATTGAGAAAAAGTGAAACAACATTCTTGCGTACGTACAACCTACCGTCTCCATGAACAGTGCAATCCATTCTATATATCTGACATTTATAGATTAAAATAAATACATATATAATGAATATAAATGATATTTATATCATTTTAAAAATTTTATAGATATTTTTATTGTGTTCAAATTAAAAGGTCCAAAATTACTGAACAAAAACATACATGAAAAACAAATCAATTATCACCCAAAGTAGGTGATTTTAACAATGAATTATTAATAATTGGAAGATAAAAGAAAATAATTAAAAAAAATATGGTATTATATATATGATTATGGTTATTTAATAAATTTATAATAGACCTATATTTATTATATATAAGGTTTAGACACATATGAAGGAATTTTAACCTGATGTAAGGGTTTTTCATCCCACTTTTACTTCCGTGAGACATACGCCATATGCACCACTTTTTTCTTTATGTGTTGCATATAATTCCTCTGATGATAATTTATATCATGAATATATTTATATTCATAGTATTCATAGTTTTATTTTAAGTTATTTTTTTCATGGGGATTATGATTCAAAAGTTACCAAAGTGGTTGTGGTTTATTTCATAATCTCATCATTATTCGTGATTGTTATTATTTTAGTCTCTCTTGGGGGACTTATTAAATATTTATATCTTAAAATCAATATATTATCTTATAATATATTTATTCATGAACTTATTTTATTAATAATACCATTGTAAACTATTTTAATTTAAAATTTTTGAAAAAATGTTTTTATAAAAATTTGAATTTATCTCTCTCTTCAGCCGGAAATACTTTTTCAGGAAAATCCATTTTTATAAAATGGTTTAAATTTTTTTTAATGAATTTTTTATGATATTTATATTCATCAATAACATAAAACATTTGATTTACTTATGATCTTATGAGTATATATTGTATTGACATCATCCTTATTATTTATCTAGATGGTTTACTTTTAGTTTGACTGGCGATGTACAATTTTATTAACATTAAATATTTTTCTCTGGATGGTACATGATTATGTTTATTGATTGGGGTAAGTATTAAATTTTTTTATGTTAGTTTTTCAGTATGGATGTATAGGTTTATTATGTTTTACCCCTTGCATATAAAGAATGAATTGGACTTAGTAAGTGATGGGCAGGGCCAACTATAACCCATCGATGCTTCATTTAGTCTCACGAGATAAAATAGATTGGGTTTTGGCTGAGGACTTAAAAATTGATTTAGATATATTGGCATGAGGACTTGATGGTATGATTTAGATGTACTAAATTATGCATTCCATCATTATGAATTCAGTTATTGATGTTCAGTGTGATTATTCGATTAGTTAGAATATCCATGGTTAAGTTTCAATATCATGTTATTATTTATATTGAATTATTTGATAATCGTTTATTCCTTCCATATTATGATCAATTAATTGATTAAATGACATTTTTTTTCAGTTATTTACCTTTCCATATTAATTATTCCTTATTTATTCATGATAGTTTCCACTGCATGCTTACCATTACTGAGCATCTGATCTCATCTATTTCTTATGATTTATTTTCCCTTGGATACTAGGAAGTGTATTATGATTGATATATACGAATATGATAAATAAAATAATGGTGTACTAAAAAAAATACTATTTCATATTTCATGTTTTTAATTATAATGTGAGATTCAAACATGAATCTAGTTTACCAATACTACTAAACTATTAAGTTCTTTAGGCTAAGATTGTTTATATATAGTGACAATGAAATAAAGTAACCACTAGCTCTGAGCTATTGGGTCCATGGTCATTACATGTGAGATTCTTTTGTGATTATGATGGGTTCACCAAAAGATAACATAAGGATTATTGATAGTACATTTATGGATCAATTTCACAAATAAGATCACTATTTGTAATCCATAGTCCTCATTCAACTTGAACCAGATGCATATATATAGTTTTAGCACAACCACTAAAACTTTATACAATTATTGGATGATTTTAAGTTTAGAATGCATGATAACATAGGTTTATATACCTTTGTTCATATCAGTATTTTTCTATGATCCATTTTATTTTTTTAGTTTTTATTTATACTTGGTGTTCTTGGTAATTGGATAAGGAATACCAATTATTAGTATGCACTTTTTTATTTCATTATATTAGTACAATGGTGTAAAACCACCTATCATACATACATTGTTCAAACCCTAGTGATTACATAGGACTCTGGTGATAAGGAGGTGTGATTATGGTTTCATGATGATGTTATTTAGGTAGGAATCAGGTAATCAAGTCATAAATGTTACAAAATAGTATTAGAGCCCATAATAAGGGATATTGGGTATACGACTTGAGAATATCAAATAGATAGTACTATTAAGACTCAGTAAGTAACCCATAAATATGCTTGGATAGAATAATTATGGTGGAAACCTAAGTTATAAATGGTATTCAAAGATATATTTCCCCTTTTTCATTGAGTTATTTATTGATACCCAACTCTCATGCATCATGTAACACCCTGACCATAATTTTATTTTACTTTTATTCTTCTCTTGATGTTGGATATTTTGGTTGAGGTTTAGGCTGAGTTCTAGGTGATAAGTTTTGAGTTTTAGAGATCTTGGGTGGTCTTTGGACCTGTGCATGGTTTTTGTGCATGGTTTGAGGGTAAACCATGTGTATGGTTAAGGATGGTGGTGTTTTTAGAATAGTTTCATCTTTTACGTTTTGTCTGGAATGGTTAGATCATGGTTTGGATGAAACCGTACAAGGTCAAAGAGAAATTGTGCGGCCTCCTTTTGGTGTCCAGGACAACATGCACAACTTACACAAAGTTAGGTAAAACCATGCAAAAAGCTCGTTAGAAGGCTCTAAAATTTTACAAATCCATTTTTCATGGTTGTTGTACAGTTTCCCAAACTATGCATCTAGCCAGTGTGGGTGTCCCCATTCTCTATTAGGGTGCACATAATTTTGAAAATAGTGCATACAAACCGTGCGAGCTTCCCAGGTCCATTAAAAAGTTGAATTACTCCCTTTTCCCTTCTTATTTTTTTACCCCAATCCACCCCTCTCTTCCCCCTCTCTTTCTTGTATCCCCTTGGGAGCCTTGGGTGGCTTCCTCCTATCCCCATCCTTGGATTTAAGGTTATTCTCCTTCAAATATTGGGTAGATTATTCTTTGGGTAAGTTTCTTCCTATTCCTTTTTCTTTTTTCTTCTTGTTTCTCGGTTATTATTGGTGGGGTTATCTCTTGGATGAACCCTATAGTCTATGTTTTATGTTTGGATTGTGTTCCTTTTATGTTAGGGGTGAAGATGGTCTCTTGAGCCTTGTTCTTACTCCTCCAAGAGTTTCATCACATCTTCATGTCATTGAGGTTGGTGTTTCCGTCCATTTATTTTTTGAAGCATACCATTTGATGCTTGATCATTTATAATTAATTTATAAATGTGTTTATTATGATTTTGATGTGTTTTTTATTTATTATGGTGTTTTCATGTTGTAAAAAATTGGTGAAAATGGTTTTCACAGGGTTTCCTCAATTATTCATACATACATATATATGCATACAAGGTGTACGATGAAATTAATATTGGTATTTTCAAATAAAAGTAAGCACTTTGAAATTTGGTTTTCACTTGGTTATGTTTTTGGAAACTTGGTTTTCTTGTGAATTAATTCTTATGAGTGGATTTTGATGCCTTTTTATGGTTTAGTTCTTGGGTTTGGGTTCTTGGAATTGGTTATGTGTTTTCTTATGAATATTTAATTAAAGCCATTGGAAACTCATATGTTTTTAAAAAAGTGTTCCATTGGATATGGTAATGTCCCTATTTTCATAGGGTGCACATAGGGATGGGTATACAAATGATGATGGCTCTCCATTAAGAATGTCTACCCTGAACATGAATTTCAAAACATCCCTTCCTTCTTCCTTCACATTTTCCTTATCCCTTCATTTTTAAATGGTACATCTAAAACCCCAATGATCTCTAAAAAGTTTCTAGGTTTTTGAATTATTTAAAACATGTTTTCAAATGTTTTTATTAAAACCTGGCATTATTTTTCATCTTGGGATGTTAATTGGTAACTAAATAAAACAAAGTCACGCTTAGAATCTTTAAAAAATGATGTAGGTTTTCAAATTGGTTTTGTAAATGTTTTGGAAATGTAATTTTATTTGTAAAAACTAAGTCTTGGTTGCTAAATTATGGTATTTTGGAAAGTATTTTTGAAACACATGTGAAGTGTAGTCCTTGTTGGAACCTTTGGTGATTGGATGTGTGATGTGTACCTCTATGGTAGTGCCTCAAAGGCGAAGGTCATTGCACATGTGGTGTCAGTGTTTGGGCTAGTAATTCATGGTGTCATATGTTGGTTATTAGTTTATTCCATATGTGTGATGAAATCATCATTCACCATATACTATCATCATTGGATTTTTGGGCATCATATAGAGGGTCGAGTGGCAATTTTTTATTGAACTCGATTAGATAGGTTGGTACCCCATGGATTTGATGAGTGACTAGGTGGAAAGTGCCACTGGTGAGGAAAGATTAGAGTATCTAGTTTGTTATTGAATATGGAGCTGCACCATACGCCGACAAGTGATCCCAAATCGAGTATTTCCAGGTATTTCTTATAGATATTTGTAGTAAATTACCATGATTACTATATATATATTCTATTTCATTTTGTTTCACTTTATTATCTACCCAGTTATCATATACCTTATTGTATTGTCTACTTTATTTTTAGAATAGTCTTTTGATGACCTAACTTGGTTATTTATTTAGGTATTGGGTTTATAAACTAGGTATGTTTTAAAATGGAAATCTAATTTAAATAAAAGAAAGTTGTGTGGGTTGTTTTCTATGGTTGATTATGAGATGGTTTGTTTGGATTTTAAAATGATAAAACCCTATTTTCTGAATGTATTTCAAACTATAAATTTTGGACTTTTTTAAGAAAGGAAATGTATATATTCTATGGTGTTTACCTACTATGCTATTTATGATCAGACCTTACTTGTTCCACTCTGCATTTTTAGACTCAAGAATTTATTTATAGGTTCATATTTCTATTTTAAGTTTTCCTATAGATAAGGCTGGTTTTTTGGATGGCAGTGACCAAGAGGTCACATGGAGATCATTTTAGTTCTGTTTTGATTCAGTTTTAGTTTTTTTTAGTTTTTAATTTTGTTCTTCTACAATTGTATTTTGGATCCTGTTCACGTATTTATGAATGTTTAATTATTATTGGTTATGATACATGCTCTTATTTTTTATTAGATCTTGGTCATTTTTGGATGAAATTATTCGCACTGTGATATCTTTGATTCCCATCACTATTCACCATCTTGGGAGGTATGAGAATGCCTCTTAGGATTTATCGATGACCGGTTTGGGTGTCGAGTTAGATGGAAGCCAGGCTTGGTTCATGAAAAAATGATATCAGAGGAGCCCTTTTTTATTTGGGGCATCAGGTATATTGTATATTAATATTTTTAGAACTTAGGAGGTTGGTAAGGGAAGAGCGTCAAGAAATATTAATTGTCATGATCCTCAAATTTCCAGGGTTGGTCTGGGATTTGAGTCTTTTTGTTTTAGTTTTTAGTGTATGTATGGGGAATGACAATGGAGGTGAAACAATGTTTCATGTTGAGATTACATGGTGTAGTGACCCATGTGGAGCCCGAGTACATCATTCAAGGACCTCCAAGTGGTTGGTGATTTTCTGGGAGTGGACGAGTCTTGAATCGTCACTAGTTCCCTATTCTAGAAGTTTGGAGTGAGTTGTGTTTTGGACTAGATTTGGTCGACATGAGTGGATTTTAAAATGAAAATGGTTTTTGAGAAAAAAATGGGATTTCCAAAGGAAAATAATTTTGGGGAATGTGTTTTGTTTTGAATGTGGACCGTGGTGTTTAGGATTGAACTTATAAGTAGAGTTTTGGTATTTTTAGAAAGTGGCCTAAAATTCAAAATGGTTTTGGAATTTAATATAGAAGATGGTGTGTTTTGAAGGAGTATCTTGGATTTTTTTTTGATGTTTGATCTGTGAGTTGGTTTTTTGGTGTGCAAATTTTATTATGAGTTGAGTTATAGTTTGATGTTGATTTGGTTTTGTGTTTTATGCTATTTAGATTGTACTTCCTAGAAAGGTCCTCGAGTTTTCCAGAAAGTCTCGTTCAATTATTAACCAAAACCAGACTCCTATTGGGGTGGACGAGTTGAGTTATTCTGTATTTTTTTACAATTTTATATGGGTTTTGATATCTGTTAGAGGATAAGGATTGTCTTGATAAAGTTGTTGTTGTCCTCAGGTCATTGGGAACTCTGGAGGCTATGAGGGCGTGAGCTATTATGGGTTTATTTGAAGGTCTAAGTATGGATAAGCGGGATGTTATTATCACATAATAGATGTAATTTTGGATGTATTGGGAAGTGTTTATGAACACTTTCATCCAATGGTTCATCACTAAGGAGGTGAAGCTGAGGAAGGTTGCAGAACTGTTGGAAATTCAGAAAGTTCAGAGGATGGTGAAGGCCTATGTAGATTGATTCAAGGAATTGGTTTCATTTTCTTTGGAGATATTATCATAGGATTAGTTGAAATATCCTCTCATAATTTAGGGTATTCATCAATAGATCAAGTAGGAAATACTCCCCCCTATGATGTTTTGTTTAGGATGCTTGTGGATGAGGTGTTTCTAGATGAGTTGGTTACCAAGGTGTAGCATGTAGCATTCAGTGACCTGATTTCTCTTGGCACTCATTAAGGTCCCCCATATGGTGAGAGGTGTATTCTAGAGGAACATATCTTTGAGAATTATCCTTTGTTGGTTCCAAATCCTTGTTCATCATACAATTAATTTGTGTGCTTTCAATGTGGTCAGAGAGGGTATTCGATGTTTTCTTTCCATAATCCTATGAAGGCCTATTAAGAGGTGGAAGTTTGGGTCACTTGGAGAATTTATTCAAGTAGAGTTTATAGAAAATGGAAGTCCTGACCGAAGGATGTATTCTCTTAACTATAGGTAATTAGAAGAATCAAGACATCAGGGCTCCATCCACAGGCCTCAGAGTAAATATCTTAACACAGTAAAAAAATTTTGGGTGTGGGGAACCTTGGTCCATCTTTTGTCTCCACCATTGGAGTGGAGACAGTTTAGGTACCCATGCTATAGTTTCCTTAATTTTTGAAAGTTTATTCTTTTTTTCTAAAATCTTGGTGTTATTATATTTCTTGTATCTTGGTGGCCTCATTTTTTTGTAGTTCAGATTGTTATGCCTTATAGTGGTGAATCTTTGAATTTATTTCCTTCATATGGATTAGTTTTGTTTTAAGTGGTTCTGATTTTGAAGATACTTGTATTCTATGGAAATGAGGAATCGTGAGCTGGTTCTCAATTTGGTTTAAGTTTTTTCTTTGGTTTCCCTTTGAATTGGAGGTTTTTGGTCTATGTGGTGAGTTCCCGATAGTTATACTGGTTGGACTGTGTGGGAAATTCTTAGAGATTCATGTTGGGTTTACCTTATTGGTGTCATGGTGTAAACTGGTTTCTTATGTTCAGAAGAACCCTCACCTTTTTATTTTCCCATGGTTATTCTAATTATAGTCTTCCTTAGAGCTATTCATGTCTAACTTTGGGAGTTAAAGGTTACACCGAGTTCATGGTTTCATTTGGCCTCATTCAATTTTGAGCTCAAATTTTGGTTCTTATTCGTCTAGGTGACTTTATTGGGGTAGAAAGTTTTTTCGATGGAGAGAATTATCACACCTCAACCATGATTTTATTTTATTTTTATTCTTCTCTAGATGTTGGATCTTTTTTGTTGAGGTTCAATTCGAATTCCCAGTGATATTTTTTGATTTTTGGAGGTATCTGGTGGTCTTTGTATCTGTGTACGGTTTAAGGGTAAATCGTGTGTTTATACAAGGATGAGGGTGTTTTTAGTTTATTTTATTCTTGCGCATTTTTTTTGGAACTTTTTGAGCATGGTTTTTCACATTCCATATGAGGTCAATGAGAAACCGTGTGGCCTTATTTTGGTTTTAGGGACAAGGCGTAATACTTGAACATGGTTAGGGGAAACTGTGTGGTAAGCTTACGTGAAGGCTCTAGAATTTGATAGAGACATTTTTCATGGTTGACACAGAATTTCCCAAACTATGAAACTATCCCGTATTGGTGTCCTCATTATTCAGTAGGGTGTGCATGGTTGGCACAAGAAGAACCAAGAAACAAGAAGAATAATGAAGAAGGATGAGGAAGAAACTTACCCAAGGAAGAATCCACCCATGATTTGAAGGAGAAGCACATTGATTTTATCATTTTCCCTCCTTATGTTATAACACCAATCTACCCCTTTCTACCCCTATCATTCATGTGGACCCTTGAGAGCCTTATGAGGCTTCCTCCTACTCTATTCCTTATATTCAAGGTTCTTTTCCTTAAAATCTTGGGTGGATTATTCTTTGGGTAAGTTTCTTCCTCCCCCCTCTTCATTATTATTCTCGTCATCATCTTGAAAAGTTTTATTCAAGGAGAAGGAAATACATGAAAATCTTAAGGGTGTCTATAGTGGTGATTACCGATGGCATCTTCCTTAAAAATAATCCTACCAGACCGAGGTAGACTGTGAAAGTCATGAAAAAAGATGCCCTCCAAGTCAGGAGAATCCCATGCGACTAGGTAGTCTGATGCCTTGTGACCCTCTCACCAGTTATGTGAAACCTTAGTGCCATTGTCAAAAAAGATAAATGAATTTACTAATTACATATTCAATGGACAAAGGAACAACACCAATACCCTGAAGATATTTCAAAACAATCATGGAATCTGTCTCAACCTCCACAGGAATCAACCTTCATTGCCGGCACACTGTAATACCCACCAACATGGCCTTATCTTTGGCTAGAAGTGAAGTGGCATGGACCAACTAATAGGAGAAGGCCAAGATGGCTGATCCAGATGAGTCACAGATGATCCCCCACCGCATGTAGTGCCTGAGACATAGGACCCATCAGTATTGGGTTTGAAGCCCCATGCCGGAGCATGCCATTTCACCCAGTTACCAGAGTGCGGGTTGATGGATGAGAGGGGATTGAGGTGGGAGGGAAGAATCCATTGTAGAGTGGGAGCCTCCTTCTAGGCATTCAGCACCCTGACCATATCATTGAGGAAATTTTTTGTGCGAACAATGATCACGCACACCGACGAAGACACCCCCTCATGAAGGTATGTATTACGTGCCTGCTACATGATCCAACATCCTACGGGCAAAACTAGGGAGTGTGCTCTTTTCTATGGGCCCTAATTTCCAGATCCATGGAACCAACAAAGGTGTAAGGGATGATCCGCTATAGAAGAGACAAAAAAACTGGTCAAGGCACCAAATCACTCCCAAACCTCTCGTGCCCAATCGCTCTCAAAGAACAGGTGGTTTGATCTTTCCTCCTGATGTCTCTTACAACAAACACAATGGGAAGACATGATCACGCCACAATGTTTGATGTTCTCCTTGGTGGGAAATGATCTGTTGCGGATCTTCCAAGAGAGGAAGTTAAATTTTGTGGGAATGGACTTAACTCAGGGAACCTCTCCCCATTCATCTGCATCAGCCTATATGGCCTAGACCCGAAGAAAATCCTTGGAAGTGAAAGAGCCTGAGGAGGATGGGGTGAAAACACACCGTTCCAGTTTCGAGGTTATGTCAATGAGTTGAAACACGCTCATATGTTCCTTGAAGGGGAAAATATTAGCGAGAGACGGGTAATTACTGGCCTCCCGGAAGGATATATTGGTGGCTGGGCAGCTCGGGTAACCGATGATCTCCCCACACCAGTTATCGTGCCAAAATGAAATGTCCCCTGTTCCGACGATCCATTGGGTATGAGGCCTGAGAGAATCCACGAGGGGATGAATCTCCCTCCAAAAGGGGTGTCTGCCCCCTGTAACCCCATCCTCGGTATAGCTGGTATGCATGGTGAGCCCCCACAAAGTGCGTTTCTCTAGCACCTCCCATGCTATTTTCTCATGCATGCAGGAGAGGGCATCGTTGAGACTATAGACACTGATGTCGCCTTCACTGGTGGGACGCACCATTTTGTGCTAGGAGGTCCAGTTCCTCCTTCCCTCAGACATTGGGTCCCATATGAAACCCACAAAAATTTTGTCCATATTGCGTATAACCCCTTTGGGGACCTTTATAGAAGATAGAGCATGGATCAGAGTTTCCAGGAGAACACTATTAACCAAAGATATTCTACAACCAAAGGATAGAAAGCAGTTCTTCCAATTAAGAACCCTTTCTGTGATTATACATGCAATGTGATCGAAACCGTGGATGCGTAGAGGCTTCAGGGAGATGGGACTCCCATGTAATGCATGGGGAGGCTACCTTGTTGCACTCCCAAAGAAAGTCTCACTTTATGGGCATGGCTCTGAAAGCAGTTATGAGAGATGAAGAGAGTGCTATTGTTCTTTTTAATGCTCTGGCCACTCCAAAAACAATAGACCTCTAAATCTCTATTGATGCCTTGCACTAATCTGCTCGATGCATTGATAAAGAGAATAGTGTCTTCTGCAAACATAAGGTGAGAAACAGAGGGGGACCTCGACCTTCTGCGCAAGGGAAGAATCTCACTAGTGCTGATGCTATGGAGAATGAGTCGGCTGAGGATGTCCTGTATATTGATGAAAATACTCGGGGAGAGAGGGTCGCCTTGCCGGAGACCGCATCTAGATTTAAAGAAACCAAATGTTTTTCCCATGAAGGAGATCTCTAGCCAGGATAAAATAAAACAATGGAAGATGATATCAGTGTTCTAGGGGGAGAGAACCATACATGAAAATACCCTATTGATGAAGTTCCATTCCACCCAGTCGTAAGCTTTTCTCTTATCAAGTTTAAGCACCATGTTTGAACCACATGTTTTCAGATTAAGATCCCTGATCATTTCCTGGGCCAATCCGATCACTCCCTATATAGATCACGCTCCCACAAAGCTATGTTGTTCCTTGGAAATGTAAGTGGGGGAGATGTATGGATATCCTGGCATTGATAATTCTAGATATAATCTTATATTTTACATTACACATACTGATCAGGCGGAAGTGCTAAATAGAGGAAGGGGATTTGGATTTGGGAATTAGGACAACCGTAGTAGCGCTTGCAACTCAAGGCAAAGGACCCCCCTTGAAGAAATCTTGAATGGCTGTGATTAGATCCCCCTTGGTTATATTTTGGTAACTTGGTTTTCTTGGGAATTTAGGCTTATGAGTGGATTTTTGTGACTTTTTATAGTTTAGTTCTTGGGTGTGGGTTATTGGAACTAGTTGTTTGTTTTCTTATGACTCTTTAATTAAACCCTTAAGACTCTAGTATGGTTTTTAACAAGTGTTCCATTGGATGTGGGAATGCATGTATGTGCATGAGGTTCATATAGGTATGGGAACATAGATGATGATGACTCTCCATTATGAATGTCCACATTGAACCCATATTTCAAAACATCCCTTCCTTATTCCTTCTCATTTTCCTTATCCCTTCACTTTCAAATGGTACTTCTAAAACCCCAATTTTATATAAATATTTTCTTGGTTTCCAAATGATTTCAAATTTGTTTTCAAATGTTTTTCTTAAAACTTGGTCCATTTGGAATCTTGGGATATAAATTGGTATCTAAATGAAATGAAGGACCCTTTATAATCTTTCGAACATGATGTAGGTTTTCACATTGGTTTTGGAAATGGTTTGGAAATGGAATTGGATTTGTAAATTCTAAGGTCTAATTGGAAAATTATGGTGTTTTTGAATGTGGTTTAGAAACACATGTGAATTGTAGGTCCAGTTGGCACCTTGGGATATTAGATGTGTGATGTGAACCTCTATGGTAGTCCCTACAAGGAAAGGGCCATCACATAGGATGTGTTTGTATTTTGGCATGAAATGAAAGGTGAAATCTATGGGTTATAAGTTTATGCCACATGTGTGATAATCTAATCATTCACCAAGTACTATATTCATTGGATTATTGGGCGTCATCTAGAGGTTCAAGTGATGGTTGGTTATCAATCCCAATTAGATGGATTGATCCCCCTAGATTTACTGAGATACCAGGTGTGATATGGCACTGGTGAGGTGATATTAGAGAATCCAGTTGGATATTGACTATAGATTTATACCATATGTACACAAGTGAGTCTGAATCGAGTATGTATAGGGATTGATTCTCGATATGTTTATGAAATTCCCATGATTACTATATGTATGTTCTATTTCATTTTTTTGAACCTGATTATCTTCCCAGTTAGCATCTTCCTTCTTGTACTGTCTCCTTTATTTTAAGCATATTCTTTTGATCACCTGGATTAGTTATTTATTTTTGTATTGGGTTCATAAAATGAGTGTGTTTGAAAATAGAAATATATTTTAAAGAAAAGACATCTTTTTGGGTTGTTTTCTAGGGTGGATTATGGGATGGTGTGTTTAGCTTCTGAAATGATAAAACCCTATTTTATAAATGTATTTAAAACTAGAGTTTTTGGAGTATTTTGAGAAAAAATGGATGGATTTTGTGGGTTTTCAATACTAGGATATTTATTCTCACACCCTACTTATTCTAATTGGCATCAGTAGACTCGAGCTATTTTAAAGGTTCAAATTTCTAGTTCAGATTTTTGATTCAGATTTACCAATAGAGTGGGATGATTTTGTGGATGGAGGTTACCAATAGGTTACATAGAGATCATGTTGGTCCTGGTTTGGTTCAGTTTTGGTTTTGTTTTAGATTTTTTTTCTTTTCTTCGGTAGTTTTATTTTGGATCTTGTTCATGTATTTATTGATGTTTAGTTATTATTGGTTATTCTGCATGCACTGCTTTGGTCATTTGATCACCATTGTTATTTGGTGAAATAATTCCCACTGTGATATATTTGATGTCAGGTGCTAGTAGCCAACTAGGGAGGATTGGGAATGCCTCTCAGGCCTTGTCGCAGACCAGGAAAGGTGTCAGTTCAGATGGAGGCTAGTCCTAGTTTGTGAGACATCATGCATAATGTTAGTAGGTAGGAATAATTAGGATAAAATGACATACTTCATACCTTATCATATTTTTCATATATCATTTTTTGAATCAATTGATGATTCATTTTAACTAAAAAATTAATGATAAACAAATACCTATTTCCTATATATGTATTGTTAATTATTAAGTTTATATGAGTTAAAAATTGATTCATTTGATTATGAATCTGGACTATAAATAGTTTATAGTCCATTTATTTCATTTAATACATCACACATATTATAATTATATTAAAGTTATCTCTTTATCATGTAAATTTTTTTAAGTAATATTTCAAAATATTTTTTGAAATAAAAAATATTTTGTTAGAAGAAGACCACTTAGAATGGATTTTGGGTTGTTTTTGTTGATATGGTTTCTGAAGGGCTTTCCAAAATAGCTCATGAAGTCACAAGGATCACATAACATGAAATATGAAGAGGTATTAAATATATCATGGTGTAATTATGGATAATTATAGTTTTGAAAAGGTTTTTTAATATTTGTCTAATTCATAAACATAAGGTTAATAAGATAAATAGACAAAAATTATGACAAAGCTTATAAAACCCTCATTGAGAATGTAATATTAAATTATAGATATCATAAGGGTCTTTAAGATAATGTTCGATATTTTATAAGGGTTGGATTGATTTTTATGAGTTTCTCTGAATTTCATAAGCATTACTAGGGTAGTAAGATGTGGAAAAAATGAAAATGGTATGAAATAGTAAGTGTTTTTTGGAGAAATATTAATAGTCATCAACAAACCATAATAGTAATTATGGAAAATGTTAGGGTCATATAAAACTGATCATAGAAAATGTAAATGGTAGGAATTCCTAAGGGTGGACATTTCCCATTAATAAGATTACTCTTGAGGAATGTAAGGGCCATCCTTGAAAAATGTATGAGTTATTTCAATGACTCAATAATTTCATAAAATGCATTTGAAAAAAATCATAAGGTTCATTTAAGATTAGAGGAGAATCATGTAAGGGTTGTTCCCTTAGTAATTTTTAGATAATTTTGATTAATAGTTGTTTATGAAATATTCTATTAATAATTAAATGTGATTAATGATTAGACCCACTAGGATTGAAGAAAATTATGCCTAAATTAAAGGGGTATTATTTAATTATTATATAGATATTTAAATTTAATTTTGGTTATAAGTTGGTGGTTTTAGTAGTTGACCAAGATTCACATAGTGTTGAGGGTTTCCACATCATGTTGATAGTAGTAGAAATTTTTATTAGAGTTTTATATAAGATTTATTTAAAGATTGTGCATCTTATTATTTAAAAAATATTAATTAATTTCATTGGATTTTAATTCTAGATAAAATAATGCTACTTACTATGGAATTCAAATACTAAAATATAGAAAATATTTATCATATGAATACTCAGTGAATAAAATATCAAAAAGAGAAGTAAAAAATGAAAAAAAATAAAGGGGAGATCATCGAAATGAGTTATAGGCTTTCACTAGAAAGAAAAATAATTAGAAACGGGTATTCTGGGAGGAATCTCACTTGAATTTCATGGAAGAAAAGAATATTTATCCACCATAATTGATGTAATATCTATTTGATGTATCTGTTACATCGATATATTTCCATTGCATGTTCCTTATATTATCCTAGTTTGTGTTTACCAGATAAATTTTCCATGTCAATTTATTTTACTCATTTAATGAGTCAAATCAGTTTTGAGGGAGATATAGTTCCTAAAAATTATGAAACAAGATTGTTAAAGAGGGTGGATTAAAAAATAGAAACACCCTAATTCACCCATATTGTACCTTGAACCAAGATCCCCATAAAACTATGCTCTATGCTAGAGTACCACTGGGCTCTAGGTGTGCCTCCTTATATGCCAAATGCTACTGACTAGTAATGAGGGTGTAAAGAGGTGATAGTGGGGAGACTATACCCTCAAGTGGTAATAATAATAATGGTCCAAATATTAATATATTATTGGAAGAAGAATCAACTCAGTTGAATAAAATTAAAAATAAATGGAAGCATAATAATCAAATAGTTGTAGTGGAAAATAAACAAGCCTAAATGTATACCATTTGTAGAAAAAAAAAGTCACACATAAAAATAGTCAAAAAAGATCAATCATGGAAATCTATTAGTACATTCATATATAAATAATTCTGAACAAAAAGGAAACTCAAATAAACTCCAACTGATGTAGGAAACACCATGGTCCCTTGCAATCCATCCTATTATAAGAAACACAACTCGATCACTAAGTTCCAGCTCCTGAGATTGATCCCTTACCTGATCTTACAGACATAAAATCTACACATGTCCTAAGGGGCTCATGAAAAGTGTGAGATTATATCTCAGTAGGACACGACCAATGTGTGACTGTCTTACATCCATGATTATGTAGGTGTATGTTAAAAATAATAAAAAGTAAAGAAATTCACAATTAATGAATAACCCACTTCCCTTGTTCTCAACAGCCACAAAGAAGCGATCACCATGTTTTTCCATTACCGGTATAAGTCTGAAAACTTGCCCCAATTTTATATAATACATACAATATATGTCTATGTATATATAATTTCAGTGGTGAGGATCCATGAAATAATCCCAAGAACCCCAGACTAAATCAATCTAAGCGAAACCTCTAGTTCTACCTATGAGTGTTCATCATCTCCTCATGCCCACAATCAAATAGCCTCACATCCTACAACATTCCAAAACAAGTCCCTAGTCCCTCATAACTCAACTCAGAAGGTTACCATAAGCTTGAAACCTAATTTCCCAAGTTACAATGATATCTTACCTTTAAATAATAATCACCATTGGATCAATAACCAATGTCACGAGGCATGACAATATTTTTCCCCTTAATAACTTGGATGAACGACCTCAAGTATATTGGTGAGCTGATAACGAAACTCAATATTCATACATTAAGATTAAATCACTTTTACAGAATACTTAAAACATTAAACAAAAATATTCCTAAAGATTGTATTAGTCTATTAGATTTGAAAACATGGAAACATAAACACTGATACACAAGTGAGATATATTATCTCCCACATGGTTCTTCTTAACAGCACCATTCTTAGACACATCAAACATAATACATATCTTCATAACCTAGGGAAGAGAACATAAAAAGGGGTGATCTCAGATTCTTAATATAGTTGAAAAAGGGAGACATGTAATCATAAACATGAGCATTGGGGTATGAGAATGTGATCATAACATTAGAAGACCATACCCTTCATATCAAAGATTATAAAAATGAAAAATGGAATAAATCTTGTTAGTTCATAAGACATGAATCATAATGAAATAAATAACACAAGACATGAAAGAATATCAAAAGAATATAAATGGAATTGTGGCAGACTTATACATGTAATATCATTTCCTATAAGTCAAGGCTCATTACTAAAACTTATCATGGCACTTCATGGGAACCAAACCTACTGGGGAAGAAACATCACCATCCCTAGTCATAATACTTTTGTTTAAAGGATTAGGTTTTCCCATATTCCTATATTGGATTGGGTTTCCCCATCTTCCCATAGCTAATCGGGTTTCCCCATCTTCCATATTCAAGGTGATTACACCTACTGGGTAGGACACACCACCATCCCCAGTTGTAGTCCTTTACTTGTAAGGGATTGAGTTTCACCAACTTCCCATAGTGTATCCAGATCATTGACTTGATTCACATTATTATCTCATGAGATATAAATCTTTACCTAGTGAATTGGAGGGAGATATAGGTCCCACCCATCTCATAATAAAATCATTCATACATGTTCCATAAGATAATAAAACTTTCATCATATCATGACCCATAAAAAGAGATGGGTTTTATAGACATCCTATCATAATCCCATGAAATAAAATGGGTGTCATAAACGTGTAATTATATATTAAACTGTGGAAAAAGATAGGTTTCATAATAATTTCATCAAATCCAAACCTGTGAAAAGAAACAGATTTCAAAAGCATAAAGCTTGTATAATGGAACATGTTTCATTATAATCATTATATAAAAACATAAACTATTCAATGAAATAATATGAATGCAACCTTTTAATCATTTCCCATAAATGAATGAGTAACATTAACGAATGTCATATTAGATGGAAAATAATTTTGAAATATATTTTAAAAACATCTCTTGAAAAAAATATCCTATCTTCTTTGAAAAAGTTTATTTAAAACACAAAACCATTTTAAAACATATTTCTTAAAAATAAACTTGAAAAATTATAAATAAATCTTTGAAAACATTATGTAAAACTTTTTCTTTTAAAACATATTAAGAGAGATTGAAAATATCTTGAAAACCATTTTCCTTGAAAATAATTTGAAAATTTTTAAAGGAAGATTGAAAACCATAAAAAATTTTAAAATCCCTTTTAATTGAAAATTATCTTCAAATATCTTCTTAGAAAGCATTTTTAAATACATGGTTCTTGAAGTTCATGGCACGTGTCTCAAAGAAGTCAAATTTAGACAAAACTACTTTCAGGATTTGGTAAATATTGAAACATAAAACCCATGAAAGAGATATTATCAAATGGATATGTAAATACCCTTAAAATTAATGATAAAAATCATAGAATATATTCATGGTCAGTACAATCACCACACAAAATAGATGAATGTTTAATAATGGGTAAATCTTAGAGGAATAAAATTGATACTAGAAACCCCCTTACCTTGTGTCTTGACTCTCGTCATACTCATTCAAACATTCTATATAATAAATATAAGTTTATTATAAAGAAACAAATTCATATATCTAATACCATATATGGTTTGATTATGACTTTATATTACTTTCTTGTTAACAATTATATATTAAGGCTTCACTTGAGGTAATATCCTCTTTGTTCTTTACATATGTCTTAATTTGTTATATATTTGGTCCTTATACTCGTATAATGATTTCCAGAATGTAAACCATAATATAAATATAAATTATATTTAGTATGTGTGTTGTATAATAATCCATATAATATATAAGTATAAAATGGAATACACCATTCATGGAGATGATAGACAGTACATACGCATGAACACCATTCCTTTTTTATTATTACATTAAAAGAAAGAAAGAAAAAGAAATATATTTTTATATTTTTATATATAATTATTCCATTAGAATTATTATATAATATATATCATATAAGTTCAATAAAACCATCCTTAATACATTCTATGTAGTGTGTGAAAAAATCACATCGCTTTGAGGGGGCGGTAGTCCACACTTCCTCAAACAAAATTATCGTATTTACACGAAATAGAAAGTATAATGATATGTATTGTAAAAGGATTAAATAAGGTTAAATACATAATAAATATAATAAATAAACTATATAAATAGATTTTCCATCATAATTTCTTCCATGAGATGTGTTAAAGGAAAAATGAACAATCATCGTTTCATGAGGCGGTAGTTCTCCATACACGTAAACAGTATGTTCATTACCCATTAGATGAAAGTGTGTGTAAGTGTTGGAAAAAAATAGCATAAAAACAAATCAGTATATTTATGATACTGATGTTTTTGTATATGAATGGATTAAGGGGTTTTAATGGGGTGGAGAAAGAAAATAAAAGAAAGGATCTTGATGGAGGGCGTTACCTCTTAATTGGGTAAATCCTTTTGGTTTTCATGAAATTTATTACTTGGAAGGATTTATGACCAAAAGAAGGATTCAAGGAGGAAGGGAGGGTTTATAAGAAATGCATTGGGTATATCATGTTCGATCCTAAGTTTTTTGAGAGGTGTGGAGAAGAGGGATAGGTGGTGGCCTTTTATGGGGAAGGGAAAGGACACACTTGGCATTTTTTGAAAACATTATGGGTGCACCCACGTCTTTTCCTAAAAGAGGTCATAAAAAACCAAAAAAAATCAATAATGGAAGGTTTATGGACTAAATATACCCATAAAATGTGTTTCTGAAAATTTTATAGTTCATTTGTGCCCTTAAGTTTATGATTTATTCCCTTGTTAATCTTAATTTTACCTTAACCACTATAATTAATTTTAACTGCATTCACTAATATTTTTGGGAAAAAAATAAACTAACCTTATTATAAATTATAAATTATTCTAATTAAAAATATGGGATTCGTTTTTCAAAATTAAAATTATATAATTTGAGGAAATTAATTTAACTTTAATCCCGCTGACGGGATGTCACTATAGGTTTTTAAAGTAAAAGCATCCAAATGTTTGTTAAGTTTTTATATCCAATTTCAATGTGAGACTGATTATAATGAAATAAATTGGATTATTTAATTAAAATATGATCTAATTAAACTTTTAAATCAATTTAAAATACAATTTATGCTTATAAATAAATTAGATGAAAAATAATTTTTGAAATAAAATTCAGTATTTTTTACTATTTATCCAAAAATTATGTTTCTTAGAAAAATCTAAAAAATTCACCCTAAGAAAAATTATAAATTATAAATTTAAAAAATTATTTTATTTTATAAAACTTAATATCTAAATGTGTATAAAATTAAATATTTTTTTGTTTTTCACAAAAGGACATGAAATGTAGTTCATTTTAGAAAATAGCATTTTTAAACATATAAGAACTTTACCAAAAATTATATCTTTCATTATAAATATGTTTTATTTATATTAAACCATTATAAATAGTATTTTAAAATTAGTTATTACTATTTATATTAATATGTTTAATGTCTAGGTTATAATTATCTCATTTAAATAATTATTACAAAATAAAGATGTTTCATAGAAACTCAGTGGTGATTGTAATGTACGCTAAGTTAGTGTTATGTGTGACCTTATCCAAGTTGGTTACATGTTAAAGGAAGGTTTTAATTATTGAAATTAAAAATATCAATGAAAATTTAATTTATTCAAGAAAAAAAGTTCCATAAAAACTCAAGGTGTTGCATTTTACCCCCTTTAAAATAAATTTCGCCCCCAAAATTCATCATTAAGTTAAAAAAAATGAGGACAATTATGCTTTATCATATCCTAAAGTTCCAAAATAACTTCCTATAATTAGTGATTTATCCACAAAACTTTTACCATGTGATTGGTCTTGTTTTGTAGAACCTTCTCTGATCGGTCCAAAATTTCAACTGGTTGTTCTTCATAAAAAAGATCCTGGTCCAGCGGTATGATGTATGAGTTCTATATATGTAAAGGGTCAGGTATATACTTCATTAGGAGAGATACATGGAACACATCATGGAATTTAGATATATTTGGATGAAGTTACAAGAGGTATTCTACCATCCTGATATGATCAAGAATTTCAAAGGGACCTATATGCCTAGGGATTAGTTTCCCTTTATTTATAAACCTCATAAACTTATTCCTGGGAGAGATTTATAGAAACAAATTTTAACCAACTTCAAATTTTAGATCACACCTTTGGTTATCAACATAAATTTTCTACCGAATTTGAGCTACCTTGATATCTTGCTAAATGGTTCTAACCTTACCCACCATTTCTTCAGCGATCTTAGGTCCAAATAGCTTTCCTCCTCCAGCCTCATCCTAGCACGTTGGGGCACTATATTTATTCTTATATAGGGATTCATAAGGTGCCATATGAATGCTTGAGTGAAATATATTATTTTATGAAAACTCAACTAGAGGAAGGTGTTGATCCCAATCACCTTTGAAATCCAGAGAAAAAGATCTCAACATATTCTCTAGGGTTTGATTTTTTCTTTCAGAATGACCATCTATCTAAGGATGATAAGTAGTTATAAAACTTAATTCACTATTAAGTGATTTCTTAAGAAATCCCCTGAACTTAGAGGTAAACCTAGGATCCCGATTCAATACAATAGAATGTGGTACTCCATTAAACCTTACCACTTTCTTAATGTATTTCCTAGAAATATGATCTAGAGAGAAATCTTATTTGATAGATTTGAAGTGTGATAACTTTGTAAGGAGATCAACTACCACCCATATATAATTAAACCCTTTAGAGGTTTTGGGTCATCCTACAAAAAAATCCATACTGATGTTCACCCCTTTTCATTCTGTTATGGGTAATGGATGCAACATCCCATTTGACTTTTGTCTTTCAACCTTAACTTATTGGAATACCAAGCACCGAGATAAAAACTCAGTGATATATTTATTTATTCAATCCAAAAAGTAGTATTATTTCACATCCCTATACATATTCATACCTCTAGGATGAATATATAATGATGAACTATGAGCTTCCTCAAACATATCTTTTTAATTTAGTATGGAAGGAACACATTCACGGTTCCTGAACCTTATTATTCCATCCTGATAAAGGTTAAACTCAAGAACATTTATAACTTTCTTTTACATATCTACATCTTCCTTATGAACCTCATTAATCTTTACTTGGATATAGAGTTGAACATTCATTTGAGAAAGATAAGATTTTACCCTTTATTCAGGATTACCATCTCCATCCTTTGCAAATCCCAAAATATTGGATCTTTTGTGATCCTCTTCATGGATAAGCTAGCATGATCATTTCGACTCAAAGAATCAACCACCTTGTTCGCCTTCCTAGGGTGGTAATGTATTGATAATTTATAATCCTTTATCAACTATAACCACATTCTATAGTGTATGTTCAACTCATTCTATGTGATTATATATTTTAGAAATTTATGATCGATATATATATCACACTTTTCTCCATAAAGATAATGCCTCCACATCTTTAATAAAAAAATCAACACTGCTAACTCCAAATCATGTTTTGGGTATTTTTTCTCATGAATCTCCAACTACCGCAAGGCATAAGCGATAACCATGTTATTCTACATAAGAACACATCCCAATCCCTTAATGGATGCATCACTATAGATTAAAAACCCTTCACCATTATAGGGTAATGTAAGCACATGTGCACTGACTAACCTTCTTTTTAGCTCCTTGAAATTTTCCTTACATTCCCTTATGAGTTTACTTGGTCAGGGGATTAGATATTCATGAGAAATTTTCCACAAAACTTTGATAATATCCAGATAAACCAAGAAATTTACAGATCTCAATTACTGTGGTTGGTCTAGTCCAGTATTCAATAACCATCATCTTTGATGGATCTACTGATATACCATCTCTTGTGATTATGTGACACAAAAATGAAACCTTTTTCATCCAAAATTCACACTTTTTAGGTTTTTCATGTAGTTTCTCCATCCTTAAGGTCTTTAGTAAAATTCTCAAGTGATCTTCATCCTCTTCCTTTCTCTTTTAATAGATAAGAATTTCATCTATAAAGACTACCATAAACTGGTTGAGGAGATATCTAAAGACTATATTCATCAAATCCATGAATACAGAAGGGTAATTAGTAAGACCAAAAGGAATTACTACATATTCATTGTGTCTATACCTTGAATATAATTCCATCTTGTCTATATCCTTCTTCTTGACCGTCAATTGATGATATCCAGAATGAGGGTCAATATTGGAAAAATATTTATCTCCACACAGTTGATCAAACAAGACATCAATACGGGGAAGTGGATAATTGTTCTTGATTATGATCTTTTTTCAACTCTAGATAATCATTTTAGAGTTGCATTGATCCATTTTATTTTTCAAAAAATGGATAGGTTCACCCCAAGGTGACACATTAGCTGAATGAATCCCTTATCAAGGTTTTCATGGAGTTTCTTCTTCAATTCCTAAAACTCAATTAGGGACATTCTATAGGGAGTATTTGAAACTAGCATGGAACCCGATATGAGTTATATTGAGAAATAAACTTCACGTTTTGGTGGAAGGATATTAAAATCTTCTATAAATACATCCATAAATTCCCAGACAAAAGACATATCATTTGTGTTGATTTTCTCCCCAACCATTTGAGATAACAACCCTTATGAATGGGAATTAAGACCCACACACTAGATGTATTATCCAAAGGAAGTCCATACTTATCGTCACATTGATGAAAAATTAGAGTAGGGTTTGAAATGTCAAATGTAACTTCCCTTAATTAATAATTGACGTGGGATTTATGAAGAGAAACCCAATATATACCTAAGATGTCATCAAATTCATCCAAAGTAAGAATGACAAGATTTGAAGGAAGCACATTCCCACAAACATCAACCAGAGATGAATCATAGACTCGATATGAAATCATCATACCATTAAGGGGTTTTAATTCTAATTCCACATATAATCATTTTAGTGGAATCTTAATACCCTTTGAAAATTATTTAGATATGAAAGAGTGGGTTGATCTAGAATCAAATAAGGAATTAGCAGTTATAGAGTGAATAGTAAGTGTACCTTTCACCACATAGTTATCACACACCTCATCAGAAATAGCGATCACATGATTTTTCCCCTTGTCCCTTAGTTTAATAGGTTTCTTTCATCGATCTACATCATTAGCCCTTGGGTTTGATCACTGGTTAGTATAATTTTCATTCTCCTTACACTTGAAGCATTGTAGTGTGGGAGGTGAATTCTATGTATATTCTCCTCTAATTTCGTCATCAGAAAACTTATTACCATTATTGTGGCAATAAATTTATTAATGGAATTTCCTTCCACACTTAAAACACTTATTAGAATTCACAAGACAATTCCCTCACTACTTCTTTCCACACTTAGATCATAAAGGAAGGATCATCTTCTTCTCTTTATGGTTTTTAGATTTTCCTTTGAACTCCATCTTCATTTTCTTGTTAAAACCAGGAGATTTATACGTAACTCTAACCTCCATTTCAACTTTGATTTCATAATTCACAATCTCTTCATAGCTACTAAATTCTCTCATGACAAATTCCCTTTTAATACTTTTCATTAATCCAATGACAAACCTATCAATTTTAATTTCGGGTTGGGTGATAATTCTAGAAGTGTACCTCACAAGTCTTGTGAAATTATCCTCGTAGGTACCAATGGATTTACCATCCTTTTTCTTCATCTTAAGGAACATATTTTCCATATTTTTATGAATAAATTTAAGAAAGTACTTAATGAATAATAAGTTATTGAACACATCCCAATCCATGGAAACAATTTCATATTGATTCCTCGTATTCTTTATTAGTGTACACCACTGGTACACTTCAACTTCTAATAAATAAATATATAGAATTAATTTCTCAAGATCTGAACACTGCAGAATGAATAATATCTTTTCAGTGGTACTGATCTAGTATTCAACAACAAGTGGATCAGAAGACCCACAGAAAGAAGGTGGACCTTTCCTCATGAAGGACTCAACAGAATGTTGTTCCCTCTTTTCTTGTTTGGAATCTTAGTATGATTCATTTCTTTAGAAACCTATATGATTATAGAAATGAGGTTTTTCATTACATATCCCATATCATTCATATGCTCAAGAGAACAATCATTGCATCGTTCATCACAATCACCATCAACACAGTTTCTTTAGGTTCCAACCATTGACTAAAACCAAAAGCATGGAGTAAGAAAGAGTTATCATAGAGGGGAACCACATAATCATGAAAAACCACATATATGATATTTAAATTATGATACCTTCCTTAATCTATGAAACCTTAGGTTTATACTAGGTTATTCATGGCCAAATTTTATTGAAATCCTTCATGATGGTTCATGAAGAGTTCATGAATTCCCAAATCATATCCCTGGGGAGTGTCAAACCAAGTGTGTAAAAAGGCCTATTGTTGTGTGCCAAATTACCCCTATTCAGGCCCGAAACATCTTGTTGGAGTTGTTACTCCTAGGTACATCTATACCAGAGAAACATCTTCTTGTAGCATCCAGATAGGGATATATTTCTATGAAACTACTTACTATATCCTTTACAAAACTTCATGACATTTTCCTATACCTTTCCTTATCCTTAGACTTATCCCTAGAAATGTCATTAGAGTTATCACTAAGGTTTTCTCATCCTAGCTTCCAAATTTAAACTAAAAATTTACTTTGATAAAAACTATAACGACCCTGAATTTTCATACATTAACATTACATCATTTTTTCAGAATACTTAAAACATTAAACAAATAGATTCCCAAAGATTTTATTAGTCTATTACCTTTGGAAACATGGAAACATAAACACTGTTACATAAGTGAGCTAAATTATCTCCCACTAGGTTCTTCTTTACTAGAACCCTTCTTAGAAACATAAAAAATGATACATATCTTCACATCCTAGGGAAGGAAACATAAAAAGGGGTGAACTTAGATTCTCATTAAGGGTAATAAAGGGAGACATATAAGAATAAACATTATCATAAGAGTATGATAATGTGATCATACCATTATAAAATCATACATTGTTTATCAAATATTTTAAACATGAATAATGGCATAAATCTTGGCCATTCATAAGATATGAATCATAAGAAAATAAATAACATAATCCATGAAATCATATCATTGGAATAATAAATGAAGTTTTGGAACAAATAGACATTTCATATCATTACCTATAAGTCAAGATTCATTACTATAACTTATCAAGTCACTTCATAAGAACTGCACCTATTGAGTGGGACACACCACCATCCGTAGTCATTATCCTTTCCTTGTAAGGGATTGGGTTTCCCCATCTTCTCACAGTGGATCAGGTTTCCCCACATTCCCATAATAGATCAGGTTTTCATATCTTCTATCTCCATGGTGACTACACCTATTGGGTGGGAGACACCACCATCACCAGTCGCAGTCATTTCCTTGTAAGGGAATAGGTTTCCCCATGTTCCCATAGTAGATAAAGAACATCAACTTGATTCACATCATTATCTCAATATATATAAATATTTACCCAATTCATTGGAGGGAGATATAGGTCCCAATCATCTCCTAATAAAATCATCAATACATCTTCCACAAGATAATAAAACTTTAATCAAATCATGACCCATAAAAAGAGATGGGTTTTATAAACATCCTATAATAATCCCATGAAATTAAATGTCTATAAAAAACATGTAATTATATCTTATCCTATTAAAAATATAGGTTTCATAATCATTCCATCAAATCATAACCCATGAAAAGAAGTGGGTTTCAAAAGGAAAAAAATTGTGGAAGAGGAATGAGTTTCACAAGCACCATGACATAAAAACATAAACCATTCTAAGAAACAATATTAATGGAACCTTCGAATAATTTCCCAGAAGGTAATGAGTAACATCAATAGATGTCATATTTGATATGGAAAATAATTTTGAAATATCTTTTAAAAACATTTCTTAAGGAAAATATACTTTCTTATTTGAAAAAGGTTCCTTAAAACATAAAACCCTTTTTAAACCATTTTCTTGAAAATAAACTTTAAAAATTATAAATAAATCTTTGAAAATATTTTGGAACCTTTTTCTTTGAAAAAATATAAATTGAGGTTGAAAACGATTTGAAAACCATTTTCCTTGAAAATAATTTGAAAATTTTTAAAGGAAGATTGAGAACCATAAGAAATTTTTAAAATACTTTTCCCTAAAAAACGAGCTTAAAATTTCATCTTTGAAAACATTTTTGAAAACATTGTTTTTGATGTTCATGGAATGTGTCTTAAATAAAGAAAATTAAGAAAAAACTACTTTTATGATTTGGTAAATCTTGAAACATAAAACCCATGAAAAAGAGATTATCAAATGGATATGTAAATACACATAAAATTAAGGATAAAAATCATATAATATATTAATGGTCCATATAATAACCACACAAAAGATATTAGTGTTGAATAAGGTGAAAATCTCACAGGCATAAAAGCGAGACTAGAAATCCCCTTGCATTGTGTCTTAAATATCGTCACACTCTTTCAAACCTATTTTATAATAAATATAAGCTTATTATATTGAACTATATTATTATATATAATACCATATATTCTTTTTATGACTATATATTACTATCTTGTTAACAATTCTATGTTAAGGTTTCACTTTGGGTAATATTCGCTTTGTTCTTCGCATGTGTCTTAATTTTTTATATCTTTTATCCTTGTAATTATATCATGATTTACAGAATTTAAAACATGATAAAAATATCAATTATATTAATTATATATGTATTATAATAATCTATGTAATATATAAGTATAAAATGGAATACAATATTCATGGAGAAGGTAGGTATTACATACGCAGGAATGCCGTTTCCGTTTTATTGTCGCATTAAAAGAAATAAAGAAAATGACATATATGTATATATGTATATATATAATTATTATAATATCATTATTATATAATATATATCATTTAACTTCAATAATTACATCCTTAATACATTCCATGTAGTGTGTGAATGAATCATATCGCTTTGAGTGGGCAGTAGTCCACACTTCCTCAAACGAAATTATCAAATTTACACCAAATGAAAAGTATAGAGATATTTATTTTAAAATGATTAAATAAGTTTAAATACATAATAAATATAATATATAACCTATATAAACATATTTTATATTATAATTTCCACCATGATAGGTGGTAAAGGAAAAATTAACAATCGATGTTTTGTGAGGCAGTAGTTCGCTGTACACATAAACAATATGCTCGTTACCCATTAGATAGAAGTGTGTATAAGACTAGGTAGAAAAATTATTATACAAACATCTAAATATATTGTTTATACTTGTGTTGTTTTATAATAATGGAATAATGGTAGTTTAGGGGGTGGAGAAAGAATAAAAAAGAAAGGAGTTTGAGGGAGGGTCTTACCTATTAATCGAGTAAATCCTTTGGGTTTGCACCAAAGGTATTAGTTGGAATGATTTTTGAACAAAGGTATTATTCAAGGAAAAATTTAGGGTTTTTAGGAATTTTATTGGATATATATTGGACAAACCTAAGTGGTTTGAGAGGTTTGGAGAAGAGGGAGAGTTGGTGTCCTTTTACAGGGAAGGGATATGACACACTTGGCATTTTTAAAAACAAGTGAGGTGTACCCATGTTTTTACCTAAAAAAAGTAAAAAAAACCAGAAAAAATAAATAAGGGAAGGTCTATGGTCAAAATATGTCCATGAAATGGGTTTTGGATATGTGGATAGGTCATTTGGGAACTTATGTTTAAGGTTCATTCCCTTGTTATGATTAATTTTACCTTAATCATTGTAATTAATTTTAAAATCATTCACTAATATTTTTAGTCAAAAACTATGATGAACTTATTAGAAATTATAAATTATGATGATTGAAAAATATATAATCTTTTTTTTCTATTTCAAATCATACAAGAAAAGGAAATTAATTTAAATTTTATCCCGTTGACGGGACGACACTACATGTTTTTAAAGTAAAAACATTCAAAAGTTTGATAAAATTTTATACCAAATTTCGAAGTAAAATCAATTATAATGACCTCAATTGGATTTATTGATAAAAATATGATATAATTATGATTTTAAATCAATTTAAAATATAATTTATCCTTAAAAATAAATTAAATGAAAAATCATTTTTGAATTAAAATTCAGTATTTTTCACCATTCATCCGAAAAATGATATTTCTCAGAAAAATCACAAAAAATAACCCAAAGATAAATTATAAATTATAAATTCAAGAATGATGTTTATTTTAAAAAATTAAATTTCTAATTGTTTGTCAAATTAATTTTATTGTTTTTCATAGAAAGACATGAAAAATAGTTCATTTGAGAAAATAATATTATTAAACATATAAGGACCTTACTTAAAATTATATCTTTCTTTATAAATATGTTTTATTTATGTTAAAAAATTATAAATAATATTTTAAAATTCGTTATTACTATTCATATTATCATGTTCAATGGGTATGTTATAATTATCTCATTTAAATAATGATAACAAAAAAATGTTTTGTAGAAACTCAGTATTGAATGTAACGTACGCCAAGTCATGTTGCATGTAATGAAAGTCAAGTCGGTGTCATGTGAAAGGAATGTTTGACTTAGTTATGTGAAAGATATCAATGAAAATTTAATTTATTTGAGAAAAAAAGGTCTATAAAAACTTAGGGTGTTACAGAACCTCAACCCCTAACCTATGGTCTCATCACCATCAACCGATGCTCTATCGCCATCCACAAGGATTTATATGGTGGGAACCCAGAAATTTTTTAATGTTCTACACCATCACCCATGTCACATAGTCTATGCAGGCCTCCAACCACAATGAGTGGTCAAAACAATGTTGATCTGAGTCCTATTTGTGTGAACATAACTCCAATGGTGCTTAAACGAACAAAAATGAGTGAAAATCACAAAAAAATCCTAAGAAACATCACCCTTCACCTCGTTCCCCTATGACTGTGTCTCTAAATCTCAATGTTCAATGGAATCTCTTGTATTGAGGGCTATACCCTCAACCTGATTACCTTGTCTTCTCAATCCAAAGACCATGTCGCCTAACCTAGTGGTCAATATCACCCCAAGTAACTCAGTCCAAGACCATCCAAAAAAACCATGTCACCTCAGTCTAAGTGATCAACATAACCTCAATACTTTCTCCAAGACCGTCATGTTCCCATGGAACTCGTGTGTTCAATTTAAACAATTCAGCTTAATTCAAAAAGAGCACCTAAGCTAATCTTCCCAAGTTGGTCCAGGCCCTTTATCTAGATTGACCATTTATAGTGGAGAAAGAGAATTCTTATAGGCATATCACATAATCAATTTAATAAAATTAAAATCAAACATCAATTTATTATGGTCTTAATCAGTCGACCCACATGGCGTATATTGAACACAACCACAAAACACCATAAAAATAAAGAAGAAATCTTGGAAATACCTACCTCATTCTAGTAGGTTCTCACTTGTCTATTATCATACTCTAACTCAAGAAGAATCATAAGTGAAAGAAATTTTAGATTAACTCCTTGAAAATAGGGAAAAAGAGCTCGCTCAGATTAGTAGTCAGTATAGAGAGATAAATAATGAAGATAAAGAAGATGAGTTTAGAGGTTACTGTGATGGATCTAATGTGACCAACGACATGTGAAATAAAAATGAGATAAGGAGGATATTAAGAACCCTAGTATATATAAGGATAGGCTTGCTAAGAGAGTTCCATATGCCTATGTTTTTAAAAATAACTAAGCCCCCTAGATCATAAAAAAACATTTCCTGAAACTTAAATGGCATACAAATAATATACATCATGTATTTTGTTCATGACGTGTAATCAAGTTACACATCATGCATTCCTCCAATAGACCCCCAATCCTTCACACCCTACTTCAAATCATTTAAATGACTTACACATCCTATAAATGTTACAAATTTTTTTTTCTAGATAGAGCTATTTTCAAAATCCCAATCCCTCCTACCTTCCTCTAGTGTTTGCTCGAACCACCGAGACATCCACCAAAACTCAAAAGTAATGACCCATTCAAAAACCTGAGATATTACAATCTCCCCACATTAACATATCCCATCACTAAGCTATCAATATATACCTATATATAGTACCAAAAAAACCATCTCATTTATATCAACCTGGTCTACCTCATTCATTCACAAGCCAATTCCCCTGGTGGTGCTCCCCAAATTAGGAATTACCTACTCAGTCGCTTCCCAACTCAAAACAAGAATTTTGATGGCCCAATGACCATACTTGGACACTACATTATTCCACTGAAACATTTTCATCCTTGAACCTCATCAGGTGATCAATTTATCCACATGTCACATTTGACACCAATCACATTCTGCATCTCATCAGATGCCTATAAATCCAACATCTTAACAGATGAAGATAAATCCTTCATCTTAACTGATGCCCAAAATAATCCCTCATAATATATAAATATGAGTTCCCATAAGAATCACAATTACTAAACATTTCATATAGAAACCACATCACATCGATTCCAACAATAAGTACCAATTCCATACACCTCATATATATAACTCACATTATAATCGATGCCAACATACTAACCAACATTAGGTTAGTCAAAAAACAATCCCCATGCACATAATCCACCAAAACTATACAAATCCAAAATAAAAAAAATAAAAAGTATCATAATCAAAATATACATCTGACCATTGTTAACTTCCATGCCTAATATGCACCTTTTAGATTCACTGGATGCACCTAGAATAAAACCCGACTACCTGAGGCTTGGAATCCTTATGAAGTTGCACCAGCTATCATCCACTGACCCCACTACTGGTTCTCTCTTTATATGCCACAACCTCCATGTGCAGTTTAATATCAACCAACATCTCTTGGTACCACTCCCTTTTCAATCTCAGATTCCTGAGTCTACCTCAATCCTTGGATGCCAGCCATTTGGGATGGCTTCCTACAAAACCTCTCTTGATGGACCATCTGTACGAATTCCTGACACTCCTTAAAAACATGATCACACAGGTTATGGACATGTCCTGGATTCCCTCACAAGAATCAAATTTCTAAATAACCACTCCTTAGTGGTCTACACAAATATTTGGCCTAACTTCCCTACTGAGATTCCTCAAAGCCCCACTTCCTGTTAGCTGAAGCATCATCTCCAAATTCACCTAACTCCATCACCCAAATAAAATATAATCAGTCTGTAAAATTTCACTTCACTATCTGTGCCTTGTTGACTACCTCTAAAAATGATATCTACCTGATGATATTCACTTGTTCCTTGATATCACGATACAATCCATTTTCAAATTTCCTCACTTGAGTGATGTCGTTTCCTACCATGGAAAGTGGAAAATGAGATAGGTCCGTGAAGGTCGCCACATAATACATGATTGAAGTATCCCCCTACTAAAGATTCAATAACTCATAGGATCTATCCTCCGTTAGTATCTATAGAATGAAGTTCTTGGATAACCTAGACTTTAAATCCTTATAATATTATCCTGGATGTCTTCCTGCCTGTACCTATACATCTCACCAGTGAGTTTTCAATCCCCTGATCATGTAGGTTTCCAGCTTCACCCTTTGACCTGGCTGTGTCTTGAGCTGGTCAAAGATAGTCTAGATGAAATCTATCTAATTCTCAGCTTCCTAAAGTCACCCTCACCCTATAAAAATGGTGGTTTCTGCAAATGTAACTCTCAGGTCAAATATTCCATAGATGGATCATCTCCCTAAGCCCCCTATCGATACCCTATATGACCTGAACCAAGATATTTTAGAGATTATCATCAATCCATGGCCTAAATTATACCATCTATGGCTATCCCACCTATACTAGAGCCTTTACCTATGGATCATGATCATCCTGATCCTTTTTGGCTTCATCCTATATATGCTCAAGTGGCACCATATCACCACCCTCCCGACGCTCTATTGAAATCCATCTAGGTGGAATCATGTTGAATAACAATACAATGATAAAAAAACCATAATAGTATACATATTTTATAAATGGGAATCTATGATAGGTATCTCATCTCACCACCTTCACACTCCCCTATCACACCCTATCACATGACATTCGACCTCAATTCCCCTCACCTACCCATATCAGGGTCTGGTGTCAAGTATCATCCAACCTCATGCCCCCCTGCCTACCCACATCAAAGTTAGGCATCACATGTAACCTAACCTCATGGCCCCAAACCTTCCCATAATAGGGTCTAGTGTCACATATCACATATATCAATATGAGGTAGCTGAGTATAATTCCACCAAAGAGGATATATATAGAAAAACACTGTTTACATTCTTTATTGACACTTGAAACAAATTTCTCCATATCAGTATCCCTACCTAATAATAAAAGGAGTTAGTTCCACATATCACATCCATCTAGAATCACATACAGATTTCAGTGGAACCACATTCCTTGGCTGGATGAGTATAATTAAAAAATATACCGAGTATGAAAACACTATTTAGATTCTTTGTTGACACATTGAAGAACCCAACCACCTTGAGCTCATTCTAGGATCCCAATGAAAATCTCAATCAAACACACATCAGATGATCCTAAGTTCCCATCACAATGCATAACAAACTCCTATTCTATACCGATCCAAGGGATAAAATCCACAAAATAAATAACCATCTCACCTAGGAGTGCCACCTGAGGTGGAAATAAAGTCAACCATAAAAAGAGAAAAGTAGAACGTCAATTTACCACCCCTGAAAACTTGGTCTGTCCTCCATGCATGGGAATGTAGGAACCCAAACATGAATTATGTGCCCGGTTCTCACAATATTCTAATCTTCAGTAAACAATACCCTAAATAGTAAAACCCAAATAGAAAATAAACACATTTTATATTATTTTTATCCAGCCAAATGATGCTACTAATTCCCAATCTTGGAATAATCTGATATCACTTGTAGTACCCTGAACTGGGATCCACTCAAAACTGTGCTTTGGGATAGAGTACTAATGGGCTTTAGGTGTGAATCCCCATACACCAAAGGCTATTGTCTAGCATCAAGGGTGTAAAAAGGTGATAGTGGTTAGACAATACCCTATGGTGGTGATAATAATAATTTTCCATATTTAAATATAGAAACAGAAGAAGAATCAACTTAGTGGAAGAATAATAAAAACCAATAGAGTAATAATAATCAAGCAATATTAAAAATAAATAAATAAGACCAAATCCATACCATTTTTAAAAAAACATAACCAGTCATACATAGAAATAGTCAAATAAGGTATCCCATGGACAAACATAAATATATACATATACAAATCATACTAAACAAAAAAGGAAAATCAAAGACACTCTAGTTGATGTTGGAACCACCACGGTCCCTTTCCATCTATCCCATGAAAAGCAACACAAATAGATCACTAAGGTCTAGATCCTAATCTTGATCCATTACCTGATCTCAGAGACATAAAATATACATGTGTCACGATGGGCCTATGTAAGGTGTGATAACAAATCATAGAAGGAAACCACCAATGTGTACACACATTACATCTATGATTATCTAGGTGTATTATAAAAATAATAAAAATTAAAGCGCATGAACATTTATTAAATAACATGATTTCCTTGTACTTAATAGCCACATGGAAATGATCACCTACTTCATCCATCACTAGAATAAGTCTAAAAAAATTACCATAATTATATATATGAAATATATCATATATATTCATATATATAATTGTAGTGGTGAGGATCCATGGCATAATCCCAAGGAATCCCCTGATGAAAGAAATCCAAGTGAACCCTCAGGTTCCACTTATAACAGTCTCACTGACACCTCATGACCAAAATAAAATATCCCTTTATCCAACAGAACTCCCAAAAATTTCATTGTTCACTTGGAACTCAGCTCAAAATGTCACTATCAGCTCGAAGACCAACATCTCAAGGTACAACAATATCTGTCCTCCAAATAACAATCACTTTTGGTTCAACTCTCAATGTTCCAAGGTGTGGTGATACCTATTACCACAATAACCTGGTACAATATCCTCAAGTATCTCAGTGATCCTCAACCCCTAACCTATGGTCTCATCACCATCGACTGATGGTCCATCACCATCCATGTGAATTTATATGGTGAGCACTTCCAAACACGTATGTTGGTCAAAAACATCACCTAAAATGCATAGTCTACTGGGGCCTCCACCCCCAATGAGTGGTCAACACCACCTCGATATGAGTCTTATCTATGTTTAAAATAATCCAACGGTGCATCATCCAATAAATGGTGAGTGTAAATAACCAAGACATCCTATTCCACACCATTAAACACCTATTTCCCCTATGAACATGTCACTAAATCTTGATGATCCACACCATATCATGTATTGAGATCCATTCCTTCAACCTAATGACCTTATTATCTCAATTGGATGACCATGCCTCCCAAACTGATGATTAACATCACCCCAAGTAACTCAGTCCAAGTCCAAACTAATAAACCACATCACCTCAATACTCGGGACAATCCCATCATGTTCCCATGGAACTCATACATTCAATTAAAATAATTCAATTTAATTTAATAAGAACACAAAACCTAATATTCCCAGGTTGGTCCAAGCCCCTTACTCGGGTTGAACATTTGTATTGGAGAAAGATAATTCCCACAGGAATCTCACAAATCAATTTATTAAAATTAAAATCAAACATTAATTTATTAGGGTCTCACTTATTCAACCCACTTGGAGTATATATAACACACCCATGAATCAACCATAAAATCAAGGATAAAGATAGGAACCACCTACCTCATACTAGAAGGAATTTTCTTATCTGATATTGGCCTCTAACTCAAGCCAAGTAGAAATAAAAAACATTTTAGATGAATTCTTTTAAAATAGGGAAAAGAGATTGCATGTATTTTTCACTCCATATAGAAATATAAACAAGGAAGAGAAGGAATATGAGTCAAGATATTAGCATGAGGGATCTAAATTGACTGATGGAAAAAGAAATGAACACTAGATAGGGAAGATCTCAAGAACCCTAGAAGAGGGACAGAGAGTCATGCTGAGTAGGTTCCCTCTGTCTCTGTGCGTGAAAAGAACTGATCACCTAGATCTTTTACAAAAAAACATTTCATTAAACATATAGGTCACATATTACATTCATGACATATAATCTAGTTTCATTTCATGAATTCCTTTAGTATACCCCCAGATCTTCCACACCCTACTACATTTCATGTAAATAAATTTCACATTGTGTAAATATTACACAACATTCATTTCTACTGGGACATGTTTTCAACATCCCATGCCCTCTAACCTTCCTTTGGTGTTCTACCGAGCCCTCAATAATTCTACTGAAACTTAAATGTTCAAATTTTCATAGAAAACATCTCATTATAAAACCTAGGATATTATAACCCACTCTAAGGGTATTAATCTTTCTTGGTAATAATAAGTGGCATTGGAGATAAATGTTCTTGGTGACATTTTTATTTCTATGAAGTAACGGTAATAGTTTTTAACCAAAAATGAATCTTAATTTTTTATAGTAATAATATCTTGCTATTGAAAAATTAGATGGGACATTATTTTTTATCATTGGGAATGGACATCTACAAAACTTTCATTCATGGTATTTTATCTATCATTTAAAATAGAAGTTTATCATAAAAAAACATAAGGAAGCTTAATATCAACACAAAATAAGTTTATGAATTGAAAGGAACATTATCTAATTATTTATAAATGGAGGTGATGTCATGTAAATCATCACACACCATGTGGGAAAAATTCCCAATATTTATGAAGGAAACTGAGATGCATGTGAAGCTAAGTTACATGTACATTGGAAAAAGCTTGGGGATTTGGGAATAATCTTGAATGAGTCTACTGATGCGTTATTTTATTGGGTGAACATAATTATTGAATGCATGCAAGGACTTAGAATAAATCTTAATGTTGTATAAATAGTGACGAGTATCCTAATAATGTTAGTACCACATTTTAGTGTGAATGTCTTAGCGATCGAAGACAAAGAACTAATATAAGTGACACTAGATATTCCTAAGATCACTCTTATTACATATGGGACAAATAATAATTACAATGAATTTATAATAAGGGTTAATTATTAATAAGTATCATTCATGGTGATAAACAAGTTCATAGTGGAAGAATACGCCATGGGAAAGCATGTTGATGAGGTAATGTCTTCTCTTTCCTAAAATCTAAAAAGAGGTAAGGAAAAATTCAAATTTAAGATTCCACTTACTAAATTTCATTATGGAAAATCTTGGTATCTCACTAAAATAAGTATAATGAAATTTCAAGATGATTAAGAAGAGTAAGAAACCGTAAATAAATAATTTTGGGGTGAGAAAGGAAGAGAAGATCGTAATATATATTCCTCAAAATATGAAAACAATTTCTCAAGAAAATATTATCTTGGAAGAAATTTAAGTGTAAGAATTAAATTAATTCAAATACCTTAGTGAGGAAGTTATTGTGGATGTCATAGAAAAACCAAAAGTGGAGGAAATTAATGATGAATACACTAAAGTTAAGGGAAGACTTAACCTTGAGGGTGGGCTATATGCTAATCTTGAATAATTTTATGTTTGGTGTGATAAAGAAAATAAATCCAGGGGATTGGTGTATGGATCCAAATATTATATGTATTAGTAAATAATAAGATAATTTTGAGTTGAAATTTGATATTTAATGTATTAAATAAAAAATTACAGGGAACTCATAGAAGGAAGTTCAGATCCAGCTCAAAATTGATGTGTAGACATAGATATTTAATGGGATGATTGATTCATTGAAATATCATGTTAATAGAATTTATTAAATCAAAGGGTAAGTCATGATAATGTGATGAAATCCCGGTGATCAAGAAATAATTATAACCCCTGACATGACATTAGAAATATCAAGTGAACCAATTGCTAAATATGTTAAAGTGGTATATGGGGAGTAAATATAAAAATTAATCACTTTGTCACAAGATCAATATTTAAAAGATAAAGGTAAATATATTGATTATTATTATCATAAGAAAAAAAATAGTGGTGGTTGATGTGTTACCACAAGCAGTTCCTCCTTGGAAGTAGGTTATTTTGAATGAATCATAATAAACTCAAAAAGATATATTTATAGAATTCAAGACACATAATAATGAACCATATTTTTTTTGTTATTATTCTAGAAAGACGGGGCACACAAAAAAAATGTTTTTCATATAAAAGAGGCATTTTAAATATCAAGAGAAATAAAAAAATATTATCCTGGTTTCCTATTCTCAATAAGTTTTTAATGGATATTTTTTTCTGAATGTTATGGATATAAATACATGAGTTATCATTAAGAGTACAAAGACATATACCAAAGGATATCCAAATATGGTGATAATAAGAACTAGAAGTATCATCAAGAAAGTTTAAAACTCATAATAAATTTGTATCCTTATATGATGCATTTGATTCAATGGATCCAGAAGTAGAAAAACATCATTCACCACTTAAGGAATGAAATAATTGAACATGGATTATGAAAGGAAAATTTGATGAGTCCAAAATCATATAAATTTTATTAAAAGTCATGAATCAATATGGAGTATAGATTTTTTAATGTGGTTTTACATCCCACATTATAAGAAAAATATATACTATAATAGGTATAGATTGTAAAAAAGAAGGCAGTGTTCATTTTGGAAATGATAAGGGGTTAAAGTTCACTGGATTTGAAAAATTCAAGATCAGGGGAAAAGACTTAATGTGCATGGATGTTTTGATGATTTAATGCCTTAGTAAAAACTTACTGTATGTAATTCAATTATGTGACTTAGAGATTACTGTTAATTTCAAAAAATACCTATATCATCAAATGAAGATACATAATTATTATAATGTTTAGGAAACACACAAAAGGGGAATCTCTACCTCATTATTGGAGAATATTAAAAATGATTTCTATCCAATAAATAAAGAATGAGTTTTGGAACAAAAATTCTTGTCCACTTGATCCAAAAGTCATTGGAAGACTAATTAAATAATTAAGGAAACCAATATATCCCTAACCTATCAAACGATCACACTCACATGTGTGACACTTTCCAAAATGTAAAATCATTCAAAATACTTAGAAGCTGAATGAAAAAAGTTAACATGGTTTCTTGAGTAAGTTCATGTCGATGTGTGTGGGCCAATATATCAAGAGGCACTAGATAAGGAATCAAGTTTCATTGGTAAGGAATCCTAAATAAAATGGATTCATTGAGTTAAGTAATTTAATTATTAATAATATGGCATGAAAATGATGCTTTAAAGGAATACACTAGAGACTAATTGGAAGGTGGTTGTGATTAAATCAATTTATATCGATAATATAGATTTTATATATATTAATGAAGATAATACACAATATGAGATGTGGTACAAGATTAATCCAAAACTAAATTTCTTTTTCATTTTCAAAATAAAATTCCTTATTGTCAATAAAGAGGATAACCGTAAGTTTGAAGATCACAGGGATATAGGTATTTTCCTTGGTTATTCATCTAAATAAAATTCATAAACATGATACAATTAAATTATTGGATAAATTATTTAGATTCAAGATTTAAATTTTTTATAAAAAACACTGATTTTATAAACTAGAGAGAATATTTCAAAGAGAAACAATGATGATGTAGTGTCCCACGCCAAGTACCATTGAACTGGGCCCCAAGACAGTGAGCCACAAGACCTCAAGCGCATCAACCCAAACACTAGAGGATACCGAATAACAGTGAGGGCCTTGGGTATGTTCGTGGGGGATATTATTCACTCATAGGATAAGGTATTACAAAATGGTAAATAATATATGTAACAAATAGTGGAATCATAGAGAAAAAAGCAGATAGCAGTAGAAGCAGATAGAGGACCCAACAGAATAAATAGTAATTGTGGAAGATGAATAGTCATAATAGATACCATTATGATGTCAATGCACAATGCCAAAGGTAAATAAATAAATGTGTAGGGATACAAGGTATAAGTGTAAGATACAATGCTAACAAAAATTTCCAAAAATACTGAAAACTGTGAAACAACATCTTGAGAATAGGCTCAATCCTCTGCCCCAAGATCCATCCAAAACAGAAAATAAATCAGGAATTAGGAGTAGAATTCTTCCCAATGTCTATACCTATAAAAATAAAGTCTACTCAGGTACAAAACAAAGCTCAAGCAGGGTGTGAGAAATAATCTCAGTAGGCTGACACCCACAGTATATAAAACTTTCTGTTTTATGCTGTAGACAAATAGAAGTGTTCCATATATAATAAATGAATGAAATTTAAATAAAATAAAAATAAATGTAACTTGGTCTGGGTTCCTAATCAGACACCTATCCCATACCACCTGCTTCGGACTTAGCTGGTAGTCAGAATGAGATATCTAGTAAATCATAATTTATATAGTAAGGCCTAAGTAACATGGAAGACCAAAGAAAATTGCATACCCCTAGGCTTGTGATTTTTCTGGGGGTTTAATCCATGTGTCAACACCAGGTGAACTAAAGGCACAAGAGAGGTATAAAAAAGCATAATAAAAATCTATGCAGTATCAATGAAAACAACTCAGGAATTTATATTAAAATTGATAATTTGAGAGGTGGAGTCCAATAATATCACTAAGGTATCACTATGGTACATTCATTCAATTATATCCAATTCCAAAATCCCATCTATGATGATCCTTTCAAAAGTCCAAGTATCGATCACTCGTGGTATGAGAACCATGAGTCCATCCCAAGTATCCCACGTAAGGGACCAAGTATCAACTGAGGCTTGACATAACCATCTTTCCAATAGTTCTGTCCTCATCTAACCCATAGGGAACCAATATCACCCAATAGTTTAATACAAATCCCAAGAAAAGCCCTTTCCTAGAGATCCTAAAACACATCTTTCCTGGAACATTGTGTGGTAACATATCAAGTATGAAGACTCCAAATGCGGGTTCTTAATACAGGACCCATATTCTCTCATCGACCCAATTTCATTTAAAACAAAAAGAGAGGTATATATACTACATATCAAGCATTCATGATTTCAACCCTTTAATTAACCATTTAATGCCACTTACTAATCATTCAAGCCTAATAGTCACAACTAATAATAATAACACAATATTAAATAAAACTATAACCTAATTAGTGTAAGAAGAGGAAAAAACATTTAATAATAGAAAGGAATGATAAGACTTATAAAAACAATTATTTAGGAAAAACAAATTTAATGGAAAACCAAATCCATGATTTATGATTCAGCATAAATAATTTATTCAATTTAAAACTTTAACCCAAATTATCACACATGCACACGTAAATAATAAATTAAAAATTAAAGGCCAAAGGTAAATAGTCCAATTACGTTGGAACACCCAAAGGGGTGTCCAACAGCATGGAAAAAACATAGGAAGTGGTTTTCCTTAAATAAAGTTCACAATGATCAAGGAAAAACAGTTTAATTAAATTGATGCGTATTATTTGGGATTCACCAATAGGCACCAAAGAGTGGAAAAAAATTGTTAATTAGACACTGAAATGAAATAAAGAGAAAGAACATATTAACCCAACCTCGTAGTCTTATTATACCCCACATCCGATGACAACCTTTGACTTGAAATAAAATGGAAAAATCATATGATTTAACAAAAACCCCAATTTCAGGTAAAAACCTTCCATGATAGATTACATGACAAAGAAAGGATAAAACAAAAAACTAATTAGTGTGGATTATAAGAATTAATGAGTGATTCATAGCGCTTCTGATGGTGCTGAAAATATAGAAGAATTAGTGGTGTGATAGGATTTCGAAGTAGATACAGGGGGAGGTGCACCACCTGAAGATGATGGGGGGCGATTCATAGTAGGGAGATGAAGGAGATGATAGGAGAGAAGAAAATGAAATTAAGAGAGAGAAAATAAAATAGGAAAAAAATAAAAAGGAAAGAAAATAAATAAAAGGAAAGAAATGAAATAAGTAAAAATAAAATAAAATAAAAATAAAAATAAGAAGGAATGAGAAAAGTAATAAAAAAACAATAAAAATGGGTTAATCCCATTTTAAATATTTTCATTTTTATTCTAACCACTTTTTATTTTATTATTTATTTTTATTCCTTTTTTATTTCTTTTGATTTATTTAAATTAATTTTATTTATTTTAATCCTTTTAAATAGTTTTAACCCATACATTTTTCCAGGCCATAGTAGATTATTTTGTATAATCCCATGCCACCATAAAAACAATTATTTCCTGCTTGGGACCTGGAACAGACTATGCATGCATGTGACCTGATTCTCTTTAAGGAATCATACTAAAAAAATTAAATGGTTTTTACCTTGGTTAAAGATGGTATGTCACAACCTCCCCATCCTTAAGATAACTCATACTTGAGTTTCCCTTCCTAGGGTAGTGAAACATCGTCTGAGAAGAGTGACACTACACATAAACATTAGTCTCCCACTCTTAGGTCTCATATTGAATGCATCTTTTCTACCATAGCACTCGGAAAATTGGAAAAGACCTTCCTTAGAGAACCTTCATGCTATGATCGATGATACAAATCAGACACTCCTTGAAGGTTGCATTTTCCTGAAGATCGATGTCATCCGGATTAAACAAATGAGATGGGTCTAGATGATACTATCGAAGCTAAGATACATGGAAGTCATCGTGTATGGCATAGTACCTATGAGGTAATAGAAATCGATAGGTGACCAACCCAACTCTATCCACTATCTCAAATGTTCCGAAATATCTTGGAGATAACTTTCCCTATCTCCTGATTCACCTATGACACAACATCAGTAAAACACACAAGAAGACCCAATGTCCCACCTCAAACTCTAGGGGTCAGCGATGAAGATCAGTATAAGGATTCTATCTAGACCGATCAATATCCATACACTTTTGTATCATGTGGACATTCTAAGAAGTATCCTGAATGAGATGAGGACCTAGAAGAGTTGAATCACTTGCTTCGAGCCACCATAGAGGTGAACGTCACTCTCTACCATTGAGGGATTCATATTGAAACATTTGAATTTTTTCCTGGTAGCTTTTGTTATAAGAGAACTCAACTAGAGGAATATGTTTCTCCCAAAAACATCCAAAATCAAGGGTACAAGCATGGAACATATCCTCTAACACCAGACTAGTCTACTCGGACTACCCGTTAGTTTGGGGGTGATATGCAGTACTGAAAAGCACTTGTGAACCTAGTGCCTTCTAAAAACCTTTCCAGAATCACGATGTTGAATGGGTGTATTGGTCCAACATGATAGAATGAACACACCATGAATTCAAAATATCTCCCAAATATAAATCCTCCATAACTCATAAATAGAGAAGGTCTCCCAGATAGGTTTGAAGTGCACGAATTTGGTCAACCTATCGATGATCACCCACAATGCATCGCTGCCACAAGGAGATATCAGAAATCATATAAAAAAAATCCATGGTGACATCATTCCATTTCCACTAAGGAATGGATAGAGGCTATAGGAGTCTAGAAAGTCATTGGTGCTCTACTTTCACCTACTGACAGGTGGACCACTAGGTAATGAAACCTGCTATTTGTTTCTTCATTCCAGTACACCAATACTAATGATGAATATGTCTATACATATTGGTAAGTCTAAGATGAACTGACTAAATAGAGGCAATATATTCCCTTATAACATCTTACTGAATATCAGAAGGGACCCATACATGGCCATGTTAGAGTAAAGTTTCACTGCTATTAACAACTCAACCAGGAGGCAAGTTCTCTCTTGTGATGTTCTACCTCAAAACAAGACCCTCCAGATTAGATAATTGTTGCCTACAGGCTCGATCTAGAAGAGATGACGTCACTACAAGAGTTGATAGAACTAGTTATCCGCACTTCTTATGAACCTCCAGATGAATCTTAGAACACAAGGCCCTCATATTCCACTCACTACCAGCTTCCTGGACGACTTGTATTTGTGTTTTGTAGATCAAAGCATCAACCATGACATTAAACTTAATAGAGGTATAAGAAAGATCAAATTCGAATGAATGTAGGTATTCAACCCACCTGCGCTGCCTCAAATTTAATTCTCTCTCTGTAGATATATATTTAATGACTTTATGATCCATGCAAATAATTAAAATATCTACCAACAAGTAATGTCTCCAACAAAATATATCATGAACCGAAAATGATAATTAAAGGCCATGCGTAGGATAGTCCCACTCATGAGCCCTGAGCTGGTGAGATCCATAAGCTATGACTTGATCACCCTGCATCAGAACTTCACCTAGTCCTAATCCTAAAGAATCGAAGTAAACAATATAACTTCTTCCTGGATTAGGAAGAATCAAGATCATAGCTGACGTTAGTCTTACCTTTAACATATGAAAATATTTATCACAAACTTATGAAAAGATTAAATTCACACCCTTCCTAGTTAAGGACATAAGAGGCCCATCTAAGAGAGATAAATCTTGGATGAAATGCTTGTAACAGCCAGCAATCCCTAAGAAGATGCGTATGTCAAATAAATTCTTGGGGAGATCCTAGGAAACCACTACACTCACCTTCAATGGTTCAACTGATACACCTACTTTTGATATGATATGACCTAATAAGTGAACCTTATTGATCCAAAAGTGTCATTTACTAAGCTTCATGTATAGATGGTGCTCTCTCAGTGTACTTAGAACAATATCAAGATGGGTTTCATGGTCATTTCTGGAGCATGATCACACCAAGATGTAATCTAATAAGACTACCAAAAAGGAATCAAGGTATGAGTGGAAAACCTAATTCATCAGAGCCATGAAAACTTCTAGTGCGTTCTTCAGAATGAAAGTCATAACCAAAAAATCATACAAGTCATACCTACTTCAGAAAGTTATAGGTGGTATATTTTATTTTCGCACATGCACTTGAGGATAGACCGACCTCAGATCGATATTATAGATTATGGTTGTTACTCAGAGTTGGTCAAATAGGTCATCTATATGAGGAAACAGATAATGATTCATTACCATTTACTGTTTGAGTTGATGATAATCCATGTAAAATCTAAGGGTACTGTCTGCATTCTTGAAAAAAAGACTGGTGAACCCCACAAAGATGTGATCGGTCTAATAAAACCCTTATCCTCAAGATCCTCAAGATTCTTCTTGAGTTCCTATAGCTCTATTGGTGCCATCCTATAAGGAGAAAAGCACACTTATGAAGCACTTGTAAGTATCTCTATTATTAAATCAACTTCACTCATAGGAGGTAAGATAGAGAAATCATAAGAGAATACGTCCCTGAAATGATCTAAAATAGGAGGGAATTCCACTAACTGAATTCCCTGATTTCTTATAAAGAGACTTACTAGCCGAGCTGTCACTCTGCCCAGTCCAGAACATTTAGGTCCAACTCGATTTTCCTAGATATCCCATTCTCCCTTGTGTATATATGTTCTTCCCTCAGTTTTTATAAAGGAAAATTGATGGCGATAGAAATAAACATGTTCATGATAAAGAATAAGCTAGTCCATACTGATAATGAAATCAAAACTGGTCATCTCAAGGACGAAGAAATTCTAGAAGAAATGGTACTTGTTTATCTAAAGGGGGAACTCATGGAACTAGAATATTATCTCTATTATAAGCCCTAAAGGAGTGTTTATAGACATGAAACCACAAAAGTAATTGATATAATGACCAAAACTATCAAAATTTTCATCATATATGAAAGTGTGTGAAGAACTAGTATTAAAAAGGACAGAAACTAAAGTCAAGGCCACAAGGATAATACCTATAACTGTAAAGGACACTGGACTCTCCTCCACTAGAGTTGGATGAACTACATATATATGGCCTGAACCTCAACCCTGAGATATTACCTGACCAGCCTAAGTAGGTCCACTCTACTGATGCTGGTGTTCTGGAACATGGCTGCCTCGGACACGACCTCCACTGCCTCAACCAGATTGGCTGGTGGAAAATGAACTCCCAACTTGACATGGATCCATAGATCCCATACCGGATGGAGATTCTAGAATGGATCCCCTGCCAGTGGATTATAAAAGAAAATAATGGAAGAAACACTGAAGGTTACCCATTTTTCTACAATCTCGACACTCCATCAGGTACCTCGTTCACTGGGGTTTCTTATGGATGACCCAACCACACTGATGAAATATGATATTACTTTCAGTATGTGTCATTTGTATAGTGTTTTCCCCACATCCACCCTCTAAACAATGCTTCTTACTACATGAAGAACCATAACCCTACCTCAGAGATGAACCTCAATGTATCATAGGATCACCTTCTCTGAGATTTCATTCCATAATTAGGGCCTGATTCACGAACAATGTAATAGTAATAAAAAGAAATAAGTTCAATTGCGAGAGGATAACATATCCAAGTCCATCCTAAAAGAGTCTCACAGTCATCTGTGCTTCACTGGTCATAGATGGAGAAATTTTTGGATCTTAGTGAAGTGAGTAAAATACTCTAACACTATCATAGATCCCTACTAAATATGTAAGAACTCTATATAATGATCTTATCTTAGAGTCCACATAAATATGTGATCATATAAATATTTCTAGAAGTTTTCCCAAACCATGTCTGAGGGCAGGTCTACATGAGAAATGAAATCCCACAAATTCTTGGTGGAGTCACGAAGCATAAAGACAAAAAATTTGACCCTCCTCTATGAAATAATATCAATATGTTCAAATATGAATTTTATAGCTTCTATCTATTAATATATGTCATTGGGACCACCATCCCATAAGAAAGTTGGAGGATGCTATATCATAAAGTTCTGTGTAAGCTTTTCCATAGTCCGGGCAGGCCTGGGAACATTGTGAATTGACTGTACAAACCTGAGAAGATTATCCATGAACTGGGTGTCAGTTCCTAATGGAAGATCAGGAGGAGGTACCAAATGAGGAACTATAGGAGGCACTACAGGTGGAACTACAGGAGGTTCCAGACTAACCAAATCCCGAATGTTCTCATTGATACTCTACTAGCATATGACACAAATACATATCGGTGAAATTGTTCTAATATTTACAAAAAAACAACTTAGATGAGATTCTATGGGAGATGAGGTAAACAAGTAAAGGAGCAGTAAGAAAAGGGTATGTAACACCCCAGGTAAATAAGGAATATGAAATTTTCATATTTATCCATATTTGTGAATAAAATATTAATATGACTTTAAAGGGGACTCTATGCTCGATGGCGTACCCAACACGCAACAACGAGTTTCTTGGGAATCTTACGTTGCACTCTAATAATAAAATAATATTATTTTAAATGGTAGTTAACATGTAGCCGTTGTAATGGAGGGAATGGATAGAAATAACTAAAATATGATTATATATGTTCTTAAATATTTTTACATTTATACAATAAAAGATAAAGGCTTAAAATACGGAAAGAATTCAATTTTAGGCGTATATGCCCTAGTTTTCACTAAAGGTTCACTTATCACCTTTTGATGGAGAACCGTCATTAAATATAGTTTTGTTCACTATTAAACATTCTTTTGGACCAAATAAAACTCTTATTAAGAATCGGGACATCAAAATTTACTTTGTGTAAATTTTTGGTATCTTTCCGATAAAGTTCATTTTTTTAATGAATAGTGTAAAATGTTGCATTTTAATTCAAAACCACTTTTTAATCTAATTTATTTATATTATTAGATTATATTTTGAATTGGTTTTAAAGTTAAATTAGAAAATATTTTTACCATTAAATCCAATAGTGGTCGTTGGAATCAATTTCACTTTGAAATCAGACTTAAACTAGTGTCAATCTTTTGATACTTATTGTTTTATAAAAACACGCTATTTGCTCTGACAGCGGGAATTAATTATTAAATTAATTAATGTGACTAATATGTTTTGAATTTTGTAAAATGGACTTCATTTTTGAATTCGGAATATCAAATATAGCTTAGGGTGAAGTTTTGGTATTTTTCTGAAAAACTCCAATTTTTGATGAATAGTGAAACCACTAAGTGGTAATCAAGCAAACTGATTTTTCAGTTAAATGAAAGTTTACCACTAATGTGTATTGAATTTTGAAAATACGACATACATGGTTGTCATTAAGAAGTAAAATGTGGTTCAATGGGATAAAAATAATTTTTTTGGTGAATAGTAACTTATTAAGTTTTTAATCGCGATTAGTGGTAATTAGTGTAGTTTAAGGTAAAAATGATATTATAAGAATGTGAAAACACCATGACACTTGTCGTACACCTATTGGGTGAGTCATGGCCGACCAAGACAAGCCATGGGACAACTTGGGGACCCCATGGAGCCACTTTATTTGGAAAATGACAATAATATATTTTTATTTAATGGAAAAGTAAAATTGACACAAACATGATATGTTTTACTAATACAATTTTTAAGCAGGGTTATAAAAGTCATATTTTTGATTATAAATAGTCATTGGAAATCTAAAAATATTTCCTACATCATAGTAATTTATTTATAATTTTTAGACATTAAATAAATTAAATTATTTATGACATCATAATGATGCAGTGATGACATCATTATTTAACGATTAAAATAAAATGGAAATATAATGTAATATCTATGAACTACACATGTCCAAAACTTATTGGATGGGTGGATTTCAAACCCTTATAACCTTATCCACGAATTATATCAATGTGGGACCTTTTGAAACCGAAACACATTTTCAAATAATGTAATATTTCTTTACTTTCCAAAAGTGCCCCTCCTCTCCTCTTATAAAAGGCCCCCACCTCTACCTCATTTCACACACTCCTCAAGCCTTTGGCTCGGCCAACCCCTGCCCATTTACTCTCTCCAAATCCCTCTCCTCATCCTAGAGGATTCCCTTTGGGCAGAATCCTTTCAAAGGAAGCCTTTAGGCTCAAATCAAAAGGAGTTACACTTTTAAAGGAGATTAAAGAACGATCGAGTCAAGTCAGACCCGAGGTAAGGGATCCTACAACTCTCTTTCTTTTTAAGTACACTCTTTTATGTCATTTATTTTAAGCTCATATTTCTTATGATTGGGATGTTATTTTATATTACATTTACTGTAATTTTTATGTTCATGTGATGAGAGACCCTATTCTCTCTCATCAATCCATTTTGGAAGTTTTGAGTGGGGCCGTTAGGCTGCCGAACTTTCGTAAGAGATCTAACCTCTCTCTTTCTTTTTAAGTACTCTCCTTTATGTCACTTATTTTAAACTCCTCCTTGCAATGTTGGGGGATTTACTTTTATTCCACTTGCTGTAAATTATATTTTAATATGATGGGATACTCTATTTGATCTCATCAATCCATATTCGGAAGTTTTATGTGGCGCCGTTAGGCTGCCGAGTTTTCGTAATGGATTTTTCATCTCACTTTTATTCCCGTGAGATTTATGCTACATTTTCCACAATTTCCATTTAGTGGTGTATGTACTGCCCATTATTCTACTCTTTGTGTAATATACTTTCGTTTATGAGTATTTACATCAATGACCTATTGTCTCTCTTTCATGGGGTGTATGTTTTGAAAGATACCCAAGTCGGTAAGGGAACCTTTCACCCTCCTTTTTTTTAAAGACTTATTTTATTGGGTCTTTTAATTTACATATTTTTATGTTGGGATATGTTCTCATACATCCTTATTTATGTAAATTTTATGTCCAAGTGATGAGATACACTTTTTATCTCTCATCAACTCATTTTGATGTGATGCCGTTAGGCTGTCAAGGGAACTTTTTAACCCAATTTCGATTTCTTTGGGTTCAACTTGTAGTCATTGAATATGTCATCCATTGAATATGTGTGAATGAACTTTTATTGTTTTACACTTAATATCCACTTATATTGGGTGTATATATATATTTGTCACACATATTTTTGAGATTTATTTGTCCTTATTTTAAGGATACCTTCTTTATAAGGGATTTCATCACATTTGACATTTATATTGAGGGTTCATTGTTGTTATGAACCAATTCACTCTTATATGGTGTATATACTGTCCTTTGGAGTATTATATCATGAATCCTTTTATTCTCATGATATTATAAAGTTCTGACTAAATGTTATTCCTCGATTATTGTATTCAAGTGTCTCTAATTTTGGTAAAACCCCTTTAACCAAAATATCGTTTTAAATGTTTTAATTATTTGTTCTTATTAATATCCATGTTTTAAAAATGGTTTTAAGGATTTATTTATATGGATATTAATGGTTTAAAATGTTAAAAGCTTCAAGGTGGTATGGGACACTTTGATTCAAAAATCTCTTTATTAAATGTTTTAAATGGTTTTGGAAATGGTTTCTTTTTGAATGGATTCATTATTTCAATATCCTAAAATGTTATATTGTGATTGAAATGTGGAAATGTTATGTCTCCTTTATTCATGTTTATGTGATACGATTATGTTATGGTTCTTGGGCATTGTTATGAAGAACGGGTGGTTCCGTGATAAACTAAGGGCGGGTGAGCCCGATATAGCTCTCCAATGCATTGGGTAACGCGAAGGAGTGAAACGTTAAGGTTTCTCCAAATAGATTTAGGGAATATACTGTGATGGGTATTCCAAACGTAACCAAGAGGGTTACTCCCTACGTAAGAATGTTATGAATGCCTCAAGTTACCTTTATGTCTTATGTTTTCTATGATTTATTCATGGTTTGATGAGGTATGTTAAAGTGCCTATGTTTTATGGGTAAAGTATGATTTCGTTCTTATGTATATATGAACTCATGTTTCCTTTCCATATTTTTATAACCCTTACTGAGCTTTTTGTGCTCATCCCAAGTTTTTGAAATGTTTTTCACAGGTCAAGGGAAAGGTACATGATGTGATGATAGTGTCAAGGATGTGTCAAGAAAGAATCCGTGTTATATTTTAAATATGTTTCCGTTGATGGGAAGAATGAATACTATCTTTTATGTAACCACTTTGTTTAAATGTGGAATGTAATACAAGTTTCATGATCTAATTCTCTAAAACTCTAAACCTGAAAAGATCCTCAATGTGTAATCTTGCAATAACTCAAGATTAAGTAAGGTTTAAGGCTGGGGCCTTATAGTTGGTATCAGAGGTCAGTTTAGATAACTTTAGAGGTTAGGGTATTCTTTAAGCATAATTGACAATTACCATAATGGTTAGGATTTCAGAAAGTGTCTTAGTATTAGATAAAGTGAATGAGTAAGTATATCTTATTGTCTATCTTACTCATTAGTACATGATGGTTTTGTTGATATACTCACACTGACCTTTTTGGTTTTAGTAAATGGCTGGATCTAGCAGGCACCAAAGTAACAGTGAATGTGAAGGAAACTGTGACAGTTTTTTGAGCAAGCAACTGAATGATATGGGAGCTGCAATGAGAACTCTTTTGATTATCCTCAACCAACTATCTGGAGTCATGATTTACCACCTAAACCTTGGAGATTTCTCTAAGGCATCATATATTCAAGAAACAAATCCCTACGGAAGTACAGGTAATAATCATAAAGGTAAGTGTGTTCAAAGACCTATGTGTCAAAGATGTGGAAAGAAACACCTAGGAAAATGTTTCAAAGGGACAGAAATATGCTATAGATGTGGAAATGAAGGTCATAAAGCAAGAACCTTCCATGGAAAAAGGAAGCATCCAGTTGACTCGAGGAAAGGGAAAAAAGTTCTTTCTGAGGGATCAATTGAATGTTTTAAATGTGGTGTGCATGGTCATTATGAAAACACATGTCCTATGAAGAAGTTTCGTGAATGGGGTCACCAAGAGCGTACCAATATTCGTTTACCAATACCTAATGCCATTCCGATTGAGGATGAAGAAACTGACAATGACCAATCAAAGGTATGTACTATTTCATGACTATTGTTTTCTTATTTTGGAATCTTAGGATATGATTCATGATTTTGTTTGTAGGAAAGAGGTATTTCGGAATAAGTTGTAAAGGAATGGATAATGGATCATGAAGAATGTTGAATGAGTAAGATGTCAATATATAAGGGCTTCAAGAGTTAGGGTGAAATTCTTAAGAGTATTAAGTCTCTTTTGATGATGGGGTTACATTAGAAGACTTTTTATATTATGTGTAACCCTGATGTTTAATATAGGCAAATTTTATTCAAGTAATAGTTATCTTTTCTTTTGTGGACATAGTTATAAAGAACCATTTGGGTTTCTATGATCCTTACTTTTGAGGTAATTATGAGTTACCATATGTTATGATTGAAGTGAAAGGCATGAGATAAAATTGAGGTTAAATTATGTTATGGTTATTTTTGATGATTTTATCTCTTTTGGGGAATGTTTTAAGAATTATATAGTTTTGGAAAAAGGACAACACGCAGACCGTGTGACAACCCGTCGCGTCGGACAAAGCTGCGGGAATCGAACCCACAACTAAAGTGCGACTGGTATTTATCGCCTACCACTGGACTACGTGAAGTCCCTGGATAGTTTGAATGATTCTTTTTAGTTATATGATTTTATGAATTAAGAGTAAGTTGATTTTGGGTTATTTATGAAAATTATTATCCTGTCATGGAGGATATGTGATTAGGTTAATTACTTTTCAATACGAGACTTTAGGAGTAACTGATGTTGTTTGGAGATAAATGTTACGATTTATCTTGGAAGACTATGCGACTAAATCCTTCAAATATTTGGGTTTCAATCTTATATTGGTTTACTTTGAAGAATTTTATGGACAAATTGATTATAGAATGGTCCTCGTTGAACTTTGGATTTTGTTGGACAAATTTTGGAGATTAAGAATAGATTTTCTTTTTATAAAGGGTTATCATTTTTTGGATTATCTGACCTTGTACTAGCCTTTTTGGTTTTGGTTTTGGTTAAAGTCTAAAAACATGGGAAGTATATAGTTCTCTTTTGTGGATTAGGTGATTCTCTAGAAGTTGATTATAGCACTCTTAATTTGAACAAGTCTTCCTAGATACTCGCCTTTTGGAGAAAATATGAGTTTATGTAAGGAATATAATAAAAGTTAAAGGTCAACATGATAAGTGATTATGTTTCCTTATGAATAATTTACTCAATAAAAAGTAACTTGAAACAAAAATGTTGTCTATTAACTTTTCCTACTGGGGAATCGAATACCGTTTAACCCATCACAAGTTTGTGATTTTCTTGTGGTTAACTTTCTCCTAAACATGTTTTCTATCACTCTCCATCAGAACATGACCCTTTGTTTTTTCCTCCATGTCCATATTTTCATACTTATAATCCTAGTATGGGTTAACTCGGGTGACCTCTGTACTTATCTTTCTTTATTTTAAAGTGATTGTTTTACCAACTCTTGTTCCGATGTGGGACGTTCAAGGATGTTTCCAAGCGCAATTTTAAAATTGCGAGGACGCAATTCCCAAAAGGGGGGAAGGATGTAACACCCCAGGTAAATAAGGAATATGACATTTTCATATTTATCCATATTTGTGAATAAAATATTAATATGACTTTAAAGGGGACGCTATGCTCGATGGCATACCCAACACGCAACAACGAGTTTTTTGGGAATCTTATGTTGCACTCTAATAATAAAATAATATTATTTTAAATGGTAGTTAACATGTAGCCATTGTAATGGCGGGAATGGATAGAAATAACTAAAATATGATTATATATGTTCTTAAATATTTTTACATTTATACAATAAAAGATAAAGGCTTAAAATACGGAAAGAATTCAATTTTAGGCGTATATGCCCTAGTTTTCACTAAAGGTTCACTTATCACCTTTTGATGGAGAACCATCATTAAATATAGTTTTGTTCACTATTAAACATTCTTTTGGACCAAATAAAACTCTTATTAAGAATCGGGACATCAAAATTTACTTTGTGTAAATTTTTGGTATCTTTCCGATAAAGTTCATTTTTTTTAATGAATAGTGTAAAATGTTGCATTTTAATTCAAAACCACTTTTTAATCTAATTTATTTATATGATTAGATTATATTTTGAATTGGTTTTAAAGTGAAATTAGAAAATATTTTTACCATTAAATCCAATAGTGGTCGTTGGAATCAATTTCACTTTGAAATCAGACTTAAACTAGTGTCAATCTTTTGATACTTATTGTTTTATAAAAACACGCTATTTGCTCTGATAGCGGGAATTAATTATTAAATTAATTAATGTGACTAATATGTTTTGAATTTTGTAAAACGGAATTCATTTTTGAATTCGGAATATCAAATATAGCTTAGGGTGATGTTTTGGTATTTTCCTGAAAAACTCCAATTTTTGATGAATAGTGAAACCACTAAGTGGTAATCAAGCAAACTGATTTTTCAGTTAAATGAAAGTTTACCACTAATGTGTATTGAATTTTGAAAATCCGACATACATGGTTGTCATTAAGAAGTAAAATGTGGTTCAATGGGATAAAAATAATTTTTTTGGTGAATAGTAACTTATTAAGTTTTTAATCGCGATTAGTGGTAATTAGTGTAGTTTAAGGTAAAAATGATATTATAAGAATGTGAAAACACCATGACACTTGTCCTACACCTATTGGGTGAGTCATGGCCGACCAACACAAGCCATGGGCCAACTTGGGGACCCCATGGAGCCACTTTAGTAGGAAAATGACAATAATATATTTTTATTTAATGGAAAAGTAAAATTGACACAAACATGATATGTTTTACTAAAACAATTTTTAAGTAGGGTTATACAAGTCATATTTTTGATTATAAATAGTCATTGGAAAGATAAAAATATTTCCTACATCATAGTAATTTATTTATAATTTTTAGACATTAAATAAATTAAATTATTTATGACATCATAATGATGCAGTGATGAAATCATTATTTAACGATTAAACTAAAATGGAAATATAATGTAATATCTATGAACTACACATGTCCAAAACTTATTGGATGGGTGGATTTCGAACCCTTATAACCTTATCCACGAATTATATCAATGTGGGACCTTTTGAAACCGAAACACATTTTCAAATAAAGTAATATTTCTTTACTTTCCAAAAGTGCCCCTCCTCTCCTCTTATAAAAGGCCCCCACCTCTACCTCATTTAACACACTCCTCAAGCCTTTGGCTCGGCCAACCCCTGCCCATTTACTCTCTCCACATCCCTCTTCTCATCCTAGAGGATTACCTTTGGGCATAATCCTTTCAAAGGAAGCCTTTAGGCTCAAATCAAAAGGAGTTACACTTTTAAAGGAGATTAAAAAACGATCGAGTCAAGTCGGACCCGAGGTAAGGGATCCTACAACTCTCTTTCTTTTTAAGTACACTCTTTTATGTCATTTATTTTAAGATCATCTTTCTTATGATTGGGATGTTATTTTATATTACATTTACTGTAATTTTTATGTTCATGTGATGAGAGACCCTATTCTCTCTCATCAATCCATTTTGGAAGTTTTGAGTGGCGCCATTAGGCTGCCGAACTTTCGTAAGAGATCTAACCTCTCTCTTTCTTTTTAAGTACTATCCTTTATGTCACTTCTTTTAAACTCCTCCTTGCAATGTTGGGGGATTTCCTTTTATTCCACTTGCTTTAAATTCTATTGTAATATGATGGGATACTCTATTTGATCTCATCAATCCATATTCGGAAGTTTTATGTGGCGCCGTTAGGCTGCCGAGTTTTCGTAAGGGATTTTTCATCTCACTTTTATTCCCGTGAGATTTATGCTACATTTGCCACAAATTCCATTGAGTGGTGTATGTACTACCCATTATTCTACTCTTTGTGTAATATACTTTCGTTTATGAGTATTTACATCAATGACCTATTGTCTTTCTTTCATGGGGTGTATGTTTTGAAAGATACCAAAGTCGGTAAGGGAACCTTTCACCCTCCTTTTTTTTAAAAGACTTCTTTTATTGGGTATTTTAATTTACATATTTTTATGTTGGTATATGTTCTCATACATCCTTATTGATGTAAATTTTATGTCCAAGTGATGAGATACACTTTTTTATCTCTCATCAACTCATTTTGATGTGATGCCGTTAGGCTGTCAAGGGAACTTTTTAACCCAATTTCGATTTCTTTGGGTTCAACTTGTAGTCATTGAATATGTCATCCATTGAATATGTGTGAATGACCTTTTATTGTTTTACACTTAATATCCACTTATATTGGGTGTATATATATATTTTTCACACATATTTTTGAGATTTATTTGTCCTTATTTTAAGGATACCTTCTTTATAAGGGATTTCATCACATTTGACATTTCTATTGAGGGTTCATTGTTGTTATGCACCAATTCACTCTTATATGGTGTATATACTGTCCTTTGGAGTATTATATCATGAATCCTTTTATTCTCGTGATATTATAAAGTTCTGACTAAATGTTATTCCTCGATTATTGTATTCAAGTGTCTCTAATTTTGTTAAAACCCCTTTAACCAAAATATCGTTTTAAATGTTTTAATTATTTGTTCTTATTAATATCCATGTTTTCAAAATGGTTTTAAGGATTTATTTATATGGATATTAATGGTTTAAAATGTTAAAAGCTTCAAGGTGGTATGGGACACTTTGATTCAAAAATCTCTTTATTAAATGTTTTAAATGGTTTTGGAAATGGTTTCTTTTTGAATGGATTCATTATTTCAATATCCTAAAATGTTATATTGTTATTGAAATGTGGAAATGTTATGTCTCCTTTATTCATGTTTATGTGATACAATTATGTTATGGTTCTTGGGCATTGTTATGAATAACGGGTGGTTCCGTGATAAACTAAGGGCGGGTGAGCCCGATATAGCTCTCCAATGCATTGGGTAACACGAAGGAGTGAAACGTTAAGGTTTCTCCGAAGAGATTTAGGGAATATACTGTGATGGGTATTCCAAACATAACCCAGAGGGTTACTCCCTACGTAAGAATGTTATGAATGCCTCAAGTTACCTTTATGTCTTATGTTTTCTATGATTTATTCATGGTTTGATGAGGTATGTTAAAGTGCCTATGTTTTATGGGTAAAGTATGATTTCGTTCTTATGTATATATGAACTCATGTTTCCTTTCCATATTTTTATAACCCTTACTGAGATTTTTATGCTCATCCCAAGTTTTTGAAATGTTTTTCACAGGTCAAGGGAAAGGTACATGATGTGATGATAGTGTCAAGGATGTGTCAAGAAAGAATCCGTGTTATATTTTAAATATGTTTCCGTTGTTGGGAAGAATGAATACTGTCTTTTATGTAACCACTTTGTTTAAATGTGGAATGTAATGCAAGTTTCATGATCTAATTCTCTAAAACTCTAAACCTGAAAAGATCCTCAATGTGTAATCTTGTAATAACTCAAGATTAAGTAAGGTTTAAGGCTGGGGCCTTATAGGGTAGGTACAAGGCCTCATTGAACATGGAATAGCAGGTTAGGAAATCAAGTAAAGAGGGTAGGTACATGACCTGCCTCAGATGTTTACACAATAGATATCCCACTACAAGAGTGGAGTCTATATATAAAGAGAAGAGGTATTATATGTATCACTAAGACACATAAATACTTTATATTTATAAAAAATATTACTGCAAGAAATTACAACTAAACACAACAACACTCACATGAAAACATGCAGATGCACGCTGAAAGTAGATATGGAATGGAAATATGAAGGTCATTTTAATCCATATAGTTACTCAAATGATGCATGTAAATGAAATTATCTCATGTAATCAAACTGTAATAGTCAAAATCATCATCTCAATAACATCAATACCAATAACATCACAAAACAACTGCATCACCCAATGGTGAAGTCATATGAATTATAAATGGTATAATCAATAAATGAAATCCCCATCCCTAAAAATTTGGGTTTTCCATAAGATTTGATTTTTCCTATAATAGGTCCTAGGATTGATGCCTAACTTTGATAATAAATTATAGTATCTTTCTCTGATTATTATTGAACTGGGCCCCAAGACGATGGGGCAGAATTTCTCAAGCGCATCTCCCCAATTACCAGAGGCTGTCGACTAGCAGTGAGTGCCTTGGGTAAGTTTGAGGGGAGACTATACCCTCATTGTATAAGGTATTACACATAAGTAAATAATATATATAAAAAATAGTGGAAGTATAGAGAAAAATAATACAACAAAAGAATAAGATAAATGATCCAATAGAATAAATAATAATAACAAAAGATGAATAGTCATAGTAGATACTGTGATGATGTTAATGTATGATTCCAAAATTATGTAAATAAACCTGAAGGGGTATGAGGTACAAGAATATGATGCATGATAACAAAAACATACAAAAAGACAGAAAATTGAGACATAGAATCTCAATAATAGGCTCAGTCCTCTAGCCCCCAATCTCCATACAAAACAACAAATCAATCACGAATTGGGATGGGCATGCTTCTCTGTATCCATACCTATGAACATAAATTCTACTTGAGTACCAAACGACACATGATCAGGGTGTGAGATATAATCTAAGTAGGTTGGCACCCAAAATTTATAAACCTTTCTATTTTGTGCTGTAGATAAATAAATGCGTTCCATATATAATAAATGAAAGCAGTTTAAATAAAATAAAAATAAATTTAACTTGTTCTGAGTTCCTAAGCAGACACCCCTCCCATACCACATGCTTCGATGTTAGCTGTAAGTCTGAATGAGATAGCAAATAAAGTATAATATATATAGAAAGGCCTAAGTAACATGATATACCAAATAAAATGGCATACCCCCAGGTTTGTGCTTTGGATTGGGGTCTAATCCATGTGTCAACAATAGGTGCACTAAAGGCACAAGAGAGGTATCAAAAAACATACATAAACTCTATGCAGTATCAAAAAAATCTCAAGAATTTATATTAAAATTAAAAATTTTATAGTTGGAATCTGAGGCTATCCCTAAGGTATATCTACAATACATCCATTCAATTATATTCAATTACACAAGCCCATCCAAAGAGATCCTTTTGAAAGTACAAGTACCTACCATGGTTTGGTAATTATAAGTCCATCCTGAGTATCACACGTAAGGGAATGAGTATCAACCGAGGCTTGACGTAGCCATATTTCCAACATGTCCATCCTTGACCACCCCTTAGGAAACCGGTATCACCCAATAGTATAGTAAAAATCTTGGGGGAAGCCCTTGCCTGGTGAGACTAAAACATCTCTTTCTCAGCATGCTATGTGGTTACCTGTCATTCATGGAGAGTCCAAATGTGGGTTCTTAATATGGGTCCCACGTTCAATCCCCAACCTGATTTTATTTTAAAAAAGAGAGGCATATATATCATAGAGCGATCATTCATTATTTTAGCCCTTTAATTAACCATTTAATGTCACTTTATTATTAATTATTCATGAATAATAGTCAAAAACAATAATTATAACACAATATTAAACAAAACTGGAACTTTATCAGTGTAAGAACAGGTAAATACATTTAATAATAACAAGTCACAACAAGAATTATAACAACAATTATTAAGGTAAAACAAATTCAAAAGAAAACCAAATTCATGCTTTATGATTAATCCTAAATAATTTATTCAATTTAAAACTTTAACCCAAATTATTGCACATGCACACATAAACAATAAATTAAAAATTCAAGGTCAAAGGTAAATATTACAATTATGTCGGAACACCCAAAGGGGTGTCCAACGATATGGAAACAACCTAGGAAGAGGTTTTCCATAAAAAAGGTCACAAAGATCAAGGAAAAACAATTTAATTAAATTATTACGCATTATTTAGGATTTTTCTGTAGGCACCGATGAGCGTCACAATAGTGTGAATTGAATGAAGCAATGAAATTATGATAAATAACATATGCACCCTACCTCATAGTTTTAGTATACCCCATATCCCGCGACAACCTTTGGTTTGACCTAAAATAGAAGAAATTAGAGTATTTAACAAAAACCGAAATATCGGGTAAAAACCTTATGTAGAATATTTTTTGACGAAGAGAGAATTAAACCCAAATATAATTGGTTTGGATGATAAGGCTTACTGATAGCTTCATAGAACTTTTAATGATGTTAAAAATAGAGAATAATCGTAGGTTCGACAGACTTCTGATGTGGATATGGGGGGAGGTGCACTACTTGGAGAGGGGGGGGGACACATAGGAGTGAGAGGAAGGAGAGAAGAGAAGAGAAAAGAAAAAAAAGAAGATAAAGGAAATAAAAATAAATAAAAAGGAAAGAAATGAAATAAAAAGAAATAAAATAAGGAAAAATAAAATAAAAATAAAAAGAAAGGAAAGATAAAATAAATAAAAATAATAATAAAAATGGGTTAATCCCATTTTAATTATTTTCAATTTTCTTCTAATCACTTTTTATTTTATTATTTATTTTTATTTCATTTTAATTTATTTTAATTTATTTTAATTTATTTTAATTATTTTAATCCTTTTAATTAATTTTAACCCAAACATTGCACCAAGGAATGATGGATTATTTTCCATAATCATGGGAAACCATGAAAAAAAAAAATTTCCTACCCGGGACCTGCAATAGACCACATGGGCGTGTGCCCTAGGTTGCTCTAAAGAATTGGATTTAAAAGAAATAAAAAATTTGTACCTTGTTTAAAACCAAAATGTTACAGATGAAATATCATAAGAAAGAAATGTTGAAGTATGTATCCTGGGGGGGATGAGGAGATATAATAATTAGAAAAAGACACTAAAAATGAGGAAAATAAAGTAGTTTTAAAAGTAATAAAGAGAGAAATAAGTATATCTAAAATTAGTGATGGAAATATTATTTGTAATTGGATAACTATGATGAAAACATGTTGAATGAAGGATCTACAAAAACTCCACTTTTTTATCTTGATTAGTACATAAGTGTTTTGAATAGGCTTATAAAGATTAAAATTAGGTCAAATTGATACATGAAGAGCTTCACCAAATTTAAAAGAATCAGAACTGGGAAATTATTCCTTAGTCAAAAGATAAAATTTCACCAGAAGAAGAGATATTTGGTTTCATTGAAAATGGGGTGAAGTTTTACATAAATGACTTGGGAGAAGATTTTTTTAAGTGAATATGGATGAGAGTGTTATTTACAATTTATAATAGTGATGTATTTTTAAATTTTTATTCCAGGGGAGAAAAAAATTTGATGTTTTTAAGAGTATGATGTTCAATGAATTTTTTTCATGGGGATATTATTATTTAACACTGGTTTATTATAAAGATATTGACTCATGTGGGATTATATTTGATTTTTAGTGAAAAATTATTGAACTATCTGAAGATAAAATATTCAAAAATAGGGGCTGGTTAGATCTAGCGTGTTTAGAATTTTTTAAGTGAATAAGTATTGAATCTATTATAATATTGACAACGAAACCAAAGGGCTAGACTGTTAGAAAAAATCCATTTAGAGTGGAGTTTAAGTTGTTTTTATTAACATTATTGTTTAAGGGATTTCCAAAATAGCATATAAGGTTATATAGAGAACATAAAATGAATTATAGATAATCATTTAATATATTTTAGTGGGATTATATATAGTTAAGGTTTTGAATAGGTTTTTGAAAATTTGTATAAGTCTTAAAAATAAGGGTTAATTGGTAAGTGTACAAAAAATACTATAAAGGAAGGATCACATTCCCCGAGTATGTAAGAGTAAATCTCTAAAATCATACAAGTTACTAGGACCCACTTATAGATTTCATAGTGATTTCATAAGGGTCATCTTGATTTTTTGGAATTCACCCTGGATTTCATTAGGGGTTACCAGGGCAACATGCATATGAAAAATGGAAGTAGCATGAAACTGTAAAGGTCATTAGGCAACATCTTAATATTTTTTAACTAAGAAAAAGGGTCATTTTGGAAAAAATATGATTAATCTAGAATTAATAATGAAAAATAAAAAAGTTAGGAATTTATAAGGGTGTCTAGTGACCATTTATAAGAGTCCTATTGTGGAATGTAATGGTCATCCCTGGAAAACATATAATTCCTTTTGATAACTCAAGGATTTCATAAGAGACATTTTGGAGGAATCATAAGGGTCATCTCAGATAAGAAAAACATTGCATAAGGGTCATTCCCATATCCATTTTTGGAGAAGGTAGTCCCAAAAATGTTTAGGAAATATTTTATTTATCATTAAATGTGATTAATGGTTTAACCCACTATGAGTGAATAAAACCATGAAAAAATTAAAGGGGTATTATTTCTTGATTATCTAGTGAATTAAATTCAATTTTTTTTGTTGATTTAGTGTATTTGATAGTTTTACATGATTTATATAGTGAGGATGAATTCCCCACCATGTTAATAACAACATTGATTTTAGTTGGAGTTTAATATGGGATTTCAGATAAAGATTATAAATATTATTATTTTAAAAATATTAGGTTATTTGACTAGAATTCAGTGTTGGATAAAAGTACACGACTAACTTTGGAGTTTCTATATTCAAATATGGAAAATATTTCTCACATGAATATTTAACGAATAAAATATTAAAAAGAGAAAAAAATAAGGAAATGTAAGGGGGATCAGGGAGATGAGTTTTAATATTGTACTAGAAAGATAGAGAAGAATAAGAAAAAGGAGTTCTGGGAGGAACCTTTCTAGAATTTCATGTGATCAATGATGATTTCTACACCATCCTTAGTGTAATATCTATTTTATATTCATGTAAGAAGAAGATAAATTATATGTGGAGCTATGAGTTCAATATTATAACAAGTTTAGTGAGTTATTCATTATTCCGTGAAGGTTTTGAATTGGGAGGGATAATGTGACTACTCTTTATTATAAAATGAAAGAAGTGTGATTAGTGTTTAAGGTATATCATTACATCAACATTGAATACTCATTAGATTAGTCATGTTGGGGTGAACTTAGTAACTTACTGATATATATTTATTTTACTTTATAAATGTTTTATCTCAGTTTCATGGGATAAAAAGTTCCTAAAAAATTTTGGAACACGATTTTTGGTGAGGATTGATTAAAAAATAAACAAGCATGATTCACCCCTAAGGAATTGACCTTTATTATGAAAAAAATATTTAAATAAATAAAAGAAATATAGAGATTTCAATGGGGTTATACTTGAATTTATTAATGTGGTTATAAAACTTTGGGGTTGTCTATTCATTGGAATATATTTTGATGTTATAATATATTATATTGTAGAAAATGATTCCTAGATGGATATATACTTTTATGAAGAAAGGATCAGGTGAGGAAGATCCACCTTACAGGCCACCCATTAAACTTTGGGATCTAATGAATCTTCCCTAAATGGTTTATACTCCCGGAAAGTCTTACCAAAGCATGAATCCTACACTACCGAGGTACCACTAACATTTTAGGGTGGTATTATCTAATAAGAAGTAAGAGAATGGATTCAATGGAATAAATACCATTGTGAATATATTTAACTACCAAATCAAAACTGAGAGTGAGTATGAGCATTTATACTTGAAAATGATTCCCAAAGTTGGTGGTATCTTCTAATATATAATGTAAAGGAACATGTGTTTGAAGTCTATTAATATTTTAAGGATATGAAGTGGCGTAAAATGGAATGGAAGATAATCGTAATCCTTTAAATGAGTAAGGGTGAGGAAGATTCAATTTCATCTCACCTAAGGCGGCCTCCCATTTGATTTCATCTGTGCACCCACATAGGAAAATAAAGCCTCATTTACTTTATCCCTTGAATAGATGATACTACTGTGGTCAGTTTTCAAATATACAAAATTTTTTAGAATATCCTTCCTGGATAGGGGTTCTAGTTTGAGGGTGTAGGTCAGGAAATCATAGCAATAATGTCCATGACCAATAGTAACATGGGATCCTTTAAATCGTGAGTTATCATCATGGTATCTTTTTATTTTCTATTTTCTTTATTTAATATAGAATGTTCACATCATTTTCAGATTTGAGAAATTCATGTGTTCTATTGAAATAAGAAATGGAGGTGTAACCTATTTTTATAAACCTTGACAGCCTATAGGGAAAATGAGAGAGTTGGAAAGGGAGTATCCATATTCTACCCCAACAGTACCATCTTTTTGGTATATGTGGTGCCCTATGGATCCTAAAATGGAATTGTTAAATTCCATTTCATGAATGGTTTGTCTAACTCAACATCAAGGATTTATTGATTACTATGCTCGACGAGTGTCATTCTCATTCCCTATTGGATTTCAATATACACTCTTTGGAGAGTGTGAACTTTAAAATAGAAAAGCGGGTTATGGTTAAGGAAAAGTCATTTCTATCACTATTGAAATAAATGGTATCTTCCTCATAGTAGTGGAAATAAAGGGGTACTGAGTTTTACCACTTGTGGTGGACCTTTATCCTGAATTGTTCCTTAATGAGTTTTAAAAATTTCAACAAACTAACACATTATTGGGTTTATCCAGATCCACCCTTTATCAGAACTAAAAAAATCACTAATAAAGGGGTACCTTTATGAGGGCTACAAAAATCATTAATAAAAAGTACTTTTATCAATGCTAATAAAAGCACTGATAAAGACACCCCCTTTATAAGCACTAAAACACTTGTTTTTAGTGATGATAAAATATATACTTCATAAAAAATTATATATCATTAAAAATGAAATATTAATATTTAAATATATTTTTATTGACATGAAAATAATATATTTTATAAAATATAATTTATATAATACTAAATATACAATCACATTTAATATATACGATATTTTGTGAAAAATGGTTAATAAAATAGTTAAAAATTAATATTAACTATCAGTTTTATAATTATTATTAAGTAATAGGAATTTAATAATGGTTTGATGATAGAAAAAATAAATAAAGTAATAAATTATCTAAAATAAGTTTAAAACACGACTCAAATTTAAAATGACCATAACTTTTGATATGAGTATCCGTTTGAGCTCCATCACATATCAAATCAAAGATTGTAAGAATATCTATATCTTAGTGATCAGGTAAACTAGTTAAATATTTTTTCATAGTTAAAAAGGAAAAAAACAATTTAAAATTGAGTTTTTTTATCGGGGTACCTTAATTTTTGAATATTTGATGAAACTTCAACCTCATTTAAGGGGTATTATTATATTGTTTCAATAGTGGATAAATTTATTCTCAAGTATTATACTCATATGGATATTATGATGTTCAAATTTTATTATTTTCTCTATTGTAGTGTTATTTATAATTAAATATATACACATATATACATATTTTTATTTATTTACACTTAAAATTTTAATTTTCTAAAAAAAATTGGAAACGTATTTACATATAAAATAAATTTATATATATATTTGCATGAGTATGTATTTATATCTATGAATATTTATATACCCACATAATTTATATATAATGTATATATAAATATATATTTGTGTGTGTCTATTAAAAAATATATATATATTTATCTATTTATTATAATATATATATATATACATATTAACATATAATATATGTAAATAAATATAAATATGTATAATTATATTTATATACACATACATATGTATAAATATGTACATGTATGTATGTATGTTCGTACGAACGTATGTATATATTTATAAACACATACACACAAAACATATTTTATATATAAGTGTGTTTGAAAACATTATACAGATATATATATATATATTCATGAATATATATATAGATAAAAAATGTAACTAAATATATATAAATAAATAGATATATCATTAAATAAAGAATAAAACAACATAGAGCAGTGGTAAAGGAACAAGTGTACGAGGGTGGTGGTCATAGGTTAGAATCCGAGTGGAGGAACATGCATGTGTGGGAGGGCAGATTTTTTACCACTGATAAAGGCCAAGGAGGAGGTATAGCACTAACAAAGGTAAAGGGTGGCCAAGATGATCATTTATAAAAGAGGGGTAGAGTTTTGATAAGGGGGGGTGGGGTGACCCCCTTTAACAACACTTAAATTATTATTGATTTTTTAGCTCTAATAAAGGGTTTTTTCTAGTGCCGATAAAAGGGGGATCTATAGTAATGACATAAGTGACCTGTATATTTTAACATTTATTTATTTATGTGTCTATATACTTAATGAATATATGTTCTATACAAATTCTTGTTTCGGTTTTCAAATTCTAGGGTTGAATATTCTCTATTCTTATTTCATCAAAACCCCATGTGATAAATTCTTAGGGTTGATTGAAAAATATCCTTGTATTTGTTGTTTTGTATAGTTTTGAACATAGGTTGAGGAGGACCAGACCTATAATTATCCATTATTATTTCCTTTTCTCTCCTAAACTCATGTTAGGACCAGTGATTTTCGACTCTGGGGTGGTCAATGGTGGTGCTGAATGGTTTACGTAGTGTGCTTTATGGGGTGAACTTGGTGAAAAATTTTAGTAAAGGGAGGTGGTACACCTAGGGGATGTAGGTGGCTTGTCATATTTCAAGATCTGATCTCTGGTAGAGAAATGTCGAGCAACAAACCTAGCATGCTGTGGTGATTTACTGGCTGTTATAGGGCTGGTTCTGGTGTGGTAGTGGAAACCAACATAGACTACCTCATTCGAAGCTCAATGGGATGGGAAATATGTTCTTCCTCCATAGTCAATATGATAATAAATTATTAGTAAATAGTACCCAACCCATGAATTTTCATGACATAATAATTTAATAAAAATTCACTCAAAAAAATACAAACTCATAATTTAAAGTTATTAAAACCTTTAAATAGATGAAATTTATGAATAGAATAAAGTATTCAAGTTAAACCTAGATAAAATTTATATAAAAAATTCAATAAATTTAAAGTAACAAGATTATATATTTTATAAAAATATGTGTATTTGAAATTTATAATTATATATTCTAGAAAATAATGGAATATAAGTTTAAATATCCATGGTTCATTATAAAAATAAATACTTTGATGTAATTTACAAAATAAAATATTTTTAAACAATTATCTCAGTTTTTTTATTATAAATGATATTATATGAAACTTGAAATTGAATATTATTGACCAAAATCTATGTCAAGTGAGAATTTATAATTTTGATTTGAATTTTTATCATCGAATATTGGTAAAAAAAAATTTCATGAAAAATCCAATAATTATTAATCAAAATCTGAATTTATATTATAATATAATCATAAAGTAAATTTCAAAGAACTCAATGATGAATTTTTAACAAAATACATATATATCAAATTAGTATTATATATTATTTATACCTAGTGTATTATGAAAATTATACAAAGAATACTACCTACTATGTATTCCATGACAATATGTTTTTTTGAATAAACACACTAAAATCCCACAATTTAAATATTTCAATCTAATTCATTTCATACAATAAAAATCTAAATATATGGGGAGAAAATGTGCTTTCAGTGTTAATACCACATGATGAATATCTAATTACAAGAAATTATAACACAAAGAAACTCTACTTATGTAGTGGGACAATATTTAAAAAATGATTTGCGGTCAGTGGGATAATCATCTAAATTTAAATATTAATGTAATAAAAATTATTATTGGTGATAGGAAGCACGACAATCTTTATTATCATTTTTACAAAATGTGTCAATTAGTCCAAATAGAGTCAAACCCTAACATATATCTATCAGAATATAACAAATATATATAAAGGAACCAATTAAAAGAAGTTCATATTATGTATTCACCAATAATATCTAAATTATGCATACTACATATTTAATATATCGCTTTTTCATGATAAGAATATGCTCCCATCACAAGAAAGGTGTTGATATGAATATTGAATACTTATATGATATTTTATATTAAAGTATATGAAAATTAAAATGTATGTATATTTTATATTATAAGATTACTAAATCACTAATAAGTTCATAAAAATAATTTAAATTTACCCATATACATGGAATTGTATTCATAAATAATGAATGATTCACAAAAATCATCCAAATAATAATTTTTTTGAGAATCAATGCAGAAATTTAAGATGTGGTGCAATATAGAAATATGTGAAATAATTCAGTACAAACTCTTTTCCATATAGTATAAAAACCAAAACATTAAGATATATTGTATAACTTTATGATCTAACATAGAACATTATGATATAATTCAATCCACACACAATTTTTTTAGGTCCCAATAGGTATATGATACATGGTTTAAAGGGGGTGAATTGACCAGATTAAAGAATTTAATCAAATAAATTGATTATTAAAATTATTTAGTGTAGTTAACTATTATTTTTAATTAGAAACAAAAATAAATTATGAACACAAGTAATTTTTATACTAGTTTACTCCAAAGTGGACCTATTACAGTCTTACACCTCTTTAACTGGAAATAGATTCATGTACACTAAATTGATTTTTAAGGGGGAATCATAACCTGATTACAAGATCACTTTCTAATAGACGAATAACCATAACACAATGAATTTTTATGAAGAGTTAGAAACCAAAATACAACCATGAATTTTGACTATAGGAACCACAACCTGAACATTCTTAAAATTAGAATATGGCAGTCACCACATGAGGAAGATAAGAAGAAATTATTTTGTATTTAAAATCATGAACAAAAAATGGAGAGTGTCTGTGAGAGATGAGAAGTAGTGTTACAGACATTAGAAACCATACGAAAGAGAAGATAAAAAAATCAAGTACATGTACTAGTTCTTGAGAAATGTAGATTTCTCATCAAGGTTGTATTAGTCATAAAAGTTTTCATTCATATTGAGAGATCATCTAGTAGGTAACAAGTTGTTCGTATAAGAAATCAATGTTTAGTGTCAAGATTTGGTTCCCAAAATGTTCTTATTCTCATGATTTTTCTTAGTATCATGTGTATTTTAAATGAAACCCAAGGAATTTAAATATTAGTTGTAAAAAAAATACCAAACTCTAACTAAGTAATGCAATTCAAATTCAAATAACATAATTATCCAGGAGAGAGAATATTATCATTGAGAATAATGGTAACAAAATTTGTGTGAATTAAAAACTTAAATACTGATTAAAAACATTTTGAATTACCTGTTAAATAATAATAATAAGTCAAAGTAAATCCCATAAAAATCATAAGTTAATTTTAATGTTTAAATGAAAATATTAAATACATTATAATTAATAAAGTGTGGAATTTTTAAAAAATAAATTTACTTTTCTAAATACCATAATTTTTTTGAATAAATTTCATGTCATTAAATAAATTTTTTTAGAAAATAATAAGTAAAATAAATTAAGTTAAAATAAAATATATTTGATATAAAAAATACATGTTTTATGTCTTATATAAGAAACATTAATTAATTTAATAACATTTTTAAAATGATTAAAATATTATAATAACACTTCACATAGATTATATATAAGATATATTCATTTTAGAAATTAATAAAATAATTAAAACACTTAAAATAAGAATGTAGTTAATTAAATAATAAAAAATAATGAAAAAAAGATCATGCATATAAATCCATATAAAAAAATTAATAAAAGGAAAGAACCGATAGTGTGCAATAAGTGGTCGTGTGGTCAGTGCGCTTACCATACCAATAACATACGATTAGTTCTAGTGGGGATGCAGTCATTATAATAACAGTGAAATTTATAACATGGAGTAACTTAAAATAATACATGTGGTAAGAAGATAAAACTTTTGGTCAAAACAAAAGTTCATGCGGTCACCATATTGACCATTTGCGGTAACTACACTTACCTTGTGCAATAGATTTATTCTACAAGATGAGATAAAGTATATATATAAGGAAAATAAGAAGGCATAATAGAAATTAAATATTTTGGTACATGAAAGTATGGTTCCGATACTTTTACAGGTGCAGTATTAATATGCTGAGAGAGCATGAAGAATGTGAGAGATAATGCTTCATGCTATAAGTTGGATTCAAGGAAAAGATGAAGTGATAAAAACTCATCCTTGCAGAAAGATAATAAAGTAAAAACTTCATAGTTTAGCTATAGATCCACTTATGATAACTAATATAATTGAAGTAACTTCATAAGAGGGATCATGGTAAGTATATTTACACTTATGGTAAGGTAAAATAATCCTTATAGAAGGCTGAAAAAGGAACTCATGGTAAGGTTGTTTAACAGGGATTCAAAAACTTGTACTGTTTAGTATAAAAAATTTGGCTAAATTTTAGCCTATATAAATATTATAATTAACATTATAAACAAAGGAAATAATCTATATATTTTAAACACCTTTCCAAAAAAATCAAAACGTACATCAATTAGAATTATATATTAAGATATATCATCTATATACAAAGAAAAACAAGATCTAAAAACTGCTAAAAATATGATGATAAAATTGCAGTAATTCAGTATATTTTTGAGGTATCTAGAAGTCATTTTCATAATTTAATATAGTTAAATAAATTTAAGAAATTTATTATATTTATAATCCAAAAAACTAGTAAAATTCTTATATGAATCGAAATAGATATCTTTGAAATAAAAAATATTATGAATTCTGAAAAATCCATAATTCCAGATTCGTTGTATAAATTTTGTGATTTTTTTACCGCTTAAAATAAAAAATTCAGACTTCCATTTATTATAATTAAATTTTAATAATTGTTTTTTATTTCCAATGTGATAGGTTTCGTAAGAATTCGTTCTATATCACCAATGTTATAATAGAACAACTAAAGGAAACTTAATAACCCAATAAACCCAAAAATATTGTTTATACCAAAAGCATGTATCATGTTTTGACTATAGTGATAGAATATTAGATATTGAATTATAATTTTTCATAGTTTAATAAAACATTGATAAAATTGTTATCATTTATAAAAAACTAGAATTTTAAAAATCAGATTACTGTAACTGAGGTTATAATAAAAATAAATAGAGGTTGGAAAAACAATATTTTAACATAAAATGTTAAGAGGGTTTTCAATTTTTAAAAACATAAAATTAAAATAATAAATCAATAAAACCCCCCCAAAAAATCCCCCCTTTTGGAAATTAAAAAACAAAAAAAAATATTTTATAAAATTATCCCCCGTTTTGAAATTTTAAAAAAAGATAATATTTAAGAAATATAAAAACAAATAATTTTTTAAAAAAAGAAACCCCCTTAATAAGTGCATATAATTCTAATTTAAAAACAAATAATATAAAATTTTTAAACTAAATTTATAATAAACAAATTTTACATTTTAGTTTTTAAAACTTTTTATAATCCAAAGGTTTGGTGAAAATATTTTTCAACTATTTTTTTAGTTAGAATATATTCAAGAATAATATCAAATTTGTTAACATAATCTCAAAGAAAATGAAAATTAATTTCTATAATGTATGAAAGGGTTTTTTAAAATATAAATAGAAGAATAATTATCATAATAAATACTAAATCTTTCAAATATAAATCCATAGGCAGATAAGGTTCATTTAATCCATACTTATTGAAAGAAACATGATGAAACAAAGATATTGTCACTTTCAACAATTTACAAAGGAATTTATTTATTTATCAAACTCTAAGAAACTAATTTTTTACCAAGAAAGTGACACATACCTTATGTGGTATTTCTATCAAGTTGACATTCTCAAAAATCAGAGTCATAATAACTAATCAAATCAATTTTTTTCTAGAGTTAAATAATCCATAATTAATAGTTCCTTTAATATATCTAATAACATGTTTAAAAAATTTTAAGAGACATTTCTTAAGATTTTATTAGAATATAGAACATAAACAAACGCTAATCATTATATCGATTCTAGAAGAAGTAAAATACAAAAAACTTCTAATCATTCCTCTAAATAATTTAGATTCAATATATTTTCCAAAAACATCAGAATATAATTTATAAGAAATAATCATTGGGTTTTATAATATTTACTAGAATTAAGACTAAATTTTTTGACTAAATCTTTTACATATTTGGATTGATTCAAAAATATTCCATCATTTCTTTGAAAACTTTGAAGTCCCAAAAATAAGTTTAATTCTCCCATAAGACTCATGTAAAATTTACTTTCCATCAAATTTTAAAAATCATTGAAAATAAAATATTTTTTAGATCGAAAACAATATCATCAATATAAGTTTTCACAATTTAAATATCATTTAAATTTATTTTAATAAACAAAGTGGGATATAATTTAACTATAAAAAATCATTATTCAATAAAAATATTTTAATTATATCATAAAAAGAATGGGGTGCTTTCATAAGACAATAAAATATTTTGATAAATTAAAAACTTGATAAAGGAATTATTGATTTTCAAAACCAGGGGGTTGATAGACATAAGCATCTTCAGAAATAAAACCACTTAAAAAAGAAACTTCCACATCCATTTCAAATAATTTAAATCCTTGAAAAGTTGAAAAAAACTAATAAAATTATAATACATTCAATTCTAACAACATGAAAAAAATATTCATCAAATTTTTTCCTTATTATTAATAATAACCTTGAGCAACAAGTCTACATTTATTTTTATCAACTTGTCTAGATTCATCTATTTTATTTCTATAAATCCGTTTAGTTCCTATAATATATTTTTCTTTAGGGGGTTCAACTAAAGTCCAAATATTATTTCAAGAAAAATTATTATTTTTATCATTCATAGAAAAACTATAGTTATAATTATTCAAATAATCATCAATATTATTAAGAACTAAGTCAGAAATAAAAAAACATTTGCACAAAAATTCAAAACATAATTTCTTGTTTTAATACCAAAAATAAATATTTCCAATAAATTTTTTAATAAGGTGATTTATATTAATATTCCAAGTTTTTAGATTAGGTCACGAAGTATTATTCCCCCCATTAATTGATTCATCCTTATGTTGTGGTTTTGCTTCACCAAAATTAAAATCTCTATACTCATCAACAAAATAATTAGAATCAAAAATTAATTTTACATTATTTTCATCAAAAATAACATGAAACAATTATTCAATAACCATAGTTATTTTATTATAAAACCTATAATCTTTCCTATTATTATAATAACCAATAAAAATACCTCAATATATTTTACCTAAAATTTATCTAAATTATCCTTTGAATTTAAAATAAAAACATTACATACAAAAACTCTAAAATAACCAAATTTAGGTTTATTTACATTTAGATAATTTATAAGGATATTTATTCAATAAAGGTGTAATAAGAATTCTATTTGAAACATAATAAGTAGAAAAAATGGCTTCAACCAAAAATATATATAAAAATTATATTCACTCAACATAGTTTGAGAAATTTTAATAAGAGTTATAATTTTCTATTCTACAACACCATTTTGTTGTTGTGTTCTAGGATTATAGAAATTATGAAAATAACCATTATTTTTTAAAAAAAATTTCATTTTTTTAAATTAACCTAATTTATCACTACGAATAGAAATAAATATAAAACACTTCTAATTTTTAACTAAATTACAAAAAGAAATAAATCTAGATAAGTTATCATTTTTATATGAAAAAAGTAAACCCATTTAAATATACTATATTCATCAATAATAACTAAAGTATATTTATTTCATATGAAGATATAAATTTGATTAGGTACAAATAAATAATCATGTATTAATTTTAAAGGTTTATTAGTACTTATATGATTGATAGGTCTCAAAGAAAATTTATATTGTTTTCCTTTCAAGCAAGAATTAAAACAATAAGTTTCTCTTTCTTCAAGGTAGGTAACTATAGATCATTCTAAATTTTATAGAGAATATATAAATTTCTAAATTAGCATGAACTACCAATTTATACTAAAGAATATTATCACTCTTTACAAAATTCAAACACTTAACATATTTGACAATTAGTTCAAAAAATTTAACAATACATATGTTTTCTTTTCGATTAGCATAAATAAACAAAGAATCATCTTTAAAAACTAAAAAATTATCATTTTAAAATTTAACTTATATTCCATCCTCAAATAATTGAGATATAATTATTAAATTATGGTTTAAACCTTTAATATATACAACTTTAGAAATAAGAGTTGAATTAGAAATACCAAATTTACCAAAACCTTTTACTTTGCCTTTGGAATTATCTATAATTATAATAGCGCCTCTATCAATTCTTTCATAAGTGGTAAACTTTAATGGGTTTCCAATAATATTACTTGATCATAAAATATCTATGTACCATATTTTATTCTTGATACATCCAAGTAATTTTCCTACAAAAATCAATTACTTTACAATTTTGGCACCCAAGCTACTTTGGGTCCCATCAGATTAGTAGTAAAATTTTTAGGTATCCACATAGAGTTTAAAAATGTATTAAATGGTAATTTAGATAAAAAATATTTATAAATATGTTTATTTTTAGAATCCCATGTTTTTTTTGGAATTTTAGAGAACAATTATTTTCATAGTGTCCTTTCATTCCACATTTAAAATAAGAAATTTTATAAGTACAACCATTTTTAATTATAAAAAAATTAATTCTATACATTTGAGGTAGTATATTATCATATCCAATACCATATTTATTTATTTTTAGTTTATTCAAATACATAATCTTATGATATTTTTCATGACCTTGAATAATATTAAACACACTTTTCTTAAGACTAATAACTTTATTTTTTAATTTTTCATTCAAATCTTGAGAAGATTTCAAAATTTTGAACATAAACTATGGAATGAGAAGAAATTACAGTATTCCTTAATGTTTTATTCTCTTGAAAAAGAATTATTTTCAAAAATAAATTTCTCATGATTTTTAAAGATTATTATATAAATTATCTACTTTGAAAACTTCTTTTCACAATCTTTCAATTTGATCATTTAATTTAGAAATATTTGGATTTTTTGAATCATAGTTAGAATCAGAAAATCTAAAATAAAATCATGAATCACTAAATTTATCCAGATAATCCATAAAGAAAAAGTTAAAATATTCTTTATCATGTATAGATTCATCACTTGAATCATATTCTTTTGTACAACTCTAACTATTTGTCAATGTATTTTTTGTTTCTTTTTGTATTTATCTTTATTTTTTGTTTTTGGAAATCATACTTGATATTCCTATATTTTCTACATTAAAAACAAGTAAAATATGAACTATTATAGTCATTAATACCTTTATTATCTCCAATGCATTTATCCTTTTGAGGGATTCTTCTAAATCAGTTCTTGAAACCTTTATTTTTTATTCATTACAGACTCCAATCACAATATGATCCATATCTTGTTTTTCACTATCCTTTAGATAAGAATTAGAATAGTTAGTATGAACAACATTAACATATTTAAATGGTATGAATTTTCTTTCTATATTATCCTCTTTATCTATGTTCTTTAATTCTAATTTATACTAAAGTATTGATCCAATTAATTCATCTAGACTGTACTCTTTAATTTTTTTTTCTTTTGTTAATGAAAACATTCTCTGTGTTCCATTTATTTGGTAATGCTTCTAGGAACCGTTCAAAAAGTAATATGTTTTCCAATGATTCTCCAAGGTAATTAATTCCATTCACAATGATTGTGAATTACTGGAACATTTGATTTACAATTTTTTTTCACCCAACATAAATTCCTATTACTCAAATCGAAGTATTCTAAGCTTAGTTCAAATTTATTTATTTTATGTAAGATGAGTGACATGAAAAATCTTCCAAATCTCATGAGTTGTCTTATTAGAAGATATATGACTAAAAATTCTTCTATGAATATAACATTATAATATATTCACAACTATTTAATTTAATAAATATTTGATAGAATCATTTTTGGTAAGTGTATCTGGGTCAGATTTTGGTAGTGTATACTATTTTTTCATGATGGACCAGTGTTCCATGAATTATTATTTGAGGTATGACTCCATTAAAGATCACCATTATCTATAAGAGTTTTCATCAAAGTGTGGTGGATTTTGAAAATCCAAGCATAATTTCTTCTCACTCCGACTATATTAAAGATATTATCCTTAGAAAATGAGGCCTAGTATTATGTTAATATAATTAAAATAAAAGTATACTCTATTGAAGGATTTACTAAATTCCAAAAGGAAAAAAATTGTAACCAATTGTTTGGTATTGAGAAAAATAATAATAGAGCTAAACTATCATTAAATAAGGTTAAGATATAATAACAATTTTTAGGTCTCAAGATGGATATGAAAAATGGACTATAGGGGGGATAATAGACCAAATTAAAAAATTTAATCAAATAAATTGATTATTAAAATTAATTAATCATGTTAATTATTAGAGTTAATTCAAAGAACAAATAAAAAAAGAACAAAAGTATTTTTTATACTAGTTCAATTCAAAGTAGACATAGTCCAGTATTATACCTATATATTCGGTGAGTGTCACATGCCCACTAAACTATTTTTAAGGTGGAATCATAACCCAATTATAGGATCATTTTCTAGTAGAGGGATAACCACATCACAATGAATTTTTTTGATGAGATTCAAAACCCAAAATAAAACACTGAATTTATACTACAGGAGCCAAAAACAAATTGGTATTGACATTATATTCTAGGAGTCACAAACTGAGGAAGAGAAGAAGATTTTTTTTGTATGTAAAAGCATAAACATAAAACAGGGAGTGCATTTAATAGACAAGAAGTCATGTCATTAACATAAAAAACTAGATGAAAGAGAAGATAAAACAAATGATGCATATGCACTGGTTATTGATCAATGTGGATGTCTTTTCAAGGAATTAATATTCATAGAAGTTTTCATTCTGTTTGAGAGATCATCTAGTAGGTAACAAGTTGAACAAACATGATGTCAATGTTCATCATCGATGTTTGGTTATCCAAATGTTTGTGTTCTTTTGGTTCATCTTAGTATTTTGTGTATTTTGAATGCATCCTAAGGCATTTAAATATAATTTGTAAAGAATAATAAACCAAACTCGAATTGAGTAAATCAATTCAAATTAAAATATCATAATTATCTATGAGAGATAATATTATCACAGAGAATTGTGATAAAAACATTTGTTTAAATTTAAAAATTAAATACTGATTCAAAACCATTTTGATTTACTCATTAAATAATAATAATAATAAGTCAAAGGCTATCCCATAAAAATAATAAGTTTATTGGAATGTTTAAATTAAAATATTAAATACATTATAATTTAATGTCATGCATAATTTAAAAAACTAATTATATTTCTTTAAATAACATAAAATAATTTTGAATAAATTCCAGGTCATTGAATAATAGTTTTAGAAAATAATTATTCCAAGAAATTAACTTAAAATAAAAAATCTAAAATATATCAAATACATTATAAGGCCCCAGCCTTAAACCTTACTTAATCTTGAGTTATTACAAGATTACACATTGAGGATCTTTTCAGGTTTAGAGTTTTAGAGAATTAGATCGTGAAACTTGCATTACATTCCACATTTAAACAAAGTGGTTACATAAAAGACAGTATTCATTCTTCCCATAAACGGAAACATATTGAAAATAAAACATGGATTCTTTCTTGACACATCCTTGACACTATCATCACATCATGTACCTTTCCCTTGACCTGTGAAAAACATTTCAAAAACATGGTATGAGAATAAAAAGCTTAGTAAGGGTTATAAAAATATGGAAAGGAAACATGTGTTCATATATACATAAGAATGAAATCATACTTTACCCATAAAACATAGACATTTTAACATACCTCATCAAACCATGAATAAATCATAGAAAACACAAGACATAAAGGTAACTTGAGGCATTCATAACATTCTTACGTAGGAAGTAACCCTCTTGGTTACGTTTGGAATACCCATCACAGTATATTCCCTAAATCTCTTCGGAGAAACCTTAATGTTTCACTCCTTCGCGTTACCCAATGCATTGGAGAGCTATATCGGGCTCACCCGCCCTTAGTCTATCACGAAACCACCCATCTTCATAATAATGCCCAAGAACCTCAACATAATCGTATCACATAAAACATGCATAAAGGAAACATAACATTTCCACCTTTCAATCAAAAGATATCAATACAACACATTGATATAAAAACCTTATGAAAAAAATTTTCAATACCAAAATAAAAGAAAATTAAAACATGGTATTTATTTTTGTTTTTAAAAAAAAAGGTATGGCTTGTAGAGGAAGCCGAAACTCAAATAATGGTCACGACGGCAGAGAAGTCGTTGTCGCCGCATACGTACGACAAAAACATTCCCTTTTGTCATTTAGTAAACGCTTCATATAAAAAAGATTACTTTTGAATAAATGTAAAAGTCAATGGGGTTTATACACCATATAAAAGAAGGTTGTGTATAAAACAGAAGATGCCTCAATGAAAGGAGATTGAGACAAAGTCCTTTACAAAGACGGTATCCTTGGTTTAAGGATAACTCAATTACATAATTATGTGTGACAAACGAATACACCAAATATAAGTGGATATTCAATGTAAAATAATTAAAGTTCATTCACACATATTCAAAGGATGACATATTCAATAACTACATGTTGAACCCAAAGAAATAGAAATTGGGTTAAGAAGTTCCCTTGATAGCCTAACGACATCACATCAAAATGAGTTGATGAGAGATAAAAAAAGGGTATCTCATCACCTGGACATAAACTTTACATTAATAAGGATATATGAGAACATATCCCAACATAACAATATGTTAATTAAAAGACGCAACAAAAGAAGTCTTTTAAAAAGAGGAGGGTGAAAGGTTCCCTTACCGACATGGGTATCTTTCGAAACATACACCCCGTGAAATAAGGACAATACAACATTGATGTAAATACTCATAAATTAAAGTATATTACACAATGAGTAAAAGTAATGGACAGTAAATACACCACTCAAAGGACATTGTGGCAAATGTAGCATAAATCTCACGGGAATAAAAGTGAGATGAAAAATCGCTTACGAAAACTCAGCAGCCTAACGACGCCACAAAAATGGATTGATGAGATCAAATAGGGTCTATCATCATATTAACATAAAGTTTAAAGAAAGAGGAATATAAAAGAACATCCCCCAACATAACAAAGAGGATCTTAAAAGAAGTGGCATAAAGGAGAGTACTTAAAAAGAAAGAGAGAGGTTAAATCTCCTACGAAAATTCGGCAGCCTAACGGCGCCACTCAAAACTTCCAAAATGGATTGATGAGAGAGAATAGGGGCTCTCATCACATGAACATAAAAATTACAGTAACATTAATATAAAATAACATCCCAATAACAAGAAATATTAGCTTTAAAAGGAATGACATAAAAGAGTGTACTTAAAAAGAAAGAGTGGAGTAGGATCCCTTACCTCAAGTCCAACTTGTCTTGTTCGTTTCTTTAACATCCTGAATAATAAACTTGAGTTAATTTACACTTTATTAAGAATCTTTTTCTAGTTCATTATTCATTTTAGATCACTTATTTCCATGTTATAAACATTATTTAATCATTTAAGTTAATAATATTTGTTTTGTCGATATTTGGTTCTTAAGTCGAAAGTGGACTTCTTACAATTACATGTTGTTCGTGTGGTCAAATGTTCATTATATCCAGAATTATATTCACGATTTGGATATCATATATATCATATATATACAGAATATACATGTATTTATAATATTATAAAATCATTTAGAGGTAAGAAATGAAATGCACCGTTTATAGAGACGGTAAGCCGTACGTACGCATGAACACTACTTTCATTTCTGTGTCATATTAATGGAATTAAAACCAAATAAGAGTTATGTATATTTTAATTCCATAATTATATTCTTAATTTAGATGTATCATTCATAATATATTTCCATTATATACATGTACTTATAATAGTACATTACATTTGGGGATAAGAAATGAAATGCACCGTTCATGGAGACAGTAAGCCGTACGTACGCATGAACGCTACTTCCATTTCTATTTCATATTTAATGGAATTAAAAAATAATGATACATAATAGTATTTTAATTCTAGTATGTTACCATATATAATATCATTAAATCCATCCTTTATACGTCCCACATATGGCATTAACGAATCACATCACTTTGAGGGGGCGGTAGTCCGCACTTCCTTAAATGAAGATATCGCGTTTACCCATAATGGAAACCATAAAGGTATTCCCAAAATGAAAAATACAGAAGATTAAAGAAAACATAAAAATATTATATATCATATATAAATATATTGTCATCTTAATGGCCACCTTTGAAGGTGTTAAAAGAATGTTGAACAATCATCGTTTTGGGAGGCCGAAATTTGCCATCCACAGAAACAGTATGTTCTTTAACCATTATATGTAGGTGTGTGAATGTGTAGCTCGAATACTTCTTATAAAAACATAATAGTATATTTATGATACTGGATTTGTTACAAAAGAAATGAATAAAAAGAGTTTAGGGGGTTGGAGAAGCAAAATAAAACAAAAGGACTCAAGTGAAGACATTACCTTAAAATCGGGTAACTCCCTTTGGTTTGAGATCAAAGGCTTCCTTGGGAAGACTTATTCCTAAAGTGAGGCTTCAAGGAGTAATATAGGTAAGTGGAGAGACAAAATGGGAAGAGGTTGGCCGAGCCAAAGGCTTTGGGAGTGTGGGTAAGGAGGAGGAGGTGGGGGCCTTTTATAAGAGGAGAGGAGGGGCACTCTTGTAAAGTTACAAAATGTTTATTTATTTTCAAAAGAGTTTCGGATTTTAAAGGTCCCACATTATTGTATTTCAAGGATAAGGTGATAAGGGTTCGAAATACACTCATCCAATTGGTTTTGGACATGTTTAGGTCTTAGATTTTACATTATCTTTCCATTTTATTTAAATCGTTAAATAATGAGGTCATCGCTGCATCATCATGATGTTGTAAATAATTTAATTTATTTAATGTCTAAAAATTATAAAAAAATAATATGACGTAGGAAATCTTTTTATATTTCCAATGAATATTTATAGTCAAAAATCTTATTTGTATAACCCCATGTAAAAATTGTTTTAGTAAAACCTTTCATGTTTGTCTCATTTTTACTTTAACTTTAAATAAAAAGATATTAATGTCATTTTCCAACCAAAGTGGATTCATAGGGTCCCCAAGTTGACCCATGGGTTGTCTTGGTCGGCCATGACACATCCAATGAGTGTAGGACATGTGTCTAGGTCATTTAATTTTATTAAAACATTATTCTTACCATAAACTACACTAATTACCTCTAATCGCGATTAATAACTTAATAAGTTACTATTCACCAAAAAATTATTTTTATCCCATTGAACCAAATTTTACTTCTTAATGACAACCATGTATGTCGGATTTTTGAAATTCAAAACACAATGATAACAAAATTTCATTTAAACGGAAAAATCAGTTTTTATAAGTACCACTTAGTGGTTTCACTATTCATAAAAAAATGAAGTTTTTTAGAAAAATACCAAAAATTCACCCTAAGATATATTTGATATTCCTAATTAAAAAATTAAGTCTATTTTACAAAATTCAAAACATATAAGTCACACTAATTAATTTAATAATTAATTCCCGCTGTCAGATCAAATAGCGTGTTTTTATGAAATAATAAGTATCAAAAGATTGACACTAGTTTAAGTCTGATTTCAAAGTGAAATTAATTCCAATGACAACTATTGGATTTAATGGTAAAAATATATTCTAATTTCACTTTAAAACCAATTCAAAAGATAATCTAATCATATAAATAAATTATATTAAAAAGAGGTTTTGAATTAAAATACAACATTTTACACTATTCATTAAAAAAATGAACTTTATCGGAAAGATACCAAAAATTTACACAAAGTAAATTTTGATGTCCCGATTCTTAAGATGTTTTTTATTTGGTCCAATAGAATGTATAAGAGTGAACAAAACTATATTTAATGATGGTTCGCCATCAAAAGGCGATAAGTGAACCTTTAGTGAAAACTAGGGCATATACGCCTAAAATTGAATTCTTTCTGTATTTTAAGCCTTTATCTTTTATTGGATAAGTGTAAAAACATTTAAAAACATATATAATAATATTTTAGTTATTTCTATCCATTCCCTCCAATACAAAATCTACATGTTAACTACCATTTAAAATGATATTATTTTATTATTAGAGTGCAAAGTAAGATTCCCAAGAAACTCGTTGTTGCGTGTTGGCTAGGCCATCGAGCATAGCGTCCCATTTAAAGTCATATTAATATTTTATTCACAAATATGGATAAATATGAAAATGTCATATTCTTTATTTACCTGGGGTGTTACATCCTTCCCCCCTTTTGGGAATTGCGTCCTCGCAATTTTTTTTTAAAATTGAGCTTGGAAACATCTTTGAAAGTCCCACATCGGAACAAGAGTCGGTAAAACAATCACTTTAAAAGAATGGGAGATAAGTACAAATGTCACCTGAGTTAACCCATACTAGGATTCCAAGTATGAAAATATGGACATGGAGGAGAAAACATAGGGTCATGTTCTGATGGATAGTGATAGAAAACATGTTTAGGAGAAAGTTAACCACAAGAAAATCACAAACTTGTGATGGGTTACACGGTATTCGATTCCCCAGTAGGACAAGTTATTAGACAAAATTTTTGTTTTAAGTTACTTTTTATTGAGTAATTTATTCATAGGGAAACATAATCACTTATCATGTTGACTTTCAACTTTTACACAAACTCATATTTTCTCCAAAAGACGAGTATTTAGGAAGACTTGTTCACATTAAGAGTACTATAATAAACTTCTAGAGAATCACCTAATCCACCAAAGAGAACTATATACATCCCATGTCTTTAGGATTTAACCAAAACCAAAACCAGAAAGGTTAGTACAAGGTCAGATAATCCAGAAAAGGATAACCCATTAAAAAGAAAATCTATGCTTAATCTCCAAAATTTGTCCAAAAAAACCCAAAGTTCAACGAGGACCATTCTATAATCAATTTTTCCATAAAATTTTTAAAAGTAAACCAAACTAATATTGAAACCCAAATATTTGAAGGATTTAGTCACATTGTCTTCCAAGTTAAATCGTAACATTTATCTCCAAACAACATCAGTTGCTCCTAAAGTCTCGTATTGAAAAGTAATTAACCTAATCACATATCCTCCATGATAGGTTAATCATTTTCATAAATAACCCAAAATCAAATTACTCTTAATTAATAAAATCATATAACTAAAATGAATTAGTCAAACTAACCAGGGAATTCACGTAGTCCAGTGGTAGGCGATAAATACCAGTCGCACTTTGGTTGTGGGTTCGATTCCCACAGCTTTGTCCGACGCGACGGGTTGTCACACAGTCTGCGTGTTGTCCTTTTTCCAAAACTATATAATTCTTAAATCATTCCCCAAAAGAGATAAAATCATCAAAAATGATCATAACATATTTTAACCTCAAGTTTATCTCATGCCCTTCATTTCCCAGCATATCATATAATAACCCATAATTACCTCAAAAGTAAGGATCATATAAACTCTAATGGTTACCTTTATAATTATTACCTGAACTTCCACATCGATTGGTCATATCGTACATGATGCATTACAGAACATACCAAGGTTCAAGTGGTTGATCATGAATCCTTGATATTTGGTTTAGAACAACCATGAGATTCCTCATTGAATCCTCCATTTTATCTAGTATCTTAATCAGAGAACCACCACAGTTTCCTTCAAACCTGTTGTCTCTTTGGTGCCTGCTAGATCCATCCATTCTCTAAAAACAGAAATGTCAGTGTGAGTATATCAAAAAAACCATCATGTACTAATGAGGGAGATAACCACTAAGATATACTTACTCATTCACTTTATCTAAAACTAGGACTCTTTCTGAAATCCTATCCATTATGGTACTGTCACTTATGCTTAGAGAATACCCTAACCTCTAAAGTTATCTAAACTGACCTTTGATACCAACTATAAGGCCATAGCCTTAAACCTTACTTAATCTTGAGTTATTACAAGATTACACATTGAGGATCTTTTCAGGTTTAGAGTTTTAGAGAATTAGATCATGAAACTTGCATTACATTCCACATTTAAACAAAGTGGTTACAGAAAAGACAGTATTCATTTTTCCATCAATGGAAACATATTGAAAATAAAACATGGATTCTTTCTTGACACATCCTTGACACTATCATCACATCATATACCTTACCCTTGACCTGTGAAAAACATTTCAAAAACTTGGGATGAGCATAAAAAGCTCAGTAAGGGTTATAAAAATATGGAAAGGAAACATGAGTTCATATATACATAAGAATGAAATCATACTTTACCCATAAAACATAGGCACTTTAACATACCTCATCAAACCATGAATAAATCATAGAAAACATAAGACATAAAGGTAACTTGAGGCATTCATAACATTATTACGTAGGGTGTTACCCTCTTGGTTACGTTTGGAATACCCATCACAGTATATTACCTAAATCTCTTCAGAGAACCCTTAACGTTTCACTCCTTCGCGTTACCCAATGCATTGGAGAGCTATATCGGGCTCACCCACCCTTAGTCTATCACGGAACCACCCGTCTTCATAATAATGCCCAAGAACCTATCACATAAAACATGCATAAAGGAAACATTACATTTCCACCTTTCAATCACAAGATATCAATACAACACATTGATATAAAAACATTATGAAAACAATTTTCAATACCAAAATAAAAGAAAATTAAAACTTGGTATTTATTTTTCTTTTTTAAAAAAAGGTATGGCTTGTAGAGGAATTCGTAACTCAAATAATGGTCACGACGGTGGAGAAGTCGTTTTCACCGCATACGTATGACAAAAACATTCCCTTTTGTCATTTAGTAAATGCTTCGTATAAAAAAGATTCCTTTTGAATAAACTTAAAAGTCAATGGGGTTTATACACCGTATAAAAGAAGGTTGTGTATAAAACAGAAGATGCCTCAATGAAAGGAGATTGAGACGAAGTCCCTTACAAAGATGGTATCCTTGGTTTAAGGATAACTCAATTACATAATTATGTGTGACAAACGAATACACCAAATATAAGTGGATATTAAGTTTAAAATAATCAATGGTCATTCACACATATTCAAAGGATGACATATTCAATAACTATATGTTGAACCCAGAGAAATAGAAATTGGGTTAAGAAGTTCCCTTGACAGCCTAACGGCGTCACATCAAAATGAGTTGATGAGAGATAAAAAAAGGGTATCTCATCACCTGGACATAAACATTACATCAATAAGGATATATGAGAACATATCCCAACATAACAATATGTAAATTAAAATACCCAACAAAAGAAGTCTTTTAAAAAGAGGAGGGTGAAAGGTTCCCTTACCGACATGGGTATCTTTCGAAACATACACCCCGTGAAAGAAAGACAATACAACATTGATGTAAATAATCATAAATGAAAGTATATTACACAATGAGTAAAAATAATGGACAGTACATACACCACTCAAAGGAAATTGTGGAAAATGTAGCATAAATCTCACGGGAATAAAAGTGAGATGAAAAATCGCTTACGAAAACTCGGCAGCCTAACGGCGCCACAAAATGGATTGATGAGATCAAATAGGGTCTCTCATCATATTAACATAAAGTTTATAGAAATAGGAATATAAAAGAACATCCCCCAACATAACAAATAGGATCTTAAAAGAAGTGACATAAAGGAGAGTAATTAATAAGAAAGAGAGAGGTTAAATCTCTTACGAAAATTCGGCAGCCTAACGGCGCCACTCAAAACTTCCAAAATGGATTGATGAGAGAGAATAGGGGCGCTCATCACATGAACATAAAAATTAAAGTAATATTAATATAAAATAACATCCCAATAACAAGAAAGATGAGCTTTAAAAGTAATGACATAAAAGAGTGTACTTAAAAAGAAAGAGTGGAGTAGGATCCCTTACCTCAAGTCCAACTTGTCTTGTTCGTTTCTTTAACGTCCTGAATGATAAACTGGAGTTAATTTCCACTTTATTAAGAACCTTTTTATAGTTCATTATTCCTTTTAGATCACATATTTCCATGTTATAAACATTATGTAATCATTTAAGTTAATAATGTTTATTTTGTCGATATTTGGTTCTTAAGTCGAAAGTGGAATTCTTACAATTACATGTTGTTCGTGTGGTAAAATGTTCATTATATTCATAATTATATTCATGATTTGGATATCATATATATCATATATATCCAGAATATACATGTATTTATAATATTAAATAATCATTTAGAGGTAAGAAATGAAATGCACTGTTCATGGAGACGGTAAGCCGTACGTACGCATGAACGCTACTTTCATTTCTGTGTCATATTAATGGAATTAAAACTAAATGAGAGTTATGTATATTTTAATTCCAGAAATATATTCTTCATTTAGATGTATCATTCATAATATATATCCATTATATACATGTACTTATAATAGTACATTACATTTGGGGATAAGAAATGAAATGTACCATTCATGGAGACGTTAAGCCGTACGTACGCATGAACGCTACTTTCATTTCTATTTAATATTTAATGGAATTAAAACATAATTATACATAATAGTATTTTAATTCCAGTATGGTATCATATATAATATCATTAAGTACATCCTTTATACGTCCCACATATGGCATTAACGAATCACATCACTTTGAGGGGGCGGTAGTCCGCACTTCCTTAAATGAAGATATCGCGTTTATCCATAATGGAAACCATAAAGTTATGCCCAAAATGAAAAATAAAGAAGCTTAAGGAAAACAAAAAAATATTATATATCATATATAAATATAGTTTCATCTTAATGTCTACCTTTCAAGGTGTTAAAATAATGTTGAAAATCATCGTTTCGGGAGGCCGAAATTCGCCATCCACGGAAACAATATGTTCTTTAACCATTAGATGTAGGTGTGTGAAAGTGTATCTTGAATACTTATTATAAAAACATCCTAGTATATTTATGATACTGGATTTGTTACAAAATAAATGAATAAAAAGAGTTTTGGGGGTTGGAGAAGCAAAATAAAACAAAAGGACTCAAGTGAAGACATTACCTTAAAATCGGGTAACTCCCTTTGGTTTGAGCTCAAAGGATTCCTTGGGAAGACTTATGCCCAAAGTGAGGATTCAAGGAGTAATAGAGGGAAGTGGAGAGACAAAATGGGCAGAAGTTGGCCGATCCAAAGGCTTTGGGAGTGTGGGTAAGGAGGTAGAGGTGGGGGCCTTTTATAAGAGGAGAGGAGGGGCACTCTTGTAATGTTACAAAATGTTAATTTATTTTCAAAAGAGTTTCAGATTTTAAAGGTCCCACATTGATGTATTTCGAGGATAAGGTGATAAGGGTTCGAAATAAACTCATCCAATTGGTTTTGGCCATGTGTAGGTCTTAGATTTTACATTATCTTTCCATGTTATTTAAATCGTTAAATAATGAGGGCATCACTGCATCATCATGATGTCATAAATCATTTAATTTATTTAACGTCTAAAAATTATAAAAAAAATACTATGATGTAGGAAATCGTTTTATCTTTCCAATGATTTTTTATAGTCAGAAATATGATTTGTATAACCCCATGTAAATTTTTTTTAGTAAAACCTTTAAAGTTTGTCTCATTTTTACTTTAACTTTAAATAAAAAGATATTAATGTCATTTTCCAACCAAAGTGGCTTCATGGTGTCCCCAAGTTGACCCATGGGTTGTCTTGGTCGTCCATGACACATCCAATGAGGGTAGGACATGTGTCTAGGTCATTTAATTTTATTAAAACATTATTCTTACCATAAACTACACTAATTACCTCTAATCGCGATTAATAACTTAATAAATTACTATTCACCAAAAAATTATTTTTATCCCATTGAACCACGTTTTACTTCTTAATGACAACCATGTATGTCAGATTTTTGAAATTCAAAATACAATGATGGCAAAATTTCATTTAAACGGAAAAATCAGTTTTTATAAGTACCACTTAGTGGTTTCACTATTCATCAAAAATTGAAGTTTTTCAGAAAAATCCCAAAAATCCACCCTAAGCTATATTTGATATTCCAAGTTCAAAAATGAAGTCTATTTTACAATATTCAAAGCATATAAGTCACATTAATTAATTTAATAATTAATTCCCGATGTCAGATCAAATATCGTGTTTTTATGAAACAATAAGTATCAAAAGAATGACACTAGTTTAAGTCTGATTTCAAAGTGAAATTAATTCCAACGACCACTATTGGATTTAATGGTAAAAATATATTCTAATTTAGTTTTAAAACCAATTCAAAATATAATCTAATCATATAAATAAATTAGATTAAAAATAGGTTTTGAATTAAAATACAACATTTTACACTATTCATTAAAAAAATGAACTTTATCGGAAAGATACCAAAAATTTACAAAAAGTAAATTTTGATGTCCCAATTCTTAAGAAGTTTTTTATTTGTTCCAATAGAATATATAAGAGTTAACAAAAATATATTTAATGATGGTTCGCCATCAAAAGGCGATAAGTGAACCTTTAGTGAAAACTAGGGCATATACGCCTAAAATTGAATTCTTTCCGTATTTTAAGCCTTTATCTTTTATTGGATAAGTGTAAAAACATTTAAAAACATATATAATCATATTTTAGTTATTTCTATCCATTCCTACCAATAAAAAAGCTACATGTTAACTACCATTTAATATAATATTATTTTATTATTAGAGTGAAACGTAAGATTCCCAAGAAACTCATTGTTGCGTGTTGGCTACGCCATCGAGCATAGCGTCCCCTTTAAAGTCATATTAATATTTTATTCAAAAATATGGATAAATATGAAAATGTCATATTCTTTATTTACCTGGGATGTTACATACATGTTGTAAATGTTACTTAATAATAATGAATGATTTTAATAACATCTTAAGATGAAAAAAGGCAGTCAGTAGGGTTTGAGGCCTCAGAGTGACATCTTCTCTCCCATTGCGGTGACTAGGGTTTTCCATCGGCTTCTCTTCCCTTCCCCCTCTGGCCTAGATCTATTCCGATGGTTGCTACATCTGCTTCGGCTCGATGTTGGTGTGGCCTGGCGTTGGTTTGGTGTGGTGGAGCTCCGACGTCTCTGCTGCCCTTCGCTGAACATGGATCGGTGGGAATATACCTCTCGGATCAGCGGGATTGCTGTTTCGGTGATGATGTGGCTCGACATGCCGCTCAGATCGGTTCGACGATGTCAGTTGCAGTGGTCCCGGCTTCCCAGTTCGGTCCGGTGCAGCCAAGTGCCATTTCCGATTCATTTCTTTGTAGCTCGGCGGCAGATGGAGTGGCCAGAGGGGGGGGGGGGGTGTTGGTTTTGTCGACTCTGTGAGTTATGTTTCGGTTTTTTATTTGATGATGTCTGTGGTTATTTGATTGGATGGATTTGGAGTCTTTGGGTTCGTCGCTCGGACTCTTGGATGGGTTCTGGTTGAGTTTTCTTGAGTTTCAGTGATCGGTGTTGGCTTGATGATGGAGTAGCTTTTGATTGCTGTGGAATTTTTGCGGTGTTGATTATGTGATTTCATGGTAGGTTTGTGTTTGTTGAAATTGTGATTTGGTCAAATGGTTTTGTGGTGTTTTGTTTGAGTGGTGGTGCTACGGTTCGTGGTTGATGGGACATTGCATCCAGTTCACTTCAAGGAACGGTTCCAGAAGAGGTTCAGAGGAAGGAGATTCCATTGATCAAGGCTATCCGGATTTGGATGTTTCAGTGGGTATGGCTTTTTCCATCAGTACTATGCCTGTGATTCATTGTACGGGAATACTAGCTGACCAATGATGAGAAGTTGGAAGCTCTTCTTAATTATTTTTATGCTGGGGAGGGGTCCTTCTTTGCAGTTTTGAATTGGTTTGTTTTTGTCTCTGGAACTTTGAACTATTGGGCTTGATTGTTTTTTTGTCTTGGAAGTATGTTGGGTTTCCCTTACCCATCAAAAGGGGGTCTATCTTAATAAAAAAAATTAGTTTTCACTCAGTCAGTAATAACATCTTAAACTGATTAAAATATTATAATAAAAGTTATCATAGATTTTATATAATATATATGAATTTTAGAAATCAATAAAATAATTAAAACACTTAAAATAAGCTTGAAGTTAACCAAATAAAAAAAAAATAAAAAACATGCATATAAATCCAAAATTTAGAAAATATATAAAAAAAAGAAATGACTATGTGGGGTAAGTGATCAAGTTGGTATGCTTACTATACCGATAACATGTGGTTGGTACAAGTGGGCATGCAATCTGTATACTGATTATAAAATTTCGGTCACTTAAAATAAAAATTGTTGTAAGAGGATAAAACCTGAAATGACTACAAAAGTTCATGCATTCACCATACTGACCATGTGTGGTAACTATACTTACCATGTGTAGTAGATTTATTATGATGGATGAGATAAACTACATATGTGAGGATAATATACAGAATGCATTGAATAACTCAAAGATTTATTCTTATAAAGGAATTCCACCACTCCTTTTCTAGGTATTGAATTGGTATACTAAGACAACATTAACAAGGTGAGAGATTGTTCTTCATATTGTAAGTTGGACTCAAGGAAAAGAATAAATGTTGAAAACTTATCCTTTTATAAAGATAGAAAAGTAAAAACATCCCATTTGGCTTCATATGCATTGTCGGTAACTAAGTTCAGAAAATTAACTTCATAAAACGGATCCTGGTAAGATCATTTATGCTTAAGTTAAGGTGGAGGAATCCTCATGGTAGGATAAATAAATAACTGACAATAAGGTGGTTTAAGAGTGGTTTAAAAACTATGCAACTTGGTATCCCAAAATGCAGTTAAATTTTATAATGTATAAATATTTGAATTAACATTCTATTCTAAATAATTTGATGTATATATATTCTTGATATTTCCAAGGAATCAAAAATCACACCAATCTAAAATATATATTAAGAGATATCATCAAAATATAGAATAAAACAAGATATGAAAACTCTAGAAAAATGATGCTAAAATTTCACTAATTCGGACTATTTTTGAGGTATCTAAACAACATTTTCATAATTTAATTTATTTTAATTTAATTTTAAAAATATTATTATATTTATAACCCAAAAAATGGTGTGTAATTGTGATATTAATCTAAATATATATCATTGAAATAAAAAAGATTTTGAATTCAAAAAAATCTAAAATTCCAGAACTATTTCATAAACCTTGGGTATTTTTTAACTACTCAAACAATAAATTTCGACTTCCCTTTATTATAATGAAATGTATTTTTTTTGTATTTAAAATGGAATAAATTTAGAAACAATATAATCTATATCTCCAAAGTTATAATAGAATAACTAAATAATACTTAACAACACAATAAGTAAAAAAAACATTATTCATTCCAAAATCATGTATCATGTTTGGACCAAGATGCGAGCATCTTAGAGATTGAATTAGAATTTATATTGGTTAAATTTATGTTTAATAATAAATTGATATTTTAAAAATCAGATCATTACAATTGAATTTATAATAAAAAATAGGAAGGTTTTAAAAACTATATTTTCTCATAAAATGATAATTGGGTTTGTAATTTTTAAAAACATAAAATAATAATAATAAATAACAAAAAAATCACAACAATTTTCAATTAAATAAATGGATAACTAAGGTATACTACTATAAAAAACATTTTAATGATGTAAAACGTATATGAATCAATGCAGTACAAATACTTGTGAATCAATGTTTCTCATCACCTATCTAAAACACCCTTAGTGATTGTTTCATTATCATCATCTTAATCTACAAATAAAATAAGGCACTCAACTCCCATATTTCTACATATAAATAATATCTTGGAAATTATTATTTTAATCATAAACATAGATAATTTTTCCAAATTGATGAGGTACTAATGGAAAAAAATCATTTGGATAAACAAAATGAACACCATAGATTAATTCTTCTGTAAAACAATTGTATGGAAACTGAAAATAATTTTAATGATGAATGATCCTTTTAAAATATCTGTTATTTTATGTTAACCATATACAAAAAAATTTAAAAAAATAAAACAAAATACTTTTAATTATAATCATTTCTATTTCAAAAATTAAAGTAATTATCCAGGTGTCATTTGAAGTATACTATTAATAATCAAAATTTTCATTTGATAAATAACAAAATAGAATGAGTGTTTAATTATACCATAGGGGTGATAGTCAATAAATTTGATATGTTCACTTACCAAATGATTTAACTTTCTTTCATTTAAATCCTCTTTTATTTTTTCAATTTATTACAAGGAACCTAAACTCTTTGGAAATTACTATATATAAACTTCTAATTCTTCCGTGCCAGTCCTCAAAATCAACAAAACATTAGGAGAAAATATGAATTTTAAAAAATATTTATAAATTTATGATATAATGAAAATTATTATGTTCATAGTAAAATGGAATTGGTATCATGGTTAAAAATTTAGGATAAGTAAAACTGCATTTTTATAGTAATCCATAAATTGGGAAAATAAAATCCATAAATCATATCTCAGACTTGAAAGGAATTTATAAAATATGAGAACACTAAAAACATGTAATGAAAATAAATACCTTCCTGATCTAATATTATATGAATGTGACTATTTAAGTATATTTCAAATCTTGAATTGAATAGTATCACAGACATCTATGTATAGTGTAAATCTAGAAATAAAAATCATTATAATTTCTTATTGTAAAGAAAAAATTTAGTAAAGGAAAAGAAAATAATATTAATCACATATTACTTCACAATTGTTTTTATACATTGGGTATTTTGAAATTTAATGATCATATAAAATAAATACATGGTCATCCAACACATAATCTGAATATAAAATGAAAATGATGAAAACTAAAAATGTTAGAAAAAATAGAAAAATAAACAAATAATTTAATGAAAAAAGTGATAATTAAAATTGATTGGAACTTTTTTGTCTATATTAATTAAAATATGAATGTTTATAAAATAATATATAAAAGTTGAATCTAAAAAATATATTTTTAAAAATTGAACTGAAAAACTCAAAATCTTATTACTTTTCTATTTTTGAAAACATAGCTACCAAAATTATTTTTTTAGGATATGTTTGAAATCAATTTTTGGAAAGTGTTAGGGATTCTCCAACACATAGGAAATTGCGGTTTATCAGGAACATACAATATTTGATAGCTGAAAAATAGTAGTTATGAAAGGAAATATATTGAGAAAATAACATATACACCCATTTGAATATATAACTTCTCAGAACTATAATAGTTGTTTATCAAGAACAAGCCTACTTGAATATATAAAGAACATAAAAATAGAATTTTTGAAATAAAATATAGACCTAGTTTATTTACTCATAGTACTTTATTAAGAATATTCTTTCCTGAATATATAATTTATATAAAATAATGGTTTTGTAGTATGTATTAATTATCAATAACGCACCTCTATGAATTTTACAATCTCTAAAAAATTATAAAATTCCTAAAATTAAAGAAAAATAGAAGTGATGGAGGCTTACAATATGTGAATCTGGTATGGGGAAGATGTAAAATGTGTGTAGTAATGATCACATAACTATTTGGATCATGGAAATCTTTGTTTGGAGATGAAACAAAACTAAAGTTCTAAATACAGTGTATACCTTATCATAGAACATGGAATAGAAACCCACTAACAATGGACCAAAAATATTTATTTATCTAAAATAGAAAAAAGGGAAGGATTTAAAATTAGGTTAATAATAATTTAGGTTAATGTGGAAGAAATAAAGAAGTGTAGAGGAAAAAGAGGAGTGAATAGGACCCCCAACAATAAATCAAAATGTTTTTTTTGATTCCTAATCTCTATATTAAAATAATATCAATCCAAATTTAATCAAAATACAATAATAATTCTAAATGGAACAGTTAGACATAAATGGTGAAAAAATAAATACCATTTGGAGAACATAACCATTTATTTTCAATATAAATTAGACTCATGTATGAAAAAACATGGATTTTCAATAATTTTAGATCAGAGTCACCATTGTTAGCAATAATACCCGTCATAGCTATCTCTATGCAATAATGAAAGATCTAGTAACCTCAATCTAGGTAAAAAAAAACAAAAAACAGTAATTTATGGATTCCTTGGCACTGAACTAAAATATAAGAAAACTAGTTACTTCCTCTATAGAGGAAAAATGGGTTTCATTCAATTGAACACGCCAATGAAAAAAATAGCAAACCCAAGACATTAATCCTTTTAGAAATCAAAAAAATTCTAAACATATATATCTTATACATAATTAGCATATAGAAAAAGGCATATATATATATATCTGTATCTATTTATTAGAATATATATTCATAATATATATCAGATTACATGCATTTCAAACACATATTAAAATATATTTATATATATATATTCAAAATAAATATATATGGATATATATTAGAATATTTAAATATATCCTGATACATTTCAAGTACATTTAAAATCACTATATTTAGAATATATATATATATATATCAAAATTTATAAATTATATATTTAGTATATACTTTGATATTGTAGAACAACTTGCATCCTTCTACTGAAATTCCTCCAACATTTCATTTCTTTATAATTATGAATATTTCAGATAATATCATCAAAATACATGAACATAATTTCAATTTAAAATAACACACATATTTAGATGTTACATTTATGGAATATATCTAATAAAAAATTTATGAAAGCATCTTATAGAAATATAAAGTTAATATAGATTCTAAAAATAGAATATATCAATAATATATTGAAAAAAACTATCTTTGAGTTGATTTTACAAATAATTTTTCATAATTGTGTTCCTGTAAATATATAAACATCATTATAGTTTATGATTTTATAGACATAAAAGTAAACAAACTAGTTATTGGTATACCATTATAATTTATCATCTTCAATAATCACTTTATTCAAAGGGAAATGGTATAAAACTAGGGAATTAAGGGGATCCAAATAATGAAAAAAAGAGTGCTTCCTTCATTGAAATCACTCAAAGATTGGTAAATACTCTTATGGTTTCAAAAAATTAGGGGTATTAATATCCAAGAAAACATAAAACAATATAATGGTATACCTAGAATCATGTTATTTTTTTAAACATTTAGCTAGTATAAATTACCCAATGGAAGACATGGTGATTGAATAGGTCTACATAAAGAAATAAGATGGTGCACTTGGTACACAAATCAACTGTATCGGTTGTAGAAGGAATCACCTCTAGGGTAAGAACATCAAAGATATTAATTAGAAATTATAGTATCCCTAGATGTAGCGATGACCATGGATACCTAGGTGTATAAACACTAGTCTTGATGGATGACCACATATCATGATAAAATCATAATTAATTATAAAAGTGAAAAAATAATGGATGAAGATATCTTCTTTGAAAGATAATATAGGAAAATAAATACAAATAAGATATTTGATATGGACGAGATGTAAAGAAGAAAGAAACATACATGGAATCATTGATGAGAGGGATTTCTCTAAGGTTGGATATTCAAGGTGTATAATATATGTGATTAGGGTTCTAGAAAATGATCGAAGAGTGAAGACATAGATTAGGGGAGGGTATGGGTAATGCAAAGAAGAAGTAGGTGAAATGGATGAGGAAAAAATGGTAGGGGTGGTGAGGCATAGGTGGGGATGCCTAGAGGTTGAGTTATAGAGAGGAGTAGGAAACAAGGAGAAAATAATGGAGGGATATGATATTATAGAAGGCATATGATGTGGATTCAAAAAAAGTATCGGGGGAGGGGAATGAATTAATGGATTTATGGGTATAAGTAGAGGTGGAGGGGGTGCACATAAATCATGGGTATCAGGTGAAACATAGAGGATACCACAATAGTAGAATTATTCTGGTGGATACACATGTCATGGATGGCACATCCTTTAGTATAGATAATGGATATTAAATTTAATTCAATTAAAAAATTTGGGATGGTTGCATTTGGTGTGCTAGAGACAATCGATTTTGTATATTTTAAGGAAATATATTTCGGTTTTGGCTAGAACTTAATGAAAAACATAATAGAATGGAGAATAAATAAATTTAAAATGAAAGAAAATAGAAATAAATAGGGGAGTGTTTTCTAAATATCTCACACTCCACATTCTTTCATAGTTATCATATATCACTAATACTGGTTGTAAGATTTTCAGCACTGAATTTTATCAGCACTCAATAAAAAGCGTTGATAAATGAGAAGATTTTTTCAACCTTAAAATAATAATTGATAAAAGGGTATTCTTTGTAGGTTTTTTCTCCCTAATAAAGGTGACACTTTATCATCTCTTTTTTAAGAGCTAATAAATATCCACCTCTAACAACATAATTTTTTTTTTAAAGGTTATAATGAATAATTTTATATATAAATATTTATATATTTTTAAATAATATTTATGTTATAGTAAATATATATTTTTAAATATAATATATAAAGATGATTTATAAAACTTTTAATAAATTTTTTTATCACTCATATTTTCATAATTTTATATATAAAAAATTATCAAATTTATATTTGTTAATAAAAATGATTAATAGTATATTTATATGCATTAATTAGAAAATGTGTATATAATTAATATAAATATGATATATTATTATTTTATTTAAAAAACTATATAAACATATAAATGAATATATTTATTTAAATATGTGATTCATATTTAAATTTATATATTTATTTTCATATTAAATATATTAATGAATATATGTACATATATATAGGTATATGTATGAATTTATATGTATGTTCATGTATTTAAGTGCATGTATATGTATGTGTTATATGTATATGCATCTGATGGCACCCTTCTCTCCCAACCATCCCCCTCTCCTGCTCAACCCATATAGAGATTTTCCCTTAAAACCGTCCACCCAGGGTCTACAGAGCGTCTGAGCACCACACCTCTTTCTTACTTTCTTAAAATCTTCCGCTTATTTCAATCTTCTTCTAGCTACATGTATTGTTTTTTATTCTTATTGGAATTACAGATTCGGTGCTCATCTCCTGAAATGACTTCTTTGGTCATGTCAAAGGCTGTTGCTATTTAAGACTTCAGCTGCCACAAACCTACTCGGATCTCACATTCCACCGCTCCTCTCCAGGTTGTATTTGGAGTTATTGTAATATAGAGGTTTCATATTAAGTGGTTCGGTGGTCATCGATTCTTCAGGAACTTTTGTCTCAGTGCAATCTTGGTTTTGGATTCTGATACGAGTCTTTCCATGCTGTCGTCTTTTAGGGTCCTTGGTTGCTCAAATCCTTGCCCTGAACTCAAGAACCTATTCTTCTTTATGAGTCGAATTCTAAGTGGTGGTTTCAAAATGGTTTTGGGAGGTGGGGTTCAGCGAATGACGATTCCCCTCGCGTGGTATATTTTGTTTTTCGATGAAGGTTTTTTGACTTATTTTCTTTGGCAGTCGATCTATTTGAGACATGCTTAGTGAAGGCCCGATAGTGATTTTTGGTTTGGTTGTGATCTGTTTTGGCTATAGAGGAAGCCATTGGTGGTTCCCAATGGTGCTGTTGCTGGTTATGGTTCCTTTCATTTCATGTTTTGATGATGTGTGTTCGATTTGTACTGGGGTTTTTCCTATTTTTGGTTTTCAATAGCTGGTGTTATTTTTTCAGTGGTTGCGAATGGTGATTTCCGGAGATGGTGTGATATTAGGACGGTGATGACGGAGGTGGCATTAGACGACATTGATGGGGGGAATATGACTCAAGGTGGCTGCATGACTCGGGTTGTATGCGTTTTGTGAGGTGGCACATCAACAGAGGCATGATGATTTGATCGGTTTGAATTTGAAATTTGAATTTAGATCTTGTATTTTTTTCGGTTTTGGTTGCCTCTCACCTAAAAATCGGGTATCTTGAGAATAAAAAAGTGAATTTTCAGTCATATGTATAAGCATGTGTTGTGTTGTGTGTGTTTGTTTGTGTTTTATGTATGTATGTTTATGTGTGTGTGTGTATTTATGTATGTGTGCATATGTATATGTGTATATATACATGTATGTATGTATGTATGTGTGTTTTTTGATGTACATGCAGGTGTATGTATGTGTACGTGCATGTGTATATATGTATATGACGTGTGTATATGTGTATGTATATTTATGTGGTTTGTGTATGTTTATATAGTATGTGTATGGATGTATATATATTTATATGTATGAACACATGAATATAATTGTATGTATGTGTATGTGTATGTGTATACATGTGTGTACGTGTACGTGTTTGTGTATGTATATGCACATATGTGGATGTATGTGTATGTGTATGTATACATATGTGTATGTGTATGTGTATGTAAATATATGTGTTAAAGTATGTGTACATATGTATGTCTATGTGTGTGTATGTGTGTATGTGTGTGTGTGCATGCATGTATGTGTACCTGCATGTCTATGTGCGTGTACTTGTATGCAATTGTATGTATGTGTATGTGTATTCATATATGTATGTGTATTAATGTGAAGATACATATGTGTATGTGTATGTTTATATATGTATATACTGGTATGTGTATATATTGGTATGTGTATGTGTATCTATATATGGGTATATGTATGTGTATGTATCTATACATGTATGTCTATATGTGTTTACGTTGACATCTATTTATTGATTTAATATTATTTTTTCATAAAAATATTTATCCATTTTTTGTTTTTATGTAATTTATTAATTTTAAATATTCATTCATTTTTAATATATATTCATTTAATATTTTTTTTGTATATTAAATTTTGATAGTTATTTATATATTTTTAAATACTTATATATTTAATTAAATAATAATATTTTTTATTATTATTTAAAATAATAAAATTTAATATTGGATTATTTTTTACATACAATTAATATAGTTCATACATCAATAATTAAAAATAATTATAACATTATTTATTTATGCATTTTTATTCATTTTATATGTTTTTAGTTTATATAATTAATGTTATGAATTAATTTTTCTTATATATTTTTTTAATTTTTTTAATATTATTTGTTCATTTTTCCTATTATTTCAAATAATATTTTTTTCTTCATTTTTCATATTTATTAATTTTTCATAATTTTGTAATTTGTTTATTTTTTAAAATTTATACATATTTATTCTTTAAGTTTTAATATTTTTAATATGTTTTTAATTAATATGATTAATATTTATTCATTTTAATTTTTTATCTTTAAATATTTCTAATCCTTTTGAAATATATATAATCGATTTTTATAATACCATGAACAACCCAAATCATTTTGACGTGAAAACGCCATTTTGGTTTGAAATTGAACTCTGATATATGTCATCCCCAACACTATTTTGTTGTTTTTCTACAATGCAACGACAAATTTGGTAATGTATTGTAGCAACACCATTTTTTTGTTTTTTAATACTATTATTAATTATAATAATAGTTTTATATATTATTATGTTTATTTGTTTGTCATATTAATAATTCATTTAATAATGTTTATTTTAATATTTAAAAAATAACAATTATTCATCTCATATTTTAAAAAATATAATTAAAATAATAAATTGTATATACATAATTATTATATTTGATTAATTTTAAATATATATAAAGAAATTTCTATAATAATAATCATGTACTTAATAGGAAAAACATATATAATCAATCATTCTATCTTGCTCTTAAATTTTTATTTTGAACCTTACAACCTCTTGTGAGATTTCATGATAGTTGATCAATCTTCTAGATCCTTATATCGTGAATTTATCTTATCCAGGACCTGATCCACATATTCTAAGTATTCTTTTATAAATGAACCAAATTTTCAGTTTCTCTTTCTTTAAATATATGTCTCTTTAATATCTCCCTCAAGTTCTACATTGAGATTAATAACACCCATAGTTTTTCTATCATTATCCCTTTCATTTTCATCTTTCTCAATGGTGGATTTCATGGTATATTATAAGTTAAATTTAAATTCATTTTATTCTCCCTCTAAGTAGTGTTCATCATTATCTTCTTCCTTTTCTTACAAGGCTCCTTCTTTAAAATTTCTTCAAGTAAGAACTTCATGGTATAAAATCTATTTTCTATATAAATTTTTCTTCTTATATTTTCTATAGATTCCACATCACTTTCATCATCATCAATTTTTTTAGGAAACCTTAGAGTAATGTTTCCAAACATGGAACATCTAAATCATTCCAATAGTGTCTTTCCTTAAAATATTCATTTAACTCTTATGAAATTATTTTCCACCATAGATAGAAACTCATCATCTAAAACTTCCTCTTACATCAATTTTTAGTGGATTTAAGATTTTATAGGGATTTTAATTATATTTCCTTATTAGCATGATTTTATATTCCTTCTAGATTTAATCTCAATTAATAAGCCACCAAACAACTATTCAATTAATATAAAGATAGGTCCGATAATTTTCTTTCTTCAAGAGTATACACTTTTGTGTTACAAATAGGTGACAACCTCCTTAATATTTTCTTCACCACATTCACATCCTTTATTTCCTCACCAATCCATATGGTGGATCCAACCTCTTTAGTACTACGATTGAATAACCCATCAATATTTTTATCTGGATATATATTTAGATCATAAAAATCATTGTATAAAAATTAATGTTTTTTCTTTAACCTTTTTATCACCTTCATAACTTTTATCTAACTTATCCCACATAGCATTTTCAAAATTTTAGATCACCACATTCATATAAATATGATTTTTTAGTTCTCTATATAATCAATTTTGGGATTTGGAATTAGTGTCTAGAAACCTATTTTCTACTTCACCGAGGGATAATTCATATGAATCGCTAAAATATATTATATGAATATAAACAAAGAAAACACAGAGTTAAAGTGACATTAAGTGATATCTCATTCTATTCTTCCAGATTTAAGAGTTTCATCCATCGAATAAATGAATTCCCTTTGTATTCACTGCACTCTCTATAGATCTATGAAAAATAAGACATATTTGACACCCAAAACCCATGGCTATGATATAAATTGTTCCAACCTAATATCAAATACACCCTAGGGGTGATTTGTGTGTATATTTATTTTCAAATTTTTGGTTATATATCTTGTGTTGGTAAGAGAATCACAGATCTATAGGATCTTTTATCATCCACATAGACATATATATGCTGTAAAATAAATAAAGATACAATATTTCACCTAGTTCACTGGAAAGGTATGTTCTAAGGAGAATACATTAGTAATGTGTTGACATATAAGTACATAACAATATTTACAATTTGGTTTACAATGGTTTGATAAAGGGGTACAACCAATCTCAAGATCACAACCTCCTCTTGATTAATTTTCTCATTACTCTATGTCAAGGAATCACAAATGAATGAAACACATAGTTTCCTATTGATTTGTTCATAAATAAAAAATGAACAACAAAATAATAACGGGGTTTCCATTATCTTTCTTTCTTCTTGTTTAACTCCAGATCTTTTACTATTTACTTTTCCTTTTTCTATATAAACCACTTAACCTTTTCACTCACATATTTTTAATATATTTAATAATAATGAATTCCCTTTCTTTATTTTTATCCTTTTTATTCCTTGAATATTTTTCTGTTGAATACATTTTTATATTTATGAATATGGAAACTATCTTGAAAACCATAGTGATATTATATTCATATTATTTCATATTATTTTCATGAAAATTTTCATATTTTGATTATGGAAATCCCGTGAGGTCATCATCAGGTAATTATATCCTTTTAAAAATTATAAAACCACTATAAACTTACTCTAAAATCATAATCTTCATTCTTACAAAAAATTCATGAGTTTTAATATTCTTGATTGATCAAATTATTAATTTTATATTATTATTAATAATATTCCTATGCATAATGACATGTGACTTATGGATTTGAGTTGAGACATGATTTCTATTAAGAACTAAGACTTTATAATTTCTATATTTCATATATCTAATAATATTGTATCATAATCATTACTTTTAAAAAGAATTACCTTATCCATTATCTAATTTTAATTATGATTTATAATAGCATAAAGTTATCACAACATTTTATCTAGGTATTTACTAAAAAACACTAAATATTTGGCTCTAATGATATAATAAATTATTCTAATTATAGTACTAAAATTAACCTTATGATGTTTCCCTTTTCCAAAAATTAATCTGTATAGAATGAATCTTTTGGAATTCCATGGAATGAACCTTATAAAATTACTCTTATGGAGTTACATGTAATTACTCTTATGAAGGGATACATATGATACTTATATAATTTCCTTTTTTCATGTAATGATTATTATAGAATTATATTTACTCTTACAAAATGACATATCATTCTTAAAGAAATCCAAATGGCTCTAACATAACTATTACTTTACTAATTTTCATCTCCTGAAAAAATGGATCTTATAGAATCAATATTATAAAAAAATCCTTACACAACTACAACCTTTTACTACCATGAATTGACATCCCTAAAACATGAACTCAATACTTTAACCAAAGTGGTCTCTTTTAATTCCTAATTTTCCTTCCCAACACACTATAAGAATTGTGTGGGTACTTTGAGAACCCAATATGCACTTGTATCAAGGAGAGAGAAGTAGATGGAGTTGTAAAACATTGATGAAGGAGATATATTTTGTATCCAAGTATTCATAAAATTTTATGATGGTATATATTGTTAAAGATCTAGAGGGGGTCTCAAGACTAGTACTAGTGTTGAATTTCTTAAGGAAGTACACATGTAGACCTGATGATCTATCTGCTCATAGAGGAGGACTAACATCCAATGGTTCATAAGAACCCCAGGATCCATATATATTTCTTAATGGGATCATTTTTTGATTAATAATTGTATCTTTCATTGGGATCTATAATTTTAGAGCTAACAATGGACTCTTCATTGTAAGTGGTTGTTGGAGGTAGTGAATAATCCATATTGGGGGGCATAACTAACATGAAAAGAAGTATAAATTTTAGAAAAAACTTATAAATACCATATGTTTCTCTCTCCATTTCTATGTATATATATTAAGGTGATGTGATTATAAATATCTGAGTGGATTGAGAACTTTAATAGGTTTAATTGGATGAATTAATAGAATTCATAAAAATAAGTGTTCCACTAATTCAACCCCTCATAGTGGCACCCAATCAGATCTTGGGATAACATGTGGTATTATAAGAGTTTCCTCCAAATATCTAAAGTTTTATTTTGATAAATGGATAATATTAACTATTTCAATATCCAAGGTTTTCCCACATTTAATGGAAAGAATTATCATATATGGTAGAATATAATGCTAACAGACCTACTATAACTTGTCTTGGAAGTGAGATATGCTAAAATATTTGTTTTTGAACCCATTGATTAATGTTCTTCCTTGAATCAATAAAAAAAATAAGAATATGGAGTTAGACATAAAGGACTAAAATTATATCTTAATGTATTTATCATTGAAATTTTATCCAAATTTAATGGGTCTTTTATATGTTAAGGATATATAAGAAAAATTGAGGAGTATATATAGAGGAAATATCAATGAAAAGGAATCCAAACTATGTATAGAGGTTAAAATAAAAAGGTATTAAAATAGATGATGATGAAGATATTGATGTACATTTCTCCCAGGTTAATGATATTGTTATAAATATTTGAGGGTATGGTGAGAAGATAGAAGACGCCATCATAAAAAATAAGTTTATGAAAAATTTCTAGATATATTTGATTCATAATTATATTCCCTAAAATAAAGATAATATTTTATAATAGATGAGATAAACAACAAACTCATATCTCATAATATGATAAAAGAACCAACCTTCAAAAAACAGGCTAAAATTGTGATTGGCATTGAATCTACGAGGAAAGGAAAGTTAAAAGAAGATAAAGTTGATGAAGTAAGTGGCTCAAATGATGCTAAGGTTAATGAGGAATTAAATAAAATTATTCCTCTTATATTAAAGATATTCATGATGGGAAAACATAAATTTAAAGGTAATCACTTACCAAGATGTTATATTTTTGATGATATTGGTTAAATTTCAAAATATTTCCCACAAAAGAATATTGAATAGTATGAGTCAGATGAGGTGGATAATAATACACAAAATTAGAAAAGGGAATAAAATAAAAAGAATCATTTTATTAGAAAAAGAATAATCCTTCTAAGAAATAAATTAATAGATAACTGATCCAACATCTCAAATAATTAATTAACTCTTTTCCTAATATTGAGAGAGGATTTGATTCATTATGAAATGATGATGATGGATAAAAAGGGATATATATTGAGTGAAAAATAAAAGATTAACTGAAATACTATATGTGGTTTAAGAAATAAAATAAAAAACTTGATAAAAAAGGAAAAATCTTGCTATTAATAAGGGGGAGTATGTCAAAAATGTAGTTACATACATTAATGATATTAAGAATCAAAATATTAGAGAATATGGATAAGAAAAGATCATCTATGACCTTAAGGATAAAATGGATACACAAAAATTATAACTTAGAGAAATATAATCAATATGAATTTAAATTAAAAAATAGTTAAAACAAGTCAATAAAGACTTTAATAACTTCAATGAGATTAAATGGGAATCTTACCAAGTCAGTGGGAAGATGGGTTCTAACATGAAAGAAATTTTTTCACTTCATTTATGCCATTATAAATCTAGTATTTTTATTTAAAAGTTTTGGTGAAAAAATAAAAAACCTATTTCAACCAAGGATAACCATGAGATACACTCTTCCTCATAAAATAAATAAAATAATCAAATATGGATATTATAAATTATGCATAAGGTGACTCTATTTACAATAACAAAAAAATATAATAATTCTAGAAATAATTCTTATAAAAATGGAAGATCCAATTTTAGAGGTTAATAATAGTGTTTTGGGAAGTATGGGAATAAATAGCACTCTTTTTGACATAATATGTCTCTTTTAGGGAAGATATAGGAACCAAAAGGTAGATTTTGTGAACACGTAATGTTATATTTTGAAGAAAAAGATATCCTTGATCATATCCACACTAAATTTATCAAACCAAAAGATATTTAGATATTTAAAAGAAGTTTTTGGTAGATGTGGATGTGATGGTCACTATTCTGAGTTATGCATTACTAAAATTCTTAGAGAGGATTTAAATAATGAAAAGGAGAAGTCATGAACTTATAATTCTATCAAAAGGAATAGTGAGAGGCCTAAACTAGATGAGAACATTCAGAAATAGTTCTTGGTCATTTGGCATAACCATTTGGCCAAAGATAAATAGATTTTGGAAGCACTAGTGAATATTTATGCTAAAGGAAACATGGTGGTGATAGAAGAAATTATTGAAGAACTTGAAGAATTTTCAATAAGTAGTGACTTGAAGATTCAAAATAATCTATCTAAAATGTGTGGTTAGATTGGACATGGAATGAGGAACTGTATGTATTTCCTTCCTTTTTACGAAGAATTGATGAAAATATTAATTCTATCCAAAGGTGATAATATTTCCTTGAAATATATGGTGAAGTAAATTACTTAACAAAAGAAAAAAACTAAAAAATAAATAATAAAGAAATAAATATATTGAGATAGGTGATAAGACGATAAGTGTTGGGGTGAGAGGAAATATGTAGCTCAAGTGTTGAATCTAAGGAATTAAAAAGGTCCCTACTTATTCTATATAATTTATTATCTATGCTAACTTATAGGTAATTAAAGGAGTGGTGTAGTATTTTCACTAATAGATAACAAACATAGATTTCTTCATGGTGTTTCCCAACTACCATGGAAAGGAGGAAATGAGTGAATCACTTGGGGAGGATAAAAAGTGAGTTGAAGCTATCATAGAGTAAATCTGAAATTTTTGGAAAGAAATACTAGACCAGAGAAAATTATATTCCAATCACACTTTCAACCCTTATTAGTGTTTATATTAAAAATATTTATTAATGGAGAGTGTTTTTAATGAAAAGATAAGACAAAGGGGGAGCCGTAATCTTTTCACTTGAAATTTTTTATGTTTTTGTTAATATGTGTACATGATAAAATGTATTTATTGAAATTTTGTTTTATACAACACCTATTTGAGAAATTAGAAATATATAAGCATCATATCACACATCCATAAGTTTTTATAGATATCATGGAAAAAATTAATTTTATATATCTTTTTTTGCTCAGGCCTACCCCATATAGAATTATAGTAGAATAATTAAAGGATCTTTGCAAATAAAAACATGTGATGTCATTATTCTATCAATATATAAAAGGTTATTATTTAAAATTTAAAAGGGTTAAGAGAATATGGGTTCTTTTAAAGGCATAAAAATATGATAAAACCCTTTTATTGTCCATTTAATTTTATTTTCAATAAGAGGGAGAGAAAAATAAGGGAAGCACAATATTGACTTTAAGGGAGCTTGGTGGTATTGAAAAAAAATTCAAAGGGGGAGATTTTTGTTCTCAAAAGTGTATTTGGTTGTATTTGTTGTCAAATGAATGTTTTGATGTCAATATTTGTTGAGATGGAATTACGAAGTTTGAGGATTTTGAGTCTTCCAACTTGAATAATTTCATGGAAGGGATGATTAGTTGATGTTTGAAATAAATCACTATAAATGTGGTGATTGATGTGTTTTTATTCAAAGAAACCAACAAAAAGTGTCAGTGTAAGTAGAGACACTATCTACATCTTGTTTGAAGTGTTATTGAGTTGTCTGAGAATATTTTGAGATTATTTGAGGAAGATCATGGTTAATCTATAGTTTTTATGTGATCAATCAAGAAAGTCATGAGCGATTGGACTTGTATGTGTGATCAATCCATATGATAGACCAAGACAAGTGGTCACTAATCTACTAGGTGAGGATTAAAATTATTCTATTTTAAAAATAAATTTATCTTATGTGGATAAAATGTTAAGATAATTGTGATCCCATTAGATAATTGATAGTTTATTAGAGAATTTACTTACAAAGAAGATCTTGTAAGATAATTATCCCACATATACTATCCGATATGATAATTGAGAAACATAAAATAAACTTATGTTACATTATAAATATCCTATAGAGTATTTTTCCTATTAGGAAATATCATACAGTGATGAAGGAAGCTAAGATGAGTTCCATGTCAAAATATGGAGGTCCATGTGGTAGAGACTCATGTTTCCATATGTGTAAAGATTTTGAAAAACATTAATGAATCATATTATGAAGAGTATTTCAAAGAAGGGAACATCCTATTCTTTGGAAGGCATGAATACATAGTATTGATCAAGAATCAAGGAATCTTGAGTAAGGAGACTATGCCTACCAAAGGTTAATGGAGTTTCCAAATATGAATGGAAACTAAATATTCACATGGTATTCTCTATGCATAAATATACAAGTACCAAATAATAATTATGTGGTTGAAAATATATTTAGAACTCACATTCACTTTATGGGGACTCTGATAAAATGATAGGAATGTTTATCCTAGAGAGAGAATGAGATGAATCCAGGAACCATTGAGGAAGAAAGAGATATGATGTACATCTTAGTATTCATAAAATATGAAGAAGATCAAATTAATTTACGATGTGGAAGGGGTTTTAAGACCAATGCTGGTGTTTAAGTTCTTGAGGAAGTACATGTGGAGACATTTTGATCCATCTTCTCATAGAGGAGGACATACATCTAGTGGTGCCGAAGAACACCTAGAGTTAGAGGTATTTGTTTACCAGATCTTTTTTAGTGAATTGTTATAATTCTCTGTGGGATATATAAGTGTTAGAGGGTATAGTGGACTCTATGTTGTAAATAGTTTTTTAGATATAGTGAAGAATCCATGTTGTAGGGAATAACTAACATCGAAAGGAGAAGGAATTTTAGAGCAACATTTTAAATACAATGTACTTATCTTTTTTTTCTATTTATACAAATGATGGTAAGATTTTGGTAAATCATTTAGTGGATTGAGAACTTTAATAGGTTCAAGATATTTAATTAAGATATTTCATAAAAGGAAGTGTGTAATGATCCAAGATTTGGGATCCTATAAGTTGATGCGATATTCTATAGCTTGTGTCACATGAAACACCGAACTAAAAAAACATTTGAATAAATTGAACCAAGTCATATTAAAATTACATGAAAAATATAATCATTTTTAGATAAAATTTAATAATCAATTAAAATAACTATATATTAATATTTTTTTTGATTAATATTTTAAAAAGGTTAAATTTTGAAAAATAATAAAAATGATTTATATTATTTTCCTTAATAAATCAAATTGAAAACAGTTAAAATTTTATCATAATAGGTAATATTTACATTTATAAACTAATAGATCAATATTTAATTATTTATAAATCTATATGAAATAACATTACAAACACATGATGTTTAAAAATGTCATTTTTTTAATAAAAACAGTTTTTCATTATATATTGTATTTTCATTTAAAATTTAATTTATAAATTTTATAATTATAATTTGAAAAAAACTAACTATATATTTGGATTAAATAAGTCATTGTTATCTTTGGATGAATTTTTGAGTTTTTTCTAAAAAGAAATTATTTTTAGGTGAATAATAAAATATATAGTTTTTAAAAATACCATGCCTTTTATGGCATTACTAGTTTATAAGAATGATTTAGAAATTTATGAAACCTTTATATAGATAAAATCTGTATTTTTTTGAGTTATATTATAAATTAAAAAATATTTATTCTAGTTTTAAATCCTATATTTGTTGTTTTAAAACATTATAAATACATTTTTTTGAGAAATTGTTTTTAATACATTATATACTTATTATTTCAAATTTAATTTTTATCACTTTTAAAATAAAAGAAAATAAAATTAATTTCAAATATTGATTTAGTATGTAAGAATTACATAATAAGGTAAATTTTATTTTTAATCATAAAGGATAAGTTACTTAGGTAAAAACTAGATACCACGATAAAAGATGAAATGTTGAAAGTAAAGAATCTAAGAGTAAAAGACATCAAATACATTTCAAAAATATATTAGAATGTGTTTATAAATAATTTATTGAACTTAACACATCTACGCTACATTATTTCCCAATATTATATCCATTTTATTTGAGAGTGACTTCCCATTATATATATATTTTTTCATATTTACTAAAATTCCATCCCTTTTCACTAATAAAAGGGGAACTCCTCACATCAATTCACCTCAAACTAAAATACAATTATTTTACCTAAACTATAAAAAATCTTTTAAAAATTATTATAAAAATTAAAGAGGTCGCGCTTTTCACAAAATAAAAAACCTCAAATGTTTATCCAACTTCACAATAGAGAAAATCCAAGTAGTGAGGTATAAATTTCTAACCGCTCCTTCCTCGTTTGTATTTATTTATGAAAAATTCTTCATAAAATTATATTACACCATATTAAAATGAAAATTTCAATATAATTATTATATTTTTATACTATTATAGTGATGATACAAAAAATAAAAACCTTTAACCATTTTGTGTTAATAAAATCAAAACCATTAATCATGTATTATGAATACCACCGCCTCCACAATGAAAGATGTTTTATTTTAATTAACTAGATTTCAAGGATGTTATTAATTGTAAATTTAATATGTAATTATTATGTTTAATAAATACTTTATATTCTTAAATGATAAATATTATTACCCACATTCCCTGTTCTATAGAAAATGAAATCCTCATATATGTGTAAGTTCAGGCTACCGCCACCATGGAATGGTGTATCACTTCTTTCATGAGCACCATTCATGGGTGGTTATATGATTGAGTATAATTGATAATTATTATTTTTATGAAATTATTAAAAAAATTTAAATAAAAATTTGAAAAAAATTAAAAATGTGCACAATAAACAACGGTGTTAAATTTAACAACACAAAAGAGCGTAAAAAAATGATTTCTTTATACTATAAAATAACTTCATATAGGTCATATTATTATTATAAATATTTCAAATTATTATATATCATAGTAAATAATAATAAATTGTACCATTACCCTTCTCATATAATATTATTACAACTTAATCACTTCATAATCACCCATTAATTATGGTTTGTTCTTGTTTGGGTAGGATTAACCAGCTACTTTAACAATGCTATAAATTTATATCTCAGTGGGAAATTAATTTTTATTAATATAGGAAATAATTAAGTAAAAAATGAATTTTTTTATTCTATAATGATAATATAAATATTTATCTCATTATTTTAGAAAAAACCCTTTTTAAGAATTATTGAAATATGCTCATCGCCAAATTCATATTTAATAATCATAAACAAAGAAACCTTATAATGGAAGAATTTAATTATAATTAATTATAAAACATAAATTATCATAAATTTTAATGATCTATGAATTATGAAATTGAGAGAATAATGAATAATAACACCCCTATTAAAAAATTAGTTTAAAATGATCTTGATTACTCACATGAGGAATCAAAAATTGATAATAACTAACTAATATACATATATAAAACATTTATAAATGTACTTTATAAATGGTTACATATATTAGAAATGTAACATCCCAGGTAAATAAAGAATAAATAATTTTCTTATTTATGAATATTTACGAATTAAATATTAATTTTACTTTAAAGGTGATTCTATGTTCGATAGCGTACCCGATACGCAACAAAGAGTTTCATTGAAATATTACATTGTACTCTAATAATAAAATAATATTATTTTAAATGGTAGTTAATGCCTCGCCATTGTAATGGAGGGAATGAACAGAACTAACTACCAAATGATTATATATGTTTTTCAAATATTTTTACTTTTTACAATAAATTTTAGAGGATTAAAAATGCGAATGAATCCAATTTTAAGCGTAAACATTCTAATATTCTTTAAAAGGTCGATTAACCACCTTTTGATGGAGAACCACTTTTAAATCCACTTTTTGACAATTTTATGTGTTATATTTGACAAAATAAAATTCTTCTTTAGAATCGGGACATCAAAATTTACTTTGTGTAAATTTTTGGTATCTTTCCGATAAAGTTCATATTTTAATGAATAGTGTAAAATGTTGTATTTTAATTCAAAACCTCTTTTTAATATAATTTATTTATATGATTAGATTATCTTTTGAATTAGTTTTAAAGTGGAATTAGAATATATTTTTACCATTTAATCCAATAGTGATCGTTGGAATTAATTTCACTTTGAAATCAGACTTGAACTAGTGTCAATATTTTGATACTTATTGTTTCATAAAAACACGCTATTTGCTCTGACAGCGGGAATTAATTATTAAATTAATTAATGTGACATATATGTTTTGAATTTTTTAAAATGGACTTCATTTTTGAATTCGGAATATCAAATATAGCTTAGAGTTAATTTTTGGTAATTTTCTGAAAACTCCAATTTTTGATGAATAGTGAAACCACTAAGTGGTAATCAAGCAAACTGATTTTTTAGTTAAATGAAAGTTTACCACTAATGTGTATTTAATTTTGAAAATCCGACATACATGGTTGTCATTAGTATGTAAAATGTGGTTCAATGGGATGAAAATAATTTTTTGGTGAATAGTAACTTTTTTTCATTAATCACGATTAGAGGTAATTAGTGTAATTTAAGGTAAAAATGATATTATAAAAATGTGAAAACACCATGACACTTGTCCTACCCCTATTTGATGAGTCATGGCCGACCAAGACAACCCATGGGTCGATTTAGGGGACCCTATGGAGCCTCTTGGGTGAGATAATGACTTTAATGCCTTTTTTTTAAAATAAATGTGAAAATGACACTAACATAAATTGTTTTACGAAAACAATTTTTAGAAGGGGTTATACTAATAATACTTTTGTCTATAAATACTATTTGGAAAGATAAAAAGATTTCCTACATCAGGATATTTTTTTTATAATTTTTAGACATTAAATAAATTAATTTAATTATGACATCGTGATGATGCAACGATGACCTTATTAATGAATAGTTTAAATAAAATGAAACGATAATATAAAATCTAAGACCTACACTTGTCCAAAAACTATTGGATGTGAATATTTCGAAGACTTATCATCTTATCTTCTATATATATCAATGTGGGACCTTAGAAATTCCAAACACTTTTGAAAATAAAATAATAGTTTCATGATTTCCAAAAGTGCCCCTCCTCTCCTCTTATAAAAGGCCCCCACCTCTACCTCATTTCACACACTCCTCAAGACTTTGGCTCGGCCATCACCAGCCCATTTACTCTCTCCACATCCCTCTCCTCATCCTAGAGGATTCCCTTTGGGCAGAATCCTTTCAGAAGAATCCTTTAGGCTCAAATCAAAAGGAGTTACACATTTAAAGGTAATTCATTCTCTCATGTTCATTTGTTTTATTTTGCTTCTCCAACCCCCTAACCTCTTTTTATTTACTTATTTTGTAACAAAAAAAGTATCTTCAATATACTAGGATGTTTTTATAAGATTTATTCAAGCTACACTCTCACACAACTACATAAAATGGTTAAAGAACATACGGTTTCCGTGGATGGTGAAATTCTGCCTCCCGAAACGATGATTGTTCAATACTCATTTAACACTTTCAAAGGTGGCCATTATTATGTCACTATTTTTATATATGATATATAATATGTTTATTCTTTCCTTAAGATTATGTATTTTTCATTTATGGCATACCATTATTGTTTCCATTATGGGTATACACGATATCTTCATTTTAGGAAGTGCAGACTACCGCCCCCTGAAAGTGATTTGATTCGTTAATACCATATGTGGGATGTGTAAAGGATAAAGTTAATTATATTATATATTTTATTATACTGGAATTATAATATACCTTTATATCATTATGATTCCATTCTATAAAATACGAAATAGAAATGGAAGTAGCGTTCATGCGTACGTACGACTTACCGTCTCCATGAACGGTGCATTTCATTTCTTACCTCTAAATGTGATGTAATATTATAAATACATGTATATGATGAATATATATGATATATATGTTATCCAAATCATTAATATCATTCTGTATATAATGAACCTTTGACCAAATTAACAACATGTAAGTGTAAGAAGTCTATTTTTGACTTAAGAACCAAATACCGACAAAATGAACATTATTAACTTAAATGATTACATGATGTTCATAACATGGTATAAAAGGAATAATGAACTTGAAAAAGGTTCTTAAGCAAGTAGATATTAACTAAAGTTTATTATTCAGGAGATTAAAGAAAGATCGAGTCTAGTCGGACCCGAGGTAAGGGATCTTACTCCTCTCTTTTTTTTAAGTACACTCTTTTATGTCATTCCCTCTAAAGCTCATCTTTATTGTTATTGGGATGTTATTTTATATTAAACTTACTGTAATTTTTATGTTCATGTGATGATAGACCCTATTCTCTCTCATAAATCCATTTTGGTTGTTTTGAGTGGCGCCGTTATGCTTCCGAATTTTCGTAAGAGATCTAACCTCTCTCTTTCTCTTTAAGTACTCTCCTTTATGTCACTTATTTTAAGCTCCTCTTTTTTATGATGGGGGATTTTCTTTTATATTCCTATTGCTTTAAATTTTATTGTAATGTGATGAGATACCCTATCTTATCTCATCAATCCATTTTTAGAAGTTTTAAGGGGCGTCGTTAGGCTGCCGAGTTTTCGTAAGGGATTTTTCATCTCACTTTTATACCCATGAGATTTATGCTACATTTGCCACAATTTCCTTTGAGTGGTGTATGTACTTCCCATTATTTTACTCATTGTGTAATATAAATTCCTTTATGAGTATTTACATCAATGTTTTATTGTCATTCTTTCACGAGGTGTATGTTTTGAAAGATACCCATGTCGGTAAGGGAACCTTTCACCCTCCTCTTTTTAAAAGACTTCATTTGTTATGTCTTTTAATTCAAATACTATTATGTTGGGATATGTTCTTCTATATCCTGATTGATGTAAATTTTATTTCCAAGTGATGAGATTCCCTTTTTATCTCTCATCAACGCATTTTCTGAATTCTGGAAGTGACGCCGTTAGGCTGTCGAATTTTACCAAGGGAACTTTTTAACCCAATTTCGATTTCTTTGGGTTCAACATGTAGTTATTGAATATGTCATCCTTTGAATATGTGTGAATGACCATTGATTATTTTACACTTAATATCCACTTATATTTGGTGTATTCTTTTGTCACACATAATTATCTAATTGATTTATCCTTAAACCAAGGATACCGTCTTTGTAAGGGAATTCGTCTCAATCTCCTTTTCATTTTGGCATATTCTGTTTTATACACAGCCTTCTTTTATACGGTGTATAAACCCCTTTGACTTTTAAATTTATTAAAAAGGAATATTTTTTATACGAAGTGTTTATTAAACGACAAAAGGGAATGTTTTTGTCGTACGTATCCGGCGACAACGACTTCTCCGCCGTCGTGACCATTACTTGAGTTTCGGTTTCCTCTACAAGCCATACCTTCTTTTTAAAAGAAAAATAAGTACCATGTTTTACTTTTCTTTTATTTTGGTATTGAAAATGGTTTTCATAATGTTTTTATCATATCAATGTGATGTATTGATATCTTTTGATTGAAATGTGGAAATGTTATGTTTCCTTTATGCATGTTTTATGTGATATGATTATGTTATGGTTCTTGGGCATTATTATGAATACGGGTGGTTCCATGATAAACTAAGGGCGGGTGAGCCCGTTATAGCTCTCCAATGCATTGGGTAACGCGAAGGAGTGAAACGTTAAGGTTTCTCCGAAGAGATTTAGGGAATATACTGTGATGGGTATTCCAAACGTAACCAAGAGGGTTACTCCCTACGTAAGAATGTTATGAATGCCTCAAGTTACCTTTATGTCTTATGTTTTCTATGATTTATTCATGGTTTGATAAGGTATGTTAAAATGCCTATGTTTTATGGGTAAAGTATGACTTCATTCTTATGTATATATGAACTCATGTTTCCTTTCCATATTTTTATATCCCTTACTGAGCTTTTTATGCTCATCCCAAGTTTTTTTGAAATGTTTTTCACAGGTCAAGGGAAAGGTACATGATATGATGATAGTGTCAAGGAAGTGTCAAGAGAGAATCCATGTTTTATTTTAAATATGTTTCCATTGATGGGAAAGAAGTATACTATCTTTATGTAACCACTTTGTTTATATGTGGAATGTAATGCAAGTTTTATGATCTAATTCTCTAAAACTCTAAACCTGAAAAGATCCTCAATGTGTAATCTTGTAATAACTCAAGATTAAGTAAGGTTTAAGGCTGGGGCCTTATAGTTGGTATCAGAGGTCGGTTTAGACAACTTTAGGGATTATGAGTTCTTGTGAGACACATGATTAGTCCCTATATCTATTATTTCAGTTAAATCCTTGTTTTATAACATTTGTTTCAGGTCAAGTAAAGTTGGTTACGAATGGAAGGAGAAGGATCTCAAACGACATTACTATATCTTCCTGATGACATGCTTGCAATAATTATTGCAAAGTCATCTTCGGATGATTGTGAAACTTTTTCTAGCATACAACTCACTTGCAAGTAGTTGTTTGAGATATCAAACACCTCCACTATACCTCGTTATCATCGTGGATCATGGGTTGTTTTTAGACAAATATTATTTTCACAATATTCTCATATTTTCAAGAAAGGTAAATATTATCAAGGTATTTTCAAATATTTTACCTTATCACAAGAATTTGAATCATATTATGATTTTAAAAATGGTGCTGAGGAAGGAGACCCTTTCGCAACCTATTTATATTTTCTTTTAAAATATAGTCTCACATCACATACTTATGGTATTTTAAAAGGACCAATAATAGAAAGTTTCAACTCAATTTCGGTCCGACAATTTTTTAGAAATCATGTTTTATCAAATGTTTTGGATTTATACGTCACACATGATTATTTTCCAAAACTGTTTTTCTATGAACACCCATATGACCCATGTTTTACGAGGTGTATTTGGATGGAGGAAGAAAATGATTTTGAAGGATCTCTAAATCATTGTTGTAATTCATGGGACTTCTACCTACGTGAACAAGATGACGATGAAACCGAGTGGACGCCATGATCAAGGTATGCTATTATGAGTTTGTGTAAGAAACCTAGAAAGAGTTGAAAGTCAAAATGACAAGTAAGTATGTTTCCTTAAGATAAAAAATAAATTCCTCAATGAAAAGTAACTTAAAAGAAAAATGTTGTCTATTAACTTTTCCTACTGGGGAATCAAATACCGTTTAACCCATCACAAGTTTGTGATTTTCTTGTGGTTAACTTTCTCCTAAACATGTTTTCTATCACTCTCCCTCGGAACATAACCCTTGGTTTTACCCTCCATGTCCATGTTTTCTTACATGGAATCCTAGTATGGGTTAACTCGGGTGACCTCTATACTCCCCTTTCTTTCTTTTAAAGTGATAGTTTAATTTACTCCATTTCCGATGTGGGTCTTTCAATAAAGTTTCTAAGCCCAATTTTAAAATTGCGAGGACGCAATTCCCAAAAGGGGGGAAGGATGTAACATCCCAGGTAAATAAAGAATAAATAATTTTCTTATTTATGAATATTTATGAATTAAATATTAATTTTACTTTAAAGGGGTTGCTATGTTCGATAGCGTACTCGATACGCAACAAAGAGTTTCATTGAAATCTTACATTTCACTCTAATAATAAAATAATATTATTTTAAATGGTAGTTAACGCCTAGCCGTTGTAATGGAGAGAATGAACAGAACTAACTACCAAATGATTATATATGTTTGTCAAATATTTTTACTTTTTACAATAAATTTTAGAGGATTAAAAATGCGAATGAATCCAATTTTAAGAGTAAACATTCTAATATTCTTTAAAAGGTCGATTAACCGCCTTTTGATGGAGAACCTCTTTTAAATCCACTTTTTGACAATTTTATGTGTTATATTTGACAAAATAAAAATCTTCTTTAGAATCGGGACATCAAAATTTACTTTGTGTAAATTTTTGGCATCTTTCCGATAAAGTTCATATTTTAATGAATAGTGTAAAATGTTGTATTTTAATTCAAAACCTCTTTTTAATCTAATTTATTTATATGATTAGATTATCTTTTGAATTTGTTTTAAAGTGGAATTAGAATATATTTTTACCATTTAATCTAATAGTGATAGTTGGAATTAATTTCACTTTGAAATCAGACTTAAACTAGTGTCAATCTTTTGATACTTATTGTTTCATAAAAACACGCTATTTGCTCTGACATCGGGAATTAATTATTAAATTAATTAATGTGACTTATATGTTTTGAATTTTGTAAAATGGACTTCATTTTTGAATTCGGAATATCAAATATAGCTTAAAGTTATTTTTTGGTAATTTTCTGAAAAACTCCAATTTCTGATGAATAGTGAAACCACTAAGTGGTAATCAAGCAAACTGATTTTTCAGTTAAATGAAAGTTTACCACTAATGTGTATTGAATTTTGAAAATATGACATACATGGTTGTCATTATTATGTAAAATGTGGTTCAATGGGATGAAAATAATTTTTTGGTGAATAATAACTTTTTTTCATTAATCGCGATTAGAGGTAATTAGTGTAATTTAAGGTAAAAATGATATTATAAAAATGTGAAAACACCATGACACTTGTCCTAACCCTATTGGATGAGTCATGTCCGATCAAGAAAACCCATGAGTCGATTTAGGGGACCCTATGGAGCCTCTTGGGTGAGATAATGACTTTAATGCCTTTTTTTAAAATAAAGGTGAAAATGACACTAACATAAATTGTTTTACTAAAAAAATTTTTATAAGGGGTTATACTAATCATAATTTTGTCTATAAATACTATTTGGAAAGATAAAAATATTTCCTACATCAGTATATTTGTTTTATAATTTTTAGACATTAAATAAATTAATTTAATTATGACATCGTGATGATGCAACGATGACCTCATTAATGAACAGTTTAAATAAAATGAAATGATAATATAAAATGTAAGACCTAAAATTGTCCAAAAACTATTGTATGGGAATATTTTGAAGACTTATCATCTTATCTTAGAAATATATCAATGTGGGACCTTAGAAATTCGAAACACTTTTGAAAATAAAATAATAGTTTCATGATTTCCAAAAGTGCCCCTCCTCTCCTCTTATAAAAGGCCCCCACATCTACCTCATTTCACACACTCCTCAAGCCTTTGGCTCGTCCATCACATGCCCATTTACTCTCTCCACATCCCTCTCCTCATACTAGAGGGTTACCTTTGGGCAGAATCCTTTCAAAGGAAGCCTTTAGGCTCAAATCAAAAGGAGTTACACTTTTAAAGGTAATTCATTCTCTCATGTTCATTTGTTTTATTTTGCTTCTCCAACCCCCTAACCTATTTTTATTTACTTATTTTGTAACAAAACCAGTATATTAAATATACTAGTATGTTCTTATAAGATTTATTCAAGCTACACTCTCACACAACTACATCAAATGGTTAAAGAACATACGGTTTCCGTGGATGGCGAAATTCTGCCTCCCGAAACGATGATTGTTCAATACTCATTTAACACCTTAAAAGGTGGTCATTATGATGTCAATATTTTTATATATGATATATAATATGTTTATTCTTTCCTTAAGCTTCTGTATTTTTCATTTATGGCATACCATTATTGTTTCCATTATGGGTATACACGATATCTTCATTTTAGGAAGTGCGGACTACCGCCCCCTGAAAGTGATTTGATTCGTTAATACCATATGTGGGATGTGTAAAGAATAAAGTTAATTATATTATATATGTTATTATACTGGAATTATAATATACCTTTATATCATTATGATTCCATTCTATAAAATACGAAATAGAAATGGAAGTAGCGTTCATGTGTACGTACGGCTTACCGTCTCCATGAACGATGCATTTCATTTCTTACCTCTAAATGTGATGTAATATTATAAATACATGTATATGATGAATATATATGATATATATGTTATCCAAATCATTAATATCATTCTGGATATAACTAACCTTTGACCAAATTAACAACATGTAAGTGTAAGAAGTCTATTTTTGACTTAAGAACCAAATACCGACAAAATGAACATTATTAACTTAAATGATTACATGATGTTCATAACATGGTATAAAAGGAATAATTAAATTAAAAAATGTTCTTAAGAAAGTAGATATTAACTCAAGTTTATTATTCAGGAGATTAAAGAACGATCGAGTCAAGTCGGACCCGAGGTAAGGGATCTTACTCCTCTCTTTCTTTTTAAGTACACTCTTTTATGTCATTCCCTCTAAAGATCATCTTTCTTGTTATTGGGATGTAATTTTATATTACACTTATTGTAATTTTTATGTTCATGTGATTAGAGACCCTATTCTCTCTCATAAATCCATTTTGTAAGTTTTGAGTGGTGCCTTTAGGCTACCGAATTTTCGTAAGAGATCTAACCTCTCTCTTTCTCTTTAAGTACCCTCCTTTGTGTCACTTCTTTTAAGCTCCTCTTTTTTATGATGGGGGATTTTATTTTATATTCCTCTTGATGTAAATTTTATTGTAATGTGATGATATACCCTATTTGATCTCATTAATCAATTTTTGGAAGTTTTAAGTGGTGCCGTTAGGCTGCCGAGTTTTCATAAGGGATTTTTCATCTCACATTTATACCCGTGAGATTTATGCTACATTTGCCACAATTTCCTTTGAGTGGTGTATGTACTGACCATTATTTTACTCATTGTGTAATATACATTCTTTTATGAGTATTTACATCAATTTTGTATTGTCCTTCTTTCACGAGGTGTATGTTTTGAAAGATACCCATATCGGTAAGGGAACCTTTCACCCTCCTCTTTTTAAAAGACTTCATTTGTTATGTATTTTAATTCACATACTATTATGTTGGGATATGTTCTTCTATATCCTGATTGATGTAAATTTTATTTCCAAGTGATGAGATTCCCTTTTTATCTCTCATCAACTCATTTTCTGAATTCTTGAAGTGACGCCGTTAGGCTGTCGAATTTTACCAAGGGAACTTTTTAACCCAATTTCGATTTCTTTGGGTTCAACATGTAGTTATTGAATATGTCATCCTTTGAATATTTGTGAATGAACTATTATTATTTTACACTTAATATCCACTTATATTTGGTGTATTCTTTTGTCACACATAATTATGTAATTGATTTATCCTTAAACCAAGGATACCGTCTTTGTAAGGGACTTCGTCTCAATCTCCTTTCATTTTGGCATATTCTGCTTTATACACAACCTTCTTTTATACGGTGTATAAACCCCTTTGACTTTTACGTTTATTCAAAAGGAATCTTTTTTATACGAAGTGTTTATTAAACTACAAAAGGGAATGTTTTTGTTGTACGTATGCGGTGACAACGACTTCTCCGCCATCGTGACCATTACTTGAGTTTCGGTTTCCTCTACAAGCCATACCTTCTTTTTAAAAGAAAAATAAATACCATGTTTTATGTTTCTTTTATTTTGATATTGAAAATGGTTTTCATAATGTTATTATTATATCAATGTGATGTATTGATATCTTTTTATTGAAATGTGGAAATGTTATGTTTCCTTTATGCATGTTTTTTGTGATACGATTATGTTATGGTTCTTGGGAATTATTATGAATACGGGTGGTTCCGTGATAAACTAAGGGCAGGTGAGCCCGTTATAGCTCTCCAATGCATTGGGTAACGCGAAGGAGTGAAACGTTAAGGTTTCTCCGAAGAGATTTAGGGAATATACTGTGATGGGTATTCCAAACGTAACCAAGAGGGTTACTCCCTACGTAAGAATGTTATGAATGCCTCAAGTTACCTTTATGTATTATGTTTTCTATTATTTATTCAAGGTTTGATAAGGTATGTTAAAATTCCTATGTTTTATGGGTAAAGTATGATTTCATTCTTATGTATATATGAACTCATGTTTCCTTTCCATATTTTTATATCCCTTACTGAGCTTTTTATGCTCATCCCAAGATTTTTGAAATGTTTTTCACAGGTCAAGGGAAAGGTACATGATATGATGATAGTGTCAAGTAAGTGTCAAGAAAGAATCCATGTTTTATTTTAAATATATTTCCATTGATGGGAAAGAAGTATACTATCTTTATGTAACCACTTTGTTTATATGTGGAATGTAATGCAAGTTTTATGATCTAATTCTCTAAAACTCTAAACCCGAAAAGATCCTCAATGTGTAATCTTGTAATAACTCAAGATTAAGTAAGGTTTAAGGCTGGGGCCTTATAAGAAAGTTTTTAAAACTGTTGATTAAGATAGATAATTTTTTTATACAAGAGGTTAGAGAACATTTCTACTAAACAAGAATTGAGGTAAGAGTTTTTTGTCTCAAATTTTCTCCTCTTGAGATATATTTCCTTTTATTCACCATAATACCTTTATTATTGTTTGATTACGACCTAATTAGTATATTTCACCATATCCATGGGGTTTTTATGATCCATATAATGTTCTCATTTAAATTTATTTTGATTCAAAATATTCCTATTTTAAATAGGGGGTTTGATTAAAATGACACTAAAACCATAAGGCTTCCATTTCCAATCTTATTTTAATGATTTGACTTTTTATTACATTGATATTATATAATTTTTAAGACATATAACATAATAGAAATACACATCCAATATCTAAAGGTTTAGTGTATTGGGAAAATAAGGCTCATACAACACTTATACATAATAAAACTTAAACATTAGTTTAATTATTCTTATTTATCCTTCTAAAGATATCATGATTTCCTTAGTAAATTTAGTCACCTAAGGATATACATCAAATAAAAAAGTGAGATAAAATCCAAGTTAGGGGAGTAATAAGGGACATGAATCAATAGTACATGGGTGAGAATATCAAAATCATATTACCATGATTTACATCATGAGGGAAACCTTTTATAAAGGCATGGAATGTGTCATATGAATAAAAATTAAACATGATGTCATCGTGGTCAAATACCACACATAATTGTGGACAAAACTAGCATCATGTTCACACATAATAATTGTAAACAAATATAGAATCATGTTCACACATAATAAACATAATATCCTTAGATATATCACATTAAAAAATTCAGTAGAGGGATATATAATTCAAGGACAACCAGTCATATTATAAAAATCTCAAAAACATGGATGCTATATGAAAGGATAACAATCGTAGTCATGAAATAACCCATGGAAATGAATGGGTTTCATAAAAATTATCTCATATAATACAACTTTAAATTAAATTTAGGATTCCAAAATTAACAATTGAGATATTAAATTTGCATAAAATATCAGTATCTTCTTTTAAAAGAGAAATAACTCAAGAGGATTCATGAGATTATTTAGAAATTGAATTCTTTTTTTTGAAAAAGATAGGTAAGTGGATTAGAAGACATTGTGGTGGGGTTATAAAATATATATACATGAAAAAATGAAATAATATTAAAGGGAAATATTTTTTATATTATAGGAACATTCATACTGAAATTAATGTGGAATAGGAGATAACCTAAAGGAAAGAGTTTCGGTTTGAGAATCCCTTTACCTTAAATCCCTCTTTATTTCTTCATTTTTTCACCACCTGAACAATAAACATAGGTTTATTAAAAAGTTGATATGGAAGGAAATTATTTTCCTTTTTACAAATATTTATCAATTATAATAAATTTTTTATATTTTTTAATTTTTTTCTTTAAAGGGTAGACATTTTGATATCCCGTTTTCCTTAAAAATTGCATGTTTTGCTTCAATTTCACTATTTTTTTCAATGTGATTTATAAATTAGTAGTATTAATTATAGAATATTGAAATAAATAAATTTTAAAATTATATAATTTAAATAATTTATTATAACCATCCATAAGGGTGGTAATATGGAAGAAGTTGGAAACTTCTTCATTGACGGTTAACCGACTGTTATCAGGAACATTGTCCAAAGGAGAAGAAAGAGAGGTATAAAAAATATGTACTTCAAATTTTTTATTTTTATAGTAGTTTAACATAATTAATATAATTTTAATATAATTTATAATTAATATTATAATATTTTGTTATGAAATGGATAGATAAAGAGAGCAAGATAAAAGGAAAACAAAAAGAAGAGTTGATGAAAACACACCCCCTTCTCGGTTTTTCTTTCCTTTTACAACACTAGAATCACATTATATTGGATTACTACCTAATGTACCTATGAATTAATATAGGATTAATAGAGATTATTTGAGAATGTCATTGGATTTGGAATGTGTGAGAGGATTGGTTTTCCAAGGGGAGGGAGAGTGGTTATTTACATTCGAGGAGGGGTATTTTGAGAATAAAATTCTGAATAAAATAAAATATAAAAGGTAAACCTTGCAATAATGATTTTTTAACATAATTAATCATATATAAATATAATATAGTGTTTTTAGAAATTTAAACCCTTTTATAATTTTAATTCACTAGTTTTTTAAAAAGAAAGGTGGAAAAATGAGAAAATTGTTTTTAAAGGAATAATTTTGACTTTAGACTTTGGAAAGTAATTTTTTGGTTTGGAAAACATGTTTATTGTATTTTTATGAATCATTTATAAAATAAATATTTTTTGGTAGATAATATATATATATAAATTATTAGGTTATTATTTTATCATGAATGATATAATTTAAGATACACCGGTTATAGAAAAAACTATATTTATACTATTCACCTAAAAATTGTAGTATTTTAGAAAATTACAAAAAACAATATTGGAAAATTTAGAAATTATGATTTAAAAAATGATATTAATTTTATGAAAATAATTTTCCAAACTATTCTATTTTAATTTTTAATATAAAAATTGTGACTTTTTTACAAAATACCATAAAATATAGTTTTTTAAAAGTGCACTTTTATTTTCTTTGAGTTTTTAATCATGATATTTATTATATTGAATTTTAATACACATATTTAATTAAATTTCCCATTATATATATTATTTATATCACATTTTATTATTTTTATGGTAAATTATAATTCTAATGATTAGATATATATTCCCAAAGTTAAGGTTATTATTCCCAATGGTCAGGTTACTATTCTCAATAGTCGAGATACTATTCCAATGTTCACATTACCAACTATAGATACTAATTAATTCCTTCATTCCTTACTCACCTCAATTTATCTCAAGGTTATATATTTCCATTTTCTAAAATGATGATTGGTTTTTTAATATTTTGTTTTTTTTCCATAGTGTTGTTCATGGGAGGGATGATTATAACCGATTGAGTTGATCCAAATTTTAAAATTGTAGTTTTTTTTCTTTTATACTTTTTCAAATTTTAATATTTGGAATTTTAGTTGGTTTAATTATTAAATAATTTAAAAATATTCATTAATGAATTAAAGTGTTTATTGTTTCTCTATGTGCTCTCTGTGTATAATAATTATAAAATATAATATAACACACATTTTTTATGAAAAAATTATCATTTAAAAATTATTATTCATTACACGTTTTTAAGACAATAATGGGTTTGAATGATATTCCATCATGATAATTTTTATTCTTTTAAAAAATATCACCATTTTTATTGGATATTCATGTGGTTTTACATGTTCTCTTAAAATTTTACTTCACCTTAACTCATATTTTACTTAAAAGTGTTTCTTATAACTGAAACTAACCCCATCTCTTATTCTTGGTTGGGAACCTCCCTCATTACATTACCATAATCATTGGATTCTCTAAAAAATTTCCTTATATATGTATCAATAATTTATTAAGGTAATTTCATACTACTTGAACTTCTTTGAAAAGTTTTAAAGAAATTTAACATTTTCAATATAGTTAATTTTATTCAAAAGTGTGTAAAGAATTAATTTTTTAACACTTTATATGTAAAAATATTTTTTTGATGACTTTTTAATATTATATGAAGATTTATCTCAATGTTTTCATTGTTTCTTGTCTTATTATTTCATCCCTTGAGAAAAATTCTTATTATAACCCATGATTTCTTTAATATGATGTGACTAATTTATAATGAATTTCTTTTTACATATTCATGGGGTTTCAAAGATAAACTAAATGTTATTTTAAAAAATATTTTTATTAAAAATATGGTAAAGTTGAAAATATATATTTTATTAAAAATCTACTCACATTGTAAGGGTCTAATTGCCAAAAATATTTTCAAGTCAAGATTGGTTTTAAAAAATAGTCCATCTGGGGAATTTTTATTCTTTAAAAAAACCTAATCATTTCATTTTATATTCATCTGCTTTTACATTTTCCCTAAAAAATTAATTTCTCCTTGACTCATATTTATACTTGAAGTGTTTCTAATAAGTGAAACATGCTCCAACTCTTCTCTTACCCCAGAAACCTTTATACTTTTATGTCAATATTAAATTTATTCTCTTAAATTTGTCCTCAAATATTCATCAATAATTTATTAAGGTCATTTTTTACTTCTTGAACTCATTATAAAAGTTTTAAATAAATTTTAACCTTTTTATTCATGGGTCATTTTCATCAAAGTGTGAAAATAATATCTTTTTAAATCTTTCCACATGAACATGTTTCTCTATGGGTTATTTATTAGGTGAAAAGGAAATGATTTTTAAGAAGCACAAGTAAGTATAGAAAAATAATGGTTGGTTTCCAATATCTCCCTCCAACTCATTGGTAAAATAATTATATCTCATGAGATAATGTATTCAGGAGTAAATTTTTAGTTACATATAAGAAGAAAAACTTATAGTGTGGATCATTAAGGTAATGTTACCTATACTAATGTTTGTGCCTTATTTTAAAGATGTTATATAGTTTTATGATTATTATCATCCTTATGTTATTATATACTGGATTGTGTTTATTGACTCATTCATGTATTATGTTATAAAAACCTTATTACATGACTCGTGATTTATGATATATGTTTTGTTATGTGTGATTTTATCATATATATTTATTATACCCATTTCTCCATCTTATTCTCTCATATTCCATTTTATTTTTATCGCTTGTGTTCACCCTTAATGGGAATATGAGTTTATGAATTTTATTATATTTTTATTTCTCAGGTTATGAAGATGAGTGTAACTTATGAGAAGTCTAGAAGGGGTTCAAGTATGGTTTGATTATGGATAAATTTTTATAAGTTGTATAAACTAAGTTACCTACATAACTGGTCCATAAAGACCCTAAAATTTCTATTACTAGGTTTTTTGGTTATTTTTGATAGTTAATGTTTAGATTATGGAAATGATGTAAAATAAAGGTATATTTGGTTTAGGTTTCTAAATTTGGTGTCATATAAAGGTTTAGTTATTTTTAAGGATTATCTTGGTTATTTTCAGATATTAGGATAAAAACATTAGTGAAAACCCTAGATATGAGTATATTGGATAAGTTTTAGTATAGGATAACATCCATTTTCTTTGTAAAAGTAGATATTGTGTGCTTTTCGTGGTCATAAAATCTCTATCTGGATAGTACGAGTGGATATAGACTCTAGAATAGATATACATAGTGGTAATAACACTAAAAAGTATGTGTTATGTGTTAACTAAATTACCATCGGTACATGATAAAGAGGTATAACCGTATAACTATTTTGGAAATATTAGGATATATTCCATGGTTAATTGAAATTATCTATAATGAAACTTTATGAGGGATTTAAGTATGATGTTAACTAATTTGGTAAGAAAACCTAATAAATAAATTACCATAGGTAACCAAATATCGAACACAGAGAGTCTTATATTGAACCAAATGTATGAATATTTTAAAAATGAAGGTGTCATGGGGGAATAAATCTTTAAATTGATGTTTTGATTATCATATTTTGGATATTGTCATAAACTTTTTGGTTTTATTATTTAGTATAAACAGAATCAAGGAAATAAATCTCAGAAAGTTATAAATCTAAAAAACACTGTTTCATATTATAGAAAAATGGAACATACATAAATGGATGAAAATCTTGGTATATTTCTATTATTATTCAAAGTTCTAGTTTACAAGTCTTACTTAAGGTAGTGAGGTTGATATCATAATATAAATTTAATCTTGATACACTTAGATATTTTCAATAATGAGTGATATTTTTCAATGGTATTGCATGTATATTCTACTAGTCTTGAGTATTATGTAAAACAAATAAAGATTTTTATTTATTAGTTTTTATTTAACATTTTAGAAACATATATTAAATTATATTGATAACCTTGAAAATTAATTTTATAAAAAAATTATATTTTTAGGGATAATTATTTAATAACACATGATTAATGTATTGATAAATCTTTGGTTTAATATATATTTTGGTAATAAAAGGTTATTTTATTTTGATATAAGTGAGTTAGATATTATTTATATCCTTGAAATTAGTTAATAGTTTAATGAAAAAGTGATCCATGATATTTTTGGTTAAGTTTATCTTATTTTTTGGATCATAATATATATTGACTAGTGTGTAACGTTAAAAACTACTGGGTAATCAATTTTAGAATTAAGGATAGCGTCAATTGTTATAAGAATATATGATTTTTCTTTAGTATGTTGTCTTTGATATTAAAATGTTTTTTATAGGCATGTTATGGAGAATATATGATTATAGTACATAAAGAATTGGGTATATGATTTTATGCATGATTAATATTGTTTTAGGAAATAAAAGTAACATGATATAGATTAATAAATTAAATTAGATATCATATTTAATATTATATACCAAATGATAAATATTTTAAGAATACCCTCACCCTATTTCATTAGTAAGAAACAATTTAAATTTTGATTACCAATTTATTCATGGGGGTAGAATGAAATGAATTGAGATTTTGGATCATTTAAGTTAATATGATCTTCAATAGATTGTGTCACACACAACACTGAACTAATGCGACACCCAACTAAAAAGAATCAAGGAATATTAAAATCACATGTATAATATAACAATCTATAGATACAAATATAATAATAAATTAATATAATTTTAAATTTTTATTTTTGTTTGAATAGTATTTTTAAAATGTTACCCTTCAAAAAACCATAAAAATGTATTTTATTATACCATATTAAATTAAATTGATCATATCTAAAAGTTTACTATAATAGATGATATTTAAATTTATTTACTATTTATTAATATTCAATTATTTATACATTTATATTAAATAAGATTAAAAGGCTTGAGGATTTAAAATTCCATTTTTTAATAAAATTAGTTTTTATTTATATATTGTACTTCATTTTGAAGATAATTTTTAAATTTTTAAATTTTTATTTGAAAAAATAACTTCATTTTCAGATTAAAAATATCAATATATTCTTAGAATGTTTTTTAAAATTTTCTAGAAAAATTGATTCCAAGGTGAATTGTGAAATATACCGTTTTTGCAAAAACCTTCCCTTTTATGGAATTATTAATTTAAAATAATGTTTTGTAAATTTATTAAACCCTTTTATTGAAAAAATATTAATATTTTGAGTTATATTACAAATTGAAAAATATTTATTTCTAGTTTATAGTTCTATATTTAATGTTTTAGAACTTATGTAATATTTTCCTCAATAAATTATTTTTTATACATTATATACCTATTATTGTAAAAATAATTTATATCCATTTGATAAATTATATAAAATGAAATGGATTTATAATTTTTAATTATTAGTTCTAAATTATATAATAAGGAACATTTTATTTTTTTTAGCAGATCTGGTGAGATTGGTGGTAGATTCGTGGCCATGGTGTCAGCACAGGGAGGGGTGAAAGCGTTCATGAATTTAGTCAATGTTGATAGAGGGTTATTGCACTAGTATATTTATTTAAAGGTGACAGTGTTCCATGGCCTTATGTGGTGATGTTTGGATCACTTTGTGTGGTGATGGAGGCTTAACAAGGTGGTTGATGGTGACGTTCAAAGTGCTCTTAGTTTCAAGCATTATCGATAGCGAGATGGGTGGTGTATGATTTAGATGAGAGACTTGTGGAATTGGGAAGATAAAAAGATGTTATGTCAGTGGTGATGAATTATAGATGACATAGAGTGAATAGTAATTCAGAGTGAAGCATGATGTTAGTAGTACAACTTTTCGTAACACTTTCGGGTGGGCTACTCGAAAGAGGGATGGAAGCACCAGAACCTATCATTTTACCCTCTTTATGATTGGGAAAGATAGGTTATCTTCCATGGTGTGGTATTTTGAAACATATAATTATATTTTTTTAAATATGGGGTGGTGAAGTTTGTGTATGGTGATGATCTGGAAGGCTATGTGATGCATTTTGGTGTAGTGTGGCATAGAAACATACAAGGGTTGCTGGGTGGGCTGCTCAAAAGAGAGAAGGGTGTCTAGACACTTATAATTTGGAAATCCATCCAAACATGGGTTAAAGAGGTTTTCTATATCATATATCTATATTTTTTTGTGTGAAATTCGATGTTTACTAGTGGGGGTGGGGGTCGTAATGAGAAGACTAAGATCATGATGTGTTTTTGACTGCTCATTTTGGACTTTCGAGTCAGTTTCATTAGATTTCATGTCATTAGGTCTATGAGATGCCTTCATTACATGGGTATTCATAACAATAGGAATTTGGGTCATTTATTTGGTTACCTATCACCCCTTTTTAAAAGAGGATTTATTTTCTTAATAAAAAAGGGGGCATTTGCCCTATATATTTTAAAAATAAAAAATTCCATACATTTTCACTTCTAAAAGGGGTACTCCTCTCCAAGCTTCCCCTCACAAGAAGATCCAATTATTTTAGATATGAATCCATATAACACTCAAATAAACACTCTTATCCACTTTAAATAGGTTATGGTGTTCTTATAAGACCATCCATAAAATTCATAATTGCCTTCGCAAATGAGATAATCTAGGCAGTGATGTATAAATTTCTAATAACTCCTTCATCATTTCTATTTATTTATGTGAAGTACTTATTCATAAAATTTCATTAAAATATATTCAAATAATAATATCAGTATAATTATTATACTATTATTTTATTTTAATTATGGTATATTCATTAACCACCTTTCTTCCTTTTTAATTAATAAAAATGAAACTTTTAACCATGAATTATGTGGACTTCCACCTCTACTATGAAACTTGTTTTGTTTTCCTTCACCACATTTCAAGAATAATAAAAATTGGGAATTTAATATATAAATATTATATTTATTATATGTTTTAAATTCCTAAATGAGAGTATATATTACTCATTTTACCCACTCTTTGAAAAATGATATAATCATTCATGTGTATGTGCAGACTACCGCGTCCATGGAATGGTGTATTCTATCTTCCCTTACCACCTATCAAGATTGGTTCTAATATTAGGTTTAATGGATAAATATTATTTTTGTTAAATAATTATTTTTATCAAAATAAAAATTCTATAACCTAGTAACCATATGAGTAATAAAGAGCCTTGGGAAATTCTAGCTCTCAAAAGAGCATTCTAAAATCAAAAAATTGATTTCTCCATACTATAAAGAAAATTCATATCAGTTATCTTATTATTATAATTATTTAAAATTAGGACCTATAACACTAATAAATACTAAATAATATCATTATTCTTCTTTAATAATGATATTACAACAAAATAACTTCATATTCATCCATTAATTATGATATGTTCTCGTTTGGGTTGGTTTAACCACTTAATTGAAAAATGATATAAGTTTATATAATGGATTAATATGGGAATTTAATTTATAGTAATATATGATATAAATAATTAAATAATTATTATTTTTCTATTTTTAAATGGTAATAAAAATATATAACCCATTATTTAAGAAAACACACTTCATTCACTATGAATCAGTAAAACATGCTCATCGCCAAATTCATCTTTAAGGATCATAACCAAAAAACCCATAGAATGAAATTATAAAATTTTAAAAAACTATAAAACATAAATTCTAGAACCTTTTATGACATTTTAATGATGTAATTTGTGAAAATAATTAATTAAAACACTACTATTATGATTCTAGTTAAAAAAGATCAGGATTACTCACACATAATATCAAAAATAGATAATAACCAACTAATATAAATGTATAGAATAATTATAAATGTTGTTTATAAAATATTATATATATGAGAAAGTTATTTTAATTGGTGATTAATATAATTATTTTTTATACATGAGGTTAGGGTTCACTTCGACTAACCGGGAATTGAGGCAAGAGTTTCTTTTATAAAACTTTCATCCCTTAAGACATAATTATTATTGTGCACCATGATGTATTTAATATGGTTTGATTAATTCTTAATAAATTAATTTTATCATATTCATTGGGATTTTGAGATATATTTCATGTTCTATTTTAAATGGTTTTCTATTCAAAATATATCAAATTTTAAAAATGGGATTTTGATTAAAAATTAACACTAACCACAAGGATTTTATTCACAATAATATTTTCAAGTCAAGACTATTTTTAAAAGATATTCCATATAAGGAATTTGTATTATTTATAAAACCCTCATAATTTTCATTATATTTTAATGTGGTTTAACATGTCCCCTAAAAATTTATTTTCCCTTGAATTATATTTTTACCTGAAGTAGTTCTTATACACAAAATAGATCCCATCTCATCTTCTTGGTTAGGAACCTCCCTCCTTCCATGTTTGTATTTATTAGATTATTTTAAAATTGTCCTTATCTATTCCTAAATAAATTATTATGGTAATTTTATAATAATTTTCCTTATTTTTAAAGTTTTAAATAAATTTTAACTTTTTTAGTATGGGTCATTTTTATAAAAGTGTGAAAAGAATATCTTTCTAATGATTTATGTGTGATTTTTTTAAAACCTTTTTTTTGTTTTATAAAAATCTTTCTAAATATTTTCGAAGTTTCTAAAATAAAATATTTTTCTACTTGTTTTATTAAATAAATATTTTAAAACTACTTCAAAATATAAAGAATATTTCTTATTTCCAAAGTTGGTTTTTTTTCAAAATTTTCTAAAAAGTGTTTTTCAATAAATTCATTGTCCTTTGATACATCTGATGTTTCTTCAAGGGTATCATTCAAATGACACCATCCACATTCTTTCTTGAGATGTCTTTTGAAATGTTATCTTCTATTATGGAAATTCCACATCAATTCCTTTGTTTTTACAAGTTATTATAGTTTTTAATCCTAACTAATCTTTTAATGACCTCCCTTTATGAATACCCTATTTTGGATTATTTTATTGAATAGTGTTTACCTAGGTTCCATATATCGATTGATTATGTAAATTACTATCTAAATTATATTCCATTTATATATATGTTGTAAATAATATATAATTTATTATCATGATTAAATAGTATCTACCTAGAAAATTACTTGTGCCATTCGATACCCATTTATTCTTTATGTATTTATCATGTTATGATTATTGATGGAAATATTAATTTTATAATTTTTTAAATCCATTTTAAAATGATATAAAACACATTTTATTTCCATATATTACCAATTATGTGTTGAATGAAACCCATTTTCTTTCCATGGGTTCTTTAAGATATAAAAATTTAATGATTTTATTTTGAATGTTTTATAAAACCCACTTTATTTTCATGGATTATTTATGAAGTGATATATGAATTATTTTCATGTGGAACATGAAATTATGAATGAATTATGTGAGAGGTACAATATCACCCTCAAATTAAATAGTTAAGTATTTCTATATCATGAGATAAAGTATTTTTGAGTACCTTTCTATTTTCTCATAAGCATGGTGACTTATAGTGTGGCTCATGAAAGTAATGTTCCCCATACTAATGTTTGTGTTGTATTTTAAATATATTACATTGTTTTATTCTTATTATTATTCTTGTGTTACGATATCAAGACTCATGATTATTGTCTCCTTCATGTATTATGTTAACAAAATCCTTATTCCATGACTCATGCTTTATGATCCATGATTTATTAGGTATGATTTTATTATATATCATGATTATACCCATAGGCTCATCTTAAGATCAACCATTATATCTGATTGTTATCACTTATGATTACCCTTCTTGAGTATCAGAGCTCAACCCATTTCTTATGTTTCTATTACCCATGTTATGAGGATTATTGTAACTTGTGAGAAGTCTAGAAGGAATGTAGTGTGGTTCGATTATGGATAAATGTTCACAAGTTTTATAAAATAATTTCCTACGAAACTAAACCTTAAAGACACTAAAATTTACATTATTAAGTTTGTGTTATTTTATGTTTTGATTATGAAAATTACATAAAATAAAGGCATGTCTAGTTTATGTCTCTATAGTTGGTATCAGTGAAAGGATTAATTATGTTTGTAGATAATTTTGGTTATTTTTGGGGATTTGGATAAGATGAATTTATTGAAATTCTTAGGTAAGAGTCTAAAGGATAAGTCTGAGTAGAGGATAACAACATAAATTTTTGGTAAAGTAGATATTGTGTGGTTTTACTGGAAATAAAATCCCTATATGAATACTATAAGTGGATATAGGATTTGATACAAATATTTATTTTGTAAATAATCCTAAAAAGAGTGTGTTTGGTATTAAAAAAAGTGTCACCTAGTGATGATAAAAATGAATAACTGCACACTAGGTTTGAAACTCCTAGGGAATGTGCTACAGTGAATTTAAATTCTATCAAATGAAAACTTATAATGTATTTGAGTCCATTATTAAATAATTAGATTAGATAACGTAATAGAGAAATGACCATGGATTACTAAGGATCGAATAGAGTGAATTATATTTTGGACAAAAAGTATCATATGTTAAAAAATAAGGTGAAAAGAGAGAATAAATATTCTAATTGATGTTTTTGTAATAAATTTCCAGTTATTTTAATAAATTTTTAGTTTTATTATTTTGTTGAAAAATAATAAATGAAATGATCCCGATAAAGGAATGTATTTAGAAACCAATATTTATTATAAGAAAATACGAGAGAATAATTAAATAGATTAGAATATTTTTATATTCATATTAGGATGGAAAATTTGAGTTTCCTAGTATTACCTAAGGTTGTGAGGTTTATATATTAATATAAATTAAATCTTTATGCTCTTAGCTATTTTAATTAGTGAGTGATATTTATCAATGGTATTTCTGTATATTTTAAAATTCAGGAGGATTATGTGAATAATATATGGATTTATCTTCAATATATTTTTTATAAATGTTTGGAAAAATATATTAAATAATATCAATAGCCTTTAAAAGTGATTTTAATTCAAGATATATTTTTGGGGATAAATATTTAATAGGACATGATTAAGGTATGAATAAATATTTGGTTTAATATAATCTTGATGTTGAGTTAATAATGGGTTGATAGATTTTTCAAAAAAGTGAGTTGAATAGTATTAATATCCTTGAAATTGATTACTGATTTAATGAAAAAGTGATCCATGATATCTTTGGTGAATTTTATCATATATTTATGATAATTATATATATTTAATGATGCATGAATCTATAAACTAGTGATTAATACATCTTAGGGTTAAAGATAGAGTAATTTTTTTAAATATATTTGATTTCAATGTGGTTTAATGTCTTGGAGATTCAAATGGTCTTGTTAATGAATGATATGTAGAATATATGATTAGGATATATAAATACTTGGGTATATAATAGTATGAAATATGAATGTTGGTTGAGGACATACAAGTAACTTGATATAGCTTAAGGATGTAAGGTCGATGTCATATTAGAAGTTATATCATGAATGATGAATATTTTAAGAATTACCTCATCTGCATTAATTAGTAACAAATAGTGAAAATTGTAATGATACACATTGTTTAAGGGGGTAGAATGTGATGATTGCGGATTTTGGATCCTTTAAGTTAATATGATCTTCAATATCTTGTGTCGCCCACAACACCAAACTAATGCAACACCCGACTAAAAAGAATTGATACATATTAAAATTACATGAAGAATATTATAATATGTAGATTAAAATAAAACAATCAATTAAAATAATTACATATTGTTATTTTTATCTGATTAATATTTGAAAAGGCCGCCTTTGGAAAAACCATAAAAAAGTATTGTATTTTACATTAATACATCAAATTTATCATTGTTAGTTTTTTTATAGTTGTCAACATTTGTATTTATAACATAATATATGAAGATTAAATTATTTGTAAATTTATCAAAATAATATTAAATTAATTTACGTTTAAAAATGTCATTTTTTTAATAAAGAAAGATTATATATATACTGCATTTTTATTCAAAAACTTATTTATAATTTTTAGAATTTTAATTCCAAAAAAAAATAAATTCATTTTTTAATAAAAAAGTTAATATTTCCTTGGGATTAATTTTTGATATTTTTATAAAAAAATTATTTTTTGGTGAATAGTTTAGTATAATGTTTTTACAAATACACTGACTTGTATGGCATTATTAGTTTATAAGAATGATTTATAAATTTATAAAGGCATTTTGTAAAAAAAAAATGCATTTTATGAGTTATATTATAAATTTAAAAAATATTTAATCCAAATTCCAATATTATATTTAATTTTTTACAACTTAAGTAATATTTTATCTCAAGAAATTGTTTTTAATACATTATATACCTATTATTTTAAAAATAATTTTACAATTTTTTAAATTAAATATAAATAAAATGGGTTTATAATTTTTAATGAGTATGAACAAATTATATAATAAGGATTATTTTATTTGTAATAATAACAAATATGTTATTTAGGTAAAAACTGGTAACCATTGTAAATCCTAAAATGGTAAAAGTAAATAATCTAAGATTAAAATAAATCAAACATGTTTAAAAATTATGTGTGAATGTGTGGTCAAGTCCTTTATCTAACTTAACACTTCTCCTATCCATTATTTCTAAATATTTGGGACACTTTACTTAAGAGTGACATCCCACTATTAAAATGTTTTGGTTATTTTACAAAATGCCACCCCTTTTCACTTATAGAAGGAGAAATCCTCTCCTCACTTCCCCTCACACCAAAAACCACTTAGTTCATACCCAAATTTAACCAAAAATATCATAAAACTCCTAGAAACCTTAATGTTGTTCTAGTATTCTTATAAGGCCATCCCATAAAGGCTTAACCCTGAGGTATGCATTTCTAACCACTCCTTTCTCATTTTAATTTCATTATGTGAACTCCTTATTCCTTAAAATTCATTAAAAAAATATTAAAATGAAAAAATTAGTATCATTTTTATATTTTTATCTTATTATAATTGTGGTACTACCATTAACTACCTTTCTCCCTTTTCTATTAAGAAAAAAAAAATTGGTTAATCATGCATTGTGCGGACTACGCCACCATGACACAACATGTTTTTTTCTTCACCACATTTCAAGTTTGGTACTAATGGGGAATTTAATATATAATTTTTTTATTTGTTACATATTTTATATTCTAGAATGATAAAACTTATGGCACATTTTCCCCATTCAATGGAAAATGAAATCACATTTCATGCTTACGTGCAGACAATCGCCTCCATGGAATGATGTATTTTGTCTTTCATTACCACATTTATTCACTACTGATAAGGTTTTGTTTAATATATAATTATTATTTTTATAAAATTATTAATTTTTTGGGAAGTTAAATTGTACAACCTACTAACAATATGAGTAATAAACAACTGTTGTAAATTTGACCACCCAAAAGAGCATTCTGAAAGAAAAAAAATCATTTCATCATACTATAAAATAACATCATATATATTATATTAATGTTTGAATTATTTATAATTATGTTATTTAACAATAATAAATATTAAATAATATCATTATGATTCTGGTATAATTATATTACAACTAAATAACTTCATAATCATCCATTAATTATGACATTTTCTTGTTTAGTTTAGTTTAACCACCTACCAGAAAAATTATATAAATTTATATCATGGTTGACAATGGGAATTTAATTTATATTAAATATTATAGAAATAGTTAAATAATGAGTTTTTTTATTTTGTGATTTTAATATAAAATATTTAACTCATCACTTAAGAAAACACTATTTGTTCACTAAGAATCATCGAAAGATACTCATCATCAAATTATTCTTTGAGGATAAAAACAAAAATATACATAGAATTAAATTAAAAAATTATAAATAATTGTAAAAAATTAATTTTAATACCTTTTATAATATATTAATCAATTAGGTAGGTAGAAAAATGAATAAAAACTCCACTATTATGAAACTAGTTAAAAACAATCAAGATTACTCACACATGGTTTCAAAAATAGATAATAACTAACTTATATAACTATAGAGAATAATTATAAATGAAGTTTATAAAAGGTTATAAAAATTAATAAGGTTCTAAAATGGATGATTAATATAGTTAATTTTTACTATACAGAAGGTTAAATAAAAGTTTGACTAAGTAAGAATTGAGGTAATAATTTCATGTCACAAAAATTCATCCCCTGAGACACATTTCTTATTGTGCACCATGAAACATTTAATATGGTGTGATTACTATCCAATAAATTTATTTAAAAATATTCAGGGGGTTTTGGATAACTATATCATGTTATATTTTAAATGTATTTCGATTAAATATATTCTGAAGTTGAAAATGGGTTTTTGATTGGAAAGTTACTCAAACTATAAGGGTTTTGTATACAATATTATTTTCATTTCATTATTTTTTTTGTATGATTTTCCATTTGGGGAATTTTTATTCTTTCTAAAAACCCTCAAAATGTTCATTGGTTGTTTATATGGTTTTAATTGTCCCCTTAAAATTTCATTTCCCATTGAATCATATTTTTACATGAAGTGTTTTTTTGTAAGTGAAACTAAACCCATCTCTTCTTCTAGGTTAGGAACCTCCCTTTTTCCATGACATTATAGGTGAATTTTTTTTAAGTAGAGAAATTAAGTATTGATGAATTATGGGTGGAATCCTTTATATAACTAGAAATAATTTGTTAAGAATTTATATATCATGAGATAAAGTATTTACAAGTACATTTTTAGTTCCTAATATCCGTGGGTACTGATGGCGCAACTCATGAAATTAATGGTCCCTATACTAATATATGTGTTATATTTTATATATTTTCCATTGTTTTATTATTATTCTCATTATTATGTTATGATCTCATATCTCAAATCTATTAACTCATTTATATAGAAAGTTAGGCCAAGCCTTATTGCATAAATCATGATTTATAATCAATGCTTTGTTTGGTATGATTTTCTTATGTATCATGATTATACCTATATACTCATGTTATGCTCAAATATCCTCTTTGATTTCTATAGATTATGTTTAACCTTTATAAGCATATGTTTTCACCTATTTTCATATATTTGAATTCCATAAGTTACAAAGATGAGTGTAACTTATGATAAGTCTAGAAGGGTGTATATTTTGGTTCAATTATAGAGAAATGTTCCCAAGGTGAGTAAAATAAATCTCCTATGAAACTCTTCCTCAAATACACTAAACTTTATATTCATGGATTTATGTGATTATTTGTGATATCTATTGTCTAGATCATATAAATGATGTAAAATAAAGGCATGTTTATCCTGGGTCACTATAAATTTTACTAATGATTCACACCTATCAATGTTACCTAATATGATCCTAGACTAACATGTCACTTATTAGAATAATAAATATCCCTACATGCAAAAAAAATATTTTAGTGTTCTTTTCCACCATTCAAACACACCATAGAAGCCTACAAGTATTTCCCTGTAACATCCTAGATATAAATTTATACTCTTTCGATGTTTAAGATTGTGTTTTCCAGTTCATAAGTATTAAATGTTTTTTTTCGGTGTTTCAGTAGAATCTAGTATAGTTATAAATGTCCGGAGGCATTTATGGCATAAGAGATGTATTACAATATAAATATTTTTTTGGAAAAAATCCATGAAAATGATTTATGGAACAAGAATTTCACAATCTGGGGAATCCCCTTTTATGATATACATTGATTTTACATCATAGAACATACTTTTATGCCATAAAATCAATATTTGGTATTTTTATCTTGAGGAAACATGTCTTTTATTATACATGTTTCATGGGGACTTTATATTGTAAAACCATGGTTTACGTTGTAAATATTATGGATCAATAGCTTTTAGTTTCTCTCCATGAGATTAAACCCTCCCATTAAATTTGAACCAGACTCTCTAATATCCTAGGTGATCCTAGGAATGATTTGGGAGATCTACGACACTTACAAGTTCATTTCTTCAACATTATATCACTTTGGAAGTTGTGTTCCTTCTCCCTGGTAAGCACTCTTTCTGATTCTTCATTTCCATTGGTTATAGAAGCATCATTGAGATACATTTTTCAATCTATCGAACCTGTGGTGACATTTTAGTTGATTCCTTCTAGATCAATTTTACAATATTCTTCTGAACTCTAACCCTGATGTTGGTTATGGTTTGTTGTTTGGGTTCTTTGAGATATGTGTCATTTTATCTTCATCACTGAACATTTTTCTTGTTGGATTTATTCTATGATGTGGGAACAAATTCAAGGCCTCTATAGTTATATTTTTATTATTTTTGTGATGGTATATCCCATTGTGATCATTTGAGACACAAGTTTGAGGTAGGTGGTTATTTATCTAGCTTATGTTGGATGAATTTTATAGATCTAGTTTTATAAATTGTTTTATAAATGAAATTTCATGATTGGTTTGTGTGAGTGAAAACAGGTTTTTGAGAAAAGGTGGTTTCCCCATTGTTTTGGTAAAATAAAAAGGCATTTTAAAATCATTTTGAAATGGATTTATTAAATGGTTTTCAAATAATGGTTTTGATGAAATGATTTGGAAAATGTATCACATGGGAAGCCTTGAGTACTTAGGTGGAATTTTTATTAATAGGCCTCATCTATTGATATTATCAATGGGTTTAGTCATGGGGTGTTCCTATACTCTATAGGTTTTCTGTTCTAGGGACTTGTTAGATAATTTTTGGAGGTTCAATTTATGGGGTGTTCCTATACTCTTTAGACTTTATGTATATGTCTAGGGACTTTATGTGCATGATTTTTGATGTTTGGGAATGATCTCTCTAGATATCCTAACCTGTAGTGATCCTTGGTGTGATGTCACTTGTGATTTTGGTTTATACTATTGGTATTTGATTTCCTTCTTTGATATATATGATATGTTTGAAGACTATTTTAATAATATTATTTAAAAAAATGGAAAAGGGGAATGTTTTATCATTCATTTATTATAGAAATTGTTTGACTAATTATCGTTCCTTTTTTTATTTAAAGGTGATCATGTTCAAATTTTCATACAAAGACTTGTTATAGAACACATGGGTGGTATCCTACTGATCCTATTTTTCTCACACTCTTCACACCCCTTCAACGATATGTAGAACTTATTATGACATTTTATGAAGGAAAAGTAAATGTTCTAAAATGATATGGTGAGGTTTCAATCTGCTGAGTTTGAGTATCTAGTAGTGATATGGTGGTAGTTTTCCCATGCCATCACATGTAGGATTCTTTTTCTGTTTTATTTTTTCCTTTTCCATTGGACGTGTACTTTAGGTTTTTTTGATTTTATGAGTTGTAACATTTCCAATGTCTTCTTTTAGTGTTATGTAATATAATTTCTTATTTTCTCTTATTCTATTTTTCTCTTATTTTTATATATATTTCATATTTTCTAATTTAGGTTGGGAGAAATCATTCCCTCTGGTTATTATTGATTCTCGGGTTCTATTCTCAAACACTTGGTAATCAGAAATTCCCTTTGGGTATATCAGAGATTGGGTTGTGTACCAGGTGGTGAGGGTAACCCTGGCCAATTCATGATAGTTTTGTATCAAAGGTAGTTTATACCCTCTCTTGGGAAATTTGTAGACATGATATAGGATTGTAGGAAATTGAGAGGTAGGTTACAATGAGTTCCCTGACAGCTCCTTCCACGATTAGACTCAATATACCATGAGATTTTGAGATATATGTATCCTATGTCGAGTTATAGATCTTGATATTAGTTTTTTGCTGATGGTTTTCTGGTTTAAAATTAGGTTTTTAGTTGTATGATAATTTCCTATGATTTTTGTGTGTAGTGATATTACTTTGAGATATCTTCCATGGGTTTTACATGAGGGTACAAAATGATGTTCCTTAAGGGAATCTATCATTGGATCAAAATCACACCGAGACTATTGTGTGAGTAGTTCAAGCCATGGACCAAAATGTACCACAAGTCCAAAACATAGCAGTTTAGGTATATCTAGGATATGGGAGAGATATGGATCCATCTTAGGAGTTCTTATTCAAGAAACTAACATCCTTTAAGGGTACTAATAAGCCCCAAGTGGTGAAGGAATGATTGAAAAATTTTAATCAGATTTTTGAATTCTTGGATACACCTGAGAATATCAAGGTTAAGTGAACGACGTTCAGACTTGAGAGTCCCAATAATCGATGGTGGGATTCTATATGTACGAGAATATAAGAATGTGGGATTATATTCTTAGGATTTCAATACCCTCTTCATACAAAATTTTTACCTAGAGTCTCTGATGATGGAAAAGTCACTTAAGTTCATCACTTTCTAAAAGGGATATAATTTAGTGTCACTACACACCAATTTATTTGGCAAGCTGGTTTGTTTTACTCAAAAGGTTGGAAAGAATTACCATATGAAGGATCAGAAGTACATCCAATGTTTAAAACCAAATATTAAATTGCAAATATTCATGTTGAAACTTTAAACCTATGTGGAGATAGTGGAAAGGGCTATTATGGATGAGATAGATATGACCAGAATGGTTGGTTCCCCTGAAACTTATCTCCCACCCAGTGGAAGATTCAGTGGTGTGCAAGGAAAAGAAAGGAAGTTCCATGATCATTGTAGGGGTGGTGGTTTTGATTCTCACTAGTGTCCTCCCTTTGCACCACTGGTTACAACCAATAGTGTTACCTTAACTTTCTATTAGTGTGTTAAGGTGAGAGACACATGGAGTTCTTATAAAACACGTGTATAGATGTGAAATTTTTGTGACTTATATGTCCATTTTTAGAGGTTACATTAGGTTATTTATATGACTCGTTATGTTCATAGATCATCAGCTACCAAGGTCACTATGGTGCAGTCAAATGATTCAAAGTCTACATGGATCCATCCAAAGGACTCAGGTGTGAATAATCTTTACACAATAGATGAGTTTATGATAGAGGTTGATGTGGGTCCAGTGATAGTGATAATTACTATATTTATTATGTATTCTGTAGTGACAACTTTATTTCATACAGATTCCTCTGACTCATTAATTTATTTCTCTTTTGTTGATATGCATAGAATTCTTGTGGATCTCATATACTTTATTATGGAGTTAGAAACACATCTTAGGAAGAGGAATTAGAAGGGGTCTTGGCATCCTTCTTGTTCTCTATTGACATCTGATGAAGAGTTAGTTTAAGATTTCTTCACTCTTATTCTAGGTCTATTTGATATCCCCATAGAGATAGATTGTCTTATCACCCATCATGTTGAGGTTTATTATTATCATTATAATGTATCGTTCCTTGCTATCGATGAGATTTCTCATGTGTTTCAAGGAGAGTGGTATCCGAGGTCTAGTCATGCATGACTATTCCACCCATATTTAAGGAGTATATTATCTTTTGTTATAGTTGGGCCAGATGATGTATCTTTTGTTTTTAATCTTCCCCTAATTTTCAGGTATATTCCCAATGTTTTCCTAGCCTACTTATTTTATCTTCCCCTAGAAAGGGAGTTAGAGTTATCAATTAATCTGGTGCTGAGTACATATCCGATTTTGATACCTTATTATCATCTGAAAAAATAGATCTAAAATATCTCAAGATTCATTTGGATGATCTAATACAGAATGGTTTTCTTCGACCTAGTGTTTCATTATGGGTAGACCTACTGCTATTTAACAAGATGGTGGATAGTTCACTTTGATTATGCATAGAATATATGACGTTTAGATGGGTGTTGATTAATAATAAGTATCCTTTCCCCATGTATATTATTTGTTTGATCAGTTAAAGGGGGAAAATTGGTTTTCAAACATCGATCTTCAATCAGGTCATCATCATCTTGGGTATCAAGAGTCTGATATTCTGAAAATTAATTTTAGGATAAATTATGGTCATTATGAATATCCTTTAATGTTTTTTTCTGACTTGTAACACCCCATGCTTCCACGGTACGTTTCCCTTAGAATAATGCAATAGCGTGTGTTGTACGCAACCTCGAGTTCTAACACAACACAACTAATCAAACTAGTCGTTATGAAGAGTAATACCCACTTTTTGAATTTTTATAAATCTTATCTTTTAAATGGACATCACTTTTGGATTCGGAATATCAAAATTATCCTAGGGTGAATTTTTGGAATTTTTCTGAAAAACTTCATTTTTTGATGAATAGTGAAACCACTAAGTGATAGTTAAAAAAATAATTTTTTCATAAAACTTAATTTTACTGCTTCTGTGAGTTGAATTTCCAAAATCCGAGATACATGGTTGATATTAGTAACTAAAATGTGGTTCAATGAGATGAAAATAATTTTTGGTGAATAGTAACTTTTTTACTTTTATTTACTACGGTTAAAAGTAAATAAGGTAATTGAAGGTAAGAATGATATTATTTTTACCCTGATACATGTCCTAATTCTATTGGATAAGCATAATTCGACTAAAAACAACTTTAGGAATAAAATATTAACCTCTTTGGTCCACTTGGATTAGATTAGGATATTTATTATTATTTAATTCAAAGAAGATTTAAAAGAGTTAAAATCAAAGTTTAATTACAAAAACATTTTTAATATAGGGTTACAAATAAGATAAATTCGATTAAAAATATTAATTAGAAAGATAAAATGATTTAATACATAATGATATTTTATTTATAATTTTTAGACATTAAATAATTTAATTTATTTATGACCCAATAGTGATGTAGTAATTACCTTTTTAATGAAATATTAAAATAATTGATATTATAAATACCCAAATAAATATAATTTGAGACTTTTTGTAAATTCCACTAATTTTCTAAGTTAATATGAAATTTTAGAATTCATTTAATTAAATTTTTTTGAAGTAATAATTCTGTTATGATTTTCACAAAAATCAATTTTCCAAATAGTTTCAAAATTGACATAAAAGAGTTTTTAAAACAAATATTATATTATTAATTGATATAATATTTATAAAAATATAAGGTTCTTCCAAATGACTTAGATAATATTATATATATTAATAATGAACCATTTTGGGTTCTCTTGGCTTGTGATAGTAAGTTTATTAACTATATAATATAATAATACAAAGAGACATAGTAAATGTGAAACTAATTAACTAAGAGTTAAATATAAATGATAAGGTTAATTTAGTGACCCAAACCTGTCTAAAACCTGTTGGTTGAATGGATTTCAACCCATCCTCACCTTATCCTTGAAATAATCCACTTTGGAGCCATTAGAAACCGAAAATTAATTTATTATAAAATAATATTTCTAGATTTTCCTAAGGTTCCCATCAACCCTCTTATAAAAGGGAACTTCCCCTTCTCTCATTCTCACACCTTCAAAGCCATTTGGTTCAGCCAACCTCTGCCAAAATATCCTCTCAACTTCCCTCCCTTCATCCTAGAGTCCCTCCTTTAGCGAGAAATCCATCCTAAGGAGTCATTTTGATCAAATCAAAAAGAAGAACCCGAAGAAGAGGTAACGTTTTCACCACCCTCTTTCAAGTTCCTTTCTTCTTACACTTCTTATTTCTTTTTTGTTTCCATTATAAAATAATAAATCCAGTATTTTCTATATACTATGATTTTATTATAAATATGGTACAACCATATTCAGTATTCTACCCATCCTTTGAATGACATGTCACCATACGTGCGTACGTACCTCTTACCGTCTCCACGTCGTGGTGTAATTTTTATTCAATATATTATTATTTTTATGGGTATAATAATGAGTATAAATGATGTAAATAATAAATATAACATTATTATTATTCTTTATATATGATATACCATCCAATTATATACGATATTAATATCAAAAGAATGATATTTTCGCTCGTGCGTACGTACGGAATACCATCTCCACGAATGCGATAAGATTCATTCCCCATCATATCCATTCAAGATAATTTCATTTGATGGTAAAAAATAATGTTTATAGACTTAATATAATTCTGAATATGATTAAGATACAACCTATCCATTACAAACATGGCTTACGTAACCAAACATATAAGGAGAACAAATTGGTTATCACCCAAAACAACGATAATACTAAGATATTATTAATAAAGCAACGATAAAAGATCATATATGATATCATATTAATGTATATGATTCTTGTATAATTTAATAACAATTATTTCACCATTATACAGGAGGTTAACCTACCCACAACCAAGGAAAAGTACAAGGTAAGAGTTTACTTCACACTCTCTTCCTTATCCGAGGTTGTTTATACGTATTTATCTATTGAGACCTCTTTATCATCCACATCCATGTTTCCTAAAAATGTATTTCAAAACATTTTTAATATTTAATATATAATGGGTTAAATTCATTTATACCCTTATACATTTTTGAAAGGAATATTTCCATCATTTTTAAAACAAGGTACTTTTTGACCTTTTGGACAAATTTAAGGTAAGAATGTTTTTTAACTTATACGGCGGGTGCAGCTATTTTCCGCTGTTATAACTTCATCGAAGCTTCCCTTACAATATTATAAGAATATTTTCAAAGTAAAGGTTTTGTTTTATAATTATATAACTTTTAAATGATTTCAAAAAGAGATATTTCTCTCAAATAGTTTTGATTTCATCCATGTCAACATCCTTTGATGGATTTAAAGCTTATTTGAAATTGATTTACGATGATACAAAACTTCAATATTGTATTGAAGGTTTTGTGATATGTTTGACTATGGATGTGTTACTTTTATAACATTCATGGTTTATGGATAAATTGTTGAAATTTTGTATGCTTCTTTCAATACGAATGTTTATGTTAGATTAAACTTTTTCATATGAGGAATGCATTGGACATAGTATGTGACGGGTGGAGCCCGCTATAGCTCCTAGATGCATCGGTGGGTATCATGAGATAAACTAGTGTCTTGGAACAAGGCCTTGAAAAAATCTTGTTTGTAGTCTTGGCACAAGACCATGGCTATGTGGTTATGATATTCTGGCATTATGCATTCCCTTATTATAAAAGTGGTGATTGATATTGCATGTGATTATTCGACTAGTAGAATATCCATGTGAGTAAGTAAATGTAATTATTTGATTTTATCCTTTCCATATTATGCTGAAGTTCAAGTTTAAAAAGCTTTTGTTTTAGTTATACATTGCATTAAATGTTTATGTTTACTTATGAAAGTTTCCGCTAAATTGTTATTCTTACTGAGCATCTGAGCTCACCCCTTTCAATGTTTTATTTTTCCCAGGATGTGAAGAAGTTTATTATAACTGACTTGCAAGAATAGTCTATGGGGATGTGAAGAAAAGTTTTTGTAGTAGTTTTATTCAATTTATGATGTAATGTTAGACATATGAATATATCTAATATTTTCCAAGGCTACTAAACCAATCGGTCTTTAGAGATTTAATCCCTTGTGATCATGAAAATTATGTAATAATGAACCAACTCTGGGTAACTGGGGTCAGGGCGTTACAGTTGCTATCAGAGGAGGTTTAGTACAAACCTTGGAAGCTATATTTAGATAAAATCTGATTAGAGAACATAACCCTAAGATAGACTTTGAGGATTAGTATAGAAGAACTTCCTAGAATTTTGGTATTGTAGAGACTTTGTGAGTTTTTTCGAGCAATACATCCCTATATGGATACGAGCAGGTAGAGGTGGATCTGGAACAGATGTACCTTGGGGTAAAACCTGAAAAAACTACTTTGAGCTAGACTCGAACGAGAACTGGTGCACGACAATGGGCCTTGCTGCACTCTTGGTTACGACACTCCCAGGTGATATGCTTAAGATAATTCTCATTTTCATTACAAACCATTATGAAGGGTTTATGGGTATATAATTCCTCAAAGAAAACATTTTTACGATTATGGATTATATCCGTAAACTATTTAATTTATGTTTTGTGTTTTACAAGTATGGAGTTATGTATTTAGATTCATAAACTAATCTAGTCTATGACATTTTTTAGAAATGGCGCCTAGTGGAAGAAATGGAAACCGTATCAATGCACAGACTCCATGTAGGGATTGACCTCCTAATCAAGATAATTATAGTGGAGCTGGTGATACAACTGGTGATGATCAGCTTCTCACTATACTGGGACAACTCACATAGGTTATGAATAATAACTATACCCATATGGAGCCCCCTGATCCGCAACGTGGAGGATCAATGTTAGATCACTTCATGAGTCAACAACCACCAACATTTAATGGGGGTATAAATCCACTAGTAGATGATAAATGGATCAATTCATTAGAGAAAATATTCCACTCCTTGGGGAGTAGCGAAAGGGAAAAAGTTGTCCTGGCAGTTTACCGCCTTACTGGAGATACTGATCAATGGTGGTCATTGATACAAAACACAAAGGAAGAAGATGAAGTATGAAGTATGGAATGGAGGGAGTTTAAAGAAATTTTCTTAGAAAAATACTTTCCCCATGACCATTGAGAAGATATGGAAGGGAAATTTCTCAGTCTGAGGAAAAAGGAGGATGATAATGTTGCGAAGTATGAGGCTAACTTTAAAAGGTTAGCTAGGCATGCATCAGATTATATACGTAACCCGAGGAGTAAGATTGATCATTTATTTGATGGGTTAAAACCATTTATTCATCGAGAAATAGTCTCACAATCATTTTTGTCATACGAAGACATTGTCTCATGTGCTATCAAGACAGAAAAGGAATTCTCTAAGTCTTATGACTTTAAAGTAAAGCAAGAGAAGAAGAGATTTGTTGATCACTCTGGAAATGGAAATAAGGGGACGGAGGGAAAAGTTGAATATCCATCCTGTAGTAAATGTGGGAAGAAACACCCCGACACTTTCTTGAAGGGAATGGGAGTCTGTTTCAAGTGTGGTAAAAAAGGCCACCAAGATCGTGATTGCAAGGGGAAGAAAGAAGCTACTGATGTTCAGTGCTATAATTGCAGGTAGATGGGACATTATGCAAATGAATTTCCTAAGCGTTAGGGAAACTAACCTCAGAAGAGGCCAAGGGATCAAGGCCAAGCTTATGCTATCACTAATGCTGAGGTTAAAGCTCCTAAAGACGTGGTGGCAGGTAATTTAATGGTTTCCAAAAGTTTAACCAATGCATTATTTGATTCTGGATCATTGAATTGTTTCATATCTTCCCAGTTTACTAAGAAAATTAGATATTTCCAATTTGATTTAACAAGGGAGTTGTCAGTTAAAACTCATAAGGGAAGTATCATTGCAACAAAGTTTTGTGAATCAGTTCCCATTAGAGCATATAAATGTTCTTTATCTAGTGATCTCATCGTCATACCCATGATTGAATTTTATAAAATCCTTGGTATGGATTGGATGTAATGGCCTGGACCTCTCCGGCCCATTCCTTTGTCAAAAAGAAGGCCACAAAGTGTTCTGGAGGTTAAAATGGACTTTTCCCACACTTTCCAGAATTTTGAAACTACACGCCGTATAGTTTTAGTACACGTCGTGTACCCCCTTGCTGGGTATACCCCATGTGGATGGTTGTGTCTTTTCCGTGTGGAGAAAATGGGTACACGCCGTGTAGTCCCTCCCCGCGTACGTGTTACCGTGTGTTGACCAGTCGTCGGCCGTGTGCCGCGTTGGAGCCGTGTCCCTGCCGATTGCCATAAATGGGTACACGTCGTGTGTCTAATCTTCACGCCGTGTAGTCCTTCCCCGCGTATGCGTTACCTTCAAACCGTGTGTTGACTAGTCAACGACTGCAGAACCGTGTTGGAGGCCGCGTGGAGACCATGTGAAAAAGGCCGAGTACACACCATGTACCATAAGTACACACAGTGTACTTTTGATTTTCACACCTATAAAAGGAAGGGTCCCCTCCTCCTTTCAACTCACACCTCTCCTCCCCTCTCCTCTGAGCAGAGCTCTCTCAAGAGACTCGAAGGCTCTTTCTTCCATAATTTTTTCGTATGAGCTCTGATTTACGATCCGTCAGTGGCCACGGGATCGTAACGATGAGGTGGAACTTCCGAGTTTGGATCCATTGTCTTTCCTTCAGCTTTTCCTCTCTGACTTCCACCTGAGGAGGTTTTTCCGGGACGTCGAAGAACGTCTTCTAAAGTTGATCCGGGGGAGCGTTGTGACCTGAACCTATTGAGGTAGGGATTTTACCTTCATCTCTCTAATTTGTGCATAATTAGGGGTGGGTATCCTTTTTGTTTTATTGAGAAATGGTTGAACCTTTAAATAAATATAATAACTGGTTAAAGAATGGGGATGGGAAGTTTTTGATTTCTGTTACTTTACCTTTTATATCCTGTGATATTATGTTGTGAAATGAATAGGCTTATGCCTACTAAAAATCACGGTCGTTGGGGGCCTTTGCGTGCGCAATTAAATGTTGCCCTATCTTTCTAGACCGTTATTGTGAATGGAACTTTGTTGAATGTGGAAATTGGTTAATCACGTAAAGTTGGCTATTTAAATGAAAATCCGGAACCCTTGTGTGATCACCCCGGTTGAACCAAAATGGAATAATGAACATGTGGGTGTTGGCTTGGTTACGTGGCATGTGATGGGGGTGTTTTGTGGGTTGTTGTGGAATGGGTGAGCAGCGGGGCTGCGGTTGGCTTGGTTGTGGGAAGATGTGAATGTCTGATGGTGATGGGCAGCGGGGCTGCGATAAGTTGTATTAAAGGGATAATGATGTATGGTGTGGTTATGGTGGTTGGCAGTGGGGCTGTAGGGATGGGTTTATATGTGAACAGACTATGGGTTGTGGTTAATAAATAATAAATGGAAGAGTTAATGAATGGTGGGGCTTGGTAATGAAACGAAAGTAATAATCAATGGGTTGGTTGGTTGTTAAGAAGGGTTTTGTGGTGCTGCTTGTGTTTTCATAACTTGCTTTGTGGATGGCAAGGATATGCTTACGATCGTTGTGGTTGGTTGTGGATAGTTTCCCAATATGTTAAGGAACTAAATGGGCTAATTTCTGTTGAGATGTGAAAACCTAAATGGGGTTGGGGTTGTTTGTTGTATGCATGCTTCGTGGTAGCAGTGCCGAGGGACGTGCTCAGTTTATCTTTTTAGAAGCCATAGGTTGGGCTGAGTGGTTTCTATATATATATATATATATATCTGTATCTTTTGTGTTTTATTGAACCGAACCCATGTTGATCACTTAGTGCCGAACACTCCCATTTCATGGGAGAGGGTGTTTTCCCATAGTTAATATCTCCTTCCTGCTCCTTCTCCCCTAGGCTGTGATGTCTTGAGGCGACCTTACACCCAAGACTCTTCGGGTAGGTTTCGATTGGGGTGATTAGGCCCAAGACTCTTCAGGCAGGCTTATAAGCTATAATGGCTTGAGGCGACCTTACACCAAAGACTCTTCGGGTAGGTTTCGATTCAGGCCCAGGTGTCTTCGGGCGAGAGTTCTGTTACTATTACTATTCCCAAGAATCTTCAGGATGATGCCCAGGTGTCTTCGGGCGGGGATGTGGTTGTGGTTGTGAGGCCCAGGTGTGTGTGCAGGCGGGATATGTGGTGGTGAGGCCCAGGTGTGTGCGGGCGGGATGTGTGGTTATGAGGCCCAAGTGTGTGCGGGCGGGATACGTGGTGGTGAAGCCCAGGTGTGTGCAGGCGGGGAGAGTGTGACAACATCAGGATGTTCAGCTAACTAATGGGAAATGGTGCAGGGTACCCAATACTCTTGTTATTATACTACCACTACCTGTTGTGATTGTGTTTTTGTGAGTGTGGCTGGTGAGGTTGGGTGGATAGTTTCCCTTGTTAGGTTTCTTCTGTTGTTCTCACAGGACATTAGGATGTATCCCCACTTGTGCACGAGAGCTTTAGGTTTCCCTATTGATTATACTTGTATGCTCACCCTACGTTTACTTTCAGGTTTCCAAGAGGACTACCAGGGCCATACAGGACCCTACTAGTCAGACAGTTGGAGTTGTTGTAGTTGTTGTTCTCTTGTATTCTTTTGGTATTGTACTTTTGAGATTTCTTGTACTTGTACCTTGTTATAAAATTGTTTAAACATGCATGTGGGCTTGGTTTGGGTTTATTTATATACACTTGTCCTTTTTCCTTGTTGGTGGTTGACTCATCCTATTTCCCGATCCTAAATAATAAAAAGGGTAATGCCTCCCATATTTGTGAAAACTCATACCCTTGGTGCTAGTCGCCAACCCGGGGCCTACTGGAGGTGGGACTCAGGGGTCATTATCTCCCTTTCACCATTGCCAGTTCAGGAGGGGTATCTTTGGTGGGAGGGGGTCGTGACAGAATGGTATCAGAGGTGATGAATGAGAGATAGGATGGTGTCTGGAGTTAGGTACAGTGAGGATTGCATGGGATGGTAGGGCAACAATGTTATTTAATCTTGGTGCGTGACATAGGCCAGGGAAGACCGGCTAGGACACGGGATTTTAGGGCCCCCCATGATCCGATGTAAGGACTCTGAGCCTACCGAACAACCAAGTGAGACTACATTGATTGTAGGGTAGAGAACCTAGGGAAGGTAAATGCATCATCATGATTGTGTTTTACTTGATTTTGGTGTTCTGGGAAAGAAATTGAAATAAAATGATAATTAAAACTTTGAGAAATTTCCTTACTACTTGGGCTTAGGCGATCCTTATTTACCATATAGCTATGGCACCTGGACGTCGTCCCCAGGTGGCTCAGATGGCCAAGGCCCATCAGATCCAGGCGGTCGATCAGTTGAGGATTGACCGAGAGGAGGAAGATAGCCAGTGGAAGAAGACTCTCAGTTCCTTCCAGCAGCAGACCCTCAAGAAGTACGAGGTTAGTACTTCGGATACGGAGACATAAGGGTGGCTTGAGGAGATAGGGATCGCTTTTACCTTGATCCGTGATCCGAGGGAGTACTGGGTTCCCCTAGTAGTTAGTCAGCTGAGAGGTGTGGAGCAACAGTGGGGGACACTCTACCTCGGAGAGAGGATAGAGTCAGAGGTTCCACGGGCTGACTTTGAGAAGGAATTATGAGAGTAATTATTTTCTTCCATGATCAAGGCGGAGAAGCGGCAGGAGTTACTCTCCCTTCAGCAGGGGAGTATGTCGGTATGAGAGTTGGGGATCAAGTCCAAGGATCTCCTGCGCTTTGCTCCGGATCTCTTTCCGGATGAGGAGTCTCGGGAAAGACGTTTAGAGGAGGTGCTCCATCCTTCACTCCAGTATGCTGTCACCCCCTTTACCCTTCCGACGTACATGGTAGTGCAGAAGAAGGCAGAGGTTTTAGAGAGGATGCACTCGCTGGGAGGTGCACCGCATGAGGTTTTTCATCCAGGTTCGTCGAAGGGGAAGGCAGTCAGAAGCAAGTCTCCTACGACAGGACCTTCCAGGTTCAGGCTAGTAGGGAGTAGGCCCCAGTAGTTCCAGTTCAGATCTTCGGATCCTCGTCCCTTTTCCACGAGCCCAGGACCGAGGTGTTTTTCTTATGGAGGTTTCGGGCATGTTCAGAGTCGGTGCCCGACCCGAGCTCCATACAGTGGAGGTGGGCAGGTTCAGTGCCCACCGCAACAGCACCAGTTGCAGGCGAGGCCCTTCCAGTAGCAGCATGACCATGCTCCTCTGAGGGTAGACTTTGTGGGAGGAGGCCGACCTCAGGGTGCTCCTCAGGGACCTTGACCAGGGCATGGTCGGGGAAGTGGATGACATCAGAGAGGCAGAGGAGCTGGGCGTGGACAGTTGCACGCAGCAGAGTTGGCAGCTCCAGCAGGACCAGAGGTGGTGCGAGGTACGATTTGTTTGTTCAGCACTCTTTTTTCTGCTTTGTTCGATTCGGGAGATTCACACTCCTTTGTTACACCTGGTCTATCCCATGCTTTGGGACTAGACGTAGAGAGACTTTCCGTACCACTGGTGCTGAGAACACCAGTTGGAGGCCAGACCAGCGTATATTTTGTTTTCCGGGGATGTGGGCTGACGTTGGGACCGCATCGATCTAGTGGGGACCTTCTTCTGTTACAGATGCATCCATACGATGTCATCCTAGGCATCGACTGTTTGTTTTCTGTTAGTGCCGTTATCAACTGCTTCTATAGAAGAGTCGTGTTCTCCGACGTGGATGGGCAGCGCGTATCTTTTGTTGGTGATAGGAGCTATCAGGCGGGAAGCCGGCATGTGGAGCGTCTCCTTTATATGTTGGGCGGGTTGTCAGTGGTTCCAGCTGATACAGAGATGATGGATGTCCCAGAGGTTGTTGGGGAGTTACTCGATGTTTTTCCTGAGGAGGTTGTGACTCTACCCCCCCGACGTGATGTTGAGTTCGGGATAGAATTACAACCTGGTGCCCGACCGATTTTGATGTCCCCTTATCGAATGTCACCTTCGGAGTTGCGGGAGTTGCGGATTCAGATTGACGATCTGATGGAGAAGGGTTTTGTTCGACCCAACGTGTCACCATGGGGTGATTAAGTTTTGTTCGTAAAGAAGGCATATGGTGGTCTCAGGCTATGCATAGACTACCGAAGGCTGAACTAGGTAACGGTCAAGAACTATTACCCCCTTCCAAGGATAGATGATCTCTTCGATTAGCTGAGGGGAGCAGGTCGGTTTTCTAAGATTGATCTATGATCGGGATATCATCAGCTGAGGGTGAAGGACATAGACATCTTGAAGACAGCTTTCAGGTGCAGGTATGGGAACTTCGAGTTTGTAGTGATGTTGTTTGGAGTTACGAATGCACCAGCTGTGTTCATGTTACTTATGAACTTTGTATTCCAAGAGTTTCTATACCAGTTCGTCATTGTGTTTATAGATGACATCCTGATCTACTAAAGATCATAGGAGGAGCACGTTGAGCATCTCAGGGCAGTCTAGGAAGTCCTTCGACACCACCAAATTTACGGGAAATTGTTGAAGTGTAAGTTCTTAACACAAGAAGTACACTTCCTTGGGCACGTGGTATATTAGCATGGAGTATCGGTGGACTCGTCGAAGGTGGAGGCAGTTGTTTCTTGGGCAGCACCCAAGAGAATTGGCAGAAGTTCGTAGTTTCCTGGGGTTAACAGGTTACTATCGGAGGTTCATTTCAGACTTCTCTCGAGTTCTTGCTCCATTGACAGCTTTGACTAGGAAGAATCAGGTCTTCCTATGGAGCGATTAGTGCTAGAAAGCTTTCGACTACCTGAAGGAGAAGTTGGTTAGTGCTCCCGTGCTCAGGTTTCCAGAGGAAGGGTTGTTGTATGAAGTGTTTTGTGATGTTTCTGGCCTTGGTCTGGGGTGTGTGCTGATGCAGAAGAAGGGCGTGATTTGTTATGGGTCTAGGCAGTTGTGTTGTCACGAGCGTAACTATGCCACCAATGACCTGGATCTTGCAGAAATAGTGTTCGCATTGAAGTTGTGGCGACATTACCTCTTTGGGGAGTGCGTTGTGGTCTTCTCAGATCACAAGAGACTGTGTTATATCTTCTCCCAGTGTGACTTGAACTTACGGCAGTGGAGATGGGTCTAGTTTCTCCAAGACTATGACTTCGAGATCTCTTACACTGAAGGTATGGGAAACATTGTGGCTGATGCCCTGAGCAGGAAGTCACATAAGGAAGTGGTTCGGGAATCCGCTGATGCTTGGAAGGTGATGGGAGAGTTGGCTGCCATGCACTTAGATGCAAGGGAAGAAGGTGTTAGAGGCTATTTGTTCCAGATGATGGTGCAATCCTCTTTGTCGCAGCAGGTGGAGGAGTCTCAGTGGGGGGACTCCGAGGTAGAGGTGATGCAGGATCGTGTCGATCAGGGGAATGCTCCAGAGGGATGGTCAGAGGACAGCCGACTTCAGATGCTTTTCTGTGGAAGGTTGTTTGTCCTAGAGGCGACGTGTGAGGGAGTTCTCCGTGAGTTCCATAGCTCAGCCTTGGTGGTACATCCAGGAGTTTCAAAAATGTACCGAGGCCTGAGGGATCAGTTTTGGTGGCCCAGGGTGAAATGGGTTGTGGCAGAGTTTGTGGCTAAGTGCCTAGTATGTCAGCAAGTGAAGGATGAACACCGTGTTACTGGTGGTTTGTTTCATCCTTTAGATGTCCCCGAGTGGAAGTGGGATGAAATCTCAATGGACTTCGTCACAGTACTACCCAGAGCTCAGGGTGGTTATGATGCTATCTGGGTAGTGGTGGATCGTCTGACGAAATCAGCTCACTTCTTAGAAATCAAGGAGTCGGGCCTAGTGAGTACCTTAGAATAGAGGTATGTAGACGATTTGGTGTGTTTTCATGGAGTTCCAAGGACCATCGTCTCAGACCGGGATACTCGGTTTACCTCACGAGTCTGGAGGGGCTTAAAACATGATTTTGGCACCCAGCTACGCCTTAGCACTTCTTTCCACCCCCAGACCAACGGGCAGACAGAACGGACTATCCAGACGCTGGAGGACATGCTGCGAGTATGCGTTCTGGATTTCGAAGGATCATGGGTATGACACTTGCCTTTAGTAGAGTTTTCCTACAACAACAGCTTCCACTCTACTATTGGCATGGAACTATTTGAGGTTTTTTATGGAAGGCCATGTCGTTCACCCATTTGCTGGGCAGAGGTTGGTGAGACAGGTGCTCTTGGACTAGAGGTAGTGCAGAGCACCATAGAGAAAGTCCAGATTGTACGTGAGAGGATGAAAGCGACTCAGGACCGACAGAAGTCTTATTCTGATCGTCGGAGGAGGCCCTTGGAGTTCTAGGTGGGGGATCATGTGTTCTTGAAGGTTTCCCCTCGACGGGGGCAGCGGAGGTTTGGGAAAGGGATCAAGCTCTCACCCAGGTTCATCGGACCTTTTGAGGTGTTGAGGAGAGTCGGTGAGGTGGCATATCAGCTGGCCCTGCCACCTCAGTTGGATAAGATTCATGATGTCTTCCACGTCTCCCAGCTTCGTCGGTACTTACACGATGACTCTCACGTTATTGACTGGGGAGAGTTAGATATGGGAGACAACATGACCTTCGAGTAAAGACCAGTCAGAATCGAAGATCGTAAAGAGAAGGTGCTCCATGGATGGACCATTCCCTTGGTTCGTGTGTTGTGGAGGCATGGCGGCCTCGAGGAGAGCACTTGGGAGCGGGAGAACCAGATGCATGCTTAGTACCCGGAGTTGTTTTGACTTGTGTTTTCCCTTGTTCTTATGAGCTTTGTGTTGATGTTGTACTCTGTACCTTTGATATATGGAATGCTTGGCTTGTCAGTTGTGAGACCTTTTGTTTCTTCGTTCCCTGGTAATGTGTAACATGTCCGAATGTGTGGGAAAGGGAAAAACTTGACCCTTAATCGAGACGCATTAACAGAGATGCGATTGAAACCATGCGAGTGAGTCAGTGCCGCCTAAAGTGGATAATATCTCTATATAGGTGAAGGAATTTCCCAAACCCACGTGTTCGGGCAGTGTGTTGGTTGTGTGGTGTTGGGGTTAGTGCATGTTGAAAAATCCTAATGTATGAAGTGGGAAGACCCAATCCTTAATCGAGACACATTAATGAGGATGTGATTAAACCCGTGCAGGCGAGTCAGTGCCACCTAAAGCGGATAATATCTCGACATAGGAGAAGGAATTCCTAACGCATATGATTAGGGTTGTGGTTGGGTTCCTGTTATAACGAGGACCCTAAGAGGTATCTTGTTGGGTTCCCCTGGGTTGGTTTTTTTGAATTCTCGGGGATGAGAATGTTTTAAGAGGTATCTGATGTAATGGCCCGAACCTCTCCGGCCCATTCCTTTGTCAAAAAGAAGGCCACAAAGTGTTCTGGAGGGTAAAATGGACTTTTCCCACACTTTCCAGAATTTTGAAACTACACACCGTGTAGTTTTAGTACACGCCATGTACCCCCGTGCCGGGTATACCCCGTGTGGATGGTCGCGTCTTTGCTGTGTGGAGAAAATGGGTACAGGCCGTGTAGTCCCTCCCCGCGTACTTGTTACCGTGTGTTGACCAGTCGTCGGCTGTGTGCCTCATTGGAGCAGTGTCCCTGCCGAGTGCTATAAATGGGTACATGCCGTGTGTCCAATCTGCACGCCGTGTAGTCCTTCCCGGCGTATGCATTACCTTCAAACCGTGTGTTGACCATTCAACGGTCACAGAACCGTGTTGGAGGCCCTGTGGAGACCGTGTGAAAACATCCGAGTACACGCCGTGTACTATAAGTACACGCCGTGTAATTTTTCTTTTCACGCCTATAAAAGGAGGGGTCCCCTCCTCATTTCAACTCACACCTCTCCTCCCCTCTCCTCTGACCAGAGTTCTCTCAAGAGACTCGAAGGCTCTTTCTTCCATAACTTTTTCGTCCGAGCTCCGATTTACGATCCGTCAGCGGCCACGCTATCGTAACGATGAGGCGGAACTTCCGAGCTTGGATCTGTTGTCTTTCCTTCGGGCTTTCCTCTCCGACTTACACCCGAGTAGGTTTTGCCGGGACACCGACGAATGTCTTCTAAAGTTGATCTGGGGGAGCGTTGTGACCAGAACCTGTTGAGGTAGGGATTTTACCTTCGTCTCTATAATTTGTGCATCATGCGGGGTGGGTATCCTTTTTGTTTTCTTGAGAAATGGTTGAAACTTTAAATAAATATAATAACTGGTTAAAGAACAGGGATGGTAAGTTTGTGATTGCTGTTACTTTACCTTTTATATCCTGTGATATTATGTTGTGAAGTGAATAGAATTATGCCTACTAAAAATCACGGTCGTTGGGGACCTTTGCTTGCACAATTAAATGTTGCCCTATCTTTCTAGACTATTTTTGTGAATGAAACTTTTTTTAATGTGGAAATTGGTTAATCACGTAAAGTTGGCTATTTAAATGAAAATTTGTAACCCTTGTGTGATCACCCCAGTTGAAACAAAATGGAATAATGAACATGTGGGTGTTGTCTTGGTTACGTGGCATGTGATGGGGGTGTTTTGTGGGTTGTTGTGGAATGGGTGAGCAGCAGGGCTGCGGTTGGCTTGGTTGTGGGAAGGTGTGAATGTTTGATGGTGATGGGCAGTGGGGCTGCGATAAGTGGTATTAAAGGGATAATTATGTATGGTGTGGTTATGGTGGTTGGAAGTGGGTCTACAGGGATGGGTTTATATGTGAACGGACTGTGGGTTGTGGTTAATAAATAATAAATGGAAGAGTTTATGAATGGTGGGGCTTGGTAATGAAACGGAAGTAATAATCAATGGGTTGATTGGTTGTAAAGAAGGGTTTTGTGGTGCTACTTGTGTTTTCCTAACTTTCTTTGTGGATGGCAGGGATATGGTTACGATCGTTGTGGTTGGTTGTGGATAGTTGCCCAGTAAGTTAAGGAACTAAATGAGCTAATTTCTATTGAGATGTGAAAACCTAAATGGGGTTGGGGTTGTTTGTTGTATGCATTCTTTGTGGTAGCAGTGCCGAGGAACATGCTCACATTCTCTTTTTAGAAGCCATAGGATGGGCTGAGTGGTTACTATATATATATATATCTGTATCTTTTGTGTTTTATCGCAACGAACCCATGTTGAGAACTTAGTGCCGAACACTCCCAATTCATGGGAGAGGGTGTTTTCACATAGTTACTAGCTCCTTCCTGATCCTTCTCCCCTAGGCTGTGATGGCTTGAGGCGACCTTACACCCAAGACTCTTTGGTTAGGTTTCGATTGGGGTGATTAGTCCCAAGACTCTTCGGGTAGACTTATAGGCTATAATGGCTTGAGGCGAACTTACACCCAAGACTCTTCGGGTAGGTTTCAGTTCAGGACCAGGTGTCTTCGGGTGAGAGTTCTGTTACTATTATGTTCCCAAGAATCTTCGGGATGAGGCCCAGGTATCTTCAGGCGGGGATGTGGTTGTGGTTGTGAGGCCTAGGTGTGTGTGCGGGCGGGATATGTGGTGGTGAGGCCTAGGTGTGTGCGGGCGGGATGTGTGGTTGTGAGGCCCAGGTGTGTGCGGGTGGGATACGTGGTGGTGAGGCCCAGGTGTGTGCGGGCGGGGAGAGTGTGACAGCGTCAGGACATTCAGCTAACTAATGGGAAATGGTGCGGGGTACCCAATACTCTTATTCTTATACTACTACTACCTATTGTGATTGTGTTTTGGTGAGTGTGGCTGGTGAGGTTGGGTGGATAGTTTCCCTTGTTAGGTTTCTTCTGTTGTTATCACGGGACATTAGGATGTCTCCCCACTTGTGCAGGAGAGCTTTAGGTTTCCCTATTGATTATACTTGTATTCTCACCCTACGTTTACTTTTAGGTTTCCAGGAGGACTACCAGGGCCGTGCGGGACCCTACTAGTCAGACAGTTGGAGTTGTTGCAGTTTCTGTTCTCTTGTTTTCTTTTGGTATTGTACTTTTGAGCTTTCTTGTACTTTTACCTTGTTATAAAATTGTTTAAACATGCATGTGGTATTGGTTTGGGTTTATTTATATACACTTGTCCTTTTTTCCTTGTTGGTGGTTGACTCATCTTATTTCCCGATCCTAAATAATAAAAACGGTAATGCCTCCCATATTTGTGAAAACTCATACCCTTGGTGCTAGTCGCCAACCCGGGGCCTACTGGAGGCGGGACTCGGGGGTCATTATCTCCCTTTCACCATTGCTAGCTCAGGAGGGGCATCTTTTGTGGGAGGGGGTCTTGACATTGGCTTTCTAGCCATAATGCAAAAATTTATTGTAAGTAGAAGGAGGTTACTATTTTTGATGACGATGATAAAGAACACCTTATCTTTAGAGAAAAAAACGTCTCCACCTAATTCTTATCTAGATCCACCCCCAGTAGCTCAACTAAATTCAATTATTGGGGAGGAAGAGAATTAAATAACTATAGGTGAGGAAAGGAATGTTCAAATAGAGGATGTACCTATTATGAAAGAATATGTTGATGTGTTTCCAGAAGATTTACCTGGACATCCTCCAGAACGTGAAATTGAGTTTTCTATTAACCTAATTCCTGGTTCAAGGCCCATATCGAAGACCCCTTATAGAATGGACATTGTGGAATTAGTGGAACTAAAGAAACATCTAGATGAATTGAGTAACAAGGGATTTATCCGCCCTAGTGTTTCTCCATGGGGAGACCCTGTTCTTTTTGTTAAAAAGAAAGATGGATCTATGAGGTTGTGCATTGACTATAGGGAGATCAATGCTATAACAATAAAGAAAAATTACCCCTGCCTCGCATTGATGATTTATTCAACCAACTTCATGGAGCTCAATACTTTTCAAAGATTGACCTTCGATATGGATATCATCAATTGTGTGTGAAGAAGGAAGAAATTCCAAAAACAGTATTTCGAACCAGGTACGGGCATTTCGAGTTTATAATAATGCCTTTTGGATTGACTAATGCACCCTCTTTCTTCATGGATCTAATGAATAGAGTTTTCAAGGAATATATTGATGACTTTGTAGTGGTATTTATTGATGATATCTTGGTATACTCCAAAAGCTACAAAGATCATGAAAATCACTTACACATTATCCTAAAGACTCTTCGAAGACATGAATTATATGGGAAGTTTAGAAAGTGTGAATTATGGATTCAAGAGATTTCTTTTCTTGGCCATATTGTCTCTAAGGATGGAATCTCTATTGATACGTCTAAGATAAGAGCAATCCAAGAATGGCCAGCACCTACGAGTATAACTGAGGTACACAGTTTTATTGGTTTAACAGGTTATTATTGATGTTTCGTCCAGAATTTTGCCTGATTGGCTAACCCATTAACAAAGCTCACATGTAAAGGGGTTAAATATGTATGAAAAAAAGAGTGTGAAGAATGTTTTGAATAATTTAAGAGAATATTAGTCAATGCTCCTATCTTGACTCTACCATCAGGGAATGATGGGTTTGTTATTTATAGTGATGCCTCAAAGAAAGGACTTGGTTGTGTCCTTATGCAGAATGATAGGGTTACTGTCTATGCATCATGAAAGCTAAAAAATCATGAGAAAAACTATCCTACTCATGATCTTGAGTTAGTGGATATAATATTTTCTTTGAAGATTTGGAGACACTATCTCTATGGTGAAAAGTGTCAGATATATACCGATCACAAGAGTTTGAAGTATATTTTCTCACAAAAAGAACTCAACATGAGGCAAAGGCGATGGCTCGAGTTACTGAAGGATTATGATTGCACTATACACTACCACCCGGGGAAGGCAAATAAGGTGGAATATGAATTGAGTAGAAAGGATCATGGAGCTCTGAACAAAATGAGAGTTGAAAAGGATCATATTTTCATGGATCTAGTGAAGATGGATATGGGAATAACCATTGAAGGTGAAACATCAATTATTTTTCAAATGGTTTACAAACCATCTTTACTAGAAAGGATAAAGAGTTCTCATACTAGTGATGAAGAGTTTCAAAAGAAGATTAAAGATATGAATTATGGGAGATTGATTGACTTTGAGTATGAAGATGGAATTTTGAAATTTGGGAAGAGACTTTGTGTTCCCAATATACCTGATCTAAAAAGGGAATTGTTGGATGATGCTTATAGTTCCAATTTACCTATACAACCTAGTAGTACTAATATGTATAGAGATTTGAAGGAACATTTTTGGTGGGAAAACATGAAGAGGGGGATTGCTGATTTTGTGTCAAGATGTATGGTTTGTCAACAAGTTAAAGATGGAAGGCAATAGCCTAGAGGAGTCATGAAACCTCTTCCCATACCTAAGTGGAAATGGGTAATATTACGATGGACTTTTTCATGGGACTACCAAATACTCCTAGAAGGAATGATTCAATATGGGTCATTGTTGATCGTCTTACCAAGTCCGCACATTTTCTTGCTATAAGAGAAGATCTACCACTTGAACATTTAGCAATAATATACATTAATGAAGTTGTGAGACTTTATGGAGTACCCCTATCGATTGTTTCTGATCGTGATCCCCATTTCACATCAAGATTCTGGAAAAGTCTTCAAAAGGCCTTGGATAATGAACTAAGTTTGAGCACTTCCTACCACCCACAAACAGATGGAAAATCAGAATGAACTATTCAAACCTTAGAAGACATGTTGAGATCCCGCCCACTTGACTTTCAGGGTATGTGGGATCAATATTTACCTCTGGTAGAATTTTTTTATAACAATAGATTTCATTCAAATATTCAAATGGTATCGTATTAAGCGTTATACGGAATGAGATGTCGCACACCAACCTGTTGGGATGATGTTTGTGAAAGAAAACTTTCAGGCCCAGAACTTGTGGAGGAAATGATGGAAAGGGTGAAGGTGATCCAAACCCACATCAAAGCGGCTCAAAGTAGGCAGAAGAGCTATGCCGATAATCGAAGGAAGGATTTGGAATTTCAAGATGGTGATCATGTTTCCTTGAAGGTATCTCCATGTAAGGGAGTTATAAGTTTCGGTAAGAAAGGTAAATTGAGTGGTAGGTACATCAGACCTTTCGAAATTCTAGAACGAATTGGGGTTGTAGCATACCGTTTGGCAATGTCGCCAAGTCTCTATAGAGTTCACGATGTATTCCATGTATCATTGTTGCGAAAATACATGCCTGACCCAACACATGTACTGACCTATGAGGAATTAGAACTAGAACCCGATCTATCTTATTGCGAAGAGCCTGTCAGGATTCTTGACACCCGAGAGCAAGTGCTGAGAAACCGAACGAATCGTCTGGTAAAAGTTCTATGGAGAAACCATAAGATTGAAGAGGCAACGTGGGAACCCGAGGAACTTATTATGAAGAACCACCCGAGTCTTTTTATGCAGTAATACTCTATAAATTGCGAGGATTCAATTATTTGAAGGAGGGGAGAATGTAACCCCCCAAGCTTCCACGGTACGTTTCCCTTTGAATAATGCAATAGCGTGTGTTGTACGCAACCTTGAGTTCTAACACACCACAACTAATCAAACTAGCCGTTATGAATAGTAATACCCACTTTTTGAAAATTTATAAATCTTATTTTTCAAAATGGGCTTCATTTTTGGATTCAGAATATCGAAATTAGCATAGGGTGAATTTTTGGTATTTTTCTGAAAAAATTCATTTTTTGATGAATAGTGAAACCACTAAGTGGTAGTTAAAATCTGATTTTTCCTAAAACATAATTTTAATGCTTCGGTGAGTTGAATTTTTAAAATCTGAGAGACACGGTTGATATCAGTAAGTAAAATTTGGTTCAATGAGATGAGAATAATTTTTGGTGAATAGTAACTGTTTACTTTTATTTACCACGGTTAAAAGTAAATAGGGTAATTAAAGGTAAGAATGATATTATTTTTACCCTGACACATGTCCTAATTCTATTTGATAAGCATAATTCAACTAAAAAAACTTTATGAATAAAATATTAACCTCTTTGGTCCAGTTTGATAAGATTAGGACATTTATTATTATTTAATTCAAAGAAGAGTTAAAAGAGTTAAAATCAAAGTTTAATAACTAATTTTTTTAATATAGGGTTACACATAAGATAAATTCTATTAAAAATATTAATTAAAAATATAAAAATATTTCCTACATAATAGTATTTTATTTATAATTTTTAGACATTAACTAATTTAATTTATTTATGACACAATGGTGATGCAGTAATTACCTTTTTAATGAAATATTAAAATAATTGATATTATAAATACCCAAATAAATATAATTTGAGAATTTTTGTAAATTAAACTAATTTTATAAGTTAATATGACATTTTCTTATTTATTTAATTAACTTTGTTCGAAGTAATCATTCTGTTATGATTTTCATAAAAATAAATTTTCCAAATTGTGTCAAAATTGACATAAAAGAGTTTTTAAAAAACATTTATATTATTAATTGATATAATATTCCTAAAAATATAAGGATCGTCCAAATGACTTAGATACGGTTATATATATTAATAATGAACCATTTGGGGTTATCTTGGATTTTTATAGTAATTTTATTAACTATATAATATAATAATACAAAGAGACAAAGTAAATGTGAAACTAATTAACTGAGAGTTAAATATAAATGATAAGGTTAATTTATTGACCCAAACCTGTATAAAACCTATTGGTTGAATGGATTTAGACCCATCCCCACCTTATCCTCAAAATAATCTACTTTGTAGCCATTATAAACCGAAAATAAATTTATTATAAAATAATATTTCTAGATTTTCCTAAGGTGCCCCTCACCCCTCTTATAAAAGGGCACTTCCCCTTCTCTCATTCTCACACCTTCAAAGCCATTTGGCTCGGCCAAACTCTACCCAAATATCCTCTCAAATTCCCTCCCTTCATCCTATAGTCCCTAATTTAGTCAGAAAGTCATCATAAGGATTCCTTTTGATCAAATCAAAAGGAAGAACCCGAAGAAGAGGTAACGTTTTCACCACCCTCTTTCAAGTTCCTTTCTTCTTCCACTTCTTCTTTCTTTATTTTTTCCATTATAAAATAATAAATTAATTATCTTCTATATATTGTGATGTTATTATAAATATGGTACAACCATATTCAGTATTCTACCCATCCTTTGAATGACATGTCACCATACGTGCGTACGTACGACTTACCGTCACCACGTCGTGGTGTAATTGTTATTCAATATATTATTATTTGTATGGGTATAATAATGAGTATAAATTATTTAAATAATAAATATAACATTATGATGATTCTATATATATGATATACCATCCAATTATATATGATATTAATATCAAAATAATGATATTATCCCTCGTGCGTACGTAGGGAATACCGTCTCTACAAACGCGATAAGATTCATTCCCCATCGTATCCATTCAAGACTAATTTCAATTTTATGGTTAAAAATAATGTTTATATACATAATATAATTCTGAATATGATTAATATAAAACCTATCCATTACAAACATGGCTTACGTAACCAAACTTATAAGGAGAATGGATCGGTTTTCACCCGAAACGACGATAGTACTAAGATATTATTAATAAAGAAATGATAGAAGATCATATATGATATCATATAAATGTATATGATTCTTGTATAATTTAATAACAATGATTTAACCATTATACAGGAGGTTAACCTACCCAAAACCAAGGAAAAGTACAAGTTAAGGGTTTACTTCACAATCTCTTCCTTATCCGAGGTTGTTTATACGTATTTATCTACTGGGACCTCGTTATCATCCACATCCATGTTTCTTAAAAATGTATTTCAGAAAATTTTGACAATTTAATAGAAAATGGGTTAAATTAATTTATACCCTTATACGTTTTTGAAAGGAATCTTTTCGTCGTTTTTTAAACAAGGTACTTTTTGACCTTTTCGACAAATTTAAGGTAAGAATGTTTTTTTAACTTATACAGTGGGTGCGGCTATTTTCCGTCATTATAACTTCATTGAAGCTTCCCATAAAATCTTATAAGAATATTTTCAAATTAAAGGTTTTCTTTTATAATTATTTGACTTTTAAATGATTTCAAGAAGGAGATATTTCTCTCAAATAGTTTTGATTTCATCCTTGTCAACATCCTTTGATAGATTTAAAGCTTATTTGAAATTGATTTATGATGATACAAAACTTCTATATTGTATTTATGGTTTTGTGATATGTTTGACTGTGGATGTGTTAATTTTATACCATTCATGATTTATGGATAAATTTTTTACATTTCATATGCTAGTTTCAATACGAATGTTTATGTTATGATTAAAACTTTTCATATGAGGAATGGATTGGACTTAGTATGTGACGGGTGGAGCACGCTGTAGCTCCTTGATGCATCGGTATGTCTCATGAGACAAACTAGTGTCTTGGTACAAGGCCTTGACAAAATATTATTTGTAGTCTTGGCACAAGGCCTTGACTATGTGGTTATGATAGTCTGACATTATGCATTCCCTTATTATGAAAGTGGTGATTGATATTGTATGTGATTATTCGACTAGTAGAATATCCATGTGAGTAAGTAAATGGAATTATTTGATTTTATTCATGCCATATTATACTGAAGTTCAAGTTTAAAATGGATTTTTTTAGTTATACATTTCGTTAAATGTTTATGTTTACTTGTGAAAGTTTCCTCTATATTGTTATCCTTACTGAGCATCTGAGCTCACCCCTTCCAATGTTTTACTTTTACCAGGATGTGAAGAAGTCTATTATGACTGAATTGCAGGAATATTCTATGGGGATGTGAAGAAAAGTTTTTGTTATAGTTTTATTCAATTTATGATGTAATGTAAGACATATAACTATATATAGTATTTTCCAAGGCTTCTAAACCAATCGGTATTTCGAGTTTTGATCCCTTGTGATCATGCCAATTATGTAATAATGCACCGACTCTGGGTAACTGGGGTCGGGGAATTACATGACTAATGATCCTATAGTTTTTATGTATTTCTTAAAACAAATATTCCATTAGTATCTAGACACTTTTGTGGTAGTGTTCATGGATGATATTTTGGTTTATTCGAGATCTTAGCATGAGCCCAAGCATCTTCTAATTTTTGTTTTGGAAATAATAAAGAGTCACCATTTGTTTGGAGAACTTTTGACATGAGGTTTATGGATCAAATAATTGAAGTTATCAGGGCATATGATTTCCAATCATGTCTTTTCAGTTGATTATGAGAAGGATAAGGATGTATTTTCATGGGTGGAGACATTGAATGCCTTTGAGATTCAAATTTTCCTTACTCTTGATGGATAATATTGATGGTTCATCAAGTATTTCTTAATTTTTTCACCATTTTTGGATACTCTTACTAAGAAGGATGTTAAATTAATATGTTATGTAAAGTGTGAAACCTCTTTTGATGAACTGAAATGACTTATGACATCAGATCCTATTTTGGTCTTACTTAATCCCAATAAGGTGTATGTGGTATACTATGATGCTTCTAATGCTAGTTTAGGTCACATGATTTTTCACAATGATCATGACATGGCGTATGGATCTCATCTTCTTAAGACATATGATAAGAATTAACCCACTCCTGATTTATATATTTCGGTCATTATGCATGTGATCAGATATTAGTTGCACTATCTATTTGGGGAGAGGTTCACAATATTTTATAACCATAAGAGTCTGAGATATATATTTTCTCAAAAAGGCATGAATCTCATAAAGAAATGGTGGGTGGAATACATTAAAAAATTAAAATTTAAAATATCCAACACCTTAGGGAAGGTTAATGTCATTGTAGACTCTCTTAGCATGAAAGTACAATCATTGGCTATTTTGGAATCAAGGAAATTGTGAAACCTTATGGGACTCTTCACTCAGTTGCATCTGAATACTCAGGAGGATGTTTTAGGTATGGTTTTGACCATTTTTCAGTTATCATTATCTCTCATTAAGTATATTTTTTAGGTTTAGAAATAATAATATGAGTTCAAAATAATTTGAGAAACCATTAATGACAGGGAAACTATTTCTGGTTAGTCACTCCCTTTAGATGGTATTCTCCATTTAGTGATCGATTTTTTATAATGTCATCTATGAGGAGATTATTTTTGTTTTACTATCATATTTCTTCATGGACTATTCATATGGTCACTATAAAGTTCAATATTGACATGATATAATCTTTAAGGTTGTTGGGTATAAAGCGTGACATTACAGATTATGTGTTATGCTATTACACCTATTAACAAATAATGTTAGAGCATCTAAAACCTTTTGGTTTAATGCATCCTCTTACAGTGCCAATTTTGAAATTGGATGATGTGTCTAAGTATTTTTTTTGGATTACTAAAAAGTACTTTAGGGAATAATTTTATTTGGTTGGTGATTGATCAATTGATGAAATTGGATTATTTCATTATGATCTGAGACACCACTAAAGTTGAAGATCTGGGTAAGCTATATATGAAGGAGGTTATGAGGTTACATGGGGTTACCTATACCATTGTTTTTTTTACAGGGATCCTAGGTTTACCTCATGATTTTATAATATTCATTAGGAGGTGATGGGGACTCAGTTTAGGTTGAGTAAAACTTACCATCCACAGATAGATAGTCAAACAGAGCGTGCTATTCAGATTATGAAGGATAAATTCGGTGCCTACTTCTTAGATTTTGGTGAATTGTGGATAACCACATGAGACTATCCATATTTTTTTATATAAATATATATTAATCATTGATTAGAATATATCCCTTTGAGTATTTTTATGGTCACCTGTGTAGATCGCCTCTTTTTTGGGAGAGGTGGGAAAGACCTCTCTTATGAGATAAAGTCTTATTTAGGATAGATTTGTGAGGATTTAGAATATACATCAATGTATGTTTACATTTAAGATTTGGTATAAATTTTCTATAGATCAATGATGTTGTTCTTTGTATTTTTCTATTGGTGAACATTTTTTCTTGAAGGTTTCTCCTCAGTTGTGTCATCATCACCTTAGGAAACATGGAAAGTTAGATCTGAGATATGTTGTACCATTTGAGGTCACTGAGAGACTTTAGTATTTTGGTTATTTATTGGCATTACCAGCTCAGTTGATATGAATTTATGATGTTTTCCGAATATCTCTGCTCAAGAAGTGTCATATTGATCTATCTCTCATGTTTTGAGTTGGGAATATATTGATTTATATTTACATTATAGAGAATCTAGTGAAGATATTTGATTCTTGAGTGAAAGTCTTGTTTGGAAATCCTAATAAATTTGTCAAGGTGTTATGGAAACATGAATCATATTCTCATGAGGCTTGGGATAAAGAAAATTTAGTGAGTGAGTAGTGGACTCATCTCTTTCTAGAGCACCCTTCTTCCACATGAATTCCCAAGGAAGAAAATTCTTATGGTGTGGAGATTCTAAAATCTTGGATTTTGAGGTATCATCTTTCGATGTTTAAGAGTGTTTTTGGGGTTTAGAGGGATTAAAAGTTATTTTTGGGTGTTAATATAGAATACGGGCTAGACATAGCCTGTATGAGCTATTTATTATATAAGATTTGTCTTACAATTTAAATGTTTATCTTGTAACAAGTTTTGAAAATGATTTATGAAATAATAATCTTACAATATAGAAAATTTCCTTTAACACCATAAATTTATTTTAACTCATAAGACCTATTTTTGAACCGTAAATTCATCCACCGTGATTTTTAAAATGAGGCGATGTATTTCTTATTGTACATGTTTCTTTGGGGTTTTACATTATAAAACCATGGTTTATGATATAAATATTTTAACCAAGTAGGTTTTAGTTGTGCTACATATTGGCAATCCCTCCCATTCGTTGTACAATGGACTCTCTCTAACTTTAATCAATTATAGGTTCGATTTGGGTGATCACCACTACTTTAGAGTTCCTCCATTGAATGTTCGATCTTTAGGGTGTTACTTCTCTCCAGTAAGCATTCTTTCTATTTATTCATTAACATTGGTCACGACAACATCGGGTCACTATGTTTTTGGATATTTCAACTTAGTGGTGATGTTATGGTTGATTCCTTAAAGATCTATTGTGTGATCTTCTCTTGGAGGCTAACCCTCTAGTTTTCTGTGGTGCATCACAAGGATTCTTTGAGGTATGTGTTGTTTTATCTTCTTCACCAACCATTCTTCATATTTGATTGATTCTATGATGCATGATTCAATTACAGGGCCTCTGCGGTTATCTTTACCTTCTTTCTAGGTTGGTGTATCCCTTTTCAGGCATTGATACCCATGTTTGAGTTAGGTGGTTCCATCTCTAGCATATTTTGGATGAACTCTATTGATCTTGTTTTATTAATTGTTTTATATAGTAATTTTCATAATTGATTTGTGTATGTGGAACTATTTTTTTAATAAAATGTGGTTTTCCCCATGTTTTGGTAAAATAAAATGTATTTTCAAATAATTTTTAAGTGGGTTTATGAAATGGTTTTCAAAGAATGTTTTTCAAGAAAATATTTGGAAAATGTATCACATGGGAAACCTTCAATACTTAGATGGGAGGTGTAGTAATATTCCTCATCCATTAAAACTATTAGGGGGTTCACTCATGGGGTATTCCCATGATCCCTAGGCCTATTGTTCAAGTGAATTATTATAAATTGTGAGGAGTTTCTCTTTATAGGATTTTTATGTACTCTATGGACTCGATGGATATGTCCAAGGAATTGATATGTGTGATTTTCTATGTTTTGGTATGAGTGTGTAGACCCTATTATGCCTTTTGATGCATGAAATGTAAAGGCACCAAATTGAGGAGGTGATGTTTCTATCTTCTATTTTTGGGTAGCTGGTGGAGAGATTTTGGGAGTTTTCCTATGCTATCACATGGAGTAGTTAGTTTTTTTAGTTGTCCTTTGCTATGGGACATGTACTTTGGGTTGTTTTAACTGATTAAGTTGAATCGTTTCTGCTACCTTGTTTAAGTGTTATGGAATATGTTTTTCTATTTTATCTTCCACTATTTATTTCTAATTTTTATACATATTCCATGCGGTTTTCTTTTAGTTGGGTTAAATAGTTCCCTCTGGTTATTATTGATGCCCAAGTACTAGTCTCTAGCCTGCGTGGATTAGGAATTCCCTTCATGTCTGTCATGGATCAGGTCAGGTAACATGTTTTGAGGGTAACCCAAGTTGGTTTTTTATAGTTTGGAATCAAAGTTAGGTTATTCTTAGTGTAGGGAAGTTAGTAGGCATGAGATAAGATTTTTGAGACTTAAGAGGTATCTTGTAGTGAGTTCCAAGTCAGCTCTTTCCATGATGAGATTTGAGTTACTATGGGATGTTGTGATGCATGTCTCATGTGTTGAGTTCTTGATATCAATCTTAGTTTTTTTCTTATGGTTTTCTATTTTGAAAATAGTATTTCTAGTTTTCTGATCATTTATTCTACTTTTGGTGTACAATGATATTCCTATGAGATATCTTCCATAGGTTCCATAGAAGGGTGAAATAGATTCTCCTCATGGGAATCCGCCTTTGGATCAAAATATTTTATATACTATCATGTGAGAAGTTTTTTCGATGGACTGAATTGTACCATAAGTCTAGAACATAGTTTTTAAGGTACAACTAGGAACTGGAGGAGAAAGGGATTGATCATGATAGTTCATATGAAAGAAACCACTATCCTTTAAGGGTATTAATGATCCCCAAAATGTGGATAACTGGATGGACACGGTTGTTATGGTTTTAAACTTCCTGGATAAACCTAAGAATATCAAGGTGAAGTGTATGGAGTTTAGACTTGGGGGTCCCAGAATGAGATGATGGAATTCCATGGTATAGGAAGATAAGAATGTGGGATTGGACTAGAAGGGTTTAAAGATTTAGTTATTCCGAGAGTCTCTGATGATGACAAAGTCTCCTGAGTTCCTCTCTTTGTAGCTGGGATAGCGTTAAGGTTCAGAATACACCAATCGATTCATAAAGCTAGTTCATTTTTCTAAGGAGGTAGTGAATAATGACAAATAGAAGGCTTAAAATTAATTTCATGGTCTTCAATATGATATCAGATCACATGTATTCGTATTTAAAACTTATAACTATATAGAGACATTAGAAAGGTTTATAATGTAAGAGATAGATGTGGAAGGCAAGATTGTATTTTATGGAACTTCTCTTCCACCTAGTGAAAGAATCATTGGCATGCATGTATAGAAGAGGAAGTGGAATTATCATCACAGGGGTAGTGGAGGTGGTTATCAGCAACATGATACCTCTATACCATCGGTTATAGCTAGTAGTGTACCCCTGACTTTATATTAACATGGAAAGTCTAGACACACACAAAAACCTTGTTCTTCCCCTTTAAATATGTTCAATGGTTGTAGAAACTACGGACATTTACAGAGCTTCCTTAAGGCTATGTCTATGCCTCATTATAGAAAGGGATTATCAAATCCAAAGGATACTATGGCATAGTAAGATGCTTCAATGTCTATACGGCTCTATCCAAAGGCCTCAGGAGTGAATCACCTTCACACAATAGAAGAGTTTTCTATGGAGACTGATGTAGTTCCAATGATAGTGAGAGGTACTATATTTATTTCATCTTTTATAGTGATTTATTTATTTGATACCATTTCCTCCCACTAATCTATTTCTGATTATTTTGTTGATAAGATTAAACATACAATGTAGGTCATGTCCTTTTTTATGGAGTTTGAGACACCTATTGGAAGAGGGAAGAGAAGGGGTTTCAATGTAATTCTTATTCTCTATCGATAGCTATTAAAGAGTCAGACTAGGGTTTCTTTTTTTCTTGATATGGATATGTTTGATGTCATTATTTGGATGGACTGTCTTATTATCCATCATTTTTAGGTTGGTTGTTATCATTAACGTGTCTCATTACCTAATTCCAATGAGATCTCTTGAATGTTTAAGGGAGAGTGGGATCCAAGTTCTAGTTGTGGGGAACCTTTCTTCATATAGCCTAGGACTTTGTTATCTTATATTACATTTTAAATATATCATGTTTCTTTTTTTGGTAATATTTCCCTACTTTTCAAGCATTTTCCTAATTTTTTCCCATAAAAAATCTCCAACCTTCCCTGAGAGAGGGAGGTGGAGTTATCTATTGATCAGGTTATGGGTACATAGCTGATCTCGATAACCTCTTATCATATGTCACTTGAGAAGCTAAAAGATATCAATATTTAGTTAGATGATCTAATAGAGAATGTTTTTGTTCTTCCTAGTGTTTTTCTGTGGGCATCCCTAACACTCTTTGCTAAGATGGGTGATGGTTCACTTTAACTGTGCATATACTTTGAATCAGGTGATGATTAATAATAAGTATCAATTTTCCCACATGGATTATTTATTTGATCATATAAATAGGGAAAGGTAGTTTTTAAAGATTTATCTTTGGATGAGTTATCATCATCTCAGGGTTTTGAAGTCTGATATTCAAAAAATATATTTTTGGAGTAGGTATACCTATTAAGAATATATGGTGATTCCGTTTGTTCTGACTAACTCTACTATTATTTTTTGGATTTGATGAACCAAAATTACCAACAGTATGTCAGAACTTATGTGGTAGTGTTCAAGGATGATATTTTTGTTTATTCAAGATTCGTGTGTGAGAATGATAAGCATCTATTTTTTTTGGAAATCCTAAGTAGTCACCATTTGAATGAAAATATTTCAAAATAATGTTTCTAGATATAAGAAGTGAATTTCTTAGGCCATGTTATTTCTGATAATGGATTATCAGTTTACCCTAATAATTTTAAATATGTCCTGTCATTGAAGAATTGACAAAAGGTCTTTGAAGTTCAGACATTCCTTGGTCTTGTTTGATACTATTGATGGCTCAAAAAGGATTTCTCAAAGTTAGAATCAATATATAATGTTCTTATCAAGAAGGGTATGAAATTCATATAGGATAGAAAGTTTAATACTTCTTTCGATTAAATGAAATGTCTTTTGACACAAACCACTATTTTTTTCTTACTCGATCCCAATAAGGGGTACATAGTATAAAATGATGTGTCTAGTACTTATAACATCCCCAAATGACAAAGGGTTAAATGACTAAATGACATGACTCATGTCAACAAGGTACACCTTCCTTTTCATGAGCCAGTATAATTAGAACTTCATGGTTAGGTGTGCTTGGCCTGGAGTAGTGATCAGGATGGTTGACCTCCTGGGAAGTTCCCCAGGGTGTGTGTGAGTGAGGACAAAGCACACTGGAAAGGACATGTGTTGGCCTGTAGGGACTTTCATTAGTCAGATGACCCGTTCAGACACATGAGTGGACCCTGGGGTGGGCCCCACGTGTCTGTGGGGAAACTGGTGGTACCTGGCGGGCCAGAACCCGATGTCCATGTTAAGGCGGGGTGGATATGCTGTCACCGGGACCCAGTTGTCACATTTGGTATCAGAGGAGGAACCCAACCTTAAGTGCGGTGCACTGCCTGGGTTGAGATGTAGGGCCCACAACGAGGGCGTTGTGCTCTAAAGGGGGGGGGGGTGATTATAACATCCCCAAATGATAAAGGGTTAAATGAATAAATGATATGACTCATGTCAACAAGGTGCACCTTTCTTTTCGGGAGCCTGTATGATTAGAACTCCATGGTTAAGCGTGCTTGGTCTGGAGTAGTGATAAAGATGGGTGACCTCCTGGGAAGTTCCCCAGGGTGTGTGTGAGTGAGGACAAAGCACACTGGAAAGGACATGTGTTGGCCTGTGGGGACTTTCATTAGTCAGATGACCCGTTCAGGCATGTGGGTGGACCCTAGAGTGGGCCCCACATGTCTGTGGGGCAACTGGTGGTACCTGGCGGGCCAGGACCGGGACCCAGTTGTGACATTACTGGTCATGGTTGCATTATTATGCACAGTGATCATGTTATATCCTATGGATCTCATCATCTTCAAACTATGAGAATAATTACACTAGTAATTATTTGTTTCTTGCTGTAGTTATGCATGTTCTTAAATGTTTGTGGCACTATATCTTTAGGGAGTGGTTCGAAGTCTTTTTTGACTATAAGATTCTGAGTTATATCTATTCATATAAATACTTGAATCTTAGGTAGATATGGTTTTTGGAATACCTTCAAACATGCAACTTTGAAATCACTAATACCCCAAGTAAGGGGAATGTCGTTATAGAATCTTCTAGTAGGGAAGTTCCACCACAAGTTGTTTTTGAATTAAAGAATGAGTGGAGCCTTATGGGACTCTTCACTCGGTTTCATTTAGAAACTGTGGATGATTTTTTAGGTATGGTTATGAACAATGTTCAATTACCATCATCTATCCTTGAGTATATTTTATGGGGTTTGCAGTAGGATGATGTGTTCATAGGAATTCAAGAAACTCTTTAATGTGGGGAGATCATTTCTAGTTGGTCTCTTCCTTCAGGTGGTATTATCCTCTTTGTGGATCAGTTTGTCCTTCCAATATCTGTAAGAATATTTTTTTGAATATTATAATTATTTATGGGCCATTCATCTAATAACTATGAATATAAATTATGACTTGAGATGGAGATTATGGTGGTCGGGTATGAAGCATGACATTGTAGATTATGTGTCCCACTATTACACCTGCTAACAGATAAAGGTAGAGAATATGAAACCTTCTAATTCTCTACAGAATCTGTTGGTGTTAGATTGAAAATGGGATGATGAATTTTTTGACTTGGTTGTGGTATTAGAATGGACTATATGAGGGAATAATTCTATCTAGGTGATGATTGACCAGTTGGTGAAATCATCTCATTTAATTTCAATCAGAGACACCACTAAAGATAAATATATTAGTAATATATATATGTATGAGGCTGTGAGGTTACATGGGGTTATATTTTTTTAATGACTTGTATTTACTAGTTTTATTTTTAGAAAATTACTTGGAAAATTACAAGACTAGACGTTGAAATCACCTATACCCCAAGTAAGGGGAATGCCGTTGTAGAATCTTCTAGTAGGGAAGTTCCACCACAAGTTGTTTTTGCATTAAAGAATGAGTGAAGCCTTATGGGACTCTTCACTCGGTTTCATTTAGAAACTGTGAATGATTTTTTAGGTATGGTTATGAACAATGTTCAATTACCATCATCTATCCTTGAGTATATTTTATGGGGTTTGCAGTAGGATGATGTGTTCATAGGAATTCAAGAAACTCTTTAATGTGGGGAGATCATTTCTAGTTGGTCTCTTCCTTCAGGTGGTATTATCCTCTTTGTGGATCAGTTTGTCCTTCCAATATCTGTAAGAATATTTTTTTTGAATATTATAATTATTTATGGGCCATTCATCTAATAACTATGAATATAAATTATGACTTGAGATGGATATTATGGTGGTCGGGTATGAAGCATGACATTGTAGATTATGTGTCCCACTATTACACCTGCTAACAGATAAAGGTAGAGAATATGAAACCTTCTAATTCTCTACAGAATCTGTTGGTGTTAGATTGAAAATGGGATGATGAATTTTTTGACTTGGTTGTGGTATTACCATGGACTATATGAGGTAATAATTCTATCTAGGTGATGATTGACAAGTTGGTGAAATCATCTCATTTCATTTCAATCAGAGACACCACTAAAGATGAATATATTAGTAATATATATATGTAGGAGGCTTTGAGGTTACATGGGGTTATATTTTTTTAATGACTTTTATTTACTAGTTTTATTTTTAGAAAATTACTTGGAAAATTCCAAGACTAGACGTTGAGATGACATGGAATTCCGAGGCCTGGTGTGCCCAGAATGGTCTGTCAAAAAATGTTATGTTCTTTAAATAAAAAGCATGAGAAGTTTTCCTAAAAAGTTGAATTACTCTTAAATGGGTTCCCAGATAATAAATATGAGGGCACCGTTGTGTTCAGAATGGTGAGTTTACCCTAGTTGCGACTTAAGTTTAGTCAGCATAGGCCTCCAGCGAGAAAACCCAAAAATGGGATAACCATAAATAAAATAATTAAACAATGTTATTTTATTTTTAAATCCTCATTATTCATAAATGGTAACTCATATTGGAAATATGAGAGTATCCTTGGGCTCACATGGGTGTTATTTCTTTAGGTGGGTCCCAAATTCAATCGGAGCGGGTCGAGGGTAAAAGTTAATTTTTGGGTGTTTTAAAGAAAAATAAAATAAACTTAAGAAATTTTATTTTATCCAAAAACGATTTTCTACAATGTAATGTTAAGATGGCCATTTCATTTCAAAAATGAAATACAGTAACAACGCTGCAACTCAAGAATAATAGTAACATTGTTTCTTTTCAAAAATGATATAGCATAACGATGCAGAAAATCAACATAACAAAAATGATGGAACATGTTTCCTCTATTTAATTGTTTAACAGTGATATGAGATCGTTGGAAAGATCTGGAATTATCTCTAAGGTGTTGGAGGAGAGGATTTGGAAAGTGGAAAACAGTGAAGAATGATACATCGCCACAAGTTTCTTCCATACCCTTCGAAGGATCTCGTCATCGACGAGAGTTGTGGATCGAGAATTGAAAAAAGAAGGTGGAGAGACTTAGTTATTCCATAACAATCGATCCAATTCCATGTAGTGGTTAAATTCTAGGTGAATTAATTTCTTCCTCATTCACTGGTTTGGGAAACAAATGCGAAACAACCCACAAACATGTTGACCTGCAGATTGCTCACTTGTTTTGCAGGATGAGATTTGAATTGCGGGAAATTATGTGAGTTGGATTCAAGTGATGTTTCCTTTTCTTCATAAAAACTTCTAACCAAGATGAATAATTCCAACACAAACAAAGGTCATGGTCTATCCTTTGTGTGTTCCTTATGAATTCTTCTACTTCAGACTTTTCTTCCATTATTCGTGTTGTGACGGTAAACACAGTCCAAGAAGAACCACAACGGTGGATCAACCCGGGAATGAGGTCAAGGGAGACGACGATGTTAGGGTAAAAGAACACTGGCATGGGAGCTAAAGGTAATTAAGGGAGAGATGCGACAATGCAGGCTGCAATGAAGATAGAAAGTTGTGGTGAGGAGGGCCCTGACGATGAAAAGGGCCGCTGTTAGTGGAACCCACAATAGCCACTGTATGTGGTGGACCAAGCCTATTGGGAGGAGGCATGCAGTGGCCGTGGTGGTACACGATGGCTGCAGCATCTGGCGGCGGCACTCCGTGGTAGTAGAGAGGCTCGTAGAAAATCCATGGGCAATTGAAGAAGGACACACCTAGGGTGGGCTGTGGAGGGTGACAACAAGCAGTTAACATAACGCGTGCGAGGAGGTGGTCGTTCGAGTCGACCACATGATACATAGTGGACATGAAGCTTGCCGCATTCAGTCTCAATAGAACTACTCCGCCAGTGCGGGCTGGGATAGAGGGGGAACATGGCATCTAGGTGGCCCGGCTGGGCAGAAACCGGCCCACCCACGCAAGCTAAGCCGGAGGAAAGGGACTGGTCTACTGGGCAGCCCGACGGGCTGGACCCTTGGCCCAATAGGCCAGGCCAGGCTGGATCAGACTAGACCCGACCGAGTTGGGTTTGGTTAGACAAACTGGGGTGGACTCAAGTCGGTCCAACTGGGTCATATCAGAGCTGAACCAATCGGCCCCTTTTTACTAAAGACTCATAATTTATAAACCGTGCTTCCGATTGAAGAGTTGTTTGAGGAATTGAGACCCCCCGTGATGAGACAGTCCTTTTGAAATACTCAAAGTGAGTTTTTATGGAATTTGAAATATGAATGATGGCTTGAGAAGTATATTATCCTATAATAAAGTATTCTATGAGCAGAAATCTTCTGGATGGTTGTGACAAGAAGGAAGTGGAGAGAAAACCTCAGTGGCCTGGTAGCCGAGAAGACCTCAGTGACCTATCAGATGAGCAGACCTCAGTTGCCTGGTATCCGAGCAGACCTCAGTGGATCGGCAGATGAGTGGACCTCAGTGTCCCAGTAGCCTAGCGGACCTCAGTGGCCAGACAAACGAGTGGACCTTAGTGGCTCGGGAGCCAAGGGGACCTCAGTGGACCGACAGACAAGCAAACCTCAGTAGTGCAAAATACCTTAGTGACTCATTGGGGATGAGTCCCTCAACAGTACATGATGTTTAGCTTTACAAATAATAGTCTATATTTCTATACTTTAGATTATAATTGTTTGAGATGACTCTAGTAACTCCTTTGATTGTACTTATCAGAGGTCACACATCATGTACCTATTTGGTAGTCTAATTATTGTATTGCTTTGTGGTATACGCTTGTGGTTTGGGGTCCTTACTAAGTATCTTTTTAATCACCCCTGCACAGGCTTCGACCGCACATTCCATGTCTTGTGCAGATGATCGACACTTTGATAGAGTCCTTTGTGCACCTGGTCTAGGTTGTTCTTAGAGTGACCTGACAAACAATATGTGCTTCTACTACTTCAAAAAACTATTTTTGTACCTACCCTTCTGTTAGGGTTTGCGTGCGAAGGAGTTCCATAGATTTTTTATTTTTCTTTTCTGTTTCAGTTGGGCTTGTATTCTAGCCCTATTTACCTTTAGTTTTATACTATTTTACCTTGTGTTTATTTACATAGTGTATTCACCTTACAATATATGGGGATTGGAGTTATGTTCATGTTTATAGGTACTTAGGAAAATTCCTCCCATTTTTTTGGGATATGCTTGTAGGATCGAAATAATCAATGTAGATGCTCAATATAAAAGAGGGGGGGGGGGTGAATTGTATACTTTAAAAATTCTTTGGAAGTTTTAAAGATAGTTATGTTTATCAAGGTTAAATAAGGTAAATTCACTAAACCTCTTAATTCACCAAACATTATAGGTTCTGCAAATATGGTTCCGGGAATTTAGGTTCCGAAAATATGGTTCTGAAAATGAAACTTAAGAAAATTTTACAATAACAAGATTCTACCTTAAAGCGTATATAATCTCACTAATCAGAGTATACAAAAAATAGGAAGTATAATATATTTATACTTTCCTTAGCAATAAAAAATTTAGTGGAAATAAACTTGTAACAAAACAAGTAACAAGTATAGAATATTTTAACCCAAAGAGAAGGGTATCCAACAACCTTGGATAAAGGTCACTTGATTTATACTTTCACGAAAGTCTATCTTACCCACACCAGGGTAAGCCCTCAATATGAAGATCAGTATCTGTATTTTTATATCTGCAAGCCCTCGAAATTCAAGGTAGTCAGCACCTCTATCTCCCTTAGAAATGAAGTCCTCGAACTTTAATGTAGTCGACGCCTATGTCCTTCTATCCCTGGAAGCCCTCGAATGTACTCAAAAACATTCGGAGTCGCACGATGTAATCCTAACAAGAAGTTTAGTACACACTAATCATGAGAGTATCTCTCTCTAGAAATCACTTCAGATCAAAAATTATCCAAAAGTTTTGAGCTCGTTCATATGAGCTTCTATTTATAGGCACATCTCTAATGGTGAGCTCCCTCCTCCAATGATCATATTTTTCCTTGAATTTCGGAGGGACCTGTACGCGTGTCACTCAAACAATGGTTAGTTAGAAACTGAAAGTATGGAATCTTTTCATAATTATATCAGGGATAGAAAAAATATGGTTGCTTAACCAAAACCAATATTCATATTCTAACCAAAAATAATATTCGGAGTCTAAGTGAAATGAAACATAAGAGTCTATATTATAGGATATTAGGATTCTGTATACCAGGAAATTCGTAGTCTAAAATCATCAGAGTTCATAAAAAGAATTTGGAGTCTGATATCATCAGAATTCGTAACTAGAATTCAGAGTCTGATCTCATCAGAATTCGGAGTCTGATCTCATCAGAATTCGTAACCATAATTCGGAGTCTGATCTTATCAGAATTCATAATCAAAATTCGAAGTCTGATCTTATCATAATTCGTAATCAGAATTCGGAGTCTGATCTTTTCAGAATTCGTAATCAGAATTCGGAGAACTCGGAGTCAGAACACATAAGAGTTCGGAGTATGAATTCAGAGAACTCGGAGTCTGAGCTCAGAAGAGTTTGGAGTTTGAATTCAGAGAACTCGAAGTCAGATCTCATAAGAGTTCGTAACCAGAATTCAGAGAATTCAGATCCTAAAACAGAATGCTTCATATCTAATTAATTATAGGATTCTGAGGTTTTAGATACAAACCAAATTTTTACACTTAGAAAATTATTTCATGAACAATGAAAACATGGTAAGGAAAAACTTTTCTAGGGGAAGTAAAACTTCTTTATGAAAGAAAAACAGGGTAAGGATAAAATTTTCCTTGAGGAAGGAAAATTTCCTTAAGGAAAATTTCCCTTATCAAGATAAAATACATTTTTCCTTAAGATATGTGTTTGTGATTTTCAAAATAAGAAGGAATAGAAAAGTCACAAGGAAACCCTATTGACTCTATAATCTCCCCCTTTTTGGAAAGCACAAACATACTTATGAAAAAGAATATAAGGACTTGAAAATAAAACTTATCTCCCTTTACTTATGGATCAGAGTGAATACAACTAACTCCCCCTTAGGCTTTGGAACCTCTAAGGATCGTATTCTATTTTCAGGAATGGAATTTTACCTTATCTTGCATACAGAAATATTTATGATGAAAAATACCCCTTAGATAAACTCCCCCTTACTTATGGAAATTTATTCTTTTACTTAGTATTCCTTTTCACATTACATTCTCCCCCTTTGTGATTTTCAAAAATAAATGTAGGGAATGGAAAATAAAATATGATTCCTGAAAGATTAGTACAACACATGAAAAAGAAAAGAAACCAAACATTTAATATTGATAGGAAAAATTTATACAAGGAAAGAAAATAAAACAAAAGATAGGATTTAAACAATTTTATCCTTCATTTTCCTTGGGAATCAGCTTCTTCACTATTGTCTTAAGCTTCTTGAGCTCCTTGTGGTCTGCCTCTGCTTGCTTAACAAACTGATCCTAATACTCTACTTTCTTTTCTAATGATTTGATCTTTTCTTCATGAGTCTTCGGAGCCTCTACCTGAGCCTTTAACACTTCATTGTGTTTGATTATATTCTCTTAAATCTCAATCTGAAGATCCATTTCTCTCTTCCACCTTTGAGCAACTAAATATAACTTCCCATTTAGGTACTTTACTTCTTGTATCCGAGTACTCTGCTCAAGAGTTAGCTTTTAATCAAAGCTATTAGAAAGATCCTTTATCTTTACCTATTCAGTGTCAAAAACATCCTTGACCCTTTATTGAAATTCATCAAGAATTTGCAAATCTTGAACTGTTTTCTTGGACCAACTGGTCATCTTCTTGCAAGATCTCTTGTGAGCTTCATAGCCTATGAGAAAAGTATTCAAATCATCCTCTAGTTTAACACACATATCCATCACAATGGATAGTGAATCCAATTTCTGGTTCAAGGTGTGTTGAAGCATCTAAAATCTCGAGTCAATGCTAGAAAAATCGGAATGGTCCTAATAAGTTTTTTCAAATATTGTACTATGAAATCATGTCCAAGGGATGATGATTCTGACATTAAGTCTTTTCTTGGTGAGGCTTCTTTTTCTAGATCAACATCTTTTCTCTTTGATGATCCACTAGACTCATTCTTCTTCACTACAACTTTGGTGGGTGTATCAAAAACAACTTGTTTACCCTTATCATCTCTTGGAATGGCTTCCTCATCAGAAGATTCATGTTCACTGTCAGATAGATGAACAATTTTATCTTCATCAACCTCTTCCTTCTTAGCTCCTGCCTCAACATCCTCTAGTTTAATGAAGTCATGATTAGAACTTTCTTCCTCAGACATCTTATTCACTTCTTCACCCTTCTCATATTCACCTTTATCATCCTTCCTAGGGGTAACAAGCTTTGAAGACTCTTCTTCAGAAGTTTGGATTGAATGTTTCTCGGATGGACTTTCCTTCTCATGGTAATCTTAAACTTACTTTATGAGGTATTCAGTGCCACCACTGCTTTCTTCTTCTTCTTCTGGTACTACCTTTTCATGGAATTTTTCCAGTGTTTCATACTTCTTTCCTGGGGTCTCTAGTAAATTTTCTACAAAAAAATATTTTGGTACCGGGATATTCTCAGATTCTTTCTCAACATCCTTCAAAAGAGATTTCACTACCTCAGATTTAATCATCCTTTTATTTTTCTTCTTTTCTTTATCTTTTTTTTGAAGCTCATCAGATGTCTTCTCTTTTAATTCTTTATCTTCCGTAGGATCGAAACCAAAACTTGGCTCCCATGCTTTCTTATTTGATTATATTCCCTCTATTTTTCTACAACCTCATCCGAATAAGACTTTTTTTTCTTAGTATTTGGAGGTTCAGATTGGGTTCCTTTAAGATTTGGGGTTTTTTCTTCCTCTACTACTTCCTTCAAATTCCTCTTCTTTTCTACCTTTTTAGATGGTTCAGAAAGCTCTTGTTTTTTCAAAACAGCTTCAACCTCTTCCTCTAGTAAGTCATAAATTTCTCCAGAGTCTTTAGAAAAACTGATGTTCATCCTCTTCAGGGTATCATCACTGACTAGCATGACTTTACAATTCCTAGGCTTGGAAATGCAAGGAATTTTAAAAGATTCTAACCACCGAACAATTAACTTAGAATGAATGGATGGGTATATAAAAATCTGAGCCTTTAAATTTCAACTCTTTATGTTCTCAATCGTAATGAGAATATGCTTCACCAGATTGATCTTCCTTTGATTCCCCAAGAAGTCCAAGATATACATGTCACTCTTCTTCAAAGTTTCTTTGTCCCCTTTTCGTAGAATGATGAATCCTTGAACCCATAATTCAAGAATCCGATTATTTGTAGACAAGTGAACAATATTTAGAGTCTTTAACTCATAAATTCCAAGACATTCCATAGCCTTCTCCTTAATAAAACTTCCTTGAACATCCGACGACTTATGAGAAAAAAACTTAGCTTCCCCTTCGTATGGAATACCAACCAAACTAGTTGCCTTAGTATATGAAAGATCATAAGTATTTCCATAGCTCTTGAACAAAAATTTAATCCTCCCTTATTCCTTGATAAAACATACTGACTCATAAAACTCAATAATGAAATCTAGATATACTAAATCTTGGGCCCCTGGCTTTGATACATAAACACTCTCCCATCCATTTAGTTTAATGTTCTTTGAGATGATTGAATCATACTTAGTGAAGAAGTTATGATGCACCAACCTTTATCTATACACTTGCCACTCTGATATTGGCTTAATAATATATATTTCTTTATGAGAGGATTCTTTTACAGACATTCGGATTTGAGAAAACTCTGAGAATTTCAAAACGGGCTTAAGTAGAGAGGCCAAGATTCATCACGCGACGACTTGAATTTTGATGTGGGATAACCATCGGGGGTCCATTATATAGGCATTATAGGTGAAGATTCATCTTCCAAATTCAATCCAATAGTTGAGAAACCTTCAGATCAGATCTGATGGTTGATATGATAGCCATAAGGAAAAATTGGTAGGATCCGATCTTTTGAGGTTTTTAAAGGAAAACAATCGGATTTAAGGAAAAGAGAATCCAAAGATTTTAAAACAAAAAAAAAATAACAATATGTAAAATATGATTATGAAAACTTAATAAAGAAAATTATACCATTCGTATTTCCAGGAAGATTATTCATAATAATTAAAATTCTTCTTGAAGAACTTTGATAAAAAATAAAAATAAAAATGACTATGAAAATCTCATTACGAAAAATCTAAGTATGGAAATTTTATTGTGAAAATTTTGAGTATGAAAATTTCCATTACAAAAAATTTGAGTACGAAAATTTCCATTACGAAAATTTTGAGTACGAAAATTTCCATTAGGAAAATTTTGAAAAACTAACTACGAAAAATTTTCATCATGAAAATTTTGAAATACTAACTACAAAAATTTTCATTATGAAAATTTTGAAAACTAACTATGAAAAATTTCTATAACAAAAATTTGAAAAACTAACTAAGAAAAATTTTTATTACAAAAATTTGAAAAAGTAACTACGAAAATTTTTTATTATGACAATTTGTATAACTAACTATGAAAAAATTTTATTACAAAAATTTGAAAAACTAACTACGAAAAAATTTTATTACGAAAATTTGAAAAACTAAATATGGAAAAAAAATTATTACGAAAATTTTAAAATAATAACTACCAAAATTTTCATTACGAAAATTTTAAAAACTAACTACGAAAAATTTCCATTACGAAAATTTGAAAAACTAACTACGAAAAAATTTTATTACAAAAATTTGAAAAACTAACTACGAAAATTTTTTATTAGAAAAATTTGAAAAAATAAATACGAAATTATATGAAAAATCTAACAAACAAATATACCCCCCTATGAAAATAAGTTAGTTACTGTAAAGAGATAGATTTCAATAGGAAGTTATACAAGGAATATTACCTTACGGTTATCATTCTTAACTTCTGTTTAATGTATTCAATATATTGGATGGTAAAGATTTTGTGAAAATATCCACAAGTTGATCTTGTGTTTCGATAAATTGAAGAATGATATCTCCTTTTTGTGTGTGATCCCTAAGAAAGTGATGCCTAATATCTATGTGTTTTTCATGAGAGTGATGTGTAGGATTTTTACTAAGGGAAATGGCACTTGTATTATCACAAAAAAATTTTGTTTTGGTAAAACTCATACCATAGTCTGTGAGTGTTTGTTGTATCCACAACACTTGAGCACAACAACTTCCAGCTGCTATATATTCAACTTCAGTAGTTGATAGTGATAATGAATGTTGTTTTTTGAATGACCAGGAATCTAATGAATCCCCTAGGAAATGAAAAGTTCCAGATATACTTTTTCTATTCATTATACACCCACCAAAGTCAGAATCTGAAAAAATTTTCAAAGTAAAATCATTTCCAGAAGTATAAAAGAGTCCTAAATCCATGGTTCCCTTTAAGTAGAGAAAATTTCTTTTCAATGCCTTTAAATGAGATTCCTTAGGATTGGATTGATATCTGTTACATAAGCATACTGAAAAAATTAAGTCTTGAGGACTAGCTGTCAAGTATAGTAAACTTTCTATCATACCTCTAAAAGTTGTCTGATCCACTGGTTTCCCAGCTTCATCAAGATCAAGTGAGTTTGATGTACCAATAGGAGTACTAATACTCTTAGTTTTTTCATATCCATACTTTTTAAGAAGATCTTTAATATACTTGTTGAGATATATAGGTTCCTTCTAGTTTTTGTGAAATTTGAAAACAAAGGAAAAATGTTAACTCACCCATCATACTCATTTTGAACTCATATTTCATTAGATATAAACAATAATCGGTTAAGGATTGATGAGTTGAACCAAATATAATGTCATCAACATAAATTTGAACAATCAAAACATTTTTCTTATCTTTATTTATAAAAATGGTTGGATCTACATTTCCCTTAACATAATTATTTTGAAGCAAAAATCCTATAAGTCTATCATACCAGGATCTAGGTGCTTGTTTAAGGCCATATAAAGCTTTGGTAAGTTTAAAAACGTGTTCAAGATGTTTTGTATCTTTAAAACCAGGTGGTTGTTCAAAAAAACATCCTCTTGAACATAACCATTAAGAAAAGAACATTTCACATCCATTTGAAAAAGTTTGAAATTGAAGAATGTTACAAAGGCAAGTAAAATATGAATAGATTCAAGTATAGCTAATGGAGCATAGGTTTCTTCATAGTCTATTCCTTCTTGTTGGTTATAGCCTTTAGTAACTAATCTAGTCTTATTTCTTACTATGATTCCATTTTCATCACACTTATTTCGGAAGACCCATTTTACTCCATTTATAGTAGTTTCCTTAGGTCTTTCAACCAAGGTATAGACTTTATTCCTTTCGAATTCATTTAGCTCATCTTTCATAGCTTTAATCCAATCATCATCACCTAAAGCTTCATCAATGATTTTTTGTTCTAATTGGGAAATAAATGCTATATGTTCTACTTAATTCTTTAAGTAACTTCTAGTCCTAACAGGTTGATTTACATCACCAATGATACTATCATTGGGATGATTCTTCAGAAACAACTGATTTGGGTTTTGAAGAACCTGTTCATCAATACATGGTAGGAAATCTTATGGGGTAAATATCTCAGAAACTTTTTCTTAAACATTTTACTTATCAAAAGGATCTTCTATCAAGGGTTGAAAATCAGTTTTTGAAAACACATCTGAGGATGTAGGTTGAGGTTGTTTAAAAACAAAGGGATCAGTTTCATCAAATTTAACATGTACTATTTCTTCAATAGTACAAGTATTTTTATTGAAAACTCTATAAGCCTAAGAAGTTGTGGATTCGCCTAAGAAAATTCCTTCATCATATTTTGGTGTGAATTTATGTAAATTATCTTTAGTATTTAAAATGAATACTTTGCAACCAGAAACCTTGAAGTAGGAAAGTCTAGGATTTCTACCATTCTATAACTAATGAGGTGTTTTATTAAGAAAAGGTCTAATAAAAACACGATTTATAGTATAACAAGAAGTACTTACAGCTTCAGCCCAAAAATGTTTTGCTATAGAATATTTACTCAACATGGTTCTTATTATTTCTTAAAGATTTCTATTTCTTCTTTCAACAACACCATTTTGTTGACGAGTTCCAGGTGCTGAGAAATTGTGAGTAATACCTTTTCTACTACAAAAGATTCAAAATCATAATTTTGAAATTCTCCACCATGATCACTATGAATAGTTATCAATGATAGGTTTTTCTCATTTTTAACTTGGGCTCTAAAACTTTTAAAATAAAAAAAGCTTCAGACTTATTTGCTAGAAAATAGACCCACGTAAGTCTAGTGTAATCATCAACTAAGACAAATACATAATATTTGCCACCAATGCTTCTAGTTTGTGTTGGGCCAAAAATATCCATATGCACCAACTATAATGCATCAGATGTTGAGACATTACCAATTGATTTAAAACTAGATTTATGTTTCTTACCATATTGAAAAGGATCACAAACTTTTGAAGAATCAAATATAAGCTCCGATAGATCCTTAACTAGTCTTTTCATAGAGATTTTACATAGATTCTTAAGGATAAAATGTCTTAATCTTCTATTCCATAACCAAGAATGATCTTCCATTGCACTAAGGCAAGGTAGATATTGGATCCTAAGGTCTTCTAAGTTTAGTGTGTATACATTCTATTGCCTATGGGCAGAAAGAATAAACTCTTCCTTGGAATTTTCTATTAATAAATTATCATTTCTCAAATTTACAAGGTAGCCTTCAGCACATAATTGAATTATGCTAATGAGGTTGTGCTTAAGACCCTTAACAAACAAAACATTTGAAATCAAAGTTTTTTCAAGAAGAACAATATTACCTATACCAATAATTTATCCCTAAGCATTATCTTTGAAAGTTACTTTCCCTCCTTTCATCTTTATAATCTTTTCAGAGATGTTTTTGTTACCAGTCATATGCCAAGAACATCCACTATCCATGTACCAAGTATTGTTGTTGGTATTCTATTTATTTTTCAGAAAATAAGAAAAAGTTAGGTTTTCGGAATCCAAACTTGCTTGGATATGGAAATTTCAGTAAGAAAAATCTTAGGAACCCACATTTTCTTTGAAAAATAAGATTTATGAAAACCTAAATATTGAACTTTATTTAAAGAGCAGTTTTTCTTCCAATGCCCACCACTTTGACATTTAGAACAAAAAGGGGATCTTGAAGGATGAAAATAATTGTTTTTGAAAATAGGTTTTTCATGAGAATAACCTAAACCCTGATTATTACCATGAGGTTAGATTTGAGAAAAAATCACGTCAAAATTTTCCTTACCACAAGTAAAATTTTCAAGAAGTTTCTTTGAAGAAAAAATTTCAGACTTTAGTCTTAGAACTAAATTCCTATCCTCTAGAATAATAGAATTAGAGTTAAATTTCTCTTCTAAAACTTTTTTTCTAAAACTAGATTTTTAAGATCCTTAAAAATATTATCCTTCTCAGAATTAACTTCCTCAGGTTTCTTAGATTTTTTTTCTAAAACATCATTTTTCTTTCTAAGATCTTGTGTAAGATCTGAAATTTCTTTTGTCAAAATAGATTCTCTAAAATTTTCTTTCTCAAGTTTCCTGGAAACTTTACAATTTCTCTTCTCTAGTAACTTAGAAAATCTAGAAACCTCCTCATATGAAGGAAAATCATTATCATTATCAGATGAATAAGATTCTTCATCTGAAGAAAAACCTATATCAGAAAAATTTTCACTTAAAGAAAAATTGGTAAAGGATTCAGCAGTTCGTACCTTAGCCCTAAAACAATGATTTTGAAAATAATTTCAGGCTATCAAACCAATATTCTTTTTCTCATAAGATTTATATTCCGAAGAATAATTAGATGAATCTCCACCACTGACACTCCAAGTTTCATTGGCTTTCAAGGATTTCTTATGCTTTGATCTTTAGAACTTCTTCTTGTTTCTTTTAGAGTTCCTATTTTTCTTGTCTCTTTTATTAAGAAAAGGACAGTCAGGTCTGATATAACTAGTTATTCTACATTCATAGCATGTCACTTCTCCATATTTCTTTCCTTTTACATATTTATTCTTGTACCTATATTTAAATTTCTTCTATCTAACAATGTTGTTCATCCTTCGAGCAAGATTTACTAACTCATTTTTTAAAGATTAACTTCCACTTTATTCAGATTGAATAACAACCTTCTTATATTTAGATCTTGTAACTCTCTCAGGAGTCTTAGATTTCATATGATTTGATGTGGTGTTAAATGCAACACTATCATTTCCATTTTTCTTCTTTATATTATCTTCATCTCTCTTCATTCTAGTTTCATGTTGAAGAAGAGTTCCAAATAATTCATCAAGATAAATCTTAGTGACGTTCCTATTATCATCTATATCTGTTCTCTTGGATTCCCACTCATTGGGAATGATATATATGATCTTATCCTCAAGAGCTTCATCATCTAATCCCTTCTCACCCATTGATTGTATAATGTTGACAATAGTCACGAATATCTGTTGTACCATAGATATAGGTTCTCCATTATGAAGGAAAAAACCATGATATTCTTCTCTGAGCATAGATCTTCATGTTTCAATAACTTTTGAAGTTACAAAGTGTGTAACCTCAAGCTTCTTCCATATACAATTTTCTGCTTCACAAGATGAAATTTGGATATATATATTTCTAGTCATGGAAAAAACAAAAGTATTGCGTACCTTATTATTAAGTTGATATTCATGCTTTTCTTGATTGGTGAAGGTACTAACTTCCTTGTCAGGGATTTTATATCCTCCAGTAAGCATAAAAGATTATCTACTCTAGTGTTGATTATAAAAGTCTTCATATGATCTCTCCAATATTCTTAATCATTTTCATAAAAAATAGGTGGTCTTGTAGGAATGATATTGTCTATTGAACCAACATTCATTCCTGACATCTTAAGAAAATTATCTTTCTAAACAAACTTGTTAATAGAAAAAGTTCGTAATCAAGGAAAACAATTCCTAAAGAGAAGGAATCAAGGAAAACATTCCTAATAAAGTAAAATATTATGAACAAGGAAAACATGAGAAAGGAAAACTTATATGTGAATATAAGTATTTCAGATACCGCCTCTGATACCAATTGTAGGATCGAAATAATCAATGTAGATGCTCAATATACAAGAGGGGGGGGGGGGTGAATTGTATACTTTAAAAATTCTTTGGAACTTTTAAAGATAGTTATGTTTAACAATGTTAAACATGGTAAATTCACTAAACCTCTTAGTTCACCAAACATTCTAGGTTCCGGAAATATGGTTCCAGGAATTTAGGTTCTGGAAATATGGTTCTGGAAATGAAACTTAAGAAAATTTTACAAGAACAAGATTATACCTTAAAGCATATAGAATCTCACTAATCAGAGTATAAAAAAACTAGGAAGTATAAAATAGTTATAATTTCCTTATCAATAAAAAATGAAGTGGAAATAAAATTGTAACAAAACAAATAACAAGTATAGAATCTTTTAACCCAAAGAGAAGGGTATGCAAAAACCTTGGATAAACTTCCCTTGATTTATACTTTCAAGAAAGTCTATCTTACCCACACCAGGGTAAGACCTCAATTAGAAGATTGGTATCTATCTTTCTGTCTCCACAAGCCCTAAAACATCAAGGGAGTCGGCACCTCTGTCTCCCTCAGCAAGGAAGTCCTCAAACTTTAAGGTAGTCAAAACCTCTATCTTCCTATCCCCGGAATCCCTCGAATGTACTCAGCAACATTCAGAGTCACACAAAGAAATCTGAACAAGAAGTTCAGTACACACTAAGCATGAGAGTATCTCTCTCTAGAAATCACTTCAGATCAAAAGATGTCCAAAAGTTTCGATCTCATTCAAATGAGCTCTTATTTATAGGCACATCTCCAACGGTCGGCTCCCTCCTCCAACGGTCATATTTTTCCTTGAATTTCGGAGGGACCTGTACAGGTGTCACTCAAACAACAGTTAGTTAAAAACTAAAAGTGCAACATCATTTCATAATTATACCAAGAATAGAAAATATATGGATGCTTAACCAAAACCAATATTCGGATTCTAACAAAAAATAATATTTGGAATCTAAGTGAAATGAAACTTCGAAGTATATATTACAGGATATTCGGATTCTGTATATCAGGAAATTTGTAGTCTGAACTCATCAGAATTCGTAACCAGAATTTGGAGTCTGATCTCATCAGAATTTGGAGTCTGATCTCATCAGAATTACAAACCAGAATTCGGAGTCTGATCTCATCAGAATTCGTAATCAGAATTCAGAGTCTGATCTCATCAGAATTTGTAACCATAATTCAGATTCTGATCTTATCAGAATTCATAATCAGAATTTGGATTTTGAACTTATCAGAATTTGTAATCAGAATTAAGAGTCTAATCTTTTCAGAATTCATAATTAGAATTCATAGAACTCGGAGTCAGAACACGTAAGAGTTCGGAGTCTAAATTCAGAGAACATGGAGTCTAAACTCAGAAGAGTTTGGATTCTGAATTTAGAGAACTCAGAGTCTGATCTAATAAGAGTTCATAACCAGAATTCAAAGAATCCAGATCCTAAAATAGAATACTTCATATCTAAGTAATTATATGATTTTGAGGATTTGGATACAAACCGAATTTTTACACTTAAAAAATTATGTCATGAACAATGAAAACATGGTAAGGATAAATTTTTCTTAGGGAAGGAAAATTTCCTTAAGGAAAATTTCCCTTATCATGATAAAATACATTTTTCCTTAAGATACGTGTTTGTTATTTTCAAAACATGAAGTAATGGAAAAGTCATATGAAAACCTTATTGACTCAACAATGCCTACTCAGTGCTAGTCGCCAGCCCCTAGCCTGTGGGAGGTGGGATTGGGGTAGTCACAACATGGGCCCTGGGGGACGTGTCATGATAAAGTGGTATCATAAGAGGTCAGTTCTATCGTAATAACCCAGATTATATGAGTTTGGTTTGGGGAAACAATATTATGTGTTTCGACTTTGGATTTCAGGCCAGGGAATCTAGTGTTAGTGAGGCAGTCGATGTATCCATACACTATGATCTCAAATTCTGCCTTTCAACTCGGTACATGAAAACACTAGTTGAAGAAAAAAATGATGGTACATGCATCGTATATAAATGGGTTTAGTTTTCCATTTCATTATTGATTCCTCTCACCAAGTATAGTCTATTTATCATGGTAGATCTTGTTTTGTTTCAAGATGCTTCCACATAGACAGCCAGCTAGGATTCCACTGCGTGATCACGAGGATAATCTGCGGGGTGAATAGATGGGTATAGGGGTTCATATAAAAGACAACACCACCGGGTGGTGTATCAGATATACCACCACATATGGTGTAGCACATGGTACTCATAGTACCTGTAGATGAGATGCATGGGATGAGCACACTTAATGATTTTCAAAGATAGAGACCCCTTAGGTTATGAGGCAAGCCCAACTCACAGGAGGCTAAGGACTGGATTGAGGTGGTGACTGAGTTTTCCATCAAGTCAAGACACCATTAGATTATATGGGGGTCCTGGTAGTGAGCCTTCTATGTGGATCAATAGGGCGATTGCATGGTTTAGATTACCTAATCTTATGATGAGGTGACTCTACCATGGACAGATCTTGAGAACCTTTCTTATAGAATGGGATCTTTCCATAAAATCTAAGGGATATATGTTCCCAAGAGCTTCTATAGCTTCCGTAAGATGACTTATCAGTAGTTGAGTATTCATCGAGGCGTACCGACCTTCCAAGGTACTCGATGAATATGATACGGTCAGTGCTTCATGGATCAGAACTTCGAGAGAGTTGTGTTTATGGATATAGTAGATAACACTATTACTCTATGTATTACTACTTATGTTAAGGTTCTAGAGAGAAACTTTTTGGTTGAAAGTCCTTTGGATGAGTCGATACAGCCAGTGGATGTCAGTAGTGGGAAAGAAAGAAGCTGACGTCAGTCTCAGAGACTTGGACGTGTGAGACGTTCCAAGAAGAGTTCCCAAGATAGGGAATCTACAGCACAAGGCCCATAGGATGAGTCTAGTCATCATAGAAAGTGGTAATTCTTTTCAAAAGAAGGAATGAGAGATTTATCTAGAGATTTTCCAACCCATCTTACTGACATTAAAATGGTGGATGGGCCACTGGGGCAGAGACAGTTACAGGAATAGATGGATCTATAGGGTAGAATATGTGGAAGAGGTTATGGGGGTTAAACATGAGGTTATATGCATTTTGACATGTTAGAACTGCCGCCCCAATATGGTCCACACTAGTCTCAAGGAGCTGGAGGACATGGGATGGGGGTAACTTCATGCGGTCCAAGCATATGACCCAAGGTCTCCAGGAAATATTCTAGGTACTATCTGTGTCTTCTCTTAGCTATCATATTAATAGAAACATGTTCTAATCATTCCTTCTTGTCACGAATCTTGTTCAAGACCTAGAGTTTCTGGTTAAACTGTTAACTTGACCCTTACGTGAAGAGATACCTATGGGAGGAGACTCAATAATCACACTTATGTCGACGATGTGATCTGAACCTTGAGGGGTGAGTTTTGGTTAGAAACTGTTGGTGGCAGTATCAAGGCCTTATGAAGTTAGTTTGGGTATGGACTGGTGATCCACAGTTCATGATCAGATTGACTATTTTAGGCAAAAGGATGTGGTATTTCCATAGTGTTGGAATGTGGTTTTCCTTGATTGGTGAAAAAGGAAACTCAAGAAGCATGGGATAAACTCATGCATAGGAGTGTGAAACCAATCGATCTTGATTCAATCAGCCTTACGCTTGTGGTAGTGGATGTTTTTTGTTTTCAGTTCCCAGCAGTAGTGACAGAGTACGAGAATGTATTTCGAAGAAGATATTTCCAGGTTTACCTCCTTATAGAGGGATGAACTTCTGCATCATTCTACATACCAAGATGGAACCGATATCAGTAACAATATATTGGATGGATTTCGTGGATCTTTATGATATCAGGGTGTATGTGGAGGAATTTTAGAAGAAGGGCTTAGTAAGACCCAATTTTTGAGGTTATGTGTGGATTACCAGAACTCTAGTCAAGTTTCCGTGGAGAAGGAGTACCCACTATCAAATGGATGATGAACGCATCGACCAGTTGAAAGGGGTCGACTTTCGTATATAAGGAATGGTGTTCGTAGGCTTTTTAGTAATTAAGACACAGTTTAATGAGCACCCCAACCTTGAGTTGGTGGTTGTAGTCTTCGCATTGAAGATGTGTTGACACTACCTTATAGGAAAATGATTTCTCACATACTCTACCCACAAGAGTCTTAATTATATCTTATCTTGGAAGTATTTGAACATGATATAGAGATGATGGATGGAGTTTATCTAGGACTATGACTTGAAAGTAGTCTATGGTCATGGTAAGGGAAATATGGTAGTGGATTCTCTCAACAGAAGATCCAGTTCGTAGTTACTGAATGAGGAAACAGATCAATTGTCCTCATTATAGTTATCATTCATGGATAGAGATGATACAATGTACGTCCAATTAGTGGTTGTTACCCCTACACTCTTAAAGTGATTTAGGGAGGAAAAACTCAATGATACTAACTACAAGTCTTTAAGTGCATAGTTTTCCATAGGGAATACCCCTGATAAATATTTGAAATGTGGGGAACACATCATTTCTTTTAGAGGATGCATAGTAGTAGCAGTGGACACCAAGAGTGACAAGATGCATTGGGATATGCATGTGGGTGTCAAGTAGAACATTGGGGATGATGTAATAGGTTGAACCTAGGCTTACCTATTGATATAAAATCTGAGTACTTGTTTAATTAGTTTCTTGGTTTGTCAACACACTGTGTCAAGACCCTGTTCTTGGAAGGGGTTTCTCCTTTCTTCCTTGGGGTGCCAAGAAGGGAGTGAGAATAGATGTCGATATAATTTGTTATTTGTTTATCACATACGTCCAGGGGGCACGATGCCATCTGGGTGATCATTGACCAACTCACCAAGTCAATCACTTCTTAGCTTATCGAAAACTGAGTCCCATAGAGAGCTTGGGATGCCTCTACGTGATGGAGATAGATCGACTCCATAGAGTCCCATCGATTATAGTCTCAAATATAGATGAATATATTACAACCTAGTTGTGAAGGGGATTGTATGAGGCATTTGGGACTCAGTTGAGCTTGAGTGAAACTTTTCACCACAACCATACCACCATACGGAGCGGACATTCAGGTCCTAGATAACATTCTACATGATTTCATCCTCGATTGAATCCATAGTTGGGAGGATCACTTACCTCTGGTTGTGTTTTCATAAAAAAATATCTACCAATCCACCATCGGTATGGAACCATTCGAGGCCTTTTAAGGGAAACCCTTCATGTTTCCACTTTGCTGGACTGTCTCTGGGGAGTCAATGCTTATAGGCCCAGAGTTGGTGCAAGCTACTACAAAGAAGGTGTCTGTCATCCAAGAGCTAATGCAGACTGCACATAGCTATCAGAAGTCATATGTTGATAGGAAACACAGACCCCTGGAGTTTGAGGAGTAAGGCCATGTGTTTCTTCAGGACTATCCTCAACATGGGATATAGATATTTGGATGGGGCATCAAGTTATATATGAGGTTCATCAAACCTTTTCTGTTACTACATAGAGTGGGTGAGGTTACATACCCCTTGGATCTACCTATGTAGTTAGAGTGGTTGCACGATGTATTCCACGTATCCCACGATGGGGAGAATTTTTTAAAGTTTCTGATGGAGATCAAGGATTGACAGGCATGTAACTTATGTGGGTGACTGATTCCTCTAGTGAACATTTAGTGGAAACATAGGAATCTCAAAGAGATAACGTGGGATCGGGAGGCTCAGGTTCGTGATCGTACCCTCATGTATTTGGGAATCCCATGGTTTGGCTTTCAGGTATGTAAATCCATAAGGTGGGGAAGATGTAATGAATCAGATTTTCCTGGTTTTATTTTTATAAAATTACTGGGAAAATTCTAAGACTAGGCACTAAGACGACGTGCGATTCCGAATCCCGGTGTGCCCAGAATGGTCCGTCGGAAAATGTTTAGTTTTTAAATAGTGCATGTGAGAGTTTTTCCTAAAAAAGTGGTATAAATATTAAAGAGATATCCAGATTATAAATCCAAGGGCACCATTGCATTTGGGATGATAGGTTTACCCTAGGTGCAACTTAAGTTTAGTTGGCATGGGCCTCCAGCGAGAAAACCTGAAAATGGCATAACTGTAAATAAAATAATAAAATAAAATAATTTTATTTTCAAATCCATATAACTCATAAACAGTAACTCGGATTGGAAATATAAGAGTACTTTTGAGCTCCTAAGGGTGTTATTTCCTTAGGCGAGGCCTAAACTAAAACGACACAGGTCGAGGGAAAAAGATAATTTTTTGCTGTTTTGAAGAAAAATAAAATAAAACTAAGAAAGTTTATTTTATAAAAAAATGTATCTCTCCAATTCAACTTTGAGAAAGCTATTTCATTTCATAAACAAAAGAACATAATGATGCTGCAACTCAAGCATAACAATAAAATTGTTTTTTTGTTAAATGAAATAGTGCAACGACACGGCGAATCTGCGTAATAGAAATGCTGATACATGTTTCCTCCATTTCATTTTTTAACAGATATAAAGGATTGTTGGCATGATCCTAGATTTTATATGAGGATCTAGAGGAGTGGAATTGACAAGAGGAGAATGGTGATGAATGGTGAATCTCCATATGTTCCTTCGTTCCCCTTTGAAGGATCTTGTCATCGATGAGAGTTTCAGATCGAGAGTTGACGAATGACGGTGGAGAACGTCCATTTTTTATCAAAGAGTAATATGATTTGAGGTAGGGTTTAATTATAAGTGGATTCATTTCTTCCCCATTCTTTGGTTTGAGTGAAGAACGTAGATCAACCCACAAATAGGTTGACATGTGGATCCCTTTCTTATTTTGCAGGATGAGATTTGACTAGTGGGAAATTAAGGGAGTTGGATTCACATGATGTTTTTGTTTCTTCATAAAAAATCCTAACAAATATCAATAAAACCAACACAAACAAAGTTCATTGTCCATAGTTTGTGTGTTCCTTGTGTATTCTTCTACAATTCCATTTTCTTCTATTCTTCGTGAAGTGATGACGCTGTCCAAGTAGGATCACAACAGTTGATCAAACCGGGCATGCGGTCAAGGGAGATAGAGGCGCCGGGTGAACGACCACCATCATGGGAGTTAAAAATAGCATAGGGAGAACTGTGTCCCAATGAGCTTCTATGGTGACGGAATGCCATGGCAAGGAGGGCTACCGTGGCGGACCCTGCGACAGCTGCTGTAGGTGGTGGACAAGGGCTGCTGATAGGTAGTCGGTGGAGGCAGCACACCGTGACAATAGTGGAGGACCATGATAGATCTGAGGGTGGAGGAACCAGGATGAGACTTGGGTGGTTCATGGATGGGTGATGGCACTCAGTCAGCAGACCACATGCGGGGATGCTTCCGGCCAAGCTGGCTGCATGGCGCAGAGCGGAAGCGGTGCTTGCCGTGTTTAAGATATACCAAACCAGCTTGCCAGTGCAGGGATAGGATATAGGGGAAACCATGCCTCTGGGAAGCCCAAATGGGTAGAAACCGGCTCACTCACACAGGCCGGATCGGCCTGGACATGACTAGGTCATGTCAGGTCAGACCAAAGTTAGACCCAACAAGCTCCTTTTTACTAAAAGACTTGCAACATCCAAACTGTGCATCCAATTAATGATCCGTTTGCGGCATTGGGACCCCCGTGATGATACGCTCCTTTTGACATACTCCAAGTGAGTTTTCATGGATGTTGAAATATTCCTAATGGTTTGAGGTGTAGATTCTACCCAAATCAAGAACACTACAAGAAGAAATCCTATGACTGGCTGTGACAAGAAGGAAGTGATGAGCGGACCTTAGTGGACCGGTAGTCGAGAGGAACTCAATGTCCAGGAAGATGAGAAAAACTAAATGGAATGGTAGCAGAGCGGACCTCAGTGTCTTGATAGACGAGCATAACTTAGTGGTCCCATAGCTGAGCAGACCTTAGTGACCCGATAGATGAGCGAATCTCAGTGGCCCGGTAGCCAAGAGGACCTCAATGGCCCAACAGACGAGCAGAACTCAGTGACCCGACATAACTTAGTGAATCACCGGGGATGAGTCCCTTAGATGAACAAGATGCTCAACTTTATTAATGATAGTATTTCTTTATATACTTTAGATTATACCTATTTGAATTGAATCTAGTAACTCTCTTGACTGTACTTATTAGAGGTTACACTTCATGTACCTCTTTGGTAGTCTACTTTATGTATTGTTTTGTGGTATACCTTTGTGGTTTGAGGTCTCTATTGAGTATTGTTTTACTCACCCATGAACGGTTTCTCCCTCACATGTTTTGTCTTGTGCAGTCTATCAATGCTTTGACAGATTCCTTGGTGGACTTGGGCCAGATCGTGCTTAGAGTGACCTGACAGACGAGACATGCTTCTGCGACTTTAGAAAAATGTTTCTTTAACTACCCTTCATGTAGGGTTTGCGTGCGGAGGAGTTCTAGAGACTTGTACTTTTAATTTTTTTGTTTCAATTTGACTTGTATCCTAGCCCCTTTACCTTCAGTTTTCTACTTTCATACATTGTGTTTGCCTACTTAGTGTATTCACCTTCCAACATATTTGGCTTGGAGTTGCGTGCGTGTGTACATTTACTTAGGAAAATATCTACCATTTGTTTGGGATATGCCTACTCGGCGCTAGTCGCCAACCCCTAGCCTATGGGTGGTGGGCTTGGGTTAGTCATGAAACGAGCCCTGGGGAATAGGTTGTGACACGTTTCCATTTTTTTCAATAGAGATCCTTGGTTTATATCGTGGTTCTAGAAGAGTCTCTAGGAGGTAATGGAGACTCAAGTCAGGTTAAGTAAAACATACCATCCATAGAAAAATAGTCATATGGATCATTCTATTTATATCGTGGAGGATATGCACTATGAAGAGGTGGAGGAATCCACCTCTTGTTGGACTAAGTTTCATTAAGGTTATATCAGTGAATATTTAAGATATACATTGGAATATGGTTACAGATCAGATTTATAAGAAATCACATGTGGATTTTTGACATATTACTTTGGAGTTTTCCATTAGTGACCAAGTTTTATTAAAGGTTTCTCCTTGGTTGGTTCATAATTGGATTTGGAAACATGGAATGTTGGATCCAAGATATGATAGAACATTTTAGGTCACTAAATGTATTAGGGTGGTTTCTTATCAGTTGGAATTACTGACTCAGTTGACTGGTATTCATGATATTTTTCACATATCTCATCTTAGGAAGTACCATCCGGATCCCTCTCTTGTTCTGAGTTGGGAAGATATTGATTTAGAGGAAAATGTTTCTATTGTAGAGAATCCAATGGAGATCATTTATTCTTAGTGAAATTATTGTATGATAAGTCTATTCCATTAGTCGGAATGTTATGGAAACATGGATCAAATTATCACGAGACTCGGGAGTGTGAAAAGTTATAGAGGGATGAGTGTCCTCACCTCTTTCCAAAGTTACCTTCTTCTATATGTATTATTGAATATGTAAAGTTTTATGGTGGGGATATTTTAACACCCAAGAATTTATGGTATACACTTTTTATGATTAAGAGTTTTTTGGGTTCAAAAGCCTTACTTTTTTTAGGTGTTACTACAGAATCTATGATGGGTACAATTTGGGAGAGGAATTTACACCATAAGTGTTATCCAAAGATGTAAATGTGTCATTGGTTCCAATACTTTAAAAAAATTTATAACAGAAGAATCTTAAAATACAGAAAATTATCTTTTATATCATAAATTTATTTTACAGGGTAAGCCCTAATTTTATGCTGTAAATCATTGACCATGATTTTTAACTCGAAGCAATGTGTTTTTTGGTGTAATTTTTTATGGGGTTTTAGAATATAAAAACATGGTTTACAATGTAAATATTTTATCGTAGAGGGATTTAGTTTCAATTTATGCTGGTGATCCCTCTCATTCATTTTGTAGAAGACTCTCTCCAACTCTAGGTGGTTCTAGGTGAGATTTGGTTGATATGCACTCTTTCCGAGTTTTTTAATTAAAAATTCTATATCTATGGTAGTCACATTACTTCCCCATAATAATAAATATTTATGTTTCCTTATTTATATTGGTCATAATAGTGTCTTGGTTCAATGTTTTTGGATATGTCAACCCTATGGTGATGTTCTGGTGGATTCCTTCTAGTTTTGTTGTGCGATCTTCTTCTAGAGGCTAACCCGCATGCTGGTTGTGGTGTGATGTGTGGGGTTCTTTGAGGTATATGTCATGTTATCTTATTCATAAACAATTTTTCTTGTTGGATTGATTATATGACACAAGAATCAATTTTGGGGCCTCTATGGTTATCTTTATGTTCATTCTTTGTTGGTGGATCTTGTTGCAGGTGAGTGTGACCCGAGTTTAAGGTAGGTGATTCTATCCATAGATTATATTGGATAAAATATATTTCTATGGTTTTATAAATTATTTTATAAGGGAATTGGAATGATTTATTTGTGTGTGTGGAAATAGGTTTTTGAGAAAAGCTAGTTTTCCACTTATTTTGGTAAAAGAAAAGGTATTTTTAAAGCATTGTGGAATGGATTTATGATATAGTTTTAAAAGAATGGTTTTGATGAAATTATTTGGAAAATATTTTACAATTGAAGCATTTGGTACTTAGGTGGAAGGTGTAGTAATAAGGATCATCCATTGATATCATCAGGGGGTTCACTCATGGGGTGTTCCTATACTCCATAAGCCTGAGGTTTGAGGAAATTTTTAGATACTATTGGAAGGTTTACTTTATGGAGTGTTTCTTTGATCTCTAGACTCGATGAATATGTCTAGGGACTTGATTCATGTTATTTTATATGTTTAGGTTTGAGGTTTATATCTAGCCCGAACTGTACTAACCCTTTGCATGATGCCACACGTGCTTTTGGTTTTTACTATTTGTATTTGATTACCTAGATTTATATATTTGATATTATTTGAAAAAATTTAACCTAGATTATTTAGAACCTTGGAAAGTATGGAATTTTTACCGTACTTTTGATATAAATTTTTTTAACTGATCATCGTTCCTCATTTTATTTAACGTTGAGAATGTTTTCATTTTCATACAAAGGCTTGTTGTGGAACACCTAAGTGGGATCCTAATGAGCATGTTTATCCCACAAATTTCTCCCCCTTTCAGTGGTGCATAAACCATGTTATTCCTTTTAATATAGGAAATTAAAGGTTTCATAGTGAGATGGAGATGTTTCTATCATCAAGTTTTGGATTGATGGTAGTGAGATGGTGGAATATTTTTTACACTATCACACAAAGTAGTCAGTTTCAATTTTAATTTCCTTTATCTATTGGATGTGTTTTTTTGGGTTTTTTTCTGACTAATTGAGTAATATCATTTCCATTGTCTTATTTTACTATTATGTAATATATTTTATTATGTTCTATTTTGTTGTTTCTCTCTACTTTGTTTACATATGTCGTGTTGTATAATTTAGGTTGGGTGTAATCATTCCCTCTGGTTTTTATTAATGATCAAATGCTAATCACCATCCCATGGGGATGGGGAACACCCTTCAACTATGTTTTCGATCATGATGTGAACCAAGTTATGAAGGTAAAATATGTTGGTTTGTGATTGTTACTGATCTAGAAAATAATCCAGGACAATTATTCTTTACTATAGAATATTAATCATGTTGAATCTATAAAAGAAATTTTCATGTTGTTTAAAAAGGAAATAACATTTAACATTTTGGGTCTAACTTCTCTAGAGGGGATACACTCTCCCCAACTTTATAACACAATTACCTCATTGAAGACTACAACCTCAAACCCAGATAGACTCTCTACACTTCCGGTTTGGTATTATATTTTATACAATTTCTCACTACCCAACCTCTTTGGGCTATAAACTAATTCCTATAACCACACAAGGCTTTTATAAAAACTTGGTTTCCCTTCTAAGACACCATAGGTTAATACCCATTAGGTTTAGTAATAATACTAATTACTATCCCCATAGGTCATCTCATGTTCTTTCAGTGTACTTTTTCCTCACTCATATATAACCAAAGAAACATATCGAAATGTCCCACATCTTGTAAAAACTCATGAATAAGGATGGTTGAATATGAATTTTTAATTAGGTATCCTCCTAAAAAAATGTACACTTTTTTTCATGGTTATTAAATTTTAGTATTTTATATTTCACCTTTTTAGGGGTGTTACACATTCATTTTTCCAAACGAATCTTACAGAAATGAGATTTATCCATTTTAAATGAAACCCACACACACTAGATTCATTCTAGAGTTTTTTCAAGAATAATTTCAACACACCTCCAAGAACACTCAAGTAAAATTAAAAAAAAATAAAATTTGACAAAAAAATCAATAATATATTCATTGGTTCCAACGATTACATTAAAGATCCACTATATCAGTATAAAGGTCTTGGTTTTCATCTTGATTTCCTATTATGAGAAAAATGGTTTTGTTATAAACAATTCTTATTAAAAATAAATTATATGATGGTTTTGATATAAATTATTCTTATGGATATAATTCTATTACATGGTTAAAAATGAGATAAATAAAACAAAATTCCATCCAAGATAAAATAGTTTATCCAAGATATTTATTATAATATGTTAGAAATAGTTCCTATCTCTCTCTAGTGGGATATTTTAAAGAATAAATTATTCTTTTCAAAACATTTATACAAACACTTAGACTAACATATAATATATGGTTATTAATATTTTATTTATTAAATATTTCCACTTTAAAAAAGTCAACATTATCACTTGACACAAAGGAGTCTGCAAATATATTCATGATATTGTATAGATAATATAGTTTCTAAGAGTCTAGTGATAGTATGGTTTGGATTTGAGAAGTTCAAAGTGCAACAAATAAATTATTATACCAGTAAAAATCAAAGTGAATGTCAAATTAAATCTAAAAATTGTTTAAGATGTCTTGGTAATGAAAGATATAAATTTAATGAGTTATAGAAAGTTTCTAAATGATCACAAAGAAAATTTTGAGTGGAATCATTCCATGAAGATGATGATAAAATTATAAAGTGTTTTATGTAGACAAAAAATTTATTAACATTAAAACATTTAATTTTTTAAGTGAAGTAGTTTGAATAGTATTTTCAATGAGTTAAACATTAGGAATATGATTCATAATTCTCATCATTTTTCAAAAAAATCCCTTTATAATTTTTAATCACTAAAAAGGTTTACTTGGATGTTTTATCCATTATCTACATAGTAATAAGGTATGGATTACATTATGATTTAATGAGTATAAAAAAACTAAAATGTGTATAAAATATAAGGCCTCTCTTATTTTTTATCATATTGAATTTAATTAGATAGGTTGTTATCTATTTTTTTTTTGTATTTTTGAAGTGTTTAAGAAAATGAAATGTATCATGTACTACAAAATTAAGTCTCCACATTATAATTATTTCATTTTGGATAAATGTATTTTTTCAAGTGTAATCATAATTAACCACTCAAAGTGTGACTATTAGTCATACCTAAACAATGTTTATCATGGAATATTATTGTTTGTGATGAAATTTTAAGGTTATCATGGGTATGATTTCTTATATAGATACATATTATGATCATGAGAAGAAAAAAGAGTTTTTTCTACTATATGATCCACTAAGTATACCATATAGAGTGTTATACACAATGTACCTAGTATATCAGGGGTGTATATTTCATATTGAATCCTTATATATGAGGATGTCAAGATACATAACATTATAATCTTCATACATTGGTACCATTATTACCTTGAAATTGAGATATAGATAACCAAATGGTGTTTAGGTGTATTTATGATCATGTTTTATGTTGAGACATAAACAAGGCTTTATTTTTTATTCTCATACAAAGAGCATGATATATTTTACATTGATTGAGATATACTAGGAAATGTATGGCTATACCAAGATAATTTTCATGTGATGTGATTATATGTTTTTATGTGGGGAATTTTATGTGATCATTTGTTTGGATGAATGAAATATGATATGTTCATCCATCAAGAGAGACTATACTTGGAGATTAAAGAACATATAAGTTATCATAAAGTTGATTAACATACTCTATGTCCCATGGCTACTAAATTGTTGGAGTTTGTTCCCTTAAACAGAATACTTTTTTAATTTTGATTAAAAATATATTGAAGGTTATGAATAATAAGGAATATCTTATCACATGATGACTATTCTTTTATGGAAAATTTAATTTCATAATATCCATGGAGTATGTGTTGAATGGAGAGGTCATAATAGTTCCCTACTATGATGAGAACCTTAGAATACTATGATGATATTCTCAAATATATGTTCTATGGATAAATGAAATCATTTGATAGGTCATGGATGATATAAGATATTAGGGGTAGGAGTCACATAAGGCATTGATACCTCTTATCATAATGTTTTCCCTTAGTAATCACTAAGAGTGGAGGTTACTGACCCACCTGTAAGAATTCTACATATAATTTGTGTTGTTGGATATTCTTATCTATATATGTGTGTATTGGACTTTGTAATTGAGATTATTATTAATGAATATAAATAGTTATATAGTTTTATGTATTGATGAAAATTGAATTAGGATATGTTGAGTGCGTTATGAAGTGATATTTCATTAATTAATAAGTCAAGAATTGAATTTTCCCTTCAGATTTAGTGGAAGTTGATATTTATAGACCTTTGATTGAAATATAAATATATGATAAATCCATAGAAATAGCATATATGTTGGTTTTTTAATTTATGAAAGTAAAAGGAAATATAAATCAAGTATATATGTTAATGAAAAAAGTATTCAACATGGTTGGTGAGATATCAAGACAAAGAGATTATATTACATAGTGATAATTTGTTGGAGATTATTATCATTGTGACATTAATTTAATTATCCATGGGTGAATTGATGTGTTTGTATAAATTTATTTTATACTTTATGTGATTTATGATAATTCCATTATAGAAGATTCCTAGAGGGTTACACACAAAGTACTTCCAGAACCTTAGTTAAATTCTATATGAAATTGGTATTAGAATAAATATTATACCCAATTTATAAAGAATAATAATTATTCAGTTTATTTTGATCACATAAATATTTATTAGATGAATAAAACCATGATAGTTATTATTCAAAGGTTCAATAAATGTTGAGGATGATTGACAGACTGAGTTAAGGGATTAGTGTAAATGATATGTTAAATATCATTTAAATAAATGATAATTAAATTATCCTCTAGTATTGTGCTTGTAAAAGAAATAATAATAGTGATAATATTATCATTCAACATGGGGTTCACTAAAGTAATAATATATTGGATAAAGGCATTTATGAGATTACTAATTTTATAACCTAGCTATACAAATCTGGTTATATCATTTTTAGATTATGGAGATTTTTGTGCGTAAAAAATCCTCTCTGAAAACATATCTCAAACCTAGAGAGGACATTTTATATTGAATTATCTAAATAATGAGAAGTATATATATTCTATTCACCCACAAAAACATGATATAACTCTATATAATCCTTAAATACCATAAGAGATTATTTTTTTGATCAATGAAAAATTACACAAGCAGTTAGAATCTTGTGCGCTAGCACCCATAGATTCTACAGTGACATTTTGAGGTGTGTGGATCATATGTGTATTACCACTAGAGGGATTTTACTCTTAGATCCTTCATCATAATGACAAAATTAATGTAGTTTTAAGCTAAATCAATAACGAAGAAATAATTTTTAGTTGATCCAATTATTAAATATATAAATTAGATGCCAAAAAAATACTATCTTTGATTCATCCAGGGTTTCCATTCATTCGATTAAGAAGATATATATAGATAATTCGATGAAAAAACATTTTTGGGAATAAATCCAACAACTTATTATGCACCCTAGGACCTTTAAGTTATATCAAATTGATTAGATATAAATTTACAATTATTTAATAATCATTTATCGATTTATGAATTTCATGATAGATTTCCATTTCCTTTTTAAATAATTTTTTAAACTGAATGTTAAGATATTATAAGTATCCTATGTCATATGATAAATAAAAGTCTAAAAACATACGGATAATGTTTGAGGATCCCATTTATAGGTTGTGTTGATTCTATTTAGATATCATGGGAATACATGGTACCTAACAAAAAAATACACCAAGTGTACCCATATTCACTTGAAATGGTTGAGTATTATAAAAAAAGACAAATTATATATAGAGGAATATAAAAAATAATTATACAACACATGTTTATTGATCCAGATAGAGAATGGATTAACATGTCACATAGTGTATAGTTAGAGCACACACCATGTGACCCACAAGGTTTTACCCTATGGAAAATGCAGAAGCTGTGTGGTCAAATTATGTGATTTATATTATTTAAACATTGTGTGTTGGATGAATTCCGAAAAACATGAACAATTATGATTACATAGTGTGTAGTTGGTGTACATGCTTTGTAACACAGAAATTCCCACACAAATTACACCTCGAGTTTATAGGCATGTTTTGTAAGTGGTCACAAAATAGAGTACACATTGTGTAACTATATATACACAATGTGTTACTCATACCCTATCATATTGTGTAAATTATAGGCTAGACTATCATGTGTGAGTGAATACATAAAAGAATAATTAATTTTTTCATTAAAAAAAACTATAGAATAGACATTCGATGTACATGTTGTATGATCAGGTATTTTTGGGAGAAATACATGCCAAGTAACTTTGTCATGTTGTTTAGAATTAAATGATTCCAATTAATTCATTTCCATGTTATTTTAAAAACTAATTTTTTTATGGTAACTATAAATGCTATGTGATTTATGTACATTACCAATGATAAACATTTCACATATTAATGAAGTGTCTGTATAGTCGTAAATGTCATGCTAACTACATGGTTTGACTCATGGAATTACACATCTTGTATTATCATGAAAAGCTATCTATGCTATGTATCATGTAAGAATATGATACAAAAAAATACCATAAAAAGCATTTTAACATTCCATATAAGTGACTACACATCGTGTATAAGGGTACTTTATGTGTTTCTTCTAGTAAAAGACATGTACAATTCCATATGGAATTTAAAACAAAACAGAAGGGTGCACACTGTGTTTCTTATCAGTACACATCATGTACGATTTAATTTTAAATTAAATTAATTTATTCAAATTAACTTAACATTATTGTTGATGGGTATCTTGATGACTATTGCAATGGAAAATTAATATAGTTAAATTAATAACTTTATTTATTTATTCAATCTATTTATCTTAATAAATAATGAATTGAAATAAATGATACTTGTGTATTAAATTAATATTTGTTTCATGTGTGGATGATCATGATATTGATGTAACACTATATGTGTTGAGTCCCTATTTAATTTAAAATTGGTTGTATGGTTTAATTATGTGATAAAAGATTTATTAAATTAAATATGGTGGCCTGCAAGTCATTCCTACCACCTTTATTATGTGTAGGATTCTATGTCCATAGTTTCTTTTATCTAACCTCGTACATATGGTTCCCCTCAGTAGAATTTGATTAAATACATGAAAAGTATAGTTCTATATAGACAAGATGTGGTTTAAAACATGATTCAATATGAAACCAACAAGATATATCAGATCTTGGTGGAAATTTTCAACTAAAACCAAGTTCAGTTCTAGAAGTTATTCCCTTAAGATCAAGGGTTATTTTTCATTCTCTCAATAAATAAACAATGTAAAAGGTCATGATCATGACACATATTTATTTTATATTTTTCTAGTGCATAGTTAATTATTTTTTGGATGATTTATAATGTTCACATAAAATAAATAAATTAATAAGCATGCAAGATGGAATAAAATAAATGAACTATGTGTAATTATTTTTATCATGACATGGTCAATTAATTATCTAAAATAAATATTATATTAACACTCATGGAAGATATAAAATAATGAATATTTCATCTTAAAAATAAAATACCTCAATTAATATATTATGTTGATATACCCTTTCATTACTTAAATTATGATGAACCCATAGTTCAAAGTGCATGTTTGACCCAATTCAGAGTGATTTTACTTAGATGAATGTTTTAAAAAAAAAATTGGGTTTAATTAACCTAGTTCACATAAATGGTTGAATACCTTAGTAAAAAATTAGTGTAAATAGTGTAAAGTGTTGAGGAAATAAATGTCTAGTATTTTAGGATTGGGGAGTCTACTCAATGGATCAATGAATTGTGAATTAATGTGGTTGGAAAAAACTCCTTCCTAAATACCTTAGAATAATTTGTTTTCCCTGTAACACCCCAAGGTTCATAGTTTGTTTCCCTTTGAATAATGCAATAGCTTGAATTGTACGCAACTTCGAGATTCTAACACACTACGACCAATCAAAGTAGCCGTTATGAATAGTAATACCCACTTTTTGAAATTTATAAATTTTATTATTTAAATTGGACTTCATTTTTGGATTTGGAATATCAAAATTAGCTTAGGGTGAATTTTTGGTATTTTTTTGAGAACTTCCAATTTTTGATGAATAGTGAAAAATAATAAACATTAATTAAAAACAACTTTTTTAATCAAAATAATTTATAGTGATAAATTATACTATTGAATGGTTTTAAAGTATAATTAGAAAATATTTTTATTATTTAATAAAATTTTGGTCATTGGATGTAATTTCACATTTAAACTGGACATAAACAAGTGTCAATCTTTTGACAGTTATTATTTCTTAAAAACACGTTTTTTGTTTTGACAGTGAGAATTAATTTTAAATTAATTTCTGCCACTTCTGTGTTTTGAATTTGGAAAAATATATTCCATATTTGGAATCAGGATATAATAATTGTGTAAATAGGTAACTTTTATTTTTTGACATTTTGAATAATTACTTCGGTAAATATTTTATTTACCATGGTTAAAGGGTAAATTTGGTAAAGAAGGGTAAAACAAAATAATATTATAATAATATTAAATTAACCTAACATGTGTCCTAACCCTATTGGATGATATATATGCGACCATGGTAATCCTTGGGTCAACTTTGGGAACCCATGGAGCCACTTGTATGTGATAATGACACTTTATATTAATTAAGTTAAAGTAAATACAAAAATGGCATAAGAATATATCTTTTAGTAAAACAATTTTTACATATGGTTATATAGGTTATATATTCGACTATAAATATTAATTAGAAAGATAAAACGTTTTCCTACATAATGGTATTTTATTTATAATTTTTAGACATTGAATAATTAAATTTATTTATGACAGAATGATGATGCAGTATTTACCTTATTAATGAAAGAATCAAATAAATGGTATTATAAATGGTAAAATAAATATAATTTAAAAGTTTTGATTCTATACAAGAATTTTTTGGGTTAATATTAAATTTCAGGATTGATTAAATTAATTTATTTTTAATTAATATAGTAGTTAGGACTTTAACAAAAATCAATTATTAAATAGTGTCAAAATTGACATAAGAGTTTTAAAAAAAAATATTATATTATTAATTAATATAGTATTTCTAAAAATCTAATGTTCAGAAAAAGGACTTATATAATGATATTTATATTAATAATGAACCACTTTGGGTTCTCTTGGCTGGTTATAGTAAGTTTATTAACCTTATAATATAAAAATACAAAGAGACATGATAAATGTCAAACTATTTAACTAAGAGTTAAATAAATATGATAAGGTTAATATGGTGACCTAAAACTATCTAAAATCTATTGGTTGAAAGGATTTCTACCCATACCCACCCTATCCTCGAAATAATTCACTTTTGAGACATTATTAACCGAATATGAATTTATTATAAAATAATATTTTATGTTTTTCCTAAGGTGCCCCTCACCCTCTTATAAAAGGGAACTTCCCCTTCTCTCAAATTCACACCTTCAAAGACATTTTATCGGCCAAAACCTACTCAAATATCCTCTAAACTTCCCTTAATTCAACCTATATGACTTCTTTTAGTCAGAAATCCTACATAAGAAGCCCTTTTGATCAAATCAAAAGGAAGAACTGAAAGAAGAGGTAAATATTTCATCACCTCTTTCAAGTTCTTTTTTTCTTCCACTTATTCTTTCCTTGTTGTTTCCATTATAAAATAATAAATCCAGTATTTTATATATACTGTGATGTTATTATAAAAATGGTACAACCAGTTTAGTTATTTTATCCATACTATGAATTAAAAAGTCACCACACGTGCGTACGTACGGCTTACCGTCTCCACGTCGTGTTGTAGTTTGTTATTCAAACATTTCATCATTTGTATGGGTATAATAATGAGTATAAATGATTAAAATAATACATATAACATTATAATGATTCTTTATATATGATATACCATCCAATTATATACAATTTTAATATCAAAAGAAGGATATTATCGCTCGTGCGTACGTACGGATTACCGTCTCCACAAACGCGATGAGATTCATTCCCCATCTTATCCATTCAAGAATAATTCTAATTTGATGATTAAAAATAATATTTATGCACTTGATATCTTTATTGATATTAATAATATACAAGCTATCCATAACAAACACAACTTATGTAACAAAACATATAAAAGAAAGTGAGTAAGTTAACACCCGAAACGACGATAATACTAAAATATTATTAACAAAGCAATATTAGAAGAGCTTATATAATATCATATTTATGTATATGATTATTGTATAATTTAATAAAAATGTTTTAACTATTATACAGGAGGTTAACATACCATCAACTAAAGAAAAGTACAAGGTAAAGGGTTTCTTATCTCACTTTTAATTCCGTGTGATTTCCATTGTTCACCACTTATTTATTGCATGTGGTGTATTATGTAATCCATTTTGTTATATATTATCATGATTCTCTTTATATTCATGATATTATATGATTCATTTTGTGGTTATTGACTATTTTTCATAGGACTCAATTTATTACAACATGGTAAGGGTTAATTCTACAATCTCTTCATTATCTGAGGTTGTTCATATGTAATTATCTACTGAGACCTCTTTATCATCCAAATCCATGTTTCTTAAAAAGGCCTTTCAATTTTTTTTAATATTTAATAGACAATGAGTTAAAGTCATTTATACTCTTATTTGAACTTATATGTTTTTGAAAGGAAACTTTCTGTCCTTTTCCAAATAAGGTACTTTTTAACCTTTTCGACAAAATTAAGGTAAGAATGTTTTTTAACTTATACGGTGGGTGCGGCTATTTTCCGCCGTTATAACAATGTCGAAGATTCCTTTACAATATTATAATAATATTTTGAAAAATAAATGTTTTATTTTATAATTACATGACTTTTAAATGATTTCAAAATAGAAAGAGATATTTCTCTAAAAGGTTTTGATTTCTTCCATGTCAACATCCTTTGATGGATTATAAGTTGGTTTGAAGTTGATTTATTATAATACAAAACGTCCATATTGTATTAAAGTTTTTTTGATATATTTTACTATGGATGTGTTATTTCACACCATTCATGGTTTATGGATAAAGTATTGTCATTTCTTATGCTAGTTTCAATATGAATGTTTATGTTATGTTTAAACCTTTTTATGTGAGGAATGCATTGGGCTTAGTATGTGACGGGTGGATCCCTCTATAGCTCCTTGATTTATCAGTAGGTATTATGAGAAAAACTAGTGTCTTGGAACAAGGCCTTGACAAAATCTTATTTTTAGTCTTGGCACACAGCTATGATATGTAGTTATGAAAGTCTGGCATTATGCATTCCATCATTATGAAAGTGGTTATTGATATTCCATGTGATTATTTGACTAGTAGAATCTCTATGTGAATAAGTAAATTTCATTTTTTCATTTTATTTTTTCCATATTATTTTTAAGTTCAAGTTTAAAAGGATTTTGTTTTAGTTATACATTGCCTTAAATGTTTATGCTTATTTATGAAAGTTTCCACTATTTTGTTATTCTTTCTGAGCATCTGAGCTCACCCCTTTCTATGTTTTATTTTTCCCAAGATGTGAAGAAGTATATTATGACTGGCCTACAGGGATAGTCTATGGGATCTCAGTGTTTTCTATGGAGAAAAAGTTTTTGTATTTTTTTATTTTATGATGTGATGTAAACCTTATGAATATATCTAGTGTTTCTAAGGCTACTAAACTAATCGGTCTTTCGAGACTTGATATTTTGTGATCATGCCAATATTATGTAATAATGCACCGAATCTAGGTAACTGGGGTTGAGGATTACAGATGGTATCAGATGACGTTTAGTACAACCCTTGGAAGCTAGATTTAGATAAACTCTGATTAGAGCACATTACCCTAAGATATGCTTTGAATATTAGTATAGAAGAGATTCCTAGAATTTTGGTATTGTAGAGACTTTGTGAGTTTTCCATGAAATAAATCCCTTTCTGGATATGAGAAGGTAGAGGTTGCTCTGGCATAGATGTACCTAGGGGTAAAACCCAAAAACACCACTTTGAGCTAGACTCGAACAGAAACTGGTGCACGGAAACAGGCCTTGATGCACTCTTGGTTATGACACTCCTGAAGGATATGCTTAGGATAATTCTCATTTTCTTTACAAACCATTATGAAGTGTTTATGAATGTATAATTCCTTAAATAAAACCTTTTTATTATTATGGATTATATCCATAAACTGTTCAATTTATGTTAAGTGTATTATAAGTTTGGAATTATGTATTACGATTGATAAACTAATCTATTTTATGCCATTGTTTAGAAATGGTTCCTAGTGGAAGAAATGGAAACCATATCAACGCATGTAATCAATGCAGGGATTTCCCTCCTACTCAAGATAATTATAGTGGAGATGGTGATGCGACTGGCGCTGATCAACTTATCACCATACTGGGACCACTCACCCAGGTTATGAATAATAACCTTACCTGTATGGAGAAACCTGATCCACAATTCGGAGTATCAATTTTAGACCACTTCATGAGGCAACAACCACAAACTTTCATTGGGAGTACAAATCCATTGGAATCTGAGAAATGGATAAGTTCTATAGAGAAAATATTTCAGGCTTTGGGGAGTAGTGAAAGGGAAAAAGTTGTCATGGTAGTTTATCACCTCACTGGAGATGCTGATCAATGGTGGTCATTGATTCAAAATAAAAAGGAAGATGAAGAAGTATCAAGTATGGAATGAAGGTAGTTTAAAGATATTTTCTTAGAAAAATAATTTCCTCATGACCATCGATCAGATATGGAAATTCAATTTCCGAGTCTGAGGAAAAAAGAGGATAAGAATGTCGCAAAGTATGAGGCTAACTTTACAAGGTTATCAAGGCATGCAAGAGATTATATACGTAACCCAAGGAGTAATATTGATCATTTTTTTGAGGGGTTAAAACCATTTCTATGTATATCATTAGTCTCACAATCTTTCTCAATGTACGAAGATATAGTCTCATGTGCTATCAAGACAGAAAAAGAATTCTCTAAATCTTATGACAATAAAGTAAAGCAAGAGAAGAAGAGAACGGTGGAGCAAGAGACAGAAAAATGGAAAAAGGGAAAGAATGATTTTCCATTATGTGATAATTGTGGGAAGAAATACTTCGGTACATTCCTAAAAGTAATGGGAGTTTGTTATAATTATGTGGAAAAAGGTCACCAGGCTGAGGATTGCAAGGGAAAGAAAGAGGCTATCAATGTTGAATGCTACAATTGTATAGAAATGGGAAATTATTCAAATGAATTTCCTAAGAATCAAGAAAAATTATCTCAGAGAAGGACAAGGGATCAAGGCCAAGCTTATGTTGTTACTACAGCTCAAGTGGGATGATTAATGTATTTGTGTTTTTGGACTCAAGGATTATATTATGGTTATAAGAATAATGTGATATATATAAGGATTGTACTTCAGTACTTTTTGTTTTCATTAAGGTTTTAATATGACTAAGGTAATCATATTTTTAGTATGTGACAATAAGAGGAACTTTACTTTGTTTGGGGAATCTGATGTTACAATTTATTTTGGAATTTAGATATCTTCTACAGAGAGCCTGGACAGAGGTACTTTGGATAACTATAATGTTTGGAATGGATTAAGTTGAACTTTGGATAGTATTGTTTAAGGTTAAAACATTTCTTATGATTATTTTTGGAATATTATGATACTATAGTTTTAGGAAAAGGACAACCTGCAGGTCAGGCGATAATCCTTCACGTCGGACAAAGCTGCAGGAATCGAACCCACAACCATAGTGTGATGGGCCTTTATTACCTACGACTAGCCTACATGAAGTCCCTGGTTATTACAAAATATGTTTCTTCATTTTAATGGTATGTGTTAATATTTTGACCCTTATACTATTAGGATAAATATTATAGTTTTGAGTTCTATTATCTTTTGTAGTGAAAGACGAGTTTGTGATAGAAATTAGTTGAAGGATGAAACTCTACTTGTCAAGTATATATATATATATATATATATATATATATTTTCTATGAAGAAATTAATTCTTAAACTTTTGGGAAGGGATATTAAAACCAAAAATGTGTTATCCTAATACCTTATGTTTTGTTGAACTGATGATACTTTAAATCATCATAGATTGATGGCTTTAAGGCCCTCAATTTTATACTTGTTTGTGATTGATGACCTCAATCACTCCCTATAAATATTTACGCTTTCCCTATAATTATGTGTCTATAATTTTGACCAACATTCTCCGATTTGAAACCCTAATTTGGTGGTGACATTATCATTTCCCTTTCCCTCTTATGGAAACTAAATTTTATTAACCCTATTTCCGATGTGGGTTTTTCACAAAGGTATTTTCTATTTTCAACCATTTATTTTTGAAGAAAAATTTTAAATTTAGAGGAAGGAATTATTTGAATTATGGGATAATTTAATATCCCAGGCTTCCACAATACGTTTTGCTTTAAATAATGCAATAGCTTGCATTGTACACAACTTTGAGATTCTAACACACCGCGACCACTCAAAGTAGCCGTTATGAATAGTAATAACCACTTTTTGAAATTTTATAAATTTTATTATTTAAATTGGACTTAATTTTTGGATTTGGAATATCAAAATTAGCATAGGGTGAATTTTTGGTATTTTTCTGAGAACATCCAATTTTGATGAATAATGAAAAATACTAAAACATTAATTCAAAACAACTTTTTTAATAAAAATAATTTATACTCATAAATTATAATATTGAGTGGTTTTAAAGTATAATTAGAATATATTTTTACCATTTAATCTAATTTTGTTCATTGGACGTAATTTTACATATAAACTGGACATAAACAAGTGTCAATTTTTTGATAGTTATTATTTCTTAAAAACACGCATTTTATTTTGACAGTAGGAAATAATTTTAAATTAATTTCTGCCACTTATGTGTTTTGAATTTGGAAAAATGGATTCAGTATTTGGAATCAAGATTTACAAATTGTGTAAATAGGTAACTTTTATTTTTATGCATTTTGAATAATTACTTCGGTAAATATTTTATTTACGATGGTTAAAGGGTAAATCTAGTAAAGAAGGGTAAAAAATAATATTATAATAATATTAAATTATCCTAACACGTGTACTAACACTATTGGATGATAAATTTCTGAACATGGGAATCCTTGGGTCGATTTTGGGACCCCATGGATCCACTTTTAAGTGATAATGACACTTTATATTAATTAAGTTAAAGTAAATACAAAAAATGACATAAGAATATATCTTTTAGTAAAACAAGTTTTACATAGGGTTATATATGGTATCTCTTAGACTATAAATATTAATTATAAATCTAAAAATATTTCCTACATAATGGTATTTTATTTATAATTTTTGAAATTTAATAATTAAATTTATTTATGACACAATAATGATGCAGTATTTTTCTTATTAATGAAAGAATCAAATAAATGGTTTTATAAATGTTAAAATAAATATAATTTGAAAGTTTCTATGCCATAAAATAATTTTGTAGGTTAATATGACATGTTATTATTGATTAAATGAATTTATTTTTAATTAATAAAGTTTTTAGGACTTTAACAAAAATCAATTATTAAATAGTGTCAAAATTGACATAAAAGAGGTTTTAAAAAAAATATTATATTATTAATTGATATAGTATTATTAAAAATATAAGGTTCAGAAAAAGGACTTATATAATGATAGTTATATTAATAATTAACCACATGGGGTTTTCTTGGCTTGTTATAGTATGTTTATTAACCATATAATATAAAAATATAAAGAGACATGGTAAATGTCAAACTATTTAACTAAGAGTTAAATATAAATGATAAGGTTGATATAGTGACCTAAACCACTCTAAAATATATTGGTTGAAAAAAATTAGACCCATACCCACCCTATCCTCAAAATAAGTCACTTTGTAGCCATTATAAACCGAATATGAATTTATTATAAAATAATATTTTATGTTTTTTCTAAGGTTCCCCTCACCCTCTTATAAAAGGGCACTTCCCCATATCTCAAATTCACACCTTAAAATCCATTTGTATCAGCCAAAACCTACTCAAATATCCTCTCACCTTCCCTCAATTCAACCTAGAGGCCTTTCTTTAGTCCAAAATCCAACCTAAGGAGCCCTTTTGATCAAATCAAAAGGAATAACCCAAAGAAGAGGTAAATATTTCATCACCTCTTTCATGTTATTTTCTTCTTCCACTTCTTCTTCCCTTGTTGTTTCTATTCTAAAATAATTACTCCAGTATTTTATATATACTTTAATGTTATTATAAAAATGGCACAACCATATTAGTTATTTTATCCATTCTATGAATGAAAAATTCACCACACGTGCGTACGTACGGCTTACCGTCTCCACATCGTGGTGTAGTTTGTTATTCAATCATTTCATCATTTGGATGGGTATAATTATGAGTATAAATGATTTAAATAATAAATATAACACTATAATTATTTTTTATATACGATATACCATACAATTATATATTATTTTAATATCAAAAGAATGATATTGTCTCTCATGCGAATGTACAGATTACCATCCCCACGAACGCGATGAGATTCATTCCCCATCGTATCCATTAAAGAATAATTTTCATTTGATGATTAAAAAATTTGTTTAAGGACTTGATATCATTATGTATATGAATAAGATATAACCTATTCATAAAAAACATGACTTATGTATCAAAAAATATAAAAGAAAATGAGTAAGTTAACACCCGAAAAGACGATAATACTAAAATATTATCAACAAAGAAATATTAGAAGATCATATGTGATATCATATTTATGTATATGATTCTTGAATAATTTAATAACAATGTTTTAACTATTATACAGGAGGTTAACATACCATTTACTAAATAAAATTACAAGGTAAGGAGTTTCTTATCTCACTTTTAATTCCATGAGATTTCCATTGTTCACCACTTATTTATTACACATGGTGTATTGTGTACTACCATTTGATATATATTATCATGATTCTCTTTATATTCATGATATTCTATGATTTATTTTGTGGTTATTGACTATTTTTCATACAACTCGATTATTTACAATGAGTTAAGGGTTAATTCTACGATCTCTTCATTATCCGAGCTTATTTGTATGTAATTATCTATTGGGACCTCTTTATCATCCACATCCATGTTTGTGAAAAATGTCTTTCAAAACATTTTTACTATTTAATAGAAAATGGTTTAAAGTCATTTATACCCTTATTTATACCTTATACATTTTTGAAAGGAAAATTTCTGTCATTTTCCAAACAAAGTACTTTTTAACCTTTTTGAAAAAATTAAGGTAGAAATGTTTTTTTAACTTATAAGGTGGGTGGAGCTATTTTCCACCGTTTTAACAATTTCGAAGATTCCCTTACAAGTTTATAAGAATTTTTTGAAAAATAAATGTTTTATTTTATAATTAAATGACTTTTAAATTATTTCAAAATAGAAAGAGATATTTCTCTAAAAGGTTTTGATTTCTTCCATGTAAACATCCTTTGATGGATTATAAGTCGGTTTGAAGTTCATTTATTATGATACAAAACCTCCATATTTTATTAAAGTTTTTGTGATATATTTGATTGTGGATGTGTTATTTCATACCATTCATGGTTTATGGATAAAGTATTGACATTTCATATGCTAGTTTCAATATGAATGATTATGTTATGTTTAAACCTTTTCATGTGAGGAATGCATTGGACTTAGTAAGTGACGGTTGGATCCCGATATAGATCCTCGATGCATAGGTAGGTCTCATGAGACAAAATAGTGTCTTGGAAGAAGGCTTTGACAAAATCATATTTGTAGTCTTGACCCAAGGCCTTGACTATGTGGTTATGAAAGTCTGGCATTAGGAATTCCATCATTATGAAAGTGGTTATTGATATTGCATGTGATTATTCGACTAGTATAATATCAATGTGAATAAGTAAATGGCATTATTCCATTTTATTTTTCTCCATATTATGCTAAAGTTCAAGTTTAAAAGGATCTTGTTTTTGTTATACATTGCCTTAAATGTTTATTCTTATTTATGAAAGTTTCCTCTATATTGTTATCCTTTCTAAGTATCTGAGCTCACCCATTTCTATGTTTTATTTTTCCCAGGATGCGAAGAATTATATTATGACTAACCTGCAGGGATAGTTTATGGGATCTCAGTGTTGTCTATGGAAACAATGTTGTTGTACTTTTACATTTTATGATGTAATGTAAACCTTATGAGTGTATCTATTGTTTCCAAGGATATAAAAATAATCAGTCTTTCGAGACTTGATCTTTTGTGATCATGCCAATATTATGTAATAATGCATCGAGTCTAGGTAATTTAGTTTGAGGCATTACATGTCCCATGTTTAGATTATGATAAGGGATATATGGATCCTTGACACTAAAATATCCATTTGACTGGATATTCCAAATAAAATTGTTTTTACTATTGTGATTTGATAAAATATTTCCAAACTAATAAATAAAATTTATTACGTCACATTTTGGTAACCATGAAAAAGTATTAATTCTTTTTTTACTTAATGTAGAAAATGAAAAGTGAAACCAAAAGTAAAATGTGATCATTTTAGGACATATACCATGTAATCACCATCATAAATTTCCAATAGTGGTATGGTCAATTGAACATGACCCAACAAAAATAATTTTTTTACGTTCTAGAGTCCACTGCACCTATTAAACCACCTCACTAAGTGAGTGAAGGTGAAAAGGAATCCTAACATGGATTCATGAAGGATTATTTCGATAACAATTTCATCATGACATCACCTATGTCTGAAGAGATGATAATGAAATATAAGTACATGGATGTTTACTCTATGAAAAATCATCTCCTTAAACTTGAAAGAGAGAAATAGAGGGTTAATATTTTTGAGATTGTCACAATACAACACTAGTTTAAACTGGGAGATGATAACCTTGATAGGGAAAATTAATTAAAAATTATGTATTATATTGAATAGTTAGAAATGATGGGATTCTCTATGGATAAATAATTATCTATTAAAATAATATTATCATTCTTACCTCCTAGGTTCTCTTATTTAATCAAGAATTATAAGATGAACATTATGGACAAACCATACAAAAATATCTTAACTATTATTCACCAATAAGATAAAAATTGGTTGGAATATGGTTCCTCACCACTTATGGTGAATTAAATGAATGACCAAGTTGAAAATCCCATGACCCATCCAAATTCAATTATTCTTTTATAAAATCTTTCAAAAAGAAAAATTATTCTAAGGTAGGGTAGAGAATAAAAGGATTTCAGATTATCATGTAACCATATTGGTAACTATAGTGACCCAACCCTCACACACATTTTATTATATAGGTTTTAGAATACATATCCAATAAAAATAACCCAAGGATCTATAGGCTGAGTTACTTTGGTAGAATAGGTTTATAAAATAACAAAATGAATCTAAAAAATAAGAACTATAAGTTAAAATTTATAATGTGCTCCTATACCCCTTTTATATTCTATAGCTACACAGGATAACATAGTGAGAACATAAAAAAGGGGTGACCTATAAATCCTAATAAGTGAATACCTATGATAATAAAGTATACCATATGATTCAAGTGGAATAAAAATAAATCATAAAAGGCAAGGCTCATGAATAATCATATAGAAGCACAATATAAATAATATAGAATCATAAGATCATTGCATCATTGGAATTTAGTGACAATACAAAACATGATAGAAGAATATTCTAAGCCTCACTACCAAGACAATATAACATGGTGGATAGAGACCCATAATATGTTGGGTTTACTCCATAAATAATAAATTTAATCTATTAAGAATACACATTACATAATATATTGGAGAATTATATAGGTTCACCCATCATAAAATTCTTGTGAATATATGTACAATATAATTAAATAATTAATGTGGCTTAATCATAAGTAAAAACCAATTAAAAAGGAAATGGGTTACATAATATTAATTTTCATCATATCAAAAATGTAACATCATAATGATTCCCATTAAATAAGGGATTGAAGTACTTTTGGTACGTTAATGTGGGATTAGATAAGTATAGGTCATAAAAATAAATTCAAATTTAAGTGAAGATATAAAAAAGTGTATACTTAGGTTTTGTAATGGACTTATTAAGAAAGGTTTTAGGAAAAAGTGTAATGAGTCATTAAATAGGGTAAGATCATAATAATTTATATAAAACAAAAAATAAACTAAAATACAATACTAGAAAATGATCATAAACCCATGGTTTTGGAAACAACCGTGGGTATAGGGTACACCTATACCCACATTTTTGCAAAAACCATGGGTATAAGTATTGGTATTGAACCTACACCCATGGGTTTTGGTAAAATGTTTTAATAGGTTGAAATTTACTACCTATACCCATGTTATTTCAAGAACTGTGGGTATAAGGGGACCTATACCCATGATTTTTCAAAAACTATGTCTATAGGGTTCATTTTAGGACATATACCAATGGTTTAAATAAAATAATAGGCACAAGTCCAACCTAAACCCATGAATTTTCAAAACAGTGGGTATAACTTTCCCATGTAAGTGTGAGGGAATTTTTTTTGCTGGAACAAAAATATTTTTGCCGGAAAACCCATACCAACAGTTTTCAATCTATATCCACAATTTATAAAAATATATATAAGTAAATATATAATTATATACACATAGGCTTATGTTGGGTAATGGTTAGGCACATTGGTTAGGAAGAGGCGATTGAGGGTTTGAATCCGGCTATGAGATTTTTTTATAATCCTATAACCATGGTTTGATAACCGTGGGTATAGGGTTATTTATACAATATACAATTTACCATACACTTATTCACATAGTTCATAACCCTAGGTATAGTTCTTTTGAAACCATGGGTATAGCTCAGAGTTATACCGACACCTTAAGCTCCCAAAGTTCTCTGAATTGTGGGTATAGACTATACCCACGGTTTTGTGGGCTATACCCATAGTTCCAAACCATGGGTATAGGGTTATTTTATAGTAGTGATGGTTTTAAATATAAAAATAAACTTTTTTAGAAACCATGTATGTTTAAACAAATTCATTGAGTGGTACTTGAAATGACATAAGAAAACAGTGAATCCTCCTTTAATAGGCTTTGATTATGAATGAATTTGAGAAGGGAAACAATAAAACATGTATATACCCATCAATGATAGTGAATTAAACTAGGTGTATATTTTTATGAAAAATATATATAATACATAAGAAGTAAATAAGACTAATTGAGAGAGAGAAAGTGAGGTAATGGGTGAGAAATCCAAACCCAAATAAAATAGTGTGGTTCAGAGAGATCCCTTACCTCAGGTTTGGATTCCCTCCACACTTTTGGTTAAACTCATAAATAATCAAATTATATTTAAAAAATACAAAATTAGAAACCTTATTAAAATTTATTTGATTTATTATCATGATTTTATATTAGTTTGGATGTCCTCACTTAGACATCCCCTTAGGGCTCTATGGATTGGTATTTTGACGAGACCAAGGAATCTAGTTATGTGGGGGAGATATGGAGAGATAGTTTAGTAGATATTTGTTAAGGTAGGTAAGTTAGAGCGTGTGAGGAGAATATGATATGATGGGTATTATTTATAAGGTAAGGATAGGTGTGTTTTTTATTATAATAATCATTAGTTTATCATTTTATCCCAATACTAATAAAATCATTGATTTTTATGACTAAATAATGTAATTTTTTTATATGAGGTAGAGATAATAACTTCATACATCACTACTTATGAAAATAATCATGTATTTAATTTATAATGCAACATAATGTATTTTTCCATATTTCACTATTCACTAAAAATTTAACTATGTTATAAAAATACCAAAAATTCACCATTACCATTTTTAAAAATTTAGATTCAAAAAATGAAATCCATTTTATGAAATTAATTTTCTAAATAAGAGATTTTTTTAACATTAAATATATATTTATTTGAAAAAGTACCAATTTTAATATCATTATCAATTTTATGACCATTTTAAAAATTAATTATGTTGTCATAAAATTATATTATCATTAAAATAAACCATATTATTTTTTATAGAACAATTTCTTGAAATTAAACTTTATTTAAAATAATTTTATATATCATAAAAATATAGAAAACATATATTTGTTACAAAAATACAAACACTAATTTTATCTTTTTTAAAACATCTTTTTATTTATATAATTATATAAATTTTCTATATTTTATAAATATTATTTCACAATTATATAGGTGATGTTACTATTCTAATGGCTGGGATATTATTCATAACAGTTAGATGACTATTCCAATTGTAAGATTATTGTTATATTGGTTAGATTTGTAATAGTAATTTGAGTTATCTGCATTATATAAATACCTAATATTTCATTAATTATTCATTAAATTATTTTTTATATGAATTTTATATTGATTTTTATTTCCCAAATACATAATTCATTAATAATTCCCTATTTCATTTCTACTATGTTTTTTCGCGAGTACGATCAGTATAGGGGATGAAGTAGATTGAAATTTTCATATTATAGTTAGTTAAATTTTTTTTCATGCTATAACATTTTCAATTTTTAGGGAAATATTTATTCTACAAATGTAATGTTCAAATCAATATAAAATGTTCTTGGTTATATCATGTGGTGAATGTGCTTTATATAATACCACATTAAAAAATATCAAACATTTATAGAATCAGAAGGGAAATTTCATTTATAAAATTCTAGGTCATTACATTATCCCCCTTAATAAATTTCACCGTCAAAACTTCATTTCACCCACTAAGATGAAAAAAATATGTGTTATTTTGTTCATTTATTCCTCTGATTCCCACATCACCTCCTTATACTTTTGGTTCTTCCATAGTACTTTGACTAGTTGAGTTGTCTTGTTGCATATCAATTTTTCTTCATGGTCTAAGATCTTCCCCTACTACTCCACCTAATATATATCATTCTGAAACTATACCACATATATATTGAGTACATTCGAGGGATTTGGTATATAATTTCTCTACATGGATAAGTGGAAGATGTCATGTACTTGATATAGGGTTGATGTAAGTTCTAGTCAATATGTCACAAATCTGATGAAATTAAGAATCTCAAATAGGACTATTTATCTATTAATTTCCTCTCCCATATTCCCAAATATCATGAATCTCTTCCTTGGATATATGCTGAGGAAAATGTGATCTCAAAACTCAAACTCTAGATCTCTCAAACTGTTATAAACATGGATATTTTTTGACTATGAGTTGTCATGATGTGATACTTTATGGTATTGAACTTATCTATGATTTCTTCAACTATTTATGGTCCCATTAGCTTGTGTTCACCAAATTCATCCCAACACATAGGTGTTTTACATCTCTTCCCATAAAGTCTTTAATATGGAGTGATTTGGATACTTGATTGTAAGCTACTATTGTACAAGACTCAACCAAGGTAATTTATTGATCTTATACTATATTGAATTCCATAAAGAATTATTTAAACATTCCTCAGTGGTTTGGATAGTCTTCTTAGACTGTACATCAGTTAGTGGTGATAAATTGTATGGAATTTCAAATATTTTTTAGAGAATTTTGAATACTTTTCCAGAACTTGGTAAAATATATTAGATCTTCATCAAATAAAATTAATATTGGTCTTCCATTAAGTCTGACCACTTCCCTAATGTATATCCTTTCTAGTTTATCGACTAATAAGTGCTCTTGAAATATAATGTAGTGTGAAGTATTTGTAATATGGTATATTACAATCCATCTGGTATTATTTACTCTATATGTATTAATAAGACAAATGAAAAATTATATGGTTATGTTTTCCCATTTTCCTATAGGTATGGGTGTTGATTGAATCATCCACTTGGACATTTTGTTCTATTTATAACCTGTTGACAGACCTGGCACTTTGATATATATTCTATGATGTCATTCTTAATATTTTACAACTAGTAGTGCTCTTATAGATCTTGATACATCATCACGCTCCCTGAATGGATGGAGAATATTGAGCTACATGCATCATTAAATAACTCCTTCTTTATATCAATCTTTGATGGTATATATTTTCATGATTGAAATCATAAAATACTTCTTCATCAATTTTTAACTTTGAGGATTTTACTTTTCTTATAGATCCCACCTTATTCTGTATTTCCACATAATCCCTTTGAGCATCCTTTATCCTCTCCAAAATGGATAGTTGAGATATCAATTGAGCTATATCGGATGTTTATCCTTCATTTAGAATTCCATGTCCATCCTTTAAAATTATAAGAATATTGGATCCTTCTAAATTCACATTTTTTTATAAGGTTTTTGGATCCTTTCTACTTAGAGAATCTTCCACTTTATTTTCCTTCCCAATATGGTAATCGATTATGCAGTCATATCCCTTAATAAGCTCTAAATTGTTTTCTGGTAAATATTAATCTCATTCCATGTGAATTTTTATTTTAGGCTTATATGGTCCATATATATTTCACACCTCTTTCCATAAAGATAATACTACTGAATCTTCAATGAAAAGACCACTACAACCAACTCCATATATGCAGTGTATAATTATACTCATGAAATTTCAACTACATTGAGGTGTAAGCTGTCACTGTATAATTTTTCATCCATACACAACCTAAGACTGTATTTGAACCATCATTGTATTCCAAAAAAAATTCACCAATTAAGGGTGATGTGAGTAAAATTTCAATGATAAGCCTATTTTTTCAATTCCAAGAAGTTCCCTTCCCTATCATTGGTCTATAAAAACATCACTCCATTATATGTTATCATAGTTATAGGTTATGATAATCATGATATGTTACTCAAAAAACATAAATATTACCCAACTAGTTCAAATAAATATGGAACCCTATAAAGTATATTGGTCTGGGAAACTTCTGAATCCCCATTGCCTTAGATCGGTCCTCATGTATTCCTTAATTAGTGATAATGTGTCCTAAGAATGATAATTCCTCCATCCATAACTCAAATTTATTATACTTTACATATAACTTCTTCTTTCACTAGGTCTTCAATATAGTACACAAATGATCCTCATATTCCTCCTTGATTTTGGAGTATATCAAAATATCATCCATAAATACTATACAAAAATGTGTCACATTAATGTCTAAAGAATATATTCATCAATTCCATGAGGATTTATGGAGAATTACCGAGTCTTAGGTGTATCACTGTGAACTTATAACATCCATTCCTTATTCTAAAGGTAGTCTTTTGAATATATGCCTTATTAACTTTTAATTGGTGATATAATGACTGAAGGTCCACCTTTGAGAAGTACTATTCCCACATTACTGATTGAACAATTCATCAATCTATAGAAGTGGATAGTTTTTTATTTATGATTATTGTTTAGATTTCATGATAATCAATTAAGTGTCACAATGAACCATACTTCTATTTGATGAAGAGGATCAGAGTTAACCATTGTGAACCATTCGTGCATATAAAACCCTTTTCTAGATTCTCTTATAACTTCCTATGCAGTTATTCTAACTAAATAGTTTCCACTATATAGGGAGTCCTGGATATGTGAAGGGATTTGGGAGTAAGTTAAACATTTAACTAAACCTCTTGGTTAGGAGGAATACCAATCAACCTTCTAGGGAATAAATTATAATAGTCCCTAAAAATGGTCATGTATTCTTGCATTATTATCTCCATTGTCTCAATCATTTGAGTTAGATATGATTTCTTATAAGGAAATAATATCCATTCTTAAGAATAAGACTCCAAAGGAAGTTCATCATCTTCCATACACTTATTCAGAATTAGAGGACGATTGAGGTTATGGAGAGTGATTCCCCTATCTTGACAATTGATGTTGAATTTTTATAAGGACATCTAATCCATGCCCAGTGTAGCATCAAATTATATTAAATTAAGTTTAATAATATTTTATATGAGGTTCAGTCCACAAAAAGTTATTGGGGAGGAGTTATATACTTGAGATGTAATAATTTATTTGCTTTATATTCTCACAGATAACCCAAACTCCATTTTTTGAGGTGGGGTTTGAATAGGTTTACTAAACTAGAATTATATAAAGGATTGTGTATAAATTGAATAAAATATTACATTTTCTATTCTTTAAGGAATAACCATCATACCTATCAAAATTTTGTGTTTTGTTCTTTGACCAGAACACCACTTCTTTAAAAAAAATCATACCTATCAACACATCACTATTTGGTGCAACCTCATTAGTAGTGATAACATAATCCTTTCCTTATACACTTTTCCTTGGATGTTTTTATCATTTATTATATATTAAAACCCATATATTATTAAATTTATTTATATAACGTTCACGTTCCTTGTAGTTGGATCAAAGGAACACATGTTGAGTATTGATTGGAACCTTTTTATACAATTTCATTAGTGGGATTATTCGTCTACCTTCCAAATTGATTAACTAGATACCCCTATTTTCCACACTTGAATCATATCTCTATTACCTTGAGATAGTTTCCAAGATTAATATTACCACATTTTGGAACATTTTTATGTGATATTTCTTCCTCCGTGATATTTTTCAATTGATCCTCCTAAATTAAACTACATTTTCCAATTTTTATCTCTAACCCCTAGATACTACTAAGAATCACCAATATCTATTTCAACCTTAAGGGAACAATATAAAATATATTTATATATATTAAAGTCTCAATTTTATTAATATTTTCATAGAATCCACTTTAATCCACTAAAGAAGTGACAAACCTTACTTTCAGTGTTGATGATAAAGTTAAAGACATATCATGAGATCCTTTTGATGTTTTCTTCATAAGCCCTAATAAACTCATACTCCTTCTTAATTCAAATGAATTACAATTCCATTTTTATATAGATATTTTAGGGAAAATATTTCTATTATTATTTTTGAATCCTTTCCACTGCATGGATTGTTTTTCTCATTAGGTTTGATGTTATTGAATAATGTCTACTATTAATAAACTTCTCCCTCCAGGATATAATATGAATTTATCTTGTTTTGAGAATTATAGGATAAAGATAATCATCTCAATATAGTTAATCCCTTGTTTTATCATGATGAGATCAGAATATTTATTAAAGGTGAGAGGCCTTTATCATATAAATGAATTAACCACATAATTATCTTTTTTAGGGGAAGGAGGGTATTCCATACGATTCAAGCTATTATTCATAACTTGAGTTAGTTGAGATAGTACTACCATAAATTTCTTTATCCCACTCCCATAAGGTTGGGTATCTCATTAGGGTAATAGTCACATTTCCTATCTCATTTTTTATTAGCATGATTCCTTTTATTCTTGTCATTAACTAAAATAATGGTAAAAAAATTAGGGAAGAGGGTACTTAAAATAATAAATATAAAAAAGGGAAACAATGAAATTTGAAAGAACAACTTATAAATGAAATGTATATCTTAATTTATGAATCATTAGGTTTCAATCTAGCCATTCAATGTTAATTTTCATATTAGTTTTTCTAACATAACAATCTATTCACGACATTAATAATGGTTTATAAAGAGCCTGCGATTTTATAAAAGAATATATCCAAGAGCGAAAACTAGGTTTACGAAAAGGAATCATTTTTGTGAACTAGGTATAGGTCAAGTTAATACTTAAATAGACCTTTCAGGGTTATTAATCCTAGGTATATCTGTTGCAAATCCACATCCACTTATAGTATCTAAATAGGAATTTCATTGTTTGAAAACCAATCCTCTATACTTTACACAAATTTCAGGATCTTTTCTACTCACATAATTTCCTATAGTTTTTTAGTTACTAATTCTATCCATAATCCAAAAAATAAATATAACTTTCATATAATACTAACTATAAAAACACAATCCTCATAAATGTTTTATTACATGATTTTTAACATAAATATCCAATAAAAACAACCAATGGATCGAGAGTCTTTGTGTCTTTGGGTGACTAGGTTTATAAAACATCAAAAAAATATAAAAGAAAAAAAATATTTTAACCTCCATAATGTGAACCTAGTTCCTTTTGAGATTCTAAAACTAAATAGGTTAACCTAGGTAGTCTATAAATAAATTGGGTGAGTTATAAAGATCAGTAATGTAATAAACATGATAATGAAGCACAACATGTGAGTTAAGTGGAATAACAAGATATCATAAAAGACAAGGATAATGAATTATCATAAGGAATAAAAAATAAACAAGACAACCTTATAATATAATGGTATCATAGGAATGTGGAAACAACATAAAACATGATATAAAGATCAGTTAATGATCAATTCCAAGACAATGTAACATGGTGGATAGATTCCCATAACGGATTAGATTTACTCTCTAATACCATATATATCATCCTGTGAGATATAAAAATTACCTAATGAATTGAAGAACTATACAGGTTCACCCATCATAACATGAAATTTCATTTGTTTCCCACATAATGTAAGCATTCATAACACTTAAGTGTAAGGGAAAACCCATGAAAAAGGAAACCAATTACATAATATTCTCTTGGAGAATAATAAAATAGAATGTCATAAATATTCACATGAAATAATGAATTATAGAATTTTTCATTCAATAGGGACTATATAAGTATAGGTCATGAAACTAAATTCCATGTTTATTGAATACATAAAAAGTGTGTAAAAATAGGTTTTTCAATGGAATTATTAAGAGTGGGTTTAAGAAATAGGGTATGTGGCCGTATGGTTCTGTTGTTTCCCCCTCGGTGGGTTGTTCCCTGCTACTTCGTGGTCCCTAACCATTGATACTACAACTATTGTTTCATGAACCTTCTTATCAAAACCTATATTAATTTTTCATAAAGGAACCCTGGTGTATTCAGATTTTGTTAGTAGTGATGATCAATGGTTCTTCCTCATTAAAAAATTCACCCCCTACGATATTACTTCCCATCCCATTACCCCATATTCGTCTGGTATAAAGGTATATTTGGTGGCTTCGAGATGGTTTTAGGGATTCCTTCAGTGTCAGGGATCATCTTGGCTGGGGTCTTCCACAACTTCATTTTCGATTGAATCTGATGGTCCGATGGTGGTGTGGTGTTTCCTCATTGTTTAGGTTGTTGGATAACATTAATTGGATTTATTTATGTTTCTTAAAAGTGGTTATTGATTTGAAAAATAATTATATGGATGGAAGTGATTCTTGGAGTTTCTGAAGGTCCCATCTCACTAAATCTTTGTCCTCTACGAACTCTGCTATTACTTTTGGTTCTATTGATCCCATTCCATACTAGTCTAGTGTGATGGTTCTGGTGGAAGTCTTGTGATATGTTTTTTGAGTAGTGTCATCTTTTCATGAGGTGAACCCTCACATACATTGTTTATGATGGTCCTAAATTTTAGTTTCTAGTGTTTCACCTCAATGTTTCAAATGATTATTTTTGGTGATCATTGTTCTACTAGTTGAAATCCCTCTTGTTTGGCATGCTTCAGTGTGGTTTGGCTATCCATGATAGTGATGGTGGTATTTGGTGGAAGGTTTTGTGATTTTTGGGTATGATAGTTTTGGTGGTTCTATGTAGAGAGATCTATGGGATTCTGATGGGTCCTTGTTGGCTCTATGGTTTATGTGATTATTTTGGTGACATGTGTTGTCAGGATTGTGGCTCGATGTAGTACACTGGTCAAGACAATTGGTTTTTTAAAATTTGAATTTGAATTTTGGGGTGGGGTGTTCTGTTTCCTATGACCATAACTTTTTTAAATCTTTTGGATTTATTATAAAATCTTGAAATCAGTATTGTGAGGTTTCTACTAAACCATAAAGTGGTTTATTAAGAAAACTAAAAATTTAATTGGATGAAGAAAATGTGTAATGAGTATTTAAGGAGTGTAAGATAATATTAATTTCCATAAAACCAAAAGTGAACCAAAATGGTTTTTAATTCACAAATGATTATTTTTAGAAACCTTTGATGTTTAAAAATATTCCATTGAGTGATATGTGAAATAAAGTAAGAAAACAGAGAAGTTCCCTCTAATCTACTCCGATTAATGAATTAAATCAAGAAGGGAACCATTAAACATGTATATTATCATTAAGTAAATGTGAATTAAAATAGGTATATATGTGTGGGACATATATAAATAATATATAATAAGTAAAAAATATTAATATAGATAGGAACTGAGGTAAAGAGAGAGAAATACTAACCTAAAGAATATATGCTTGTTCGAAGAGATCCCTTACCTAAGATCTAATTCACTATGTGCTTTCACTTAACATCATAAATAATAAAATAATATTTATAAAATAATTTATTGAGATATTTATTAAAGTATATATGATTTTTTATTAAGTTTTTTCATTAGTTTATGTTCATTTAATTGATATATATTTTCTAATTCTATTGTCCAAAGGTCGTTCATGTTATGCATCCATGGTCACATTAGTTGTGGATGATAATGAGAGTAATTTAAATAGTTTTACAACTATATAAGTATAATTGTATAGAGTTAATGTGTTTCAAAAAGTCACAAAGGTTCCGAATATTCAATATTATTCATAAATAACCAATATTTATAGAGTTCAATTGTTATAATCCTAGTTCATTTAGGTGGGTTTTTTGAACATGATAAACTTATTTAATTTTTTAATATTATAGATATATATGAATTCTAGAATATATAATAAAAATATATAGGTCCTTTTAAACATTTTTTTATTTAAAGAAGCAATTATGTTGGTAGTGTAAAATAGAATACATCATCAGTGAAGGCAATGAACTAACCATAATATGGATAATATTTTTATTTATGTAAATAATAGAGAGGAATTTTGATAGAAGATAATCGATAAATATAATTAAAATCCAATATATTTAAAATAATGATTTTATAATACTATCATGGAAGAAATAGATATTATAAGTTATAATAATAAATAATTTAAAGATAGTTTGGTAAGAAATATCGCTTTGGACACCCCCTATTAGACTTCCCACTAGGGAACCGTGGATTTATTTTTGATTTGGCCCTGGATTCTAGTAACGTGGAGGGAGATATGGTGATAATATTTGGTAGATATATGTGTTGAGTCAAAAGTTATACTTATTAATTTTGTATTCCTTCTATTTTGGAAATCACAAACACTTTCTTGTATACTTTATTACTATCTTTTTTTGTCCAATTTTTGTTAGATTTTTTTTGTTGAAAAGACAATATTTTACCATAATTAGAATTAGTTCTAAATTATTCATGAATATAAACTAAAAATCTTTCATTATGATTATCATAATGAGTATAGATATGATAAATATTGTATTCACCTTTATCAAATTAGATGTAAGAATTTTTATCTTCTCTTTCCTATTGAAAAATTATTTATAATCAAACTGATGATAGAACCGATAAACATAATATTAACACTCATAATGATTATGATTGTGAAATTTTTAAGGATTTCCATCAGACTGGCTATGTTTTAATTTTGAATACGGAAAACTTATTTCTAATATAAGAAATTTATTTACACTATATTGATATAAATCAATACAATATTGGACAATTAGTTACAAAATATCCATTGAATTTCCATGTTTCCAAGTCGTTCAAAACAACTCAAAGAAATATGACCATAGGGAAAGAAAAATGTCCATTGGAGAAATTCCTATAAATCCCCACTCATTCGAAGAGTTTGGTGCTGATCGATTTTTCATTTGCAATTTTCTCATTGTGTGAGCTCTCTAGAAACTGCATAGCATGAACGTCTTGTTCTTAGTATTTGTAATTGTCTTGAGTTTTTTAGTTATAAGGAAACCTTATAAGGGATGTCTCCTTATAAAATTTTTTATTGTAATCGTGCATCCGATTTGTGATTATGATCGAGGGATTCCAAGGATAATAAGACGGATAATATGATCTTATGATTGAGGGATTGTAGGGATAACAAGACCGAGACAATCCATCAGATCAAAGGATACCGAGGCTTTGTAGATAGAGAATTATATATTTGTATAGAGGGATTTCCTTTCATAGGAAAGACATAATTTATTTTAAGTATAAAATAAGAGAAACCTTTATCCAAGGATTGTAGCTAACTTAATATTAAGGTTAAAAGAGGTATATTCATTTAACATTTGTAATTTATTATTAATTTTTTATAGATATGTCATTAATTTTTTTTTACATGTTTTATTTTCTATTGATTAAACTGTAATTTTTTATCATATTGTATCTTAATATGATAAAAATTAACCTATTAATTGGATCTTCTATGAATATGATATGTTCAATTTGAAATAACTTGATCTAATGTGATTATGATTATTTTACTTAGATATTATTTAAATCTTACTGATTATGATACTTTGATAATCAGAACAAGGGTCGAGTCTGAATCTGATCTATTTAATAAATAAGTTGGTGTATTTATTTAGTTTAATTCTTTCAAACTAAAATTTTTTAAACTGCAATTCATCCCTCTTGTAATTTATCCATAAAGAACATATTATTATATTACTAATATCAATATATCTAATATTGATTTCCAAAAAATTGGTATCATATCATTTTTCCACTATTCAAAAACTTGCTATTTTTTTACTGATTATACTATTACAAGGTTGTTAAGTTCTGTTATAAACTTTTTTTATAAAACTTTTGTTACACAAACTTGTTTAGTGGAAAAGTATATATATTTTGTTTTAATAGATATGGTATGAGAATATTGGATCCCTAGACAATATTAATCCCAAAATACCACCAATTTTTGGTGGTTATGAATATTAATGTTGAAGATATAGAACGAATACTCTTTTTTATCAACACAAGAGTAAAAATTTTATTATGTTGATTGGGAACTATAAAATTCCTGATTAGAAAGTTACTTCCTTTAGAAATGCTAAGGAAAAATAATATCAGTTGAACTATAGAGTAAGAAATAATTTTTTATTCTCAATAACAAGACATATTTATTGTCAAATATCATCTTGTGAAGCTGCTAATAATATTTGGAAGAAGTTGGAGGTTACACATTTTTGAAATTCAAAGGTTATAAAAACTAAATGAGCTATGTCATGAGTTGGGTATCAAGCATTTTATTTTATACTGATAGAATATATCACCATGATGCACTAGAGATTTATGACAATTATTAATGTTTTAAAAGATACTAGTGATAATGGTTTAGATGATGAAATCCTTGTGGAGAATATAATAGATATCATTCTCAATGAATCGGAGTCTAAGAGAAATGTTGTGATAAAACTAAAAAGTTAATAAATATAACTATTGATGACCTTATAGGAACCCTTATGTAGTATGAGGGAATATTAAAAAGATATTATGAGAAATAGAAAAATAAGAATGGTGGAGTTTCCTTTGCTACTACATCAACCGTACCAGCTAATGTTCATTCAACAGAGAATGGTGTTAAGTCATCCAGAAAAAGAAAGTTATTATCCAATTAGATTGGAGTACTTATGAACATTCTAAAAATGATATTTATAATCTCACTAAGAGAATTGACAATATAGTAGGAAAAAAATATTTCCAATATTGATATAAAAAATATCATAAGTATAAATGTGACAAAAAGGGTGAAGTCACTTGTTACAAATGCAAGAAAGCTAGATATATAAGACCAAATTGTCTAAGGATAAAAAGGAAACATAGGAAAGATAAAAATTACAAAAGGAATGAAAAAAAGGTTTTAAAAATCCAAATTAAATGATATCTTAAAGGTTGACTAAACTTGGAGTGCCATTTGGTGGTCATTTCTCATAAAATTCTTCTAATAATTAAAGTTTCAAACAGAGGAAAATATGTTTTTTTCCAATATACCTATGGAAAATATTTATTTTATGGGAAATTTTTGAATTGATAAAAACCTAAATAATATGTATTTAATTTACAATTACCCTTATTAGAATAATTATGCATCCTCAGATGAAGAATTTTCCTCAGTAGAGGATAATACTCTTCCTTGTTATGAAGAAGTTTCATATTTTTCAAATATTTTAGTAAATAAAAATTGTAAAGTTTGTAAAAAAATGAAAAGGATAATTCAAGAATACATGTTTTGATAAATGAAGTATCATATATTTCTAAATAACTTGATAAGTTTAACTTTTAAAAGGATACTATTTCTAAATATTTATAAAAATTAATTTTTGGAAAGGATAGTTTACAAATTAGTTTTTAATAAAATCGGTTTCAAAACTATTACTAAAGAGAGTAAGAATTTATTTTTAAAACTAATGTATATAATTTCTTCTTGGAGGAATAATTTTTCAAAACTTACCACTAGTAAAATTTTTTTTGATAATATATATAGAAAAATCTGTGATTATGGTACCAGTACTAGAATGAGATTTATTTGTAAAAAACCAGTTTTAAATAACAATTTATTTATTCCTAAAAATGAACAATTTTGTACTAAATTTAATAGTGGATCTTATTGGAAAAATTATTATTATATTAATAAATTAAAATTTCTAGGTTTTTAAAAATCCTATTTTTCTAAACAAATGTGGATTTCAAAAGTATTATTTCTTGAAATTTCCAGACCCAAGAAGTTTTGTGTGCCGAAAGTGTAACATTTATTTTTAGGAGATAAAAGAAAGTACCAATGATAAGAATACATGGTGTATAGATAGTGGTTGTTTCAGGCATATGACTAGTAACAAAGGCTTTTGAAAAATGTTATCAATATGAAAGGTGAAAAAGTTTCTTTTGTAGATAATGGTCAAGGATGGATTTTCAATATAGGTAATATTGTTCTTCTTGGTAGAGTTTGAATTATAAATGTTGTATTTGTTAAAGGTCATAAGAAAAAACTTATAATCGTAAGTCAATTATGTGTTGAAGGTTACGTTTTCAATTTTAAAAGTGATAAATGTGTAGTACACAATTCCAAGGATGATTACATTATTTCTTCAATTCTAAATGAGAATTTTTATACTCTTAACTTATAAAACCTTAGGAGATAAGAATTACATTTCCTTAGTGAAATGGAATATCAATATTAGTTTTGGAATAAAATATTTGGAAACTATAACCTTTTAAACTTATTTAAATTGACTATGAAAATACTTTTTAAGGATCTATCAAAACTTCAGTTTTATTCTTCAAGACTCTGTGAACCTTTTTAATACAATAATCAATATAATTCAAGATTTAAATATATTAGTTAAGTCTCAACTACATATGATTTAAAGTTAGTGAACATGGAATAATTCATCCCTAAAATAACTAGTAGTGTTGGGGGAATAAACAATGTATATATATTGGTTGATGATTATACTAGATACACATGGTTTATTTTCTTATAAATAAATCTGATTTTTTGTTATTTCAAAACATTTATAGCCAAAGTTAAAAATTAAAAAAACATTCCCCTGATGACTATTAGTAGTGATCATGGAATATAATTTTTAAATTTTGATTTTTAAATTTTTTAGTAACAATGGTATTGAACATTACCTCTCATCACCTAAAAAACCTCAGTCAAATGGTGTTTTTGAAAGAACAAATAGAGTTCTTCAAAAAATAACAAGAAACATGTTGAGTGAATAATTAATTGGTAAATTTTTTTATGATTAAGCAGTTAATACTACTTACTATACTATAAATTGATTTTTGATTAAACCCTTTTCTAATAACAATTCTTATGGGTTTTGGATATCCTGAAAAGCCAAAGTTTCTTACATCAGAGTTTTTGTACGTAAAGTATTCACCTTGAATATGAAAGATAAATTACATAAATTTTCACGAAAATATGATGAAAGAATATTTTCAGGTTATTATAATAATTCAAAGGAATATAAAGTTTTTAATTAAAATTATTGTATTCTTGAATAAATATTACATGTTTAATTTTATGAAACCAATCCTTTTGTTTTTAAACAACTCCTACCAACATCCTCCTCGTATGTATTTTCAAAAATAGATTTTCAAACTTTTTCAGAAAATTATTATTATAAGGAAGGTACCTAAGAGATAGTTTCTGAAGTATTTAATCATGAATAATTTTTAGCTTATATTGATAAAAAATGTTTACAAAACCCAATAATTAAGTTGTTTCTTAAGAATTATCATAGTGATTGTATTATTAGATATTTTGATCAATCAGTTAGGACAAGTGGTTCCTTAAGAAATGAAGTTGAATATATACCTTTCCTCTCCAATTTAAACCTAATAATCTTATTGAGGATTTATGTGATGAGGATTGGAATAAGTATATGAAAGATGAGATAAATGAATTTGAGTGGAACAGTGTTTGGACCTTGGTTGAACTACCTAAAGAAAATTCTTCAATAACGATAAAATGGGTTTTTAGAAATGAACATGATGAAAATGGAATCATTATTATAAATAAAGAAAGAATTATTGATAAAGGTTATAACCAATAAGAAGAAATAGAATAAAAAGAAACCCATACCCTAATATATAGAATAGAATCTTTTTAGATTCTATTAGCCTTTATAGCATTCTTTAATTTCAAACCTTTTAAAATGGATTTGTAGTGTGATTTTCTTAATGGATATGTCCAGGAAGAATTTTAAGATGAAAAATCCTAGTTTTTAAAATAAAAACATCAAAAATATGTTTACAAACTTACTAAATATTTATATATACTTAAACAATCCCCTAGATTCTAGTATGATGGGTTAAGAAGATTTTTGATACAAAACAATTTTGTTAAGGGAGTTGTGAATCCAACAATTTTTTATAAAATAAGTTAATTAAAAAATTAATATTTTTTAAATTTATGTTTATGAGATTATATTCAGATCAAATCAAAAATATTTAATATATTCCTTTATGGATCTCATGAAATATTATTTTGAGAGGAGTATGATGGGTGAGTTAACATTATTCCTTGGTTTTTAGATATCACAAAAACTAGAAGGAACATATACATCTCAACAAAAGTATATTAAATATCCTATTAAAATGTTTGGATATGATAATACTAAAAGTATTAGTACTCCTATAGGTTACTAAAATACTTTAGATCTTGGTGAGATAGGTGAACCAGCTGATAAAAATATTTTTAGAGGCTTGATAGAAAGTTTAATATACTTAACTTCTAGTCATCCAGAATTAATGTTTTATGTATTATTATGTGAAATATTTTCATTTAATCCAAAGTAATCCCATTTAAATGTAGTAAAATGAATTTTTTGTTATCTTAAGGTAACTATGGATTTAGAATTTTTTTATTCTTCTAGAAGAAAATTTGAATTAAAAAGTTTTTCTGATGATGACTTTGGTGGTTGTAGAATGGATAGGAAAACCACATCCAAGTCTTTTTATTTATTAGGAGATTAATTAGTTTCTTGGTCATGTAAGTAAAAACCTTGGTAGAAATTTCCACTGATGAATCCGAATATGGGATGACTGGAAGTTGTTGTGCTCAAGTGTTGTGGATGCAAGACAAACTCAATTTCTATGACATGAGTTTTATAAATACTCAAATACTATATAATAATACTAGTTCCATTTATTTAAGTAATAACCCTTCACATCGCTCCCATTAAAAACAAACACATGTTATGGACCAATTTTTTAGGGATCATACACTTAAAGGTGATATCATTTTACAATTAATTATAATGCAAGAAAAACTTGCTGATATTTTTACAGAACTATTACCTTAAGATTGATTTGAATACATTAAATAGAATCTAGGAATGATAAACATAAATTAATAATTCATATCTACTTCTTATTTTTACATATCCTTACATTAAGATACTTTGATTTTTATGGGAAGTACATATGCTTGTTATATCTTAAATATTTTGGTTTTATAAAAATTCAGTTTTATAAAACCGTTTTCATATTCATAATTTCCGGAGTTAGTACCTTTATAAAATACATCAGTGTTAGTTTTCTTAAATAAAATTATAGACTCTGAAATAACTATAATTTTTTTTCATATTCATTTTTTATAACCTATTTTTTCATAATAACATTTTGTTTTAAATTCTATTCTATTCAATTTATATTAAAATAACTAGTGTAATTAGTATTTTAAAAAACTATTGTAATATATTAGTTTACAATAATCAAGAAGAAAATTGTTATCATACTGATAAAAAATTTCAAACTCTAAAAGGTATTATTCTTATTGTATAAATTTTTTAACTATTTCATTACAATTTTTTCCCCTTTTTTTTAATATTTTTTTAAAAACTTTTCTTTGTTTTATTCTAAATTTTTTAGAAAACCATATTCAGTATCAATGTGATAATTTTTTTTAGAGAAACCCCAAGAGTTCAAAATTATTTAAATCTTTATTCAGATCATTCTCAACTTCCAGATCATACTATGTTTGATCTCACCCATTGGATTTCACTTAGAAGATGAACCTACAATTTAATAGCCTATATAAATCCCCCCCCATGTCCCACATCAATTATTAAAAATATTATATATCGAGTTGCTTCTTCCTTATAAAGATCATAGTTTGAAATATTTCCTTATGTTTGAATCACCCGTTTCTTCTAAAAATACGATGTAATATTCTAATGATTTCAATTTTTGGTTCATATTTAGAGAAAGGTTAGTCTAAGTCTTTTATGAAATGTATTATTACACCATGAAGAAAATTATAAAATTCCATGGTTGGGAAATATTTTTTGTATAAAAGTCTCATAGGGAATTTTGATTTTTTGTATCTTGATATTGTTCGAAAATTTTATAGTTTAGTCAAGTTTTTCAAACATGTTGGAACACAAAAAAATTCTTTCACAATTTATGGAAAAGGGTATCAAATGTCATATAGTAAAGATGATTTTTTGGCATACCATCGGATGGAGATTCCTATTTCCCTTATCACAAATTAATGGATGATATTTGTTGTTTTGATAAAAAAAAGGTAGATGATTCCTTATTTAATCATTATAAAAAGGTTTAGAAATATCTCATCTAACCCCGGATAATTGAGTTATTGATTTATAGATTCAAGGTTTATTAATTACAATTAAATAGGATCATAATACTTTAAAGGTTATAGATCTTTTAATTTTGAATATTCTTTTGAATATGAGAAAAATAGATCTTATTGGATTAGTTTTTCTTGCCATCACTAATATCAAGGTCGGGTCTATTAAGTCTAAAATCATTATGTCCCCAACAGTTATAACTATGATTATGGTTTAATGAATGGAGTTTTTCAACATTAAAAACAAATCAAATCCGAATAATATAAATATTTTTTTCATTAGTGATGATATAATCAAGAGGATGTGGTCGATTTTTAATAATAAATCAATGTTATTTGTGTTAAAAGTAGAAACCTTAAATAAATATGAGTAGTGTGATCTGCAGAAGAAAAATAAAGTTGAGCAGAGTGATTTGGAAAAGAAAATGAAAGTAGATTCATCCCCATATAAGAAAGTAAAGAACTAGAAGAAAGTAACTAGTGAGATTATAGATTAGTGGATAAGAAAGAAGGCTAAGAGGAAATAATGGGATCCATTTATCAACATTGACCCAATAGAGGCCTTGATGTTAAAGATTCATTCTGCGGATACTTTGCATGAAGAATCAATAAAGAATCAGAAGAAGAAACTTCAAGGTGCATAAATTTTAGGATCCTTGATGAAAGGCATTGAGGCAGCCTTCATAAATTTTATTTTTCTGCCATCTCAGCCCGATCAAGTAAATTTTGATGCCAAATTATCATTACAAGAAACCAAAATAGTAAATTTCTAAGTTACCTCTATCACAAATAAGGGAAAGGATAAAGTGGTTGATGAAGAATCAGTTCTTGAAATTCAATAAAACCCATCTGAATTGGAACCAGTTGGAAACACTAATTTAAGAACTAAAAGACATATTGAGGGTGAGTTCCTTAAATCAATAGATGAAGGCACTGTTGGAACTGATATTTTATCCAAAGAAGTAGATGGATTTGAATTAAGTGAATATGAGGAATTTGAATAATTTGTTGAATAATAAGAGTAAGGAGTTGAATATAAAGATGTTTATGGAGATAAAGATGATGAAGATGAAGAGGATGAGGAATAAGAAGAAAATGAAAATACTGATAAAAAAATTCAATCCAATATGATTTCATTAGATTAATTATTCTCATTGACCTTACTCTCTAATACGGATAAGGGCAGTGAAGCTAAAAGTTATGAGAATAAAAAATCATTATCAAAGGAAGAAGTCAAATCCTTATCTATAAAGCATGAAAAAGATCAAAACTCTAAGACATAAGGTGATAGATATAACACCAATGATAGGTATATCATTGAATTATCTAATGGAAAAAGAGATGGTGATAAAGGTTCTAAAAATATCAGCAATTGAACTAAAAGAAATAAAAGCTGAAAAAAGTGATATAAGTCAGAACAAGTCATAGCAAAGTTCCTAAAATAGAAAAATAATTAGATTCAATTAATATGATAATATCTTAGGGAATTGTTTACATCATTCAGGCTTTATCTAAACTTAATGAAATAATTCCATACTTCACAAGACTTAAATCCATGGTGGAATTGATTTGTAAAAATCAAAGTCAAAAATTGGAATCAATCAAAGTTTTATTAGACAAGCTCATTTGTTTAGAGGATAATATCAATGTTTTATAAGAAAATTCACTTGCTCACAAAAATTCATGAAACATGTTTGTGAAATGGTTTCATAAAATTGATGTTGATATTATTTTTCATGACAATAATGTTTAATAAATTATGAATATTGTGAATGAAATCTCAGATACGTTCAATTAGTTATCTAATGATATGACATTAACGGTGAAATTTGATGAACAGTTAAGAGATTATACTGAAAACTAGACTTATGAAGTGAACGAGTTAGCATGAAATATGAAATATTTGTATTTGGATATTTCAATACTCAAATTTTAAAAATAGTAAATCATCGGTTTTAAAAAATAATAATGAAGAATTTTATGAAAATCTTCAAGTTCAAGGATAAAATCTTCAGTTTCAAAAAGAGAAGATTTAGATTCATGAAGAAAATATTGAAAATATAGAGAAGGATTGAAACAAGTTTAAGAATATCAAATATTTTTTCAAAACCCATATGAAGAAAGACAATTTTTTTGAACTCCTACTATATTGTAAAACTTTTGAATGATTATCAATGAATTATTCTTTTCATCCAAATATGATTGTTTTAATGTTTACCCAATTCTTATTTGTTTAATATTATTTAATAATTTTTATTGAGGATTATATAGTTCATTGTATTATTTTCTATTTTATTTTCTAACCCTGTTTTAGGATACTCTAGTTTTTCCATGTTGTTTTTTGAAAATAAAAAAGGGTAGGGTTTTTATAGAAAGGGAGATAATTTTTTCTTAAAGGGGGAGAATTTTTAATTAAGGATGAGAATATCACTATAAGAGAGACAATACAACCCTTAAGGGGAGTTTTTATCATAGGGGGTGTTAATCATATTCATCATCATATTCAGAAGAGTCATAAACTTATGGGGGGATAAGGATTAATGTTAATTCAGAATAAAAAATATTTAAATGTAAATGGAATGTGTGTTTTTTGTAGTTATATTTTAATTTATGATTTGGGATCATGATTTCTAAAAAGGGGGATATTTTTGAGTAAATAGTTATACTTATGACTTTTCTATTACTTTTATTTTGGAAATCACAAACACTTTTTTATACACTTGACTACTGACTTTTTATGTCTCAAGGTTTTTAGAATGTTTTTATAGAAATCATAATCTTTTACTATATTTAGTATTATTTCTAAACTATTCATGAATATAAACTAAAAATCCTTCACTGTGATTATCATAATGAGTATGGATCCGATAAACATTGGATTCACATTTATTAGATCAGATGTGATACCTTTTTTATGTTCCTTTGTACTGACAATGTATTTATAATTAGAATGATGAAGGAACTAATAAACATTAGGTTGAAAAACATAAATATTATTGTAGTTATATTTTTAATGATGTCTATCAGACTATATAAATTTTAATTCAAAATACGAAAAATAGATTTCTAATGTAAGGAAATTTTTTACGCTGTATTAGTATAAATTAATAAGACGTTGGAAAATCAGTTACAAAAGAGCCATTAAAGTTCCAGGTGTCCACGTTTTTGAAAAAAACTCAGAGAAGTATGATCGTTGGGAAGGAAATATGATCATTCGAGAAATTAATATAAATACCCAGTCATTCAAAGAGTTTCGTGGTGATCAATTTTTCATTTTAAATTTTCTCATTGTGTGAAATATAAGGAAATTACACATTGTGAAAATCTTATTCTTAGTATTTTTAATTTTCTCTAGTTTTTTATTTTTGAGGAAACCGTGTCAGGTTTGTCTCCTTTTTAACTTTTTTATTGTAATCATGCGTCTGATTTGTAATTATGATCGAGGGTTTTTAGGGATAGAAAGATAGGGAATCCTATCTTCTAATCGGTGGATTGTAGGGAAAAAAAGATAGATCCAATCCATAATATCAAGGGTTACTGAGTCTAGTTATATAGAGAATTTGATATTCATATCGAGGAATTTCCTTGCTGAGGAAATATATAATTTATTGTAAGTATAAAACAAGCGATACCTTTAGCCAAGGCATGTGGAAACCTTACCCCGAAGGTTAAAATATGTTTTATTCATTTTAATATATTTAATTAATTATGAAATTTTTAATGATATTTCATTAGTTATTTATTACCAGTTTTATTTTCCATTATATAAATTTTAATTTCTTTATCATATCATATTCTAATACAATAAACGTTAATCTGTTAATCCGATATTCTGTGAATCCGATCTTTTTTTACTTTGATATAATTGAATCTTATATGATTATGATTCTTATAATTTTATATTATTAAAATAATCCTGATTATGATACTTTGATAATATGATGGAGTACTGAGTCCAAATCCAATCTTTTTACTAAAGAGATTTGTGAATTTGTCTAGTTTTATTTTTAGAACTAAAGTTTTTTAAACTAAAATTCAGCACCCTCTTGTAATTAAGCCTTCAAGAACATATTATTTCAATACTAATATCAATATATCTAATATTGATATCTAACAATATGGTTAGGTAATAAAGTTATGGTGTGTGAGGGGGGGGGGTAGTTTTTTAAGGGGAGGAGAGGGGTGTGTTTGAATATAATAATCATTTTTAAGTATATGAGTTCAATATTATTAATAGTATTGGTTCTTATGACTAAATAATATAATTCTTTCATATTATTCCCAAATAATATATTCATACATCATACCTTATGAAATTAGTCATGTATTTAGCTTATAATGTGAAATATTTTATTTTCCATATTTCTCTATTCACTAAACCTTCATCTATTTTAGAAACATTCCAAAGAAATTAACTGAAACCATTTTTCAACATATATATTCCAAAAATTAAATACATTTTATTTAAATAATTTTTTAAATATGAAAAAATAATTTTTTAAACTAAAATCCTTATTTATTTAAAAAAAATCTAAATTTTAATATTATGATAAATTTTCCAAACCATTGAGAAATTACTCATTGTCATATAAAATTATATTACCAATATAGTATAACATAATGTTGTTTTATAATTTTTTATGGAATTAAATTTTATTTCAATTATTTAAATATATATCTTAAAATATAAATAAACCATATACGTTTTACAATAATACATACACTAAGTCTATAATTTTTGGAACAACTAATTATTATATTGTGATATATATTTTCTATGTTTTTTGAATTTTATTTTGAAATTAAATAATTGAGTTTACTATTATAATGGTTAGGTTAATATTCTTAATGGCCAGATTACTATTCCAATGGTTAGAACACTATTCTAATAGTCAATTTTGTAATGGTCATATGGATTATCTACGTTATATAAATAGTTCATTTTTAATTCATTCTTAATTCAATTATATTTTCTCTTAAATATGTATATTTTTTCAATTCCAAAATGAATATTTCATTACTAATCTTCTGTTTCATTTCTATAGTATATTTCATGAGTTCTGTCATTATATGGGATTGAGCATATCCACATATTCATATTATAGTTATCTTATTTTCTATTTTTTTGTACTATTGTAATACTTTTAATTATTTTGGATATATTTATTCTCTAAATGTAATGTTCAAATCAATATAATATAATTATGCTTCTATGTTGTGGTGAATGCTCTTTATATAAACTATATTACTAAATTAGAGAGATTTATATAATCTAATGGGAAATTTCAGTCCTAAATGTATGGTCCGTTACATTCATTGGAAGAGGAATTATAGTAAAATAAAGATATTACTTTAAGAATCTTCTACATCAGGTATATTCATCACTATAAATAATATTTATATTTTACTTCCTATCTATTAAATAAAAAATTCAAACTTCATACATCTATTGAAATACACAAACCACTGATGTTTAGAAGTATTATAAGAAGTAATGTGAACTCTCATAGTAGTTGAAAAAATGTGATTTTTATTTTAATAGTAAGAAGTACACAACATCAATTTTCCCAGTAGATATGATTCTAGTTAGACTATTATTTTTTATTACCAAAACATTTATCTCTATGTCTAATGGACACAATGTGACATTATTTCATTATTGGAGTGAATTTTGTTATAGTTTTTAGTATATCTGTACTTAAATTATTCATATCTAATCATATCAATGTATGATGAATATAAAATATAATAATAATCCCTATTTGTTTCAAAATGATTCTTAGTCAAATAAAACAAATGGAAATCACCAAATCCCAATTTAACATACTTATATTGTTTTAGTCAAAGAACATTAAAAATCAAGTTAAACCATAAAGATCCCAGAGTTTATACAACTGTACTGTGTGAAAAATTATAAGGATAATATAGTGGTAAATTTATATACCCCTTGAGATTCTATTAAGAAATTTTAGGAATTCTCAATGGAAAAATTAATTCGCTTGGTAATAATATACATGATCCTATGTGAAGGCTTGTTGGTGTATATCTTAACAAAGTATTCATTAATCATTTAAATTTTTATTAAAGGTTTTAATAAACTCCCATTTTCTTTACACATCATAAACATGATTAATTTAAAGGGATGATTGATGGAGAGTCTTATATGAATTGAAACTTATCCACAATTACTTTTCGTGAAAATACAAAATAGATTTAAAAAATATAACCATATGAAATTTAAATCGACTAATAGATATCATATATGTCATGATATAATGGAAGTCCAATATTTAATATCCTCAGGAGTTTGATGGGAATTGTTTCATTAAAGATAATAATATCTATAAATTTATATTAAAGGAAACATGAAGTGAATCTTAGTCAATTATCCTATAGCTAACCAGGATATTAATATTCCCATGATAGAAAGGTATTAATCAAACTTACTATATTTCTTTGAGGGAAGAAAATTTAGTTTAATATAGTTGATGAAATCGAATATTAAGTGAATTCTAGTCTCTGTATGCACATAAGATGGCATATGGACACCCAAATCCATATTCTATATTAGGGGATGTTATTCAAAAGAAACATAATGTGTAGAAAAAATTTAAAAAACATAAATAGGATTTTATATTCACCTATAAAGGATATATATTATATGAAATGAATAATTTATCCTATAAGGTTTAGTAAGTAAAAAATATATATGATTTAAATGTTTATACGAATTTAAATATGGATTCTATATATGAAAATTTTAGTTTAATATTTTGGTAGCTTCTTTAATTGAGGGAAAGTCACTAGTCAGTATTGATTGGAAATTATAAATAGGTGGTATATTTATTCTACCAATAAGAATTTATAGATTATAAAAATTCACCATGCTTAAATATATTATAATTATACTTGTCATATCAATTTTTGATGATAATTATATTAGGAATTGGATGTAAACATTGATTTCCATATAGGAAACATTGTGGCACATATCTCTATGACTAGACTAAAAAGGTTTAATGATACCATTGAAGGCTATTAAAGTATATATGTTTCAATGATTCATTTATGGAATGAAAAAATAACTATGATAATAAAATATCCATTTTTAAGGAATATATTCCTAGGTTTCTATAAGAGATTAGTGGGAGAACTATAGTTTTCTAAGATATTTTTTTGAAAACATATAGAAAACTAATGTTTAATATTGTAGTTATTTAAGACTAAAGATAATTTATCCATAGATGAATTAAAATATTAACCAAGTTCTGTGGGGAATTGATCTAAAAAATATTGTATTTTGGTTTTCTTAGTCCCAGTCATAGTACATATATTGACATGTTATTGAAAAATATAAGGTGGAACAATCAAAATATAATTTTTTATTGTGATACATGACATAAAATCACCCCATATGATGTCTAAAATCCTAAGGTGAGATTCTTGTGATAAATAGACTACATATTACTAATATTACTTTGTATATATATCTCATGGTTCACGATTTGTTCTTATGTTTTATTTAACTTTTTTTGCAATTCATAAAGTAAGAATATCAAACAATACCATGGTAGTTACAAAGGTCGGCATAAAAAAAATGTCCAATAATAATTTAGAAAGTAAATATAAATGTGTTCTTAGTATATGAATAAATACGAACAATAGTTATCAAAATAAAGTAAAACTATTCTTCTTTTATATCAGTTTGTGATACTATATTAATAAGGTTCAGGTAACAAGAAAGAAAAAAGTAATTACTACTAGTGTCTACTATATCAATATAGACCAGGTATATTGTGGCTTTTGATGTTTCTTAAGAAGCAGGTTTACCAAAAATTTATTCCAATTTACTGTAATTATACCAAGATAATAATGTTTAATCAAATTATAATTAAATTTAGTATAAAATAAAATTATAAGGTTGAAAAAGTAAAAATGGTATACACTAGATTATATAATCTCTTTAGGAATTTTCTTTGATAGGTGAGGTACTAGTTAGTAAAACAACTATGACAACATGGTGGGCTCAACAACTATAAACAAACATTAATATAAGAATGTTTATCACATGAGGATAACCTATTGGGTAGTTATTAGTTGGGTATTGTGTAAGTGGGAGTCTATTCAATATAATGACCTAGAACCAACTACTTTGTACATTTGATTAATGGTATATTAAAAGTATTGAATATTAAATAATATATTATCATATGATTAATTTTTCTTATGTGTGATAATTAATGTGATAATGTTGTTGGAGTATCTATATCATTGAAAGGTGATAACAGTTTCTCACTCTGAAGATAAACTTAAAATTATACGAAGATATTCTTTAATATATGTACTATAGCTAGATGTGATTATTTGATTGGACACAAATGATACAATATATGAGGGGTAGAAATATTATAATTCATTGATAATTATACTCATTAAGTTTAACCTTAGTAATATCAATGATATAAGGTTATGAGAATAGACCCTCCAATAATAATTCCACTTGTAATATGTGTTATTGGATATTCCTATATGTAGATATGTGTATTGGAACTTAGAATTAAGACAATTATTAATAGATTTTCTAAGTTTCATACTTTAATATAATAATGAAAACCATGATGAATTATGATCATGGAAAAGTATGATACTTTTGGTTCATCACAAGTGATATAGAATTAATGAAAAAAATAAAGGATTTTCCACTTTCAATATAATAGAAGTAGATATATCTAACCGTTTAATTTAAATGAAACCATATAATAAATCCATGACCACAATGCATATGTTGACATGTTTATTTATATAAGTAAAATGAAATATAAATAAAAAAATAGGCTGGTGACACAAAGTATGTAACCCACATGGTGAGATATCAAAAATAAGAGATTATATTACACAGTGAACATCACTAAGAGATTATTATCACTGTGACATTAATTACTTTCTCTATAGGTTCATTGATGTGTTTTTAGATGCCGAACTTTTAATTAAGGCAATTTAGCCTAACAAAACTGTGAAGTAGGCCTCGAAGTTCAGATGCTAAGTGTATACAAAACCTTAATTAAATTTTATATGAATTTAATATTATGATAAATTTTATTTTATAATTCGAAGGAATATTTATTATTTAGGTTATGTTTTCCATATAAATAATTATTAAATGAATAATATAATGATAATTATTATTTAATAGTTCGGTAAATACCATAGAGGATTAAAATATCGGGTCAAGGTTCCATTGGAAGTGATTTAAATAACTGGTATTTAAATTATCCATGAGTATTTCTATAAGGCCCTAGCCTTAAACCTTACTTAATCTTGAGTTATTACAAGATTACACATTGAGGATATTTTCGGGTTTAGAGTTTTAGAGAATTAGATCATAAAACTTGCATTACATTCCACATATAAACAAAGTGGTTACATAAAGATAGTATTCTTCATTCCCATAAATGGAAACATATTTAAAATAAAACATGGATTCTTTCTTGACACTTCCTTGACACTATCATCATATCATGTACCTTTCCCTTGACCTGTGAAAAACATTTCAAAAAACTTGGGATGAGCATAAAAAGCTCAGTAAGGGATAGAAAAATATGGAAAGGAAACATGGGTACATATATACATAAGAATGAAATCATACTTTACCCATAAAACATAAGAACTTTAACATACCTCATCAAATCATGAATAAATCATAGAAATCATAAGACATAAAGGTAACTTGAGGCATTCATAACATTATTACGTAGGGAGTAACCCTCTTGGTTACGTTTGGAATACCCATCACAGTATATTCCCTAAATCTCTTCAGAGAAACCTTAACGTTTCACTCCTTCGCGTTACCCAATGCATTGGAGAGCTATATCGGGCTCACCCGCCCTTAGTTTATCACAAAACCACCCTTCTTCATAATAATGCCCAAGAACCTCAACATAATCGTATCACATAAAACATGCATAAAGGAAACATAACATTTCCACCTTTCAATCACAAGATATCAATACAAAACATTGGTATAAAAACATTATGAAAACCATTTTCAATACCAAAATAAAAGAAACGTAAAACATGGTATTTATTTTTCTTTAAAAAAAAGGTATGGCTTGTAGAGGAAGCCGAAACTCAAATAATGGTCACGGCGGCGGAGAAGTCATTATCACCACATACGTACGACAAAAACATTCCCTTTTGTCGTTTAGTAAACGCTTCGTATAAAAATATTCCTTTTGAATAAACGTAAAATTCAAAGGGGTTTATACACCATATAAAAGAAGGTTGTGTATAAAACAAAATATGCCTCAATTAAAGGATATTGAGACGAAGTCCCATACCTCGGGTCCGACTTGACTCGATCGTTCTTTAATTTCCTGAATAATAAACTTGAGTTAATTTCTACTTGTTTAAGAACCTTTTTCAGGTTCATTATTCCTTTTATATCACTTATTTCCATGTCATTAACACTATGTAATTATTTAAGTTAATAACGGTCGTTTTAACGATCATTGGTACTTGAGTAAAAAATAAGCCCTTTATAATTACAAGTTGTTCATGTATCCATTATATCCAGAATGGTATTCATGATGTAGATATCATATATGTCATATATATCCAGTACATTCATGAATTTATAATATTACATAATCATTTAGAGGTAAGAAATGAAATGCACCGTTCATGGAGACGGTAAGCCGTACGTACGCATGAACGCTACTTTCATTTCTATTTCGTATTTTATAGAATGGAATCATAATGATATAAAGTTATATTATAATTCCAGTATAATATCATATATAATATCATATTTCCATCCTTTATACGTCCCACATATGGTATTTAACGAATCAAATCACTTTGAGGGGGCGGTAGTCCGCACTTCCTTAAATGAAGATATCGCGTTTACCCATAATGGAAACCATAAAGGTATGCCCAAAATGAAAAATACAGAATCTTAAGGAAAACATAAACATATCATATATCATATATAAATATAGTGACATCTTAATGGCCACCTTTGAAGGTGTTAAAAGAATGTTGAACTATCATCGTTTCGGGAGGCATAAATTCACCATCCACGGAAACAGTATGTCCTTTAACCATTAGATGTAGGAGTGTGTAAGTGTAACTAGAATACTTATTATAAAAACATCCTAGTATATTGAATATACTGTAGTTGTTAAAAAATAAATGAATAAAAATATTTTAGGGGGTTGGAGAATCAAAATAAAACAAAAGGACTCAAGTGAAGACATTACCTTAAAATCTGGTAACTCCCTTTGGTTTGAGCTCAAAGGCATCCTTGGGAAGACTTATGCCCAAAGTGAGGCTTCAAGGAGTAATATAGGGAAGTGGAGAGACAAAATTGTTAGGGTTTGGCCGAGACAAAGGCTTTGGGAGTGTGGGTAAGGAGGTAGAGGTGGGGGACTTTTATAAGAGGAGAGGAGGGGCACTCTTGGAAAGTAAAGAAAAGTCACTTTATTTTAAAATGGTATTCGGATTTAATAGGTCCCACATTGATATAATTCTAGGATAAGGTGATAAGGGTTCTAAATCCACTCATCCAATAGGTTTTGGACATGTTTAGGTCTTAGATATTACATTATCTTACCATTTTATTTAAATCGTTAAATAATGAGGTCATCGCTGCATCATCATGATGTCATAAATAATTTAATTTATTTAATGTCTAAAAATTATAAAAAAATACTATGATGTAGGAAATCTTTTTAGAATTCCAATTGATATTTATAATCAAAAATCTGACTTGTATAACCCCATGTAAAAATTGTTTTAGTAAAACATCTCATGTTTGTGTCATTTTTACTTTAACATTAAATAAAAAGTTATTTATGTTATTTCCCAACCAAAGTGGATCCATGGGGTCCCCAAGTTGACCCATGGATTGTCTTGGTCTTCCATGACACATCCAATGAGGGTAGGACATGTTTCAAGCTCATCTCATATTATTAAAACATTATTTTTACCTTAAACTACAATAATTACCACTAATCGCGATTAAGAACTTAAAAGTTACTATTCACCAAAAAATTATTTTAATCTCATTGAACCACATTTGACTTCTTAATGACAACCATGTATGTCTGATTTTTGAAAATCAAATCACATAAGTGGAAAAGTTTCATTTAAACGAAAAATCAGTTTCTTTAACTACCACTTAGTGGTTTCACTATTCATCAAAAATTGAAGTTTTTCAGAAAGATACCAAAACATCACCCTAAGGTATATTTGATATTCCGAATTCAAAAATGATGTCTATTTTACAAAATTCAAAACATATAAGATGAATTAATTAATTTAATAATTAATTCCCGTTGTCATGAAAAATAGCGTGTTTTTATGAAACAATAAGTATCAAAAGATTGACACTAGTTTAAGTCCAATTTCAAAGTGAAATTGATTATAATGACCACCATTGGATAAAATGGTAAAAATATATTCTAATTTAACTTCAAAACCAATTCAAAAGATAATATAATCATATAAATAAATTAGATTAAAAAGAGGTTTTGAATTAAAATACAACATTTTTCACTATTCATTAAAAAAATGAACTTTATCGAAAAAATACCAAAAATTCACACAAAGTAAATTTTGATGTCCCGATCATAAAGAATACGTTTATTTTGACAAAAATGGCTTATAAAATTGTCAAAAGATAGATTTAAAAATGGTTTTCCATTAAAAGGCAGTAAAACAATCTTTTAAAAATATTAGTGTATTCCATGCTTAAGATTGGATTTATTTTCATTTTAAGCCTCTAAAACACTATCTAATTCATTAATAGGCATAGATAAAAATATCTATTATTCATTACTTACTTGGTATGTTACAATTTAAATCATTAAGAAAATAATAACAATATTATTATTATTATTATTTTATGTCAGGTTTTCTAAGGTATTAAGAGATTGGTTAAGTGCCCATGTGCAATAATCAATTCCTTAACCAAGATATATACACCTAATTATATCATTTCTATATTATTATGACTATTTTCCACAAAAATTACCCTCATTGGAATTCTATCAAACCTAGAGAAAATTTTTTCTCTATCTCTCAATAATATAGACTAAATATCCACATCCTCCTTTTTAAGAACACAATAGAGCTTAGTATAAATCTTTATACCCAGAATGGATACATGTTACAATCAATGAAGAACAATGAAAATGATTATAATCATTCTCTCTAGCATCTAAATCTTATATAGTGGTGTTTTATGTTTTATGGAGAATATTTTAATTATTTTTATAAGACACACTTTGATTACAATTATAGAACATAGAATTCATAATTATTTTCAATTCTATAAAGGACCGTGGAGTCACAATTTGTGGTTTTGGGAATGGGGATTATGTTTTGTTACAAATTTTTGGTCCAAATAGTTGAGATCAACCGAAAAATAATTATAGAGGACATCAAAAAAAGTTTTTAATAGTTTTTAATGAATTATTTCATATGATGTAACATATAATGAAAATATATGATAGATTTTTCTAAATATTATTAGGAAGATATCCAAAATGAGTTTTGGATATAATTTCACAATGCATTTCATATGATTCTTTATAAAGTGAAATTGAACTAAGTATGTTATTCTTTAGTGCGTGTGAAATATTATTGTAAATGTTCACTAAAGGAAACACCCTGAAGTGGTGGTTTAGACCACATTGAGGTATGTAATTGTGTGAACCATGACCCAGTGTGGGTCAATATTCAATTTTAGTGTGCATGTAATTATATTTATTGTTTTTTAATTCATGGTTTTACCATAATATCATACTATAAAATTTTATTATAGGTTTATTATCAAGTGATGATATTCTATAAGAGTTTGAACATATAAATCAAATGTTTAGACCATAAAAATTATGGATTTTAATTTTCAAGGAGTTTTATCCAATGTGAATTTTATGAAATATTTTATCAATATATCCAAATGATTGAGTTCAAAAAAGGTTCCTTAGATGTAATATATAAATTGATGATAAGTTTTTGGATGTGCATGTGGCATTGAGAATCTGTATTATATAAAACACTATTGGCTGAAGCACTGTAGATCAATTTTTATTCAAGAATTTAAACTAAAGATTTTATTATACATTTTATTGAAGGAGTTTCTTTCTAAACTTCAAAAGATTCACACAACCCATGGATACCATTAAAGGAAGGATTTATTTAGATTTTTCTCAGTGTTTTCTATCAATATCCTGAAAAAGAGATTGGATAATATCAATTCAATAAAGAATAATATATTAAATTATTTATTTATTTAGTCAATCCAATGTATATATAAATATCATGTGAATTTATAGGTTTTGGTTGATTTTTCCATTTCTTTAGGATTAGTTTTTCCCTAAAAACCTTCAAATACTAGGATCATAGAGACTATTTAAATCTAAAGAAATATTTGAGTACCAAAATGGTTATCAAAATAATTTGTATAGAATTTTTTTTCCATGATAAAATAATAATTATAAAATTTTCTCTCTAATATGTAATTCATGTGATATTTTAGTATAAGGTGAAAGTTACTATTTAAAGAATTATTCTAACTTTTATTTACTAAATAGGGAATTTATATATAAAATCCTTATTTTTTTCAATATATAAAAGTTATAAAAGTTTGAATCCTAATTTTTTTATTTACTATCTTATCCAAACTAAATGAATGCTGGATTAAAAAATCTCACTTGTACATTATTTTGTTGGATAATTTATTAAATAGGGATAATATATGCCTAGATATATCCGATGGGAAACTTTAATGATCCTCGGTGGATTGAGTCACACCTTCCCCCCTTCAATTTTTCCAACCATTGGGCTATGTGATGTTTTTCTAGTGGCTTACATAGAGATGAAACCTCATCCTCTTATGTTGAAACATGTCTTTAGGGTGTCATAGATGGTGATACCATTACTTTGGAACCCTCATTTTAGAGTGTTCAAAGCTCTCAGGAATTATCCTTTAAATATTTTTTTTGTTTCTATTTTGGTTTATCCCCTCCAAATCATTTTACTTATATTCTTGGCACCTCTATTGCATCCAGATGCTTGGATCGGGTGGATGGGTGCCCTGTGGTGAATCTATCATCGACAATTCTTTTTTAAGCTACATGTTATCATCATTGGTCCTTGGTGGAATGTTTTTTCATGAGAGGCAATCAATTAATTACTTTTAATGTTTTGTTTGATATTGGGGCCTTGTTCTTCGGGTGACCATGTCAATGATCTTGAGGAGACTATTCTACATTCATCTATTCTCTAGATAAGATTTCATGAAGGAATAGTCTTGGTATGTTCAGTTGGGAGGTGATTGGAGGTTCTTACTCTTTCAGTGGACTTTGGGCATGTATATTGGGAAATATTTGAGACTGGTGACCATTTGAATGAAGTGTCTTGGTGTTCAACTTTTACTGCACAAGATGTTTATCCTCCAAGATGTCGGGGATATGTTGGGTGTATTTCTATATACAGATGAAGATACTTAGATCTTGAAACATTATTTATCCAGTAAAATGTATATGTAAATGGATTTTTCAGCATCCTTTATATCATGTGTTCTTGTTTGGTAATGATATGACTTCAATTATTGGAATATGGTCTTTTACCTGGATCCTCTATGGTTCTACAAGGTATCTCACCTTCAAGGATACTCTATTTCTATGTGAATTCACAAGACTTATGGCCCAAAATTAGAGAAACTCATGGTTTATGGTAGGTAAAATGAGTCATCATATGCAGCTAGTGATGTTTGGATTCCTCCTCCCCTAGTTCTTGTAGTCTCTATAGTGTATGTGAGTTCTTTGAGGACTGGGACTACTCCTGTTTTCATGTTCTTAGACCAAACTTCCCCCATCAAGGCATTTTATTCTCCACATGTGGCTCAAAATTTCCACTCTAAGAGTTCAAGGTCATTGATTTTTTTTGAGGTATGACCTTCCTAGGGAGTGGGAGGGGGCCTTTTCTATCAAGGAAGTTAAAACTCTAGGGGATGGGGATGAAGAGGATCTCCCAACCTTTTCAGATTATCTATAAAAGGTGATCTCTAATAAGTTTGTGGTTGAGGCGACTTCTCTCATGCACCACTGATTTTGGAAGAATTTTTTAGGACTTACAATTCTAGAATGAGTGGCTCAAAGTATGTGAGTGATCTAACATGTTCGATCTAGGTATTGTGGATGGAATGTTTTTGTGGCTCTAGAGGAATTTGATAGTGATGTAGTAGTTTAGTTTTCTTCAAAGTCCAAGAACGATGTCTATTTCAATCAATTTTTATCGAACTTGGATGGAGGAAGGATCAAACAATATAAGGCATAAGAGGTCTCTATATTATCAATTTTAGTTTCAAATTCTAATTGGTATTGAGGCTACAAGGCCAACTTTACCTCTTTTCAATGAATTAATTCATAATATGTAATTAAAGTGGTCTTGGGGATTAGGTGATGTGATTAATTATTTCATATGAAGTTTAATTAACTAGGCCTCCTTGTTGGTAATTCTAGAACCCAAAAAATGGGAATACAATCTATTATTTTTTGAATATACTTTTCTATACAGAATACATGAATGAGAATCAATGAAAAAAATCACATTTAGAGTTTTTTTAGAAGAAAAATGATTATTTGGAAATGATAGATATCTCAGATAAAATTATTTATACCAAAATCTTCTATATTAGAAAAAAATTATTCTTCTACTTCATCTACATAGAATAAAAGTTTTCTGAAAGTATGATACTATGGTAGTAGTTATCAATGTTTCAACTAAGGAACCTTACATGGTTCACTAGAGGGGACTTCAATACCATTACATAGATGATGAAAATAAAATGAAGATATGTGTATCCTTTCAAATCTATGAAATAATTTAGGAAATTATTTAAGAAAAATGGTTTTTCTATGTGGGGTTTTCAAGGGACCCAGTCACCTCCTGAAATAATAATAAAACTGAGTGGAATAATTTAGATAAGGTTGGACTGTTGATTCTATAACCTTCAAGGAATTAAATTTTTTCCTCAAGCCCCTATAAAATACCTTTACTAAATTATTTAAAATAACTCTCTACTTTTTGTGTAATTAAAGATATAGAACATGAGTAACAGTTGGTTATTTTACTTTTCAATCTAGGATTGGGATGATGCCATCATACATATCATGTATAATTATTAGGATAAACTGGCGTAGGGAGATTTAGGGGTGTTATTATATGTTCACCTTAAAAGGTTAAATAATAAAATGTAGTAGTGGAATTCTAATAGAACCAATAATGGCTATATATTATAGAAGATAAAACAAGACATTGAGAGTATGGAGGTTAAGCTTCAAAAGATATATCATGATGACACTTTTTTTAAGATGGTTAGAAAACAAAACTTACTATCTGAGAAATTATTTAAAATCAAAAGTTTGGAAAGGGATAATTAAAGGGATATTTGGCTCAGGGAGGAGGATAAAAATATAGTCTTATTTCATTCATGTGTGAAAGCGATGAATGTGATGACAAGGATCAGCCTATTGATTGAGGACGGATCGTACATGGGGGATGTGGTGGTGGTAAGTAAGCTCATAGAAAATAAATTTGAAGATCTCCTATTAGGTTCATCTAATTTAGGTGGTTACACACATTAGGCGGGGAGGTGTAGAAAGGGAACCTTCTTTGTAAAATTACTAGGTTGGTGTAAGATAGGGACAATGAAGACATGGAGGTCATCCTAGAGAGAATGAGATTAAAGATACTGTTTTTAGTATAAATTCAAAAATTTATGTGGGACCTGATGGGTTCACCAGTTATTTTTATATGTCCACATGGGAAATTATAAAAACTCATGTGATTTATTTTATTCAATATTTATTTCTTGGTGGAGTATTCACAAGAACAGTTTATACCCCCACGATTGTTTTAATTTAAAAGATTGATGAACTAATTGTATTTTTCCAGTATAGGACTATATATCTTTAAAATTTCTCCTACAAGATTCTAACTAGTATCATTAAAAGAAGGTTTGAATGTTTTCTAACAAATATCATTTTGGTATAATGGCATAAATACATGAAAGGTCAAATTATTCAAGAGGAAATTGGGATTCCAAAGAAATGGTTGATAAAATGAAAAATAAGACACTTGAATCTTATATTATTATCATGGTTGATATGAATAAGGTGTATGATCAGATTGAGTGGGGTTATATTATTAATTTCATGATACATTTTGGATTCACTGAGTGGGTTTATGAACTAATTTTTAGATGTTATGCATCGCCATGGATCTCAGTTTTTACCATGTGTTGTTGATTTGGATTCTTAGAGTTGGTTCATAGGTTGTGACATGGAGATACGGTCTCAAAAAAATTGTTTATACTAGCACATGAGTCACTCACCAAGGATATTAGATATGATATTTCAAGGGGGAAGATCCTTCCTTTATAAAATAGGTTTGATACTAGAGTTTCTTCAAACATTATTTTCATTGATGATATGTTGTTCTTCATTAATATGAGAAAATTTCCATAAAATACTTAAACAATACTATAAGAATTAACAAAAAATATAGTGGGAATCATATTAGAAAAATTAAGAGTATTGTTTACATCCTTAAAGCCTTCTCAACCCACCATGGTAAAATCATTCAAGAAATGATGGGTAATTAAAGGAGATTATTTATGGATTTTCAAGGAGGTCCCATATATATTTGATAAATAGAGAAGGGTTTTCTTGAAAAACCCACCAGTTGAACCATGAACCGCATTTGTAATTGAAAAAATAGGCTCCTATCATTTGGGGGAAGTATTAATCTAATTAACAAAAATATTATATCCATGTCGATACTTGTTTTATAAATAATCTAGACACTGAAAGGTACCATTTATGAAATTGAAAAAATTATGAATTAAGTCATATAAGGTAATAAGTAGGAGGTTAAATTCCACTAGGCTTAATGGAAGAGGATGGAAAAGCTAGTTCTAAAGGTAGGTATTAACTTAAGAAGTGTAATAAGATCCATGAAAGGAATATAGGAAAATTTAGGTTGGGTCATCATAAAATGGAATTACGTATGGGAAAATTTTATGAAGGTAATATTTGGGAAATATTTGGGATACTAGTTTGATCATACAAGAAGGAACTCTGGCATATTTCATTTTATGATTGAATATATGGTTTCTTTGAAAGACAAGATTCAATGATTTTTTAATAGGGTGAAATCAGATATTGGAAGGATAATTGAGATGTATGTACTCTCTTCTTTCTAAGGTTAACAATTTTGAATATACCCTTTAAACATGAGAGTATTAATTCCAAATTTTTTAATTCCACCCTAGATAAAGAATAGAATCTTTTTCATAAAATAATTAAACTAGCGGATGAACCTGATAGGTGTTATTTTTCGAGGTCGACTACATATATCTTTAGTAAAAAAGAGTTTCATTCATTGATTTGTATATATTAGGAGTATGATGAGTGGGTGAGTAATATTTAGTGAATGGAAATCATGGAAAAGATAAAATTACTTGTACAGAGTATAAGGAACAAGGATATCCCCAACGAAGATAACATTTAGAGGAAAGCTATTTTAAATCATTGTCTATGTTGAAAGATTATAAAAATGGAATTGTTTCAACACTTATTCTTTGAAAGTGGTTAGGAAAGATTTATATGGGTACAAATCGACCAAAATATAGTAATTTTGGTATAAGGGGACTCTATTTTGGAATTTATTTCAACTTAGTTCCAGGGGTAGAGTAGCATGGAAAGGGGACCAAATTTTACATCATGATGTTTGTAGTGATATTATAGGTGATTTAAGAGGCAATGAAAAAAGGCCAAGAAGGAAATAACTATCCCAAATCTATATTGAAGTTTATGTGTATTCTCTTAGGGAAGAACTCAGAGTTATTATACTAGATATATATACCTTGGCTGCCATAAAGGGGCTACTCCCTAGGACATGATTACCACATAGGGAGGTGGTAGAGCTCTCTATGGTAGGTGGATATAATATAGGCCAACCATCACTGGGATGAAGTAAAATGTGGATACATCCTTTATTCATAGAGATATGAGTGTTTTTAGTGCATGATGATAGGTTTTCATTGATTTTTATGGAACAAACAACTTCATTGAGGTGGAGAAAAGATATTTCCATAGTGGTATCTCATTATATAGGCACATAAACATTAGTATTTACATGGTGGAGTAGAAATATACGATTATAGTTGGGTTCCTTCATCATAATTCCAATATCCCATGGTATTTAGTATAATTTATTAGGAGGTGAAAGTTTCACATTGACCACAACATGAAGATTAGTCATACTTGGAGGGAGGGTTACTTCATGAGTGACATTCTGGATTTTAAGGGGAATAATAGTAAAATTATCCTTATTTATCAATTCACTAGATATTTACCACATGGTTGTAACCTCATTGTATGTGTTGACACCTTAGATCATCAACACTTAAGATCCCCTAAGTTTCAGGACCCTTTTGAATAAAAATTTAATTGTGAGGGAGCTAATATAATCCTAGTGAACCTAGATAGTGGTTTTTCTCAACAAATAAATGATGAATACTCATTATTTAATAATAAAATGAAATTAGATGGTATCCAAGTGATATTTGAAGACAATACTAACTAAATAATAATAGGACTTGGCTAACTTGGTATCACTAGCTTTATTTTGATTTCAAATGTTTTATTTACTAATTTCATGAAATATAATATATTCAGTTTTAGTAAATTATTTAATGATGGATAAATTTTTATGTTATAGAATTATAAATTGAATAATAATAATTAAAATAAATATGATAATTTTTATATTATTGATTTAAATTCCTTAAATAATTTAAATTTTTTATTTTAAATTGATTTCCATCAAGATTTATGTCTTTTGAATTAGAGGTTGGGAAACTATGATTTATAATCACTTAAAAACTTACTAATAAATGATTAGTTAAGGATATAAAAAATATAGTATTAAAATAAGACAAAATCTATAACTAATGTCAAAAGGGAAAACAATGGAATCGTTCAAATCAAATAAATAATTATTTAACTCTCAATGAGTATAGTTGGTTTAGATAACCTTAATTTGATATTCAAGAGTTTTATGTCTCATTGGAAAGAATTATTATCATGTCATTGTTGAAGACTATTCAGTATACACCATGGTAAATTTTCTACCATAAGATAGTGAAGTTTGTTTCTTCTTTTACAAATTTTATAATTCAGTAAAGATGCATAATAGATGAACCATTAAGGCCCTGAGAAGTGATATTTGACAATAGTTTTTATATTCATGTATTTAAATCATTATTCCCATATCATTTCTATAATTAAAAACTTTTTCACCCAATAACTCCATGAAAAATGGATTTATTGAAAGGATAAATAAAACTCTCCAATAGACAGTCTAAACCATTCTTAAGGAATATGAGGTTTCTGTTTATTCTTAGGAGGAGGCTATAGGCACAACTTGTTACATAATCAATAGGGTTATAATACGAATACTTTAAAAAATATAACTTATGACTTATTGAATAATATAAAGGAAAATTTATATTACTAAATTTTGGTTAAAAAGTATTTATTATTACAGAAACAATAATTTTAGGAAAATAATATCTAAAACCAAATGATTATTATTTAGTAATTATAGATGTTGTAAATAATAATAAGGTCTTTAATAGAGGAGAAAATTCATGAAAGAATATGTTCACATCAAATTTTATGAGATATACAATTTTGAAAATGAAAATCTATGTAGATAATAAAAATTTAGATGAAAAATTAATCATCCAAGATAAATATAAAAGATGACATATTAATTGAAAAATCACTTGGAAATGACCCATCAAACCACCCAAACCATGATAAATATGAATAACTAGGTATATATTTACCTAAAACCACTATAAAAATAAAAAAACAATCTTTTTTATTGATTTGACTATGATATTGATAAATACACTAAAATAATAGTATTTTAGAGAAAAATAGTTGAACATGAATCCCACTTTTTATAATTTTAACCTAAGAATAATAATTATGTAATTAGTGATTAAAACTAGGTAAAATTAATGCATGAAAAACATAAATAATTTGAAAGAAATAATTAGTGTGAAAAATTTCAGTGACATAATGATAGAATTACAATTTAAAGGAATTGAATGTTTAAGAACAATATAAATTAGTCTAGTGAGGTTATGAAATATAAGTATATACTATTTTTAAATGTTTGATAAATTATAAGGGATTAATTATAAAGAATAATTTACCCCATTTTCTACAGTTGGGGTTATAAGGATATTAATTTCTTATAATACTCAGATAGTTTTAAAACATTGTTGGATGGATGTAATGTCCCACCTATTCCTCATTGGCATGAGAGGGAGGTGAGATGCCACTTGGCCTTAGGTAATGTTCCCAAGGCACCAAAGGCCGAAAATTAATCCCAAATGCTTCAAGAACAAGTGGGGAATTATTTTACCTTAAAATAAATGCAACCACAAAATGATTTATAACCTATAAAACTATATGATGCTTGTCAACAGGGTTTATAACTCGAAAAAACCAAAAGGCCAATATAACCAAACCACAAGAATCCATAATCATAGTACCAAGCAGAAGACTACAAAACCAAAACCCAAAATCCATGAAACAAATCCATAGTTCTAAGCCATGCTCCATGCTCCAAGAACCAAAACACCATCCAATCATCATGAAGAAACACTTATAAAATGAGATTCTTTACCCTTACTTGTGTATCGGAAAATGACATCTGCCAAAGCACCAAAGTCTTAAAGTAGGGGGTGAGTAAAAATACTCTGTAGGTTTTCCCAAAATTAATTCCCTTAACTTTCCACTAGGATAAAACCATTAGCAAATTTATATAAAATAGTTTATATAAAACCTTAAATAGTTTCACAATTTCCAACAAGCCAAACACACCCTTACCAAGTCATTTTCCTCCCAAATCCACACAGAACAAGGGAAATACAAACAACCATGCGGTAAAACATTTTCCATCACATGTCAGCATAATAATTTCGATCTTGCATAACAACAAAAAAGCATATCCATAGAGTTTTACTTACCCAACCAGGTAAACACACTCACAGTGGAACTTCCCATCCAAGCTCATGTATTAGTTTCCAATATAGTGGTACTTCCTGCCCACTTATCATTGATTGTGGCCCTTCTATCCTTTCCATCCCCTTTTTATAGTGTAAATTCCCGACCAATCCAAATCCATTATATTTGCATGTAGAAATACTTAACTGACAACAAGAATATAACACATCAAGGCCCCAACATTATGCAACAACCAATTTCAAACCAAAAAACACATTTGAACATTATCCATTTCAGATTACCATAAAAAACAACCCATATTTATTGAAAAACATTTTTTCAAACCTTTTTCATAAATAAACCCAAGTATCCATTATTAAAATATCTATTTTAGAATAAAACAACAAGAACATATAACCACAATAACCCATTTTCCCCCAAAATCCATAAATAATCACAAAATGGATTTTACACATGATTTTCACATCATAAACATAATTAATTACAAGAAAAACAATAAATTGAAAACAAATATTCTAGTTCTAGAAAAGTGAAGTAAAGAGAGAAGCCACATACCTTAGGGTTTCCGTGAAATCAACCCAACGCACAACCGCACACAAAATCCAAGAAAAGTTTCCACAAAATTTCCTTAGATACCTTTTCCTATCCTAAAAAAGGAAAAAATGTAGAATTTTAGGCAACAACAACCCTATATCTACATGAAATAGAAGTAGATCTAGAAAACCAAGAGAGGAAGATATGTAGATCTAACGAAATACAAGAAAAAACCAAGAGAGAAGGCTTACTAGAAGAGAATTTACTTTACTGCACCTTGAAAACCCTTAGAATCACTTCTAGAAGTAATTTGATATCCCCTCTAACCCTTTATAACCAATAATCCTGAGTGAGACTCGGGTGGGAGGAATAATGGATGGTTTAGGGAAAATCCCAACCATGTCTGGATTTCAAAACCTTGTTTTCATTACTGTGCATGGTTATCTCGCATGGTTAGGAAAACCATGTGATAATCATGCACAAGATACTTCCTCGAATAGAATATCTTATAGACTCCTAAAATAGTTATACAAACCATGCACAAACCATGCGTAGGCCCACTATCTCATGTTGTACGGTTACCTGGGGATTCCTTACGATTTCCCCAAACCCTGCTCAAATTGTCCTCCATTTTAAAAGCTTCAAAACATTTCCAAAACCTTAAAACTATCTGAAAAATTAGCCAAAAATATTAATCACATAAAAAGGAATAAACAAGGGTTACATAACTCAAACTGGGGGTGATATATTCTACCTACCATTGGAATTTCTGTCCTCAGAAAGTAAAGAACCATTCATTTGCTGAAAGAGTTCGGGCCATTGCTCGACCATCTCTTTTTCCCACCCCCAAGGCTCCTCTAGAATCTGATCACATTTCCAAAAAAACCTAAGTAGACCGATTATTTATTCACACTAGAGTTTCCCTTTCCTATCCATAATATTCACTAGCACCCGAAATAAGGAAGCATCCGAATCTAGCTCAACATGATCCCATCTAATCACATAGTCACGATCTAGTTGATACTTATTCAACTGAGAAACATGGAAAACTTCATGCACCACACTAAACCATAATGGAAAATAAAACCTATATGAAACCTCTACAACTTGTTCATGTATCTCGAAAGTCCTTATATAACTTAGACATAAATTTCCTTGCTTTCCTAACCGAAGATGTCCCAATCTCAAATAAATTCTAAAAAACACATGATCAACCACCTCAAACGACAACAACCATCGACGATGGTCCACATATGATTTATGATGACTCTAATCCATCTCAATACTCTTCAAAATAAACTTTATCTTATCTATAGTATCTTGGAGAAGTCTAGGCCCAACCATCGATGTTTCACCTGTTTCCACTGAACAAAGCAGAGAACGACACAGATGCCCATATAGTTGTTCAAATAGAGCTTATTATAAGAGAACTCCATCAACAATAAGTTTCCCACCATGAACCACCAAAATCCATCACAAAAGTCTGAAACATATCTTCTAACATTTGTATCATCCTATCATATTGCTTGTCCCCCTGAGGATGATACACCATATTGATTGTCAACTGTTTCCCAAGGGATTTCTATAAGGATTTCAAAAAACAATATTTAAAAATTGGATCTCTAACTGAGACAATCAAAACTAGAACACCATTTCTCTTTACCACCTCACAGATATAAATTTTGGACACATTCTCCACCACATGATATTCACAAATAGGGATGAAATGGGAATACTTTGTGAGATTATCCACTATCAACCATATAGAATCGTGTTTCCTAACTTTTCTTGAGAGACCTACAACAAAATACATTGATATCTGTTCTCACTTCCACACAATGATATGTAAATATTAAAACATACTTGTCGGCTGCTGATTCTCTACATTGACTTGCTGACAATTAAAGCAACTTAAATCAAACTCTGCCACTTTTCTTTTAAGACCATGACACCAAAACTGTGCTTTCAACACTTCATACATTTTATGAATTACAGGGTGGATATCTCACATGGATTGATGATAAGCTCTAAGAATTTCCTTTGGAAAAGCCACTGATACAACCATATGATTCTGAAAACACAAAATTGAATTCTCATTCAGTTCCTAGCTCTCAATGGTGTCCCCACCATTGAGTTTCAATCTCATCACCAAACACTTGAAATCAGACATTTGTGCCTCTTTAACCCATCCAACCAAATCACGAATAAATGAAACTAGAAAGAAAACTAATTTATCACCCCATTACTCTTATTACAGCAAAATAATGGCTATAAATGAAATAAAATACCATTGATATGATGCCTGTTTCACCACATGATCATACAAATTCCTACTTAGCACAGCTACCAACGAATTTACCTTACTCGTTGTGTGAATCAAATCAAAGTCAATCATCTAGAGATACTCCATCCATCTACTTTTCCTCAAGTTCAAATTTGTCGATGAGAAAATATTCTTTAACATCTTATGATCGGTAAACACTGTGAATTTATCACCGAAGAGATAATGACGCCACATTTTCAAAGCATGAACCATTATTTCCAAATCTAAATCATGTGTTGGGTAGTTCTTCTTATGAACCCTCAACTGTCGTGAGACATACGCCACCATATAATAGCCTCTATCTTTTACAGATCAACTAAAACACCCGTCACAGAAATCACATGGCTAGGAAAATGAACTTCCAATATCCAAAAATCACACTTAGACAATTTTACATACAAACAATGATCTCTCAGGATCCCCAACACAATCGCCAAGTGTTTCTCATGATCTACCCTTTTCCTTGAATAGACTAATATATCTTAAACGAATACCACCATAAAGGAATCCAGATATCATTGATATATCTTATTCATCAATTCCATGAACACCGTTGGTGCATTTGTCATAACAAAGGGAATAACCACATACTCGTAATGGTCATATCTACTATTGAAGGCTATTTTTGGAATATCATCATTTCACACTCACAATTGATGATATCCTGAGCAAAATTAAATCTTGGAGAACCACTGAGCTCCCCTCAAGTGATAAAAAAACCATCAATTCATGGAATTGGATATCGGTTCTTTATCGTAACATGATTAAGTCTACGATAATCAACACCCATCAGAAGAGTTCCATCCACCTTGTTACCAAATAAAATAGGCACTGCCCCTAAAGACATTCTAGGATAGATGAACCCTTTGTTTTATAAATCCTCCAATTACACTTTTCATTCCACCAATTCTTTTTTTTTCCATTCGGTAAGACGTAAGTGAGATAGGACTGGTCCCCAGAAGGAGATCAATCATAAACTCCACTTCTCTCATGGGTGGAAACCCTATGATTTCTTTGGGAAAGAAATCTAGAAATAGATCAACCACCACCCGAAAGACTCTCTACTACATTCTTTCCATTTATGCCAATGAAAACTCCGATAAATGATACGATATCGTTCCTATAGATAGTTCCAATAAATATGTTACACACAACTTTTCATTCTTCTCCCCTATAAAGAGATGTTAGATGACATTATCTATCGTGGAACTAACCTTTATCATATAACAGTCAATTTGGGACTTAAATATTTCCAACCAATCTATTATAAGGTTTATATCATTAGTATCCATCTCAAGCACTAATAAATCCCACACCAACTAAACCCCATCGATAACTAAATAACAAACATTACACATGAAGGCTTGACACTATCTTTGACCAAGAGGAGTTTGAAGTTTCAAAATAAAAGGCATCATTTCCACACATAAACCCATGAAACTAACAGCATTGGAAGAAATAGAAGAATGGGAATCACCCATATAAAATAAATCTTGCATCAATGTGGAATTTAAAAGAACTGTACCTTGCACCATGGATAGTCTTGGCTGGTTGTCAATCACAACATGTTCATCTCCAAACAATTGCATGCTTTCCACACTCTTCTCTTTATTGCTTGGATGAGGAGTCATGGTACTCCTTGAATCACCATGACTAAGTTTACACTATTGGTGAGGGGTGTGCTATTTCCCCTGCCGTGTTGAGACATAGGATGTCAACGATCTCCAAGGAGTGTCACAAACACCTGACCTCGAAGAATTAAAAAAAATCCATTAAAGATGCCCCCATATTCTTATAGTTATGGAATGATCGAGGTTGTTTTGTAAAATAATGATTAATGTGGCCCATAGAGTCACACTAAAAACATCAGGGCTTACTTTGGGGATTTGGAGGAAGATTCACCGATCCTGCCATCAGATTCTGAGCCATACCTTTACCCTAGAAATAAGTTCCCCTCCTCTTCTTGAACCCATAATTAGAGTTCCCAGAATTTCCCATGGGTACCAACATACTTCCCCCACCTATACCCCCCAAAATACCCCTTTTTCAACCGTTGATCTATTCACCATTTTTGTGTAGTCAATTAAACAAATAACCACTATTTTTGATCAAAATTCCTACCACAACCTTGATTAAAAAATACGTGCCTTTAATGATGTACTACCCACCACTTTAGGTGAAAAGTGTACTTTGTTCATAAACTTAGCCTCATATTACATTACTGAAAGGGTATCTTGTTTCAGGATAAATAAAACTATTGTGTGCTTAATTCTAAATGTATGAGGGTAGAATTGTTTATTAAACAATTCCTCCAAACCCTCCCATGTTATACCTTGGTCCGTTGAAGCTTGGACTGCCAACTCCCACCACTGATGGGAAAGATCTTCGAACATGTAAGTTTACAGCTTCAATTTTAGCTCTGTAGATGTTCCAAATAATTCAAATATATGGTTTATTCATTTCAACCACACTTCTTCCCTTTCAGGCTCTGAATCACCCTTAAATATGGAAGATTATTCTTTTGAAACTGACCTTCATGATCCACATTCTTTGGCTCATCCAGTTTATTCCCACTTTCCACAACATGGAAAGGTTCACTATATTGTGAACTAGTTTCTGGTTCACTTGGGGCTCAGGTGCAACCACATTTTAAGCAGCCTCCTCTGGTTTGTCTCTATGATGTCTTTCTGGTTCCATTTCTATCAAGTCAAAAACAACTACAAGTCTTACTCCCTTTGTAAGAAAAGGTTTTCAATTTAAAATTCACTTACATAGAAACTATCACAACTAGGGTTTCCACAATTTCACATTTCCCATGTTTCACCATTTGTTTTTTGAAAAATCCACCACGTTTTGAAAATGGATCCATTTTCAAAATACTGTAACCATTCATGTTTCATATCCACCCATTTTGAAACACAAATCAGATTTTTCAAAACCCACACATTCATATCACACCATAAATCATTATACCCCAATGAAATATACATTCTAGTGGGAATTCATTTATACCATGCATTCCATGCTCATCTCATTGGTTACACTCACGACAATGAGAGTTCCAATGCCTATAAGTGTCTTCAAAACACTTATGTACCCAAATCCATGATAAATTGAAGTTTATAATAAAAGGGTTAGCTATGTCCTTTTATGATATATATTTAAAGTTCAGAAAATCCAATGCCTTTTTACCATCCCAACTCAAATAATAGACCAAGAATGAATTCCAACACCAAGACCAAAAATCAGTGGAAAAGTACCGAATAACTGCTTTCACTTGAAAGTCAAGGACTGAACAAACTGATGCCACTTGTAACTTCCTCACCCTTCCTCATTGGCACGAGAAGTCTATGAGATTCCACTTGGAATCAAGGTACGTTCCCAAGGCAACAAAGGGTGGAAATTAATGCTGAGGGATTTAAGAATAAGTGGGGAATAATTTTCCTTTCGAATAAATGAAACCAACCAAACGAGTCGTAACCAACCAAACTACATAATGCATGTCACCATGGTTTTCAATTCGACAAAACCAAAAGACTAATACAACCAAACAACAAGAATCCATAATTAGAGTACCAAGTTGAAGACTACAAAACCAAAACCCAAAATCCATGACACAACTCCATAGTTCCAAGCCATGTTCCATTCTCCAAGCACCACAACACCGTCTAATCATCACGAAGAACCACTAAAAAAATGAGATGTTTGTCCCCTACCGATGTCTTGGAAAACAACATATGCAAAAGAACCAAAGTGCCAAAGTAGGGGGTGAGTAAAAATACTCAGTAGGTTTTCCAAAAATGAATTCCCTATACACACCACTAAGATAAAACTATTAGCACATTTATATAAAAGAGTTTATGTAAAACCTTAAATAGTTCAACAATTTCCAACAATCCGAACACACCCTTACTAAGAAATTTTCCACCTGGATCCACTCAAAATAAGGGAAATACAAAAAACTATTCCATAAACCATTTCCATCACATGTTAGAACAATAATCTATATCTTTCATAACAACAAAAAAATGCATATCCATAGAGTTCCACATACCCAACCTGGTAAACACACTCATGGTTGAACTTCCCATCCAAGCCTGTGTATACTTTCCAATTTAGTGGTACTTCTTACCCACATATCTTTGATGGTGGAACTTCCATCCACTATCCATCCACTTTTTATAATGGTACTTCCATCCCACTCCACATCCATTACACTTAAATGTACAAATACTTAACCAACAACAATCATGTAACACATTAAGGCCACAAAATTATGCATAAACCAATTCTAAACCAAAAAATGCATTTAAACATTATGTATGCCACATTACCATCAATAAAGCAACCCCTCTTTAATGAAAACCATTTTTGTAAACCATTTCCATAAATAAACCCAAGAAACCAATATTTAAATCTTAATTTTAAAATCCAACAATAAGAACATATAACCGTTATAACCTGTTTTCCCCAAAATACATACATCATCACAAAATGTATTTTCTATGAGATTTTCACATCAAAAAAACAATTAATTTAAATAAAAACCATTTAATTTAAAAAAATTATTCTAGTTCAAGCAATGTGGAGTTGAGGGAGAAGCCACCTACCATTGGGTTTTGGTGAAATCAACCCACCACATGACCTCACACCGAATCCAGGTAAAACTTCCACAAAATAACCATAGATCACTTTTCCTATCATCAACAAGGATAACCATTAGCATTTCAGGTGAAAAAAACCACAAATCTATATGTGATATAAGTAGATCTAGAAAACTGAGAGAGGGAGAGTTATAGATCTAAGGAAAACCAAGAAAGAACCAAGAGAGAAGTCTTACCGGAAGAGAAAAATCTTCACCACTCCTTGAAAACCCTTCAAATCTCTTATAGAAGCAGTGGTAAGCCCCTCTAACCCTTGATAACCAAGAATCCCAAGTGAGACTCACATGGGATGAAGAATGGAGGGTTTTTGGAAAATCCTGACCAAGCCAGTATTTAAAAACCCAATTTTTATTTCTTTGCATGGTTAGCTTGAACATTTAGGAAAACCGTGCACTAACTGTGTACATGATACTACCTCGAAGGGAACTTTTCACGGACTCCTCGCACGGTTAGATAAACTATGTGCAAACAATGCATATGCCCACTATCTCATTTTGTACGGTTACCTGGGAATTATTCATGGTTTCCCCTAACCATGCTCAAACCATTCACCCCTTAAAAAGCTTCAAAATATTTCCAAAACCTTCCCAAACTCTCACAAACCTTACCCAACAAATTTAAACAAAAAAAGGCATAAAAAAGGGATACATACCTCAAACCGGGGGTGCTACAATGGATGTCATGAATGATATTTTTAGTGGAAATATTCATTATTTGGTGTTGAAGATCCAAATACATATTCTTAATATCAAAATCAAGATTTTAAATTTTCAAAATCACATTATGTCTTAAAGTAACATCTTAGCGATTTTTATGATAGGATATAATATTTTATTTTAAAATGTTGAATTTATAAAGGATAATTTGATCCGATTTTTTTTTTAAAAAAATAGGTATGAAGGGAAATTTTAATAAACCATATATATGTCGATGATATTTTTTAGATATACTAAAATATATATATGTAACAATTTTTCAAAAATAATTAAAAAATTAATTTTAAATGAGTTTAATTAGAAAAATAAAATTATCTCTTGGTTTTTATATTTATAATAATTAGCATCATTTTAATTTAATAAAATAATTTTGAAATGTTTTAGCATAAATACCACTAAGGGAAGTCATATTTCCATTATTATATATTTTAGAACAAGATTTTTATAAAGTAGGTGAATCAATAAAACTATCTAATTATAGAGATGGGTTTGGATTCTTATTATAGATTATTTTTAACCAGTTTAAAATTATCATTAGTGTCTTTATATGATATATATTTTATCAAAACTCTAAATAATATCCGTTAAGTATAATTAAATTCATTTTTAAATATTCAAATAGTTCATTTAATTGTGATTTTTTACTATATGGGATTTTCATTTGGTTCATTGAGTTATTCCAGTGATGCATAGGGTGAATACAACATACATATAAAAATCATCTTTTTAATGTAACTTTTTGGTTAATTCTATTATATCATATTTTAGTAAAAAATAGAATTTATTTTTATTGTCTTGTTTCAAAGCTGAGTATATAGTTGATGGTAATTTCCTTGATAATATTTTTTGATGAAACCCACATTTCTAGATTGTAATTTAAAATTTGGATATATACCTATAAAATGTAATTATATAAGTTTTATAAATATATCTAGGAATCCCATTTCACTTTCCATGACAAAATATAATTACATAAGTCAATTAATTTTCAGTGATCATTGGAAATAAATTTCAGTCAGCTGGTGTTTTCATTTTGAGTTTTAATTTTAAGAGAGTAAAATATACCAGACATTAATTAAGAAATATTAATCATTTTTTCATTTTTTAAATGGTTTAATTTATTTTTATTCTAATTTAATTATTATATTTAATTTAATTTAATTTAAATATTAATTTTAATTTAAATGTTATTTTATTATTTAATTAGGTTAGTTTAATTTAATTAAGTTATGCTGTGTTTATATTTTTGTATTGGAAGGATATATTGTAATTTTTTTTATCAAACTTTTAGTTTAAAAAAACTAATGGGGTAGTCCATTTCAGAACATTACATTGACTTTATATTGTATTTATACAACCCCTTGGAACCTATTGTCTATTTTACATCACCTTTTTATCTTTAGTGATCATGGGTGCCTATTTTATCAAGGATGGTTTTAACAGTTTTGCTATGGACCAACCCTATCAAGACTCCTTTTGAGTTAGTTAAGAGATCAAGAGTGACCCCCAAAGCTTACAACTAAGAGGACATGATTTTTTCACTAGAAAAAGGGTATAAATATCACTTAATGGGAGACAATATCCTTTTTTATTTGGAAAAAAGTACACATCAACCCCTATAATAAAATCTCAACATCACATCATATCTATATAAGAACAATAATAAATGATTTTTCAAACAAGAAAAACAAAAAAGGATGTAACACCCCAAGCTTTCGTGGTACGTTTCCCTTAAAATAAAACAATAGCGTGTGTTGTACGCAACCTCGAGTTCTAACACACCGCAACTAATCAAACTAGCAGTTATGAATAGTAATACCCAATTTTTGAAATTTTATAAATCTTATTTTTCTAAATGGAATTCATTTTTGGATTCATAATATCGAAATTATCCAAGAGTGAATTTTTGGTATTTTTCTGAAAAACTTCATTTTTTGATGATTAGTGAAACCACTAAGTGGTAGTTAAAAACCTGAATTTTTCATAAAACTTAATTTTACCACTTCTGTGAGTTGAATTTCAAAAATCCAAGAGACATGATTGATATCAGTAAGTAAAATTTGGTTCAATGAGATGAAAATAATTTTTGGTGAATAGTAACTTTTTACTTTTATTTACCACGGCTAAAAGTAAATTGGGTAATTAAAGGTAAAAATGATATTATTTTTACCCTAACACATGTCCTAATTCTATTGGATAAGTATAATTTGACCAAAAACAACCTTATTAATAAAATATGAACCTCTTTGGTCCACTTGGATTAGATTAGGACATTTATTATTGTTTAATTCAATGAAGAGTTAAAAGAGTTAAAATCAAAGTTTAATAACTAATTTTTTTTAATATATGGTTACACATAAGATAAATTTGATTATAAATATTAATTAGAAAGATAAAAATATTTCATACATAATTATATTTTATTTATAATTTTTAGAAATTAAATAATTTAATTTATTTATGACACAATGGTGATGCAGTAATTACCATAATAGTTAAAAATTAAAATAATTGATATTATAAATACCAAAATAAATATAATTTGAGACTTTTTATAAATTACACTAATTTTATAGGTTAATATGACATGTTAGGATTTATTTATTTAACTCTGTTTGAAGTAATCAATCTGTTATGATTTTCACAAAAAAATCAATTTTCCAAATAGTGTCAAAATTGACATAAAAGATTTTTTTAAAAAAATATTATATTATTAATTGATATTATATTACTAAAAATCTAAGGTTTGGCCAAAGGGCTTAAATATTATTATATATGACATTAATAAACCACTTGAGGTTCTATTGGATGTTTATAGTATGTTTATTAACCATATAATATAAAAATACAAAGAGACATAGTAAAAGTGAAACTAATTAACTAAGAGTTAATACTTAATGATAAGGTTAATTTAGTGACCCAAACATGTCTACATCCAATTGGTTGAGTTTTTTTCAACCCATCCCCACCTTATCCTCGAAATAAATCACTTTGGAGCCATTAAAAACCGAATATGAATTTATTATAAAATAATATTTCACTCTTTTCCTAAGGAGCCCCTCACCCCTCTTATAAAAGGGACCCCCCTTCTCTCAATATCACACCTTCAAAGCCATTTGGATCAGCCAAAATCTGCCCGAATATCCTCTCAACTTCCCTCCCTTCATCCTAGAGGCCGTCCTTTTGTCAGAAAGCCATCCTATTGAGTCCTTTGGATCAAATCAAAAGGAAGAACCCGAAGAAGAGGTAACGTTTTCACCACCCTCTTTCAAGTTCCTTTCTTCTTCCACTTCCTCTTTGTTTATTATTTCCATTCTAAAATAATAACTCCACTATCTTCTATATACTGTGATGTTATTATAAATATGGTAAAACTATATTCATTATTCTACCCATCATTTGAATGACATGTCACCATACGTGCGTACGTACGACTTACCATCTCAACGCCGGGGTGTAATTGTTATTCAATACATTATTATTTGTATGGGTATAATAATGAGTATAAATGATGTAAATAATTAATATGACATTATAATGATTCTGTTTATATGATATACCATTCAATTATATACTATTTTAATATAAAAAGAATGATATTGTCGCTCGTGCGTACGTACGGAATACCGTCTCCACGAACGCGATAAGATTCATTACCCATCGTATCCATTCAAGACTAATTTTCATTTGATGGTTAAAAATAATGTTTATAGACTTAATATAATTCTTAATATTAATAATACACAACCTATCCATTACAAACATGTCTTATGTAACCAAACATATAAGGAGAACGAATCAGTTATCACCCGAAACGACGATAATACTAAGATATTATTAATAAAGAAATGTTAAAAGATCATATAAAATATCATATTAATGTATACTATTATTGTATAATAACAATTATTTCACAATTATATAGGAGTTTAACCTATCCACAACCAAGGAAAAGTACAAGGTAAGGGTTTACTTCACAATCTCTTCCTTATCCGAGGTTGTTTATACGTATTTATCTACTGGGACCTCATTATCATCCACATCCATGTTTCTTAAAAATGTATTTCAAAACATTTTTACTATTTAATATACAATGTGTTAAAGTCATTTATACCCTCATACGTTTTTGAAAGGAATCTTTCTGTCATTTTCCAAACAAGTTACTTTTTAACCTTTTCGACAAAGTTAAGGTAAGAATGATTTTTTAACTTATACGGTGGGTGCGGCTATTTTCCACCGTTATAACTTTGTCAAAGCTTACCTTACAAGATTATAAGAATATTTTCAAAGTAAGGGTTTTATTTTATAATTTTGTGACTTTTAAATGATTTCAAAAAGGAGATATTTCTCTGAATTAGTTTTGATTCCATCTATGTCAACATCCTTTGATGGATTTTAAGCTTATGTGAAATTGATTTATGATGATACAAAACTTGCATATTGTATTGAAGGTTTTGTGATATGTTTGACTATGGATGTGTTATTTTTATACCATTCATAGTTTATGGATAAAGTATTGACATTTCGTATGCTAGTTTTAATACTATTGTTTAAGTTATGTTTAAACCTTTTCATACGAGGAATGCATTGGACTTAGTATGTGACGAGTGGAGCCCGCTATAGCTCCTCGATGCATCGGTAGGTCTCATGAGACAAACTAGTGTCTTTGCACAAGGCCTTGACAAAATATTATTTGTATTCTTGGCACAAGGCCTTGACTATGTGGTTATGATAGTCTGGAATTATGAATTCCCTTATTATGAAAGTGGTTATTGATATTGCATGTGATTATTCAACTCGTAGAATATCAATGTGAGTAAGTAAATGGCATTATTTGATTTTATCTTTTCCATATTATGTTGAAGTTAAAGTTTAAAAAGGATTTTATTTTAGTTATACATTGTCTTAAATGTTTATGTTTATTTATGAAAGTTTTCGCTATATTGTTATCCTTAGTGAGCATCTGAGCTCACCCCTTTCAATGTTTTATTTTTCCCAGGATGTGAAGAAGTGTATTATGACTGACTTATGGGAATAGTCTATGGGGATGTGACGAAAAGTTTTTTTAGTATTTTTATTCAATTTATTATGTAATGTAAGACATATGAATATATCTAGTATTTCAAGGCTACTAAACCAATCGTTATTTTGAGATTTGATCCCTTGTGATCATGCCAATACTATGTAATAATGCACCGACTCTGGGTAACTAGGGTCGGGGCGTTACAGTTGGTATCAGAGGATGTTTAGTACAAACCTTGGAATCTATATTTAGATAAACTCTTATTAGAGAACATAGCCCTAAGATAGACTTTGAGGATTAGTATAGAAGAACTTCCTAGAATTTGGGTATTATAGAGACTTTGTGAGTTTTTCTGAGAAATACATCCCTGTTTGGATAGGAGTAGGTAGAGGTGGCTCTGGAACAGATGTACCTAGGGGTAAAAACCGAAAACACCGCTTTGAGCTAGACTTGAATGGAAACTGGTGCACGACAACGGGCCTTGCTGCACTCTTGGTTACGACACTCTCGGGGGATATTCTTAAGATAATTATCATTTTCTTTACAAACCATTATGAAGAGTTTATGAGAATATATTTCCTCAAAGAATACATTTTTACGATTATATATTATATCCATAAACTATTTAATTTATGTTAAGTGTTTTACAAGTATGGAGTTATGTATTTCGATTCATAAACTAATCTTGTCTATGCCATTGTTTAGAAATGGCGCCTAGTGTAAGACATGGAAACTGTATCAATGCACGGACTCCATGTAGGTATTTCCCTCCTACTCAAGATAATTATAGTGGAGCTAGTGATACAACTGTTTCTGATCATCTTCTCACTATACTAGGACAACTCACCCAGGTTATGAATAATAACCTTACCCGTATGGAGCACCCTGATCCACAGAGTGGAGGATCAATGTTAGATCTATTCATTAGGAAACAACCACCAACATTTAATGGGGGTACAAATCCACTAGTAGCTGAGCAATGGATCAATTCCTTAGAGAAAATATTCTATGCCTTGGGGTGTAGTGAAAGGGAAAAAGTTTTCATGGCAGTTTACCGCCTCACTGGAGATGCTGATCAATGGTGGTCCTTGAATCAAAATAAAAAGGAAGATAAATAAGTATCAAGTATGTAATGGAGGGAGTTTAAAAAAATTTTCATAGAAAAATACTTTCCCCATGACCATCGAGCAGATATGGAAAAGCAACTTCTCAGTCTAAGGAAAAAGGGGGATGAGAATGTTGCGAAGTATGAGGTTAACTTTACAAGGTTAGCGAGTCATGCAGCAGATTATATACGTAACCCAAGAAGTAATATTGATTGTTTCTTTGATGGGATAAAACCATTTCTATGTCGAGCTTTAGTATAACAATCCTTCTCTTCGTATAAAGACATTGTCTCATGTGCTATCAAGATGGATAAGGAATTATCTAAGTCTTATGACTTTAAAGCAAAGCAAGAGAAGAAGAGATCTGCTGATCACTCTGGAAATGGAAATAAGGGGACGAAGGCAAAAGTTGAATATCCATCCTGTAGTAAATGCGGGAAGAAACACCCTGGTACTTTCTTGAAGGGAATGGGAGTTTGTTATAAGTATGGTGAAAAAGGCCACCAAGCTCATGATTTCAAGGGGAAGAAAGAAGCTACTGATGTTTAGTGCTACAATTGCAGAGAAATGAGACATTATGAAAATGAATGTCCTAAGCGTCCGGAAACTTACCTCCGAAAAGGCCAAGGGATCAAGGCCAAGAATATACTATCACTACTTCTGAGGTTGACGCTCCTAAATACATGGTGGCATGTAATTTAATGGTTTCCTCAAGTTTATACAGTGCATTATTTTATTCTGGATCATCGTATTGTTTCATATCTTCCAAGTTTTCTAAGAAAATTAGATATTTCCAATTTCATTTAACAAGGGAGTTGTCAGTCAAAACTCATAAGGGAAGTATCATTGAAACAAAGTTTTGTGAATCAGTTTCTATTAGAGAACATAAATTTTCTTTATCTACTGATCTCATCGTCATACCCATGATTTAATTTGATATAATCCTCGGTATGTATTGGCTTTAGGACCATGATGTAAAAATTTATTGTAAGAAGAACGAGGTTACTAGTTTTGATGACGATGATAAAACACACCTTATCTTTAGAGCAGAAACATCTCCACCTAATTCTTATCTAAATCCACCCCCAGTAACTCAACTAAATTCAATTATTGAGGAGGAAGAAAATGAAATAACTATGGGTGAGCAAAGGAATGTTCATATAGAGGATGTACCTATTGTGAAAGAATATGTTGATGTGTTTCTAGAAGATTTACCTCGACATCCTCCAGAACAGGAAATTGAGTTTTCCATTGACTTAATTCCTGGTTCAAGGCCCATATCGAAGACCCCTTATAGAATGGCCACTATAAAATTAGTGGAACTAAATAAACAGCTAGAGGAATTGAGTAATAATTGATTTATTTTCCCTAGGGTTTCTCCATGGGGATCCCCTGTTCATTTTGTTAAGAAGAAAGATAGATCTATGAGGCTGTGCATTGACTACAGGGAGATCAATGATATAACAATAAAGAACAAGTATCCCCAACCTCGCATTGATGAATTATTCGACCAACTTCATGGAGCTCAATAATTTTCAAAAATTGACCTTTGATCTGGATATCATCAGTTGTGTGTGAAGAAGGAAGACATTTTGAAAACAACATTTAGAACTAGGTACGGGCATTATGAGTTTACAGTAATGCCTTTTGGATTAATTAATGAACCCTCTGTCTTCATGGATCTAATGAATAGTGTTTTCAAGGAATATCTTGATGACTTTGTTGTGGTATTTATCGATGATATCCTGGTATAATCCAAAAGCTAAGAAGATAATGAAAATCACTTGCAAATTATTTAAAGACTCTTAGAAGACATGAATTATATGGGAAGTTTAGCAAGTGTGAATTCTAGCTTCAAGATATTTCTTTTCTTGGCCATATTATCTCTAGGGATTAAATCTCTATTGATCTTTCAAATACAAGAGAAATCCAAGAATGGCCATCACCGACGAGTATAACCGAGGTATGCAGTTTTATTGGTTTAGTAGGTTATTATTGATGTTTCGTCCAGAATTTAGCCCGATTGGCTAACCCATTAACAAAGCTCACATGTAAAGGGGTTAAATTTGCATGGACAAAAGAGTGTGAAGAATGTTTTGAATAATTGAAGAGAAGATTAGTCAATGATCCTATCTTGACTCTACCATCAGGGAATGATGGGTTTGTTATTTATAGTGATTCCTCAAAGAAAGGACTTGGTTGTGTCTTTATACAGAATGATAGGGTTATTGCCTATGCATCACGACAACTAAAAATTAATGAGAAAAACTATCCTACTCATGATCTTAAGTTAGCATCTGTAATATTTTCTTTGAATATTTGGAGACACTATCTCTATGGTGAAAAATGTTTGATATATACCAATCACAAGAGTTTGAAGTATATTTTCTCACAGAAGGGACTCAACATGAGGCAAAGAAGATGGCTTGAATTACTCAACGATTATGATTTCACTATACACTACCACCCAAGGAAGGCAAATAAAGTAGAAGATACTTTGATCAGAAAGTATCATGGAGTTTTGAACAAGATGAGAGTTGAAAGGGATCCTATTTTCATGGATCCAGTAAAGATGTATATGGGAATAACCATGGAAGGTGAAACATCAATGCCTTTTCAAATGTTTTCCAAACCATCTTTACTCGAAAGGATAAATAGTTCTCAAGCTGATGATAAAGAGTTTCAAATGAAGATTAAAGCTGTGAATGATGGTAGATTGAGTGACTTTGTGTATGAAGATGGAATTTTGAAATTTGGGAAGAGACTTTGTGTTCCCAACATACATAATCTAAAAATAGAATTGTTGGATGATGCCCATAGTTCCAATTTCTCTATACACCCTGGTAGCACTAAGATGTATAGATATTTGAAGGAACATTTTTGGTGGTACAAAATGAAGAGGGAGATTGCTGATTTTGTGTCAAGATGTATGGTTTGTCAACAAGTGAAAGCTGGAAGGCAACAGCCTAGAGGAGGCATGCAACCTCTTCCCATACCTGAGTGGAAATGGGATAATATTACGATGGAATTTGTCATGGGACTACCAAATACTCCGAGAAGGAATGATTCAATATGGGTCAATGTTGATCACCTTACCAATTCAACACATTTTCTTTCTATAAGAGAAGATCTACCACTTGAATGTTTAGAAACACTATACATTAATGAAGTTGTGAGACTTCATGGAGTACCGCTATCGATTGTTTCTGATCGTGATCTCCATTTCACATCAAGATTCTGGAAAAATTTTCATAAGGCCTTGGATACTGAACTTCATTTGAGAACTTCCTACCACCCTCAAACAGATGGACAATCAGAACGAACTATTCAAACCTTAGAAGACATGTTGAGATCCTTCTCACTTGACTTTCAGGGTATTTGGGATCAATATTTACCTCTGGTAGAATTTTCCAATAACAATAGCTTCCATTCGAGTATTCAGATGGAACCATATGAAGCGTTATACGAAAAGAGATGTCGCACACCAACCTGTTGGGATGATGTTGGTGAAAGGAAACTCGTAGGCCCAGAACTTGTGGAGGAAACGATGGAAAAGGTGAAGGTGATCCAAACCCACATTAAAGTGGCTCAAATTAGGTAGAAGAGCTATGCCGATAATTGAAGGAAGGATTTGGAATTTCAAGACGGTGAACATGTTTTCATGAAGGTATCTCCATGGAAGGGATTTATACGTTTCGGTAAGAAAGGTAAATTGATTCCTAGGTACATCAGACCTTTCGATATTCTAGAACGAATTGGGGTTGTATCTTACCATTTGGAAATGCATCCAAGTCTCTCCAGAGTTCACGATGTATTCCATGTATCACTGTTGCGAAAATACATGCCTGACCCAATGCATGTACTAACCTATGAGGAATTAGAACTAGAACTCGATCTATCTTATTGTGAAGATCCCATCAGGATTCTTGACACCTGAGAGAAAGTGATGAGAAATCGGACGACTCGTCTGGTAAAAGTTCTATGGAGAAACCATAATATGGAAGAGGTAACATGGGAACCCGAGGAACTTATGATGAAGAACCACCCGAGTCTTTTTATACAGTAATACTCTAGAAATTTTGAGGACTCAATTATTTGAAGGAGGGGAGAATGTAACACCCAAAACTTCCACGGTACGTTTCCCTTAGAATAATGCAATAGCGTGTGTTGTACGCAACCTCGAGTTCTAACACACCACAACTAATCAAACTAGCCGTTATGAATAGTAATACCCACTTTTTGAAATTTTATAAATCTTATTTTTCAAAATGGACTTCATTTTTGGATTCGGAATATCAAAATTAGCCTGGGGTTAATTTTTGGCATTTTTCTGAAAAACTTCATTTTTTGATGAACAGAGAAACCACTAAGTGGTAGTTAAAAAACTGAATTTTTCATAAAACTTAATTTTACTACTTATGTGAGTTTAATTTCAAAAATCTGAGAGACATAGTTGATATCAGTAAGTAAAATGTGGTTCAATCAGATGAAAATAATTTTTGGTGAATAATAACTTTTTACTTTTATTTACCACGGTTAAAAGTAAATAGGGTAATTTAAGGTAAAAATGATATTATTTTTACCCTGACACATATCCTAATTCTACTAGATAAGTATAATTCGACCAAAAAAACCTTAGTAATAAAACATGAACCTCTTTGGTCCACTTGGATTAGATTAGGACATTTATTATTATTTAATTCAAAGAAGAGTTAAAAGAGTTAAAATCAAAGTTTGATAACTAAAACATTTTTAATATAGGGTTACACATAAGATAAATTCGATTATAAATAATAATTAGATAGATAAAAATAATTCCTACATAATGATATTTTATTTATAATTTTTAGACTTTAAATAATTTAATTTAATTAATGACACAATGGTGAGGCAGTAATTACCATAATAGTGAAAAATTAATTTAATTGATATTATAAATACCAAAATAAATATAATTGGAGACTTTTTATAAATTCCACTAATTTAATAGGTTAATATGAAATGTTAGTATTGATTTAATTAACTTTTTTCGTAGCAATAATTCTGTTATGATTTTCACAAAAATCAATTTTCCAAATAGTGTCAAAATTGACATAAAAGAGTTTTTAAAACAAATATTATATTATTAATTGATATTATATTCCTAAAAATATAAGGTTCAGAAAAAGGGCTTAAATATTATTATATATGACATTAATTAACCACTTGAGGTTCTATTAGATGCTTATACTATGCTTATTAACCATATAATATAAAAATACGAAGAGACATAGTAAAATTGAAACTAATTAACTAAGAGTTAATACTTAAAGATAAGGATAATTTAGTGACCCAAACCTGTCTAAATCCTATTGGTTGAGTTGTTTTCGACCCATAACCACCTTATCCTTGAAATAAATCACTTTGGATCCATTAGAAACCAAATATTAATTTATTATAAAATAACATTTCACTCTTTTCCTAAGGTGCCCCTCACCCCTCTTATAAAAGGGAACTACCCCTTCTCTCAATATCACACCTTCAAAGCCATTTGATCGGCCAAACTTTGCCCAAATATCCTCTAAACTTACCTCCCTTCATCCTAGAGTCCATACTTTAGTCAAAAATCCATCCTATGGAGTCCTTTTGATCAAATAAAAAGGGAGAACCCGAAGAAGAGGTAACGTTTTCATCACCCTCTTTCAAGTTCCTTTCTTATTCCACTTCCTATTTGTTTATTATTTCCATTCTAAAATAATGAATACAGTATATTATATATACTGTGATTTTATTATAAATATGTTACAACCATATTCAATATTCTACCCATCATTTGAATGACATGTCACCATATGTGCGTACATATGACTTACCGTCTCCACGTCGTGGTGTAATTGTTATTCAAGACATTATTATTTGTATGGGTATAATAATGAGTATAAATGATGTAAATAATTAATATGAAATTATAATGATTTTTTATATATGATATACCATTCAATTATATACTATTTTAATATAAAAAGAATGATATTGTTGCTCGTGCGTACATACGGAATACCGTCTCCACGAATGCGATAAGATTGATTTCCCATCGTATCCATTCAAGAATAATTTTCATTTTATGGTTAAAAATAATGTTTATAGACTTAATATAATTCTTAATATGAATAAGATACAACCTATCCATTACAAACATGGCTTATGTAACCAAACATATAAGGAGAACGAATCAGTTATCACCCGAAGCGACGATAATACTAAGATATTATTAATAAAGAAATGTTAAAAGATCATATATGATATCATATTAATATATATGATTATTGTATAATAACAATTATTTTACCATTATACAGGAGGTTATCCTTTCCACAACCAAGGAAAAGTACAAGGTAAGGGTTTACTTCACAATCTCTTCATTATCCGAGGTTGTTTATACGTATTTATCTACCAGGAACTCGTTATCATCCACATCCATGTTTCTTAAAAATGTCTTTCAACATTTTTTTACTATTTAATAGACAATGGGTTAAATTAATTTATACCCTCATACATTTTTGAAAGGAATATTTCCTTCGTTTTCCAAATAAGGAACTTTTTAACCTTTTCGACAAAGTTAAGGTAAGAATGTTTTTTTAACTTATACGGCGGGTGCGGCTATTTTCCGCCTTTATAACTTCGTAAAAGCTTCCCTTAAAAGCTTATAAGAATATTTTCAAAGTAAAGGTTTTCTTTTATAATTATGTGACTTTTAAATGATTTCAAAAAGGAGATATTTCTATCAAATAGTTTTGATTTTATCTATGTCAACATCCTTTGATGGATTTTGAGCTTATGTAAAATTGATTTATAATGATACAAAACATCCATATTGTATTGAAGGTTTTGTGATATGTTTGAATTTGGATGTTTTATTTTTATACCATTCATAGTTTATGGATAAAGTTTTTAAATTTCTTATGCTAGTTTTAATACGAATGTTTATGTTATGTTTAAACCTTTTCATATGAGGAATGCATTAGACTTAGTATGTGACGGGTGGAGCCCGCTATAGCTCCTTGATGCATCGGTAGGTCTCATGAGACAAACTAGTGTCTTGGAACAAGGCCTTGACAAAATCATATTTGTCGTCTTGTCAAAAGGCCTTGACTATGTGGTTATGATAGTCTGGAATTATGAATTCCCTTATTATGAAAGTGGTTATTGATATTGCATGTGATTATTTGACTAGTAGAATATCTATGTGAGTAAGTAAATGGAATTATTTGATCTTATCTTTAACATATTATGCTGAAGTTAAAGTTTAAAAAGGATTTGTTCTTAGTTATACATTGCCTTAAATGTTATGTTTATTTATGAAAGTTTCCGCTATATTGTTATCCTTACTGAGCATCTGAGCTCACCCCTTTAAATGTTTTATTTTTCCTAGGATGTGAAGAATCATATTATGACTGACTTGCAGGAATAGTCTATGGGGATGTGAAGAAATGTTGTTGTTGTAGTTTTATTCAATTTATGATATAATGCAAGACATATGAATATATCTAGTATTTCCCAGGCTACTAATCCAATTGGTGTTTCGAGATTTGATCCCTTGTGGTCATGCCAATACTATGTAATAGTGAACCGACTCTAGGTAACTGGGGTTGGGGCGTTACAAAGGAAACAAAATATATAATAAAACAATGATGACTATTCTCATTATACTTGATTTTGAAATAAAATCTAAATGGAACTCATCCATCCTTAGATAATATCCTTGTAATCTGAGCTAATTTAGTCCAACACAACCTACAATTGAATCATATAAATTTATAAATGATAAATATAAGAGCGATTATGACACTTTACTTAGTAGGTTCCTCCCTAGAAACCCTTATGTTAATGTATATTCAGTACACTAAATTATTTTTGAATAAATTTAAATAAGGAATAATCATAATCATTCTGAGCTTTGTATACTATATCCCATCTCACCACACTCAAACTCTTACAAAAAATAGTATGTATCGTATAATTATAAATCATCACAAAACATTAATAGAAGAATTCTCTTGTAACCCCATTCTCACCAAAATTTCTTCCAAGGGATCACAACATCCCTAAGAAATACAATATCCTATAAGTAATACTATATCCTCAAAGGGAATATAATATCTCATATAAGTATCTAGAGTGGTAAGTAGATGGAAATCCAATAAAACATGGATGTTGAGGTTTAACTTTAATATAATAAAGTATAGACATAAGATCTCATAGAATCATACTAAATTTTTGATAATGATGAAAATTGAGAATACAATATCAACCATTATTAAAATAAAAATATATATAGTGATATACTCATGATAATCTCAAATTGAGTTATTTATGTTCAATAACACATATACCTTAATAAAATATCTATCCATAATATATATTCATATAAATTTAATCATCACACAATAATTAACTTACACAAAAATGATAAAGATATTGAATTCATGATTTTATTTTCATATCAAGGATTCTATACCACTATAAAAAATGATATTCTCATATAAAAATATTCATCATATATCCATTTCCTCTATCACACATTACAACTATATCATTTCCTCATACATCATATAATCAATTATATTAATTACTCAACTACCAATAAACATTGAAATATGAAATCCAATTAGATCCCTTTAAAACAGTGTTGAGTAAGTCTCTTTAGAATATACCATTTGATAATAATTTGGAATAACATATCAAATCACTTCTCTCATAATATGACTTTTTAATATCTTCTTAGTTTTCATCTCCACCAACTTCATTTGAAATAATACATCTTTCCACATATTTAGAATATAATACCCGATAAGATTCACAATTAGCCTCCCTATTCAATCATGTAGATTACAAAATCCTTTCACTTATAAATAATTCAAAATCCAAAAAATTCAATGTAGAATAAAATATCCAGTCCTCATATTTCCATCGACAATTTAAACCACCAAATAAAAAAAATACAATAATGATATAATTCAGATAAATAAATATTATATATTCATGTAATTAAATATATAATCCCGAGTGAATAAATATTTATTTAGTATTTAACTCATATAATATTCTCTAAAATATCCTGTGATTGAATATATTTTATCAAATAAACATAAATAATTTTTAAATCATTCATGATTAATATATTTATTAAGCATGTTATATTTATATAGAATTATACTATGGTTATGGATATACTTAGTGTGTGACCCACTATGCCAATTTTTCAGTGGCATTAGGGTACATTACATAAAGTTAAATGTTACCATCTTGAAACAGACCAAGGCTCTCAAAGAAAAATAAGTTAATGTTTCAATGCAATACTATCTTATTTGAATGAAAAATTTATAATATAATACCAGTGTCACTATATATCTAATCAAGAAAGTTTCATACCAGTGCTATTAACCAATTTTCTTGATGTCTCTTTCATTAAATTTTCAAAACCTTGAGAATGGATTTAACCATGATGTTCCATTCCCATTAAAGTTTCTGAGATATCAACTTTAATTAAATAATATAAGTGAAAAATCATTTCTCCCATTATTTATTAATAATATATCACTTGTGGCCTACCTAACATATCTTTCCCCTTCACAAGTATATGTCATCATGGTTTTCATCAATACATCAAAGTAAGCAACTAAAAATATGAATTAATGATATTATTTATGTATAAGGACCAAAAAAAATATCTGTAGATAGGAACATCCAATTACACATGAAAATATAGATATTATTCTAGTGGGTTATGTTATCATAATTTATTACTTTGAAAATTTATTAAGGGAGAACACCATGATAATGTGTCTCAAATCACTATGAGTATACACCCCTGATAGACTATATAATTTGTGTTCTATCAAATGATATCATCCTTACATAGAATATATATTTGAGAATATTATCATATCACTTCATGGTTCTAATTATAATAGGTAACTACTACAATGTTTCAATACAACAAGTACCCACGGACATTATCATATAGATTTAATGCAGAATAAAAATAATCATATGATTAAAATATAAATTAATATCAACACTATGAATATTTATGAAATTTAATAATAGTTGGTTCTAAGGAACAGAATCCAATAAAATAAAACTTTTACCAGACCCCACTACTAATAAGATAACTTGTTAGTTTAACATGATAAAAATTATTCCATTGAGGTATGGATATATGTACTGATCCCATAATGATACCCACAGTTGTTCTATTTATTATAACCACATATCCTTAAGAAAATTCCTCATCAGATGATTTCACTAAGTGTATATATTTTTTCATTTATCCACCCTAAAATCTTGAATAAATTCCAGAGAGGAACCTTCTAGCATCATCATAAGCCATAAAAGGCAAAGAATTGTGGGATTCTATTCTCCCCCTAATTGAACATTAGGAAGAAGCACATTTTTTAAAGGCACCCAAATTTCCTTAAAAACCTTTAATGGATGTATGGATCACAAATGACCATTCAATCTATGTGAGAAGTGAGAATCCCGTCATGAAGCAAGATAATGTATGAGTGTTCCTTCAAGGAGCCACCCCTGTCACCTCTTAATGACCCATGAGGAGTAGGATACAGTGAAAATCAGAAGCAAGAATTGTTTTTAGCAGCCCGACTGCATCACTAATGCTTAAAGTCCTAGGATGAATAACATAAATGTTGAGAAGGGAAGGTTGAAAGTCAGAATAGGGAGCCTTTGGAGTGTGTCGATATTAATAACAAGGTACATGTTCTACCATCCAACCAGACATGAATTGAAATGGTCCACTGAGACGATGTGGAGACCCACCTTCTTGTATCTTTCCCAATAGTTCATAAGGTTGGGTGAGTGTAGTATTGGCCAAATTAATTGGTCGACCCTCTACAAGTACAACCACCATCAGCCAAGAATAGGCCCAGACCCTGGCATATACATCGAGGGATGGAAAAATCCATTCACTCAAAAACATGGAAAAGAAACCTACTCATGTAAGAACAGGTGAAATGTCTAGTTGAATCTCATATCCCAGGTGGTTTATCTCCTGCTTCGAGGGTAGCGCTATATGACCTTGGAGTCTGTTGAGACTGACAAGATGGATGAGTTTGACTACAGAAAGCTCTCGGCTTAGGTCCATTCAACTATAAGAATAACCCTATCCATGCCTCTAATGGGATAATAGAGCGAGCCTGAAGGGGATGATAAATTAATCCCTCTGCCATAACCAGTAGTCTCCTTGTCAATGGGGACACATGGCCAGTATTATCACAAGTAACGGCTGTCGGGAGAAACTCTTCATACATCTCTCCACGGATGGGGAGTCCTCCAAGTTGGTGGATGTACCATAAGTTGATTCCCACTTCCCTGTATGAAAAACGTAAGGTGTTGGTGCTTGAACACTAGTGGCTCACCAGCTCCGGAAGGATTTCACCTGTGGAGAAGGCTACGAATTGGGAAACCCAGGCACTAGATATAAGTTCGCCACCTTAAAATGGTTAGGAGACTCTAAATATGTTTGATGTGCCCATAATTCTCAACCCCATTCTTCATAGTATCATCCTATGGCTCATAGGTACCACTTGTTTCTCCACCCACTGTTAGGGTCTTCTCGAAAAATGTGAATAACAGATGGGTAATCTCGGGAAACTAGTTTCAAGGTAGTGTTGCGACACCTGCAATTGTACTGAGTCCACACTGAGACTTATAATATTAAAACATTTTCTTGAATCTAAGTAGCTATGAATTATCTTTCTGGGTAAATATTGGCACGATCATGACCTTGCAGATATTCTTAGAGAATTAAAGGGGTATTAGGTTCAGCCAACAGAAGAGAAACTTCATCAGGAAGACCGAAGCCATAAATTGGAAACTGTACGGACAAAGGGAAATCTAGGAGCTCTGGCGTGAGGATATTTTTTAAGAAGCTATCACGAGGAACAATGTAGGATCAAAGATGGTCCTCACTATCTCCCACCATGGTCGCCCTCATCTTCATCTATTTCGTCAAAGCCTATGAAATATCCATTTTAGTCTGCATAGGAATATACCAAAATACCCTAAAAATTTACTCCAATAAAAATTATTGGATAAAAGCCAAAAAAATGGATAAAGGAATTAAAAATATGTCTACAGGGGGATCTATGTACAATTCCCTGAAATGGTACGTGGTGGACATATCCCGAGTGTTGCATGATATGTAGAAGAAATCCCCCCATGCTACATGATATGTTGAGATGATCACCGCGTACAACCATGGTATGTAAAACACCTACGAGTCACAGACCTGTGGATTGTTGGCCAGCGAATAGAAGGGTTTGAAGATGGTGGATACCATGAACGAAGGCATATCCAAGTCCATATTCAAAGTTTATCTTCAAAAGTTTATGTTTGGATCATTAAGGTTTAAAGTTCAATTCCCTGGTTCAAGCTCGGTATGCATGACGAGAAATCCATGTAGAATTATCCTACATGGAGGTCCATATTTTAGTTTTAAATTCCACAAAGTCGTTCATGAAACCCAAAATCTGGTTTGGGGGCAGAAGAAATGGAAAAAAGTTCGGTTTGCAGCATGTATGAAGCGGTTCATGAGCACATATTTCACAGAAGACATGGTACGCAAAGGAAGAGAAAGATGAGGGAGAGATGAGAGCACTTTTTTCTGTGACAAATGGTAAAAGATAAATGACATGGGCCCATATATATAGGTGTGGTACCCTCCTAGTAGACCTATATGTTTGATAATGAACCATTTCAGTTCAGGACCACTTCAACATCTAAATAGTCTCCTCTTTGTTCCGAACAGACCCCATTTCGATGGGGGGTATTTGTAGGGTCCTGGAAACATTAAAAAGGGAAAAAACACCCCCACAATCACTTTTCATATGGAATCAAGCATTAATACATGACTAACGATGTGAATGTACTCAAATTTAGTTGAAAAAATTTTGTGAAACTTGAAAGAATTAAATTTCTCAAGGAGTTTTTAAGTAACCCGCGTACCATCACCGGGAAGGGTTCACATACCGAATGAACTGTGAACCACCAGTACGCAGATTGACCCATGAGGCACTGGCTCACGAAGCGATGAATAGAGAACCCAGGTGATCTCAAACCACATCTCTGAGGGAATCAGGAGAATGAAGGCCATCCATATACCTTCTTGTGAACTCAACAGTTCAAAGATGAAGAAAATTGGTAAGGTTATGCGAACCATGACCCATGAACCACAGCCTAAACAAACCCCAGTTGACCAGACTTCCACGGGTCAGGATATCTCTTCACAGGATTCTGCAAATGGTTTTTCATTCCCATAGATATGATTGACCCAATATTATATAAATGCAGCATAGAAGGAAATGAGAAGGTTGGATGAATAAAGCACAGAGGAGACCTCGTAGGTGGGAAGAAGGAATTTGGAGAATATTACAGCTTCAGTCTCTAATCATCAATGGAGACCAAATTCCAAACCACATTTATGCATGTATAACTGGTCTCAAACCATAAAACTAAGGAAATTAATAATAATGGGAGAGATAAGAACCTAATTGTTGAAATCACAAACCACATATTCCTCTTAGATAAACTCCCCTTGAACGGTAGTCCCAATGACCCTCCTTTGATATGGTTCTCCATGTAGTGTATCACTATGCATATTTAACCAGGTGACATGTACTGTATCAGTACATAGATGGAACATGATGCAGCGTGACAGAGTACATTCCGGACCACATGCAACAGTGGTGTGCAGTGGTCCATGCCCAAGCCCGCGGATTGTATCGGTATTCAGACGACCCCTCCACCTGCATACCACTATGTTATGTGGAGCTACCCTTATCCCTCATAAGAAAACAATACACATAATGGGGTTTCTTCAGGTATTATTTCCTCAGGATCCAATCTCCCCTTCCATTACCATCTAGTCCTCCATAGCTTCTCTGCGAACCAGTCCACCGACATCAGGCCAAAGCCACCTCCAAAGCCACCAGACCCATATGATCAGATCATCAGGCGCATCAACACTCCCCTTTGAGTATAAATACCCATGGTAAGAAGAGTCACAAAGGATCTACCCACAATGGTTTAGACTCCAGGGATGTGTGTAATTCTACATTCCCACGGTAACCTGTAGTCCAACCTTGGGATGTTAATGTAAACCTCCCTGATCTATGGATTAAGGGTGATCAATTTCTTTCCTATTCAATGAGGAATGGCGATCAGAAGAAGGAGTTATGTTCCTTTATCATTGTGATGAGATTCGACATTCATCCCCTTTACCAAAATGCATTTTGAGGCACTCCCACTGAGGTAAGTCCCCATTCTTGCAAGGGTTGAGCCTCATGACCTCTAATGTCATCCCACATTAAAAGGTTCATTGCTCTGCACCCTCTCCTGTGGTCTCCCTTCCTAATTGCACCATAGGACCACCCACTCCCATTATCAGGAGAGGAAGTGTGTGGTTGGTTGGATCTATCACATCCTCTTGTTTTTCACACCGAGCACGACTTACGTGGGCTTAGAGATTTGTGACGACTACAACATCCACAAAATTATAAACAACAAGAACTCTGATTTCTGGTCAAACTAAGATATATAGGATGCCTACTTGATGGCCCAATATCTAAAGAGTTCTCTTCCAATTGGGCTCACCCAATCATGTCCCCTCAAATGGGAAGCTTCTATGCATAAGCCCCAAGAATCCCGAACTACACGGGCTATGATTCCTCTACCGAGGATATATAGGAAGCCTAGATTATGGGTCTGATCCCAACATCAAGTCACCTTCCATCCCCCATAGATGACGATAAACTCCAGAGTGCCTTATTGCATGGATCAAGTCAGCATTACCTCCATAGCATCAAATCCACGTATGCCTCTGATGATCCTGCAAACCGGGGGTAGCCCATTGACAAACTCTTCGGTAATGAACGAAGGATTCAAAAACATATGAATACGACTAAAATCTATAAGAGAGTCCTGGAATAGGCAACAATCCCCCTCCCTCCAAATGGTGCGGTGAGACCGACCTCATATCCTCCCGATGAATGGTGTCCTTAAGTGTCGTTGGCCAAATAATCATTCAAAAAATTCCTTCCTTTGAAAGGAAGGTCCATGAATAATGGATACTAGGGGCGTTGGGTGTTTCTGGCTCCACGAATAAACTTATTAGAGACCATCCGAGGATTTTATATCCTAAGAGGAATGATTGCACAAGTACTTGACCACATGCAATCGACTACTGGGACCATTAGACTATGGAACCTACTTCGCTGTATAGAAGGGATAAAATACCTATTACCTATGGGCCCCATAAAATCCTCTTTTAAAGGATGATGATGCGAATCATGTTGAAACAAAAACGATTAACTCAACGTGAAACTCTCTCAACAGTAATAGATGTATGGAGATTCTCATCAGACCATTTGGTCTTCTCAATAAATTCCCATATCTGGTAGAAATTAATTCTAGATGATATGAACTCCTTGAATGTTGGTTGAGTCATTGTATGCCACAAATACATAGCAGGAAAACCACTTCTTCTAGATAATTATAATTCCACACTAGAATTATCTTATTTTCTTCTTCTTCAAAAACCAAATATAGAAGAGTGATTCTTCTTATTAGATTTTTCTATCTAGTATATATTGAAGTTAATACCTCTTTCTTATTCTTATTATAATATTGATATAGAAATATGAACATTCATTATTCTTATAAATTAGTTATTCAATTCTATTTTCTTTTTGAACATCTACAATATATTCATATAGACACCTATATCTAACTCATTTAATCCAAGGGTTTAGATCAATTCATATTTTTCTTGTCCCCTCCAATCAAGCTACATGTGATATAAAATTGAAAGTGGTCATAAAAGTACCAATTAAAATGAGTTAATTCTTGAAACTTTAATCCATATGTCTTAGTGTTAATTTCCCATCGGAACTTCTAGACAATCTGGAAATTTCTAGACCAAGGAATAGATTCTACTCTTGTTGCATGATATTTTAAAAAATTATTGGATTGTTTCACGGTCTTATTCACTATGGAATGGTGTGAGTCAACATTCAGATCAACAAAATTTGTTCAATAACATCCTTTTCATTCTGAAAAGATAAGACATCACAATTCTTTAAATCTTCATAGAATTCAATCCTATTATGGAATAGTTTATTTTTCTATGAATAAAAGAACTAAAGTCTTACTAATTTCATAATCCATTTATTATTCTAAAAAAATAATCCATGGTGCACCCTATATGTTATGGTGTGGCACTCCAATTTATTTACAATTATTAATTCAGCTATAGTAAAAATCAACCTTCCAGATATAGAGGTATTTAAACATATATAACCATTGAAAATAACCTATAATTCTTTTAAAATGTGGAGAAAATATATTTTCATGGACTTCATAATACTATATTACAAAAGATCTGATTTTAGAGAGCTACTCCCTCCAATATTCTAGTAACCTTAAATATCTCGAGTTAGTAAAATCCATTCAACCATCTTGACAATGCAATGTATGTGTTTCCATGTTGAAATCTTCAGATTAAAAAATCCAAAAGACTTTGTTAAAAGTTTGTTATTGTATAGAAACCCATTCTATAGTGTGTGAAAAAAAAATAAAAATTCAATAAATTAAAATATCATATGTTTCCTCCCTAATAAGTCCAAGGGAACACAATATTATTTAATACTTACCAAGATTTTTCATCACTAGAATGTTGTGGTGTAGCCATACCCCCAATGAAAAAAATTATATTTTTCTCAGATATTAGCGAAGGATATAATCCTACATGTCTCCCTAATTATGTTACACATATAGGGAAGTGATATGACTTATCCAATTTTACTATTCATGCTTCATTCATGATTTGGGATATATAATTGCAGCATGTGTTTTTCCTATAACATTTAAAATTTGACTTAACCTTATTATATAAACATTAATATTCTTTAAACCACTAAAAAACACTTCGAAATCCCTAAGTATGACATATAGATATATCAAGGTGTCCCTTTTATTTTGACACTGATACATCCATGTGAACCGACTCTCAAAATCTTCCATGAGATTAAAAAATCATTAATTTCTAATCATAACTTATCTCATAAACTATTTATCTATTTTCAAAAGCATCCAACACACAACCTCTTTGGATGCAACAAGTGGAGTCCCATTTGGTCTCACTATATCTTTCTCTCTCTTTGATACATAACATATCAAACAGAATGCAATAACAACATCTTCTCATTAAATTTTTCATTATCTTATTCTTCCTTATTTTATTCATAGAATCACATATATAAATTCTTTCAATAATTACAATATGAAAAATCTATCCCTAAAATTGTGGCATCCATAAATCCCCATTTAAAATAGGTTAAAATATATTACCAATAAAATGCTTCAATTTGATCTTTAATAAAGATTTAAAATATTCTAGTTGAAATCCAATAAATATCATGCCATGATCCTCTTATTTAATTATAAACTAATCATAGATTAAACATGGATTAATCACTCACCCTTGATATTTAGTCAAATTACTAATAACTTAACATATTTAAATTTTGATCTTCAGTAGTCTCATATTTTTCTAACTAGTAGACCCTTATGTAACATCTATAATCTTTAAATGGCCATTATATACATTCTAGATAGATTAGTAATTTTCTAATTTCCTATTTGATAACCTTTACATATTAGGGAATGTAACCTTAAGTATGTAATGTGTGTTGAGATGTTTCTATATTCTTCTATTTTTCTAACTAAGTAACATTATGTATCATCATGTTGACCATTGTGTATCATAGTGACGATCTTTGACTTTTCCAAACATTCAGTGAGAATCCCTTACACATGAAATTATTATATTTACCTATCACAAGGAGCAATATGTATCTTCCAAATTTTCAATTTTATATTTTGAACTACCTTTACATAATAAGAAAATTACCTTTACACATTCCATGAATTTACCAATTTTTGTTCTAACAATTTAAAACAACCCTTACATGTCATCAAATTTACATTTACATATTCCATGCCTTTGATAATGTTAAATTTCAGGTTTATAATGACTAGTATATATTTAGTGAAGATTCTGGTGATGATTACATATCGATTAATTTTTCAATTCTTCAATAACCTGAAACCCATAATTTCACTAGCCTTTTCTAAAATCCCATGAAATATCTCAAACAATTCAAATCAATATTGACTAAATCCAAATTAACTATAATCATTACTGAAATAATTATAAATATTTTTTAGTATATTAGAACTCCACATATAACTTCAATACATTTCCACATCATAAAACTAACATGTGAAATTTCATAACTTCCAATCACTCAACTTATTTAAACCTTATAACTTTCATACTAAATATTAATAAAAAACTTTTATATGACAATTATTATATTTTTTACTTTGAATTATGATGATAATCATCAAATTTAATATCATAACATTAATTTATATTATGAACCATCCTGACCCGTGCTTGAAACACACAATTAATTCAGGATATAGAAAGGCTCGATGAGTTTCCCCTATCCCAAAGGACTATAAACTAGTGATGGTGCATCAAAATAATACAAGATAAAATGATTTTTACCAATAAACAAAAAAATACATAGTGTAATGATTCCTCGAATTTCTCATGAACCATCTATAAACCGGACATTCATGCAATCTAAATAACTACTTTCAAAATAAGAATAAAAACAAAAAAGGAATAATTTAAAATATACATACAATAAACCACACCATAACATAAATTAGGTACAAAAAAAACAAAAATAAAAAAAATGTGCAAGGAAGATGAGGTGTCCAACACATCTTCAATATAATAAATAAAGAAAAACTAAAATACCAAAAAGGAATAACGATAAACTATTGACCTCTGATTATTCTCCAAAATCATCCCCAAACTCACACTATGAGTGAATAAATTTATATAATCCCATATGAGTGGCGATCCATAGATAGGAACCTAAACAGAACCTAAAATATATATAGTCATGAGCACAAATCCCAACAGCTAACCTTACCACACCCTATGCATAATGTTTAAATGTAAAAACATTTTAGGGTAGTTCTAAAATATAACTATAAATGTATACCCACCATTTTCATTAAATTTAATCATATGTATCCCCCATTAATAATTATTTATTTCCCAAATTATAGTTTTTCTATTTAGTACGAGGACAATATTTATAAAATTTTATGAACATAATGACATTTAAAAGAAGGAATGTATTTCAAGAAACAATATTTTAAAGTAACCATATATCTAAAACTAATTAAAGATAACTCACTTATGAAATAACCCATTTATAATTAAATTAAAATCATTAACAATATAATAACACTAAAAAAATTGAAATGCACAGACCAAGGAGAAATAAAAGAAAATAACAGTACATGTATCCCAATAATAGAAAATAAAAGACCCAATATTGTAAGTAATAAAATACATAGTGAAAGGGGAATAACATATGTAAATAGAAAATAAATCTTGAAATAAAGGAAACAAATAAAAGTAAAAGATACATTAGGAATTGAAATAAAGAATCAAAGGTCATGGTAATATACAACCTTTTATTATCTTAGTGAATGGACAATCATAATTAAATATTCACAATATATTGGTAGGGTAATCTCAATGTCTAGCAGAAGTGGCCACCCAAGAAAGTGATTCCCTAACCATAACATAATAATGTTTCATCAGTATTGTAACATAACCAAAATATAGGTATGATACTCCATGACCAACAACACTTCTCTAGTCATCCTTACCAAGTCTCATATATTCCCATTATCAACAATAATGAGGTCTTAATGTAAATCACATAGTCAACCCCAACAAATTACAAAACATTTAAAAACATCACCCACCTTCTCTATATGGAATCACTCACTAAACCAGCCCCATTTTATAGAAACACAGCCTAATTGACACAACCAATATGCTCATACAATAATACACCATTTCTTATTTCTAAACCACTTCATAAAGTGCATAATGATATTTAATATATATTTAATAACTCAAACTAATAAATTATTTAATTTTTTTTTCAAATAGTCCTTGAATATTTAAAATAAGGTAAAAAATATGGGAATACCATTTTAAAAACCTTATATGATTCAAAACATTAAAATAATAATTTTCAAGCCAGAATGAATCCCAAAATCCAAGATAAACTCATACAATACACTTGAAAGAAAACCCAAACATCATATAAAGTTTCATTATGCATTATAAAAACCAAATCAAAGAGTGTGAATGATAAAATGATAACCAAAGGATTCCAAGTCTCAACAACACTAATAGTCCATTTGAAAATCATATATATAATTTTAAATGAAAATAGAAATGTAAAGGTACTTATTTAAGGAAACATTTTAAATTAATCATATATTCATAACATCATTTTTTAAAACACTAATTCTTATTATGAAGTATTTAAGTCATTCAATAAAACACCTATAGTGTCTTAAAAATCAATTTTAATTTCAAATAACCAATGTTACATTTAAAACACCAATTTTTTGTAAAACATGAAGATGGAAAAGGAAATAAACCAATTATAATTTCCATTAAAACAACACCATTAGATTAATCCGTAGATAACAAAGGGATTATAAGAGTCATGTAACCAATTTTTTGATGTTTAATGAGTCATTCATGGAGAAATATTTCTCAAATGGGTGTGAATCACATGAAACCTTTGAATAAAAAATAGTGGAACCCAAATAACAATCCATATACCATAAAAATAAAAAATAATTCACCTTAGGTCAAATACCCACCCAAGGGTTCAACCAATAAGGATCCAACATATGAGAATAATAAATAAAAAGAATAAAAATTAAAAGAAGAGGGATTGAGGGATCACATTGAATATTTCACCATGAATCAATGGAATAAGACAAGGAATCCAAGGAGGATAAAATAAAATCAACAAGAACTCCCCTTATAGTGTTTTCATGTGATTTGGAAGGAAATGGATCAAAATAAAGTTAACACTATGGATGGATAAAATAATATTCTCTATATTTTTAATTCCATGAAAGGTACATGTTTTGGATACATGGTTTACTAAACTCTATGTCAATATTGTTCCCCATAATAGACACACCTCGTACACCACATGGTTAGACAAACCATGCACCATCCTTGAGAATTACCACTGATAGGAAACTACATGTTTTACACTATTTTTGCATGATTTCAACATTTTTAGGACTAGCCATGCATTGAATATGGCCGATCACTAGAACCTAAAAATTTGAAAAACTCAATAATTTTGACCTAGAAATTTAGATACAGGGATAAAACAAATAAATGAATCAAAAAATATGGTAAGTGATTGTTGGGATGTGATAATACTTCCCACTATAAAATTTTATTCCCCCATAATGTCACTAATTTCCAAGGTGGAATAACATGCCAAAAAAATTCAAACCACAAAAGAATAAAATACCTCTAACACGACCTCAAAATTACACCATGATAATATAGAATCCATATGTATGGTTTTATATGAAAATTTTAAATTCACACCCGATATTTCCATGAAAAAAAAGTAATCTATGACCCATTGTGGGTATTCTCACATTGAAAACACCAACATAGTGGATAAAAAATATATAACAACTCAAGAGGAAAACTAAGTAACACATCCTAATAAAAAACAACCTAAATTTCTCACTGAGATAGTCAAATCGGATTACCATATCTAAGTTGAATCAATAATTTCATAAAAACAAATGTTTACTCTATAAATGAGAACAAGTTAAGAGATTAATTGAAAATGAAGACCGCAGATCAAATACAGAAACATTAAAAAACAAGGAGAATGAGGGAAACAGAGAAAATAAATAGAAACAGCCCAAAAAAACTTCACCAACCAACCACCTAGGTTTAAACTATGATTTTATAATCCAAAAAGCTTTCAAATATGACTTTAATGACTACAATTATGAAAATTCGTCAAGTATCCCAAAGATAAGGATCATTGAATTCAAAAACTAACCACACTAGATTATACAAGAAATAAAAGGCGAAGAATTGTGGGATTCTCTTCGCCCCCTAATTGAACATTAGGAAGAAGAACATTTTTTTAAAGGCACCCAAATTTCCTTGAAAACCTGTAATGGATGTATGGCTCACAAATGACCATTCGATCTATGTGAGAAGTGAGAATACCGTTACAAATCAAGATAATTTATGAGCGTTCCTCCAAATAGCCAACCCTGTCACCTCTTAATGACCCATGAGGAGTAGGATATAGTGAAAATCAGAAGCAAGAATTGTCGTTTAGCAGCCCGACTGCATCACTAATGCTTAAAGTCCTAGGATGAACAACATAAATGTTGAGAAGGGAAGGTTGAAAGTCAAAATAGGGAACCTTTGGACTGTGTCGATATTAATAACAAGGTACATGTTCTACCATCCACCCAGACAGGAATTGAAACGATCCACTGAGAGGATGTGGAGACCCACCATCTTCTATATTTCCCAATAGTTCATAAGGTTGGGTGAGTGTAGGATTGGCCAAATTAATTGGTCGACCCTCTACCAGTACAACCACCATCATCCAAGTATAGGCCCGGACCCTGGCATATACATCGAGGGATGGGAAAATCCATCCACTCAAAAACATGGAAAAAAACTACTCATGTAAGCACAGGTGCCATGTCTGGTTAAAGGTCATATCCCCAGGTGGTTTATCGTCCTGCTTCGAGGGTAGCGCTATATGACATTAGAGTCTTTCAAGACTGACGAGATGGATGACTTTGAATATAGAGAGCTCTCGTCTTAGGTCCATTCACTTGTAAGAATAACCCTATCCATTCCTCTAATAGGATAATAGAGCGATACTGAAGGGGGTGATAAAGTAATCACCAGTAGGCTCCTTGTCAATGGGGACACATGGCTAGTATTATCCCAAGTACAGGCTGTCGGGAGAAACTCTTCATACATCTCTCCAAGGATGGGGACTCCTCCAAGTTGGTGGATGTCCCATAAGCTGATTCCCACCTCCCTGTATGAAAAACACAAGGTGTTGGTGCTTGAACACTAGTGGATCACCAACTCCGGAAGGATTTCACCTGGGGAGAAGGCTTCGAATTGAGAAACCCAAGCTCCAGATATATGTTCTCCACCTTCAACTGGTTAGGAGACTCTAAACAGGTTTGATGTGCCCATAATTCCCAACCCCATTCTTCATAGTATCATCCTCTAGCTCATAGGTACCACTTGTTTCTCCACACACTATTAGGGTTTTCTCAAAAAATGTGAATAGCAAATGGGTAATCTCGGGCAACTAGTTTCAAGGTAGTGTTGCGACACCTGCAATCGTACTGAGTCCACACTGAGACTTATAATATTAACACATTTTCTTGAATCTAAGTAGCTATGAATTCTCCTTTTGGGTAAATATTGGCCCGATCATGAACTTACAGAGATTCTTAGAGAATTAAAGGGGTATTGGGGTCATCCAACAGAAGAGGAACTTCATCAGGAAGACCGAAGCCATAAATTGGAAACTGTACGGACAACGAGAAATCTAGGAGCTCTGGTGTGAGGATATTTTTTAAGAAGATGTCATGAGGAACAATGTAGGATCAAATATGGTCCTCACTATCCCCCACCATGGTCACCCTCGTCTTCATCGATTTCATCAAAGCCTGTGAAATATCCATTTTAGTCTGCATAGGAATATCCCAAAATACCATAAAAATTTAGTCCAATAACAATTGTTGGATAAAATCCAAACAAAAATGGATAAAGGACTTAAAAATATGTCTACAGGGGGATCTATGTACAGTTCCCTGAAATGGTATGTGTTGGCAATATCCTGAGTGTTGCATGATATGAAGAAGAAATCCCCCCATGCTACATGATACGTTGAGATGATCACCGCGTACAACCATGGTATCTTAAACAAATACGAGGCACAGACCTGTGTATTTTTGGCCAACAAATAGAAGGGTTCGCCGATGGTGGATACCATGAACCAAGGCATATCCAAGTCCATATTCAAAGTTTATGTTCAAAAGTTTAAGTTTGGATCATTAAGGTTTAAAGTTCAATTCCCTGGTTCAAGATCAGTATGGAGGACAGGAAATCCATGTAGACTTATCCTACATGGAGGTCCATATTTTAGTTTTAAATTCCATAAAGTCATTCATGAAACCCAAAATCTGGTTTGGGGGTAGAAGAAATGGAAAAAAGTTCGGTTTGCAGCATGTATGAAGCGGTTCATGAGCACATATTTCACAGAAGAGATGGTACGTGAAGGAATAGAAAGATGAGGGAGGGATGAGATCACTTTTTTCTGCGAGAAATGGTAAAAGATAAATGAAATGGGCCCCTATATATACGTGTGTTACCCTCCTAGTAGATCTATATGTTTGACCGTGAACAATTTCAGTTCAGGACCACTTCAACATCTTAATAGTCTCCTCTTTGTTCCGAACAGACCCCATTCCGATGGGGGGTATTTGTAGGGTCCTAGAAACATTGAAAAGGGAAGAAAATACTACCACAATAACTTTTCATATGGAATCAAGCATTAATACATGACTAGTAATGTGAATGTACTCAAATTGAGTTGTAAACATTGTGTGAAACTTGAAAGAATTAAATTTCTCAAGGAGTTTTTAAGTAACCCGCGTACCATCACCGGGAAGGGTTCACATACCGAATGAACTGTGAACCACCAGTACGCGGATTGACCCATGAGGCACTGGCTCACGAAGCGATGACTAGAGAAACCAGGTGATCTCGAACCAAATCTCCGAGGTAATAAGGAGAACGAAGGCCATCCACATACCTTCTTGTGAACTCAACAGTTCAAAGATGAAGAAAATTGGCAAGGTTCTGCGAACCATAACTCACGAACCACAGCCTATACAAACCCCAGTTGACCAGACTTCCACGGGTCAAGATATCTCTATATGGGCTTCCGCAAATGGTTTTTCATTCCCATAGATACGATTGCCCCAATATTATATAAAAGGAGCATATAAGGAAATGAGAAGGATTGATGAAGAAAGCACCGAGGGGACCCCATAAGTGGGAAGAAATAATTTGGAGAATATTACAGCTTCAGTCTCTAATCATCAATGGAGACCAAATTCCAAACCACATTTATGCATGTATAACTGGTCTCAAACCATAAAACTAAGGAAATTAATAATAATGGGAGAGCTGAGAACCTAATTGTTGAAATCGCAAACCACAAATTCCTCGCAGGTAAACTCCCCTTGAACAGTAGTCCCAATGACCCTCCTTCGATATGGTTCTCTGCGTAATGTATCTCTATGAATATTTAACTAGGTGACATGTACTGCATCAGTACACAGATGGAACATGATGCAGCATGACAGAGTACATTCCGGACCACATGCAACAGTGGTGTGCAGTGGTCCATGCCCAAGCCCACGGATTGTATCGGTATTCGGACGACCCCTCCACCTGCATACCACTATGTTATGCGAAGCTCCCCTCATCCCTCATAAGAAAAAAATACACATAATGGGGCGTATTCATGTATTATTTCCTTCAAATCTAATCTCCCCTTCCATTACCGTCTAGTCCTCTATAGCTTCTCTGCGAACGAGTCCCCCGACATCAGGCCCAAGCTTCCTCCAAAGCCACCAGACCCGTATGATCAGATCATCAGGCGCATCAGCACTCCCCTTTGAGTCTACATACCCATGGTAAGAAGAGTCGTGAAGGATCTACCCACAACGGTTTAGACTCCAGGGATGTGTTTAATTCTACATTGCCATGGTAACCTATAGTCCAACCTTGAGATGTTAATGTAAACCTCCATGATCTATGGATTAAGGGTGATCAATTTCTTTTCTATTCAATGAGGAATGGTGATCAGACGAAGGAGTTATGTTCCCTTCTCCTTGTGATGAGATTCGGCATTCCTCCCCTTTACCAAAATGTGTTCTGAGGCACTCCCACTGAGGTAAGTCCCCATTCTTACAAGGGTTGAGCCACATGACCTCTAATGCCATCCCACATTAAAAGGTTCATTGCTCCGCACCCTCTCCCATGGTCTTCCTTCCTACTTCCACCATAGGACCACCCACTCTCATTAGCAGGAGAGGAAGTGTGTGGTTGGTTGGATCTCTCACATCCTCTTGTTTCTCACACCGAGCACGACTCACGTGGGCTTAGAGATTTGTGACGATTACAGCATCCACACAATTATAAACAACAAGAACTCTGATTTCTGGTCAAACTAAGATATATAGGATTCCTACTTGAAGGTCTAATATCAAAAGAGTGCTCTTGCAAATGGGATCACCCAATCATGTCCCCTCAAATGGGAAGCTTCCATGCATAAGCCCCAAGATTCCCGAACTACATGGGCTATGATTCCTCTACCGAGGATATATAGGAAGCCTAGATTATGGGTCTGATCCCAACATCATGTCACCTTCCATCCCCCATAGATGACGATAAACTCCAGAGTGCCTTATTGCATGGCTCAAGTCGGCATTACCTCCATAGCAACACATCCACGTATGCCTCTGATGATCCTGCAAACCGGGGGTAGCCCATGGAAAAACTCTTTGGTAATGAACAAAGGATTCACAAACATATAAATACGACTTAAATCTATAAGAGAGTCCCGAAATAGGAAAAAATCCCCCTCCCCCCAAATGGTGCGGTGAGAACGACCTCCTATCATCCCGACGAATGGTGTCCTTAAGTGTCGTTGGCCAAATAATCCTCCAAAAAACGCCTTCCTTTGGAAGGAAGGTCCATGAATCATGGATACCAGGGCCGTTGGGTGTTTCTGGCTCCACGAATACACCCGTTGGAGACCATCTGAGGAAGTTATATCCTGAGAGGAATGATTGCACAAGTACTTGACCACATGCAATCGACTTCGGGGACCATTAGACTATGGAACCTACTTCGCTGTACAGAAGGGATAAACTACCTATTACCTATGGGGCCCATCAAATCCTCTTTTAAAGTATGATGATGCGAATCATGTTGAAACAAAAATGATTAACTCAACGTGAAACTCTCTCAACGGTAATAGATGTATGGAGATTCTCGTCAGACCATTTGGTCTTCTCAATAAATTCTCATATCAGGTCGAAATTAATTCTAGATGATATGAACTCCTTGAATGTTGGTTGAGTCATTGTATGCCACAAATACATAGCAGTAAAACCACTTCTTCTAGATAATTATAATTCCACACTAGAATTATCATATCTTCTTCTTCTTCAAAAACCAAATATAGAAGAGTGATTCTTCTTATTGCAATTTTCTATCTAATATATATGGAAATTAATACATATTTCTTATTCTTATTATAATATTGATATAGAAATATGAACATTCATTATTCTTATAAATTAGTTATTCAATTCTCTTTTCTTTTTGAACATCTACAATATATTCATATGAACACCTATATCTAACTCGTTTAATCCAAGGGTTTAGATCAATTCATATTTTTCTTGTCCCCTCTAATAATTCTACATGTGATGTAAAATTGAAAGTGGTAATAAAAGTACCAATTAAAATGAGTTAATTCTTGAAACTTTGATCCATATGTCTTAGTGTTAATTTCTCATCGAAACTTCTAGATAATCTGGCAATTTCAAGACCATGAAATAGATTCCACTCTTGTAGCATGATATTTTAAAAAATTCTTGGATTGTTTCATGGTATTATTCACTATGGTATGGTGTGGGTAAATATTCATATCAACAAAATCTGTTCAATAACATCCTTTTCATTCTGAAAAGATAATACATCACAATTCTTTAAATCTTCATAGAATTCAATCCTATTATGGAATAGTTTATTTTTCTATGAAGAAAAAAATTACTGTCTTACTAATTTCATAATCCTTTTATTCTTTTAAAAAAAGAATCCACGGTGCATGTAACAGCCCAAGATTTTATGAAAAATATTCTTTTTAATTTTATTAATGTGTTGTGTTGTACGCTACACCAAAAGGAGCTTGCACAACACGCATCCTTGACTTGCCTTGCATTACACGCAATCGCGACCTTCCTCGATAGCGTGTGTAGTACGTAATACCGAGTTTCACTAAACAACGATATGCTATTAAAATATTATTATAACTAGCCGTTATGAATAGTAATAACCACCTTTTAAAATTTTAGAAATTTTTGCTCTCAAAATGGACTTCATTTTTGGATTCAGAGTATCGAATTTAGCCTAAGGTGAAATTTTGGTACTTTTCGGATAACTTTCATATTCTGATGAATAGTGAAAATTACTAAATTATAATTAAAAACAACTTTTTTAATCGAAATAATTAAAAGTGATAAATTATTAATTTGAGTGGTTTTAAAGTATATTTAGAATATATTTTTACAATTTAATACAATTTTGGTCATTGGATGTAATTTCACATTTAAACTAGACATAAACAAGTGTCAATCTTTTGATAGATATTGTTTCTTAAAAACACGCTCTTTGTTTTAACAGCGGGATTTAATTATAAAATTAATTAAGGAAACTTATATGATATGAATTTGGTAAAATAGACTTCATTTTTGAATTCGGAATATGAAATATATCTTAGGATGAAATTTTGGAATTGTTCTGAAAAACATCAATTTTTGATGAATAGTGAAACTACTAAGTGGTAGTTAAAAAAATTAATTTCTTCATAAATCTTAATTTTACCGCTTCTGTGAATGGAATTTCAAAAATCCGAGAGACACGGTTGATGTCAGTAAGTAAAATGTGGTTCAATGAGATGAAAATAATTTTTGGTGAATAGTAACTTTTTACTTTTATTTACCACGGTTAAAAGTAAATAGGGTAATTAAGGGTAAAAATGATATTATTATTACCCTAACACATGTACTAATTCTATTGGACAAGTGTAATTCGACCAAAAACAAGCTTAGGAATAAAATATGACCATTTAGGCCCACTTGGATTAGATTAGGACATTTATTATTATTTAATTCAAAGAAGAGTTAAAAGAGTCAAAATCAAAGTTTATTTACTAAAATATTTTTAATATAGGGTTGTACATAAGCTAAATTCGATTGTAAATATTCATTAGAAAGCTAAAACGATTTCCTACATGATTGTATTTTATTTGTAATTTTTAGACATCAAATAATGTAATTTATTTATGACACAAAGATGATGCAGTAATTATCTTATTAATGAAATATTGACATAATTGATATTATAAATACCAAAATAAATGTAATTTGAGACTTTTTATGAATTCCACTAATTTTCTAGGAAACTATGATATATTATTGTTGATATAATCAACTTGTTTCGAACATATAATTCTGTTATGACTTTCACAAAAATCATGTATCAAATAGTGTTAAAATTGACACAAAATAGTTTTTAAATCAAATATTATATTATTAATTGTTATTTTATTCCTAAAAATCTAAGGTTCGGCCAAATGACTTAGATAAGGATATATGTATTAATAATATACAATTTGGGGTTCGTTTGGCATGTTATAGTAAGTGTATTAACCATATAGTGAAACAAAACAAAAAGACACGGTAAAAGTTAAATTATTTAACTTAGAGTTAAATCTAATTGATAAGGTTAAAATAATACCCTAAACTTGTCTAAATCTTATTGGTTGATAGGATTTCGACCCAGCCCCACTTTAGCTTCAAAATAAGACCCTTTGGAACCATTATAAACCGATTTTGACATTAATATAAAATAATATTTTGAGGTATTCCTAAGGTGCCCCTCTCCTCCCTTATAAAAGGACACCTCCTCCCCCTCCTCCACACACCAATTTGAGCACTAAAGCTCGGCCAACCCCTGCCAAAATCTCTTCTCCACTTACCTAGAAACATCCTAGAGGTTCTGGTCTTCCTCAAAGACCAATTTTAGTGCCCTAAGAGGAGGTCTCAAAGAGGCGCTTCAAAGAAGAGGTAATTACCGTTACCAATTCTTTCATCTTTATTTCTTCTTCTACTTCTTATTCTTAGGTTGTTTCATTATGAAGTAATAACATCAGTATCACTCATATACTGATATGTTATTTTAAGTATGAAACAACCCTATTTCACCATCTATCCATCCTACGGAAAAATAAATCACCGCGCGTGCGTACGTACGGAATACCGTCTCCACGCCGTGGTGTAATCTATTTTCCACCACCACCTTACATGGATGGGTATAATGGTGTAAAGAATAACTATACATAGTTATTACAACATCATATTGATTCTGATATATTTTATAATCCACTCCAATTCAATTCAATAATTATGGAAATGATATCATCGCTCGTGCGTACGTACGGACTACCGTCTCCACGACGCGATGAGATTCATTCTTAATGATTAACCTTTCATGAATGATTATAAAGTATATATAATAAGTACTAATGAAATATATGACATAATAATGATACTGGATTTATGTATATATATATATATATATGTATGTCATCTACTTACTTCCATTCAAGACAATAAGGAAAGAAAAACAGCGTTCATGCGTACGTACGGACTACCGTCTCCATGAACGGTGTTTTTCATTTCATTTATCTATCTATTATATATATATATATACTGAATATATATGATATATAAATCATATTTTATATTCTGGAAGTAAGTAAATCATGATATAAGTAATAATAATTTCAAGAACAACAAGTCAAAACACCTACGATAAATGAAACGATTTTACCCAAAATGCTTCTTTAACATGGAATTTACAAAAGAACGGGTAATATAATGTCATAAGAGAACCATATATGATATCATAACAATGAATATGATTCTGTAATAAGTCAATGACATTATTTAAATCATTATACAGGAGGTTCGGACACATACGAAGCAAATCGGACGTAAGGTAAGGGAAAATCTCGCAATCTCAATTTTTATCTGAGATTGTTTATACTTTGAAATTTACTGGGGTGTATTTTATCATCCACATCTATGTTTCCTCAATATGTAATGTTATTTCCATCCACCTACAATTGTTTAAATCCAATTTTACCCTTTGGTGAGTTTTTAGTAAAAGATATAAAAGGAATATTTTGTCATTTTTCGTACGAGGTACATTTTGACTTTTTCGACAAAAGTACAAACAATGTTTTTTTTAACTTATACGGAACGAACAGATTTCTACTGTTTTATAAAGCCTTATTTTCATGAATCTTCCTCTAAAATATTTCATGACTATTTTCAATAAAATCTCTTTCTTTTAAAATTGCATGATTTTTTTTGAAAAGAAATTGATTTTGAAAAAGAAAGGATATTTTCCTCAAGAATTCAATTCAAGTGTTCTATCAAAATTATTTTCCATATAAGATAATAAAGGGTTCTGTTTCTATCCATATTTTTAAATTTATTTGACTATGTTGTGATGGAATTATGTTTATGAATTCCTTTATCTTATATGAATGGTTTTATGATGTCATGTTGTTTAAGAATCCCATTTTTATTACATGGGTTATGCAATGATGTATGGTTTATGATTTTGTGGCACACATAAGAATGGTATCATTATGAGATGGGTGGGACCTATATCTCCCTCCAATGCATTGGGTAAAGATTTTATATCTCATGAGATAGACAGGTCTGGAACGGTAGGTTATACCGGTTCAGTGAAATAGGACTGAAACGAGGGTTACTCGATTCAAAAAGGGACTTTGTCCACTAAGATAGTATTGGAAATGAGTCTTGACTAACAAGAAATGATTCTATATGATTATGTGTGAATGCCACAAAGTTTCATGTTTTAAGTTATGATTATTGTGATTACATTTCACTGCCATGATTTACCCCATGTTATGAAATTATGCTCTCTTTTGCAGGTTAAGATTTCCAAAATGTTATGTTCTTATGAATACGATGTGATTGATATTTCTTTTTTTTACCCTTAATGAGCATTTGAGCTCACTCTTTTATTTTTTCTTTTCCCCAGGATATAAAGAAAGGGTTTAGGTAAAAAAAAGGAAGATCTTTATAGGAGATGTTGAAGATCTTTCACCACGATTAGAAGATTACGTTCCGAGTTTCCAAAGACACTAAACTATTACGATCCTTGTGTGTGTGTTTTGTTATGTACCAAGTATTCCGCAAAAGTAATGTAATGTCCATGTACGTCAAGCTTCGGGTCTCTACAGTTGGTATCAGAGGAAAAGTTTAGTCAACCTTTGGAAACTAGGATGCGAAAACGTTAGTGAGATCCCTAGAGATATTTCTACGGTATGTCTAGGGATGTCCCTAAGGTTAAGTATACGTATAGGATACAGTCCTAGAACTACGATAACGATCATAGAATTTAACCTAAGATGTTAGATATTGAGGATACTCCACCTTTATTATGTTGTTTTCCCTAGCATGATTTTTGCCTCTCACACTATTCTTTTCTGGGTTTTAGAAAATGGCTGGAAACAAGATGATTCACGATAATGGAGGATATGATGGACAATGGAATGATATTCTTCATGAGCAACCAAATGAAATGGGATTTGGAAGTCCAAACATCATTATTATGCCGAATCAGCAATCTCATAATATGATCAATAAAGTAAAATTTGGTAAGTTTCCTGACTCGGCTAATAAGAGAAAGATGGAGTTTCATGATGATCATAGAGGAAAGAAAGTTCAATTTCCCCTATGTAAATCATGTGGGAAGAGTCATCAAGGAGAATGTTTCAAAGGAATTGGAAGATGCTTTGGGTGTGGAAAAGAAGGACACAAAGCAATTAAGTGCAAAGGAAAAGGTTCAGCTAACACCAGGGATGAGGATAATGGTATTGCTACGACATCAACAATGGTTAAATGTTTTAAATGTGGAATGTACGGGCATTATGAAAACCAATGCCCTAAGGGAAAGCCTCATGAAGAGAATCAGTATGGTCGTATGGGTAGTATTTATGTTGATGATGATGAAGAGACTACAAATGATATGTGAGATGAAAGAATTGTTGAAGCTCGGTCAATGGTTTAAGAAGGTAGTGGAATGATTACATGTTTATCAAGTGTAATGTTGTATAAAGAATCTCATGGTACTATGGAATAAAGAGACATCTAAGGATTGATACATTGTTGTATTTTCTTGAGTTTTGAAAGTATAACAACCCACACTTTACATACATTGTTAATACTTCAAAATTGAAGCACACTTATTACAACATATGACAAAACCACAAAGGACCGTATAGGTATAGTGTCTTTAGAAACTGGGAAACATAAACAACTGGTTCATAAATCTTCTACAGTGTCTCCCATTTATTACATCATATCTAGGGTCCCTTTTAGCATATTCTACTTAATATCCATCTTCCTGGCCTGGGGAAAAGAAAACATAAAAGGGTGAGCTCAAATGCTCAGCAAGGGCAAATAATGGAAATAAAAATCATATCATATCTTTATCAAAACCTGCAAAAGAGATCATAATATCTTAACATGGAATAAATCATAGAAGTGAAAATGAGATCCCCATAATCATAACATAAAACTTGAAACTTTGTGGCATGCACACATAATCATGGAAATCATTTCTTGTTAGTCATGACTCATTGCCAAGACTATCTTAGTGGACAAAGTCCCTTTCTGAACCGAGTTCACTCCTCGTTTCAGTCCTGTATCACTGAACCGAAATAACCTTCCGTTCGAGCCATGTCTATCTAATGAGATATAAAATCATTACCCAATGCATTGGAGGGAGATATAGGTCCCACCCATCTTATAATGAATCCTTTCTTATTTGTGCCACATAATCATAAAACATACATCATCGCATAACACATATAACAAAAATGGGATTCTTGAAACATCATGACATCATAAATCAATTCATATAAGATAAAGGAATTCATAAACATAATTCCATCACAACATAGTCAAACCAATGTAAAAATATGGATAGAAACAGAACCCTTTATTATCTTAGATGGAAAATAATTTTGATAAAACACTTGAATTGAATTCTTGAGGAAAATATCCTTTCTTCTTCAAAAACATTTTTCCTTTCATAACATGTCATACAACTTTAAAATAAAAGAAGTTGATTAAAAATAAACTTGAAAACTTGTAAAGGAAGCTTCTTTGAAATAATGTTTTAAAAATCCATTCATGCCGTATAAGTTAAAAAAACATTCTTCGTACTTTTGTCGGAAAAGTCAAAAAGTACCTCGTACGGAAAAACGACAAAAGATTCCTTTCATATTCTTTACTAAAAACTCACCTAAGGGTAAAATTGGATTTAAACTATTTCAATTGGATGGAAACAATATTACATATTGAGGGAACATGGATGTGGATGATAAAATACACCCCAGTAAATACTTACGAATAAACAATCTCGGATAAAAATGAGATTGTGATATTTCCCTTACCTTAGGTCCAATTTGCTTTGTTCGTGTCCGAAGCTCCTGTATAACGGTTTAAATAATGTTATTGACTTATTCCAGAATCATACATATTGATATGAGATCATATATGGTCATATTATTAACTTCTTGTTAGTAATATTTCATTGTTACTTGTTACTCGGGTCTTTATAACTTTTTGTTCTTATGCGTGTTTTGTTGAATAAATTCTTATTCTTATCTTTAGGTTATAGATAATTCATTTCCAGAATGGTATTAGTGTAGTATATACCATATTCATTCATTCAATTCATTTATATAATCATTATGAAATGAAGATCATGTAGAACGAATCACATCACATCGTGGAGACGGTATTCCGTACGTACGCACGAGTGATGATATCGTTCCTATGATCATGGAATTGTATTGGAGTATATATATATATTATTTCAGTATCAATATTACTTAATAATAATCATATATAGTTACTCATTACACCATTATACCCATCCTTGTAAGGTGATGGTGGAAAATAGATTACACCACGGCGTGGAGACGGTATTCCGTTCGTACGCACGCGCGGTGATTTCATTTTTCCGTAGGATGGATAGAAGGTGAATTAGGGTTGTTTCATATTTATAATAACATATCAGTATGTAAGTAATACTGATGTTATTACTTTATCATGAAACAACTAAAGAAGAAGAATTTGAAGAAGAAAGAAATTGAAAAGATCGGTAATGGATATTACCTCTTCTTTGGAACGCCTCTTTGAATCCTCCACTTAAGGAACTAAGATTGGTCTTTGGAGAAGACCAGGACCTCTAGGATTATTCTAGGGAAGTGGAGAGGAGAAAATTGCAGGGGTTGGCCGAGCTTGAGTGCTCAAATTGGTGTGAGGAGGAGGGGGAGGAGGTGCCCTTTTATAAGGGAGGAGAGGGGCACCTTAGGAATATCTCAAAATATTATTTTATATTAAAGTCAAAATCGGTTTATAATGGTTCCAAAGGGTCTTATTTCGAAGCTAAAGTGGGGATGGGTCGAAATCCTATCAACCAATAGGATTTAGACAAGTTTAGGGTATTATTTTAACCTTATCAATTAGATTTAACTCTAAGTTAATTAATTTAACTTTTACCGTGTCTTTTTTTTTTCTTTCACTATATGGTTAATACACTTACTATAAAATGCCAAACGAACCCCAAATTGTTTATTATTAATATATATATCCTTATCTAAGTCATTTGGCCGAACCTTAGATTTTTAGGAATAAAATAACAATTAATAATATAATATTTGATTTAAAAACTATTTTGTGTCAATTTTGACACTATTTGATATATGATTTTTGTCAAAGTCATAACAGAATTATATGTTCGAACAAAGTTGATTAAATCAATACTAATATATCATAGTAACCTAGAAAATTAGTGTAATTCATAAAAAGTCTCAAATTACATTTATTTTGGTGTTTATAACATCAATTATGTCAATATTTTATTAATAAGATAATTACTGCATCATCATTATGTCATAAATAAATTAAATTATTTAATGTCTAAAAATTACAAATAAAATATCATCATGTAGGAAATCTTTTTAGCTTTCTAATGAATATTTAAAATTGAATTTATCTTATGTATAACCCCATATTAAAAATGATTTACTTATTAAACATTGATTTTAACTATTTTAACCCTTCTTTAAATAAATTAATAATAAATGTCCTATTCTAATCCAAGTGGGCCTAAATGGTCATATTTTATTCCTAAGTTTGTTTTTGGTCGAATTACACTTGTCCAATAGAATTAGGACATGTGTTAGGGTAATATTGATATCATATTTATCCTTAGTTACCCTATTTACTATTAACCGCGGTAAAAATAGTAAAAAGTTACTATTCACCAAAAAATTATTTTCATCTCATTGAACCACATTTTAGTCCTTGATATTAACCGTGTCTCTCGGATTTTTGAAATTTCATTCACAGAAGCGGTAAAATTATGTTTTATGCAAAATTCAGTTTTTAACCTACCACTTAGTGGTTTCACTATTCATCAAAAATTGAAAGTTTTCAGAAAAATACCAAAATTTCACCCTAGGCTAATTTCGATATTCTGAGTCCAAAAATGAAGTCCATTTTGAAAAATAAAATTTATAAAATTTCAAAAAGTGGTTATTACTATTCATAACGGCTAGTTTTAATAGCATATTGTTGTTTAGTGGAACTCGGTATTGCGTACGACGCAAGCTATCGAGGAAGGTCGCGATTGCGTGTAAAGCAAGCCAAGAAAGTGTTGTGTAGAAAAAGATTCCTTTGATGATTTATATAACATAAAAGTCTCGGGTGTTACATTCTACCCCCCTTAAAAAGAATTTCGCCCTCGAAATTCGTCACTTTGCAACAAACAAATGAGGATACTTCTCCCTCATCATATCCTCAAGCTCCCATGTAGCTTCTTCAAGTTGGTGGTTTCTCCATAAAACTTTCACCAAGCGAGTGGTCTTGTTTCGTAGGACTTTTTCGCTACGATCCAGAATCTCTATCGGCTGTTCTTCATAAGAAAGATCTTGCTCCAGCGGTACAACTTCTGAGCTGAGTACATGTGAAGGATCTGGTATGTACTTTCTCAGGAGAGATACATGGAACACATCGTGAACTTGAGAGAGATTCGGTGGAAGCGCCAATCGGTAATCTACCTTCCCAACACGATCCAGTATTTCAAAAGGACCGATATATCTAGGGCTCAACTTCCCCTTCTTTCCAAATCTCATAACCCTCTTCCAGGGAGATATTCGTAAGAACACTTTATCACCCACTTCAAACTCTAGGTCTTTTCTTCGGTTGCCGGCATAACTTTTCTGTCGACTCTGAGCTGCTCTTATGTGTTGTTGAATAGATCTGACCTTTTCTGCCATTTCATCAACGAGATCAGGTCCTAATAGCTTTCTTTCCCCAACTTCATCCCAGCAAGTTGGAGTCCTGCATTTCTTTCCATAGAGAGCTTCATAAGGAGCCATCTGAATACTGGAGTGAAAGCTATTATTATAAGAAAATTCCACCAAAGGTAGGTGTTGATCCCAACCTCCTTTGAAATCCATAGAGCAAGCTCTCAACATATCTTCTAGGGTTTGAATTGTTCTCTCAGACTGACCGTCTGTCTGGGGATGATAAGCAGTGCTGAAACTCAACTCTGTATCCAGAGTATGCTGAAGACTTCGCCAGAACTTCGAGGTAAATCTCGGATCTCGATCAGATATAATAGAAAGTGGTACTCTATGCAATCTTACCACTTCCTTTACATATATCCTGGCAAGCTGATCTAGAGAGAAATCCTCTCTAATAGGAATGAAGTGTGCAGACTTTGTAAGACGATCAACTATGACCCAGATAGCATTATTGCCTTTGGATGTTTTAGGAAGTCCTGTGACAAAGTCCATAGTGATGTTTTCCCATTTCCATTCGGGTATGGGTAATGGTTGTAACATCCCCTTAGACTTCTGTCTCTCAGCTTTAACTTGTTGACAAACCAAGCATCGAGAGACATATTCAGCAACATCTCTTTTCAAGCCATCCCACCAGAAGTACTCTTTCAGGTCCCTATACATCTTCGTGCTTCCAGGATGAATAGAGAATGAAGAACTATGAGCCTCATCCAGCAGCTCTTTCTTTAATTCGGGGATGGGAGGAACACAAACCCGATTCCTGAACTTTATTATCCCATCACAATCAAGGTTGAATTCAGGAACATTTCTCACCTTCTTTTGTAACTCGACATCTTCTTTCTGTGCCTCTTTAATCTTCACATGTAGAGATGGTTGAACATTCATTTGAGAAAGATAAGATTTTTCCCCTTCCATTATAATTCCAAGATCCATCCTTTTTAAATCCATAAATATTGGATCTTTTGTGATCCTCATCATGGATAAACTAGCATGGTCTTGTCGACTTAATGCATCTGCCACCTTGTTTGCTTTCCCAGGGTGGTAATGGATTGAGCAGTCATAATCCTTAATCAGCTCCAACCATCTTCTTTGACGCATATTCAACTCCTTTTGTGTGAAAATATACTTTAAACTTTTATGATCAGTATAAATATCACACCTTTCACCATAAAGGTAATGCCTCCAAATCTTTAATGCAAAGATTACCGCAGCCAACTCCAAATCATGTGTTGGGTAATTTTGCTCATGGATTTTCAACTGTCGTGAGGCATAAGCTATCACCATATCATTTTGCATAAGAACACACCCCAATCCCTTCTTGGATGCATCACTGTAGATCACAAACCTTTCTCCACTACAAGGCAGTGTGAGCACAGGTGCACTGGATAACCTTCTTTTCAACGCCTTGAAATTCTCTTCACATTCCTCTGTCCAGACAAACTTAACTCCTTTCCGAGTCAACTTGGTGAGTGGATTAGATAATCGTGAAAAATCTTTTACAAAACGTCGATAATAACCAGCCAAACCAAGAAAACTTCGGATCTCAGTTATTGTTGTTGGTCTTGACCATCTTTCGATAACCTCTGTTTTTGCTGGATCCACAGATATCCCCTCTTTTGAGATTATATGACCCAAAAATGCAACTTTTTGAAGCCAAAATTCACACTTGGTAAATTTGGCATAAAGCTTCTCCTTTCTCAGGGTCTTCAATATAATTCTCAAGTGATCTTCATGCTCTTCCTTGCTCTTTGAATAGACAAGAATATCGTCTATAAAGACTACCACAAATTGATCAAGATAGTCTCTAAAGACTCTATTCATTAGATCCATGAAGATAGCAGGGGCATTAGTAAGACCAAATGGCATCACTATAAATTCATAGTGTCCATACCTTGTACGGAAAGCCGTCTTTGGTATATCCTCCCTTTTGACCCTTAATTGATGATACCCTGAACGAAGATCAATCTTGGAAAAGTATTGAGCTCCGCGTAGTTGGTCAAATAAGTCATCAATGCGTGGGAGAGGATATTTGTTCTTGATAGTGATCTTGTTAAGTTCTCGATAATCAATGCAGAGTCTCATTGATCCATCTTTCTTCTTAACAAATAGAACAGGTGCTCCCCATGGTGACGCACTAGGGCGTATAAATCCCTTATCAAGATTCTCTTGGAGTTGCTTCTTCAATTCCTGCAACTCAATTGGGGCCATTCTATAAGGTGTCTTTGAAATAGGCAAAGCACCCGGTACGAGTTCTATTGAAAACTCAACTTCACGATTTGGTGGAAGACCCGGCAATTCCTCCGGAAAGACATCATCAAACTCCCGTACAATGGGCATATTCTTAATCGTGAGTTTCTCACCAACCATTTGAGATAAATAACCTTCATTTAGTGGAATCAATACCCATAAGATGGAAGAAATTTCCACTGGAAGGTTATGTTCATCCTTGCATTGGTATACGATCGTAGATTGATCTGGAATATGAAATGTGACTTCCCTTCTTTGGCAATTGATATGAGCTCCATGTAGAGAAAGCCAATCCATGCCAAGAATCACATCAAATTCCACTAAAGGAAGGATCACAAGATTTGCAGGAAGCACTTTCCCACAAACTTCGATCGGAGAAGAATTATAAACTTCTGATGCGATTGATGTGCCATTAGGTGTTGTCACAGCTAACTCAACATCTAATTGTTGAGGTAATACGGTGATACCCTTAGAAAATTTTTCAGAAATAAAAGAGTGGGTGGATCCAGAATCAAATAAAACATTTGCTACTTTAGAGTGGATGGTAAGTGTACCTTTCACCACATCGTTATCGTACTCCACCTCGCTGATAGAAATTGCATGTGACTTTCCTTTGTCTTTAGCCTTAAGAGTTTGTTGACGTCGACCATCATCATCAACCCTTGGATTTGGGCATTGATTGGCATAATGCCCCATCTCCTTGCACTTGAAACATTGAAGTGTAGCAGGTTCATTCTGTGTATCCCTTCCTTTGTTTGCATCATTAGACATCTTCTTCCCATTATCACGGCATTCAAATGCCCGATGACCTTCCTTTCCACATTTAAAACATTTACTTGTCCCTTTAAGACAACTCCCTCCATGTTTCTTTCCACACTTTGAGCATAAGGGGAAGTTCATCTTCTTTTCCGTGTGCTCTTTAGATTTTTCTTTGAATTCCATCTTCCTCTTCTTATCAAACCCATGTGACTGATGGGTTACTCCAATCTCCATCTCGACTTTGAGAGCACATCGAACGATTTCTTCGTAGCTATTGAAGTCCCTTATGGCTAACGCCCTTCGAAGACTTGGTTTTAAGCCACTAAAAAATCGATCGATCTTACTCTCAGGTTGGATAATAATACCAGAAGCGTACCTTGCAAGTCTTGTAAAATTTGCTTCATAGGTACTAACAGATTCATCATCCCTTTGCTTCAGTTCAAGGAACTCTTTCTCCATCTTTGTTCGGAGAATACGAGGGAAGTACTTATTGAAAAATAAGTTCTTGAACTCGTCCCATTCCATAGACTCAATTTCATCCCTTTGCCTCGTATTCTTAACAAGATTCCACCATTGATCCGCATCTCCTTCCAAACGATACACTGCTAGGATGACTTTATCATGCTCAGAACATTGAAGAACTGAAAATATCTTTTCAGTAGTACTAATCCATTGTTCAGCAACTAATGGATCAGTAGACCCGCTGAAAGATGGTGGACGCTGCCTCATGAAGGATTCAACAGAATGTTGCTCCCTTCTTTGTTCGTTTGGAAATCCTGCATGATTCATAGCTTGAGAAAGTTGTGTGAGCATGGCTACAAGATTTTGCATTCCAGCTCCCATATCGTTTGGTTGCTCAGGGGGACAATCATTGCATTGCCCATCGCATTCCGCATTAACACGGTTCCTTCGGGTTCCATCCATTGACTAAAACCAAGAAGAATAGTGTGAGCAACACTAATTATAATAGGAAACCACATAATTCAGGAATAAAATTTTCATGCTTAAGGTCTTATCCTAGGTTATTCAAGGCCATTTCTAAAACACTAAGATTGTGTTCTATGCTTAGACTTATCCTTAGGGTTCTTACTAAGGCTTTCACATCCTAGTTTCCAAAGGTTGACTATACCTTTCCTTTGATACCAACTATAACAACCCACACTTTACATACATTGTTAATACTTCAAAATTGAAGCACACTTATTACAACATATGACAAAACCACAAAGGACCGTATAGGTATAGTGTCTTTAGAAACTGGGAAACATAAACAACTGGTTCATAAATCTTCTACAGTGTCTCCCATTTATTACATCATATCTAGGGTCCCTTTTAGCATATTCTACTTAATATCCATCTTCCTGGCCTGGGGAAAAGAAAACATAAAAGGGTGAGCTCAAATGCTCAGCAAGGGCAAATAAAGGAAATAAAAATCATATCATATCTTTATCAAAACCTGCAAAAGAGATCATAATATCTTAACATGGAATAAATCATAGAAGTGAAAATGAGATCCCCATAATCATAACATAAAACTTGAAACTTTGTGGCATGCACACATAATCATGGAAATAATTTCTTGTTAGTCATGACTCATTGCCAAGACTATCTTAGTGGACAAAGTCCCTTTCTGAACCGAGTTCACTCCTCGTTTCAGTCCTGTATCACTGAACCGAAATAACCTTCCGTTCGAGCCATGTCTATCTAATGAGATATAAAATCATTACCCAATGCATTGGAGGGAGATATAGGTCCCACCCATCTTATAATGAATCCTTTCTTATGTGTTCCACATAATCATAAAACATACATCATCGCATAACACATATAACAAAAATGGGATTCTTGAAACATCATGACATCATAAATCAATTCATATAAGATAAAGGAATTCATAAACATAATTCCATCACAACATAGTCAAACCAATGTAAAAATATGGATAGAAACAGAACCCTTTATTATCTTATATGGAAAATAATTTTGATAAAACACTTGAATTGAATTCTTGAGGAAAATATCCTTTCTTCTTCAAAAACATTTTTCCTTTCATAACATGTCATACAACTTTAAAATAAAAGAAGTTGATTAAAAATAAACTTGAAAACTTGTAAAGGAAGCTTCTTTGAAGTAATGTTTTAAAAATCCATTCATGCCGTATAAGTTAAAAAAACATTCTTCGTACTTTTGTCGGAAAAGTCAAAAAGTACCTCGTACAGAAAAACGACAAAAGATTCCTTTCATATTCTTTACTAAAAACTCACCTAAGGGTAAAATTGGATTTAAACTATTTAAATTGGATGGAAACAATATTACATATTGAGGGAACATGGATGTGGATGATAAAATACACCCCAGTAAATACTTACGAATAAACAATCTCGGATAAAAATGAGATTGTGATATTTCCCTTACCTTAGGTCCAATTTGCTTTGTTCGTGTCCGAAGCTCCTGTATAACGGTTTAAATAATGTTATTGACTTATTCCAGAATCATACATATTGATATGAGATCATATATGGTCATATTATTAACTTCTTGTTAGTAATATTTCATTGTTACTTGTTACTCGGGTCTTTATAACTTTTTGTTCTTATGCGTGTTTTGTTGAATAAATTCTTATTCTTATCTTTAGGTTATAGATAATTCATTTCCAGAATGTTATTAGTGTAGTATATACCATATTCATTCATTCAATTCATTTATATAATCATTATGAAATGAAGATCATGTAGAACGAATCACATCACATCGTGGAGACGGTATTCCGTACGTACGCACGAGTGATGATATCGTTCCTATGATCGTGGAATTGTATTGGAGTATATATATATATTATTTCAGTATCAATATTACTTAATAATAATCATATATAGTTACTCATTACACCATTATACCCATCCTTGTAAGGTGATGGTGGAAAATAGATTACACCACGGCGTGGAGACGGTATTCCGTTCGTACGCACGCGCGGTGATTTCATTTTTCCGTAGGATGGATAGAAGGTGAATTAGGGTTGTTTCATATTTATAATAACATATCAGTATGTAAGTAATACTGATGTTATTACTTTATCATGAAACAAATAAAGAAGAAGAATTTGAAGAAGAAAGAAATTGAAAAGATCGGTAATGGATATTACCTCTTCTTTGGAACGCCTCTTTGAATCCTCCACTTAAGGAACTAAGATTGGTCTTTGGAGAAGACCAGGACCTCTAGGATTATTCTAGGGAAGTGGAGAGGAGAAAATTTCAGGGGTTTGCCGAGCTTGAGTGCTCAAATTGGTGTGAGGAGGAGGGGGAGGAGGTGCCCTTTTATAAGGGAGGAGAGGGGCACCTTAGGAATATCTCAAAATATTATTTTATATTAAAGTCAAAATCGGTTTATAATGGTTCCAAAGGGTCTTATTTCGAAGCTAAAGTGGGGATGGGTCGAAATCCTATCAACCAATAGGATTTAGACAAGTTTAGGGTATTATTTTAACCTTATCAATTAGATTTAATTCTAAGTTAATTAATTTAACTTTTACCGTGTCTTTTTGTTTTCTTTCACTATATGGTTAATACACTTACTATAACATGCCAAACGAACCCCAAATTGTTTATTAGTAATATATATATCATTATCTAAGTCATTTGGCCGATCCTTAGATTTTTAGGAATAAAATAACAATTAATAATATAATATTTGATTTAAAAACTATTTTGTGTCAATTTTGACACTATTTGATATATGATTTTTGTCAAAGTCATAACAGAATTATATGTTCGAACCAAGTTGATTAAATCAATACTAATATATCATAGTAACCTAGAAAATTAGTGTAATTCATAAAAAGTCTCAAATTACATTTATTTTGGTGTTTATAACATCAATTATGTCAATATTTCATTAATAAGATAATTACTGCATCATCATTATGTCATAAATAAATTAAATTATTTAATTTCTAAAAATTACAAATAAAATATCATCATGTAGGAAATCTTTTTAGATTTCTAATGAATATTTAAAATTGAATTTATCTTATGTATAACCCCATATTAAAAATGATTTACTTATTAAACATTGATTTTAACTATTTTAACCCTTCTTTAAATAAATTAATAATAAATGTCCTATTCTAATCCAAGTGGGCCTAAATGGTCATATTTTATTCCTAAGTTTGTTTTTGGTCGAATTACACTTGTCCAATAGAATTAGGACATGTGTTAGGGTAATATTGATATCATATTTACCCTTAGTTACCCTATTTACTATTAACCGCGGTAAAAATAGTAAAAAGTTACTATTCACCAAAAAATTATTTTCATCTCATTGAACCACATTTTAGTCCTTGATATTAACCGTGTCTCTCGGATTTTTGAAATTCCATTCACAGAAGCGGTAAAATTATGTTTTATGCAAAATTCAGTTTTTAACCTACCACTTAGTGGTTTCACTATTCATCAAAAATTGAAAGTTTTCAGAAAAATACCAAAATTTCACCCTAGGCTAATTTCGATATTCTGAGTCCAAAAATGAAGTCCATTTTGAAAAATAAAATTTATAAAATTTCAAAAAGTGGTTATTACTATTCATAACGGCTAGTTTTAATAGCATATTGTTGTTTAGTGGAACTCGGTATTGCGTACGACGCAAGCTATCGAGGAAGGTCGCGATTGCGTGTAAAGCAAGCCAAGAAAGTGTTGTGTAGAAAAAGATTCCTTTGATGATTTATATAACATAAAAGTCTCGGGTGTTACAGAAAGTGTGTGATTAATGCTACCAGTATCCATGAAAGGTTATTCAGATATTTTTGGAAATAAGATGATATGCGCATAATGAAGGGAAAACGAGAAAACAAAATGTTTAACAGTAATCATGAGCTCATGATTGATATAAGGACTAAGTGATATCATGGTTTGATTATAAAGAATTTTGAGGATTTTGGTATGTGGAAAGTGTTAACGTTTAACTTCATTCATGTTTTCACTAAGGTTCAATGGGTATTCAAGAGAATACATGATTAAGGACTTTGAATGTTTAGAATGTGACCAACAAGGCATATCTTATGATATATGGGGATCAACGATGGTATTAAATCTTTGGTAATCATTTTCACTATGTTATGAAAGTGGACTGCAGTATTATGGATAAGCCTAAAGAAGTTATTTTTTTGATATTATTGATAGGATGTTATAGTAATGTAGTTTTAGAAAAAGGACAACATGCAGGACGGGCGACAGCCCATCACGTCGGATAAGGCTATGGGAATCGAACCCACAACTGAAGTGCGACTGGCCTTTATCGCCTACCACTGGCCTACATGAAGTCCCTGTTTAGTAGAAACTAGTTTTATTATATTAAGCAGTATGATATATGAAGTATAAGTCCATTTTAGGAACCATATGTGATCAATCTCACTATAGATCAACTTATGTATATAATTTTTGCTAACCTTTTGTTTGAGACAGATGGAATGACCCGTCATTCTATCACATGATCTGCTAACACTTCACGAATAACAAATTCAACTTAATTTATTTAATAGATGAAGTGGAAATTGTTAAAGGCATGAACAATAGTGAGATTGTACCAAAATAAAGTAAGTATTTATTCTAATTCAAATTCATTAACTATAGGGAAACGATCTTGAAAACCAAAAATGTTGTCCTAGTGATCTTATATCTGATGAATCAGATGGTACCTTAGATCATCACAAATTTATGGCTTTGTGATTGCTGGATTTTCCATAGCCATGTTCTCTACCACTCTCCATCAGAACATGATGGTTAGATTTCTCTTCCATATCCATATTTTCACCTATGTGGAAACCCAGTGATTAGTTTATTTGGGTAACCGTTACGTTTCATACTTTTGTTTTTAAATATTGGTTTTGATATTCCTTTTTACGATGTGGGTCTCTATTAAAAAAACTTTTGAATAGTAAACCATTTATAACCCCGACGAATTTCGAGGGCGAAATTCATTTTAAGGGGGGTAGAATGTAACAGCCCAAGATTTTATGAAAAATATTCTTTTTAATTTTATTAATGTCTTGTGTTGTACGCTACACCAAAAGGAGCTTGCACAACACGCATCCTTGACTTGCCTTGCATTAAACGCAATCACGACCTTCCTCGATAGCGTGTGTAGTACGCAATACCGAGTTTCACTAAACAACGATATGCTATTAAAATATTATTATAACTAGCCGTTATGAATAGTAATAACCACCTTTTAAAATTTTAGAAATTTTAGCTCTCAAAATGGACTTCATTTTTGGATTCGGAGTATCGAATTTAGCCTAAGGTGAAATTTTGGTACTTTTCGGATAACTTTCATATTCTGATGAATAGTGAAAATTACTAAATTATAATTAAAAACAACTTTTTTAATCGAAATAATTAAAAGTGATAAATTATTAATTTGAGTGGTTTTAAAGTATATTTATAATATATTTTTACAATTTAATACAATGTTGGTCATTGGATGTAATTTCACATTTAAACTAGACATAAACAAGTGTCAATCTTTTGATAGATATTGTTTCTTAAAAACACGCTCTTTGTTTTAACAGCGGGATTTAATTATAAAATTAATTAATGCAACTTCTATGATATGAATTTGGTAAAATCGACTTCATTTTTGAATTCGTAATATGAAATATAGCTTAGGATGAAATTTTGGCATTGTTCTGAAAAACATCAATTTTTGATGAATAGTGAAACTACTAAGTGGTAGTTAAAAAAATTAATTTCTTCATAAATCTTAATTTTACCACTTCTGTGAATGGAATTTCAAAAATCCGAGAGACACGATTGATTTCAGTAAGTAAAATGTGGTTCAATGAGATGAAAATAATTTTTGGTGAATAGTAACATTTTACTTTTATTTATCACGGTTAAAAGTAAATAGGGTAATTAAGGGTAAAAATGATATTATTATTACCCTAACACAAGTTCTAATTCTATTGTACAAGTGCAATTCGACCAAAAACAAGCTTAGGAATAAAATATGACCATTTAGGCCCACTTGGATTAGATTAGGACATTTATTATTATTTAATTCAAAGAATAGTTAAAAGAGTCAAAATCAAAGTTTATCTACTAAAACATTTTTAATATAGGGTTTTACATAAGATAAATTCGATTGTAAATATTCATTAGAAATATAAAACGATTTCCTAAATGAGTGTATTTTATTTGTAATTTTTAGACATCAAATAATTTAATTTATTTATGACACAAAGATGATGCAGTAATTATCTTATTAATGAAATATTGACATAATTGATATTATAAATACCAAAATAAATGTAATTTGAGACTTTTTATGAATTAAACTAATTTTCTAGGTTACTATGATATATTAGTGTTGATTTAATCAACTTTGTTCGAACATATAATTCTGTTATGACTTTCACAAAAATCATGTATCAAATAGTGTCAAAATTGACACAAAATAGTTTTTAAATAAACTATTATATTATTAATTGTTATTTTATTCCTAAAAATATAAGGTTCGGCCAAATGACTTAGATAAGGATATATGTATTCATAATATACAATTTGGGGTTCTTTTGGCATGTTATAGTAAGTTTATTAACCATATAGTGAAAGAAAACAAAAAGACACGGTAAAAGTTAAATTATTTAACTTAGAGTTAAATCTAATTGATAAGGTTAAAATAATACCCTAAACTTGTCTAAATCTTATTGGTTGATAGTATTTCTACCCATCCCCACTTTAGCTTCGAAATAAGACCCTTTGGAACCATTATAAACCGATTTTGACATTAATATAAAATAATATTTTGAGGTATTCCTAAGGTGCCCCTCTCCTCCCTTATAAAAGGACACCTCCTCCCCCTCCTCCACACACCAATTTTAGCACTCAAGCTCGGACAACCCCTGCCAAAATCTCTTATCCACTTCTCTAGAAACATCCTAGAGGTTCTGGCCTTCCTCAAAGACCAATTTTAGTTCCCTAAGAGGAGGTCTCAAAGAGGCGCTTCAAAGAAGAGATAATTACCGTTACCAATTCTTTCATCTTTATTTCTTCTTCCACTTCTTCTTCTTAGGTTGTTTCATTATGAAGTAATAACATCAGTATCAATCATATACTGATATGTTATTTTAAGTATGAAACAACCCTATTTCACCATCTATCCATCCTACGTAAAAAGAAATCACCGCGCGTGCGTACGTACGGAATACCGTCTCCACGCCGTGGTGTAATCTATTTTCCACCACCACCTTACATGGATGGGTATAATGGTGTAAAGAATAACTATACATAGTTATTAAAACATCATATTGATTCTGATATATTGTATAATCCACTCCAATTCAATTCAATAATTATGGAAATGATATCATCGCTCGTGCGTACGTACGGACTACCGTCTCCACGACGCGATGAGATTCATTCTTAATGATTAACCATTCATGAATGATTATAAAGTATATATAATAAGTACTAATGAAATATATGAAATAATAATGATACTGGATTTATGTATATATATATATATGTATGTCATCTACTTACTTCCATTCATGACAATAAGGAAAGAAAAACAGCGTTCATGCGTACGTACGGACTACCGTCTCCATGAACGGTGTTTTTCATTTCATTTATCTATCTATTATATATATATATACTGAATATATATGATATATAAATCATATTTTATATTCTGGAAGTAAGTAAATCATGATATAAGTAATAATAATGTCAAGAACAACAAGTCAAAACACCTACGATAAATGAAACGATTTTACCCAAAACGCTTCTTTAACATGGAATTTACAAAAGAATGGGTAATATAATGTCATAAGAGAACCATATATGATATCATAACAATGAATATGATTCTGTAATAAGTCAATGACATTATTTAAATCAATATACAGGAGGTTCGGACACATACGAAGCAAATCGGACCTAAGGTAAGGGAAAATCTCGCAATCTCAATTTTTATCCGAGATTGTTTATACTTTGAAATTTACTGGGGTGTATTTTATCATCCACATCTATGTTTCCTCAATATGTAATGTTATTTCCATCCACCTACAATTGTTTAAATCCAATTTTACCCTTTGGTGAATTTTTAGTAAAAGATATAAAAGGAATCTTTTGTCGTTTTTCGTACGAGGTACATTTTGACTTTTTCGACAAAAGTACAAACAATGTTTTTTTTAACTTATACGGCACGAACAGATTTCTACTGTTTTATAAATCCTTATTTTCATGAATCTTCCTCTAAAATATTTCATGACTATTTTCAATAAAATCTATTTCTTTTAAAATTGCATGATTTTTTGTGAAAAGAAATTGATTTTGAAAAAGAAAGGATATTTTCCTCAAGAATTCAATTCAAGTGTTCTATCAAAATTATTTTCCATCTAAGATAATAAAGGGTTATGTTTCTATCCATATTTTTAAATTTATTTGACTATGTTGTGATGGAATTATGTTTATGAATTCCTTTATCTTATATAAATGGTTTTATGATGTCATGTTGTTTAAGAATCCCATTTTTATTACATGGGTTATGCAATGATGTATGGTTTATGATTTTGTGGCACACATAAGAATGGTATCATTATGAGATGGGTGGGACCTATATATCCCTCCAATGCATTGGGTAAAGATTTTATATCTCATGAGATAGACAGGGCTGGAACGGTAGGTTATACCGGTTCAGTGAAACAGGACTGAAACGAGGGTTACTCGATTCAGAAAGGGACTTTGTCCACTAAGATAGTCTTGGCAATGAGTCTTGACTAACAAGAAATTATTCTCTATGATTATGTGTGAATGCCACAAAGTTTCATGTTTTAAGTTATGATTACTGTGATTACATTTCACTGCCATGATTTACCCCATGTTATGAAATTATGCTCTCTTTTGCAGGTTAAGATTTCCAAAATGTTATGTTCTTATGAATACGATGTGATTGATATTTATTTTGTTTACCCTTACTGAGCATTTGAGCTCACCCTTTTATGTTTTCTTTTCCCCAGGATATAAAGAAAGGTTTTAGGTAAAAAAAAAGGAAGATCTTTATAGGAGATGTTGAAGATCTTTCACCACGATTAGAAGATTACGTTCCGAGTTTCCAAAGACACTAAACTATTACGATCCTTGTGTGTGTGTTTTGTTATGTACCAAGTATTCCGCAAAAGTAATGTAATGTCCGTGTACTTCAAGATTCGGGTCTCTACAGTGCACCCTATATGTTATGGTGTGGCACTCCAATTTATTTACAATTATTAATTCAGCTATAGTGAAAATCAACCTTCCAGATATAGAGGTATTTAAACATTTATAACCATTTAAAATAACCTATAATTCTTTTAAAATGTGGAGAAAATATATTTTCATGGACTTCATAATACTATCTTACAAAAGATCTGATTTTATAGAGCTACTCCCTCCAATATTCTAGTAACCTTAAATATCTCGAGTTAGTAAAATCCATCCAACCATCTTGACAATGAAATGTATGTGTTTCCATGTTGAAATATTCAAATTAGAAAATCCACAAGACTTTGTTATAAGTTTTTTATTGTATAGAATCCCATTCTATAGTGTGTGAAAAAAAATAAAAATTCAATAAATTAAAATTTCATATGTTTCCTCCCTGATAAGTCCAAGGGAACACAATGTTATTTAATACTTACCAAGATTTTTCATCACTAGAATGTTGTGGTGTAGCCATACCCCCAATGAAAAACTTATATTTTTCTCAGATATTAGCGAAGGATATAATCATACATGTCTCCCTAATTATGTTACACATATAGGGAAGTGATATGACTTTTCCAATTTTACTATTCATGCTTCATTCCTGATTTGGTATATATAATTGCAGCATGTGTTTTTCCAATAACATTTAAAATTTGACTTAACCTTATTATATAAACCTTAATATTCTTTAAACAACTAAAAATCAATTCTAAATCCCTAAGTATGACATATAGAGATATCAAGGTATCCCTTTTATTTTTGACACTGATACATCCATGTGAACCGACTCTCCAAATCTTACATGAGATTAAAAAATCATTAATTTCTAATCATACCTTTTCTCATAAACTATTTAACTATTTTCAAAATCATCCAACACACAACCTCTTTGGATGCAACAAGTGGAGTCCCATTTGGTCTCACTATATCTTTCTCTCTCTTTGATTCATAACATAATAAACAGAATGCAATAACCACATCTTCTCAATGAATTTTTCATTATCTTATTCTTCCTTATTTTATTCATATAATCACATATATAAATTCTTTAAATAATTACAACATGAAAAAACTATCCCTAAAATTGTGGCATCCATAAATCCCCGTTTAAAATAGGTTAAAAGATCTTACCAATAAAAAAAATCACTTTTGATCTTTAATAAAGATTTAAAATATTCTAGTTGAAATCCAATAAATATCAGTCCATGATCCTCTTATTTAATTCTACACTAATCATGGATTAAATCATGGATTAATCACTCACCCTTGATATTTAGTCAAATTACAAATAACTTAACATATTTAAATTTTGATCTTCAGTAGTCTCATATTTTTCTAACTAGTAGACCCTTATGTAACATCTATAATCTTTAGATGGCCATTATTTACATTCTGGATAGCTTAGTAATTTTCTAATTTCCTATTTGATAACCTTTACATATTAGGGAATGTAACCTTAAGTATGTAATGTGTGTTGAGATGTTTCTAAATTATTCTACTTTTTCAACTAAGTAACTTTATGTATCATCATGTTGACCTTTGTGTATCATAGTGATGATCTTTGACTTTTCCAAACATTCAGTGAGAATCCCTTACACATGAAATTATTATATTTACCTATCACAAGGATTAATATGTATCTTCCAAATTTTCAATTTTATATTTTGAACTACCTTTACATATTAGGAAAATTACCTTTACGCATTCCATGAATTTACCAATTTTTGTTCTACAAATTTAAAACAACCCTTACATGTCATCAAATTTACCTTTATATATTCCATGCCTTTGATAATGTTAAATTTCATGTTTATAATGACTAGTAAATATTTAGTGAAGATTCAGGTGATGATTACATATTGATTAATTTTTCAATTCTTCAATAACCTACACCCCATAATTTCACTAGCCTTTTATAAAATCCCTTGAAACATCTCAAACAATTCAAATCAATATTGACTAAATCCAAATCAACTATAATCATTAATGAAATAATTATAAATATTTTTTAGTATATTAGAACTCCACATATAACTTCAATACATTTCCACATCATAAAAATAACTTGTGAAATTTCATAACTTCCAATCACTCAACTTATTTAAACCATATAACTTTCATACTAAATATGAATAAAAAAATTTTATATGCCAATTATTATATTTTTTACTTGGAATTATGATGATAATCATCAAATTTAATATCATAAAATTAATTTATATTATGAAACATCCCGATCCATGCTTGAAACACGCAATTAATTCAGGCTATGGAAAGGCTCGATGATTTTCCACTATCCCCAAGGTCTATAAACTAGTGGTGGTGCATCAAAATAATACAAGATAGAATGATTTTTACCAATAAAAAAAATACATAGTGTAATTATTCCTAGAATTTCTCATGAACCATCAATAAACTAGACATTCATGCAATAAAAATAACTAATATCAAAATAAGAATAAAAACAAACAAGGAATAATTTAAAATATACATACAATAAACCACAACATAACATAAATTACGTACAAAAAAACTGCAAGGAAGATGAGGTGTCCAACACATCTTCAATATAATAAACAAAGAAAAACTAAAATACCAAAAAGGAATAACGATCAACTATTGACCTCTGATTATTCTCCAAAATCATCACCAAACTCATACTATGAGTGAATAAATTTATATAATCCCATATGAGTGGTGATCCATAGATAGGAACCGAAACAGAACCTGAAATATATATAGTCATGAGCACAAATCCCAACAGCTAACCTTACCACACCCTATGCATAATGTTTAAATGTAAAAATATATTAGGGTAGTTCTAAATATAACTATAAAAGTATACCTACCATTTTCATTAAATTTAATCATATGTATCCCTCATTAATATTTATTTATTTCCCAAATGATAGTTTTTCCATTTAGTATGAGGACAATCTTTATAAAATTTTAAAAATATAATGAAATTTAAAAGAAGTAATGTATTTCAAGAAATAATATTTTAAAGTAACCATATATCTAAAACTAATTAAAGATAACTAACTTATGAAATAACCCATTTATAATTAAATTAAAATAATCAATAATATAATAACACTAAAAAAATTGAAATGCACAGACCAAGGAGAAATAAAAGAAAATAACAGTACATGTATCCCAATAATAGAAAATAAAAGAACCAATATTATAAGTAATAAAATCCATAGTGAAAGGGGAATAACATATGTAAATAGAAAATAAATCTTGAAATAAAGGAAACAAATAAAAGTAAAAGATACATTAGGAATTGACATAAGGAATCAAAGGTCATGGTAACCTACAACCTTTTATTATCTTACTAATTGGACAATCGTAATTAATTATTCACAATATCTTTGTGGGGTAATCTCAATGTCTAGCAGAAGAGGCCACCCAAGAAAGCGATTCCCTAACCATAACATAATAATGTTTCATCAGTGTTGTAACATAGCCCAAATATAGGTATGATACTCCATGACCAATAAAACTTCTCTAGTCATCCTTACCAAGTTTCACATATTCCCATTATCAATAGTAATGAGGTCGTAATGTAAATCACATAGTCAACCCCAAAAAATTACAAAACATTTGAAAACATCACCCACCTTCTCTATAAGGAATCACTCACTAAACCAGCCCCATTTTATAGAAACACAACCTACTTGACACAACCAATATGCTCATACAATAATGCACCGTTTCTTATTTCTAAACCACTTCATAAAGTGAATAATGATATTTAATATATATTTAATAACTCAAACTAATAAATTATTTAATTGTTTTTCCAAATAGGCCTTGAATATTTAAACTAAGGTAAAAAATATGGGAATACCATTTTAAAAACCTTATATGATTCAAAACATTAAAATAAAAATTTTCAAGCTAGAATGAATCCCAAAATCCATGATAAACTCATATAATACACTTGACAAAAAACCCAAACATCATATAAAGTTTCATTATGAATTATAAAAACCAAATCAAAGAGTGTGAATGATAAAATGATTACCAAAGGATTCCAAGTCTCAACAACTCTAATAGTTTATTTGAAAACCATATATTCAATTTTAAATGAAAATAGAAATATAAAGGTACTTATTTAAGGAAACATTTTAGATTCATCAGATATTCATAACATCATTTTTTAAAACACAAATTCTTATTAGGAATTATTTAAGTCATTCAATAAAACACCTATAGTGTCTTAAAAATCAATTTTAATTTCAAATAACCAATGTTACATTTAAAACACCAATTTTTTGTAAAACATAAAGATGGAAAAGGAAATAAAACAATTATAATTTCCATTAAAACCACACCATTAAATTAATCTGTAGACAACAAAGGGATTATAAGAGTCATGTAATCAATTTTACGAAGCTTAATGAGTCATGCATGGAGAAATATTTCTAAAATGGGTGTGAATCACTTGAAACCTTTGAATACAAAATAGTGGAACCCAAATAACAATCCATATATCATAAAAATAAAGAATAATTCACCTTAGGTCAAATAACCACACAAGGGTTAAACCAATAAGGATCCAACATATGAGAATAATAAATAAAAATAATAAAAATTAAAAGAATATTGATTGGGGGCTAACATTGAATTTTCACCATGAATCAATGGAATAAGACAAGGAATCCAAGGAGGATAAAATAAAATCAACAAGAACTCCCCTTATAGTGTTTTGACGTGATTTAGAAGGAAATTGATCAAAATAAGGTTAACACTATAGAGGGATAGATTAATAATCTATACATTTTTAATTCCATGAAAGGTACATGTTTTGGATACATGGTTTACTAAACTCTATGTCAATATTTTTCCCCATAATAGACACACCTCACACACCACATGGTTAGAAAAATCATGCACCATCCTTGAGAATTACCACTGATAGGAAACTACATGTTTTACACTATTTCTACATGATTTCAACATTTTTAGGACTACCCATGCATTGAATATGGCCGATCACTAGAACCTAAAAATTTGAGAAACTCAATAATTTTGACCTAGAAATTTAGATACAGGGATAAAACAAATAAATGAATCAAATAATATGGTAAGTGATTGTTGGGGTGTGATAATACTTCCCACTATAACATTTTATTCCCCCATAATGCCACTAATTTCCAAGGTGGAATAACATGCCAAAAAAATTCAAACCACAAAAGAATAAAATACCTCTAACACGACCTCAAAATTCCACCATGATAATCTAGAATCCATATGTATGGTTTTATCCGAAAATTTTAAATTCACACCCGATATTTCCATGAAAAACAAGTAATCTAAGACCAATTGTGGGTATTCTCACATTGAAAACACCAACATAGTGGATAACAAAATATATAACAACTCAAGAGGAAAACTACGTAACACATCCTAATAAAAACAACCTTAATTTCTCACTAAGATAGTCAAATTGGATTACCATATCTAAGTTGAATCAATAATTTCATAAAAACAAATGTTTACTCTATAAATGAGAACAAGTTAAGAGATTCATTGAAAATGAAGACCGCAGATCAAATACAGAAACATTAAAAAACAAGGAGAATGAGGGAAACCGAGAAAATAAATAGAAACAACAAAAAAAAACTTCACCAACCAACCACCTAGGTTTATACTATGATTTTATAATCCAAAAAGGTTTCAAATATGACTCGAATGACTACAGTTATGAAAATTCATCAAGTATCACAGAGATAAGGATCATTGAATTAAAAAACTAACCACACTATATTATACAAGAAATTATACCTTATTTGATAGAGGAACTTCACTATGACCAATTAATGTTGGGTAAACACCCATATTGGGTTAGCCCTTAGAAATCAACCCCACTATCTTATCTCCACTAATCACATATATAGATAACGAAAGGAAAGATGAGAATATAACTGATCTACAGTTCAAATGAAGTCCTCTTTCAAGAATAAATATTCATTGAGTACCTAACCATCTACTTGAGGAGAATGAACACAATTAGAAAAATATGAACAGAGATAAACCTAGAAATCATTGTTAAAGATGAAACAACTAGAAGGGTATAGACCTATTACTCCAACTAGATTTTGGGTAAAATAACTCCCCAGTCTAGATTTCATGAAAAAAACATGAGTAGGGTTATCCACATGACCTCATGAATTCATCCCTATACACTAAATGTTTTTGATTAGTGATAAAGGCACAATATTGTCTTTATGAGACAAAATTATCTAAATTAAATCCCCAATTATGTGTCTAAATCTATATAAAATTCAGCATAACCCATCCATATAACATACATCTAAAAAACTTATATATATAAAATAGTTAAATATATAGGCCCTCACTGTCCATAATAGAAATAATAAAATCTAACTATATGTCATGTCAATACATAAAATAGTAAAATAAAATAATTATAGAATAAAAAGAATATATATAGCAAATAGAACACTGGCCAGAACATGGTCAAAAATAGCTATAAAATAATTACATTGGACATTAAACCAACTAACATAACCATCATATTGAATCCTCGGCCTTCATGGCCTATTAACTTAATAACATGTCCATCTCCAGGAAATACACATGTCCTAATAGAAAATGGAAAATTCCACCCACACACATCAAAATCCATTCTATGTGAGTGGGTAGGGGGTGAGTCCAAGGATCCAACAGAAATATTGAATGCCTCAAAAATATTTAGAGTTTTTGTGATCAAGTGTATGTTCCTACAATACATATAATAAGGTGAATTTTTTCCCATGCACCACACCAACCCAAAAACATAACACAAAATGCACATACAATCATATAATCCCAGTCTTCATATGCTAAATAGTCCAGCATGACACCTAACCACACATACTTTGGTCCCATGCAACAAGGAATAAGCTACCTCATATCATAACTTAACCCATACCCAAATATGAAAGGTAGGGTGTCCAACCATATCCTTAACTGATACCTGAATAAATAGAGTATGGTTTCCTGCCACATCTGATATCATACCAAGAATGCAACCACCCATTCTAACTTCAGGGAGGTTAAATCACCAACTGACCACTACCTTATTACTCATGATTGATAAATCCAACCTTAACTCAAAACACATCAGAACTTATACCCCATATCACTCACATTGGTCACACTATCTGATCTCAAATCTTAGTCCATCCATCTCAGTCATGACATACCAAACATCCGTTTTTCAACCAATATATTATCACTCATGGTGAGTTCGATCATCACATCACACTCTTGTAAAGACACCTTCCATAGACACCACCTTATCATTTAATTCAAGGTTCAACATCATGCATACTAGAATTCCATCTCTCCCACAGATAACCTTCCAATTCCATATCCCTCATTGTGTGACAGGCCTCAAGATACTCTCCCACACTGGTATATATAACTTATTACAAACATATCCTATCATCAAATACATGGAAACAAAAAATAATGCAAACATACCATTAGAAAATTCACACACTAACCAGTATGGTGCTAGTCCCTCAACACCTAGCCTCAAATATCAACCCATCTCAATACTCATCTAAACACTCTAGGGGTTCTGTCATGTCCATTCCAAAAAACCCACCACTTTGATACCAAAAGAAAGTTCCTATAGGGATACTCACACAACAAAAATAATCATTAATTAATATACAAACTATGAAACCATAATCAAGGATCACTCATACAATCACACAAGATTCATAAAATAAGGCATCTCCCACACATGGTCAAATGAACCAAATCACAATCAAACTAAACCCTTCCAGCTTTCCCAAAAAAATTGAGTCAAATACACATTTCAAACCCTTTAGAAAGGCATCAAATTCATTTTTACTCAATTTAAGAACTTTTATGGAATACCATCAACCATTATTTAGAAAACCCGATTCCATTTTGAAATACTATTTCAAGAATCATTCTTGAAATCACACAATTTAATTTAAATATAATTTAATTAAAACAATTTTAAAAATCATTTAAAAAAATAGTTTTAATTTATAAAATATATAACATGCCTCTAAATAAACCATAACAAGGACCACTATCACTAATTAAATGAAAGAATATTCATTTAACCTTTTAGAAAGATATATTGTAACAACCCAAACATTTATTAACAAAAATTCATCTTGATTTAATTAAATGTCTCATTATGTAAAATGGTTATATAAAATATATGAAATTCTTTGGTTTTAGGTTTTAGGTTTTTTGATTTTAAAATACTGTTAATAATTATTACCATTTCTAATATAGTTGTTGAAAAGTGATCACATGATTAGTATAAATATAGGGCTTTAACAAATCCAATTTACTCAGAAAAAGGAAGCAATGGCATCATCTAGTAGAATTGATCCGTACAAAGCCCATTTGTAAGAGATTGGGAAGGAGGTGGCATCACTGGGACTTTCTCTTGAACAAGTCCAAGATGAGCTTCAACACATTAAGCTTGAACGGAATCACCTATGGGAGAAGTGGAAGTTAATAGAGATTCCCACCAGTGCGATGTTATCGGAGCCACACCAAGAGTCTGTCACCATCACACACCTTACCCTTAGGTATTATGCGGGTGTTATAAGAGGAAATGTTACAAGACCCTAGCACTATGATTATGTGAATTAGTTTTGTATAGAATAAATAATATACATTCATTTTATTATTGTTACTTTGTAAGTAGTTTTTAAAGAACAAATAGAATTTTTATTTAATATTCTATTATGTAATATATTTTGATGAATTAATGGATTTTTAAATTAAATAATATTTTAATAAAATATTATTACTAAATTAATTTTTATTAAATATAAATTATTGTATAATTTTTATGAATAATATTGAATTTTTTTAAGGTTTTAAAGCTGTTTTTGTCAAAACCCATGATTTTTTGATTAATGTCATTTTTTATTATAAAAGTAAAAATTAAAATATTTAAAAACTTATTTAGATAAAATGAATATTATTTTTGTAATTATAACTTTGAAATTATCCAATGGTTAATTTTTCATAATTTTCTGAGATAGTAAAATTTTTGGGTAAAAATTAAATACCGTTTAAATATATAATGTGATTTATGACACCATAGTGACCCAATAGTGATGTAATAAAATACTATAAATGGATTGTTCGGAAAATATATGTTTTAAGTTTAAAATAATGTGATTTTAGGTTTGTTTTATTTATTTTACAAAGCCTTAGTGGACTCTCCAAGACTTATAAAACATTTTAACATTTTAAAGTGATATTCTTGAGAGCGTGAATCACCTCCACATAAGAAAGCCTAATATTTTAATAATTTAGGACAATGGAATTATAAAATAATTTTTTCCACTCCACTTTTGAAAAAAAACATGGGCAAAAATCATGGGATGGTTTGTGGTTTTGATTAGTTTAATGTTTTGTGTCTAAAACCTAAATAATAAATAATTCCCTCTCCTTTCCTATAAAAACCCACTCAATCTCCCATTACTCTTCACTCAAACCATTTGGAGCTCGACCAAAACCTACCCGAATCTCTCTAAAATCCTCCCAAGGTTTCCCAAGATCCCAAGAATCCCCTCTCAAGCCTCTCCCAATCCTTTTGGATCACACTTCCAAGTAAGAGATTTCTTCCTTTCTCATTTTTGTCCAAATTTCTTTAGGTTGTTATTCCATTTTATTCTCAATTAAAAATGTTTGGGTATGATTTAATACATCCTCCATACTTCCCTCATTATTTTTGAATAATGAGATACCCCTTTATCCCTCATTAATGCCTCTCATGTACACCCATTACCATGCCGAAATTCCATAAGGGACTTCTTCCTTTCTCATTTTGTCCAAATTTATTTATGTTTTCATACCCTTTTATTCTCAGTTAAGAATTTTGGGGTATAATTTCAAAACTCCCCCATACTTCTCTCCTTAATTTTGAATGATTTTAGAGCCCTTTCTCTCACATTAATGCCTCCCATGTACACCTGTTACCATACTGAAATTCTGTAAGGGATTTCTTCATTTCTCATTTTTGTCCAAATTTCTTTGTGTTGTTATGCCACTTTATTTCCAATTAAAAATGTTGGGGTATGATTTCTCAACTCACATATACTTCCATACTTAGGTTTTAATTATGAGATACCTATTTCTCTCTCATTAATTCCTCCCATGTACACCTGTTACCATGCCGAAAATCCGTAAGGGATTACTCTCTCCTCATTTTGAATCAAGAAATTATTTTACATTATGCATTTAAATTCCATTACATATGTTGAGGAATGTATCTATAAGACCCCCTTATTTTCCATTTCATGTAAATATGATGATATAACACTTTATCCCTCATCAACCATTTTTATGAATTCTTATGTCACACCGTTATGCTGCCCAATTTTCACCACAATTTTCTAAACCAAAGTCATTATGTAGTGAATACATGAACATTTATCTATCAAGGGTATTAACCCTTAAACACATTTACTTATAGATTATATAGTTTCATGTATGTATTCTATATTCCTTATCGTGGAATAAATGATGTTTTTTAATGATTCCATGTTGTATGATCCATGTGGTACACTTATGCATGAAATGTAATGATTAAGAAGGGCGTTCCCTAATAGTGCTCCAATGCATTGGGTAAGGATTATTATCATGATATGTCATTTAAAATGAGGGTTTACTCATTTTAATTCAAGTATAGTTAGTGTTTACTCATTCCCAATGTTCAATGAGCCTTGGATCTTGCTAATATCATGTAAAATGTTGTTTCCACATTTCCATGTTATGATAATCATTCTATATCATGCCTTTATGTCCATGTTTCTATTATGCTACATTGATATGACTATTTCCTAACATGTGCTATATTTTTCAATTTATTCCTATTTTACTCCATTAATGGGCTTTATAGCTCACCCTTTTCTTATACATGTCCTTAGGTTATCCCATGAAATACTAAGTATGAAGGAATGTTGTGGTCATGTAAAACATGTTTTCAATAAAGATGTTATGTTTCATGTATTAATTTGTTTTCTAATGTTTATAATTTTATAGGACACTAGACCTCTCGATCCTCAAAGTTTTTTTAAGTGAATTTTTATGTAATAAATCATGTTTATATGTGTAATAAAGAGCAGGGTTGTTATAGTTGATATTAGAGGATAGGTTTAGTTATTTTTGAGATTAGGATTAGAAAACCCTAGTGTAAGACTTTGGGATAAGAAAAATTATAATAAAACATTCCTAAATTATTTTGAGTATTAATTAAGTGGTTTATCAAGAAAATACATTCTAATCTAGATACGAGCAGGTAGAGGTGGCTCTGGCATAGATGTATCTTGGGGTAAAACCCGAAAACACCGCTTTGAGATAGAATTGAATGAAAAATTGTTCATGAAAATGTGGCTTTCTGTAATATTGACTATAACACTCCCAAGGGATATGATTTGGTAAATTCATAAGCTAAGTATGAACCATTTTTAAGGAAATTAAAAAAACACACCTAATATTATATGTTGGTAAGTAGATCATGGATAACATAGATAAGTTACAGAAATAAAATTAATTTATAAGTTATCCATTTTTGTCTTTGGATTACCCTTTTATGTGTTACCCCTAACTTTCCTTTTATTCAATAAAATGGCTGGTAATAGGAGGAATTGGGAAAACAACCGATGTGAAGATCAATGTGATGACTATTCTAATAAGATGCCCAATCTTATGGGAGTAGGAATCACAACCTTTTTCATGATATACACATAGTTAACTCAATTTTTGAATAGAAACATGGGTCAAGAGGAACATTCAACACCCCTAATAAATAACAAGTTGCAATAGAGTGCTTCATGAGAAAAAGGACTCCTACTTTTATTGGATCTTTTGATCGCTCAATTACCGAAAAATGGATCAACTCTACTGAAAACATCTTCTGCATCTTTCAATGTTCAGAAAAAGAGAAGGTTCTTCTGACTGTTTATCATATGGAGGATGCAGCTGATCAATAGTGGACATTGATAAAAAATAAAAAGCCCAAGGAGGAGATTGAGTCATTGGAAAGGAAGGATTTCTATGAAAAAAAATTCAATAAATATTTTCCTTACACCCACCGACTTAATATGAAAAAGGACTTGCATTCCCTCAAGCAAAAATACGACGAATCCATCAGAGCGTATGAAGAAAAATTCACCAGGATTCCATGATATACCTCCATCTTTGTCATTACCCCTAAATGAAAGGATGAATACTTCTTTGGTGGGATAAAACCTAGCCCACACAAATCCCTAGAGATCTGTGATTTTGAGAGTAATGAGTAAATTGTTAGATGTGCCCTCAAGGTCGAAATGGAGATCGAAGAATCTCAGCGGTATCATATGGATAATAAGCGTAAGGTGGACTTTAATTTTGTAATTCCAATGGATAAATCCAACGGTGCTAATAAAATCCAGCACCCCACTTTCTAAAGATATGTAAAGCAGCACTCCAGAAATATCCGGATGGGGATGAGAAAATGCTTTAGGTGTTGAAGAGAAGGGAACATGGACATTAACTATTAACAAGAAAAACCTATAGCTACAAAAGTGGGGAGGAACACTCTGTTTGACCTTCAACACATTGTTCATTGTTTCAACTACAAAGTACCATGGCACTTTGAAAACCAATGCCCCAAGCCAATTGGTTTTAGAGGCAACCAACAACCTCAAAGGTAGCAAGGGAACGATTTTTCCATCACTACCATCGAAGTTTACCCCAACAATAAAGTGGTGATATGTACACTAGTTATTCATTATAGAATAGTGAACAAACTTTTTGATTCTAATTCTTCACATTCTTTTATATCCCAAATGTTTAGTAGAACGATCCCAATACCACCAAAAATCACGGAAGTAAATATGTCAGTGAGAACAGAAAATGGGGAAATCATTGCATCCCATGAATATAACTCCTCCCCGGTCACAATTTGTTTTTTTAACATCCCATAAAACCTCTTCATACTTCCTTTGGTGCAATTTGATGCAATTCTTGGCATGGATTGGGTTTCCCTATATAGAACCTACATAAATTGATGTGAGAGGAAAATCATATTCCATATGTTGAATCGACCCCCTATTCTATACAATTGTAAGGAGGAGGATGAATTTTCTTTAGAAAAATAATCTAAATCATATATATTACTACCCTATGATCATGGATATCTTGTTCAGATGATTGAGTCTAATGAAACAACCATCCTGGATGACATGCCTATTGTGATGGAATTTTCTGAACTGTTTCCCAAGGAATTTCTTGGTCTTCCTCCTAGATAATATGTTGAATTCCAAATTGATATTATACCTAAGGCATTGACAATATCTGATAAACCATATATAATGGATGTTATAGATCTTTAGGAGATGAAGGAACAACTACAAGAGAATCTTGATAAAGGGTTTATACACCCAAGTTCTTCACTATATGGTGCACCAGTCCTCTTCCTCAAGAAGAAGGATGGTTCAAAGTTCCATTGTGTTGATTAGCATGATCTAAAAAATCATGATAAAGAAAATTTATCCTCTACCATGAATTGATGACTTGTTAGATCATCTACTTGGAGTAGAATAATTTTCCAAGGTAGATCTGCGATCGAGATATTACCATGTAAGGGTGAAGAGGGAGGATATCCCCAAGATTTCTTTCTGTAAAAGATACGAGCACTATAAATTCATATTAATGCCTTTAGGACTCACTAATTCTCCATCAATCTTTATGGACATGATTAATAGAGTCTTTATATATTATCTAGGAAAATTTTTGGTAGTATTTATAGACAATATTCTAAAATACTCCAAAACTAATGAGGAGAACGTGGAGCATCTAAGCACTGTACTAGAGACTTTGGGAAAAGAGAATATATATGAAAAGTACATAAAATATGAGTTTTTGTTGAAGGAGGTCTCATTCTTGGGTCATATAATCACAAGAAAAGGGATATATGTGGATCCATCCAAGATAGTTACAATTGAGGGATGGCCGAGGCCAACATCGGTGATGAATATCCATAGCTTCCTGGGGTTAGCGGGTTATTATCACCGATTTGTGGTAAATTCTTAATGATTTCCAAACCCTCTTACTAAGATAACTTTGAATGGAGTTAGGTTTTCTTTGAGTGATGAATGTGAAGATCGATTCAAGGAGTCAAAAATGAGGCTTATTATTGCACCTGTGCTCACAATACCCACAAGTGGAAAACTTTTCGCGGTATTTTGTGATGCTTTGAAGAAGGGACTAGGATACATGTTGATAAAAAATGAAAAATTAATTTCCTATTATTAAAGGAAATTGAAAGTTCAAGAGAAAAACAATCCAACACATGATATAGAGTTGGTTGCAGTAATCTTTGTTTTAAAATTTTGGATACGTTACCTATTTGGGGAGAAGTGTGAAATATATACGGATTAATAAAGCCTCAAGTATATATTCACATAGAAAGAGTTGAACATGTTCCAATGAATATGGTTAGAGTTTATCAAAGACTATGACTTCTCAATCCATTACCAACCAGGGAAAGTGAACAAGGTGGTAGATTCTCTAAGTAGAAAGGAAGAATGATTCTATCATTGATGAGAATTGAAAAGGATCCAATCTTATAAGATTTGATGAATATAGACATGGGAATCATAAAAAAGGGAACATAATCAATCCTTTCACAAATGATTTCTCAAACATCTCTTTTGGAAAGGTTAAAGGATACTCAAAAAGATGATGTGGGAATTCCGACAAAATTGGAAACTATTAGAAAATGAATATACTTAGAGTTCAATGTTAATGAAGAATGAATTGTGAGATTTGGGACAAGACTATGTGTTCCATAAAATCCCAAGTTAAAGAATCAACTTTTGGATGATTCACATAGTTAGAATCTCTCTATTCACTCAAGAAACACAAAGATGTATCGATATATATGAGAGCATTATTGGTGGGATTACATGAAGAAGGAGAACACTGAGTATACATCAAAGTTCTTGGTACATCAGCAAGTGAAGGATAAGAGGAAGAAGTAGAAGGGGATGATGAAACCATTACCCATACCAACATTGAAATGGGAGAACATCACCATGGAATTTGTCACCAGACTTATGAAGACATGTAAAGGAAACAATGTTGTCTGGGTTGTTTTGGATTTTCATACAAATAAGACACACTTCATTGGAATTTAAGAGGATTTCAAATTGGATCAACTAGAAAATATATTTATTAGAGAAGTGGTAAGGCTGCATGGAGAACCACTATCTATTTTATCTGATCGAGATCCAAGACTCACCTCTATGTTCTGGAAGTGACTTCAACATGATCTGAATACAGAACATAACATCAGTACAACTTATCATCCTCAAACTGATGGCCAATATGATCATACTATCCAAAAACATTATGAGATGTTGAGAAAATTCTCAATAGACTTCAATGGAGGATGGAATCAACATATTACTCCGGTTGAGTTCTCTTACAATAATTGTTTCCACTCAAGAATCCAAATGGATCCTTATGAATCACTTTCTGGGAAGTGGTGTAGAACACCGACATGTTGGGATGAATTTGGGGAGTGCAAACTCCTAGGTCCAAAAAATGGTCGAAGAAATGGTGGAGAAGCTTAAGACCATCCAGCAGCACATTAAAACTGCTTAGAGTCGACAAAAGAGATATGTTGATAATCATAGATGATACTGAGAGTTTGACTTCGGAGACATGGTATTCCTCCACATATCACTGTGGAAGAGAGTTATGAGATTTTGGAAAAATGTAAATCTTATTACAAGGTGCATCGACCCTTTTGAGATCCTTGATCACATTGAATTAGTTTCCTATTGACTAGCACTCCCACCAAATCTATCTCAAGTACGCGATGTATTCCATGTATCACTCTAGATGAAGTACATACTTGAACCATCACATGTACTCAATCCCAAGGTGGTACCATTTGAGAATGACCTCTCCCATGAAGCGAAGCTGGTTAATATCTTAGATCTCAGTGAAAAAGTTATACGAAATAAAACAATTCCCCTCGTCAAGATGTTGTGGAAAAACCAAAAGTTTGAAGAAGTAATGTGGGAATCAGAGGAAGTGATGAATCAGAGTTACCCTCATCTATTTTAGTGTGGGAAAATGAAATTTTGAGGGAGAAATTTCTAAATGGGGGAAGATTGTAACGACCCAAACTTTTATTAATGGAAATTCTTCTTGATCTAATTAAATGTATTATTATATAAAATGGTTCTAAAAAACATATGTGATTCTTTGGTTTTATGTTTTTATATTTTAAAATACCTTTAATAATTGTTATCATTTCTTATATATCCATTGAATAGAGATCACATGATTTGTATAAATATAGGGCTTTAACAAATCTAATTTACTATAAAAAAGAAAGATATGGCCTCATCCAGTAGAATTTCTCCATACGAAGCCCATTTATTGGAGCTTGGAACGATGGTGGCATTACGGGACTTCACTCCCGACTAATCCCAAGACGAGGTTGAACACGTTAATCATGAATGGAATTTCCTACAGGAGAAGTAGAAGTTAATAGATATTACCACCTAATTGATGTTAATCGAGCCACCCCAAGAGTCTGTCCCCATTACACACCTTACCTTTAGGTCTTATGTGGGTGTTATAAGGGGTTACTTTATAAGACCCTAGAACTATGATTATGTTCATTAGTTTTGTATAGAATAAAGAATATACATTCATTTTATTACTGTTACTTTGTAAATAGGTTTTAAAGCACAAATAGTATTTTTAGTTAATATACAATTAAGAAATATATTTTGATTAATTAATGGATTGTTAAAGTAAATAATATTTTAAAAAAATATTATTATTAAATTATTTTTTATTAAGTATTAATGATAGTATAATTTTTATTAATATAATTGTAATTTTATTAAGGTTTGAGAGTTGTTTTTGTCAAAACACATGAATTTTTGATAAAGGTCAGTTTTTATTTAAAAAGTAAAAATTCACATATTTATAAAATTATTTATATAAAATAAATATTATTTTTTCAATCAAGATGTCAAAATTATCCAATGGTTATTTTTTCATAATTTTCTGAGATAGTCAATTTTTTGAGTAAAAATTAAATACCATTTAATTATATAATGTGTTTTAAGACATTATAATGACCCATTAGTGATTTAATAAAATAATATAAATGGTATGTTATTCCAATATATGTTTTACCTTTAAAATAATGTGATTTTAGGTTTGTTTGATTTATTTTACAAAGCCTTAGTGGACCCTCCAAGACTTATAAAGCATTTTAACATTTTAAAATGATTTCCTTGTGAGTGTGACTCACCTCCACATAATAAAGACTAATATATTAATAAGTTATGCCATTGGACTTATAAAATATTTTTTTCACTCCACTTTAGAAAAAACTATGGGAAAAACCATGAGATGGTTTGTGGTTTTTTTATTTTAATGTGTGGTGTCCAAAACCTAAATAATAAAGAATTCCCTCGTCTTTCCAATATAAACCCACTCAATATCCCATTCCTCTTCACTCAAACCATTTGGATCTTGAAAAAACCCTCACCCACTCTCTCTATAATCCTTCCAAGGCACCCCACGCTCCCAAGAATCCCCTCTCAAGCCTCTCCCAAGCCTTTGAGATTACACTTCCAAGTAAGGGATTTCTTCCTTTCTCATTTTTTTCCATATTTTTTTATGTTGTTATACCCTTTTATTATCAATTAAAAATGTTGGGGTATGATTTCAATCCTCCCCCATACTTCCCTCCTTATTTTTTTAATGATTATAGACCCCTTTATCTCTCATTAATGCCTCCTATGTACACTCGTTACCATACCAAAATTTCGTAATGGATTTCTTCCTTTCTCATTTTTGTCCAAATTTATTTATGTTGTTATACCCTTTTATTCTCAGTTAGAAATGTTTGGGTATGATTTATAACCTACCCCATAATCAGCTCCTTTTTTTAATGATCAGATACCCCTTTCTCTCTCATTAATGCCTCCCATGTACACCCATTACCATGCCAAAATTCCGTAAGGGATTTCTTCCTTTCTTATTTTTGTCCAAATTTCTTTATGTTGTTATGCCTTTTATTTCCAATTAAAAATGTTGGGGTATGATTTAACACCTCCACTATTATTCCCTCCTTATTTTTTGAATGATGATATACCTCTTTCTCTCTCATTAATGCCTCTCATGTACACCCCTTATCATGCTGAAATTCTGTAAGGGATTTCTCTCTCCTCATTTACAACCAAGGAATTCTTTTACATTATGAATATAAATTCCATTACATATATTGGGTAATGTATCTATATGACCCCTTTATATCCATTTCATGTACATATTATGAGATACCCCTTTCTCTCTCATCAACAATTTTTATGAATTCTAATGTCATGCAGTTATGCTTCCCAATTTACACCATGATTTTCTAAAAAAAGTCATTGTGTAGTGAATTCCATGCCCATTTATCTCTCAAGGGTATTCAACTTTACACACATTTACTTATCGATTATATATTTTCATTTATTTATTCCACATTTCTTTATCACGGAATAAATGATGATGTTGAATAATTTAATGTTGTATGATCAATGTGGAACACTTATGCATGAAATGAAATGATTAAGAAGGGTGTTCCCTGATAGCCCTCCAATGCATTGGGTAAAGATTTGTGTCATGATATGTCAAGTCAAATTAGGGTTTACTAATTCTAATTCAAGTACAATTAGGGTTTACTCATTATCCACGTGCAATGATCCTTGGATCATGCTAATATCATGTTAAACATTGTTACTATATTTCCATGTTATGATAATCATGATATATCATGCCTTTATGTTCATGTTTTTTCTTGTGATCCATTGATATGCCTATGGAAAAACATGTACTGTAATTTTCATGTTATTCCTTGTTTAATTCCTTACTGGGCTTTATATCTCACCCTTTTCTTATGCATGTCCTCAGTTTATCCCATGCAATGATAAGTATGAAAAAAATTTTGTGGTCATGTAAAATATTTTTTCAATAAAGATGTTGTGTTTTATGTTATAAGTTGTTGTGTAATGTTCCTAATTTTCCAAGACACTAGACCTCTCGATCCTGATAGTTGTCTTAAGTGCATGTTTATATAATAAATCATGTTTATGTGTGCAATAGAGAGAAATGTTTTTATATATACAGTCAATGATGACTATTTCCCCAATGGGAGCTTGTCCCGACCTTATGGGGAATAGGGAAAAATAACTAAAATACATAGATAATATTACTAATTATGGTACACAAACTAAATATCACAAATCAATAAATAGAATCAATGAAATTCAAGGCCCCCACCTCAATCAGCATTTCAATTATTTTTCCCAAGATCATACTGACCTCCAATGAGACAAAAAGTTCCTATATCATCAAAAAAGATTCCCAAATTAATTAGTTAAACAATTAAAAAATATATATAATTTTTCATAACCAACATCAAACTCACTACATTTCCTCTCAGTGTTGAATCCACATAAAAACGGGTGTAGTCCACTCTTACATGAACTCAAACCAAATAAATGAAAAATAGACAAATTAAACTTTGAATAAATGGATAATTTAACCCAAATATATTAGAAAACCTAAATAAATAAAAATTGAGCCATACTTCAAATAAATGATGATCATTGGATTGAATATTCCATTTTGGGACTTCATTTAAGATCTGAACGTGATATCTGCATCATGAATGATGATTTCACTATGATCTAGTGAAACCCCCTCCGAAACACCATCCAAATGAACCAAAATAAAATGTGAGGGATGAGGGAGAACATGGAAGAAGGAGGATATATTCCCTTAATTTTTCATGATGAAAAATCCCTGAACAATCTGTTAGGACCAAGTTGAGTGGAATATATTTTTCGATTCTTGGAGATGTTTGGTGTTGTATTTCAATGTCAACGAATATAAAAACAAAAATAAATAAAATCAATTTTTATTTATTGGTGATCAGAATCATAATCATATTCAACATTTCAGACTCACAATGCTTAATAATGTACATTGAATTGAGAGGATTTTTTATAGAATAAAATCCTCATAGGACACACTATGGGTCCATAATGAGGTTCTGATCGTAATAAGGAATAGAATTAGATTCTATATGGATCTAATGCATACCTGATGTTTCATTGATATTTAGAAGTTCACAAAAATCACAAGTCTTCTGAAAACATGGGAGGAAAGGTTTATAACGGAAAGGGGAAGAAGAGTTTCTGCCAATTGTATTGAGGTTTTGTTGGAAGGAATGAAATTTTTGGAAGGATGGGAAGTTACAAAACATTCCATTATAAGTCAAACAATTATGAAGCTGGTATTAAAAGTCTCAAAAATCATTAGAAGTCATGATTATAAGCTGAAGTTTGTGGAAGAAATTTTTTTATAAAGAAAAAAATTTTCTATATCAGTTGATCAATGTGAGATCACAAGACACATATTTGTTGGAAGGCTGAGAAGGTTGATCAAAATGTGAGAAGGCGATGATTTTGGTTTTCAGTTTGACTAATAATCCATATAAAATAAATCTTTGGAGAAAGAATATGATGAATTCTAGAAGTGTGTATTGCAATCAGAGAAGGGAAGAATTTTCTAAAGTTGATGTTACTAACACCAATTCACTGGACGCAATGATCCACTAATCACCAGATGTAGAAATATTTTATTGGGAGTTTTTGAGAAAAATTAACAAGATAAAAATAAATGTTTTTTGGACCTTTAAAAAGAAAAAAAATTAGAGATCAATCAACAATGTAGTAAAACATTTTCATCAAGATGATTTTTTGATTATTTATCAAGTGGGAACCTTTTTTCCTTAAAAAAGTGGGTGAAGTGAAAGAATAAATCAGATATGACTTTAATTGGGTCAATATTCATTGAAGTGGCACTGACCCTGATTATCAATGTGATGCCAAGAGTGATCTATCTGATTCAGGCTGACACAAATAAAAATTATCGGACACAAGAACATCCATTTGAAAAAAATAAAAAAATTATAAATGTTTCAAGAAGTATCAAATGTGTTTTCAAAGGAATATTTAAGCTTTAAGAGTTAAGAAGAAGTGTTTTGTTTGAATATTTTTTTCTATCAGTTGGTAAGGAGCATCATAATGAGAAGACAAGTGGATTTCACATGTTTCTATTTATCAATTGGTGAAGATAAATGTAATTATGTGTATTAAGTTTTGATTTATTTTAGGAAATTTAATTGAGTGGGAAAAGTTTTTAATATCCCAATCAAAGAAAATTTGGATCACCTATAAATAGAGGATGTACTTTTTTACTTTATGAAAGATGTACTATTGAAGGAAGAAGGTGGAGAACTAAATAATTATAGATAGAATAAGTTTCTAGATCTTGATTACATAAGGATGTTTGTTGGAAGAAAGAAGAAAGGAGAAGAGAGAGGATCATAATAAGAGTTTACAGAATCAGATTGAGAAATCAAACCAAGATTTCCAGAATGAGACAGAAGAAACTTAGATTTTTTTTCAATGGTCTTCCAATAGAGTTATATAATTGGTCTAGCTAATCATACTGGGTAATTGGATTGGTAAATCGGACTCCATATCATTATTAAGTCTAGGAAGGTCATTCCTACTATTAGGTAATAAAGTGAAGCACTTTTTTGGATGTCATATTTTTGAAAGTTGACTAGGAAGCATAATAACATGTTTCTTAACTTGTTACAAAAAAATTTATTACATCATTTTGTGCTACTTGAATCACATTCACTGATGTATTGAACATAGTTATACATGAGTGTAAGGGAATATCCTTGTTTTTACCTGAGGTGAATGCCTTTAGGGTGATGACCAAATGGTCTCATGAGAATCATTATCTATCTATTATTGTATATAGTTTCACATCTCAATCTTTGTTTCAACCTGATCCACATCATCATCCTTTAAACGAGGATTGGATTATCCTTGAGGGGACTGGGAAATTTTATCCCTTCTATATTGTGTGGAAGGTTCTATAGTCCAATGGTCTTAGTGGGTGATTTCATGGGGTCAAGTACTTGTGAAATCGGTCTTCTTAGGATATAACTTCCTCGGATTCTCTCTAATGGGTTTGTTCGTAGATCCAAAAACACCCAATGGTCCTGGTATCCATGATTCATGGAACTGATTTCCAAAGGCAAGAGTTTTTTTATGATTATTTGGCTAACGACAGTTAAGGAATCCATTGGTCGAGAGGATGGGAATTCAGGCTCACCGCACCCTTTGGGGGTGGGGGATTATTGCTTATTCTCAGACTCTCTTATAGATTTAACTCCTATTCATATGTTCTTGAATCCTTGGTTCATTCATGAAGAGTGTTTACACAGGATACCTTTGGTTTATAGGATCATCATATTCATATATGGATTTGATTATATAGAGGTAATGTTGAATTAATCTATACAATAAGGCACGCTGTAGTTTATCATCATCTAGGGGGGCAGAATGTGACTTGATTTTGGAATTGGACCCATAATATGGGTTTCCTACGTATCCTCGGGAGAGGAATTAGAACTCACATAGTTTAGATGAGCTAGGGATTACGCATGGCAGCTTCCCATTTATGGGGACATTTTTGGGGGGAACCTCATGGAAGGGAACCATTTTTCAGCTTGGGCCTTCAAGTAGGCATCCTACACATCCTGGTTTGAATAGGAATCAAAGCTCTCATAGTTTATAATTATGTGGATGTTGTAATCACAACCAATATATAATACCACATGAGTCATTCTTGGTGTGAGAAACAAGAGTATGTGAGAGATCCAACCAACCACACACCTCCTCTCCTATTGATGGGAGAGGGAGGGCCTACGGTGGAAGAGGCCAGGGTGACCATGGGCAAGGGTGTGAAGTGATGGACATTTTAATGTGGGATGACATTAAAGGTCATGCGACTCGGCCTACAAGAGATTGCGGAATTACCTCGGTGGGAGCACCCTAGAACATGTTCTGGTAAAGGGGAGGAGTTTCGACGTCATCACAAGGAGAATAGAACATAACTCCATTGACTGATCACCATTCACCATCGAATGGAAAAGCTAGTGATCACCCTTAATCCATATAACGACGAAGTTCATGTTAGTGTCCCAAGGTTAGAATATAGGTTACCATTGGAATGTAGACTTACATACATCCCTGGAGTCTAAAAAATTGTGGGGAGAGCCTTCATGACTCCGCTTTCCATGGGTATGTAAACTCAAAGGGGCACACTGATGCACTCGATGATATGATCATATGGGTCCATTGGCTTTGGAGGAGGCTTTGACCTGATGCCAGGGGACTGATTCACGGAGGGGATATGGAGGACCATATGGAAATAGAGGGAATAGATTGGAACCGGAGGAAATAATACCCGAAGACACCCCATTTCACGTAATGTTGTCTTATGCGGGATTGGGGGAGCTCCTCATACCATAGTGGTATGTGGGTATAGGGGTCCTCCGTATACCGAATCAGTAGGCGGGCTTGGGCATGGACCACCATGAAACACAGTGGTACGTGGTCCTGAATATCGTCAATCACCCTGCTTTGGGTTCCATCCATGTACTGATGTAGTACATGATGCCGGGTTAAATCTACATAGTGATACACTATACAGAGAGCCACATCGAAGGAGGGTCCTCGAGACTATCGTTCATGGAGAGTTTATCCGTGAGGAATATTTGGTTCATGATTTCACTTATTAGGTTCACCGTTCTCTCACTATTATTATCTTCCTTCATTTTATGGTTTGTGACCAGTTACACCTGCAGAAACATGGTTTGCACTTTGGGCTTCACCGATGATTCAAGACTGAAGTCGGAATCTTCTCCAAATTGTTTCTTCCAACCTCTGGGGATGCCTTGTTTCTTTCTTCATCCATTATTTCTTGATTCCTTATGTGATCCTTTTATAAAGAATTGGTGAAATTGTATCTATGGGAATGTGAAACTATTTAAGGAATCCCATGATGATATATCTTTACCCATGGAAGACTCGGTCATTTGGGGTTTGCAAAGGCTGTGGTTCGTGAGTCATGGTTTGTGGAACCCTTCTGGTTTTCTTCGTCCGAAAACTATTGAGTTCACTAGATGGTATGAGGATGGTCATCACATTATTAATTACTTTAGTGATGCAGTTATTGGTCCATTGGGTTCGTTGGACATTGCTCCGCGGTCTAGCACCTCGTAGGTCATTCCCCGTACTGGTGGTTCATGGTTCATGCGGGTTGTGAACCCTTCCCAGTGATGGTACTCAGTTCACTTAAAATTCATAAAATTTTTAATTCCATCAAGTTTTTTCCGAAGTCTATAACTAAATTTCAACCCATTCTCTTTGTTATACTTGTAGGAATTATTTCTTCTTATACAATGTGATTGTGGGATTATTTTCATCCATTGGAGAAATTTTGAAGACCCTACAAATTCCCCCTATTGGAATGGGGTACTTTTGGAATGAAGAGGAGACTATTTCGATGTAGAATTGGTCTTAAATTGAAATGGTTCATAGTAGAACATATAGGCATGGTAGGATGGGAACAAACCTATATATAGGGGAACATGTCATTTGTCTTTTACTGTTTCTTATGGAGAAAAGTGTTCTCAACTTTCTCTCATCTTTATCTGCCCTTTTGTACCATCTCTTTAGTGAAACCTGTACTCGCAAACCACTTCATACGTGTTGCAAACTGAAATATTTACCAGTGCTTCTTCCTGCGAACTGAATTTTGAGTTTCACGAGCAACTTTATAAAATTTATAACTAAAATCCAGACCTCCACGTAGGATAATTCTACGTGGCTTTCATGTCCACACACCGGACATAAACCAGTGGACTGAACATTAAGCCTTAATAATACAAACATAATCTTTTAATAAATAACATTGAATGTGAACATGGAGAGGAAATGGTTCGTAGTATCCACCTTCTGTGAATCATTTTGTTCACTGGCCAATGCTCCGCAGGCCAGTGCCTCACAAGTGTTTCGCATACCATGGTTGTATGCAATATAATGCTTTTTCATACCGTATCAGTATGTGGGGATTATCTCTGCATACTGTGTAGCACGCATGGATTACTTTTGCGTATCATGAACCACAAATGGAATGGATACCACATACATTTTACAGGGACAATGCACAGAGCCCCATGAAGACATATTTTTAATTCCTTTAGCCATTTTCATGGCTTTTATCGAACAACTTTTATTGGGCTAACCTTTTTTTGGGATTTTTGATCTTCCTGTGCAGGCTTCAATGGCTCTTTCATAGGATTGAAAAAATAAATGAAGACGAGGTTAAGCATGGTTGGGGTTAGTGAGGACCATATTCAATCCTACATTATTCTGTGTGACAGATTCTTAAAAGATCTCCTCATGCAAAATCTCTTAGATGAGTCGTTGTCCGTACAGTTTTTACTTTATAGCTTTAGTCTTCCTAATAACGTTCCTCTGCCATTAGATGACCCCAATACTCCTTTAATTATCTTAGAAGCACCGCAAGGACATGATCGGGAAAATATTTCCTCAGTAGGATAAGTCATAACTACTTTGATTCAGGAAAATTTGTTCATTATATAAGGCTTGTTGTGGACTCAAGGCGATCACAGGTGTCGCAGCACTACCTCGAGACTACTCGTCTGAGATCACTCATCTATTATCAATATTTATTGATAAAACCCTAACGTTAGGTGGAGCACCAAGTGGGATCTGCAGGCATGAGGATGTTTCTCTGACAAATGGGCCTAGGTATTTTGGGTATATCAAATCTATTTGGAGTCCCCCGACCAATTGATTGCGGTGAACTTATATCAAGTTGCCCAGGTTTCTCAGTTCGCAGCCATCTCCCCTGGTGAAATCCTTCTTGAGCTATTTATCCACTGGTGTTCAGGCACAAACACCTTCCATTTTTCACATGGGGAGGTGGGAATCAACATATGGGTCATCCACCAACTTGGAGGACTCCCCATACTTAGAGATATGTATGACGAGTTTCTCTAGGAAGCCGCTACTTGGGATAATATTGACCATGTGTCCCCATTGATAAAGAGCCTACTGGTTATCATAGAGGGGTTACTTGATCATCCTCTCTAGGATCACCCTCTTATCCCATTCGAGGTGTGGATAGGTTTATTCTTGTGGGAGAACAACCCTAAGCTGAGGGGAATCCGCAGTCGAACTCATCCATCCTGTTAGTATTGAAAGACCCTTGAGTCATATTGCACCACCCTCGAAGTGGGATCATATACCACTTGAGGATATGAGCATCAACTAGACATGTCACCAATTATTAGATTAGGTGGTTTCTTTGACATGTTTTTTTATGGCTTTACCCATCCTGCGATGTTTATAATGGGGTCTGGTCCTATACTTTGATGATATAGGTTGTTCTAGCAGAGGGTCAACCCACCAATCTGGCCGCTCCTAAACTCACATGAATTTATGAGTTGTTTGAAAAAATACAAGAAGTTAGGACCCCACATCATCGCAACAGACCATTTAAATTCCTGTATGGGTGTATTTTAAAACACATTCCCTACTATGAATATCGATACACTTCAATGGTTCCTCGTTCTGACTTTCAACCCGCCCTTATCAACATTTTCTCTATTCGTCCTAGGACTTTAAGAATTAGTGATGCAGTTGGGATACTAAATTAGGCTTCATGCTTTTCATTGGCACCGCATCATACCCCTCATGGGTCATTAAGAGGTTACAAGGGTGATTCTTTTGAAGAAAACTCATACATTGATGTGCTTCGGGGAAGGATGCTCACTGCTCTCATAGATAAAGTGTCCATTTGTGAGTCATACCTCCCATATCGGTTTTCCAGGAAATTTGGGTGCCTCCAACAAACAGTGCTTCTTCTTGCTGTTCAGTTAAGGGGAGAATCTCATCCCACAATTCTTCTTTAGTTATGGATTATGATGATGTGTGAAGGTACCTCTATAGAAGTTATCATCCCTAATACAACAAGATTCACTTTTCTATCGCTATAATATGTCCAACTGTGGGTGGGCTATTACCCTGAAGGGGTGTTCAGAAAACTAGTTTTGCGGGTATAGAAGAATTTAACCATTATTCACCCATATTTGACCCCAAAGTCCATGCGAAACATTCCTTCTTCTGTGATGAGTGTGATAGCTACATATTCTATTATGGTACCAACAGCAGGCACGATGGATATGCCACCTATTCCTGCCCTTATGGTAAGAAGTTTCTTGATTGACTTCTAGAAGCATCTGGAAGGGGATTCATCAATACAACCTATCTCAGTGGGGATTGATTCATACTGCTCCTCTGATGTGGATACTGCTCAGGACCTTAATGAGGCTGGCCCTAATAGAGTATCAATGGAAACCCCAAAAGTCACGACTAGTCCTCCACATCTGGCTCTAGAGGTTTAACCATATGAGGGTTAAAAGATACCCCTATCTTGGGAAAATATCTTAGGTCCCTTCCCACTCCTTTAATTACACTTCCTAAATGTATACCCCTTGCGTAGAGAAGAATCAAGGTACTGCTGCTGTGGGGAGGCACCAGACAGTGCGAAAACTGGCAGGGCCTCATTTTTATGCCCTTGATGTGGAAAGACATATAGATGGCTTCGCTGACGAGACTAAAAACATTTGGTAGTTATTCACCAATATGGGTTCTGTTGGCTTTGATTATTAGCACTTACATCTCCTTATCTACTAGATCATCATGGTCTGGTAAGACCTCGCTTCTTGTGAGGATATGTTTTCTAAGTTCAATTATTCACATCATCAGGTGACGAGCTTCTGAGATGTTTTAGAGGAACTTGATCTCCTAATGGTCAAAGAGGCGAAGGCTCATTATTTGTTGATCATCCAAATGAAAGAGTTGCAGGAGTGTAAGGCCTACGATGAAAGGTTAAGGGATCAACTGGCCTCTTCATGCACCAATTATGAAGATATTTAGAAAAAATGGAGGGACCTTAATTCCCTTATAAAATGTGTGTTCCCAATGGTCAAGGATGAAGTGGATGAGAGATCTTCTTTAGAAAAAAATCTTGACATCCCACGATAGTCACTTTCTATTTTTCTAGAATGGGTGATCCGAGCCTTATTATAGCTTTCCCGAAATCATGATGTGTACTTTTTTTCTTTTTGATACTTTGGAGAGACTCCAAACTAGGGGTATTTCTCCATTTTTTATTGAACTCAATGAAACTAATTTGACTTCAAATTATTATAATTTTCATTTTACTGCCATTTCAATTGATTACAATCAATCATATAAACATTATTTTGATTATGTGTTAATTTTAAACCATACCTCGAAACCCGTAAATTGAAATAATCAAATCGGACTATAATTTTTTCCTGAGTCGTGGGACTCAATGAGCACAGTTAAACTATTTCTAAGGTTTTTTGGAAAACCTTTGGAACTTTGGAATCTTTTCCCATTATTACCCTAAATTTTTCCTAATCTTATTTTACATGGGCTTATCAGGTATAACTTGACTTTTTCTTAGGTCACCCTTTGCGGGTTACCAACCTAACAAATTTCACATCTCTTTTGATATCTCAACAATTTTTTTTCTTCTAAACCATACATGGTGTAGGTTTAACGAAATGAAACTTGAATTTTATCCAAAGGTTCCCTTTTCGTATTTTCACTCTAGTGAGTATGGAGTCCTTCTCACTGGAAACTCACAGTCATGCCAATCAAACTTATTATTGATGTTTTGGCTCAAGAAAATTTGAATAAACTTGATTAATAAGGGGCGCCAATTCGGAATTCATTAGCCGGGAATGTCCTAATATCTTTCAGACGTGAATGATGGATTTTTCAGGACCCTCAATTTGTGAATTTTGGACATGCCTGAGGCATGGGAGAAGCTTTAGGCATATGGAGGTTGGATGGGACTCTCTTGAGGACGAATTTTCCATTGACTGATGGATTTTTTGTAGGCAATGTATGCAGGGAGACCAGGGCATGATGTGCATAGTCAAACAAGGGTGTCTATGGGACACTGGTCATCAATCTCCGATGGCCTGGGAGGATTTACAACACTTTGAAATTATTTTGATGTTGGGAGCCACAGTGGGTGTCCTGTCTGAGTGATGATGTCCGAATGTATTAGGGATATTTATATTGGATTTGAGTGTGCAACTTTTCCCACATGATTATTACTTGCATAAGGGAGATCTGTTGAATGGACAATTCAATTAGAATTATTTTTCATGTCAGGGCATTCAAAAAGGGGAGGATATGTGAGCCATTATCCAGAGTGGTTTTCCAAATCCAGGGGGTGAGATGGGGCATAGATGCCATATGAGAATATAGAAACTAGAGAGTAATCTCTTGAGAACGAATTTTCCTTTGACTGACAACCATTTTTTAGGTGACATATGCAGAGCTCATGGAGAATTATGTGAATAGTCAAACAAAGCTGTCCACCTGACACTGGACTTCCATCTCTGATGGCTCTGAAGGATTATAGAGATTGGGACCTTTCGGAACACGACATATGACCTTTAACAAGGGGGCGCCTGAAGACGAAAATGGACATTTATTTCAGCTAAAATTCTTCGAGGAAAGACATAAATAATTGGGGGATTTTTTTCTTATATGTGGATCAACTTCACATATATGGATGGGGTATCTTTATTTTTCATAATCCTCAAGAGTGACCAGAGGAGAATCGGGCTGGCATGTCCCGATACATCCTAGATGTGGGTAGGGATGAGAATGTAAACCGTGAGTTTGGGGGGACCTTGAATCAAGAGTAATGTTACAAGCCTTGGAATCCATTGGTCATACTGAGACATGAGAGGACTCTCTTGGGGACCAATTTTACATTGATTTATGGTCATTTCATAGGTTCCATATGCAGAACTACTAGGGCATGATGTGCATAGTCAAACAAGGGTGTCCGCAGGACACTGGCCTTCCATCTCCGATGGCCTGGAAGATTATGGGGATTCAGGATCTCTCAGAGCATGGAGTTTAAGGTATGGAAAGAGTGTATCTAGATATATTAGAGACATTCAGGCCGTGATTTACTCATATAATCAGGTATCCCTTACGTAAATCTGACTCATATGCAGGGTGTGGCACTTGTCCCATCTTTGTGGTACCCTATCATTTAATGTCCTATGGCCATGACGTGGGGTTCCTTATGGGGAATGGAACCATGGAATTCCTTTTAGGGTATTCTACTCAGGCCAAATCCTTGGACTAATTTTCCATGATGTCTTGGTAGATCTCTCATTGAAATCCCTAAACTCACGTGAGCTATGCTTAGTGTGAGAAACAATGGATTAATAGGATTTAAAATAACCGCTTATGAGTTTAGGAAAATCAACAACAAGGAGAACATTAAGTTTAAACCAATTCTATACAGTTTAACGTCACACAACAAGGATTATTCTGGCCGTGTAGTTTAACGTCGTGTAGTGAGGACATGATGCTACACAGTTTAGAGTCATGCAGCGAGGACATTATGCTATCAGAAAGATCATTAATAGATTTCAGTTAATCGAGATTGGTATGTTTTGGTGTTCCTTATACATGAGTGATGATATAAAATCTAAACCATAGTCCCAGGGGGGACATGGATTTGGAGGAATTACATGGGGATTGGAAGCCATTGGGCGTACCGAGGTAGGAGACGACTCTCATGGGGATGAATTTGCCTTTGATTGATGACCATTTTGTAGGAGACATAAGCAGAGCCACCGGGGCATGATGTGAATAGTAAAAGAAAGGTTCCCAAAGGACACTGGCCTTCCATATCAGATGGCACTGAATTTTTCTGGGGATCCATGTTTTCCTGGAGTATGGAGTTGAAAAAATGGGAAATATGTGTATGGGAACGTAAGAAATACCTAGACTGTGATTAGATATGAACTATTAGAGATTCCATATAGATCTGACTTATATGTATAAGGGTGAGCCTGATATTTTATCTTCTTATCGGTGGGGTGCCATGAACGAGATCATGTAACAATGATAATCAAGCCACATGTGACTATTGAAGAATCTTGTAGTTTATTTTCATGCATTTAGGACCTTTCATGGACTCCCCGTATGAGTCTGACCTACACACGGAGGAAGGGGCATTTTTTTAAATGGTTGCTGGGATGTGATGCCAAATAGAGGTGTCACTACATATCCTACAAGGGAAGGAATCAAGATATACATAGTTCTGAATGTTCCCTACAATGGTTTGACCCCTGAGTAAGGAAATGAGATGGCATTTTTTGTTGGTGGCTGGGCCAAGATTCAAAATCCTGGCGTCACTATGTATCCTGCAAGGTAAAGAATCAATATATACATTGTTCTAAATGTTACCTAAAAAGGTTTAGTCCATGCATAGGGACATTAGATGGAATTTTTTTTGCTGGTGGCTAGGCTGGGATGCCAAATCCGGGCATCACTATGTATCCTATAATGGTAGGAATCAAGCCATACATAGTTCTGAGCATCCCCTGTACCGATATGACTCGGACATAAGAGTATGTTTATTTTGGTTTAATCCTCTATGGATGTCGGTCTATCATATTACTATATTGTTTATTTATGTAAGGGAGTCCTTACCATTGATCCTAATCTCACATGAGTTACATTCGATATGAGAAACAAGGAGTGAAAAAGGTTTCACTTGTAAACATGGGGAGATATAGGACATGATAGAGGCATTTTTTTCTTATTTTTTTATATGGTGGTGGCTGGGATAGGATCAAGGATCGAGGCATCTCTAAATATCCCATAAATTAATGGGAATCAAGACATACGTAGTTCATTGAGGGATCATGTAGTTTATCATCATGAAATTAGGATGATTTATGCTATTCAGTTTAACGTCTTGTAGCTTGGATGTTATGCTGTGCAGTTTAGAGTCATGCAGTGAGGAAACTAGCATATTAGTTTAATGTTGTGTTGTAGGGATGGGTTTCATATTTTTTAACATCATGTGTATATGACTATAACTCATATTTTAGGTTCATAGTGTTTGGACAGTTATTTATAGGTATTTCCCTTATGCGAAGTACTTCTTCAGAAACCTTGTGTTTGTGGGAGCCGTAATGAGCTGTCCTTCCATTGATATTAAGGAATATGCTCTATTGGAATAGACCCTATGTATGGAATATGGTCTCTCACACTTTGTTTCATTCTTTTGGGACTTCTTATCAAGTATCATCGGGGTTCTGAGAACCAACACCATCTCTCCTTCGAGGAAAGACCGAAGGTGATCCTTTTTATTGAAAGCTCGTGCGATCTGATTTTGGTAGAATTCCAAATGGTGAAAAGTGTGAAACCTTTTCTCATATAGCTACTCCAACCAATCAAACCATCTATGGGTTTTCTCATCCATGGAAAATTTATCTCAAATGGCCACACGATGTGATGGTAATTGAATTTCAATAGAAAAACTGCCTCTACCTAGTATACTAGTGAGTACGTAGTTGAATAGGTAGATGTGTGGGTCTTGGTCCGGTAAGACCATAATGCATGAAGGAGATTTTTTAGACATGATTTATTATACTTATCTACCATATTTTGGAGTATATTGGACAGAGTCTTGTTGAAAGTCTTTATCTACCCATTGGCTGCCGCATGGTTGTGGGATGGACGTTTGGCTTTGATTCCATGCTACTGGTATGACTTGTCCAACTCAGCAGAGCAGAAGATGGTGTTGTTGTCCATAAATATTGTAATAGGGACACCAAATCTAGTAATGATGTTTTCCTTTATAATGATAATGATTCTTTTCGACTCGACTTCATTAAGGGGTATGGCTTCAGACCATTTGGAAAAGAATTCGGTTGCTATGAGTATGAAATTGAATTGTCTAGATGTAGTAGGGGGATATGGTCCCATAGCATCCATCCCCCTGGCAGAAAATGGCCAGGAGTACTTAGCTGTATGAAGTGAATTCAGGGGTCAGTTAATAAAATTGGCATGAACTTGGTAGGAATGACACTTCTTAGTGAATATGGCACAATCCTGTATCATAGTTGTGCAATAATATCCAAGCCTTTGGATTTGATGAGAGATCTTGGTTGCTGATTGGTGCACTCCACAAGATCCAGTGTGCACTTCTTTCATGAAGGAAATAATATCTTCTCCATCAATGCATATAAGAAGAACTCCTTTAGGGCCTCATTTGTAGATGACATTTTCTTGGGTTTCCCCATTGTAAAAAACAAAGGTGAATACCCATCTCCGGATATGTTCCCTTCTATCCCTATTTGGTGGGTGTTCCCCTCTCTAGAGATAATTTTTAATGGGAGTCATACAGCCAGTGGTGTGACCATAAGGCTGAAAAACCGGGCTAATTTCGTCAAGCTCTTATTTATTGTTCTGGATTAATAGAAAGACCATCCAATGGTTCCCAATGCTAATAATTGTTTCATACCAATCTGGATCAGCCGAGACTGTGGCTGAATTTTTGAAATCATTGTCTTGAGAATTTTTTTACCAGGGGAAATAGGTCAATGTTAGTTCTAATTAGAATTCTGCCATCAGTTCTCAACATGGTTCATCAAGGGGGCCAATACATCTTTCTTAATGAAATATTCACCATTGAACTATTTCAAGACTAACTCTAAATCACCTTTTACCTTCAGGTGTTTGGATTGTCCAAGAAGTGCCAGCTATAGGCCCATAATGAGGTCCTAGTATTCTGATTCATTATTTGTACATTCCTCCGAAAGTAGGAAGGAGTAAGAAAAGACATCCCTTTTTGGGGATATGATTATAACTCATATCCCCACTTTTTTGAGCTTGGGATCCTCTATCCTTTTCCCCATCGGGCTCCTGGAAGCACCATTGAAGTAAATTTACCATATATGGGGGTTCTCTTGGACAGAGAACACTTCTTCATCCAGAGGTTCAGCATCCAATAGGGTTGTTTCTTCCAAGGGGTGCTCTTCCTAGAAGTCCACTAATGCATGGACTTTGATAGACATATTTTTGGGACCACTTTGTGTATGAATATTGTATTCATTGTCAACAGTTGTCAATACTAGTCAAAATGAAGAAGGAGATGACAAAGGAATTCAAAGTAAGTGGAAATCGGATGAAGTGAGGATTCCTGGAGAATTGTTATGCAATCATAGCATTGGATGTCATGGTGGGTAAATTCTCTATAAAGTTAATTCAGACGATTTTTGAACTGATCCTAAGTTTAAAGAACTTGTGTCAAAGGTGACACATTGTTTACAACAATGAAGAATGGAGAAGTATCATCCATTTGAGGATGATTGGAGCAGAATGGTGAAGTATCATCTATCTAAGGATGGTTGAAGAAGAATGAGGATTTGAAGAAGGCAATGCAATGATTCATGATTGCATGTGAACCATGCAAGATCTTACATGAAGAATAGAATCACATGATTTTCAGAATGATGGTTATAAAGACGAGAGTATGTGGAAGGGCTTGACATTCTGAGGTAGCCATGCATTTCGCATTATATTCTAAATCAGACGATGCATTGATGGTATGTATTTCACACATATCATGAGTTAGGAGAACTTGTGATGCAAGAATTATGAAGGAAAGGGGGAGAAATGATGATGCCAGTCATATAACGTCTTGATTGGAAGGAATTATGCTGCTGGAGGATAGGGAAGTTTCAGTTCCCATTGCAACTCTGACGATGCTAAAGTTGATCTATCAATGGATAAATATCACGATATTGGGATTTGTGATAAGAGCAGAAGAATGGTTATGGGAAGCAGTGAAGAGAGAAAATGACAAAGCAATGGACAATCTGGGAATGGCAGAAAAGCACAGTTTAAGGTGGCGCTGTTTTCCAGTGTTTGCCAAATTTTTGGGCCTGAAAATCGCGGGATGATGATGTGTTTTTGGCAATGGATGAAGCATGAAATATTGAATATGGTTTATATTTTTTCATAAAAGGCATGATTCAAGATCAGAACATCGAAAAATGACAAAGGCATCGAGTGCACGGAAATTTAGGCATGTTGCGCGCAAAAAAAAGTGGTGCGCACAATATATGCGGGTTCCGCGAAATAGTAGTGGGTTGCACGAAAAATTGGATCATTGTGCAAAATATATGTGGGATGCATGAAATAGAGGAATTATGTTTTTCACGCAAAAGGTTTTTCAAGAATAGAAGTTCAAAAATTTTCAAAGGCATGAGCTGTGCGAAAAATTGGATCATTGGGCGAAATACGATGTCGCGTGAAAGGATGGGTTTGCGCACAATATGGAATGCGGTTTGGAATTTTGAGCACAATTGGTGCTTCATGATTAAAAGAATGAAAAATGGAAAATTCATGAGGTGCGCGCAATATTGAAGCATGGTGCGAAATATGAAGTTTCATGAAAGAGTTTTTCCGCGCATGAAGGAGCTTTTACACGCGGATTAGTGTTTTGCGCGCGGGGTTTAAAATTCCTATAAATATGAGGCTAACCCTTCTCATTTGGTAGGACTCGACACATAGACAAATTCTGAGCTCTGACGCACGGAAAAAATTTAAGTATAGAGTATTGCGCGAAAAGAAGAAGTGTTGCGCGGAAAATAAACTACTGCGCGAAATAGGAAGTTCTGCGCGAAAAAGGTTTTTCATGCCAAAAGGAGTTTTTATGCGCAAGGCTTGAATTTTATGCGCAAGTCTCCTAGAAGGGTGCGTGAAAATTTTGGGGGTCCCGCGGGCATTCGATAGGTGTATAGCACTCTCTAAGTAGCTTTGCGAAGAAGAAAGAACTGTGAACCATTTGGTTTCACAAAGAGAAGTTGAACCGAACTCACACGACTGGTGTTTAACACTATTGTCATGAATTGTGCATTGAAGAATAAGAAGATGTGCAACTGAATTCATATCTGCACCAAGGAAGAAGTTATTATACCAATACACTCCTGTGTTGGTATTGAGAATTGAAGAAAGAGATTAAGACACTGTAATTATACTGTGTCAAGGAGAAAGAAGAGAAGAAGAAGAACAGAGTATTCCCAACTGAAGGCTGAAAATTATTCAGGGTTGTTTAATTATGATGATGCTATGATGATATGGTCTTCATTGTTCTGATAATCACAAAGGGAGTTTGTGATTCCAGCAGATTGATGCAGAAGCAATCTTAGTGTAGCTGGTTTTGCACTGAAGAAGAAGGGGGAGAAGATTGTTCAGCTTTTAGGTTTGTTACAGAGAAAGAAGTGGTTTTTTACTTGCATGATTCTAGGCAGGTAATAATTGAATAGAGGAAGAACAAAGTATAACTATGACATCCAATAGGTATCAACAGGTGAAATATTCTTTTGGTGTTGCAAACTCTTTTAACAGAGAGAAGACTGTCTTTAGAGGAAGTATAAAGAACCAGCTAGAGGCTGTAAGAGACTGTCTCCAGAGATAGTATAAAGAACCATCTAGTGGTTTCAAGTTGGACTAGGTCATCACTAGTCTAGGGAAGAGGATTGTTTCCCACCCCCCTCCAAAGTGTAGGGACTCACACTGGCTAGAGGATTGTTTTCCTAGCCACTCCATTGTAACAACATTTTACATTATAGTGGGGAATCCATGCACTGGTCATCCCCATGCATGGAAAGGACGTAGAAACTCTTATTGAGTGGTGAACCTTGTAAAAATATCGTGTGCATATCTTTACCGCTTTCTATTATTGCATGCGACAGGGAAAAGAGAATAAGAGAATCAAGATCCTAACAGGTCTGGAGGTACCTGGATAAAAGTTGTAATTGGTTGAAAAAGTCCCCAACACTGATTCACCCCCCCCTATCAGTGTTAGGTATATCCCAATATGGTCCTCTCACATATGGGGTACATAGCATATGTCAAACTGTTGTAGGATGACTACCCATCATGAAAGGCATATAATTAGAATGGGAAAGTTTATGATATATTTGATCAGGTTTCAGCAGGAGACCAGGTGGACCTAATGGTGATGTAGGTAATGTTTGAGTCTATAAAGTATGAAGATTAGGTCTAGAAAGATATTTTAGATTCTTGAATGTTGATTTTCACCATCAATTACTATTCAAATGAGGTAATATAGTATGTTCTCACTGTCGACATCATTCTTCTGCATAAGGAAGGCGCCTAATGACCATTCCAAGGCAGTTACGTACAAAATGAGTGGTCTCCCCTCAATCAGTGGCATCAGCACTGGTGCACTTAGGAGATATCTTTTGATATTGTCGAACACTTCATGAAAATCATTATCCCACCCATACAATACCCCTTTCATCATTAACATGGTGAAAGGTAAACATTTACCCGCAAGGTTGGATATGAAGAACCAGATGTAGGAAAGTTGCCCCTGTAGACCTCTCAAATCATTGTAGTTGTGAGGTGGGGACATGCCAAGGATGGATTCTGTCTTCTCAGGGTCGACATCGATGCCACGATGGCATACGACGAAGCCGAGAAATTTCCTAGAGGTAACGCTGAAGGCACACTATATGAGATTCATCGTTAAATTGTGGTGTCACAATTTGTTGAAGACAGTTTCAAGATCAGCCAGGTGGTTTGAGCACTTTCTTGATTTAACCTCCAAATCATCGATGTAGAACTCAATGAATTTTCCCTAGAAGGGATTGAATATGCGGTGCCTGGTGCACTGATATGTGGAACCAAAATTTTTTAGACCAAAGGGAATCACCTTATAATAGAACACTACCTGAGGGCCCCTAAAAGCAGTAGCTTCTTCATCTCCTCATGCCATTCAGATCAAGTTGTATCTATAATATCCATCCATGAAAGAGAGGGCCTTATATCTGGTGATTGCATCGATCAAAAATTCTATGATCGGGACCGGGAAATCATCTTTCGGGAAGTGCTAATTATGGTCCCTGAAGATGATGAAGGTCATAATCTATTCGTTCTTCTTTTTGACAGGGATTATCTTTTCCATCCACATTAGATATTTTACTTCTCACATGAAGATGAATTTGATCATCTTGTCAACTTCAACCTCTATTTTGGAAGCATGCATCATGGGGGTCCTTCTAGATACCTTCTTATAGCCCAAGTGGTCTTCTAGAAAACCCCAATGATGAGTGGAAACCTCAAGATCGAGTCATGGAATTTATGTGTAATTCTAGGAAAACACATCTTGATTATTCTTTAGGAAGGATTCATATGTTTGCTTCTCCTCAATATAAATAGTCACACTAATCATAGTTGCTCGCAGATCATCTTATTGTGACCAGGTTTATATCCCTAAGTCCCTCGATTGTGGTGGAGACACCCTCTTCAAATGTAAAAGGGGCATCTTTGAAGTCTTCTTGTTCTTCTTTATCATCCTCTTCATCATCTTCTTCCTCTTATGATGGATATAGGATTCTCCAGATGAACTCTCCAATTTTGGGAGTGAAATAATCTTTTGCCTTTGTGAGTAAGGTGGGGATAATTTGTGGTCTCGAGGATGGGTCTGAAGCATCTTTGTTAGATATTTTCCTGAAATCATAAGAGTCATCCCATTCTTCCATGTATCTGGACTTGGTGGACATAACGGAGATCATGCATACAATGGATTCTCTATCCAGGCTTTCACTTATGCATTCAACGTGGTTGATGGGTAATAAAAAATCTTCCCCAAGCTATCAGAGATAGTCAGTGGGAGCTATTTCCAATCCATTGGGGTAGTGATCCAATCAATGTCGTTGGCCAAATACCACTTCTGTTTTAGTTTGTAGAACCTTGTGTCAATGTAATGTGACTCATAGGACTCAAATAGAGATTTATTGGCATGAAATGTACCATTTTTTCCCATTAGTACAATATTTGACGCACTGATGGTATGATGATAGAATTATAGCATGATGATGCAGCTAGGCCCTCCCTAATAGGACGTTGGAGGCCATACTTTCCTACACTACCAGGAAATCAGAATCCAATATGAGGTCTCTAATCCATGTTTTATTCTTGATTCATCCCAACAAATTCTTCTCACTTTTGTCATATCCCAGCATAGTTGTGGTGCAGGGTGTCAAACTGTCTTCATCATATCCCATACGACGAAGTGTTCACAATGGGAGAAGGTTGACTCCAGATCCTTTGTCGATGAAAATCCTCCACACATCAATTATATTTATCTTAAAGGACACATATAAGGGGTTTATGTGTCATTTCATGATGGCGTCTTTATCCCTATATATGAAGGAGATGACAGAGTGACATTATTCAGGATTGTCTTTTGTCTGATAGACTTTGGCCACTAATACTTTGGCCTTGAATTCCTGGGGACTTTGTAAGGATTCAATGAGCCCCTCCCTATGGTCTGCGGACAGACTCAAAGCATCCACGGTTGATAGATTTTCTAGTGATGAAGCTAGCTTCATTAGAATATCATATTTATACTCTAAAGGTCGACACTTCCCAGCTCAAGGATGCAATTCAACAGAAACTTTAGGGTCTTGATCTTTTGATGTAGATGGCATGTCCTCTCTGAAAGGAGTTGTTGGCACTACGATTCTTTTCTGGGTTCGGCCAGACTGGTTCATCCATATGCCTTGGGAAATTTGATATTTGTTTTTCCTTAGATGGATACTCTAAGATAACCAGGCTTAGATTTCTATTGGCAGGTGAAGAGGAGAATTCCAGTTCCTGTTGTGTCAACCGGAGGGTCCTTCCGTGAGTTTCTACGATGTTAACAGTTTGGGTTATAGCGTGGCCAGAAAGGTGACTCCTGCCATGATCATGCCATCCAGGACACTGTTAGACTCTACAACCTCTTCCTAAAACTCTCCTTTTGGGTGTGGGTAATTCAGGTTTTTGGACACTGGCACCATCGGAGAAGGGGTTCACCAAATGAATGACATTAATGGAGTCAAAGATCAGTTCTTGATCCGACAATGTTTCTGTCTGACTATCTCCTTCTGATGGTTCCATTTGGAGGGGTAGTTCCTGTTGTACCAAGTCTGCTTGCATGAAGTCCAAAATTCTTAGGAATGGCTTTGGATTTGGTGGCAGCCTATTTTCATTCCCCTCCATTCGGCCCTTGTGGACCTCAAAGGACTACAGCGATGAGGATGATGACTACATTGCATCAGGAACTTTTGGGGCATGGTTGGTTGTTTCAACTGATCTTATAGAATACCATGAACTCAGTTTATTGTTTTTTGAGTCATCCAAATGTCAAATTTTTTCTCCTTTTTTATAGTGATTGTCTGCCATTCCTCTTATTCTCTTGAGATTGAGGTAGAAACATACACCACTTGTGTTAGCGGCATACTCAACTTGACTTTCCCAAAAGCCACCATCATTTACAAGAGATACTTGAAGTTGAAACATTCTTAGATGGTGTTTCATAGTAACTGGTGATGGGGAAAATAATTTGGATGGTCGTCGAGACCCACTTCATCGGCTCACTTTGGATCTGGTAGCTAGAGCAAGTTGTAATTCATGGTGACTATTAATTATCCATTGAACTGGTCATCTCGTAATGAGAAAACTTTATTTCTTCACTCCTCAAACTGTTTTTAGCACCCCTTCATTCATATTGTAGAGGTGGACGTGGATAATGGCATCATGGGTGTCCCACACAATTTGGTGGATGCCTCGCAACTGGATTTGGTGTTGGGGGTGGCTTAACTGTGACAAAATCAGTTTCAACATTCCTCGCTCTTTTTAATGGGGAAGATGGGGCCACTCGGGATGTGAGATTGGTCCACTGCAAGGAGTCTTATATCATTTATGCATTGTTATAGAAGTCTTGGAACCCACTTGTGTATTTCACCAGGATGAGTGGTGTTTGTAATTCATCATGAAGATTATCAATGCACATAGAGAGCATTTCATCTTGGGGGAGCAGCCGACTCAGGGTATAATTCCGACCTTTCCATCTGGAAATGAAGTCTGAAACTCTTTGACTCTCCCACTGCTTGCAGTTCATGAGATCATTATCCATTGTCTAAGGCGACTTTGAACTGAATTGGAAGATAAACTGTCACCGAAGGTCCTCCCAGCTAGTGATTGAGTTATCCATAAAGCTAGTATACCATACGAAGGTCGAGCCCTATAGGGTTCGCATGAAGCATCTGAGTTTTACTACTTCTCTCTACTTCAGAGTGCCCATCACAGGGTCATAGAAAGAGGCATAGTGCATTAGATGTTGTTTCAGGTTTCACAAACCATTGAACACTGGGAATACTGTGTTTTTGAAGTTTGGCAGTGGATGAACATTTCTCACCCAATCAGGGAAGGGTTTTCAATATATTTGTATCAGAGTGCACCGCCCCTACATGGATTCTAGTTGAACTATTAGTTTTTGGATGGTATTCAAGATCCATTAATTCATATCCTGCTGGGCTTGAGCTTAGGATGGTGCGGCAGTGGCCAAAGCTGGGCATGCTAGCCCTGCTAGAATTTGGGGTGGGTACCCAATCGATGTATCCTTTGTGGGTTTAACTTAATATGCTCTAGATGCCTTCCTAGTAGGGGAAGTATTGATGTCCTTGAAGGACCCCTAAACACTCCGAGGGGGGAGGGGTGAATTAGGGCGTCAAATTTTTCTTTTTAAAGTTGTGGATCCTGTCCCCATGTTTGTAAGAACTTGTTAATTATATCAGTCAAATGAAAGCAGGGATATAACACATCACTTTTACTTGGTTCACCACAAAGGGCTGCATCAAAGAAGCATATGCTTATAGTGTGTCAGTCATACCTAAATCCATTAATCTTCACAAGTTTTGGAGTACACGAGTTTGGTCACAGTCACTCTATTCTAGGCACACTACCCTTAAAAAAGTTCTAGAATAGCTCACCTCATCCCTCGAAACACTTCTATAAACTCCACCTAGCTCACTGCTATGAGAGAGGTCAAACTCAGTTTATCGACTTGAAGTTCTCTTCAATAGATTGACATCAAAGTATTTGTCTCTATCCAGTATGAGAAAATTCTTGCATCAAAGACCCTAGTAGATTCTCACTAAAATCCCTAATCACTCAATACAGATACTCAAAGCAACCCTTCAAAATTCTCTCTGCCTCGTAGCACACAACCCTTCACGGAGATCACTATCTCATGGAGAAACCTAATTCACGATGCTCACTGAGCCAGTGCAGAACCCTTGTCTTCGCAAATCTCACCTGACATAGAAGCATTGGCATCATTCAAGTCTTTGAATGTCTCTTCGCGAGGCTCAATCTCACATAGAACAACCTACTTCGTGGAGCTCCCATTGCTTCGTGAAGTCAAAGAGATCCAAAATTTTGTCTCTCAAAAAATTGTCCGGAATGAAGAGGGGTGGCATCTTATTTATAGTATTTTTTGAATGGGGATCTCCTCTTCTTAAGGTGTGAAATCTAGATTGGCTTAAATCGTCTTCGCAACGCTTCCTCCATCTCACAAAGCTCTGCTGAAATTTACGATTCACAGATCTCTTTGTAACCACAGAGCTCTCCCTCAAAAGTCTTCTCACCATTGCAAAGCACCACCACAAAGCTCCATTCCTTCGCTATTAGTTATGATCATCATAACCGCAAAGAAACACCATCTCAAATTATGAAGCTTCATTTCTTCAAAATTCTTATGCTAGTCTTCTCGAAAACCATGGATTTTCCATAAAAAATAATCATTGATTCTAGAAGAATGCCTTTCATGAAGCTTAGATATGAAACTCTCATAATCGTAGAGCACACCATCTCAATTCTTAAAGTCTATATGAAATCCACTTCAAAACTAGTTACTTCTTGAACTGTATAATCCCTTTCTTTAAAATATCCTTGATCATCCATTAAGGAATTGATAACAAACACAAACCATTCTCATTTTCCAGCAAATAACAGCCTTGGTTCCAATATTTCTTCTGGGGTCGGGTTTAAGTAGGTTAACGGTCACGAAGCAGGTTTGGATGGGTCTCCAAGATTGACTTCATTTACCAGGATGAGTTATTATGGAAGGGGAAGATCTTATGGGAATAACTGCTGACATTACACAGGGGGAACACATCCGGCAAGATAGAACCCTCTACGCAGCTCGACATTAATTCACCTAAACTCTTTCATTTCTTCCTCATGCTTGGATAATACTTCCACGAGAGTGAGGGAAACATTATCAAGGGGAGGAGGAGGTGGTCTTGGACTGGGTTATACCAAATACGCACAAGAGGGGGGTGAATTGTGTCTTTTAAAAATTCTTCCCGAATCGTGAAGATGGAAGAGTCTATCCTTTTATGTTTATCAGGTTGTTTATGTAGTGGAAAATAAATAGTTAAAGAACGCAAGGATGTATAGTGGGTCAGGGAACAGAAGGCCCCTAGTCCACTCCACCAACGCTCTACTCTATGAGCTTGGTGATTTTCACTATCTCATCCTCTTATCAACAGACCCTCCACAACTGAGTGTAGGTAGTTGACACCTTTACAAGCTAAGGCTGAAACAGATCCTTCTAGTTCATACACAGAACCAAATACATATCTTAGTATGATAAGCCTATTACTCAAAATAAAAAGAGTATTTTTATGAAAAAAATACTTTCTAGTTGTTCTTCACAGTTCCACCAGCATGCAACTGACAGTCGATGGTTCTTCGTCTTCAGAAGAATAATCTTCAGGTATAAGTAATTTTGAGGAGATCCGATTGCAGTAGATCTTGAAATGAATTTAGAAACTTTAATAATAGTTGATTCACAAAAGATAATCGATGTAGGATTGGTGAATCTTAAACATGTTTCTTCTTTTCATAAAAATAGAGTTTGATAGATCTTGGTAGTAGCAGATATGTGACTCATATATCTCTTTGAAAATTGTAGTCGTAAATAATTTGAGAGCTTATACTTATGATCCTTTTTGTGATGATTTGTCTCTACTTTTTAATAAAAAATATCACAGATATATATAGAAGAAAAAAAGAATTTTTTACTTTCAAAAATTAGATCGATAAAAGTCACCTTTAGAATCGTGATATTCAAATGTTTGAATAATAGAGTAGTCACAACTCCCCTGAATATTCGGTATGAAAATATCCTCTTAAATTGAATAGTTTAATCATAAATAGACAACTTTGAATTAGTAAAAGTTGTTCTTTCAAATCAGGCTTTTAATATGGATTGGAGTCAGCATAATAATCTACATAAAGACCTTTTCTCAATAAATCCATATTTTAAATATCTGACGCCAAACGTAGGTTTGAACTACATAGCATTACTTATCTGAACGTAAGGTTCACAATGTAAGGTTCACAACCTAAGAGTCACAACATAAGGTTCACAACATAAGGTTCACATCGTATGGTTGATCAACCATACATTTCTCTTCAAATCTCAAATGTACGTTGTATAATTCATACTTTTATCATCTTCTAAACGTAAGGTACATGATTCATACTTTTTGATACAATGTAAGGTTGTTTACAAAAGTAAGGTTGATGAACCATAATTTTGAGAAACAAACATAATATTTTATACTAATGTACGGTTCTTTTTCCATACTTTTCTGATATCCTGAATGTAAGGTTCCTTCCAAACGTAGGGTTCTTCTTCCATACTTTTCTATGATAACATATGGTTGATTAACCATACTTTTCTGATATCTCGTAAAGTAAATGACGGTTTACATCCTTACGTGATCCTCCTCAACATAGGGTATGAACAGTGTTTCCAAAACATGCTAAAGTGATTTCTGAACACGTAGAACATGAACAGTGTTTCTAGAATGCGCTAAAAAGATTTCCGAACACGCAGAGCATGAAAAGTGTTTGCAAAACATGCTAAAAAGATTTCCTAACACTTTAAAAAATATTCCATGTCGATTCAACACTTTAATATTTTTCCAAAAATAGAAAAATAAAGAATATTAATTTCCTGAAATACACTTAAGATAAAATCATTATAATAACAAACAAGGGTATTTGTGAACATCAAAATCATCATAAAGAGATAGAGTATTGTTATCAACAATCTCCCCCTAATAATAATAAATTATTGTTGAAAACAACACTTTCTCTACAATATCCCCCTTTTTAATGATCACAAAACCCATGAAATAACAAATGAAATTATCTTACAAAATTAATTTCATATAGTTTAGAATTTTGTAAAGATAAAATAGTATTTAATTTTTAAAAAATTATTTCAAAAAGAAATAAACATTGTGTTATACATAGTTATATATACATATATATATATATAAACAAACATGCAAAATTTTACATTTTATCCCCCTTTACAAAGTAAAATAATATCTCATCCTTTATAAATAAAGAAAATAAAATTTTGTGTTTATCCAAAAATTTCTCCTTTCATGTTTATCTGTATTTCTCCCCATTAAAGAAAGAATGAAAAAATAAAATGTATTTTCTCTCCATGAGTAGAAGATTCAAAAGCATGAAATAAAATGTTGTGTTTATTCAAATTTCTCCCCCTTTTTGTGATATAAAAAAGAATGATAAAATAAGGAATATAACACTTTTTAATATTGCACTAAACTTATGTAAATGCTATAATAAACTATTTATTAGTATTTGAAACTAGATTACTAACATTATTACATAGAAAGTATAGTAAAACAAATTAATAACACATAAACATGGGATGAAAATATATTTTATTGAAAATATAAGTACAAGTACAGTAACGAAAATGGTAATCAAGGTTTGGCTCAACAAAGGTTTGAAACTGGTATCATCTTCTCTAGATTACTTCCTTGATTTCTGCTAACTAATTCCTTAGCCTCATCATTAATCCATCTCCCAACTGGATAATGAGATCTATTTCCTCTTGATTCAGATGAATATCCACAATCGAATTGACTCTAAAAAACTCATGCAGCCTTTATCCCTTTTCAATAAAAAGAGTAAACTTATCTATGAATTTATTCAAAAAATTTCTTATTCCATGTTCACTTGAAGTTAAATACTCAACAAGATGATTTTTTTTGTCTAACAAGATAGACAATGGAGCACTGTTGCACTAAAGGTCCTGTAATCTGTCATTCATATTGCTCATTGCTATTTTAATGGACTGAAATCTCCTAATCATATCAGACAAACTACCTGAGGTACCTGCTTGACTATTCCTGACAGTTGCGAATTTTTACTCCATGAAATCATAAAATATTCCAAATTTGACTTCATTACCACCTTAGATTTAAATTTTTTAACTTCAACCAACATATCCTTCTTAAAAACTTCAATTTCTTTTTTTGAAATAGAACTGGTTTTCAAATTATGAAATATATGATTTTTCCTTTCTAATTCTTTTCTCAATGTAGCATTTTCTGATTCAACTTTGGTTGACTTTATATACAGTTCCTCAACTTCTGCATTCATAGAATCAGAGGCACCTTGTGCTTGACTCTCAGTTTGATCTTCCACTGGATTTAATAGAACCAATGGTATGTATTCATCATATTATTTCTCTTCATCCTCTCTCTATACTAGCTTCTCTACGGATTTTTCTTTCGAGTCCTTCCCTGACTCATCCATATAAAAATATTCATTAATATTTTCAATTAGGATTTCAGAAAGGTTCTCTGCATGATTCATATTAATAGGTTCTTTATCCTCCTGAGTATCTTCTTCATTGATTTCATCAAAGATAGGATCCTCTAATACAGGTTCCACTTGAGCTAATTCTTCTTGAACAATCTCAGTAGGCTGTATAGGTTGAACAGATTCAGGTCTAGACACTTCAACTTCTCTAGGCTTTTCAACATTTTGAGGCACAATTTCTCTTTCCTCTTGAGGAGTCACCTCAGTCTGAGAAACTTTTGGTTGTTCAAATTTCATATACTGCATATTCTCTAATAAATCTGTAACTTATTAGATCTCCAGTTGTAAGAGAAAGACTTGGAGTAGTTTCCTCACCAACTGGAATCTCTCTCTTCCTTGTAATTTGAAGTCCTCCTTCATTTGTAGTTGTATCAACAACTTCAAATCTTAATATTCTTGAAGCTCCACTTTCTCTAGATTCTGCCATGCCTTGCTTAGATTTAGAAAATTGCTCCCCCTAAGCCGAGTCCTGGTCTTCCTTAGCTCCAACAGGCATAAGATTTCCTTTCATAGTACTCAAGAAGAAGCCAATATTCCTTAGAGTTCCAGTATTGAAAACATTGATGTCATGTCATCTTACTATATCATCTATTATTCTCACTATATCATAATTAAATAGTAATTTTGAAATGAACCTTCCAAAGGGATAGAAATTCATTCTAGACTTTGTTTGAAATCAGTATTTGATATATCTTACCATATAACTCTAAACATTTAACCTGATTTCACACATAAGAAAAACATTATGTAAATGTTCGGAAACAAAATCTTCTCCATCTCTAACATCCTAGGAGGGATCCCTGTTTTCAAAAACATAACAATAATCTTATGACCAGGTTCCATATCCTTCACTAAATTATTTCTTATACTTGTAGAACCAAATAAAAATGGAATACTGTCCTCTAGATTATGTTCATAATCTCCAATATTCCTTAAGTCGAAATGATAAACTCCCTCATGAGGGTAGTTTATGATTCTAGCTATTTCCACAGATGAAACTGAAAAATCCCGATCTTCAATTTTCGCAAATATGGTGCCCTCTGTATCTCCAAGATTGAATTGAATAGATTTTAAAAAGTGATGAAGCTCCTCCTCATTTAGAAACTCTGTATTTTCTCCACTAAAATTTTTCTAGAGATTCTAAAATGCGAGGTCTTTCCTTAGAATCATATTCTTTTGATACTGCCATTCCAGGTCTACTACCTTTACCTGTAGAATCTTTCTTCATGTCGTGCACTGATGCTTGGAATTACTAGCTTCTCCTTCCTCGGTTCTCTGTGTCTTGGACATTTCTATTTAAAATTTATATATGCTCAAAGTATTAGGGTTTCAAATATTTAGTTTTTGGGTAGACAAGAGTGGTAAGTTTTTTCGGTTTCGAAATTTTTTGAAAGAAATAAAAGAGTTTAGAATTTCAAATGGTTTCTGACATCCTTGATTCCTATTTAATTACAAACATAGTAATTATTAAATTATTTAAAATTAACAATGTACGCAAAAAAAATTAAAACAGTACAGATGAAATTTTAAATTATTCTAAAAACAAGTAACTAAATTTATTAAAATGAAATATTGAAAGAAGAATTAAAATAATTAAATAAGAAAAATTAAAAATAAAAATTTCATTTAAAAATAAATAAACTTAGCTCCCCCTTAATAAAATCAAACCTTGAATTGAGATGTGCTTTAGTAACAATATCACCTAATTTAATTTCAGTACTTATAAATTCTAAGACTATATCCTTTTTAAGAACATGATCTCTTAGAAAGTGATGTGTGATATATATATTCTTAGTTCTAGAATGATTAATAGGGTTTTTTGAAATATTTATAGCACTTTTATTATCACATAAAATATTTTTATTATTAAAATTTAGTCCAAAGTCCATAACAGTGTTTTTCATCCACAAAACTTGTGCACATCAACTTTCTGTAGACACATATTCTGCCTTGGTTATTGACAAGGAAACTGAGTGTTGTTTCATACTAGACCATGAAACTAATGATTTTCCTAAAAAGTGACAAGTCCCTAAGGTTATTTTTATATCTAATATATAGCTTCCAAAGTTAGAATATAAATATGAAATTAAATTAAAATCATAAATTTTTGGATAGAGAAGAGATTGAAAAATAGTTCTTTTTAAATATCGAAATATTATATTAACAACACTTAGATGAGATTCTTTAAGATTAGATTAAAATCTTGCACAAAGACTTATTGAGTACATTATATCCGGCCTGCTAGTTGTAATGTAAAATAAACTTACAATCATACCTCTATATAACTTGTTGTCAACTGATTTTCTAGTTTCATCCAAATCAATTTTTATATTAGTACACATAGGAGTTATATATGTCTTGCTATTTTCAAGTCCAAAATTTTTCAGTAAATCAGTAATGTATTTGATTTGATTCAAAACATTTCCAAAATATTTTTTTATAGATTTTAAGTCCTAGAAAGAAATCTAATTATCCCATCATACTCATTTCAATTTGTTTTTGCATTAAATTTGAAAACTCATGACAAAGTGTTTTTTTGTTGAACCAAAAATTAAATCATCAATATAAATTTGAACCAATAAAATATTAGAGTTAAAAATTTTCTTAAAAAATGTTGGATCTGTCATCCCAATAGTAAAATCATTTTTCAAAAGAGAAGAAATTACTATTTCATACCAAGCTCTAGGTGCTTGTTTAAGGCCATAAAGATCTTTAGTATGTTTAAAAACAGAATCTAGTTTTTGTGAATTTTCAAAACTAGGAGGTTTCTCAACATAAACTTCCTCCATTAAATATCCTTATAAAAAGGCAGACTTAATATCCATCTGAAATAATTTAAAGTTCATATGAGATTCATAGGATAAAAGGATTCTAATAGCTTATAATCTTTCTATAGGTGCAAAGGAATCATCATAATCTATACCTTCTTCCTGATTATATCCTTTAGCTATTAGTCTTGATTTATTTCTAGTTATTATTCCTTGATTATCTTGTTTATTTATAAAGACTTATTTAGTTCCTATAACATGATAGTTCTATGGTCCTTCAACTAATTTCCAAACTTCATTTCTTTTGAACTAGGTTGGTTCTTCTTGAATTTCTATCATCCAACATTCATAAACTAAGACTTCTTATAATGTATTAGGTTCTAATTGGGATAAAAAGGTAGAGAATTCAATAATATTTTATATATTTATTCTATTTTTTATTCCAGTGTCAAGGACTCCTATAAAAATTTATAATGGGTAATTCTTTAAGGTTCTAGACAGGCTAGGTAGTACACTGTTCGGTTCTTCAATGTTATTTTCTTCTGAACTATACTGAATTTTATTTATATCTTTTTCAAAATCATCTTTCAAGTTCTCAAGTCTCATGTTATCATTAGAGTCAGATTCATCAATTTGATCTTTCCTTTTATCAAAGGGACCAAATTCATCAAATTTTACATGAAATGATTATTCAATAATCCTTGACATTTTATTAAAATTTATATATGATTTGGAAGTAGCAGAATATCCTAAGAAAATACCTTCTTCAGGTTTGGATCAAACTTACCAAGATTTTCCTTGGTGTTTAAGCTGTAAACCTTGCATCCAACAACTTTAAAGTAATATAATTTAGGTTTTCTATTATTCAAGAGTTAATAGAGTGTCTTTTTAAAATTAGTATGATTAAAACTCTATTCATTATATAACAGGATGTTCTTACAACTTCTAAATAGAAATAGGTAGGAAGTCTTTATTCATTTAGCATAGTCCTAGCCATTTCCTGAATAGTTCTATTTATTCTTTCAATAATCTTATTTTGTTGAGGTATTATTGGTGTAGAGAAGGTGTGTTTAAAACCCATATTTGAGAAAATGGAATTCAATTATAGATTATCAAATTCTCCACCATGATCACTTATTAATGAAATTATTTTAAAACCTTTTTCGTTTTGAACAGCTTTGCAAAAACACTCAAATATAGTAAAATCTTCATTTTTAAATTTTAGAAATAAAATCCATGTAAATCTAGAATAATCATAAATTAATACATATACATATAATTTACTATCCAAAATTTTTATTCTTGAAGGTCCAAACAAATCCATATGGATAAGTTCTAGAGGTTTAGATGTAGCAATTTCGTTAACAGATTTGAAGGATGATTTGGGCTACATTCCAAGTTGACATGCATTACAAAATTTATCACTTTCAAATATGAGACTAGGAAAATCAGAAACTAATTGTTTCTTAGATAACTTATGTAAAATATACATATTTTAATTTCCAAGTCTTTTATGCCAGATCCACAATTCATTTATCTTAGTAGTTAAGCAGTTTACTTTTTGTTTACATAAGTAATTTATGTTCAGGGTATAAACATTATCAGTTTTGGGTGATCTAAATTTAATCAATTTATGTTTAAAAATAGAATAACAGTTGTTAGAAAAATCAAAAAAAATATCCATCATCACAGATTTGTGACATACTTATCAGGTTGTGTTTCAATCCTTGTACATAGAGTACTTTATTGATTGAGATTGCTTCTGGATCTCCAAAAGTTCCAATTTCAATTATCTTACCTTGGGCATTGTCACCAAATGTGACTATTTCACCATCCTTTTGAGTTAGAGTTTTGAAATTTGATGATTTTCCACTCATATTCCTAGAGTATCTATTGTCCATATACCATAAAACGTTTTGGCTTCTGTGACCTCCTTCCTGCAAAGGCATTTAAATAAAGGTTTGTTTTGATACCCATATTCTGTTGGGTCCAGCAGTGTTAGCCAGCAAAGTCCTAGGAATCCATAATTGCTTTGTTTTTCTATAATCAATAGAATCATATAAAATTCTTTCAACAATGTCTTTCTTAATACCACTTATTTTTAGTTTCCTTAAATAACTATTTTTAGATATGTGACATTTTCTTCCATAGTAGTTGAAAATTTTACCATTTTTACTTGGAACAAAATAGTGCTTATACAGTTTGGGTTTCTCACCTTTACTGCCTATTCCTTATCTTTCCTTTTTAATCACATTCTTTCCAATAATTTCATTTAGTGTATTTTCTCATTTTTTAAAAATAAGAGCTTCACTTTTGTAAGATTCTACTTTTATTTGTAGGGTTTTTATTTTAGTTTCATTATCTATACAGTTTGTGTTTGATGAGTTATATTTTTCAATTAACTATTGATGTTGTTTTAGCAGAGAGTCTTTTTCTCCTAAAATAGCAATGTGAATATTTTTCAGTGATTTATGTTTTTTAATAAGGAATCATATTTCTCTTTCAACATATTTTAGTAGGCTGCATGTTTTTTTATTTGGATAACTAGAACTAGAATCAGAATCAGAATCATATGAGTAATAATATTGTACCTCATAAGATTCTTCCATAAAGCACATGATTACTTTCAGATTTGATTCTTCTTTTTTTCTGAGTCATACTTTGATGAGCTTCTGGAGTCTTCAGAAACACTCCAAGTAGATTTCATCTCTCTTTTTTCTTTTTGCTCATAATAATTGTTTTAAAAAAAATTCTTTTTCTTTTCTGCTTTTAATTGAGTATAGTTAGGTCCAATGTGACCGATATTTTTTCATTCATAGCATCTAACTTACCTTGCTTCTTTTTCATCCTTTTTGAAGGATTTTATGAATTAATTCTTCTTTTTTTAGAATTTACTGAACTTTCTAGATAGCTGAGCCAGTTCCACATTTTAATTAGATGAATCAAAACACTCTGATTTCACTTTTATTTCATTCTTCATTTTTCTTCTTTTCTTTTGAGATGTTACCTTCAAAGCACTATTTTCTATTTTGATTAAAACTTTATGCTCATTTTCATCATCTTCCATTTCAGATTCATACATCATAAGAGTTAAAATTAACTCTCTCATGGTAAGATCTTTGACTGGTGATGATTAAATAATAGCTGTTGAAATTCCATTCCATCCAGTTTGTAGTACACTCAGTACTTTCAGAGCATAATCTGCTTGTTTGATAGGATATCCCAAGGCAAAGATATTGTTAACAATTTCTGTAAGCCTTCCATTCATCTGGGTGATTCTTTCTCCTTCAAACATTATGAATGTGTCAAATTTAAATTTAGTTATGGTATACCTCATTTGTCTGACATTGTTTGTTCTTTCATAAGTTACAGTAATTGTCTTCCACATTTCATAAGTCATTGAGAACTGAGATACTCTGTTGAATTCATTTTGTCAAAGACCACAAATGATAGCATTCATAGCTCTCGAGTTTATGTAGTACTCTGATTCTGTATCAGCACTCCATGTTTCTGGTTTCTCTGGAATCACATAGGGAGTTATAATTTTTTAGTAGACTCTGTATCCAAGGTTCTTTATGTAAATAATCATCCTTTATTTCCAGCATCCATAATTTTCACCGATGAAGTAGGGAGCTCAAACCATTGACATAACCTTCTCATGTGTTAGCCATTGTGATCTTTATAATCCAAAAACTTTTAGTTTGTTATAGATTTGACAAAAGCTACTCATCTGATACCATTTTTTGGATCAGGTTATACCAAATACGCACAATGGGGGGGGAATTATGTATTTTAAAAATTCTTCACGAATCATGAATATGATCGAGTCTATCCTTTTATCTTTATCAGGTTGTTAATGTAGTGGAAAATAAACTGTTAAAGAACCCAAGGATGTATAGTTGTTCAGGGAACAGAAGTCCCCTAGTCCACTCCACCGATGCTCTACTCAATGAGTTTGGTGGTTTTCACTATCTTGTCCTCTTATTAACAGACCATCCATAATTGAGTGCATGCAGTTGACACCTTTAGAAGTTAAGGATAAAATAGAGCCTTCTGGTTCATATATAGAACTGATAGTATAAGAAGCCGATTACTCAAAATAAAAATAGTATTTTCTTGAAAAAATACTTTCCAGTTGTTCTTCCCAGTTGCAACAGCACAAAACTAACAGTTGATGTATCATCGTATTCAGATCGAATAATCTTTAGGTAGAAGTATTTTTGAGCCAATCCAGATGTAGTAGAGCTTGAAATTAATTTATAAACTTCAACAATAGTATATTCACAAAAGATAATCGATGTAGAATAGGTAAATCTTCAACGTGTTTCTTATTCTTCAAAAAAATAGAGTTTGATAGATCTTGGTAACAACAGATCTGTGACTCGTATATCTCTGTGAAAATTGTAGTCGTAAATAATTTGAGATCCTAGACTTCTGATCCCTTTTTGATGATTCGTATCTATATGTAACACAAAATATCAAAGATATATACAGAATAAAAAAAGAACATTTTCCTTTCAAAAATTATATCCAAAAAATTCTCCTTTAGATTCACGATATTCAAATGTTTGAATAACAGAGTAGTTGTAACTCCCCTGAATATTTGGCATGAAAATATCCTCTTAAATCAATCCTTTGAATCACAAATAAATGTATTTGAATCAGCCGAAGATGTTCTTTAAAATTGGTCTTTTAATCTGGCTTGAAACCATCCTAATAATCTGCATAAAGATTGTTGCTCAATAAAGCCATATTTTAAATCTGCAACACCAACCGTAGGGTTGAACTGCATAACATTATTTCTCAGAATGTAAGGCTCACAATGTAAGTTAAACAATGTAAGTTTCACAATGTAAGGCTGATAAACCATAATTTTCTATTAAACTCTAAAACATACGGTGTATAATCCATACTTTTATCAACTTCTAAATGTAAGGTACATGATCCATAATTTTTGATATAACGTAAGATTGTTTACAAAAGTAAGGTTGATGAACCATAATTTTGAGAAAGAAACATAACATTCCATACTAACATAGGGTTCTTCTTCCATACTTTTCTGATATCCCAAACGTAAGGTTCATTCAAAACGTAGGTTTTTTCTTCCATACTTTTCTCTAGTAACGTATGGTTTCTTAACCATACTTTTCTGATATCATGTAAATTAAATGACAGATTCTATCCATGAACTATGCTCCTTAACGTAGGGAATGAAAAGTGTTTCCAGAACATGCTAAAGTGATTTCTGAACATGCAGATCATGAACAGTGTTTCTAGAACATGCTAAAAATATTTCCGAACACGTATAGCTTGAATACTGTTTCCAGAACACGCTAAAAATATTTCATAACACGTTATCAAATATTCCATGCCGATTAAACACTTTAATATTTTTCCAAAAATAGAAAAATAAAAAATATTAATTTCTTGAAATACACTTAATATAAAATCATTAGAATAACAAACAAGGGTATTTGTGAACATCAAAATCATCATAAAGAGATAGAGTATTGTTATCAACAATCTTTCCTAATAATAATAAAGTATTATTGAAAACAACACCAGCTTAATAGGTGGTTCATATATGACTTTGTATTTATTCTTCTCTTTATTGGGGCTTCAAGAGGGATTTGATGACAAGTTAATTGAGGGGGAGCCCAAATTTAGGACTGCTCTTTGGTTCCAGATATGCACACCATTTGGCTCGGTGTGGGATGCCTCTAGGAGGGAACCATCTTCCCTTTAATCCTCTCCATTTGTTTCATTTCATGTGAGATATGTGGGGTTGAAGTTTACCACATTCACTGATGTATACCGCATTGGGGGTGGTGTACCCGGTGCAGAATGGTCGGAAGGATTTCTACATCCTTTGTTGAACTTTATCCTTCTATTATGTAGTATTCTACGCATTTCTTGGTGAAAATTGACCCAAAGGGAGCCCTGATCAGACCTCGTAATGTGCTTTTGTCTTGGAGGGTGTAAAACATGAGACGAGGAGGAATGAGTGACTTATATGCTCATCTTTCTATCCAAATGGGAGAAGACAGACGTCCGTTATGTGGGAACTTGAGGTAAAAATGCCCACAGCCCTGCGGGATGGGGTTGTTCCCATTATTCCATTGATGCAAAACGACCCTGATTTTTTTGGTCATAGGGGGGAATTTTGGGTTAGAAATATCCCCAGACCAATGGGCTGGGGCTATTCCCGCATTTTGATGGAATCCGCCACCATTGCCACCTTTTCGATTTCATGAACTCCCGTGTGGGTGTAAGCCAAGTATAGAATTGGACGTGCGTGAGGTCTATGAGACTTTGAAGACATGATCACTTCTGTATGGTTGATTTATCTTATTATGGAAGCCTACTGGATGTTCTTGATTTCCTAGTTTAGAATATTTTCAATGGCTTCATCTCTTCGATCTTGACACTTTTGAGACTTACTTCGGGCCTATTTTTGTTGAGTATCCCATCTTTCCTAAGTAGGTATCTCATTTGATTACTGCCTTTGGGTAATGATATTGTAAGATTTCATTTTCAATGAAGTTTTCTAGATGGGACACAGGGTTAAGTGTAGAGATCCATGTTCTCCCCATCCCCAAATATGATCTCCAGTTGGGGCTTCGCCAATGAGGTGATGCAACTTGTGTAGTGCATGGAGGGAAGCTAGTTCAAGGTTTTTCTTTCGGCTTTCCGATTGGTGCTGCCATGAAGATGGGAGGGATTCCATGTACATTAGATGGTGAAGATCCCCTAACATGTTTACGTGGTCTACATACCCTTCGTAAGGCATGAAATTTTCTTTTAGCTAGCAAATTCTCATCCATATGTTGAGGCGAATTTCATGCATACCTTCACCAAACAACTTCCCTGGTATGTCGAAGTAAGAAGTGGTCGTAGTCCAATACATCATAGGTATATTATCTTTATCTACTTGTCTTCTAATGATCAACATAAATTGTTGTTATTCTTATGAGTTCTCCTCTACTTGATATTCCCAGCTTGACTACTTCTTAATAATTTCCTTCCAAGCAGCCAGGATAATGGGAGCCTCATTGATATGTGAATAGTGCGGGGGTGGCTTAAAAGATGAGTATGGCCCCGGACTGTCCTATGGTTGAGAAAGGATATCAATAATCATAGATAGAGTGACTAATATGTCTGACCCTATCTTTTCGAGGGACTTATCATATAAGGGTTTTCTCACATTTGTTCCAGCAAGGGGAGGTCCTTATTTCCAGTATGAATTTTGATTATGGGTAGGACCTATGAAATCAGTTCTGCAATAGAGAGGGATACCATTTCAAATTTATTCCCGACCATGGGGAGTTTCCCTACAACATATACCCTGGGGAGGAACTTTAGGGAGGGATGCAATGGTTGGAGGACCTTCTCGCTATTTTATTTCACTGAGGGGAGGACCTTATCGTTGACTGTTATGATGGAGAGGATTACTATCACACCTCAATACCTAGGTGTAGGGAAAATTTATGTAGTGTACATCTTGGGGAGGCCCTTTAGTATGTACTACAATGAGGGGAGGACCTTCTCATTTATTGATGTTACTATGGGGAGGGACTTCAAAAAATAAACCATTGTAGGGAGGGCCTTCAAAATGAGTGTCATCATGGCGAACACTACCATCATGACACAACTTCTAACTGTAGGTAGAAGCATATCTGCAGTGTATACCGTGGGGAGGACAATCAGGTCGAATGACTGCAAGGGGAGGACCTTCTTTCTATCTAATCTTTAGTTCAAGGGGAGGGATACCATGACACGTATCAGGAGATGGGATATTGTGATCAATCATTCCTGGCCCACGGAGTAAGCCCCCATGGGTGCTATGGGGAGGACCTTTCAGATCTGTTGGTCGCGATATTGGGGGGAGGACCTTCTCAATTGTTATTTCCACTTCCATCATTTGATAATGGACTAACTGGGTCTTGAGAATTTATTGATATGTCATCGAGGGAATTAAGAACCCCATCTTCCAATGGAGAAGGATCATGTTTGTACTCTTCATTTTCCGATTGTCTTTGGCGCATTTCATTTTTGAGCGATCTCTTGCGAGTAACCAGGGCCACCTTCTGTTGGTAAGGACCTTCGTAAATGGGTCCCTATCTTGTTGGGTCCCATAATTCCACTAGGATACGCCAATGTCCAACTTGAGTTTTTGCAGGGATATAGGCCCGCCCTGGAGTGACCACCATGTTTGGACGGTGTCCCCTAGTTGGAATGAGTATTTTCTCATAATCTTCTTGTCCATATATCATGGGATATTTCTTTTGAACCTCTTGGACTAGAGAAGGGATGCATAACTACTCCGGAGTGGCTTCCCAATTTTGTGAGTAAGTTATTCTATTCGAGGAAACCGGTTCATGGGCCCAGTTTCTCGCATTTTCTACCGATGAAATGATATATTGTCATATTTGGAGGATATGGTCTGGAATTGATGTCTGTTATTCCATCATTTTTCAGGACGTAATGAGATACATATTTGTCTAGAATGGGTATGAAGGCCCATTCTGATGTTGGAGCTGGAGTTTTTTCCTGATCTGGTCCCCCATGGGTTTCAAGTAGATACCACCAATTATCTTATGTTGAGATAGAGGAACAAGTATTCCACTCGTTTTATTCTCTGGTTTCTATCGTATTTGAATAGTTTCATTTGTATTCACGAGTGGGGATTTTCAAATGCTCTCTTTCTACTATATTTTTCTCATGAGCTTTGTTTTCATCAACATGAATTTGACTCTACCAATATTTTCTTTCCATCCTATGTGGATGATTGGATTGATACTCATTAGCAGATATTTGTGCCTTTGTGTAGCTGGATTCCTTCCTATTTCGATGAAAGTATTGATATTTGTTAACAGGTATTTTGCTATGTGTGTAGCTAGTTACCATCCTATTTGGATGAAGGGATTGATACACATCAGAAGGTATTTGTGCATGTGTGTAGCTGGTTGCTATCCTATTTGGATGATGGGATTGATACGTGTCAATAGGTATTTTTGACATCGTTTAGCTAGTTTCCATCCTATTTAGATGATGGGATACTTGTGCATCGACAAATATCTGCACCTGCCTGTAGTTTTCCGCATTGTCTGCATGGTGGGATCGTCAAACACTAGTAGGGACATGCATGTGCTCGTATCGTGCCATCCTATTTCTATGGTGGGCTTGAGTGGAGGGGAGGAGTTGTATTTTTTCTCGTTGAATGCCTCTGGGTTGGTATGATGGAGCAGATCCTCAGGAACTAGGGTGTTATACTATTCCTGATTATATATTTTCCGCCCTTGGCGGGCAGCCCGAGGGGCCTAGATCTTCTTGACATTAGTAGGTTCCCTCGGTATAAGGTCCTATTCAGCGTGGGGAGTTTTGGTCACCCGATTTCACCGACGACACTCTCTAGCGGGGTCCCACGAGTAGGACTAATGTATAACTGAGATAAAGTTGTCAACATTGTCTTCATCTACCTCATTATGATAAAGGAGGTACTTGTTGTCATGTTCTAGGGACAGGCTCCCAAAATGGTTTGAGATGACCACCAGGTCTGTCTTGTACTAGGGCGTCGGTTAAGGCTGAGGAGGCAACTAGTGAGCCTTCAAAGACTGGAGGGCTTGTCTCGTAGCCTCTACCATGGGGAGAGTACAATTTCAGTGGTACTCTTTGATCAGTGTGTTGGATACCCAATGTTGAAGACACTGGGTACGCGAGGGGGTCTTACTCTTCATTTGGGCCTCGACCACCTATGGGATCACTGAGGCACATGTCTACATTTCTCATTGGGAAGTCATTTGGATTGAAGTTTTCTCTACAGAAACCTGTAATATACATATATGACATACGAACCACAAAAAACGGTCAAAGTAGCATTCTCTTGAATATATGAATATTTGACGATTCATCTTAGCCTCCTCCCCCCCCCCATTTTTTTGGTGAGGAGATAGGGCTAGAGTCAGGTAAGGCTGCTACATTTGTTAAGGAATCATTTCAGGTTCACCAATTTGGTATCGACCCAAGGTGAAAGTGTTTATTGTGATGACCAAATGGTCCGATGAGAATCATCATCTATCTATTATTGTAGATAGTTTATGTCACCATATTTTTTTCAAACTGATCCGTGTCAGCATCCTTTAAATGAAGATAGGATTAACCTTGTAGGGACTAGAAAACTTTATCCCTTCAATATTATGAGGGAGGTGATACAATAAATTGTCCCCAATGATAAATTGTATGGGTCAACTACTTGTGAAATCATTCCTCTTAGGATATAAATTCCTCAAATGGTCTCCTAAAGGTTTGTTCATGGATCCATAAACACCTAACGGTCTTGGTATCCATGACTCATGGACCTTCTTTCCAAAGGCAGGTGTTTATTGGATGATTATTTATCCAACAACACTTAAGGACTCCATTGGTCGTAATGATGGGAAGTCGAGCTCACCACACCCTTGGGGGGGGGGGTTATTGCATATTTCAGGACTCTCTAATAGATTTATGTCATGTTGATATGTCTGTGAATCCTTGGTTCATTCCCGATGTGTGTTTCCACAAGCTACCCTAGGTTTTCAAGATCTTTAAAGTCATACATGGATTTTATGTTACAGAGGTAATGCTAAAATAATCCATACAAAAAGGAACTTTGGAGTTTATTATCATATAGGGGGTCAGAAGGTGACTTGATGTTGGGATTGGACAAATAAGATGGGTTTCCTATATATCCTAGGGAGTGTAATTAGAACCCATGTTGTTTGGATGAGCTAGGGATTATGCATGGAATCTGCCCATTTGGGGGGATATTGTTGGGTGGATCCTCCTAGAAGGGAACCCTTTTTCATCTCGTTCCTTCAAGGAGGCATCCTACTTATCCTGGTGTGAAGAGTAATTAGAATTATTTTAGTTCATAATTGTGTGGATATTGTAATCTTCACAAATCTCTAAGCCCATGTGAGTGATGCTCGGTGTTAGAAACAAGAGGATGTGAGAGATCAAAACAACCACACACCTCCTCTCCTACTAATGGGAGAGGGACGGTCTATGGAGGAAGAGGCCAAGGCGGCCATGGGTGAGGGCACTGAGTGGTGAACCATTTAATGTGGGATGATATTAAAGGCCATACGGCTCGGCCTTTGGGAGATTGGGGACTTACCTCAGTGGGAGAGCCCCGAAACGCGTTATAGGAAAGGGATGAGTGTCTACCTCATCCCATGGAGAAGTGAACACAACCCCTTTGACAGATCACCATTCCTCATTGAATGTAAAATCAAGTGATCAACCTTAATTCCTAGAACAAGGAAGTTCATGTTAGCATCCCAAGGTTAGACTCCGGGTTACGATGGGAATGTATACTTATAGACATCCATGGATTCTGAACCATTTTGGGGAGACCCTTTGTGACTCCACTTACCATGGGTATGTAGACTCAAAAGGCCATGCTGATGCACCTGATGATCTGATCATACGGGTCTAGTGGCTTCAGAGGAGGCTTTGACATGATGTTGTGGGACTAGTTCTTAGAGGGGCTATGGAGGACTGGACGACAACGATGTGGCGATATTGGAGCTGGAGGAAGGAATACCCAAAGATACCCCATTCCACATATTTTTTTCTTATGCGGGATGGGGGAGCTCCATATACCATAGTGGTATATGGGTAGTGGGTTCGTTCGTGTAATGAAGTAGTACACGAGCTTGGGAATGGACCACCACGCACCATAGTGGTACGTGGTATTGAATACGGTCTTTCATGCAACTTAGGGTTCCATCCACATAATGATGCAGTACGTGATTCCAAGTTAAATCTACACAGTGATACACTACACAGAGCGCCATATCGAAGGAGGGTCATGGGGACTATTGTTCATGGGGAGTTCATCTGCGATGAATATGTGGTTTGCGATTTCACCGATTAGGTTCGAGGTTCTCCAATTATTATTAAGTTTCTTTGTTATATGGTTTGAGGCTGATTATACATACAGAAATCTGGTTTTTTAATTCAGGAATCATTGATGAATCGATATAGAAGAAGGAATCATATATGAATTCATTCTTCCAACCTCTAGGGTCCCCTTGGTTCTTTCTTCATATGTTCTTTCTCAATTAATTCTGTGCTCCTTTTATAGTGAATTAGGGAAATCATATCTATGGGAATGCAACACTATTTGTGGAATCCCATGAAGAGGAATCTTGACCCATGGAAGACTTGGTCAACCAGGGTTTGCAGAGGTTGTGGTTCACAAGTCATTATTTGTAGAACCCTATCGGTTTTCTTTGTCTGCGAACTGATGAGTTTTCTAGATAGTATACATACGGCCTTTGCATGCTTTATTCCATCAGTGATGCAGTTCGCAGTCCACTGGGTTTTTTTTCCGACACCTTGCAGGTCATTCCACATACTGGTGGAGCATGGTTCATGCGGTCCACGAACCCTTCTCGGTGATGGTATGTGGGTCACTTAAAATTATTTGAAAATTTTAATTTCTTCAAGTTTATTCTGAATTTTGTAACTCAATTTGAGTAAATTCGCTTTGTTATAATTGTAGGAAATTCTTTTTTTCTTATGCAAAGTGACTGTGGTATTATTTTATTCCCTTGGAGAAATTTTTAGTACCCTACAATCATACACACTGAATTCCACACAAAATGATTGTTATATAGTGTATTGTGTGGCATTGGATTATTTACAAAAAATACCAAAGACATAGTTACTGTTATTGGGAAGTGAACCTTTGAAATTCTTTTATTCATATGGATGTGTGATTGTTTTGTTTTCATAGAAAGTTATACTCTTTAACAGGAGGTGAAGGTTATTTTAGAAAGAAAGAAACTCAAAAGAAAAAGATATCACTGATTCACCAACCCCACTCTCAGTGATACTTAATCTTGATTGGGCCTGTACAAGTGGTATCAGACCTGAAGGTTCCCTTCATTTAATATTTTCTGATGTTTTGAAGAAGAATTTTGTGACAGATAATCATAATTATGTGAAAATTAATGGTATTTTGGTCTTTTATGGTAAGAAATATCATATCTGTAAAGATATAATATTGACTTATGTTATGTTTATTGTTTATGATGTTCTTGAAGATACAATAGATGTATTTACTCCTAATGATGAAAAAGTTCCTCTTACATTTGTAGACATGAAGAATATTGATAATGATGTAAGGGAATAGCATTTTGTACTCTTACCTCTTCCTAAAAGTGAACTTTTAAGAGTGAAGGGTGTTTCCCCAGTAAAAGGTATTTGGGATTATCTGAAAAAAATTATAAAGGAAATAAAAAATTGAAGAAGGAAAAGTTAAAAATATAAAGGTTGGAATATGAAGATCTAAAGATGGGTGATTTTGAATCTATTTGTGACTTATTTACCAAAGAAAATGACATTTTCATCACTATTAGATGTATTGGTGAAAATTTATAAGATTATAAAGTTGTTGATAAGATCTTGAGAATTCAACCAAAAAGGTTTGATGCCAAACTTTATTCATCAGAGGATAGAGATGCAGAAATATTATATCTGGATTATTTTCATAGCCCTCTAATTACTTATAAAATGAGGGGGGAGAAAGTTATGAAGGGGAAGAAAGCTAATCAAGAAATGTGTTCCAAATATTCCAAGATAGAAAATCTAAAGAAAATTATTTAAGAAGAATAATATGGTAAATTGTTTTCTGAAAATGATGTAGGTAAAAATTTTAATGAATTTTTATCCTTGTTTTCTAAAAATATGAAAAGAGGTATAAGAAAATATAAAGGGAAACTTCCCTAGAAATGTTTGGAATATGGATCCATTGGGAAATTTGAAGATGATTTTTCTGTAATAAATAAAGAATATGATAGTAATGAATATGATAAAAGTTATAGAAGGTCGTATAAGAAATAGGGTGATAAGGCTAAATCTTATTCTATTGGGAAAGGTAAAAAATACTCCAAATATAAAAGAATATGTTTCTTATCTAAAGATAATGAAGAATAAGATAGTGAATCTGAATATAGATAGTATACTGATAAGGATGAGTATACTTTTATTGCAATCATTAACAATAAAGTTTTTATAAGAAGTAGTTCTGAAGAATAAAAAACATAATTATAATTTTATCTAAATGAAGAGTTAAAATAATTTTTGATAAATATTGGGATGATTGAGAAAGAGATCAGTAAATTGAATAATTAAAATAATTAAAAATAATAATTAATTTTTTCTTAATGAGAAAATCATGTTGTTAGGAGAGATTGATGATTTGAATAAATCTCTCGAGAAATAAAAAAATTGGAATGAACATATGGAAGTTAAGATGATAATGAAGGAAGAATATATGAAACTTTTCCAATAAAATTTATTTAAATATTAATAGAGGGTTAAATGTTTTAAGAATATTCTTTTTAATGTTAGTGAAATATCTAGAAATGATAAACCTGATAAGGATAAAAAATTACATTCGATGGTTGAAAAGAAAGTTGAAGTTGTTTATGAGAAGAAGAAAGAAAGAAAGGTTATGTATGTGGCCAAAAAAAGTACAGAAGTTAGAGGTTTATAAAAATTATATTTATGAAAAGGTTTCTATTAATTTTTATTCTGATAAGGTTGAAAATAAAATCAATATGAAAAAGAATATTTTGTTTCATAATAGATAGGTTGGTGGTTATAAATGTTCTGATAAGAAATATAGGAAGGTTGCTGAGAAAATGTTCACAACTCAAGTAAATATGGATTTTTCAGAGAAAAATATTATTTGTATGAATACTAATAGTACTATGGTGGATTCCAAAAAATGTAAAATATGTGTTGGTTTAATAAACAACATTAATACTATTCCACAAACTATATAAGGAAAATTTTGAGGGGTAGATAATCTTCTCAATGGAAGATGTATGAGAAGGATGTTATGAAGAAACTTGAGAAGGTTGGTGTGAAAATTGAAAATAGGTTCCAACCATAGGAAAATATTTGTTAATGTTCTGAACAACCTGTAAACCTTTCAAAAGTATTTGTTTTTTTTATTTTCATCACAACAAAATATTGTTAACAATTCCCAAAAGTTGAATGGTAAGAAAGACAAAGAGAAAGAAAAATCTATTGTTGTAGAAACCGATATCAAAGAAAAAAAGGATAACGAACAAGGAATTTCGATAGTGGGAATTCTTCTTATATGATAAGAGATTTAAAATTGTTTAATAATGTGAAAGACTTAAAAGATGGAATAGTGACATTTGGAAATAATGAATTTATCATAATTAGAGGTGTTGGATCATTCATCATTTTTTAAGAAAATTTAAAATCCAAGAATGATTTGTTTCATAATGGGATGAAACAGAACATGTTAAGTGATTCACTACTTTGCGAAGATGAGAAAATCATTGTTTTAAAAAAAATAAGGATTTTTTATTATGAGTGAGGAAGATGGAAAATAGTTACTAGAGGACAATGTACAAAAGGGAATTCATTCCATGTTGATGAGGCTGAAAAATCATGTTATATAAGAATATAGGTAGAAAATAAACTGTGACATAAATGGATAAGAAACATGTGTAAGAGAATTGTGATAAATTTATGAAAGAGTGATAGTTTCTAGGGTATTGCTGATATTCCAAGAAGAAGAAATTGGTGTTGCAAGACTTTTTAGAAGTTAAAGATAAAAAACTATGTGCATAAGAGACTTGAAATTTTTTTGAAACGACCCCTCAAACTTATTTATTCAGATATACATGGGCCTATGAGAAAACAATAAACTCTTGTTGACAAGTACTTAATTGCATTAATTGATGACTTTACTCACAATACTTGTGTTATGTATATGAAACATAATTCAGATGCTCTAAAAATGATTAAAAGTTTCCAGAGGAAATTTGAGGAGGAATGCGAGTATTCAGTGAAGATGTTGAGAACTAAAAATTGTAATGAATATAAAAATGATCAATTTAAAAGTTATATTAAGAATCTTAGAATTCAGTATGAGTTCAGTACATGAGAAAATCCTCAAAAAATGGTGTTGCTGAAAGAAATAATTGAAGTCTATTTAAAATGGGGAGAACTATATTACTTGAACATGGTCTTTCTCATTAATTTTGGAGGAAATCCATTAGCACTTCAGTTAATATTAAAAACAGGTTCTTTTATATAAAAAGTTCAGATATGAATCCATATAAAATGGTTTATGGAAAAACTCCAAGTTTTAAACACTTAAGAGTTTTTGGGAGTCTATAGATCCTAAAGAACAAAGGTGGAAATCTTGGAAAGTTTGAGAAGAGAGGCGAAGATGGAATTTCTCTTGGATATGCTTTAGATGAAAGAGGATATAGATGCATCAGAAAAGATTCAAGAATATTAGTTGAATATTTTGATGAGAAATTTATTAAAAAAGTTTAGGATGATAAATAGACTCATGATGATAAGGAATATTTATTTTAATAAATAACTTCTGATAATGATAAAAACAATTGTAATCCTTATCAAGAAGAAGAACTGAACCAAGCTATTTCTAGTGATGAGGAAGAATCTCAAAAAAATCATCATAGGCTAAGGAAGAAAGTGGAATCTCAAAAAATTATTGGTGATGAACATAAAAGGGTTGAAACAAGATAAAAAATTACAATACTTATTTGTAATCAAACATTGTGCTGAAATATGGTAATGAAGATTTTGAGAATCTTTAATAAGTTCATATTATGAATGAATAGATTGATTAGATTAAAAAGAATTATATGTGGAAAGTCATACCTTAAAGAAATGAAAAAATGTTACTGGTACAGAGATGGATTTCCAGAATAAGATGAATGAAGATAGTGAGGTGATAAGAAACAAGGAAATATTATTATGCAATGGTTAGACACAAATTGAAGGCATTGACTTTGATGAAACATTTTCTCCCATGGAATGGTTAGAAAAAATCAGAATCTTTTTTTCTATTTATTCACAAATAAGTTACAATTTTTTTTAGATTGAAGTGAAGTCAAAATTTTTTAATTCTGATCTTGATAAAGAATTTTATATTGAACAACCACGTAGATTTGTTAATGGGAAGGATGGATGTTATGTGTAAAAGTTAAATAAATCCTTATATGGGATAAAACAGGCTATGAGGTTATGGTATTCAAAATTTGATACTTTGTTAAGGAAGATGTTTTTTATGAATGGAAGAGTATATTATAATCTTTACATCATGGAAATTTAGGAGTTTTCCATAATGATAATTGTTTTTTTATTCCATTATAATATTTGGGACTCAAGAAATAACCTATGAGATATTTTTAGAAGAGATGAAAATGTTGTTTGATATGTCCACGATGGGATAAATTAAATACTATCTTTGGTTAAAAATCATAAAAAATAAGATATTATTATTTATTTCCCAAAAAATGTATACTAAGGAAATTATTAAGAAGTTCATCATAGAAAATTTGAAACCAGATTCCCCATTTATTTTAGTGGGAATGTTTTTTTGAAGATGGAGAAGTCAAGGAAGTTGATCCTAATGTGTTTTGAAAGCTGATTAGATGTTTATAATATTTGACTTACTCAAGACCCAACATTGTTTTTATTGTCACCTTATGTGGAAAATTTCATAGTGATCCAAAATAATCACATCATTTGGCTAAAAAAATATTTCTTAGATATATAAAAGGAATAAAATATTTCAGAATCAGGTAAAATAGCTTAAAAATTATTAACTTGTTTGGGTATCCAGATGTTTATTAGGTAGGAAATGTTAATGATAGAATATCCACATATGGGGAAGTTTTCTTTCTATAAAACATTTGTGTTAATTTTTATGAAAATAAAAAAAATTAATTAAATCTTATCACAAATGAAGATGAGTATGTTTCTTCAAATGAAGCTGTAACTCAAGTTATGTGGTTAAAGACTTGGTCGGAATATTTACTTATTTAAGTGAAGTTACCCTTTATCTTGGGTCGTGATAATCATATTTACATAAACCATACAAGAAATTTGGTATAACCTTATTTTTCAAAACATATTGATATCAAATATAATTCCACCAAATATCGTGTGGATAAGAATGAATTAAACATAGAGTATGTTCTTATATCAGAACAAGTTTCTGACATTTTCAAAAAACCTTTACCAAAGTAACCATTTTCTAAAATGAGGTCGAATATGGGTATCCAACCTATTTCTCATCAAGTTTGAGGCATGTCTTTTTGTCCCCTCTCACATATAGTATTTGTATAGTGTTTTAATGGGGACAACTGTTTCATAAATCTATACAGTGTTACATGCAAAACCTTTTAAGGAATCATGTAAAATGGGGAGTTGTGGGTATGATTTGAATCTGACATGTTAGTGTGGGAAATATTCTTAGTGTTTCTTGGAGTGGTTGTAGGAATTTTTTTAAAAGGAATTTGGATGAATAAAATAAATAAGGTGAATACATTTGTGATGAAATTCCAAGGAAGTTTCATGATTCACTAATTTTGGATATCATAGTTTTGCTATCAAGGATTCTTGTTTCCTACAATAAGTTAGGTCATGTAGGCTTAGAATTTTTGGTAAGTAATCCATTGTTTTTGGTTACAAAGTTTATTTATTTATGTTTATTGGTTGAAACAAAATCCAAAGGGGGAGATTGTTGGGTCCAAATTGAGTGGATGTTCATTTTAGAAGATGGAATATGTCTTGTGTTGTCTATTGTAGTCAAAGAAGATAAAGAATAAAATAAATAAAATCACTTTTTATTCATGTTCAAAATTTTAGAATCACAATGCTTAATAATGTCTATTGGATTGAAAATTTTATATTTGGAATAAAATTATCATTGAACTCCCCATGGGTCCAGAATGAGTTTTTGAATGTAATAAATAATTGAATTAGATTTTACATGGATTTCATTCATACCTGATGATATTTTTTTTAATTCAAAAAAATCATAAGTTTTTTGAAAACATGAGAGGTAAGATTTATTAAGGAAGGTGGAATAATATGTGATACCAATCATATTGAGGTTTGGTTTGAAAAAATAAAATTTATAGAAGGTTGGGAAGTTACAAAAAAAAATCATTGCAAGTTAAAAATACCAAAGTTGATCTTAAAAGCTATCAAAATCATGGGAAATTAAAGATTTCAAGATAAATTTCTTAGAAGAATAAATTTTGAGAAGAAAAGACTTTTAGGTCTCAATTTAATTGTGCAAGATCACTGGATGCAGATTTCTTTGAAGTCTATAAAGGTTGATCAGAATATGAGGAGCTGAAGATGATGGTTTTCAGTCAAACCGATAATCATAAAGAAATAAATCTTTGTAGAAATAATATATTTAATTCTGGAAGTTTGGTATCATCATTTGAGAAGTAAATAAGTTTATGAAATCGTATCTTTTGAAACCAGTTCATTGAATGAGGTGTACCACTGATCATCGAAGGCAAAATTGCTTTATTGGGAGTTTTTGGGACCAATGAATAAGAGAAAAATAAGTGTTTTTAGGACCTTTGTGAAGAATATAATTATAGATACATCAACGATATAGTAAAAAATTATCATCAAGATGAATTATTAATTGTTTTTAAAGTCATAACATTGTTTTCCTTAAACAAGTGGATTCATTAGACTAGAACTGACATAGATTAACAAACTGATGTTAAAACAGATCCATCTGACATAGGTTGACACCAATTAACATTATTGGATTCAATATCACTGGTATGAATAAAATTTTGAAAAGAAGAAATATTTCAATTGGTCTTAAAAGTGTTGTTAAGGGAATATTGTAGCTTGAATAGTTGAGAAAAAGTGTTTTTTGAAGAGATTTTGTTTCTATCAGTTGGTATGGATCATAATAATGAGAAGACATGTTATTTACATATGTTTTTTTTGTCAATTGTTGTGGAGAAATTTAATGAAGTATCATCAGTTATGATTTATTTTTATGTGGGTTAAGAAAATCGAAGTGACCATATTCTTACATTGTAATGGGAAAATCAGTGTGAGGAATCAGAATCATATGGAAGATTTTTAAGAAATTATAAATCAATATGAAGATGTGAGAAGATTCAATAAGAGCTGAGAAGTGTTGAATAAGTCCAGATGTATCTGAAATTCAATGGGAATTGATGTTTTGAGAAATTTTATTGGGAATGAATAGTACTCAAAATCCTTCCCAAACCAAAATTGGACCACCTATAAATGAGGAAGTAATTTACACTTTTTTATATATGTACTGTAGAAGAGAGAATGCGGAGCACTGGAGAACTCTAGAGAGAAGTAGTTTTTGGTTTTGATTTCCCAAGAAAGGTTTTTAGGAAGAAGACGAAAGGAGAATAGAAAAGATCATTATATATGTTTTCCTAATAAAACCAAGAAATCAGTCTGTGATTGTTTTAATTAGATATAATTAGTTCAAAGTTATTTTAGCGGTATTCTGTCAGAGTTATATAATCAGAATGTGAAATCAGACTAAGTTATTGGACTCGTAAATTAGGTTGAGTATCATTATGATGTCTAAGAAGTTATTTCATATTTTTAGGAATGAAAGTGAAGATTTTTTTTGAAGATAATATTTGTAAAAGTTGAAAAGGTTATAAAATTACATGTTTCTTAACTTGTTACAAAAAATTTTATTACACCATTTTTTTTACTTGAAGAACATGAACTATTGTATTGAACATAGTGCTACATGAGTGTAAGGGAATATCCCACTCATTGTAATCCACACAAAAGGATTATTTTCTAGTCAAATGTATGGTATTGGATTATTTACAAACTCTACCAAGTATGTCGCTACTTTTATTGAGGAGTGAAACCTATAAATTCTTATGTTCCTATGGATGTGTGATTTTTTTTTCTTTTCATCAAAAGTGATAACTCTTTAATAGGAGGTTAAGGTTGTTTTAGATAGAAGGAAACATAAATGAAAAAGATATCACTGATTCACCCTTCCCCCCTTCAGTGATACTTGATATTTTTTGGGAACTCACACAATCAAGATCAAAGTGGGAATACGGGAGAGAAATAAAGATCCATAAAGTTTCTCCCTCTTCTTTTGGAGTGTCAAACTAAAGGAAACCCAAGTGGGGTCCCCAAAAGGATCCCAAAAAAATTACAAGATAGCCATTACAGAAGGGTATTTCGAATAATAGTTCATAGCATAACCCTATGATTCATAAAATGAGTCAAATCCATGTAGAGAGACAACCCCTATAAATGAAACTTTTATGGAATGACCCAGATGGACACATAGTGAATTGCTATTTTGTGTTATTTTTTGTGACCTTACCATTATGATCGATCCTTGACGTCCTCTTAAAAAATCTAGGTACCCACTAATCCTAAAAAAAATTTAAAATATATATTTTATGGATTTAAAAATGTTCATAATTCCAATATATGTCCTTATTCTATAAAGGAACCCATCTACAAAACAAAAATTAAAATTCTATCATGAATAAATAACATAAAATGGTATGGGGTTTTAAAAACTCCCACCATAATTATTCTAGTCATCAAGAAGACATAGTAGTCCTTTGATCACAAACCCTGACCTGCCTCAGTAGTCAATTTTCTACCAATTGACTATATTCTATTTCCAAACTCCTAAAACAATTACAATATGCAACTTAAAACACCAAATCCAAACACAAATAATTTTCCCCAAGAAAACCTGGTTTAGTAATTGAACCATTTTAGTCATACTTTAAATAGAACCCTTGATGCATTTTCCACATTAATGCATCTATCTCCATGCCATCATATATATGCATCCTCCTCTATAAAAAATATCTTGAAACTGATGAGCCTCAACTACCGAAAAATCACCACTTCCCTATATCACTAGTCATGATTCATTAACACTCAAAGGAATCACTGAACCATCTAAAATTCCACCCAGATTTCCAAACCCAACACTTTATGTGATTCTATGATTGTATCCTCAAATGACCCGATCAACCATCACAATCTACTCATGAGAACAAACACAATCTGATCTAATTAACCCTCATATCACACCACCCCATATTGATCTATATTCCCACACAAAGAATCTACCTGATATTACACCTGAATTCCTAGTTTAGGTCTACTTAATCACTAGTAACCCACTATTGACTGAACTATCCACTGAATAATTCCAGAAGACACATGAACCTTCTGACACGAGGTTGACACCCCTATGAGTGATTTATGATCCCTACAATAAGAATATCCTTTTCATCACAACACTAAACCAAATACTCGATATCCACCACTCAAATCCCAGTCAATACCAAATTTAGTGAACAGACATGTTTATAAAGATTAAACTAAGAATCAAACATGAAAAAAAATCAACCAACACCATGACAATACTTAAGCACTCCCATTAATTCCAAAACATCAAAGTGTTAACAAAAAACTCATCCACATATTTATGGTTATCACCAACCTAAAACACCACTAACAATGGCCAATTTCATTTAATAGTGCACCACTCTCCCACTAATATCACCCATAAAAACATAATTCAAGTGTTCCTAACAATAAACCAATCAAAATTTAAATCAAGTTACCCAAAACTTGAAATCACTAAAATGCACAATAAGGGGGTCCAATCCTTGAAACCACTAACTCGCATCTAACAACATGAGAAAAAAAATATCATTCATCTCACAATCCCACTGCAAGTAAATCCCTTGATACATCTATGGAATAACCATGGAACATGCAATCCTACTCCTGGCTCACCCCCTGTCCACCATCGAAATCCTAGAAATCATATCTACCCTAGGATTGGTTTATTTTCCATACAATTCACACCAAACCAAACAAAAAACACATTCCAACCTCACTTTTTGGTTTTTAGTAAGTTATGAAATATAATACGAGCACACAACCAATCCCCAAAGTTACCCTCATCCAACAAAAAAATACAAGAATCCAATTTCACATGGGTATCATTTGATTATTTTTATAGAAATTAAAAACATTTTACACATTCCAAGGCTAACCGATTGTTTCAAAACACCCCAATTTACCTAAGGTGTTTTCACTAAAAAGAAAAATCAAAAAAATAACTTTCATATCCAGTAAATTTATTTAAAACCATTACTATTTTCAAACCCATTTCAAAATTTAATTTCAAAAACTATTTCCTTTAGATTGTCTCAAAACTATAAAACATCAACCCACTTCAAAATCACCATATCCATGGGCTATTTCAAGTAAGAATGACTTTAAATACAATTATATACACACATAATACTATCACATGAGTTTTCCTTTCAGAAATAGGGTTTAATGAAAATTCCAACCATTAGCCCATGAAAGCAAAAAAGCACACCATAATCACAATCCAACCGTCCCCTCATATCTATTTTATTTCAATCACCACATATAATGTAATCAATAGAACATCAATGATATTATATTATTCTTCATTTAATGAGGGATTCTGATGAGGATTCTTGTAAAAAACATCACCTATAGGAACATCAATTATTTAATAAGACTAACACTATCATGATGGATGGACCACTCACTAGCTCCCAGCTAAGAACTATGACTAATTTCTAGTCTCATTTATTATACATGGGATTCTCGTTCAAAACTAAATCCTAAATAATTATGAATACCAATATTTTAATACACCTTAATTTAGGATTTATTATATAAAGATAAAACTAATATAGTACTATAACATCATGAGGCCTAATGTCTTTTGGAAATTAGGTACATGGAATAATAACTTGAAATATGGGTACATAAACATTATTTAAAAACTCTAAAATAGGACACTATATTCCATATATCTTCTCATACTACATGGAATAACCTAGGGATGCATATAAGAAAAGGGTGAGCTATAAAGCCAAGTAAAAAAATAGTAAAAGAAAAACATGATGAATGTAATATATTTCAATCAAGAGGCATAACAAAGTGACATTAATGTGGAAATAATCATAAACCTGAACATAAAATCATGATATAATATGATGACATCTTGGAAACATCAGGAACCTGACAACAACATAAAACATGAAATCATAAGTATAAGTCAAGGATAACTATCAAGACATTATAACATATTTTTCTTAGGATAAACTTTCATGATACATAAATTTTATATCATGAGATAAAAACAATATCTAATGTGTTAAAGGGATATATAATTTTAGACCCGACTATCGCATTCATATCCTATATATGTATTTGTGTGAGACATAGATCATACAAAATATTAATGTATTTAATCCCATTTAATCTCATTATTAAGGACCATTGGTTACATAAATTTAAGTCCCTAATAAACTTATGATATTTATATATAGGTTAAAACCATTGAGTGAAAATGGGGATGAGTATTCAAAATGAAATATTTTATCATGGAAAATAACTAGATAATTTTGGTAGCATAAATGGTGAACATAATGGTTCATGGAAGGGGTTAATGAGAGTGAAAGGTGTTATCTAATTTAATGGAAATCACAAGTATAGTAAAATTTATATGTAAAAAAACATTACAATATAGAAATTTGGAAATTTAATGGCTTAGTACAAAGAGAGTACCTGAAATAAAAAAGCAGAGGAGAGGACCTCTTACCATGAGAGGGAACTTCTAAATTCTTAGGAGGAGATACTAAGGAGCTTGGGAACACCATAGGAGGGATGTAGAGATTTAAATACAGATTTATTTTTTGGTAAAAAGGTTTTTCAGTGAATAATAAAGGGATGTTGGGTGGGTTTTTATAGAAAAAGAGAAGATAATTCTTTATTAACTTCCAAACATTGGTTTTGGATTCTATATGATAAAATAATCAAAAACACAAACCTTCACATGGTTTTCAACCTTGGTTTCTAGTAAATAAGAGTGGTTTTAAATATTATATAAGGATTATAATTAAATAATTAAAATAATACCCATGGTGATGTGGAAGTTATTCGTGTTCATAAATAATTAATTTTAAAACATTAGAATCTAATATAGGTTTTGGATGATTCATTAAGGGTTTATAAAATTAATAATATAACTTAAAAAATAATTCTAAATGGGAATCATAATTTTGGTCATTAATACTCTTTATATAATTTATTACATCACAATATGGCATTTATGATATCATTATATAGACTGTGTATATATATATATATACTATATTTAATTTTTACCCAAAAAATTCAACTGTGTTAGAAAATTATGAAAATAATTATAATTTTATAATTTAGATATGATTATTTATAAAAAAATATTTATTTATCAAAATAATTTTTGAGATATCATAATTTTATCTTTTATATAAAAATCCTTATTTTCTAAAAAAATACTAGTTTTTGCGATACAAATAACTTTTTGACCCATATAAAAATTATATTGGACTTAATTAAATTATATTATAATTTATATTTAAATAAATATTATTTAATAATATTATTTTATTAAAATTTAATTTATTTTAAAAAATATTTAAATTTTCAAAAGGGTGTCGCAATTAAGAGTACATATTTCCCAAAAATAGATTTTTGACTTCCTCGTATCAAAATTTACCTTTTATCAAACTCATTATATAATAATTTATAAATTAATAATAAAAATTGATAAATATAATCATTATTTTATCAATAAAATATAAAAATTCATTTTTTTAAGGTATAAATACATAAATCCTTATTATAACAATGTATTCCCTAAAGGTAAGGTGTGCGATGATGAAACTTTCTTGGCGTGTTTCGATGAACATGATTTGGACCATGATTTAAATATTCTTGAACTTCTCATATAAATGGGTTTTCTCATGATTTAGTTGTTTAATATCAACATGGTATTGATCAATGGAAATTACTAGTGATTACATCTCCCATAGAAGTTTCAATAAATGGGATTCATAGGGTATGGTCCAGCTGTTTGAGGCCATCAACTCTTTTTTCTGCATCAATTGGATTTTATAACAACCCTTAATATATATAATAATCAGAATAGTCACTATACAATTACTATATTATCAATGATTTTTATTATTAATGGTCTTTTAAATCTACCAGGATATAACTTATAATGGTCCAAAATAACCAAAGTAGTGTATGTATTTTATAAAATATCATTACATAATATTTCATTTATTCATTTGAAAAAATTATTTCATTTATAAAACTTTAGTCCATTACATTATCCCACCGTAAATATATTTTCCCACAAATTTTAAATTTTTATAATAAAATATATGATCTTAATTCTATTTCATCACCTCTTCTAGTTACAATTTTACTTCCTAAAACTTGTTCATCCACCATAACACTTTGACTAGGTGAGTTTTCTTATTTCATATAAATGTATACTTATGATCTAAGATCTTAAACTAATTCCCCTTGACAGACCCCAATCATGGGATGTGGAAAAATAAAATTTGATTTTTTCTAATGAAATATAGAGGCTAACCAATTTCATATCACTTGATGATTGTCGTAGTTTACTCAATTACTAATTCTATTCCACATAATATAATTATTTTTTTTATTTTTTTATTTACGAAAACACTGAAATTTTCGGGTTTTGATTTTTGAAAAATAAATGTGATGAAATAAGATAACACTATCCTAATAAGAAGACTCAATAATAATGAAATTAGGGAAGAATGGTCTTGTTTATAAGGTTTGGCAATTTGGGTTCCTTCATTATTAAATTCAATTTAATAGTCCAATACTTTTCATAAATGGATTATTATTCCCTATCCCATGTAGAATATTTAGAGTGTGTAATATACAACTTCAACAAACAAAATTTCACCTATACTAGGTAGAAAATAGAAAAGGATTTGAGATTCAAGTTGTAGTGAACTACCACCACACCCGTGCAATTGTCTCACATCCATGACAAATAGAATTCAAATATTTAAAAATTGAAGTTAAATAATTAATACCACCATGAAACATCCCCCAAGGCCTATCCTTGAGTTATTCACTTTCCATTGATAAGTGAAAATAGATAATGATGGAAAGGGTAAATAGAGAGTGAATGAAATAATGGTAGGATGAGAAAGAGAGATGAAGCAAAATCCCTAAAGCACAACATAGGGATAGATCATTAGGAACTGATATTATTTCAATCCAACCCATCCTCTTATTTATAGTACTTTTATATCCTTGGGTCATCATAAATGGTTGTTAAATGGGTATAAGTCATCCCTAGCCACCAAGGGGTGTGTCTCCAATTAATTTCCATAAAAAGTACTATTTTTGGTCATGCCTGAGGGTTTCATGTCATGTAATTAATTCACAACCTATAATGTGTGTGGGATAAATTTCTCAACGTTTTCCTTAAAACCAGGTAATTATTTAAGTTACACATCATTAATGAATTTCATGACATGAAATGTTGTTTTCTAGATGTTTTCACTCTGATTTAACTTGGTTCTTTAGTTTGAAGCTTTAGACTTGGTATTTGACCTACTATATATCATAGGACATCATCTTCATGTTGAATTCATTTGTCAGGGATTCCAAATTTAATATTCTAGTATTGTGTCATGAGGCTTTGTCTAACCCTATAAAGTGTTTCAACATGCTTAATTCATTCATTTTGTTTCATTTTCCGAACATTTATAGTATCTACCCACAAATCCCAAAAACAATTAAATAATAGGTTGTTTAATATATTAAAGTGTAAAAAAGTATTTGTTATATAAAAAATATATGAAACTTACAACTCTACCAAACCTTCTATAAAAAATCATTCATCAAGGGAACCACCTTTATATTCCATATATGTGAGGGGTCTGATATATACTTCTTTAAGAGGGATACAAATAACACATCATGTACTTGATATAAGTTATTTGGGATTTCTAGTTGAAAATACATGACACTGATGTAGTTAAGGATCTCAAAGGGGACGATGTATCAAGGAATAATATCTACCTTCTTCACAAACCTCACAAATTTATTCTATAGAAATATATAAAGGAAAAAATTTATCCCCAAAATCAAACTCTAGATATTTCTGATGTTTATCTGTATAGATCCTATATCAAATTTTTTTGGATTTCATATGATGTGGAATGGTTTGAACCTTATATATCATCTACTATATAATATCAAGTCCCATTATCTTCTTCTCTCCAACTTCATTTAAACATATTAGAGTTCAAGACCTCTTCCCATAAAAAGCCTCATAAGGAACCATTTGAATACTAGAATGGGATTTTTTTAATATGATGACCCTATTAAGGAAATGTGCTGATAAAAAATTCCTTGGAAATTAATTGAATAATATCTCAACATATCATATATATTTTGAATGGTTATTTCCGACTGATGATCCTTCTATGGGTGATAAGTGGTACTGAAACTCAACTATGTACTCAATTCTTCCCAGAGGCTTCTCCGGAATCTTGTGGTGAACCTCAAATCTCAATCAGACATAATTGAAAATTTTACTCTATATAGTCTTAAAAATCCCCTTATCTATATCTTGAAGTATTTTCAAGAGATAAATATTTTTTGAAATTAATGAAATGATCTATCTTTATAAGGAGATCAAGTACCACCTAGATGGTGTTATTTCCATTATTTTTCAGGGGGATGCCTATAATGAAATCCATCGTTATGTTTTCTAATTTCAATACTGACATGAACAATGGTTTCATTATACCATTATATATATGTAATTATGTTTTGACTTATTGGAATACTAATAATTGTGATACAAATTAAACAATTTCCTTTTTCATGATATCCCACGTAAAAATTTTATTTGATCTATATGAATATTAGTTATTTAGGATGAATAGAGATGTAGGATGTTTTTACATCATCCAAAAGTCCCATATTCAAATTTGGCTTTTATGGGACACATATATATGTTCCAACCCATATTAATCTATATTTATAAACTTCATACCTTATAATTTTTTACCCTTTTTCTGTAGCTCCTCATTATCATTTAGGGAATCCTTTATTCTTCTAAGAATGGATGGTTGAGTAGCTATTTTATCAATGTATAATTGAATTAATTTTATGATTCATATATCCATCATTTTCACATATATTTATATTAGATCCCATTTAATTCTCATCATGGTTATGGTTTTATGATCTTTTTACTCAGAGAATCTACCACATTGTTCACCTTCCCATGATGGTAATGATTCCATTTAATTCTATATATATGTAACAATTCTCCCCATATAGATAATTTAACCAAATATTCATTGCAATGATCCCTAAAGCTAATTACAGATCATGCATTGGGTAGTTCTTCTTAAGGATATTTAATCGGAGGGAGGTATATGCTATCAATTTTTCATTTTGCATTAGTAAACAATATAATCCATTTTATGTGAATCACTATAGATCACAAAATCCTTCCCTACTGGTGGGTAATATGAGAACAAGTGTAGTGATTAGCTGTATCTTTAACCTGTTAAATCTCTCCTCTAATTCATCAGTCAAGATAAACTTGACTCCCTTATGATTTATCTTCGTTAGTGAACCTGAAAGACATGGTATGTTTCTAAAAAATGAAAATAGTACCTAGATAATCAAAGGAAACTATGGATTTCTATAATTAATGATGGTTTGGGACATCCATTAATTGAATATGTTTTTGAATGATCCCTAGATATCCCTATACTGGTGAAAACATTTCATATGAATGTTATTATATCCCTCCAAAATTCCTAGTTACTATAATTTTCATATAAATTTTCCTTTCTCAAGTACTTCAGTACAAAATTCAAATTCACCTCATGGTCCTCTTTTCTTTTTGGGAAGATAAGAATATTTCCTATAAATACTCCCATAAATTTTTTGAGGTAATTCCTAAAAAATATATTAATGATGTCCATGATAATATCTTGAGCATTAGCTAGTCCAGATGTAATCACTATGAATTTATAGTGCTCGTACCATATATGAAAAGTAATATTGAGAATATATAACTTATTTTAATTTTTTTGATAAATTTCTGACCAAAGATCTACCTTTGAGAAGTATTAGGATCTACATATATGATCAAACAATTCATTAATCCATGAAAAAGTATAATTTTACTTCATTTTGATATTTTTTAGATCATGATAATCAATGAACAGGAAAATTGACCCATCCTTCTTAAAAAAATGGAATGATGCACCCCATGGTGAAGAACAAGGGTGTGTAAAGAATTTATCTAGATTACAATATAGATTATTATTTATATCTTGAAGTTCAAGATTGTCCATTCTATTCAAAGTCTTGGATATTAGAAAATATATAGGTATAATTTTTATTTAGAACTCAATCTCTTGTCTATGAGGAAGACCAAACAATTCTTTGGGAAACACATCATAAAATCCATTATAATGGGCATGTAATCCAAGATGATATTTTCCTTATTCTCACTCATTTTATCAAGATATGCTTGGGAATAAGGTAAAAATATCAATTATTGATATGATATTACCAAAGGAGATTAATTATCCTCCTTGTACTTGTATTGAATTATAGGATTATTTGCAATATAGTAGATGATTTCCTTCTGTTGACAATTTATGTTGGATAAATTCCATGAAATCCAATCCATTCCTAGAGTAGCATTGATTATCACTGAATTGAGTATCACAATTTTTTTTGAAATTCAACCCAAATATTTTTAACAAGGTTGAGTTATATTCTTGGGAAGTAATAAATGACTCATTTTCCTTCTTTATCAAAAAAACGACTTTAATGTTTTTAGGTTGCATTTGAATCGTTATCTTAAACTTGTGTGATATGAAATAATCCATAGACCTAAAATCATATAGTGGATTTGAGGTTAATGAATAGATGATAATCCTACCTTTTATAATTTTATTCTGTTTCTAATCATTTACTTATTTTAAAATAGACTTAGGTATGTGGATATTCACCCTATTAAACATATAAAGGGAAACTAAGAAAATTGAAGGGATAACTTATTAATGAAATATATTCCTTATCATATGAATTTTCAGGTTTCAATCTATGTTATCCATGTTCTATTTCCAAACATAAAATTTTATGGGAATTTTTGTTCCCATCATATTTTCTTGTATAGAGTTTGTGAATTTACAAAATAATATCCCCTGAGAATGTCAAACCAGGTGTAAAGAAAGGCATATTTTTCACGAACTAGTTTATTATTATGTTAATCATATTTCACCCTTTTCATGTTATTACTCCTAGGTACAACTGTGCTAGTTCCACATCCACTTATAGTATCCAAAAATGGATTTGGTTTCTTGGAAACAACTTACTGTATATTGGAGTTTGTTCCCTAGGACTAACTTCTATGTATTTTATGATAAATTCTATTTATATTTTTGAATTTAATAAACTTATTATCACATCATGATTTTTCTTATTTATATCATAGTATGTGATAATGTCATAAAAGTAGATGTGTCACTAAAAGGCCATAACAATTCCCTACTATGATGGGAACCCAGAAGTGAAACAACGCTATTATTAAATATATATTCTATTTCTAGATGGTATGATTTCTGGGACACAAATGATACATGCTATTATGGGTGGATGCTCATACGACTTTGAGTAACCTTCTCATGGTGTACACCCTTTGTAATATATAGTGTTGAATATTATGAGAACGAGACTTTCCAGTAGGAAATCCACATTTACATGCGTCTTTGGATGTTCCAATATACATATGTGTGTATTGATCCTTAGACATTAATATTAGTATTAATGATTTTTATGAGTTTCTTACTTTGAAGTATTTGAAAGAACTATGATGACATATGTTCTCATAGAGGTAAGATGTGTTTGGTTCTTCACGAGTAATATTGAATTAATGAATAATGAGTGAATGGATTTTTCACTTCTATTCTTTAATAGAAGTTGATATCTCAGGCCCTTTGATGGAGATAATATAGGCTAAATAAATTCATGGTCTTGGTGTTCTATAGAAAAGTTAAATTTTGGGGAATTCAAAAAAAGATACATCAAGCACATAGGTTGATGTCACTAGCATGCAACATGCTTGATTATAGATATCATGATAATGAGATTATATTAAATAGTAAGAATCTCTATGAGGTATTATGTCATTGAAACACTAACTTATTTATCAATTGGTGAATTAGAGTGTTTCTAGATGCTAACCTTGGAATTTAGGTTACTTTATTTAATTCCAATGAGAAAGAGACCTAGAGGGTCACACACTATGTGTATCTATAATCTCAATTAAATAATTTATTATTATTTATTATTTAATAAATTGAATAAATATTATTCCCACATATGGTTTAATAAATATTCATGTTTTCTTGATCACATATATTTTTTCACCAGTTATTTGATAGAATATAATTTTAGCAGAATATTAAATACATATTTATTTACAATTTAGTGAATATAATATTTATTTTTTTATTAGAAAATAATATAGCGATATTTATTTAATAAATAAATAGTTTTTATTCAGGGTCTGATAAATATTTTGAAGTAATGGGTGACTGAGAATAAGGGTCTAGTGATAAATAATAAATAATAAATAATATTTGATTAAAAAATATTTAATTTAATTTTCAAGTAAAGTGCTTTTCAAGAAATAATAATATTATTATTATTCGACATTGGGTTCCAATGGTATTAAATAAATAATAAAGGGAACTTGTTCAATTATTTTATTTTAATCCCAGTGGTATATAAACCCAATTATATTATTTTCTATAGAGATAATTCATTTGTTTTGGTTGTGCACAAAAAATTTGGAGAATCCTTCCAAGCCCTAGAGATCTCCATTCTTAAATAATGCTCCCAAGAATAGAGAGAGATCTTCCTCCACCTCCCACTCTCAAATTCAAGAGAGATCTAGGATAACGCTTTGGAAGTGATTCTCATGGTGATCAAAGGAGAATGACGCAATCAATAATATCTTTCCTTATAGAACCCATAGATTCGTATGATGGCATTTGTAGATATGTGTAACATGTGTGCATCACAACTAAAGGGAATCTACTCTTGATTCCTACAGTACAAAAATCATGGAACATATATATGTTTTCAGATCTATGAATTAAGAAATAGTTCACACAAGGTAATTATCTAAATTGAGTTCATTAATTATAAATAAAACGTGATGATCCTCCATTGGGTTCTGGAATTCTATCCATTGACTATTTTCTTTGATTCAATTCCATTGATCAAAACATTTATCATCATTTAGATATTGGATTGATCATCAATCACGGTAAAAATAAAATTTGGATATGACCCATCACAAACTTCCACTATGTATAGAACGTACAAGTGGTATTAGAGCGGTCACAAAATTATTTCTAATTATTTAAATATCATTTATTGATTTACGCATTTTTCATTTAGTCATAGATTCAATTTTAATTGTTCTTTTAATCTGAATTTTGAGATATACTTCTTCCTTATTCGTTTCTCATAGATCTAATCAAGATGATTAATTTTATGAATAAAGAAAAATTGAATAAATCATTAGAATGTGCTAAGAATTCTGGTCAGATAACACAGGAGTACTTGCCATGTAATTGGAGTTAAATGATGTTAACTTTTGGTCAATGTACCAGGAATTAATTCAAAATTAATTCAAACCATGTTCATTGATGACATGCAGTGCATTTATTTCCTACACCACTTGTTGACCGGGCCAACCTGACACACAGCCAAATGGAGTACACATCATGTATCCCACATACACAACGTGTAGTCCTTTAATCATAGATCATCCATGTAATTCCATACACAACCGACCAGATTGGTGACCATGTAACTCAGAAACCACATGCCATGTATTACTTTATACACATCGTGTTCTCCAATTTTGTGAGGCATGATTTACATGATGAATCCCTAGGCATGTACCTTAGATATAAATTGAGAGGCGTGCATGCCTTTTAGATCACCCTTACACACCATGTACTTATTCCAAATTATATAGAATTAAAACTAATTTATTATTATGAGTAAACCTTGTCAACATGTTCTTGGATGTAGTCATTAAGTTTATATAACAAGACATGTAAGGTGTTTTAATATATATAAATGTTTAATTAATTTTTTATAATTTTCAGATCTACATACTATGTGTGATCCATATGAAAAATATTACTCTACATGCATTAAATCATGAAATGTTACAGAAAAATCATGCAATTCATACCATCATTAAGTTTATACTAAACATCGGGAACATCTGTCATAATTCATGTATCCTATATGTCACAAGAGTAAACTATATATGAGTACAATACATGTTTGGTATATTTAAATAATTATTCACTGTGTTTCCTTCAATGTACATTAATGTACACAATTAACTTTAAATAATTTTTTTTAATTTGTTTAAAATTATGATGGATGAGAATCTCAAATAAATTTTGATAAGAATTAATATAAAATAATTGATTAATTAAAGAATATAATTAATTGAATTGAGGTCAATTTATCTTAAATAATAATGATTAAAAATTACATTCTAGTTTTGTTTAATGCATAATTCGTTGTAAGAATTTGGATTATCATGAGCATAGACTAGACCTTCTATTAAATTAAATTTATTGGCTTGAAAGCCTTATATCTATTTTTAAAAATGGTCCTTTGATCCCATGGTTTATTTTATGTAAATTATTTTTCCCTCACCTACGTGTGAGTAACAATCATATGTAATGGATGGATATCCCAATATAGTGGAGATGGTTCAGTTTTTGAGTTGAGGTAAAACCAATTTAAGATAGATACGCAGGTGGACATGTGGAAAGCTTTAACATGAACCTTAGTTGGTTTAAGGTATTTTTTACCTAGGTCAACGATTAGTTTATTAACCACTAGATAAACCAACTATTATTAGAAGATCATGATCATACCAATTAATTATTTTATATCTATCAAACATCATGGTTATTTAATTTTGGATGTTTTGTTGTGATCACACGAAGTAATGAAATTATTGATCATGCAAGATAGAACTAAAATAAATTGGATTCTATGTAATTATTGTCTAATATATGGTTAACCACTTATGTAAATTCACTTAATATTAAAAAGATTGTGATAAACATAATATTTTTAAATTTACACATAAAAGGATAAAATTACTCAGTAATATATATTTAATTGTTATATCCTTCTAATATTTCAGTTAATATCGAACCATAGTTAAATGTGCCTGACCAAAAAAAGTTGGGGTGATTTCAATTATCAGGAAATTCTGAAATGAATTTTTGTGTTGAATTAACTAAGTTCACATCAAGGATTGAATTCCAAAGTAGGACTTAGTGTAACTAAGAGGCAAGAGTTGAGGAAATCCAATTTAAGGATTTCATGATTGGAGAGTCCACTAAACAGATCAAGACAGTATGAGTTAATTAGATTGGAATTAAGAATGCCTAACTAAAACCATTCAAGTTTATTTACCAACAAAATTTGGTGTAATGAGAAGGGTAATATAGATCTTTTCTACTAGAATGTCTAAGTAACATGATATTCTGAATCCAATGGTGAAGGATATTAGGTTGTGATAAAATAGTGGGAGATTAATATATATAATATTTATATTTTTGGATTAATTTTATCAGATATAGTACTAAATTTTTTCTCATTTTATTTTTTGAAATATGAATAAAGATACTTTAAACATATCACTTTGATCAATACTTGAAAAGGAAAAGATTCTCACCGGCACAAATTTACAAAAGTGGAAAAGGTGCTTAGGTAATATCCTTCACCATGAAAGGAAATTATATGTGATGGAAGAAACTATTACTGATGTTCCTGGTAATAATTACAGTGATGAATAGTTAAAACTATATGAAAAATATTTTAATGATTTCATAGATGTTCAATGTTTCATGATATCGTCTATACCCAAAGAGATTTTGAAGCGACATGAGGAAATTGATGCGTATTGCATGATTTCTCACCTTTTAGATGTCTATCAAAAGAAGGTGAGATAATAGAGGTATGAGAGATTCAATTATTTGTTTAAAACTAATGTTGGAGAGTATGCACTAGCTGGGAATCATGTAGTTATGATTATTAGACACATTGAACTCCTAGACATCTTTGACATTAAATTCCTAGATGTGTTGTGTATAGATTTCATACTTTCTTCACTGCCCAATAACTTCTCCAATTCTATTGTTAATTAGAATATTAGAAATAATGAGAAGTTCCTTTTAGAACATATTACATTGATTCTCCATGTGGATAAGGACACGTGGCATGAAAAACCCATGGTACTCATGGTGAATAAGAAAAGGAAGAACAAGGTGAAAGGGAAAAATACTAATAACAAGTCTAAACCTCATGAGCACCATCCTTCCAAGAAAAGAAAGATCTAGAGGTGGGGAATGAAATTGGAGGTAGTATTTTTTATTTGTGGAAAGCTAGGCTACTGGAAGAGGAACTACAATAAGAATAAATGGAAAGTTAAAGTTGAATTCTTTATTGAATGTAATATTTCAATATCTATGCATTGGTATTAGATAAATATTTTGGTTCACAAATCATTATCAAAATGCATGAACCAAGTTGATTATAAAATATTTCTATATGAGAGGTGGATTTGCGAGCTACCAATGGTACGAGGCTGGTTAATATAGCCATTGGTGACTAAACCTTTCATTTCCAATGATAATGATTTTGTTTTTATAATATTATTATTTTGTACGTATGGTTACCAAGAATATAATTTATGTGTCATGCTTAGATGCAAATGGGTTTATTTTCAATTTTGGAAATAAAAGTTTTATCATTTATAATGACAACATATGTTATGGTATGGAACATTTAAATAATTTTATTTATGAATTAATATATGAAAATCAAGTATTGACCATTTATAACGAATAATGTTCACATGACTCATATAACACCTGATGTGGACTTAAAAACACATGTTTTTCCAAATCTTTTTAACTAATTTTTAATGGTTTAAATGGTTATTTCTGTGCTTTATACTAAATATTTACACTTTTGTATTTTTATAAAAAAACTTATCAATTAATCAATTTTCATAATTAATTGTGTGTTTTATGCTATAAATTAGTTAATTTGTTTCTCACTTTAATTTTATGGTCTAATTATTATTTATCTGTAAAATGATTTTTGTTCTGTATAGCTAATTAATTAGTTATTATTTTTCATTTAGATAATGAAGCTTTGATTTAACATTTCATGTACTAAATATTATGTAATATAAAATAATCTAAATAATAGTTGTCTTTTAATAATTCAACTTTTATAAATTTATGATTATAAACTCACTACATCTCTTTAATTTAATTTTATTAAATAAAATAATTGTCTAATAACATAATAATTATCTGTATTCCTTCAACTTATTTAATCTGATACAATAGACTTTTATAAATAATTAAACTTTGTTTTATAATTATTTTAATACAATATTAACTTTTCATAATTTTATTATTTCAGAATTAAATTTTTAGTACAGTAATAATTTAAGTTATGAAAATTGATGTTATTAATAATTTAACTTAAGTTTGGTTGGTTTTATAAATTTATTTATGTATATGTTGTAATTAGGTTTTCAATTGTTTTAATTACATTTTAATTTTTCTTAATTATCTGGTTCTTATTTTATTTAAGTTTTAATTTATATTGTTTTCTTTGTTTATTTTGCAGGTTCATGGTTTCACCTCTACCACGGTGCCTCCACGTACCGGTTTCATCACTGTCCCACCATAACACCCCCTTAAGGTGTCTCAACCCTTGCCATCATAACCCTTTTTCACGGTGCTACCAGGCCACCCAATTACTGTCTCATTGTTTCAGCACCTGTCATCGTAACCTCTCCACGCACCTCTCAAACAGTGGTTCCTTTTTTCATTTACGGTTTCACCTCCTCATAGTTTTATCCAGACCACATGTTCTAGCCACTGTAAATCCTTTCTCTTCATGGTCTCACATGAGCGTCCATCATCTGCATCTCCCTTCAGCCGCCATTTCTTTTCTCCTGTTTCATTTTTCCATTCTAAACTGAGCCAGAAAAGTCAACTTATTGAACCAAAACCTAATCTTCTACCAGCAACAGCGAGACACCAATGGAAAATGATTTTAACCAGATCCATGCTTAAATACCACTACAAAACAAGAATCCTTACTCATAAATCTAAAACCATCAACTGTTGTGGAAGAAATTGGATTCACAATTCCTCACTTCCAAATCAATGTTTGCTGTCTGTTTGAGCTGATTGCCGATGCCGAGATCAGTTCTTGAAGAAGAAGAATATGTGGAGCATCAAGACTTACCCCACAAAGATCATTGTGGATGTCTGTTGAAATTGATCAAAATTGATTAACCAGGGGTGATAATGCGATCTGGTGATGGAAATTGAAACAAGGGGAGAAAACTGTGGTGTGTGCTGGAGGTCGTGATCTAACACACCACGCCGTCTCCTGAGCAGAAGCTGGAGTCGATACTGCCGGGAGGAGGTTGACTGAGATGGTGTTGAAGCATTCTATGGCTACTTCAGCATCTCCCATAAAGAAGAGGGATTGAAACCCTAGCGCCAATTTGGGGAGGATTTAATGAATAAAAAAATAACAAACAAACTAAGACTAATAAACTTAAACTAAATTAAAAACCCAAATTAAAAATAACTAAATTAAAATGTAAAACAATATTAATTATAAATAAATAATAAATATAGAAAAATTGACTTGTAAAACGGAACTAATAAATTATTTAACTTAAATAAAACTTTAAATTAAACTAATTTAATAAGATTATCTAAATTAATTTTAAATTAATTTAATGTGGCATACTAAATAATTATTTTCTAATAAAATTAAATACTTAATAATAATTTATTTCAAACATAAATAAACTAATCTAATTAACATTAATTAGCAAATAATTTAATTTATAAACAATAATTAACTTTTAAATTAACATTGATAACTTTAATTAATAAGAATTAATAACTTTATAAATAAATCTTTTAACATATTTAATAAACTAATGACTTTAGTTATTAATTTATTTCCTTCTAGTATTTTTTTATGTTCTGTGCGTTTTTCTTGTGCACGTTCATACGGGAAGTGAGTTCACATCCAGATTCATCTAAATAACTCACCGGGAGTTAGTTACGAGGGAAATACTAGTGCAATGTGCATGTCGCGAAAAAGCACACATGTGCGGTGCACAACTGAGGGACTTCTGAAGTCAGTTGAATTGGTTAGTGAAAAGCAGCAGTTGACGGAGGACATAAAAGCAGAGTATTAGTATAATTATCAGAGGAATCTCATTTTTTTGATTCCATGATCACATCAGACGAGATCATGGAGGCTAATTCATTCCACAATCACATCCATCCGAGAGCAGATTTTGAGGAGTAGTACTGGAGTCGAGATGGAGATTAAGGAGTCCAAAGGAAGGGAATCACTTAGGGAGATCTTCCTTCTCATTTCTTTAATCATTTTACTCTGTTTTCAGTTGTTTTCAATTCTAGATTTCATTATGAACATAAGATGATTGCTATCTTGGGAGCTTCAAGCATTGTTGGTTTATCTGTTAAATTGTTCACTAACTCATCGATTGACATCAGAATTAATCAGCGAGATCAACTCTGATGTTAAGTGAAATTTATCAAACCTTTCTATAAAAAATGTCATAGTTTCAACTTCAATTCGAGAGATTGAACTTGATCGTCAATTTTTTGAAGCGTTAATGTCATTACAGTTGGAGTTTTATGGTGTGTTTAACATCGACTGTATTCTTTTTCAAAATTTTAACAGACGGTGATCTTTAGAGTGATGAACTCTAAAAGAAATATTTCTGTTTGATGTTTCTTCTATAAAGGAATATATATCAACCAATTTCAAAGGTGTTATTCAATTAAGTTTAGTGGATAGTTATCCTTTTAAACATCATGTTTGTAATTCCTGAGAAAACTATTGTTCTTAGCTCCTTTGTTGTAACATCTCGGACCTGGGTGCCATGCATCGGGTGCCCCAAACCTGGTTCTCCATGTGACCTCAAGTACCTTTCCCCAATCGCTAGAGTTTGTTGACTAGCAGTGAGGGCCCAGGTCTGATAGTGGGGAAACTATGCCCTCATTTGTCAAAGTGTAGTGCAGCGGAAATACGAAATAAAATATACAAAGATAGCAGAAGCAGTAAACCATACATAACTGGAATAAACAACTGCAGTAGATATAACCAACCAGTATATAAATAATGATGCAACATGACACAATTTCTAAGAAAATAGCCAAAACATGTTATACATCAATACAGTACAACAAAAGGCAGAGTACAACAAAACAAAGCAAAACTGCTGGTAGCGGCATCGCGAGCCTAGGCTCGGTCCCATGCCCTCCTACTCCTCAGCAATAGTCAAGTACCTGCATAGGGACTCTTTCCCCTATCCACACCTGCAGAAACTTAATTTGTTTGTGTCGAAAAACATGACCCAAACAGGGTGTGAGAAATAAATCCCAGTAGGCACCCACTAAAGGCTCGTGCTCAACTGTGTGTAAGACATGCAACAATGGTGTGCAGTAGTAAAATGAAATAAACAAGCAATACTCAAAAGTAACTAACATAACAGTTAAATTTCCATTTAATTATTCATTTTAACCATTTAATTAAATAACATTATGTTCTCATTAGCACCAAGCCCTCAGGCATAACAGAACCTCGCCCTCAGGCTAAAATAGTAAACCACGCCCTCATGCTATAAAGAATCCAACCCACAGGTATTGCCCTTAGGTGTAACAGAAATTGCCCTCAGGTGTAATAAGTGTCGCCCTCAGGCACAGAAGTCAAGCCCTCAGGCACGAAAGGTTGCCCTTAGGCAGAATAGTAGGTTTCCCTCAGGCTAATACAGTCACGCCCTCAGGCTATAGCAAAATACCGCCCTTAGGAATAGGTAACCGGTCCATGCCCAACATATAAACATGCATTTTACATACAATTCCATTCAAGGAAAAAGTAGTTCATAATTTAACATGGCATACCCTCAGGTATCCTGGCCAAATGGATAAACAAAGGAATGCACCCCTGGAGTGGTCCTGGATCCAAGTGGCGATCCCAAACAAAATTTTTATATCACATTTAATTACCTATACAACTATAGGTATTTAAAATAGCCACAGCCTCAGCCACACGACACCCCGACATGGGTTCGTGGCACAATGGTACACAAAACTCACAATAGTTGGAAATTAAACACCAAGCCACCTACCTTATACTCCAACGAGCGCTATACATGAATGTCGATTCCAGAAACGCCCAAAAACGCCGTAGATCTGATATAGAAGAAAAGTCGTTCAAACGTAAATAACTTCCCTTAGAGGAATAATTGGAAAGAACGGCTTAAGGAGAGTGGATAACTCACCTGTACGGTCCCAACGAGATCTACGGTGAAGAAAATGGGTTCCTCAGTGCGCAGTTGGGAGGTCTTCAAAGATCCGGTCGTCTCTCCCGAGCTCCAAAACCCCTCAAAAGTATCCTCTTCCAAAAGAGGAGGCTACTGCCCGATTTAAGCCGGAAAAACAGAGTACACGGCATGTAATTTTTAGTACATAGTGTGTACTTCCTTCATTTAACTGTTCCTCTGGCAGCACCACCACACTGTTCATCCGTCGACATGAGTACACGGCATGTACTGCTGAGTACATGGCGTGTACTGTCGCCCAGCTAGCGGCTGCTTCACTGCCTTACTGTTTTGGCCTGCCGAGTGACTACATGGCGTGTAAAGGACCACTACACGGCATGTAGTCAATTCCTACACCCTTCATTGCCGACAAGGCCACATGCTCCATGTACTCATCCCACACTGCCAAAGTACACGGCGTGTAGAAAAGTACATGGAGTGTAGTCCCAAAATTTAGGATTTTTCCCTATATTCCTTATTTTCTAAAAAACACATAAGGAAAAGAGAAAAGAAGCAACCTGTACCTCAAAAATAAGAACCGGGTTCTTACAAACTTCCCGCCTTAAATTAATTCATCCCCGAATTGCCTTTCCAAGGGTGGTGAATATAAATCTGTGAACAACTCTGGCCACTGAGCATGTAAGTCGGTCTCCCACTCCTAGGTTTCGTCTTATACTCAGCCGTGCTACCATAGCACCCGTACAAGAGGAACTGACTGGCCTCGGAGAACTTTCGTGCTCTGGTCGACGATACGAATCGGGTGATCCTCAAAGGACGCATCTACCTCAAGCTCAACCTCCTCGGGCTGAAAGATGTGAGACAGGTCTGAATGATAGCGACGCAACTGAGACACATGGAAGACGTCGTGCATAGCTTGATACCTCTGTGGTAATTGCAACCAATAGGCAACATGCCCGACTCTCTCCAGAATCTCAAATAGCCCCACATACCTCACTGAAAGTTTACCCTATCTCATGATCCTATGGTGTCCCAGCCTCGGTGAAACATGCAAGAAAACCTGATCCCCGACCACGAACTCCAAAGGTCATCTGCGGCGATCAGCATAAGATTTCTGATGAGACTGTGCAGTAGCCATCCACTTCTGAATCAACTGGACTTGCTCAGAAGTCTCCTGCATGAGACGTGGTCCCAGTAAAGCTTCCTCACCTGCCTCTGACCAGCACAAAGGTGATCAGTATGGCATACCATATAAAGCCTCATAAGGTGCCATCTCAATAGTCACCTGAAAACTATTATTATAGGCAAACTCGACCAGGGGTATGTGTTTCTCCCAAGATCCCCCAAAGTCTAGGATACATGCACGCAACATTTCCTAAAGCACCTGTATCGTATGCTCTCACTGTCCATCTGTCTGAGAGTGGTAAGTTGTGCTCAGAAGCACCTGTGTACCCAGTGCCCTTTGAAATCCCTGCCAGAAACGATATGTAAAACGGGTGTCCCTATCTGAAACGATAGAACGAGGGACCCCATGAAGACATGAAATATATCAGATATACAGTCTTCTGATCTCGTCATCACCGAAGGTCTCCTTGATCGGAAAAAAGTGAGCTACTTTTGTGAGTCTATTCACAATAACCCACACGGCATCGTTGCCTCGAGGACACCTCGGCAACCCAGTCACAAAAATCCATCATGACATCATCCCATTTCCACTCTGGAATGGGTAACTTTTGTAACAGTCCTGATGGACTCTAATGCTCTACCTTCACCTGCTAACAGGTGGAACATCTCATAAAAAAACCAGATACGTCTCTCTTCATACCCGACCACCAGTACTATGCCTCAAGTCACGGTACATCTTGGTAACCCTGGGATGAACTACCCAAGCTGAAGCATGAAACTCCCACATTAACTCCTCGCCTATATCCCATGGAACCCATACTCATCCATGGAAACAAAAAACCTCATCATCGCTTATCTTCCAACTAGGAGGAGGGTCCTCACTTGCCACCGACTCCCTTAGAACTAGGACCTCTGAATCAGGTAGCTTCCTCATCCTCAATCTGTCCAGGAGGGTAGATTTCACAGCTAAAGATGAAAGATAAGTCTACCCCTGGATGTCTTGCACCTCCAAATGCATCTCAAAGAATAAAGCCATGGGATTCCACCCACCACTGGCCTCCTGCACAGCCTGTATCTGAGTCTTCCTGCTCAGTGCATCAGCGACTGCATTACCTTTACCGGGTGTATAGGAAAGATCAAAATCGAAGGACTTTAGGTATTCGACCCACCTTCTCTGCATCAGGTTCAAGTCACACAGAGTAAAGATGTACTTGAGACTTTTGTGGTATATGAACACCAAAAAATGTTCTCCTAAGAGATAATGTATCCAACAGCACAACTCATGAACAACTGCATCCAACTCGAGATCATGCATTGAGTAATTCCTCTCATCTGGCCTCAACTACCAAGACCTGTACGCAACAACTCGATCGCCATGCATAAACACAGCTCCCAGCCCAATACCCGATGCATCACAGTAAACTGTAGAGCTCTTCCCTTGATCTAGAAGTATTAGGACTGGTGCTGATGTCAGCCTTCCTTTCAGGTTCTGAAAAGCTACCTCACAAGCTTCTGACCAAACAAACTTCACGCCCTTCTTAGTCAGACCTTTCAATGGTGCTGCTAAGCGGGAGAATCCTGTATGAAGCATCTGTAGTAACCATCCAGCCCTAAGAAACTCCGTATCTCAAACACATTCTTAGGATGCCCCCAAGAAACTACTACTCTCACCTTCCCTAGGTCTACTGCAACTCCTGCCTCTGAGATAATGTGACCCAGGAAGTGAACATGGTTCATCCAAAAGTGGCACTTCAAGAGCGTAGCATATAGCTGATGCTCTCTCAATGTAATCAATACGATCTCAAGATGGGTGTCATGGTCGTGTCGAGTGTGATAGTACACTAAGATGTCGTCTATGAATACTACCACAAAAGAATCCAGATAAGGATGGAACATACGATTCATCAGAGCCATGAAAACCGCTGGCGCGTTCATGAGTCTGAACGGCATAACCAAGTACTCATATAGACCATATCTGCTCTAAAAAGCTATAAGTGGTATATCTGATGGTCTCACGCGTAGTTGATGATATCCTGATCTCAAGTCAATCTTTGAGAACACCCGTGCTCCATGAAGCTGATCAAAAAGATCATCAATCTTTGGCAAGGGATATCGGTTCTTAATCGTCAACTGGTTCAACTTCCGTTAATCCACACATAGTCTGAGGGTACCGTCTTCCTTCTTCGCAAAGAGGACCATCGAACCCCAAGGAGAAGTACTGGGTCGGATGAAACCCTTTTCCTGTAACTCCTCTAACTGCCTCTTGAGCTCCTTCAACTCAGGCGTAGCCATCCTATAAGGAGGAACAGACACTGGTGCTACTCCTGGCATGAGTTCGATAGAGAAATCCACATCACACTCCGAGGGTAGACCTGAAAAGTCATCTCAGAAGACATACCTGAAACAATCAAAAATTGGAGGGAATTCTGTCTAACAAGTCCCCTAGTCATCAAGATATAAGAATGCAATCTGGGCTGTGACTCCACCTCGCCCATGATACTCTGGTCCAGCTCGACTCGCATGAACATCCCATTTTCCCTTGTATAGAAAGTCTCTGCCCTCTGGTGACGTGAAACACACCCTATGACGATAGGAGTCTACAAAGGCTCAAAAGGGAACTAACCAGTCCATCCCAAGAATGAAATCATAGTTCTTCATCTCTAAGACATAGAGGTCCCAAAGAAAGTGACACCCTCCAACCTCAAGGGGGCACTCCTTACACTGATGCACACTAGCCGTTCTAGTCCCCAACGGAGTGTCTTGCGTCATAGTATCAGAAGAAGTAGAAACACAGAGATCTAGGATCTCCACAACAGGTACAGATATGAAACTATGTGCGGCACCCATATCGAAAAGTTCTGAAGATAAGATAGAAGCTACTAGAATAGTACCTCTGACTGTAGAAGGTCCGAGATCCTGCTCCTGCTGGGTCTGTTGCACTGTATACGTTTGCCCAGTTCCATGTCCCCGTGACACAACATGGACACCTTGAGCTATCCCGCCCTACTGCTTCTAAGATCATGGTGTCTGTCTACCACGGCCACGACCACCATCTCTGCCTGCACGCCCTGACGTATTCCAGTTTCCCAACTGGTAAGAATCCACTGGTCCTGCTCCCACACACGGAGTCTTCATAGAACCCCTCTCACTAGTCACTGGAGGAAACACCCTGCAAAAGCACTACAGATGACCCATCTTGCCGTAATCTAAGCACTCCACTGGGTCTCGTGGACACTGCGGTCTCTTATGCCCCTCTCTACCACACTGGTAGCACCTGACCGGCCCACCTGAAGAAGTTGCCTGGCTAGTACTGCCACTCTGAGAGAAGTCCATATGTCTCTTCCTCTTGCCAGCAGAAATAGTACTAGTAACTGGTGTTAAACCATCATGAACCACACCACTAGATTCCCGTATGTTCCTCTCTAAAATCAGTGTCTGATTCACAATAGCATGTACTGAAGGCAACCTGAAAACATTCACCAGATCTCGGATGTCATAACAAAGACCATCTTCAAAACCTATGACTCTCAACATCTCATCAACCACCAACACGGGTGAAAAACGTTGAAGCTCTTTAAAGCGAGAAGAATAATCCATCACCGACATAGCGCCCTACTGTAGATTCATGAACTCCAGAGCTCTTTCTACCCTTAGCATCTTTGGAAGGAAGAAGTTATAGAAGACTATCTGAAAATATTCCCATGCCATGTCTCTGTGATACTCTGACTAGGTGGTAACATCCCACCACCTCTTGGCGTAATCACACAGCATGTAAGTTGCGAGCCTGACCCTCCGCCCTGGAGGCATCTCGAGATGCTCGGAAATAGTCTACATAGAACCCAACAAAGACTCTGTAGCCTATGGTCCGCCATCCCCTAAAAACGTAGGTGGATGCTGCTGCTGAGAGATGCGAGTCAGCTCAGCCATAGATGTGGTAGCTGGCGGTGCTCCCTAAAAGGTCTGCATGAATAGTGTAAAGCCTTCACGGAATTGCCCCTCCACTCCTGTGTCTGGTATAACAGCTGGAACCACATATGGCTCCACTGGAGGATCCATTGGTAACCCATGGACCACCATCTCTGGGGTATAGTCGTCGCCTCTCTACGGGCGAACAACGTGTGGACATCTAGGCGGCATGACACTACAAGGTCAAAAGCACGCCTTAGATTCAATATTATTAAGACTGAAAATGATGGTACCAAAAGGGGAATAGTAGGAAGAAGGCATTTCATGATTTGAAAAACAAGACTATACGGCGTGTATACTGACTACACCGCGTGTTCCTGACTTCTATTCCTCTACCCATGTACTTTTACACTGCTAAGCCACATGGCTCTGTTGAAAAAAACTACACGGTGTGTATAAAATCTACACGGAGTATATGGTGTTATTTTCCAACTACTCATGTCATTTGTGACATGTTCGACTACTCAACTTGGTACTACACGGCGTGTTGCACCCACAAACGGCGTGTACACCACCCCGTCTTCCCAGACACACGATCAGGTCCAAATGGTATGTACACGGACAAGACCACACGGCGTGTCCCACAGGTACACGAAGTGTTTAAGGAAAGGTGACACTGGCCCGTGTTGTTAGTTACACGACTGAGTCCCTAGGTCACACTACACGGCATGTTCATCATTAACACGGCGTGTTCAAGGATAAAGTTCACTAACCCGTGTTGTTAGCTACACGACCGGACTCTGGGTCAACACTACACAGCATATACATTAGGTACACGACATGTTTTACCCTAGCCTTTCATGCCCCATGTCGCCGCCCACACGGTTTGTAACATGGAAGGAGACTACACGGCATGTACTTAGGATACACGGCGTGTACTCAAAAAGTTTATTTTTCTTCCCGAATAGAAGACCATACATGGCGTGTTTAAAGTAATACATGGCATGTATACTGGGTTTTCCAGACATTATGCCTCAGAAACTACTCTGGAGCCTAGAAAACACTGAAAACAACACCTAAGTGCCAAATTCCGATCCGTGAGGGCCCATACTCCCCGTGAATCAAAGTTTGACATCTTATTTATGTTATAACAAAATAAACAGTCAATGATCCACCAAATTCTAGTCAATGAGGGCCCATACTCCCTAAGGACCAAAGTTTGGCATTCATTCTATAATAGGCTCAAATAAAATTACCCTATCACACATCAGGTATTTTATCAAAGCAGCTATCACAATAGTATACTTCTCTAGCACAACAACTATCACGACAACATGCAATTTCTAATGAACCTACATGGAATGGAACTATGCATGGCATGTGATTCTAGTATGTGACTAAATAATTCTTGAGATGGCATACCCTCATCTCATCGGGTTGCAACTAAATAGAACCCATGGATAAAATATAAACAGCACAATCCCAACTGTGTCACCCAAAAGTGAAAAAAAATCAACTGTAAATTTTCAAAATCAGAAGAATTGAAAAAATACGAGGTAGACTGGATTTTCCCTGTACATGGGTTAGCTATGCCCGGGCACAACTTATTACCAACTACCATCCGTCCTATCCCTGACTACAGCTCCAAATAGTAAGTCAAGAAAAGGAAAATCTGCCCCTCTGATACCACTTTGTAACGTTCCGGACCCAGGTGCCATGCATCGGGTGCCCTAAACCCAGTTCGCCACGTGACCTCAAGGGCATTTCCCCAAACTCCAAAGGCTGCCGACTAGCAACGAGGGCCCAGGTCTGATAGTGGGGAAACTATTCCCTCATTTTTCAAAGTGTAGTGCAACGGAAATATGAAATAAAACATACAATGGTAGAGGAAGTAGTAAAACATACATAACTGGAATAAAAAACTGCATTAGATATAACCAACCAGAATATAAATGATGATTCAACATGCCAAAAGTTCTAATAAAACAGCCAGAACATGTTATACATCAATAAAGTACAACAAAAAGAAGAGTATAGCAAAACAAAGCAAAATAGATGGCACCGACATCGCGATCCTAGGCTCGGTCCCATTACCTCCTACTCCTCAGCAACAGTCAAGTACCTGCATATGGACTCTTTCCCCTATCCACACCTACATAAACATAATCTTTTTGGGCTGAAAAACATGACCCAAACAGGGTGTGAGAAATAAATCCCATTATGCACCCACCAAAGGTTTGTGCTCAATTGTGTGTAAGACATGCAACAATAGTGTGCAGTAGAAAAATGCAATAAACAAGAAATACTCAAAAGTAACTAACATAATAGTTAAATTTCCATTTAATTATTCATTTTAACCATTTAATTAAATAAAATTGTGTGATCATTAGCACCAAGCCCTCAGGAATAGCAGAACCTCTCCCTCAGGATAAAATAGTAAACCATGCCCTCAGGCTATAAAGAATCCAACCCGCATGTATTTCCCTCAGGTGTAAGAGAAATTTCCCTGAGGCGTATGAAGTGTCACCCTCAGGCACAGAAGTAAAGCCTTCAGGCATGAAAGGTTTCCCTCAGGAGGAATAGTAGGTTGCCCTCAGGATAATACAGTCACGCCCTCAGGATATAAAAAAACACCTCCCTCAAGCATAGGTAATTGGGCCATGCCCAACATATAAACTTACAGTTAACATACAATTCCTTTCAAGATAAAAGTAATGCCTAATTTAGCATGGCATACCCTCAAGAATCCTGGCCAAATGGATAAACAGAAGAACGCACCCCCAGGGTGGTCCTAGATCCAAGCGGCGATCCCAAACAACATTTTGATATCACATTTAATTACCCATACAACTCTAGGTATTTAAAATAGCCACAGCCTCAGCCACACGACACCCCAACATGGGTTCGTGGAACAATGGTACACAAAACACACAACAGTTGGAAATTAAACACCAAGCCACCTACCGTATACGCCAACGAGCGCTATACACAAACATCGATTCCAGAAATGCCCAAAAACATCATAGATCTGACGTAGAAGGAAACCCATTCAAACGTAAATAACTTACCTTAGAAGAATAATTGGAAAGAATGGCTTAAGGAGAGTGGAGAACTCACCCGTACGGTCCCAACGAGATCTACGGTGAAGAAAATGGGTTCCCGGTGTGCGGTCGGGAGGTCTTCAAAGATCCGGCCATCTCTCCCGAGCTCCAAAACCCCTCAAAAGTATCCTCTTCCAAAAGAGGAGGCTACTACCCGATTTAAGAAGGAAAAACAGAGTACACGGCATGTACTTTTGAGTACACAGCATGTAATTAATTCATTTAAGTGTTCCTCTGGCGGCACCGCCACACTGTTCATCCGTCGACATGAGTACACGACATGTACTGCTGAGTACACGGCATGTACTGTTGCCCAGATGGCGGCTACTTCACCGCCTTACTGTTTTGGCCTACCGATAGACTACCCGGTGTGTAAAGGACCACTACACGATGTGTAGTCGGTTCCTACACCCTTCGTCGCCGACATGGACACATGCTCCGTGTACTCATCCCACATGGACAAAGTACAAGGCGTATAGAAAAGTACACGGCGTGTAGTTCCAAAATTTAGGATTTTTCCCTATATTCCTTATTTTCTCAAAAAAACTTAAGGAAAAGAGAAAAGAAGCAACCCGTACCTCGAAAATAAGAACTAGGTTCTTACATTTGTCATTTCTTCTTAATGTTAGTCTGCTATATTTCTTTAGCTTTTCAGCTTTGTAGTGTAATATTTAGTCACTTTGTAAAAAACTTGTTACTTCATCTTGTTTCACTACATCATTAAAAAAATAAAAAATATAATGATAACTAAGAATATGTTCACTCCCTCCACTGCTGACAATAGTGGAGTATTTTTTGCATAAAACCTTAGACAACTCATCTTCCTTCTCTGTGGATCGACCCTACACCATTGTGCTAGTGTAGGAGTTATAAATGTAATTTTGAGGGCCGTGATGACCTCTAGCCAGTTCAAAATTTGGCGCCATTTCTGGGGAAGGCACACACTAATAATCTATGTTTTTAATAAAAAACATAAAAACACACAAAAAAATCATATATAAAATATACAATTTTTTTTACAAAAAATCTGAATTAGAACCTACTACTTAAGTTTTCCATTAAAATCCTGCATCAACTGTGAAACTGTGTGTGTTTGATATAAAACAGTTCAAAAAATGGAACATTATGAAGGCTCAAACTACTACATTGGGACATACTGTGTTTTTTGAGGAGATTATGGACACACTGTCTGGCAGTGTCTCTATAACCAGCCACAATAGATTGATTACATTGAAGAAAATGAACAATATGAGTTTAGTCCTGACACCCTAGCTAAAATTGACCTAATTTATTCTAAACTGGATGATAGGGTGGAACTAATTAATAATTGGTTAATTAAAACCCATGAAATTCAAATTAGAGATTCTCAAGAGAGAGATCAAAGAATGAAAAGATTGGAAAACATGCTCTTGGAATTACAACAAAGGGTTAAAGAACAAAAATAATTTGATGAAAAAGAAAAAGAAAATGTGTATAAAATATTTGAAAATCAAATTGAAGAAGGGAGTGATAGTGAAACTGGCCAAGAATCCATACTCTTTGAAAAATATGATTCTATTGACTTAATTTGGAAATAACTCAATCAAAAATTCAAGAAAAAAACATTGAAACTCCAATAGATTTTTAATGGAGTTGAGTTGGTCAATTTTGAAACTGAATTAAAAAATATTGAAGAAGATAGCCCAGTTATTTTCATCATTCCTTATTTTGAGAAAAATCAATGTTTTAGGAGTTTTGAAAAGGAAGTCACTCTGGTTGAAGATATACTAGAAATTGAAAACTTGAATGTTGAAAACTCTTCACCTAATTTTTTTTGAACTTGTGAATACTGAATCTGAACTTGAATTTGGGAATAATTTGGAAGATAACCTTAATCCGGATAACATGGAATCTGAAATATTTGAACATCAATTGAAAACTTATCTTCCGTGTTTTGAACCTATAAAACCAATAATTTCTGAATTGTTGTTGGATAATGAGGATGAGGCAATTATATTTGAATAAAAACTAACTGATGAGTTTTAATTTCCCTATTCTAATAGTGATCACTTTTCTAAAACTTTTTCTACTAAAATGGAAAGTAGTGTCGTAGTTCCTGGGTAAAACTGTTTTAATTTGATCAATCTTGAACATGAGTTGATTGAAGCTGAATTGAACATTTCTTCCTCTGAACTGAACTTACTAGAACACACTACAACCAAAGTTTTGGAAAGTGATACTTTTGAACTTGAACTTAAATTAGAGTTTGAACACACATTAGATGATGGTTTCAGAATTGACTTGATAGAAGAAATAGATGTTCAGCGTGAGTTAAAAGATGAGGATCTTTTGGAAGAGATTTATAACATTGTTAGACCTGAACCTATTTATGATAAAATAAATTCTTTTCCCTATCTGTCACTTTCATCCTCACCTGTGAAGGGTTTTGAGCCTCATCTTGATACTGATTGTAGTCTTGAGGCGGAATTATACTTGAGTTCCAATGTTCATAATTCTGTTCAGTGCTTAATTGAATTCCCTCTTGAACCTGCTAATTAGAATTCACCCATTTTCACCCCTGAATTTTAATACGTTAATGATGTAGCTGAGAGAGATAGCCATGAAAAAAATGTGACACCCTTTGAAGCACCTAGTTCTATGTTTTATATTCATGTGTATTCAAATCTTGAAAAAAATGAAACAATTATGGAAGTGGACAACACTATACCCACTACTGTTAAAGGGTGATACATAGGGGTTATTTCAGGTTATGAGGGTTTGGTTTTAGTTTGATTTAGTCATGTTTCCCAAAAATATCATATTTCTGTTAAAAGTAATTATTCCAACCACATGTGGTGGTTCCTATTAAAGAAACCACATCCACCTAGTGACTACGGTTTGTTTCTAGGTGTGTTCGGCTGGGGACTATAAATCTAGCACTTCATGGGAGGAAACCCATGGTTTGTTTTGTGTTTATAAGTAAATGAATTTGTAATTAAATAAATTCTAACTGAAGACTTTAAATTCAGTGATTATTGGGAATCAACCCATGTTCATTCTTTTGTGTTTAATTTTATTTCTCTTCTTGTTTTACTTTGAATAAATTCATGATGTGTTGTGACTTTTGTATGCACTGCCTATGCTAGTTATTTCTCTATAGTTCACATGCTCTATGTTTCTAGGATGATGTTGTTGTGTCATTTAATGGATTGGAATTCCCATGATCATCTCTGGACAAGAACTTAGTCAGGGAAGTACTTCAACTTTTGACATTTATGTCAGCTACTATTTTTACTAATAAAATTACACTAATTGTGTTGCTACTGAACTAAAAATTCTACGTACTTTAGAAATTCTGCTACTTATTTGTTGAAAATATGCTGCATAAATTGCATATAAAAAAATTGTTGTTTCATGTCACTATACTGTGCATAAAATTTGCATGTTCCTATGGATGTGAACTGAATTTATTGTTTAAAACCCATTCACTACATGAAATTAAGTGTGTGGGGGGGGGGGGTACATGATTTCTAGTAGTTGTGTTTTTCATTGGAACTGATTGGTCTATAGGGTGTTTAGCGTGCATCTTTCTGCTGTATTGAACATCTAACTGAATCATATTTTCTGAATTTTCTTACACCCTATTCATTGTGCACCCACAAATTACATGATATTTTTTGAGCTGAATTGAAAAAATATATTCACTGTAATAAAGGACAATGAATGTACCTGACAATGAACCAGCTATTAAATTATTCCTTGTAGCAAAATAAATCTTTGAACTTCAAAGAGACCCTTTTATACATGTCTTAAATCTTCTCAATTGAAAATCTATTTTGAACCTTAAATTGATTAATTGTTCTTCTCCATGTTTAGAAGTTAGCTTTGGGGAAAAAGTTGAGTTTTAAGTGTGGGGGAGGGGGGTTAATTCTTGACTGTGCTAAATTGTTCTTAATTGAAAGTCCATCAATTCCCACTGCAATTTAAACTTTTTCTTAAAAAAATGGTTTATTTTTTTTCAAAATTATTGCATAATTTTAGGATTTACACTGTACTCAATTGGGTCTTGCCTTATAACTATTCCATGGTTAGTAGTTAAGAGCTATTTTGATTCTGGAATTAATGTGGCTGGATGATTGTTGAGTGGTCTTTCTTAGTGATTTAGTGGAAATATGGTTTAGATTCTAATTTTTGAGAGTGACATGGGTACCCTTTTAATGGAATTATGACCATAACTCTTAGAATTGGAAAATTTTATTTTGATCATAGGCAACTCGTTTTTATTTTATTTATTAAAGTAATTACCTTAATGAGACAATGTAAATGGTTTTTATATGAATATTTTGAAACTGGAGTATTTTGGGCATCTAGGATCCCATGGTGAGCCTCTAAGACCCTAGATGCTGGGTGTGTTTTTGTTAACTATAATCCCTCTATTCACTTTCAATAAGTGCATTGCACAGTGCTTAGCACAATGAAATATGGCTTGGGAAAAACAAAATAAAGTGTCTAGGGTCAAAAATGAGTTCATTAATGTGAGGGGAATGATGAACGCCAGATGAAGAAGGGGTCAATTGGTTTTTATGGGAGTCATTTAGGTTGTTTCATTAAGGTGATCCACAAAAAAAAAGATTATTTATTTTTGGAACCTATGTGAAAAAGTCGTAGTATAATGTTCCTACTGTTAAGTTCTTAATTCCACATAAATTCTACTTTTGGTCACTCTTGGACTCTGGACTTGAGCCTGAATTGAAGTTTGTCATTAAGTGTATCACATATAAGGTATGACATTTTCATTGCTTGATAATTCATAGATTTCTTAATTACTTTTGAGTATTTGTTATTGGCAAGATTCATATGATTAATTCATTTTCTCAAAGCGTGCTATTATGTTTTGTCCTCTATTTTTGAGTGCCAGACAAGTTACAGTGTGATCTTAATCATAATAAATTTTACTGTTTTCAAAAAAAATAAAACATGAGATTGTTTGAGGACAAACAATGCTTATGTGTGGGGGAATTTTATGTGGCCTTAAAAACACATGTTTTGCCACATCTTTTTAACTAATTTTTAATGGTTTAAATCATTATTTCTGTGATTTATACTAAATATTTACAATTTTGTATTTTTATAAATAAACTTATCAATTATTCAATTTTCATAAATAATTGTGTGTTTTATGCTCTAAATTAGTTAATTTGTTTCTCACTTTAATTTTATTGACTAATGATTATTTATTTGTTAAATGATTTTTGTTCTGCCTAGCTAATTAATTAATTCTGGTTTTTCATTTAGATAATGAAGCTTTTATTTAACATTGTATGTACTAAATATTATGTAATATAATTAATATAAATAATAGTTGTCTTTTAATAATTAAAATTTTATAAATTTAAGTTTATAAACTCACTACATCTCTTTAATTCAATTTTATTAATTAAAATAATTGTCTAATAACATTATAATTATCTATATTCCTTCAACATATTTACTCTCATACATTAGACTTTTATAAATAATTAATCTTTGTTTTATAATTATTTTAATACAATCTTAACTTTTAATAATTTTATAGTTTCTGAATTAAATTTTTAGTACTGTAATTATTTAAGTTATAAAAATTGAAGTTTTTAATAATTTAACTTAAATTTAATTGGTTTTATAAATTTATTTATGTTTATGTTGTAATTAGGTTTTCAATTGTTTTAATTAAGTTTTAGTTTTTATTAATTATCTTGTTCTTATTTTATTTAAGTTTTAATTTAATTTATTTTCTTTGTTTATTTTGCAGGTTCACGGTTTCACCTCTACTACGGTGCCTCCACGTACCGGTTTCATCATTGTCCCACCATAACACCCCCTTACGGTGTCTCAGCCCTTGCCACCATAACCCTTTTTCACGGTGCTACCGTGCCACCTAATTACTTTCTCACAGTTTCATCCCCTGTCACCGTAACCTCTCCACGCACCTCTCAAACACTGGTTCCTTTTTTTTCATTTACGGTTTCACCTCCTCATAGTTTTATCCAGACCAAAAGTTCAATCCACTACAAATCCTTTCTCTTCACGGTCTCAACTGAGCGGCCATCATCTGCATCTCCCTTCAGCCACCATTTCTTTTCTCATGTTTCATTTTTTCATTCCAAACCGAGCCAGAAAATTCAACTTATTGAACCAAAACCTAAGCTTCTACCAGCGACAGAGAGACACCAATGGCAAATAAGTTTAACTAGATCCATGCTAAAATACCACTACAAAACTAGACTCCTGACTCATAAATCTAAAACCATCAACTGTTGTGGAATAAATCAGATTCACCATTCCTCAATTCAAAATCAAAGTCCGCTATCCGTTTGAGCTGATTGCTGATGCCGAGCTCAGTTCTCGAAGAAGAAGAAGCTATGGAGAATCAAGACTGACCCCACCAAGATCTTTGTGGATGTCTATTGAAACTGATCGAAATTGATTAACCAGGGGTGATAATGCGATCCGGTGATGGAAATTGAAACCAGGGGAGAAAATCGTGGTGTGTGCTGGAGGTCGTGATCTAACACGTTGTGCCGTCGCCTGAGGAGAATCTAGAGTCGATACCGCTAGGAGGAGGTCAACTGAGCTAGTATTGAAGCATTCTATGGCTGCTGCAGCGTCTCCCATGAAGAAGAGGGATTGAAACCCTAGCGCCAATTTGGGGAGGATTTAATGAATAAAAAAAATAACAAACAAACTAAGACTAGTAAACTTAAACTAAATTAAAAACCTAAATTTAAAATAAATAAATTAAGATGTAAAACAATATTAATTATAAATAAATAATCAAAATAGAAAATTTGACTTATAAAATAGAACTAATAAATTATTTAACCTAAATAAAAATTTAAATTAAACTAATTTAATAAGATTATCTAAATTAATTTTAAATTAATTTAATGTGGCATACTAAATAATTATTTTCTAATAAAATTAAGTACTTAATAATAATTTATTTCAAACATAAATAAACTAATCTAATTAACATAAATTAGTAAATAATTTAATTTATAAATAATAATAAACTTTCAAATTAACATTGATAACTTTAATTAATATGAATTAATAACTTTATAAATAAATATTTTAACATATTTAATTAACTAATGACTTTATTTATTAATTAATTTCATTCTCGTATTTTTTTTATGTTCTGTGTGTTTTTCTTGTGAATGTTCATACGGGAAGTGAGTTCCTGTCTAGATTCATCTAACTAACTCACCAGAAGTTAGTTACGAGGGTAATACTAGTGTGACGTGCCTGTCGCGAAAAAGCGCACGTGTGCGGTGCACAACTGAGGGACTTCTGAAGTCGGCTGAATTGGTCGGTGACAAGTGGTAGTTGAAGGAGGACATAAAAGCAGAGTAGCAGTAGAATTATCTGGGGACTCTCGTTTTTTTGATTTCACGATCACATCAGACGAGATAAAGGAGGCTCATTCATTCCACAATCACATCCATCCGAGAGAAGATTTCGAGGAGAAGTACTAGAGTCGAGCTAGAGACTAAGGAGTATGAAGGCATAACATCACTTAGGGAGATCTTCCTTCTCCTTTGTTTAATTTTTGTAATCTTTTTTCAGTTATTTTCAATGCTAAATTTCATTATGAATATAAGCTGATTTCTATCTCGGGAGCTTCAAGCTTTGTTGGTTTATCTGTTAAATTATTCACTAACTCATCGATTGACAACAGAATTAATCGGTGAGATCAACTCTGATGTTAAGTGAAATTGTTCACACCTTTATATAAAAAATGTCATAGTTTCAAGTTCAATTGGAGAGATTGAACTTGATCATCAATTTGTTGAAGCATTAATGTCATTACAGTTGGAGTTTTACGTTGAGTTTAACTTCGACTGTATTATTTTTCAAAATTTTAACAGACGATGATCATTAGAGTGGAGAACTCTAAAAGTCATATTTCTATTTGATGTTTCTTCTGGAGAGGAAGATATATCAACCAATTTCTATGGTGTGATTCAATTAATTTTTGTGGATATTTATCCTTTTAATCATCAAGTTTGGAATTCCCGCGAAAACTATTATTCTTAGCTCCTTTTTCATTGATGATTAATGTTAGTATACTATATTTCTTTAGCTTTTCAGCTTTATAGTTTTAGATTTAGTCACTTTGTAAAAAACTTGTTACTTCATCTTGTTTCACTACATCATTAAAAAAATAAAAAAAAATTAAAACTAAGAAGATGTCCACTCCCTCCATTGCTGACAACAGTGGAGTACTTTTTACATAAAACATTAGGCAACTCATCTGCCTTCTCTGTGGATCGACCCTGCACCACTGTGCTAGTGTAGGAGTTATAAATGTAATTTTTAGGGCCGTGATAACCTTCGGCCTATTCAACACCCTACTATGGAATCAAAATATTGTTCATGAAAACGAGTAGTGTTTGAAAAAGCTATGGAAGTTGGTTATTTAGACTCATCTGATATAAAACCACGTGAAATATTTCATGATTATTTATAAGGAAATATGAACAAACCTCCATTTTTTGGATAGTGTAAAAGGGACACAAACATCTAGGATTGGGGCACACTGATGTGTGTGGACAAAATTTAGTATACGTTAGAGGTGGGTATTCTTACTTGATAACTTTTACTAATGACTTCAGTGGATATGGATATGTCTAATTTATGAGGTATAAGTCTGATTCCTTTGAGAAATTCAAGGAATTCAAGAATGAGGTATAGAATCAACTTGGAAAGAAGATAATGAAGATTTGATTAGATTGAGGTGGTGAATATCTTAACCAAGAGTTTATTGAATTTCTATGGGAGATCGAGATTCTATTTCAACTCACTCTACCTTACACACCATAGTAGAATGGTGTTTTGAAAAGGGAATCATACCTTATTAGGCATGGTAAAGTCGATGATGATTCATGCAAATATTCCATTATACTTTTGGGGATATTAATTACAAACATTGGCATACACATTAAATAGAGTACCAAATAAGTCATAAAATATAATTTCCTTAGAGTTAAGGAGTAGAAAGAAACCCATTTTTTTTCATACACATATATGGGGTTGTGAATCTCTTTATGGCCTTATCAAGCAAAAAACTGGCACCCCAAGGAACAAATTGTATTTATATAGGTTGTCCTAAAGAAATAAAAAGATACTACCTATAAAATCCCTCAGAAAAGAATGTGAATATCTCTAGAAAATTCATCTTTTTTTTTTTGAGAGGGATGACATATTAAAAAATGATAGTGGGAGAAAGATTGACTTCAATGAAGTTGATACTCAAGATACAGAAGAGTTATTTTATTACCATATTCTATAGGTCCTCATGGAGGAATTAGTTCAAAAAACAAGCACTATGTAGGAGGGAAATAGAGGTAAGAAACCTTAGAGATATGGTTTTCTAGTTACTGAATATAGTGACTCATTATTGGTTGAATATAATGAACCTCTCCCCTATAAACTGGAGTAGAGATCTTAGAAGCAAAAACATGGACATAAGCCATGAATTGTAAAATGGATTCCATGTATAAGGACAATATAGTGGAAAAAGTTTTTATACAAAATCAAGGAATTGACTACAATGAAACATTTTCACCAGTTTCCATGTTTAAATCCATCAGAATTATACTTTCTTTGAAAACTTACCATGACTATTAGATTTGGAAGATGGATGTCAAAACTACATTCATTAATGGGAACCTTTAGGAATACGTCTATGTGATAAAACTAGAAGGGTTTGTGATTCTAAGTAATTCCAAAAGGATTTTTAAGGTACATAGATACATTTATGTAATAAAGTAAGCATCCAGGTCATGGAATATTTGATTTGATGAAGCTATAATGAATTAGGTTTAATTAAGAATGAATGTGATTCATGTGTTTATAATAGGTTTAGTGGAAATGTATTTTTTATCATATTATTATATATTGATGACATATTACTTATTGGGAATTTCACAATAGTCTTACAATCTATTAAGGACTGGTTAAACAAATTCCTCACCATGAAGGACCTAGGTTAAAAAACCTATATTCTAGGCATTAATATAATTCATGATATATCAAAGAGGATACTTGGACTAATTCAAAGTACATTTGTTAGCCTGATACTAAATGGATTTAGTATAGAACAATCCAATATGGGATTGGTTCCACCGTCACATGGTTTATATGTTTCTAAAAAAATGTTTTCATAGACACAATAGGAGAAGGAGAGAATAAGTAAGATATCATATGCTTCAACAATCAGATCAATCATGTATTCCATTTTATTTACTATACTTGATGTTTCTTATGCATTGATCATGGTAGGAATATATCAAGAAGATCTAGGAGACCATCACTGGTCTACTGTTATTGCTATCCAAAGGCATCTGAGAAGAACTAAGAATATGTTCCTAGTGTATGGTTGTAATGACCAAAAACTTTTATCAATGAAATTACATTATTATAATTATTTCATATAGTATAATCACATAAAATCACATTAAAAATAAAATAAAAACATTATAAAGGAATAACTAATGTAATAAAGGGATTTTCTAGAAGTTAAAGAACATATACAAAAGGAATAGTAACTTGACCTTTGGAATAGTAGCATAACCATTATGAATAGTAAACTAGACAATTGAATAGTTACCTCACCAATTAAATTATAATGAAAATATATCCATCTTATAATTGACAACATGATATAATTATATCATAATATAAGTAAATAAATATTTTAAAAATTATCAATTAAGTGTTGATATTTTTTTTAAATCAGAAATATTAAATCAAAATTTGATGATTAATTTAATTATTTAAAAGAAAATGTATTCTTATTAAATGTATTCATAAATTAATATTTTTTTCCTATGGTTTTAACATATTTTTATGAAACCTTAGTTAATTTTTCAAAGTGTTATAAAATTAGTTATAATTTTAAAAACTGTATTTTTCAAGTAAATGATGATTTTAATTAAAAAAGTTTTTATAATATTTACAAAATTATTTTCATAAAATGTAGTTCATTGAAATGTTTTAATTCTAAATTTTCTTTAAATACTATTTCTATATGTTATTGGTTCATTTTGACATCACTAATCATGATCTATGCCTATTTTACTTTATGAATGTCCATGGATGATTTAATTCATTTCATTCATGGACACTTTTATGATACAACAATTTTTTTATTAATTATGACATGATTATGATACCCAACTCTTTCCATGGGTAACCATTATATTTATATTTGATTTAATTTGTATGATTATTTATGTTGAAAACATATTCATGAGCATGTTATGATTGGTGTTCCTAGATAGTTCTCCAATGCATTGGGTAATGTTTAGTCTCATGAGATATTATGTGCAATGGTCTTGGTGGTTAGCCTTGACTCATGATCCTCTATGTGAAACGGGCCTTGAATAATTTTAAATTCATGTTTTATGTGGATACCACATTGTTATGAATCCATGATTAATTTAACTCAAGTTATGATACCTTATATTTAATCATGTTCCATGACTTTATATAGTCTTATGTTATGCCTTTTAACCCATGTGCTAAGATTTATTTTTATGTTTATTACCTTACAAGGATTTTAGATCATCACTTTTTTCATGTTATCCCTAGGTTATCCTATGATGATGTAAGGGCTCAAACAAAGTTAGTAGCTCTTTATAAAGATCAAATAAAAGATGTTCTTGTTTTGGAATCGTGATGTTTAATTAAGTACCTAATCTCCAAGACACTAGAATTTTCGATCCTTGTCTTGTAATTTAATTTTTAATTATATATAAAGTTATGTAGTGATATGTGTAAAGGATAAGGTTGCTATATTTGGTATTAGAGGAAAATTTTATTTATTTTTGGATATTATGAATAGAGTACTTTAGTAATAAACTTAAGGATAAAACAAATTCTAGGAAAACATTCTTAAATTTTTGTAAGTTTAGAGTAAGTGGTTTATTAATAATATACATCCTATCTAGATACTATAAGTGGATGTGGTTATGGAATAGATTGACCTTGGAGTGAAAACATCAACAAGGTGTTTTGGGCCTAACTCGGGGTAACCCAGTACATCAAAATGAGCCTTATTGCGTAATTAGTTTGACACTCCCAAGGGGGTATGTATTGGTAAATTCACAATCTCATCACAAACCATTATTAAGGGAATAAATAAAATTCTATTAATAATATATATTAGGAAACATATCATGGATAACTAAGATTAAAACATAGGGAATCACAATTTAGGATATACTTTTCCCTTAAGAGTTTATGATTTTCTGTTTAAAGGAACCTTTTTATTTTTATTAGATAACTATTCAATCCCCCCTAATTTCACTTTATTTTTCTTAGTTAATTTCCTAAAATAGAACAACATGTTCCAACAATTAGTGTGATAGGAAGTGTGATTATTTCCCTAATTATATGAAAAATTTGATGGCAATGAGTGCTCAAAAATTTATGAGGTTACTTTCCCAACTGGCTCAAGTTATGAATAATAAGTTTAATCATGTAGAACTCCCTAATTATTCAAGGTAATATAAAGTTTCCATAAAATTATTCTTTTGGTAAAGGCCTCTAATTTTTAGTGGACATTTTGATCCCCTAATCATGGAATTGTGGATTAAATCCATTGAAAATATATTCTCTTTCCTATAGTGCTCAGAAGAAGATAAAGTTGTGCTAGTAGTCTATCATTTTTATTGGGAATCTGATCAGTGGTGATCACTGATAAAAAATAAAAATTCAAAGGAGTAAATTGATTCCATGGATCGGGAGGAATTCAATAAAATGATTTTCCATAACTATTTTCCCATAACCCTCCATCTCAAGTTTGAAAGAGAGTTCCTCAGACTTAATCAGAAGGAAGGTGAGTCCATTGGGGAATATGAAGAAAAATTTACAAGGCTTGCAAGATACGACTTCAGCTTTTTCATAAAAACTGAATGAAATATGGATTACTCCTTTAGTGGGATAAACTTAAGTCTATAAAAATAATTGGAGATTTTATATTTTGATAGATATAAAGAAATTATTCGTTGTTCTGTAAAGGTTTAAATGGAGATTGGAGACTCTCAGTGTTCTTGTGAGACTAGTGAAAAAAAGCTGATAATGGAGTATAATATAAGTAGATCAGAAAATAAATCTCTTGATGGAAAGAAGACCAAATATCTCACATGTAAAAATTGTAGGAATAAGCATACTAGGAACTGTCTAAAGGGAACCATGAAATTTTTCAAATGTTGAATAATGGGGCTTTTGGATAAGAAATTCTAAAGGAATTGAAGAATTCAACTAATGTGGAAGAATAAAGGAAGGTTCAGATCAACACTCAACTTATAGTTCAATGTTTAAACTACAATGAAGAAGGAAATTTTGAAAACCAATGCCCTAATCCCAGGGTTTTCAAAGGAAATAAATGACATCCTCCAATGATACAAGGAAGGGAATATGCTATCACTATCACTGAGGTGGATCCAAACAACGATGTGGTGATAGGTATACTGATTATTCATTCAAGAATAGAGAATGTACTATTTTATTATGGTTCTACGCATTCTTTCAGATCATTCAAGTTTAGTATAACTATTCAAACACCACCTAAAAATATGGAGGTTGAGATATCTATGAGAACAACCAATGGGGAAATTATTACATACTAAGTACATAAATCCTCTAAAATTAATGTATGTGGATCAAACCCACCAAAAAATATTGTCTTAGTTCCTTTTATGGAGTTTGATTCTATTTTGGGTGTGGATTGGGTATCATTATAAAATTAAAACATCAATTGTCGGGAAAGGTATATCACTCTTCACATCCTGAAGCATCCTCCAATTCATTACATGTGTATGGATGAAGATGAATCTTCTTCAGAATAATCATCTCAAGTGTGGATATTACTTCCTTATGATCAAGAATATCTCTCTCAAATGATTAATAAAAAGGAGGGGATCATGCTTGAATAGATTCCCATCATGAGGGATTACACTAATGTATTCCCTAAAGAATTGTATGGTCTTCTGCTTAATGGGGAGGTTATGTTATCAATTTAAAATATTCCTCAATCTTTAATTACATCAAATACACCTTATATAATGGGCACTATTGAGCTGGAAAAACTAAGGAACCAGTTACAAGAGAATTTGTACAAGGGTTTTATATGCTCGAGTGCTTCACTAAGGGGTGCACTAGTCCTCTTTTTCAAGAAAAAGGATAGAATAATGATAATCTGCATTGATTATTGTGATCTCAATAAAATAATGATAAAGAACAAGTATCTGTTTCCCCAGATAGATTTTTTGTTAGATCAGCTACTTGGGGACAATTATTTCTCTATTATAGACCTTCGGTCAGTATATCACCAATTAAAGGTGAATAAAAAAGATATTCCCAAGATATCATTTAAAAACATTTATAGACACTATGAGTTCATAGTGATTCCCTTAGGACTAATTAATTATTTTAAAATTTTCATGGATTTAATGAATAAAGTATTTATATATTACCTCAACAAATTTATGGTAGTTTTTATCGATGATATTCTGAAATAATCCAAGAGAAAGGAGGAATAAGAGGATAATTTGAATATTGTGATGAAGACTTTTAGAAGGGAGAGAATTTTTGTAAAGTATAGTAAATTTTATTTCTGAATGGATGAATAATCATTTTTGGGGAATTTTATCATTAGTAAAATAATATATGTAGATCCCTCTAAGACAAAGGCAGTCGAAGAGTGGCCCAAGACAACTCTTATAACACAGATCCATAGTTTCCTCGGCCTATGTAGGTATTGCCGATGATTTTTGAAGAATGTTTGATGATTTTCAAACCCAATAACCAAGCTTACAAATAATGGAGTAATGTTTTTTTGGATTCTAGAATGCGAGGAAATCTTTAAGGAGTTCAAAAAGAGTCTTATCAATACACTTGTACTCATACTCCCGAAAATTGGAGAACTCTTTGTCATGTATAGTGATGCTCCAATGAAAGGAATATGATGTTAATTAATGATAAATGATAAATTGATATCCTATTCGTTAATTTAGTTGAACATTAATTAGAAAAAATATCTTACAAATGATATAGAGTTAGAAGTTATGATCTTTGTGTTGAAAATATGGTGGTATTATCTCTATGGAGAGAAATGTGAGATATATACTGATAAAAAGAGTCTAAAATATATATTCACACAAAAGAATCCTAATATGAACCCGTGAATATGGTTATAGATCATCAAGGACTATGGATTCTCAATCCACTACCATTTTAGTAAGGAAAATAAGGTGTAATATGCTCTTAGTAGAAAGGATCCTACATATTTATCAATTATGAGAGTTGAGAAAGGTCTAATCCTCTCAGAATTATATATGATGAACATGGGAATCATTAAGGGAGGAACATCATTAGTCCTTTCTCAAATGATTTATCAACCATCCCTTATGAATAAAATAAAGGATTCTCAAATAAATGATGTTGAAATTCAGAAAAAGGTGGATCCTATCAAAAATTGAAAATCTTATGAGTTCAATAATGATAAGGATGGATTCATAATATTTGGGTCATGACTATGTGTACCATCCTTTCCAGAGATAAATAATGAGCTTATGAATAATGGAAATAGTTCAACTTTCTCTATTCACTAACAGAGCACAAATATATGGCGAGATCTCTGAGAGAACTATTGGTGAGATAATATAAATAAGGATATTACTGAATATACATAAAAGTTCCTGGTATGTCAGCAAGTAAAGGATGAAAGGAAAAAGTCTAAAGGGTTGATGCAACCATTACCCATACTAACATGGAAATGGGGAAATATAACCATGGAAGTTTTCATTGGACTTCCAAATACATCCATATGAAACAATGTTATATGGGTTATTGTGGATCATCTTACAAAGTCTGCTCACTTTATCACAATTTGAGAGGAATTCTCATCAGATACACTTTCATGGATATGTATGAAATTTTTGGTAAGGCTTCATAGAGTATTACGATATATTGTATCTGATGGATATCAGAGATTCACCTAGAAGTTCTTGAAAAGTCTCCAACATACTCTAAGAACTGAGTTGAACATCAATATGGAATATCACTTTCAAACTGATGGTTAATCTAACCAAACTATTCACACAAAAGAAGTCATGTTGAGAGAATGTTATATGGACTTTAATGGAGGATGGGACTAATATCTACCTCTGGTTGAGTTCACTCACAATAATAGTTTCCACTCGAGTATAAGAATGGATCCATATGAAGATCTTTTTAGAAAAAGGTAAAAAAACACAAGCATCATGGGAAAAATCCAGTTAACGTAAGGTGATAGGACCTAAAATGGTTGAAGAATTTATGGAGAAGGTGAAAACCATTAAATATCACATCAAGGTAGCCCAAAGTCAAAAGAAGAGATATGCAGACAATCGTCAATGGAACCTGGATTTTAAGGTTGGAGACATGGTATTCTTCCACATATTTCCACAGAAGAGGATAATGAGATTTGGGAAGAAAGTGAAGCTAAGTACCAGGTACGTCACCCCTTTGAGATTCTTGATCATGGAAGAGCTACGACCTATCAACTAGAAAATTCACCAACCATGCCTCAAGTACATGATGAATTCCATATATCCCTTTTGAAGAAGTACATACTGGACCCCTCACATGTACTAAATTTAGAGGTTGTATAATTATAGAATGATCTTTATTACGAGGAGAAGCCAGTGGAGATTTTAGATCGTAGAGATATAGTTATATAAAAAAGGATACTCATCTAGTTAATGTACTATAGAAGAACCATAGGTATGAAGAGGAAACATGGTAACTGGAGGAAGAAATGAAGGAAAAGTACCCACACCTATTTTCAACGTAGAATGTAAAACGAATTTTCGAGGGAAAAATTTCATAAGGGGTAAAGAATGTAACAACCCAAAACTTTTATTAATGAAATTACCTTCTTATAATTATTTCATATATGTTAATCACATAAAATAACATTAAGAACACAATAAAAACTTTATAATTGAATAATTAATGAGATAAAAGGCATTTCTAGAAGTTAAATAACATATACCTAAAAAATAGTTACTTAACCTTTGGAGTAGTTTCAAGACCATTATGAATAGTAAACTAGACAACTAAATAGTAACCTCACCAATGAAAGTATAAATAAACTTTATCCATCTTATACGTTACAATATGATATAATTATATCATTTCATAAGTAAATAAATATTTTAAAAATTATTAATTATGTTTGTGTTTTTTTGTAAATCCCAAATATTTATTTAATATTTTATGATTATTTTAATTATTTAAAAGAAAATTTATTTTCATTAAATGTATTCTTAAATTAATATTTTTTATGGTTTTAACATAATTTTATGAGGCCTTATTTAATTTTCTAAGTGTTATAAAATCAGTTATAAATTTAAAAACTATATTTTTTCGTGTAAATGATGTTTTGATATTTGAAAATAAATTTGTCATATTTAAAAAATTATTTTCATAAAATGGAGTTAATTTTTTAATTATGCATATAAAAAAATGTTTAGAATGAATTTTTGTTATTTTTCAAAAATACTTGAATTGTTGGTGAATAGTAAAATATGACAATTTATATGGTATATATGCAATATAAGTTAAATACACTATTCCTTGAGTCATAGTTGATGTAAGAACCATTGGTTAGAATTCACAAGATATAATTTTTGTATTTAGTCTCAAGAATAAATATTATTTCTTGTCTTGAGAAAAATAATTAACGAATAAATTAAATAATGGGAAAACACCACTCTCCTCCATCGTAAATACCACCCACCACCTCTTCTCCTCACACCTATATAACCTTGAGACTTTTAAAAATTCTTATAAAATATCCTCAAAATCCCCTACCTCATGTCCATGAGATTTTAGTCTTTAAAAAAGGCCAAAACTAATCCCCTAAGGAGGTTCTCAAATGAAGGGATCAAGAGAAAAAACCCTCTTCCTTTTCTTTTAATTTCTTTCCAAGTTCCTTTATATTTTTTTTCTCTCCTCACCTCCCCCCATCCAAATGGAATGATAACTCCAGTACCTTACATATACTAGAATTTTATTTTGATAATGGAATAATTCATCATTATCTCTCTTTCCCAATCCTTTTTTACTAAAAATGAAAACAACATCTATGATGTGTTAATTTGTCACATTCAAGGATGATGACATTTTAAATTCCCATTTCCATCTTCAAGGATGGCCAGGAAACCATTTTTATGGATTAAATAGATTATAATAAATGTATTATATCTTATAAAAAGTTTTGGAATCCTTTTCTACACATTATATTAATTTATAAAACAAAATTAGTTCGTTGTGATTGAAAACCTCCAAAATAATCCCAAATAATTATAATTTACTTTTTCAATAATGATTCATCCCCATGGATTAAAAAATAATATATAAGACCAATTTAAATTTTTTAATATCATTAATAACATATAATTTCAATTCTGGATAATTACCCTGACTTTATATAACCTTCCGTACAAGTATAAAAGTAAACTATTCAAGAAAACCAAGGAAACCAACGCTTCAAAATGGTGAAATTGGAACTCTTAAACCATAAAAAATTCCATAAATGAACATAATAAAGTTATAATAAATAAAATAAATGTATAAAGGGTTCTATAATTATTAATTAATGAATATAATTTTATTATCTAGGATATTAATATCAAGTAAAGAACACCTTCAGACTTAAGGTAAGGGATTCTACTTGAACCTCCATTAATCCTTCAGGTTACTCTTTCTATCTTTTTACCCAAATGAAAATCAATTTTATATATATATATATATTCTAAATTATTTTTATATGTTCCAAAATAATTTATCAATATCCATTAATCCTTATTTTTTTTATATACATGTTTTTAAAAGGTTCCCTACTCAAGTGTTCCTGATAAGCATGCCAGATTTAATGGAAATTACTAAATTCATACCCAATTTCCGGTGCACTATATAATCTATCTTAAGAAACCATTATTTTTATAAAATAACTAATTTTATTATGAAAACATTCTTGGTTCACTTATGGTTTTATATAAAATATTATTCCCCTTCATTCTTTAAATACTCTTTAATATTTTCCTTAAATTGTGCTAAAATGTTTTAATTATAAAGTTGATTAAATACTCTTTTTACATGTTATCACTTTTGTTTGACATCAGTAATAATGATATATAACTATTTTAATTTATTAATATTTATGTATTATTTAATTCATTTATTTCTTGGAAACTTTTATGATACAGCCATTTATTATGCTTTATGAAATGATTATGATACCAAATTCTTTCCAGGGGTAACCCTTATGTTTATTTTTGATTTATTATGTGTGATTATTTAATTGGAAAAGATATTCAAGAACTTGTGATTATGGGTTCACCCATATAGTGCTCCAATGAATTGGGTAATATTTATTCTCATGAGACGTTATGTGCAGTGATCTTGGTGGTTACCTTGACTCGAGCTCCATGTGCAACATGGTGGTTAGCCTTGAATCATGCTCCTCTATGTAAAACGAGCCATGAATCATGCCAAATTAATGTTTTATGTTTCTGAAAAATTAGTACGAATCCATTATTATATGATCCCATGTTATGATTCCTTATATTTAATCATATTTCATGCCTTTATATATCATTATTTTATTCCTTCTAACCCATGTTATAGGATTTATTCTTATGTTTATTCCCTTATTGGGATTTTAGATCATCCCTTTTTTCATATTGTCCCTTGGTTATCCTATTATGATTTAAGGTCTCAAAGGAAGTTATGATCTCTTTATGAAGATTAAACAAAAGATATTATTATTTTGGAATCATATTGTTTTATTATATACCTAATATCCAAGACACTAGACTTTACGATCATTAGGTTTTAATTTGATGTTATATTATTATTAAAATCATGTAATAAAATGTGTAGAGGCTAGGGTATCTATAATAAAGGAGACTTGTAGTTGGTTATTAGGTGTTATAATGATACTAGTTTTTTGAAAGATCAGAATGATCTGAAGTCATAGTCAAGATATGTTTTCTGTCTCAACAGAAGATCTATGAGATGGACGAGTTAAAATAAACTACTTATCACTGATTCTACAATAGTGTATGAGTATATTTCATCTTATGATGTAGTCATGGAATTCATTTTTAAACAAAATATTTTCTAGAAGGTTGATGTGGTACTTAGAAGTAAGCATCCCATCACTGTAAGAATCCAGATAAAGTATTATGTCATCTCAGTGTTAACTTCTTTCTATATGGGTGCCTTGACATGTTTCTAGATGCTAACTTGAGAAATTAGGCTATTTATCCTAAATCCATTGATTAAAATTCCTAGAGGGTCACTCAGTAAGAATATCTAGAATATTAGTTAAATAATATATCATTATTTATTATTTAACAAGTTATCACTTGGTTTAATAATTATTTATATTTTCTTGATTTCATATATTCCATCACTAGTTATTCGTGAGAATATAATGTGAGTATAATATTTAATAAATATTTATTTTCTATTTAATGAATATAATATTTATTTATTTGTTATCTAATAAAACAATGATATTTTTTAATAAATAAATAGTTATTATTCAATGCCTAATAAATATTGTGGAGGAATAGAAGACTGAGAATAATTATCTGGTGATAAATAATAAATATTGAGTATTATTTGATTAAATAATATTAAATTTAATTAACAAGTTAAGAGCATGTTAAGAAATAATAATATTATTATTATTTGACATTGGGTTTCATAGGGATAAAATAAATAACAAAGGGTACTTGTGCAATTATTTTATTTTAACCCTAGAGGTATATGATTTCAATTATATTATTTTCTAAGAGATGCAACTCATTTTTTTGGTTGTGCACAAAAAATTTAAAGAATCATCTCAAGAAATAGAGAGATCCCTTCTCTATGAACACTCCCAAGAACAGAGAGAGAACTTCCTCTATATTCCACTCTCATAGTCAAGAGAGAGAAAGGAGAATGGTTTGGAAGCAATTATCATTGTTATCAAAGGTGAACAACGCATGTGACAGGATCTATTGTTCTTGAACCCAGAGATTCTTATAGAGATATTTAGATATTTTTCCAACACATTTGGATCACCACTAGAGGTAATATAATCTTGGTTTCTATAATTAAAAAATGGTACAATGGAGATATTTTTCCATATATATCAAATAAAAAAGATTTCACTAAGGTAATTCTTTAAAATTATTAAATTCATTATAAATAATAATTGATGATCATCCCTATGGGTCCAACATTCTATCTATTTTCTATTTCCTCTAATTCAATTTTGGTGATTACAACATTTACCCTCGTGTAGATCTCGGATTCTTCATCGATCATGACAAAAGGAAAATTTTGGCACAACTCATCACACGCATCCCCTATGCTGAGAATATACACTCTATACTTTACCAAAATTTTGGGATAATTTCCAATGATTAGACTTCTTCCTAAGATTTTCATTATGTTTTTCTAATCCTAATCCCCATAAGGAATTAGACTTTCCTCTGACACCAACTATGAAAACTAATATTCTAATTCACCTTAATTCATGATTTATTACATAAAGATACATATAATAGAATTCCAAAAGTTCATGAGGCATAGTATATCTGGGAAATTAGGTACATAGTACAATAACATGAATCATGAGTATAAAAACATTATTTAAAAACTCCAAAACACACAACTATATTTCATCGATATTCTAATACTACATGGGATGACCTGATGATAAACATTAGAAAGGGGTGACCTATAAATTCTAGTAAGGGAATAATAAAATAATAACATGATGAAAGTAATACATAGGATTCAAGAGGAATTTAAAGGTAACAGAGAGGGGTTTAGAATCATAAATGGAATATCGAAGCATGATATAATATGACAACATCATGGAAACATATTGAATGTTGAAATAATATATAACATGGAATCGTAGACATAAGTAAAGACTAACCACCAAGACATCATTGCATAGTGTTATTAGGATAACCTTGTGTGAAAGATAAATTTTATTTAATGAGATAAAAAAAATTACCTAATTCATTAAAGGGATATATAATTTCGGGCCCACTATTCACATTCATATCTTATACACGAATTTGTGTGCCACATAGATCATACAACATAAGAACATATTTAATTACTTTTAATACAATTATTAAGGATAAGGGGTTAAATACATAGACTTCACATATTAATTAAGTATATTTTCATATAGTGAAATCCATTGAGTATAAATGGGGATGTGTATTCAGAATATAATAGTTTTCCAATGAAAATCAAGGGATAATTTTGGCAGCATAACAAGTGTACATAAATATTCAAGGAATGAGTTAATGATAGTCAAAGGTGTTATATAATTACATAATAATCATAAGGATGGTAAAAGGGACATGTAAAAAGAAATTAAAACATGGAAAATTTGAAATCAAAAGTCTTAGAACAAAGAGAGTATATGAAATAAAACAATGTGTAGAGACGATCCCTTAACTTGAGAGGGTGATTCTAAAATTTTTGGAGGATCTTTTTAGGATCTTGGGAACACCTTGAGAGGGATCTAGATAGGTAAATATAGAGTAAAATCATTCTAAAATGGTTTTTAGAGAAGATTAATGGAAGGTTGGTGGGATTTTATATCAAACTAGAGGGGAATTCGTTATTAATTTCTAAAACAATTTTTTCGACTCTATATGAAAAATTAATTAAAACCAAAAAAATTAAAATGGTTTGACCATCGTTTATGCCAAAGAGAAGTGGGTATAAATATTTTATAAAAAAAATAACCAAAATCTTTAAAATATCACCCTTGGTGATGTGGAAGAAAGTCATGTTTATAAAGAAATAATTTTAAAACATTAAAATAAAATATAGGTTTTGGTGGATTCATTGAGGGTTTTGAAAATTAATAAAATAAATTTTAAACCCATTATTTTAAAGGGGAAATATATTTTTTGTATTTTATACAATTTATAGTATTTATTACACAACTTTTGTTATTTTATTATGTCATAATACTAACCTTATATGTATACTAGATTTAATTATTACCAAAAAAATCAATTATCTTAGTAAATTATGAAAAATTAACCATTAGATAATTTTGATATGATTATATAAAAAAAATATTTAGTTTACCAAAATAATTTTCTAAATAAGAGTATTTTCACTATTAAATAAAAGTCCTTATTTACTGGAAGATACTTTTTTTACAATAACAATAACTTTTTGACCCTCTTAAAATTTATAGTTGGATTAATTAAATTATATTTTCATTTTTATATAAATAAATATTATTTAATAAAATTATTTCATTAAAATAATATTTATTTCAAAAAATTATTGGATTGTCAAAATATTGTCTTAATTTAGTCTATATTCTACTCAAAAATAGGATTTTGATCTCCTCGTATCGAAATCCAATTTTTATCAAAAATATTATATAATATTTTATAATATAATAATAAAAAGAGATAAATATAATAATTATTTTATTAAAATGGAAAATATAAAAATTCATATTGATGGGGTCTTGATACATAACCCCTTATAACAAAAAATTATGCTCTAAGGGTAAGGTGTGTGATGTTGACACATTCTTGGGTTGGTTTAACAAACATGGTTTGAGATGTGATCTCAATATGTTTGAGGTTCTCCGACAAACAATTTATCTCAAACTTCAACTATTGAATCTACACTTGGGATTGATCAAGGTAAAATCCCAATGATACCATCTTCATAAAAAGATAAGATAAATGGGTTTCATAGGGTACAATCCTACAGGTCGAGGTTGTCACTTCTATCATATTTTTCAATTGTATTTTATCATAATAATTAATATATACTGATCATAATGGTAATTGTATAATGGATATATTACCAATGGTTATAATGTTTAAAAATATTTTAAATTTGATAGTAAATAACTTATAATGGTTGAAAATAATGACATTAATGCATGTGTTTTATATAAATTCATTACATAGTAAGTTATTTATTTATTTGAAATTGGAATTTCATTTATAAATCTCTAAGTCATTACAATAATCAAAGAGTTCCTTATCCTATAATAGGACATGCTAGGGTGACTTGAGTTTCCATCAATGTTATACTATCTATGGATGTTTTTATTCTATCTATCGAGTCCCATCATCCTAACTCCACCTCAATCTAACAAAACTGCATCCTAAATTATGATATGATACCACATTATAATTCCTTCATCCATATTTCCTAGATGAAACCTAATAAAGGGTCAAAAAATGACATCAGGATGCCTCCCCATATACCAAAGTCTTCAAAATAGTAGATTGGACCAAACATAGTAAAGGGGAGACTATGAAATCTAATATAAATCTTAGGGGCCATGCTTGAATCAACTAAAAATTTGGAACGAATCATCTATATAAAGGATATCTCAAAGGCCATAGACATAAAATAGTTCACCCTAGGGTACCCCACAATCCCAAATAGAAACAAATAAATCTATATATATGATGGAATAATAAAAAAATATTGGTAGAAAATCAGAACTGCATAACAACATTCACTATAAGGAAAATGTAATTTATTGATGTTTTTTCATTAGAAACACTTTAAAACAACACTAATGAATTTACCAACATGTTTGGAAAATGTAAATAAATGTGACGTCATGAATTATATATGTTTATAATAAAAAATAGTTCATCATCTAAAAAAGTCTTTAGAAATGTTGGTTAATTCATTTTATTTACTTATATTTCTATAAAAACATTATGAAATGTGGTGTTGTGAAGTATTTATAGTTATAAAATTTTCTAATTCTTTATTTTCCATATTTTTTATAAATATTGGTAAATGCATTTTTTTACAAATTTTTTTATAAATGTGGGTAATTTTTTGTTTTTTAAGAACTTTTTTTAATAACCCGTATCCCCCTTATCCCTACTCGTGTACTAGTGATCGCCCCCACCCTCCCAACTCTCACGCCAATGAAATTGCCTCCACCTCCACTCTCATATCGGCAACATAACTTCTACCTCTATCCACTTTCTAATATTTCTACCAACCTCTCTCACATAACCTAACTCTCCCTCATGTTAGTGACCCCCTATCCCCCCTCCTTATTCTATCACTAACAAAAGTGCCTCCACCTTTGGCTCTTCCCCCTCCCTGTTCATGCACTGGATCATGCCTCTATCTTTCTTGTTCACATACAAGAGACCTCCCCTTCCATATTCCTACTCGTACTGAGGATCCCGCACCCCCATGATCATGCCAAGGACCCCACCTTGTTCATTCCTAACATTTCATTTTACCTACCTTTATCCCCCATAAACATTGTAAAATCCCTACCACCAATTAGCTATTAATAGCGAACAACCCACATCCTTATATTCAATGAAGGATTTATTCCCATCATATAAATATGTAATACATATTATTAATATGTAAGATAATAACACACACCCACTCATATATATATATATATAGTATTTTCATAAAATTCTACCTTACTATGAGAGTTTCCCCTCATAGGACATTGTTGGTTTAGTTGTTCTTTAGTTCCTTGTTGCAGCAGTCCTATTCAAAACATCTACCTCTATGAAAAATTAAACAATTAGGTTTGAATGATCATAATTAAATAATAATATTTAACGGTCTGTTAATCTCAGTATAGCATGTTTTTTATGCTAGCGAACATAATATTCATCATCTACAATACTAGTGTGTTACACTATACCCCTATTTAATAAATTATTTCCTATCAATTTGAATATTTTTTTTGATAGTCAAGGGTTTAATATTTGATTTTTTTAAAAATCCACATCCTAAAAAGTGTTAATAAAAAATACATTAAAAATTTGGGCAATTAAAACAAAATTTCTTTCATAATAACACAAGAATATATTCATTAATATGATAAAATATATAGGAATTGAAAATATAGACATGTATAATAAAACTAACACACAATGACTAATATAGAGTTATAGTGAACATGACCAGGAGAAATTTAATGACCACAAAATCATAAATCTATGATAGATGCTGATGCACGTCTGTCGTAGGGAATGGAAAAAGCAATTTAATTTTCCTAGTGCAACATAGTGGCTGACCAGGGTCGTCTCACTTTACGAGATTTATCAATCATTAACTTACTTAATATAATTTAATGAAACTAATTATTTTTGGTTGTTTTTATTTAATCTAGGAATGGAATTAAATTTATTTTAAATAAAAGATAAAACTAACATACAATGAAAAAATGAAATTAATTGAGAAAGAACTTGGCCTTTATGGGTTGGTTTGTGGGTTCCATCATTCTCCTTATTGGTATTTAAATTAAGTTTGATAATTCAATTATGAGATCTCATTCATGAATTACTATTATTTTATTTATTGGTGTGAAATATTGAATACATTTAGCAATCTTAAATTCATCTCCTCCTATAATCAAGGTTTATGGAACACCTCGATCAAGAGTGTGACATCCTTCAAGACTTGGCTCCATCGTATTCCATTTCAACCACTGAATAGATCAAATCCATCGTATGAAGAGATTATATCCAGTAGAAGGGATGGAAAATATTTAAAAAATTAATAGAACTGTGTTTGAGATCAGTGTCGTGGTGGACGATCACCACACTCATGCACATCACTCTTGCTCATCATAAACTTAATAAAACATAAGAATTTAAGCAAATAATAAATTAAATTTCCACATACCTCCCCCGGGCCAAGTCTTAGGTTAACCCCTCATTTTTTAGGGTAATAGTTCAGGGTAGATAATATTATAAGAATAAAATAAGAAAATAAGGAAAAAATATGAAGAAGAAAATAGGGTGGATGAGTGGACAGAGAAATAAAAACAATGCATTATTTTTATTAGAAATATAAATTACAATGTAAAAATAAAAAAATAAAGAAAATAAATAAATAAAAATTAAATGGGGAAGATTTTTGGCTGGAATACCTCGGTGGAGATCTCATATTTGGTTCCTTGAAGTAATGGATGTATAATGGGATGATTTGGGAAGGAGGTGAGGGCCTCCTTTTGTAGGCAGAAATCTATACTCCAAAATTTTGCGTGTTATTGACCCATTAAATTGAGATTTCTCGTGTGGAACCCTTATTCAAAGTTGTTCATAAATATATTTGTCTTTCACCATCAAAATATCAGAATATTTGGACATATGATAAGGGAGTTATGAATTTTTCATTGGCGGTTTCTGTTTCTTGACTAAGCTTCTAGGAAGGTTCCTCCAAAATAATGTTGTTCAATGGCCGTATTAATGACTTAAAACATTCCCCAAATTTATTTTAGATCCTTTCCTATCTATCCTAGTGATATCCCATGTGGAAAAACCACTATTGTATGTGTGAAGGCTGATTTATGGTTTTGTTACCATGGTGGGGTCCATGATGTCCGCCCAAAAAAATGTCCAACTTCAATGAATTGTTAGGCCCTTTAGATGGCCGAATTAGCTCCTGGTCGAGAAAAAAAAGTGGAAGGAAATAAAATCGGGAATATAAAAAATTTTGAATAACAAAATTTCTACTTATATGTTTTATGAAATGACTAAAATATACTTGATGTAAAAATCTATCTAAAATCAAAAATTAACCGCTTTTTTCATTTAAGATCAAATTACCACTATAACCTAAAAATTTGACAATTAACCATACAATAACACTATGGTGAGATTATAAAAAATGATTTATAGTATAAAATATATGCAAATGTGAGCTTTATAACTCCCCTACACTTAAACATTGCACTCCTGGGCAATCATCTTAGATCGAAATCAAAATCCACACAACAATCAAAAATAAAAAAATATCAATGATCTTATACAAAATATAATTCCATCATGTATCATCTATAAAAACAATTCTCTATCATTTTAATTTCAATCATTCAAATTTTTTCAACCTCATAAATCAATCCATGGACCAATCACAACCTACCTCACATTGAATTTTATGTCACTCATCACTCAAGAGAAATTGATTCTAGAGTTATGCTCATACTTGGAAGTCGCATGTTCACCATAGGCTTGTGAAAATTATCATTTCTCTATAGCGTGAAACAAGAAAATGAATTAAATAATTAGGTATCTAGTTAAAGGTTCAAATGATTTTGTGGATTAGGGTTGGTGGGAAAATTATTGAAAAAAGTTTCGGGCAAGAAAGAGGAGGTTGGACTTTTAAGTACAATGCATGATTAAATCAAGGGAAAACACAGGCAATTACTCTCTCAATACTGCATGAAAATGTGAAAAACAACACCACCCCTCTTATGACGTGGTACATGAGTCAAGAAGTTATTATCATCTAAGTTCTCCAATTTTTTTCAAAGCTCCATAAAGGCACAACTTTTTTTTCTTTTTTTTTCAAGGAGGATGATCTAAAAATTGAATACATTGAATGAATGAAAATTTATTCCATTGATTTTTAAGAGGGTAATGAGTCATAATAGAATGTACGTTGAAGAATTCAAGACCGTCTCTATTTTTTTCATTTTTTTGAAGGAGAAATGGATGAAACAAATAAGAACAATGAAATTATGACACATGCCCAATTCTCTTATTGTCTACTGCCCAAAATATTTAAACAAACCTAGAAAAAAATAGAAATGACACACATCCCAATGAATTCACACGAAAGGCCATTCTCCCACACTCAAACTTGAAATAACCATGAAAAAATACTAAAAGTGTGAGTAGGTAAGGAAAAATTGGCTTGTAAGGTGGATTAAACTTATAAGGCAATTCATGGCATCTAAGGGCTTACAAAGGATAAATGTAAAGGTGGGTCTCAAGATAAAATGTGGATATCCAAATAGATGCCTTAATCATTTAAAATACATTCCATGAAATCCAAAGCTTCGAAAGAGAATTATTCATAAATTCTGGTTATCACACTAAATTCAATTTTCCCTCAAGAATGTGTGGGTATTAGGACGAATATGTAAAATTGTATTAGAATACCTCACAAGATTGGAAAAAAATATTTTGAATCAGTGTTTCATGGGAATGGATTTAAAAAATTATCCAAACTCATAAAAATTCTTAAAAATACATTTCAAGGAAAAATAATTCATGTCAAAAATCATTTAAAATTAATTATTTCAAAAATCATTTCAACTCTTTCAAAATAAATTTTTATGTGAAAAGTGATAAGAATATTAATTAAATCTCAAAATATGTTTTGAACCAAAAAATTAAAGGAGTTTAAATGATAATAATAAAAAGTGAACTCCCTTTTGAAATAAAGATTTGGTCCTCTTCCTCTAATTATTGGGGCTTCCTTCTGCCTTCATGATCCTATAAAATAAAAATTACTCAATTAATCAAAAGGATCTTTTCATTTAACCTCAAAATTAAAAGATGGAGGGGGACACATGCTAGACTAATTACAATACTGAATTTGAAATCTAAATTCCTAATATTTAAAATTAAATTACTATAAAGCAAGTAAAGGATAAATCTTGGTATGATCCCCCAAGTGGGCCCTTGCATCTTTTACTGCCTCCAGAGGGAAGTACCAGCAATTATCCATAATCCAATGGTAGGTGGATATTCTTGGACATGAACCACTACATATTGTTCTTCCCATCTTACAGTTATTTGTTATTTCTAAGGAGAATTCTATATATAGAGTACACCAGATCCTCCCCCTTCACAATTATATACTGCTTGCATGGCGGGGGTAAGATGAAGTATGAAACCTCCTCCTCTTCATTTTCTACTTGTGATACTTCTTCTTTAAATATTTTGGTTGATCCAGATGTGTTTCAAGAAAATAATAATCAAAGGGAGATTCAAATTTTAAATTTTAAATATTAATTTCAAAATATTAACTTTTAAGGTAGGTAGCTTGTAGATTTGGTTCTTCAGAAAAAGACACTTGTATCTCTTCATGGACTTCCTCAAGTAGTTGATCAATATCCTTAGGGATCTCCAGGTGTTCCTCAATAGGTGAAATTTCTTATTCTTCCTCCAAGGCATAGAAAAGACTATCTGATTCTGTAAAACAAGATGGAGTGACATAAAATTCAGATTCAATAAAACCAGAAGGTATAGAATCAATAGAAGGTTCAACTCCCTGAGTTGGTTCATCTTTAATATCTTATTGATTTCAAAGAACCTCTTGGAGTTGATTATTGCTGGATAGAGGTAGGTAGTCATGATCCTCCACCTTAAGTTTGGATTCAACTTCATGGATTTCTTTAGTGAAATTAGGGAAGACCTGTGACAATTTCTTCTTAGCATTGAATCTTTCAATGTCAGTTTTTAGTTCATCGGCCATGGATATCAAATATTCATGTGAGATCCATGTTGCAAGTCCTATTTCCTTATGTTTGAACCTTATCATTAGAGCATCCGCCCTTCGTTGGAGGGCCTCTTTAGTGTAGTTAGTTTCTTCTTCCTTCACCTGTGAGTAATTATTCCATGTATAATAATTGAAATTTGAATACATCATGGAAAAATAATTTTTCTTGATTTTTTTTAAAAAAATTAAAACTATCTAAAATTTTAAAATTGAAAAATTAAAGTAAAAACTTGATTAGCTCCCTGGAAACGATGCTAGTTTTTACACACACACCTATTGTATGGTGTAGAAAAATCAACTTAATTTTCCTAGTACAATATAGTGGCTGACCAGGGTCATCTCACTTGAGGAGCTTTATTAATCCTTAACTTACTTAATATAATTTAACTAAACTAATTATTTTTGGTTGTTTTTATTTAATCAAGGAATGGAATTCAATTTATTTTAAATAAAATATAAAACTAACATGCAATGAAAAAATGAAATTAATTGTGAAAGAACTTGGCCTTTATGGGTTGGTTTGTGGGTTTCATCATTCTCTTTATTGGTATTTAAATTAAGTTTGATAATTCAATTATGAGATATCATTCATGAATTACTATTATTTTATTTATTGGTGTGAAATATATAATGCATTTAGCAATCTTAACTTCACCTCCTCTAATAATCAAGGTTGATGGCCCACCTTGATCGAGAGTGTGACATCTTCCAAGACCTGGCTCCATCGTATGCCATTTCAACCACTGAATGGATCAACTCCATCTTATGAATAGATTGTATCCAGTATATGGGAGGGAAAATATTTAATAAAATAATATAAATGAGTTTGAGATCAGTGTCTTGGTGGACGATCGCCACACCCGTGCACATCACTCTTTCTCATCACAAACTTAATAAAACATAGGAATTTAATCACAGAATAAATGAAATTTCCACATACCTCCCCCAAGACAAGCCTTGGGTTAACCCCTTATTTTTTAGGGTAATATGTCATGGTGGATAATATGATTAGAGTAAAATAAGAAAATAAGGAGAAAATATGAAGAAGAAAATAGGGTGGATGAGTGGACACAGCAATAAAAACAATGCATTAATTTTATTAGAAATCTAAATTAAAATTTAAAACTACAGCAAAAATAAAGAAAATAAATAAATAAAAATTAAATAAGGAAGATTTTTGCCTGGAATCCCTCAGTGTATATCTCCTCCTTAGTGCCTTGAAGGAATGGATGGAGAATGGGATGATTTGGGAAGCAGGTGACGGCCTCCTTTTATAAGTTGAAATCTTTAATCCTAAAGTTTGCGCATTCTTGACCCAATAAATGGCAGTTTCACTTGTGGAACCCTTCTTAAAAGTTGTTTTTCAATATATTGGAGGTTCACCCTCCAAATTTCAGATCTTTTGGACACTGTATAAGGGAGTTAAGAATTTTTTATTGGTGGTTTTTGTTTCTGGACTAAGTTTCCAGGAAGGTTCCTCCAAAAGAATGTCATTTAATGGATGCCTTAATAACTTCAAACCTCCCCCAAATTTACATTAAAGCCGTTAATATCTATCCTCGTGCTATCCTAGGTGGAAAAACCTCAATTGGATGTGTTAAGGATGATTTATGGTTCTGTTACGGTGGTGTGATCCATGCTGTTTGCCCGGAAAAATGTCCAACTTCAATGAATTGTTAGGCCCTTTAGATGGCTGAATCATCTCCTGATCCAGAAGAAAAAGTTGAAGGATATAAAATCATAAATATAAAAAAAATCACAAAATTTGGACTTATATGTTTTAGGAAATGACTAAAATACCCTTGATGTAAAAATCTGTCTAAAATCTAGAATTAACCGATTTTTGCATTTAAGCTCATATTACCACTATAAGCTAAAAATGTGACAATTACTCATACAATAACACTATGGTGAGATTATGAAAAATGATTTATATTATAAAATACATGAAAATTTTAGCTCCATTAGGTTCCAAGAACATAAATTCATTGAAAATGAATGTAAAAGTATAAAATATTTTTTCAATATAATTTTCATAACATTGAGATATTATTTTAAAATCAAGATAGAGAACATGAGAAAATATACTTACTTGATTTCTTTCTATTTCATAAGAACTATTTCGTCCTTTGGCTGTGATTTGATCAATTTCAAATTCATCTCTTACTTTATGAAATGAATATCCAAGAGGATTTTCTCATTCATAAAGCACTAAAATTAACGTTTAACTGATCATAATATCTGTAAAATAATGGTAATTCCTTCCTCCAATCTTTAGTCAGGAGAAAAAAAATTATCACAAGGAAAGATATTTTGAAAATTGAATAAACCATCAGATGGATAAATTATATATTAATATTTAAAGCCTCATAAATATCAATCAAACTTAAACATAACTAATTCCACAAATAAGTAATCCAGAATTCCAAATTCATTCAATAAAATCATCATTAATGAATGTTTTAACCAAACATGATATTTTATACTCTCAAAGATATATCTTTAAAATTTTAATTACATTCTTCTAAAATAATCTTTCACATTAAATCAAATGTTAAACCTAATGGTTAAATAATACACAAACCAATGAAACATATTTTATAATATAATTAATCATCATGATAAATCAGTACATAATCCTATAATATACTGAAATTCACCAAAATATCATTAATAAAAATTCAATAATATCCTAAAAGGTATTACTTAGCTTGTAAAAATTGAAAATATTGCCTTGTCAATGAATCATTTCTCAAACATATAGTTTATCTATATCCCACTATCAAATATACGTTAATTAACCTAACATTAAGCAATTTACTACCCCCAAAGGGTTATTTAAACATCAATAGATTAATATTAGTGAAATATTCAAAATTTCTCAAAATATCATCACTGAGAACCAAAAAATGGTATCTATTATTTTGATCTAATGATTGAACATAAACTTTTAGGCCTGTGATGGAATCTATACCTCTTAAATTAGGCTCCTACAAAAAATATTTGCTTCCAAAAATTAATCGAATCCTTGTGATTCAAAAAACATAGATTATTTACATTAATTAAAAAAATGTAATAAAAATCATCAAATATGTCCTAAATCACATTTTTATCAAATCACTACCCAATTTAAAGGTCACCAATACAATACCATTTACTTAATTAATGTAAATAATTTCTTTATCCCAAATATACATTATAAAATGAGATCTAAATATATTTTATTGGTTATTAATAGTTTTTAAATTATTTTTCTTAATCCTTAATGAAAATATACTTTGGAGAATCCCTAGATCTCTAACGATTATTATATCTATAATATCATTAATACAACACTTTGAAAACATAGTTCTTAAATCTTGATAAATAAAAAATTCAATCCTTCAACTTCATTGACTAACATTAAATAGGTCTTTACTTTTCCTAGGAGTTTACCCTTGGATTTGGGCATTTCCTCTGATAACACTCATATTCCCAAAACATAATACATTGAACTATAACTGGTTCCTTAGGAATAAATTCACTTACCTCTATCAAAATCATCAATTTTACTGTAAAATTAATTTATATGTGCCCTTTTTTCTACATAGAAAACATATTATTGTTTTCTTGGGACATTCAATTTATTTCTTCTTCACCCATAATTGACATATAAGAAAATAAATCTTCTTCCCTCCATGTTCTTAATGAAACACCATTTTTCTCTTATTATGTGTGTATGAAAAATAAACCATGTTAAAAACATTTATCATATAATGAGATATGTTATTAGGAATAATTACATGGTTTTGTATTCTAGATCCCATTTTACAGTGTTTCTCATAAGTATAATTATTCCATTGTCCATCACATTTAATAATAACATAATTTCTATCAGTTCCATAAATTTACTAAAAAATTATAGTGCGAATAATAATAATCAAAGCGTGAAATCATGAAATATCATTTATAGAATTTCTAAATCATAACAACTTCTTTTAAATCCAAGACACTATAGGTTTAAACTATTTTATCCATGATCATATCTATTAAAATCCATCATAATGGTTCATAAATGTTTTTGAATTATCCTTAGAATATCCCCCAAGAATGTAAAATGAGGTTAATAGTAAGGGGATACTAACAATGCAAAAGAATTATTTATGAGTTTTACTCGAGCTACTATTTTTAATTTTATTACCCCTAGATGCATGTATTTCCGAAACAATGTCCACTTGTAGTATCCATAAAAATATTTTTTCTTTTAAAACCACATAATATCTTCCTTAAAAACATTTGGATATTATCTTATTCTTATAATTATCCCTAGTTTATTTCACTAATATTTTATAATCATAATCTCCAATGATTAAATAAACCCTGCACTGATACCAACTTTAGAGTCAGAGACTTTTCATACATAAATATTACATTATTTTAGATGAATATTCCCTATGTTGCATTACTATTAATTCCAAAAAATGATGTTTTAGTTTACTTGGAGACTTGATAAATAAAAATATTATTTAGATACAACTTTCACAATATTCCACAATGTTCTTACCACTTTGTACCCTTATTAACATACCATACTTAAAAATTTTGTTTATGACATACAAAAAGAATAAATAAGAAAATATGAGATCAAGTGATAATAAATGGAAAACATGAAATATATTAACTGATGATCATAAGAATAAGAATATAATATCAAGGGAAAAATTACAATGTTTATACCTAATCTATCAAATATCACAAACATGAGTCATGGAAGAACTAAATTTCATTTCAAAAGACATGAATAATAAGTGTGATAACTCTTTATAAATCAATAATGAATTATAAGTTCATGTTATACATGTGTGGAACAATCATAGGTATAGAAACCATTTCATAAGTCAAGGTTAAATAAGGAAACCAAAAATTCATAGTAGATTAGGCAACATCACATGTTTCTCATAATGTATAAATCACATCGACTTGTTTTCCATTGTGGATCAAGAACATTGACTTCTTTCCCATAATTATCTCATGAGATAAAAAACATTACCAAATTCATTAGAGGGATATATAATTCCAGACCCACCCATCACATAATTAAAACAATACATATTCATGAAACAATATTATAAAACATTTATCATATCTTCATATTAGAACAAAAGAAAAGAAAAATGGTTTCATAAACATTTCATAATTGCGTCATAGAATAACCCATGGAAAGGAAATGGGTTTCAAAAAAATCTCATAATAATAATAATAAATAAATTTAAATAATAAGGATGGTATCATTGGACCATATACCCATTAAAGAATAATTATTATAAAATAATATTATTATATATGAAAATTACTTTCAAATAATCACTTGAATATTTCTTAGGGAAAATTACATTTTTACATTTAAATCACATATTTAAAATAAAAAATACCAAATATTATTTAAATAATTTTATTTGAAAATAACTTTTAAATATTTTAAAATATGATTCAAATCATTTAGTGGTTATGGAAGCTGGAAATTTTGTTCATATCGTATAAGTCAAAAGAAAACATTCCATTCAAACTATGGAAAAAATCTAGAAAGTACATCATCTGATATATGATAGAATTTTTATTTTGAAAAGTTATTATAGAAATTAAAAAGTGGATGAAAATTAATTTTAAAAATCATATGATAATATTAAAAGATTATTGAAAACATTTTAGAGAAAACATGGACATGGAAGTAAACTTATTTTAACCAATTTCCAAAAACATAGTAAGGTTTCCTAAAAACATCACTTAAATATTTTGAGAACTTAAAGTTTGAAAAATGAAAGGAACAAATATATTATCTAAAAATAAATATAGGATAATAAAAATGAAATTAATTCAATAGATAAGGATCATATAAATTCTTCAATGATAATTCATGAACAAATAATCCCGATTAAAATAGGATTGCATGATAAATACCTCACCTCATGTTTTTTCTTTCTTCATACACATTGGACCATATTTTAAAATAAATAGATATTTATTATAAATTTAGTCCATAAACATACTCATATCTATCATACCATTTATGATTTACTTATGGAATATAAGCACCAATTTATTAACATTTTTTTATTTAAATCACTATTCTGAGTGACAACTACTTAATTTTTCAAGCATTTTTTAGTTAATAAATCACTATTTTATACTTGGATAATGATTACATAATCTTTAGAGTCTGATTAATTATATTAATATAATATATATTCATTATGTACAAATTTCTGATCAACCATATAAGTTATATATAGAAAAATGAGATACATAATTCATGAAGATGGTAAGAAGTACATATGCATGAACATTTTTTTCACTTATTGGGAGATTGAAAAAAAGAAATTTAAGTAATAATTAACAATTATATAATCATTATTACTTCATATAAATCATATATATTCATTAAATATATCCTTATTATCGTCCAAGTAAAATAAAAATGAAAAAAATCACATCGCATCGTAGAGGTGATGGTCCTCATGTATAATTGAGAGACATTATCATTTTTGATTGGATTTGAAGGTAAGAAGGTAGATGTGATATTATAATTACATAAGTATATTTTTTTTATAGATATAATTTTGAAAAATTATACACATAATAATAACCATTTATGGATTATGGTGATGGGAAATGATTTTCATTGCTATGTGGAGACAATAAGACGTACACACATATAAGTAATACTTTCACTTCCCATTTGATGAGAAAGAGGGTGGATAATTCTGGTTACGTAATTATAATAATAAAATAACATTATCGTTTTGATAAATAATTTATTTTATTATTCTAAATACTATGAATTTAGAGTAGGTAGAACATTATGTAAAAATAAAGTGAGCAATTATAGAGATTACCTCTTCTTTGAAAGAACGTCATTGTTTCTCATCTTAAGGATCCAAATGTTAGTATTTTGATAATAAAAGAACCTATATAATATGGATAATTATGTTAAGAAGATAATTGTTTGGTTTTATTATTAAATATAATTCTCAAAGTGGTGTAAATTAGAGAAAGTAGGGATTCCCTTTTATAAATGAGGATAGGGGTACTATTAAAATTTCTTAAAAGTTTAAAATATAATAAATCTATTCCTCATAAAAATGCTTCAGAATGGAAAATAATTATAATATAATATAAAATTTGGTTGAAATATGCTAAAAATGACTTTTGGATAGGTTTAAATTGTGTCTTAAACCTTATCTTTTGGTTTAACATTTTAGTTAACAAATTTTAACATTAATCACAATAACTAAATCTTCATTATTAAATGGTTAAAATTTTACTTATAAAGAATAAATTGGATCATAAATATAAAAGGGATATAATTTTTGGCCATATATTTTCCACCTTTTCCTCTTTAAACATTTTAATTATTTTTGAATAATATAATAAAAATATTATTTTCATAAAATGTCATTAAAGTCACCATTGATACCATTAACTTAATTTGAATTTAAAGACACCAAGACATAGATTGAATTTGAATATAGTACTTTAACACAACACAAATATGTTATATAAATCTATAAGATTCATTTAATACTTTAAATAATTGAAATTATATTACTTTTAATATTTTTAATATAATTTATTTTATTTTTCTATTAATTAAATAAATAGAATGTTAGAATTATATAATAATTTAAGGTAATTATATAATTATTATAAATTATAAATAAATTACCACCATAAAAATAATTTCATTATTCTCAAATTAAGAATTAATATTGTTTCATAACTTTATTTTTCATCTATGTGATCATATAATAGGTTTTTAAAAATAAGAGTGACATTTTTAAATTTTTTTCTTTAAATATTATATTAGTCATTTTCCTGGAATATTTTCCCTTAAATAATTATATTTAGAGGAAAAGGTTGTAACACAGTGAAATTATAATGTAAAACTCTGTATTCAATAGTGTGCATGACATGCAACACCAAACACATAAGGGAATATAATATCCCAAGACTATATTATATATTTACTATTTTAAATAAATTCATCACAAGGTATTTCTTATAATGCACGTATCCCTAATTTAGTTTACGTTAAATGCAAGAATGACCTTCTTCAATAGCTTTCATTACACGCAAGACTGAGTTTCACCAAATAATAATGTATTATTAAAATATTATTATTTTATATAATATGATTTATACTATCCATTAAATTAGTTTTTATGAATAGTAATAACTAACATATAAAAGTTATGGTTTAAATCAATATAAAATGAATACATTTGTTAATAATTAATGAGAAATGAAAATAAGAACCAATTTGATATAAAAAGAAATATTATTATTTTTAATATTCCAAAAGAGTTTTACCTTAATAAACATAACTAATTACAAATAGTGAATGATTTAAATGAAACATATATGTTATAAATTTAACAAAATATTTTTGATATTTATCCATTAGGTTTGATATTCATAAGATAAGAACAAACCCTATTTCAAACATAAAAACCTATATTTTTATAAAGTCAATTTTACCATATTTTAATAGAGAACCTATTTTAAATCATAACTTTTACATTATTAAAAATTTAATTTGATAAAATAAAATTCAATATTGAATTAATAATTTCAAAATTATCATAGGGTGAATTTTTTGGATTTTTCTTAGAAACTTCATATTTTGATGAACAGTGAAAATACTGCATTTTAGTTAAAAATTACCTTTTTTGTTTAAATAATTATTCATTTTAAATTATATTTTTCTTATAAAGTTAAATCATATAATTAATAAATTTATTGATAAAATTTATTTTAATATAATAAATTTCACATTGAAATTGAAAATAAAAACTCAACAACCTTTTGAACATTTTTCTACTAAAACTAGTTAAACCGTTTGTCTATAATATTAACATTAATCATAATTTTTATGGTTAAAAGATTTGAAATTCAGAAAATAGACACAAAACATTGTATTCAGGATGATATTTTTATTCTAATATGATCAAATTAATTTTTGACCAAAATTATTAGTGAAACTGATGAAAATATATTACAGGGATTAAGGTGCATTTATGCTTAAAAATATATTAGTGGCTGAAAATTAATTTTTTTTATTTCAAAATAACTTTTGAGGAAAAAGTGAGAAACCTGAAATAACATCATATAAGATATAACCCAGAAAAAGACTATTAGGAACTACTCCTCCCCAGCAATTACAACGTTATAACAAGCCTCCACCTCACATGACCACTCGACAAGCCCTCTGGCATAGCGTTTCATGAGTCTGGTACCAATGGTAAAGTCATACCCTCTCGTTTTTCCAATTCCAAATGTCCATGGACAGATGAAGGCTTCATGCTTTGTATCCTCATCTGAATTTGATTCTTATAGATATATGGTTGCGTTTACCATCAAAATTCCAAAAAAATCCATTTCCAACAGCTACATCATATCCTTCCCAATCCAGATTTCAAAAACCATCCCTGAGAATATTCCAAATTTCAAAACTGAAAATTCACCAAAAGGCCATCATAATCATATTTGATCTCAGTAAACTGGTATCTCTAACTCATGTCCCTAAGGAACAAGAAAACCATCACACTGCTCCACCTCGGAGTGACCAGAGGAATCCTAAAACCAGAGAAGAGAACCAAACAAACACAAACAAGATAAATTGCTTGTGATACCTCAACTCAGCACCATCACATCACCTTCAACTCAAGCATCACAAAACCAGCGAAGAATAAACCATTAGATAAAACAAGCGCATCACACCATGAGAATATTCGAACAAAACTAGCATACCTTTAAAAATAAATCAGCAAGAAAACAACCATAGAACCTCCACCACTAGGTTACTTACCCCACTAAACTTCACAATCATAACCATTGAAACATTAAATTAAAAATAACTAGCCGCTAAGCGCGGTAAACATCTAATATTCAATAAAATATTCCACCAAAAACCCCCAAATTGAGTGCACTGGAGAAGATAACTAGACAAGGTCCAACAATCCATAATCCAAAATTGGAACCATCCATCTAACCCTGAAGTAAAGGACTTGAACGCACCTGAAGAAGAACAACCTGCAAGGCCAAATCTAACCCCACGCCACTAGATGAAGTCAGATAGAAAATTACTGGCACTCGAAGAAGAGTTCAATCCACATGAGAGTTGTCTCACAAGCGTCCTATAAATATAATAGAAGTCAATGAGAAAATCTCATACCTCGAAGATAAAGCAGATCTGCTCCCAAGCTGTCGTAGTCGAACCTGGCCATTGCCCGAACATGATGCCCAAAGTCCTAAATGGAGACACTGCACGAAGCTGAAGCTTTGCTCCCTTTCCACTATGGATGAATTCATCCACCATCCAAAGCCTGAATCCCTAGAAAGGGATACACCACCACACATAGAAGAGAGTTTTAGTATAATATGCGGCCCCGACGCTTCTAAAATGGATCATGCCTCATTTTCAAAGGCCCAAATGACCTAGAAACTTGCCCAAAACCCATTTTACTTCCATAATTAGTCTGTTAACCTTTCTATTCATGAGTTTTTATTATTTGTTATGAATTTTTTAGGTAATAAAATGAGTATACCTAACTTTTTTCTAAAAATTCTAAGTGATTCCTTTTCCTTCCCTATAAAAGGCCACCACCGATCCCCCTTACTAAAAACTCTAAATCCACATAGAATCTTCTAAAATCTACCCAATTAGTTTTACAACATCCCTCCCCTCATCCTAGAATCCACCCCTTGGACTGAAAACATCCAATGGAAGATTTTGGTTCAATCCAAAAGATGTTACCCGATTAAAAGGCAACAAATTCTATCAAGATTTTTAGTTTCATTTCCATTTTCAACCCCTATACTCTTCCTATTATATCTGTACATAAAAAAACAAGTATAAAAAATATACTAGTATTTTGTAATGTTAATATTTCTAACTAAAATTACACATACCTCCAACTAATGGGTAACAAAGATACTATTTCTGTTTATGGAGAACTATTTCTTCATGAAATGATGATTGTTCATTTGTCCATTTCTAACTTTCATGGTTGGAAAATATGACGGACAAAAAATTTATATCTATTATATATGATATTTATCGTTTATTTAATATTATTAAATTATTTTAAAACACATACCATTTTACTTTCCATTTTTCATTAATACGATAACATCATTTGGGGAAGTGTAGGGAGTTTTTTTAATATGCGTTTTTTTTTAAATTGAAAAACGGTATAGGTTATTTTTTTTAAAAAATTATGCCACAAAGGCGGCATCTCTGATGTCGCCTTTGCACAGAAATACAAAGTCAACATCGGAGATGCCACCTTTTCCCTAAAACAATTTTTTATTTTTTTATATTTTTTATATATTTAAAATTTTAATGTTTTATTATTATGTTCATATGGTTATATAAATATATATAAATAAAACATAATGTTTCAACATAATTTATCTTTTATTAAAGTACGTGACTTTTCTGGCCTATATAATATAAACTATAAGACCGATATGAATGAAATTTTCAACATTGCTTAAACATATAACTGGTGGTCCAAAATAAAAAAAAATTATAAGAAAATCATGGTGAAAATTTATTCATAACCATTCAAATCCACCTACATGAAACTTAAAAATGTTTCAAGTATGTAAATTTGTTGGCCTATATAATATAAACTATAAGACTTATATGAATGAAATGTTGAACATTGCTTAAACATATAACTAGTAGTCCAAAATAAAAATAATTTCTCAAAAAATCTTGGTGAAATTTTATTTATAACCTATCATATCCCCTTACTTGAAACTTAAAAATGTTTCAAGTATGTGAATTTTTTGGCCTATATAATATAAAATATAAGACATATATGAATGACATTTAAAACATTTCTTAAACATATAGAAAGTAGTAAAAAATAAAAACAATTTCTTAAAAAATCTTGGTGAAAATTTATTTATAACCTTTCAAATCCACTTACATGAAACTTAAAAATGTTTCAAGTACGTGAATTCACTGACCTATATAATATAAACTATAAGACTGATATGAATGAAATTTTAAACATTGCTTAAACATATAACTAGTAGTCCAAAATAAAAATAATTCCTTTACAAATCTTGGCGAAAATTTATTTATAAACTATCATGTCCAACTACTTGAAACTTAAAAATGTTTCAAGTACATGACTTTGATAACCTATATAATATAAACTATAAGACATATATGAATGAAATTTTAAAAATTTCTTAAAAATATAAATAGTAGTACAAAATAAAAATAAGTTCTTAAAAAAACTTGGTGAAAATTTATTTATAACCTTTCAAATCCACCTACTTGAAAGTTAAAAATTTTCACGTATGTGACTTCACTGGTCTATATAATATAAACCATAAGACCGATGTGAATTACATTTTAAACATTTCTTAAATTGGAACTCAATTCACCCCCATCTTGAGATTATACTCCGACCAACAAGTATTAATAGTATTTTTATTTAAGTATACATAAAACATGTAAACAATAATGTAAAATCAACGCCTATGTCTGTGGTGAGGAGATTATGTCCCACATGTTGGTCTGCGAATACAACGTCCGCGTCGAGTGCGCAGTAGAGTCTGATGACCTGGAGAAGGATAATCTTCGGGCACTGGAATTTCTACTAGCACATCCTTCATCTGTGTGTCAGTGGGAGGAGTTGTCAACTGCATCTCGTACTGCCTGCCGGATCCTTCTCCCACTAGGGTGGTAGAAGGACCTGCCTCCATCACAGTGGGGAACCAAGCCTACGATGGAGATATACCTTAAGACGACGATGGATCTGGAATCCAAGTCCGCGAAGGATCTGGAACCCAATATGGAGAGAACTACGAATATCATGTCCGGAAAGACGGATCTCATGCCACCTGAGGCATATATTTAATCGACTGATCCTAGACTACTAGAGGGATGAACTCTTCCTGTGGAACACGTGAGGCCTCATGTGTATCACAATGTTGTCTATGTCGTTGTGGTCATGGCTCCTCAGCACCAGCAGCAGTAGCATCATGATGTGCCTCTAGGGAAAGAACCTCCCCTCTCCAAGCCAGACCTGTGAAGATGCTCCTGGAAAGTGCACGAAAAGATTAAATCACCTCTAGTGCTATAGAATGGACGACTGTCCGGCTAAAGACCTCATCCTCCTCTTCATCACTCAGGCGAACAAGCTGCTCTGTGCGACTTCCGTGTAAATATATTCAGATGGAATTAAAAAATAATTCAATAAAAAAACTAATGAAAATTTATTGACTTACCATCCTCTGCATCTCTATGCTGGTTTTGGTAAGATACAATATAGACTTAAATCTATACCATGGCACAAATTCAACCTACTCTAAAAGAGAGAATCGATTCGTAGGAACACCCTGAATGCGAAACTATGCAGGTCTGTACCAGCAGTCAATAAAAATGGCATGTACTTGGGACCAATCATCATCCTGCCTCCCTGTCAGCTTCATGCCATGAATTCGGTCTGTCTGTCTTGATGGTAATGGAATCGGCTGAGTACAGAAAAACTGGCGCATGACTCTGTCAGGCTGATGCCACTCAATAATATAGATGTGAATGAGGGGTACTACAGCCATAACATCCTCAAGCCCAACAGTGCAGTATACTGGCAACAGGTCCATAATACTCTAGTATGGAATCCATGAAATCTGAAATGACAGGTGTTTTTTATAAAAAAACAACTAACTAAAAACCAAAATTGATGCTACTATTAAAGATGTTAGACAATGATAGATTGTATATACATAACCAATCAGGTAAGAGACAGTCCAACTATAGCCGATATATGCCCAAATACTATCTTGGAACCATGTCAAAATTGTGTTGCTGACACCACCTATAAAATACATTACCGATAGTGAAAACTAATGATAAATTATAGTCAATAAATCATAGTAGAATTAGAAACCAATACAAATTACTTATCATACCAGTTTCCACGCGGATCATCATGGAACACCTCCATATCGACCGGCGGACCAGTAAGGTCAGGGCGGAATGCTGGGATGTGCTCCCATGCCCACATCTGAATATGGATGACGCATCCTACGAGACCTGTATGGTCCCTGTGAGATAGCATGCATAAGGATTTTTATGTGTATGCCAAGCAGGCTGATCCCCAGCTATACTTCCTAGCCTGATCAAAGTCCTCTAGTAGGGGTAGATACATCATATTCATGTGCATCCCTGAGTGATCAGTACACAAGGTCTCACTAATGAGTCGTAAGATATATGCACAGGTGTAACACATGGCGGTCTGCTCATCATCATCATCCAATAAATATGTAATCTATGACTCCAACCAAGGAATAGATATAGATGATCCATCTGTATCCCTATGGTCCAAAAAAATATGAACACTTAACAAGCGCTGATTAATGTCTAGACAAGCTGCACGAGTGAGTCCAATAACGGGTCTCTCCTGGATAGGCAGACCGAGAAGCACTGTGACATCCTTGAGGGTGATGGTCATATCATAATCAGGTAGTTGAAATGTGTGTGTCTCTAGTATCCATCTCTCAATGAGGGCAGCAAGTAGGTAATGATCTACAAATGTGAAATATGATATGGCAAGTCCATAGAAGCCATCACGATGCAAGTAAGGTCTAATGGAATGTGGTGGCTCTATGTGATGAAAACAGTGCGCTCATCGCACCTTCCCCAATCGATATGGACGACCCTCTAACACGGCCTGCAAAATATGGGTAGGCTTCTGAGTGAGTAGTATGGTATCATCCATCTTCATATAAACAAATGAAATGATTTGTAAGTGTAAAATGGAAAAATAATGTTATGTATTGGATTAAGATGAACCATGTCAATTAGTAATGATGTTTTTGGAATTTATCTACCTGTATGTATCTAATAACTTGTGCTAATCATTATGATACTATAATTTTGTTATATAATAATTTACTAAAATATCCTACATGTTTAGGTTGGGGTTTAGGTTTGAGGGTTTAGGGTTAAATTTCTTAATATCAACGTTTAGGAAACATTTTTCTGGGTTAATAACTTTTACTTTACAATGTGGGTTAAGTGTTTCGATTTTGGATTTATGAAATAAATTCTATTATCTCAGATTTAAAGTTATTTCTTAAAATCAAGAATATTATTATGAAATAAGTTCTATTATTTAAAATAGTGAGTCTTGGATTTGGTTACACATATTTTTGGGGAGATTTATGATTAACTAATTATGGATTGGATTAAGATGAACCATGTCAATTAGTAATGATGTTTTTGGAATTTATCTAATTGTATGTATTCAATAACTTGTGCTAATCATTATGATACTATAATTTCTTTATAGAATAGTTTACTAAAATATCCTACATGTTTAGTTTGGGGTTTAGGTTTGAGTGTTTAGGGTTAAATTTTTTAATATTAACGTTTAGGAAACATGTTTCTGGGTTAATAACTTTTACTTTACAATGTGGGTTAAGTGTACCATTTTCGAATTTATGAAATAAATTCTACTATCTTAGATTTAAAGTTATTTCTTGAAAGAAATAATATTATTATGAAATAAGTTCTATTATCTAAAATATTGAGTCTTGGATTTGGTTACACATATTTTTGGGGAGCTTTATGATTAACTACTTATGGATTGGATTAAGATGAACCATGTCAATTAGAAATGATGTTTTTGTAATTTATCTAACTATATGTATTCAATAACTTGTGTTAATCAATATGATACTATAATTTCGTTATAGCATATTTTACTAAAATATCCTAAATCTTTAGGTTGGGGTTTAGGTTGGGGTTTAGGTTTAAGGGATTATGGTTATAATTTTTAATATTAATGTTTAAGAAACATGTTTTTGGGTTAATAAATTTTACTTTATAATGTGGGTTAAGTGTTCCGCTTTCAGATTTATGAAATAAATTATATTATCTTAGATTTAAAGTTATTACTTGTAAGAAAGAATATTATTATGAAATACTTTCTATTATCTAAAATATTGAGTCTTGGATTTGGTTACACATATTTTGGGGGAGCTTTATGATTAACTACTTATGGATTGGAGTAAGATGAACCATGTCAGTTAGTAATGATGTTTTTAAAATTTATCTAACCGTATATATTCAATAACATGTGATAATAATTATGATACTATAATTTCATTATAGAATGGTTTAATAAAATATCCTACATTTTTAGGTTGGGGTTTAGGTTTTAGGCTTTAGGGTTAAAAATTTTAATATTAACGTTTAGGAAACATGTTTCTGGGTTAATAAATTTTTACTTTACGATGTGGGTTAAGTGTTCCACTTTAGGATTTATGAAATAAATTCTATTATCTCAAATTTAAAGTTATTTCTTGAAAGAAATAATATTATTATGAAATGTTACCACAGATGTTTGGGGTTTAGAAAACCGAGGAAAAAAAGAGAAAACAACATTTAATTTACAGTATGAGAATGTCACAATGAAGACAATACATCGTTATGGATGAGACTGTTAACTCGAACCAACAACGTTATGGAATCATTTCTAGTTATGACCTTCTTTATGACATATTGTGAATTGCAAACTCTGTCCTTGTTCTTGAGGCCAGTCCATCTCATTACGCATTCTACTCGCCTTAGGTATCCCATGAGGACGTAATCGATTCATGCCAGGTATCACTATCAGATGGCCTTCATGCATTGGGAAATAATGATACTCCCCAATAGGATTCCATGGTGCAGCATAACAGTTATAAATGGTTTCCATCCGGTACACAGGATCAACATATGCTTCCCATGATATGTTCACAGAGGCACATGCTGCGATGGCGTGTGTACATGCAAACCGTAAAGCCTGAAATTTTTCCACATTGACATTGCCTTGTTTCCAGTAATACCACTATTTTATCACCGACGCGATTTGTGATGGGGTCTGAACACTCTTGAACTTCAAATCGGGAGTCTTCTCTTTGAAAGAGATAGATGTGATAACCAGAAGCTTCTTCAATATTCTTTTCAATCTCTTGTTGAAAGTGTATTTCGTATCTTAGCCCGTGTAGTATTCCGTCTGATGCTAGTTTTTGTCTATCCACAAAGTACTTCACGCATCGATATAATATCTCTTGAACTAAGGAAGTTATAGGTAGCTTACAAAGACCTTTGAGGATACCATTGATACAATCCACAATATTTGTCGTCATGTGTTCATACCTCTTCCCCCCAACATATGCCAATGTCCATTTCTCTTTTGGAATCCGCATAATATAATTACAAACTTCTTGATTAGCCTGACAAATTTTTTTAAAACGTTCTTCAAACCATCGTTGGTCTGACTCATATTCTACAAAGTATAGATGATATTTCACATAAATTGATTTTATATTTATATTGAAATATTAAAATAGAACGAATAGAATGCGTACCAAGACTCGTGATTACCTTCTTCATCGGTTCGTTGTGGAATTTTTTATGCACAGTGCTAGCAATGTGTCTAATTCAGAACTGATTATGTGAATTTGGGTATCTACATGTATCAGGATCTTTATTGATTGCCTCATTAATTGATATATTTTGATTAGATATCAAAAAAACACCCCAAATTTTGGTGAAATGATTGCTGATACAAACTAGAAACCAACTCCATGATTCATAGTTTTCTTTCTCTAAAATGGAAAAGGCAAGCAGAAGAGGTGAACGTTTTCCATATTGGGTTGCCGCAATCAACAATATGCCCTTGTATTTTCCATACAGAAATGTTCCATCAATCTGAATAAACTGTTTGCAGAAACAAAATGCGGAGATATAAGGAAGGAATGCCCAGAACAACCGATGAAATTGAACATGAGATAGATCAAGTTGGTTATCATGAGACACATGTTTGTTTGTATCCATATGGAAGACAAATTGGTTATGATTCCTCAGTATGGATAACAATTGTGGAAACACCCGATATGAGTCATCCCAATCACCATAGACCTTCAAAATTGCCTTCTATTTCTCCATCCATGCCTTATTATAAGAAATCTTATAACCAAATGTCTGTTGAATCCTCACTTGTAAAAGGGATATTGGAACATCTTGACATGTCCAAATATTCTCAACAACAATAGATGACACAAATTTTGCATCCAATGAGGTATGATATTGTGTGAGGCTTGGCTGAATGCAAGAATGAGACACCTTAATCCTCGAGATTCTCTAACCTCCAAATGTAATGTCCAGAATCACCCTCAAGAGAAATCTACAATCATCCCCATACATCTCACATTGTATAACAAATTTACTATGAAATTATTCGTGAACTACATAGTTGAAGTTTCTCTCAATATGAAATATCTTTAGCATTCTTTTTAAGGCATCTTTACTAGGAAAATTCCTTCTAATATATGAGGTTTTTTCCACCTCACTAAACCTATATGGTAAAACTCTAGGGAACTTAGTTGTTGGTGTGAGAACAGTATTATCGAATGCATTCACGCGTTTCATTACTTCTGACCAAGATGAAAAGAGTGGTGGATGATTTATTGTAAGTCTAGGTTGATGTAAAACTAATGAATTTCTCAAAACCTCCTCCCTATCTTTTGTTGCTCCCTCATCATCAGCACTGTTGTCACCATATGATCCATCATTACAAAACTCCTCATCAGAAGTCGGATTGACATGTATATCTGAGAGATTATATGGGTTGTCCTCTTCTACTTCATCCTTTGGAAGAGGATCAATTTTATGGGGTGGACTGTCTTCAACCACTCTTGTAATTCAACGTCTTCATACAATTGGAAGTTGTTGTTGTATAGTAGAAACATCACCGTATAACTCCATCATGGTATCATCTAACCATTGAGAAAATAAATTAATTTCATGGACCCACTGCGCATCAGCAACCAATGGACAAGCCAGATGCCACAGTGTTGTCAGAAATTGAAAATATCTATAGCTCATAAACATGATCTCTTGATTGGGTCCCAGATTTAAGGAACCACAAATTCTCTCTTGAAGGTCACTTATAGTTACACAATCAGCTTTACTAACCACCGTAATTGGTTGAGTATGGTAAGAAGCTCCTTGCTCAGTTTGAATAATCTCCCCATAGCAGTACACATGGGCAAACATGACTCTCTATGTCAAAAATGTTTCTTTCATAAAAATTATGACAGTGTAACAAATATTAACAATTATGTTTGGATATATGATGTTTATTAGAATGTAATTTCAGGGCGCCTTTCTATTCCCTAAAATAAGATACTAATGTTGGACCATTTGAAATTTCTTAGAATGTAATTTCGGGCACCTTTTTTTAATGTGTTTGTTCTTCTTCATTTCACTTTATATTTTCATCGGTATCATTAGCTAATCATTATATGGATCCATTTTTTAATCCTATGTTATTTATTAATTATTCTATAATTAATTATTTCTAATATTACATATTATTTCTAAACTATATAATCTTTATATATTAAAACATTTTCTTCTCCATTTCATTTTAAATAATTATAATTGTCATTTTAAACTGATTTTCTTAATATAGTTTTTAACTAGTCAATCATTATTTAATCAATATTTAATCATTATTAAGTTATTCTTTTATTATTTATTCTTTAATCATTAATGATATTATATTGATTAGTTAATTGTAATTAACTAACTTTAATTCGTTAATGCTTATGCCGTTATTTGATTCTATAACATTATATTTATCATTTTATCATTGATAAACATACTAATTTAATTTTTCTTTTCTTAGAAATTTTAGTAGTTCATAAAGAAAATATGAATCATCTTAAGAATATTCCCCAGGAGTGTCAAACCAGGATGCAACAAGGCCCGTTATCGTGCACCAGTTCCCGTTCGAGTCTAACTCAATGAGGTGTTTTCTGGTTTTACCCCTATGTCAATCTATGCTAGAGCCACATCCACTTATTTGTATCCAGATAGGAATTTAATTGCTTAGATAACCACATAATCTTTAAGCTACCAAAATTTCAAAATACGTAATCATATGTTAATCTATACTTAATCTATATTACCTAACAATAATTATTTCAAACTATATATAACTAATTATAAAAACTAAATAACCAAATATTAAGAACTACCTAAAATACTTGAAAAATGAAATATTTAAAACTAAAAAAATTAAATTAATTAAATAAAAACATTAAATTAAATAAAGAAACAAACCTCTAAATGATTCTTCGTAAAAACTCACACAACAAATTATTTTTTTTAGAGAGAGATAGAGAGAATTTTGGAGACAAGAAGCTAAGAATCAAGTAAGGAGAGAGGGGATGGCTACCCTTTTATAAGAAGTTAAGACAAAGGCGGCATCACAGAAGCCGTCTTTCACCTTACCCAGAGGCCAAAGGCGGCCTCCCCCCAGCTGACTTTTCTATGTCAACGATCCGGGCTAAAGGCAGCGCGGGGGAGCAAAGGCGGCATCGCCGATGCTGCCTTTGCGCACTAACTCAAAGTTATAATCTTCAATACTTCCTTTGTAGCGTGTTTTTATTTTTATTTTTAAATAAGCAGTTTTTCAATTTTTTTTAAAATGCATTTTAAAAAAATCCCAGTGTGGACTACTACGCCTTCAAAGCTATGTGATTCGTCCACACAATCCATATATTTTATAAAGGATTCCTATAATTGAACATATGAGAAAATATATATATATATATATGGTATTCATTACCTAATTAAATTTCTAGATATATATATATATATATATCTCTCATTTTCTTTATTTTCATTTCACACACTAAAAAGTGATAATGTCGGTCATGGATGTGTGGACTACTGCCTCCTCAACATGATGTGATCCTGTTTACATCATAATAATTTTATATATAAGTATATAAAATTCAATAACATGGTATTTTGAATATAATGATCATTATGGAATGATATGGTGTTACTTTCCTTCTTTATATAATGATCATTGAAATATTAGAATGTTACTCATGCACACGTACAACCTACCATCTCCATGTTTGTAACTTTGGTTCATTTTTCAAAACCATAATTAATGATTGATTTTATAATTATAATTGTTATATAAATTTGATAATTATTTCATTATTATTATTATGGAGATGTTATATATTGATCCCTTGGACCATAGTTTACCTACCAATGTTGTTTTTGACACATAAACCAAATTTGGTCCAAACACCTGATGTAAACTTAATTATTTATGTAGTTGTATACAACATTGTAATAAGTGAAATAAAAGTAATGATAAACATAAAAAGGTTATAAATAAAGTATAAAACTAACATATATTTGTAATATAGGAAGTTATAGGATGTTTACTAAAAATGAAACATAAGTTAAGGGATACCCATCTCACATTTTTATATCTATGAGAAAATTTCATGTACACCACTTAAATCTTTTTTGTGGGGTATATAATATCCATTTTGTTATGTTATATAATTAATCCTTTTATCTTCATAGTATCTAAAATTTTCATTTAATATTATTCCTTCATGATTTCTGTGATTTAAAATGTTTCAAAGTGGTATGGGACACTTTTGATTGGTTAAATATTATTTTCCTCAAAAAAAACATTAATTTTCTTTCAATGGTATTTCATTCGAGGAAATTTTTTTATTGTTTTTCAATAAAACCTTTAATTTTATCTCCTTTGGTTATTCATGACCATTTTTAATTATTAGTACCATTTTCCACTCTTTGGAACTCAAACTATTTTAAAAACGTTTTTAGGAAAACCCAAATTCATTTCTCTTTTAGTCAGAGAACCTATTTTGTTCGAAAAACAATGTTTTATTAAATTGTTTATATTTTTTTAAATGAGTTTGTAATGAAATTTTTACCTCTTTTTGTCTTTTACTAATTTTTTCAAATGAATCTTATTATCATTTTTACAAAAAGGCATTTTTATTACCTTTTTACCATGCAAAAGGAATTTTATTTTTACCTTGTATGGAATGTACACATTTACCTTTCATCATTCCCTCAATGATTCCATTAAATTTTTGAAAGGATAATTTTTAAATAAAATGTTTTTAAATTTTAATTTCAAAGAAACGTACTTTCCAATGGTTTTTCAAAATGAAAGGATATTTTCATCAAGATTTTTTTTAAATATCTTTTTATTTCATTTCTATTCATCAATGACAACACATTATTTTACTCCACATGGGGTATGATGTATTTATACTATCCTTAATCATACTAAGGATAATATATGACTTATTTGGCCAAGGATAGTATTAAAATTCACTTCCTTGATTTATTTTTCCCCATGAAATATTAAATATCTTATGATTATTGAACATTGAATTTCCCCTAGTTATCCATTTCATTTATCATGGATAATATTATTAAATAAAACATATAAAATTTTCATATGGTGTATACTTTGAAAATTATTGGATTATTTTGGAAAATATCGATAAATATATATATCTTACTATATAAAGATATTTGATATGGAACATTGTTAAATAAATTATTCGATATGTGAGGAATGTTTTAGACTTGTATAACAAGGGTGGGGCCCAATTATAGATAGACCTTAAATGAATCAATAATCTCATGGGATGAGTCATTTGGATAACCACCTTAGATAGGTTTTAACTCGTCATTTTGTAAACCATCTTGTAAAAGGTCTTTACAAAAAAGGTAGCATGTACCTAGGAAACATGACATCCAATAATAAAGTATTTCCCTCATTTATATTCAGTTATTATTCATCCATGATATTTTTCATTGAAATATCTATGGATGTATTTAATTTTCAGGCTTTATTTATTATCCATCTATTATATTTTGGGTTGACATATCTATGGATAAATTTTATTTTCATTTATTTAGATGTCATGTGTTTCAGTTTATTACGTTGGAATATTTATTTTTCCTTATCTAATTATTTGAATTGAATATGTTTCCCATTATTACCTTTCCACATTTTTATTCACTTCCATTCAATTTATTGGTTATATGGCATATATGTTCAATTATTTACATTCCCATATTGACCATTCTCATTGATTTTTTATTTATTATGCTTTACTTACCCTTAATGAGAATTTGATCTCACCATTATTATGTTTCCTTTCCTCAGGTATCCAAGAAGCATACTAAAAATGATATTCATGGATTTACTAAATGTATTACATTTACCATTGATTTTATTTATTTACATTTTAGAAAGAATAAAAAAATTATTTTTTAATCAGTGTATTCATTTGTAATAAAAGTATCATTTATGTATCTGGTTTACCAATACTACCAAATTGATTAATCATACAGAGCTTGATTCCTTATAATCATGCCAATATAATTGATAGTAGAAACCAGACCCGAGCTTCTCAATCGAGTCACTATAGTTTCTATAGAAGGAATTTTAGTAGCAACCATATGAACAATATTTAGGAAAAAATAGGTTAGAGAATGTAACACTATAGTTAAAATTGAGGATAAGTATAAAACAACATCCTAATGTTTTGGTTAGATAGATATTATGTAGTTTTCTTATAAATATGTCCCTGTATAGATACTACAAGTAGATGTGGTTCTGGAGGAGATGTTCATAAAAATAATAACTCAAACCAAGGTGTTCTAGGCTTAACTTGGGATAACCTGGTACATGAAAACGGGCCTTACTGCACACCTAGTTTGAGATTCCTGGGGGATATACTTAGGATAATCCATATTTTATTTATATCCCACTATGATGGATTTTGAAAATGAATATCCTAGGATAAACCTAAAGTGTTTTAGATTGAATATAAGATGTCATTATTTGGAAATCTTATAAATGATAGTATGGGTAAACCCAAGTCTAAGGAAGGTCCTATGCGGAAAATAATTGGATGAAGTATTTATGTATTGAGGTTATCTTGAAACCCCTAGTTAAAAGGATATTTAGTGCTTAACCTTATTTTAAGGATTTCTATCATAGATATTTTAGAAATTATATTAATTTAGTGTTTGAAAAGGAAAAGATGTTTCTTAGGTGAAAACCAATCAAATTCGACAAGGTTGTGGGTCTTGAACCCATGATTGAAGTATTATAATGATTTCACACCAACTACTGATCTACAAAATGTCCTGATTAATTTTACATTGTTTTTAGTTAAACAGTTTGATGAATAATTGTTAATAATGAACCAGTAAGATCACTTTTGTGGACTAGAGATTAATCTATTAACCATATTGGTTTTTGAAGATATTTAAAGAAAAATAGTTGGAATTTCACTATTTAACATGCCTTATGATCATTTAAAAGTTTCTTTTAGTGATTCAGGTAATAAAAAATCATTATTGGTAATTAATTTCTAGGAGTATATGAATTAATTAGAGTTTGATCAAATAACAACAAAAATTTAGTATTGTTCACATGAAATTGAAACCTATATGGTATGGATATTTCATTATATTAAAGGATAGTAAAAGAATTTCCCAACAATAGGAACATGACTCAGAAATAAAATTTTGTCCAAATACCTTAATTTCTTTTGAACTGATGTTCTCTTAAATCATCAAGGATTTATGGCTTTGAGGCCCTCAACTTTCTGTCAATCATTTAATTATTTGTGATTGATTACCTCATTAAATACCTATAAATATTAATGTTTTCCTATAAGTATATATCTCTACTTTCCAATAATTATCCCATACATAGAAACATAGATACATGGTATTCCATGTGACCCTTGTACTTCCCAATCTCTCTTTTTTCGAAAGAAGTTTTACAAACCATTCTCATGATGTGAGATTTCAAAGATAGGAAGTATCAAAAATTGTATCAACATAATCGAGTTTTAATTTTGAGGATATAATTTAATTAAGGTGGGGAGAATGTAACACCCTGAAATTCTAAAGTACATCTTTGTATTCAATAGTGAGTATGATATGCAACACCAAAAGTGTAATAGAATATAATATCCCATGAATCTACTATATATTTACTATTTTAAATAAATTTGACACATGATATTTATTTTAATTTATGAAACACCAAGTCATCTTGCATTACATACAAGAGTGACCTACCTCAATAGCTTAGTTACACGTAAGAGAGACCTTCCTCGGTAGCCTATATTACACGCAAAACCGAGTTTCACCAAATTGAAATGTATTGTTAAAATATTATTATTTAATATAATATAATATAAAATATACATTAAATTTTTGTTATGAATGATAATAACTAACTTATTAAACTTATGGTTTACACCTATATAAACATAATTCATTGGTTAATAATAAATGACAAACGAAAATAATAAACAATAGGATATAAAATTAAATATTATTATTTTTAAGCTTCCAAAAGAGTTTTACATTAATAAACATTAAAAATTATAATTATTGATTGATTTTAATGGAAAATATAATTTATATACTCAATAAAATATGTTTTATATTTATCCATTAGGATATATATTTATAAGATAAGAACAAACCCGATTTTAGACATAAAAATCTATATTTTTATTAATGGAATTTTAACGCCTTTAAATGGGAAACCTATTATAAATAATTATTTTGAAAATAATATAAATTGAATTTGATAAAATAAACTTAATTATTGAATTAATATTGTAAAAATTATCCTAGGGTTATTTTTTGGTATTTTTTTTGAGAAACATCATTTTTTAATGAATAGTAAAAAATAATGCATTTTAGTTAAAACTGCCTTTTCATTTAAATATTTATAAATGTTAAATTATATTTTATTTTTTTATAAAGTAAAATTATATAAATAATAATATATTAATAAAATTTATTTTACTATAAAAATTTCACATTTAAATTGAATATAAAAACATAACAATCTTTTGAGCATTTTTGTACTAAAACCAATCAAACTGTCTGTCTGTAAGATTAGCATTAATCGTAATTTTTCCTCTTCTATGATTTTAATTTGAAAAAATAGACATAAACTGTTGTAATAAGGATTAAACTTTTATTCTAATAATATGAACTTAGTTTTTGATGAAGATTAATAGTGAATGTGAATAAAATTAATTATAGTGATTAAGGTGTAATTAAGATTAAAAATAGACTAAACCTTATATTTAAGGGCCAAAATTACCTAGAAACTTGTCCAAAACCCATTTTATATCCATAATTTGGATATAAAACTTCCATTTGTGAGTTTTTTTGGTTTTATATTACTTTTTTAGGTAATAACATGTGTACACCCAACTTGTTTCCAATAATTCAGAGTGAGTCCTTTTCCTTCGGTATAAAAGGCCAAAACCTCTCCCCCTTCCTCACACCTATATTGCCACATTGGAACATAAAACCTATTCCCAAGTAGTCTTAAAAAATCCCCACCCTTATCCTATAATCATACCCTTGGGTATAAATCTATCCAAGGAAGCTTTTGGTTCAAACCAAAAGAAGTTACCAGATCAAGAGGTAACATCTTCTCTCTTGATTTTTAGTTTCATTTCTATTATTCAACTCCTATACAATTATTATTATATAATTACATAAAAAATAGTATCATAAATATAATAGGATCTTTTAATTTTAATATTTCTACCTACACTTACACACACATCCATCTAATGGTTAATGAACATACGGTTTCTGTGTATAACGAACAACTAACTCACGAAACGATGATTTTTAATTTTACCATTTTCAACTTTCATGGTTTTACCATTATAATGGAAAAAATATTGATATATATATTATATATGATATTTTTATGTCTTTAATATTATTTAGTTATTTTAAAACACACACCATTATACTTTTCTTTTTGCTTTAATTCAATAACATCAATTGGGTAAGTGTGGGCTATAGCCCCCTCAAAGTGATGTGATTCATTCACACGATCCATGGAATGTATAAAAGATGATTATAATTTAATATATGAGATGAAAAAAATATATATATTATATTAATGAAAAAATTACCTTTCTATATATATATATATATATCATTTTCTTTATTATCCTTTAAAACACTAAAAAGTTATAATGTATGTTGTGGATGTGTGGGCTACCGCCTGCTCGACATGATGTGATTCCTTTTAAATCATGATAATTATATATCATTAAATAAAATTTTATTTACTATATAATTATAATTATGTAAATATATGGTTTTACTTTCATTCTTTCCATAATTATCATTGAAAAATGAGGATGTTACTCATCTGTACGTACAACCTACCGTCTCCATGATTGTAACATTGGTTCATTTTTTATAACCATATTTAATGATTGATTTTAAAACTATAATTTATTTACAAATATGATAATTTTTTCATTATTATTATTCTATGGATGTTATATATTTACCCATTTGACCATAGTTGACTACCATAGTTTTTTTGACACATAAATCGAATTTGGTCAAAACACCCGATTTAAACTTAAATTTTTAAGTAGCACTATACAAAATGGTAATAATTGAAATAAAATTAATGATAAACATGAAAAATTGACTCAATAAAGTATTAAATTAACATAATTTTATTATAAAATAATTTAAATAATGTTCACAAAAAAGGAAAGATAAGACGAGGGATTCTCATCTCGCCTTTTTTACATCTATGAGATAAGTGTCATGTACACCACTTACATATTTTGTGTGGTGTATCTACTGAAACTTTTATTATATTATATAATTAATATGTTTATCCCCATGTTTTATTAAACTTTCATTTAATATTATTCCTTCATTAGTTTTATGATTTAAAAAGATTCAAAGTTTCATAGGACACTTTAGAATGTATAAAGATTATTTTACTCAACAAAAACATTAACGATATTTCATTTTTACATCCATTTGAGAAAAATTTATGAACATTTTTCAGTAAAACATATCATTTTCTCTCATCTAGTTATTCACAAACATTTTCAAGTATTATTACCATTTTCCACTATTTTGTACTCAAAGTTTTTTAAAAATGTTTTTAGGAAAACTTGAATTCATTTTTCTCTTTAGTTGGAGAACTTGTTTTCTTCTAAAATCGATGTTTTATTAAAATGATTTAAAAAATGTTTTAAGTTGATTTAGTAAATATATTTTTACACCTTTTTTATTTTACCGATTTTTTCAAAGAAATCTTCTAGTAGCTTTTCAAAAAAGGAATTTTTCTTTCCTTTTTTATTGTGAAAAATAATGTTTATTTTATCTTTTACGAGATGTATGGGTTTACCATCCGTCATTACATCAAAGTTTCCTTGCATTTTTTAAAGGTAAAATTATAAAGAAAATATTTTTTAAATTTATTTTTAAATAAGAGTATTTTCAAAAGGTTTTTCAAAATAAAATGTTATTTTCCTCAAGATATTTTAAAATATATTTTTATAATATTTCCATTCATAAAAAATGAAATACCTTTATTTTACTCATGATGGGTTTTTTTGTATTGATACCATTCTTAAAACTCTAAGGATGGATTGTGACTTATTTTCCCAAGGATATTATTAATATTCACTTCCTTGATTTCTTTTTCCCCTTGAAAAATTTAATCTCCCATGATCATTGAACATTGAATTTCCCCCGAATTATTCATTTAATATGTCATGGATATTACTATTTCTTAAACTGTATACCATTTTACATATTGTGTATAATTTGAAAAGTATTTTATTATTTTGTTAAATATTGAAAAATACATATCTATTACTCCATGCATATATTTGATAAGGCACATTGTCAAATCGAGTATTCTATATGTGAATAATGTCTTAGAAAAGTATGACATGGGTGGGCCTCATTATAAATAGCCTATTGATGCATCAGAAGTCTCATGGGATGATTCACTTGACTATATTCCTTATTTGGGTTTTTACACAGAATTTGTTTAAACCTTCTTCTGAAAGGTCTTGCGGGTAAGTTTCCTTGTACCTGGTAAAAACATCGTCTAATAATAAAGTATTGTCCTCATTTATGTTCAGTTATTATTCATCCATGGAATTTTGTGTTGAAATATCTATGGATGTATTTTATTTTCAAGATTCATTTATGATCCATACATAAGATTTTGTATCGACATATCTATAGATAAATTTCATTTTCAGTTATTTAGATGGCATGTGTTTCAGTTTCTTACCTTTCCATATTTAATTTTCCTTATACAGTTATTTGAATTGAATTTATTTCCAATTGTTACCATGCCATATTGTTTATGCACTTCCATTCACTTTATTGATTATATGGAATGTGTGTTAAATTATTTACCCTTACATATTGACTATTCTCATTGATTCATTATTTCTTCATCTTTACAAACCCTTACTAAGCATTTGAGCTCATTATTATGATATTTCTTTCCCCCAGACATTGAATAAGCGTACTATGAAAGATATGCATGGATTTAATAAATGGATTTGAGTTGCCCTAGAAGTTATTTTTTTAGATTTTAAAAGAAGGAAAAAAATTATGTTGTAATTAGTGTAGTTATTTTTAATACCAGACTCATTTATGTGTCATGTTTACCAAGACTACTAAACTAATTGGTTCTTTTGGTCTTGATTCCTTATAATCATGAAAATTTAATTAATAGCAGACACGAGCTCTGGGATTATGGGTTGGGTCACTAAAAAGGTGATAAGTGTTGAATTACCTGCATCAAATAATAATTTAGATAGAAATGGTGACCTTAACACTTAGTTTTAACTCTAATCAACTCATTTTACCTTTACTATGGTAACAACAATTTACTATGGTTACTATTCATATTGACCAAAATTAAAAGGGGCATATTTACCAAATTTGAACCTCATGATTCTAAATATGATATCAATTTTTCAAGATTCAATATCTATAAGTGGTTGAAATTAATTCATGATAAAAAATACAAAACTTAATTAAAAAACAATTTTTCAAAAAAAAATTATTTTAAGTAAAAAAATTATTTTATACCCAATTCAACCATAGAATTGATTCAAATGAAATTTTTTCAATTAATAATATTAAAAGAGAACTAATTTTAAATTTAAATAAATTTTTAAAAAAATATAACCTTGAAAATGATATTATAAAAAATACAATTTTCTATAAAAATCATTTTTTCACTATTTTTCAAAAAATCGTTATTTTAATAAATTTTTTAGAAATTCATCCTAAGATAATTTTGATACATAAATTTCAAAAATGATGTTTATTTTTTTGAATTAATTTTATAAAATAGGATATAATTAAATAAAATATTTTCTCAAAGAAATAAATAAAAATTATATTTTGAAGGAAACATGTTTTTGAAGTATGACTTTACCAGAATAATTGAATGTTTATTTCTGAATAATTAAACAATAAATTATAATTGATTATAAAATAAATATATAATTCATTATTTGGTTACTCCTATTCATACCTGATAATTCAATGACTATGTTTTAATGATTATAAATAATAAATAGTATTTTATTTTGTTAAAGCTCAGTGTTACGTATTGTATACGCTATCAAATGTAATGTTCTTAGTTTAAAATATTAGGGTGTTACAGGGGTTCCTAAAAGAACCCCTCTAAATATGAAAAGATATAATCTCTAAAAAAAATACCCTACAAAGGTTAATGGAATTACCCTATGGTCCACAGTGTAAACCACTTCCAAGCCATGGGACAACCCATATCACACAACATTTTAATGGTGTGACCCATATGGTCACACTAGGAATGGTCTTATGTTGATATTTTCAACAATACAACCTCTCTAAAAATGTATTGGAATACTACTAAACACTTGAGTCATCCACTAAGCCTAAAACAATGTCTATAAAATCCTTTTAAGGATATAAAAATTCTCATTGTTCTAATCAAAGTCCTAATTCTTAAAAAAACCCTTTCTAAAAAGAAATCCAAATTCCATTAAGAATTCATAACATTTAATTATATGGTTCACTATATCAGGTATTTTAACATGAAAGGATTTCTTCCAAACTATAGGAGACACTAAACTGGGAAATAGCCTATAAAATAGTCTTCCCAATTCCCACTAGGAATTTTGAGGAGACATTCTATAAGACAATTAAACAAAAAGTTAAATTAAGGACACACAAAATTAAAATCATATAAAAAACCATAAGTCAAAATAAAATTTCCAAGAGAAAAAATAATAACCATAAATTAGTGATACTAAGCACTAAGATAAAAGTTAAGGACCTTTTTAAATCCTTCAAAACCTCAGGACTTAAAAAAGTTTTAAATTAACATGTCTAACAATGAAACCATTAGAAGATGCACAAAGAATCAAACTAATTTAAAATAACTTTGGAAAATACCTTTATAATTTTACAAAACTAAGATTCCACCATGAAAAAAGGTTCTCAATGCAAAAATACAGGCTAATCTACTTCTCATTTGAAATTATTTTACTAGTATAGAAATATTAAGTCTATTTTAATTTATTTTAGAATACCTCTTGATTAATATAGAAAATTGACATAAAAACCTAAATTAAACCCAATGAATCCTTTATTAAAACCATTTTCACATTCCAAAACATATATATCATTATATTACATTTCAAAAACCTTATTTATTAATTTTAAATATTATCTTTCATCACCCAGAGCAGGTCTATAAATAGAAATAATTTACATAATTCAACCAAATCATATCAAAGGATGTTAAAAAGTTGATTAATTCATAAAAAATAGAATGAAATCATATCCAAAAGTGACCTGAAAGAAACAATTGTCTAATAAATAATATAATATTGGTTAGTACTTGTGAACGGTTTGACCGCATGGTTTGGCGGACAATGCAGAAACTGTGTAACTACCAAGGATATCCAAAAACTGAACCATTCTCACATGTGGTAGATAGTATTCAAAACCACGTGGGATAGCTATTCATGTCTAGTTCTACTCCCATTTTAACTCCAAAATATTTACGACATCAAAACTATTCACATAACCTAAATATTATTTGAGATACCATTAACTTTAATTAAAATACATCCATGTAAATGACAAAAAAGTCCAAAATTCATAATCCAAAATGAAACATCCTAGGTTAACTTGAGGATATGAGTGGAATTAAGAAAAATATACTCTTATTATTCCATATAATATAGTTTTGAAACTCCAATATTTAATCATGTATTACATCCCAAATAATAACCATGTATTGATACAATTTTTTCCTAAAAAAACAATGGCCACCTCTATACTAGGCACCTGAGGTATCCTGTAGAATGTCCCAAAGTGAATCCCCAATCCTCATAGGTTAGAAACTAGTGTTAAACTTAAAAATAATATAATAAGGAATTATTTTACAAAAAAAACATTAAAATTTACATAGAGACACATTTATGATAATTCTGTATGACTCATCCATAAGTTTGATGTTCGTACAAACCAAGTAAATGGTTTAAAAATATAAATAAAATCAAATAATAAATAATTGGAAATAAATATCCAGTACACCAAAAAATAACATAAATTTGATTTAATAGAAAAAGTAAAAAACCCAATGTGAGAGGAGTCTTAGGTGTCAAATAAATCTAAAATACATTGAATAAAGAAAAACAAAAAGAAGGAATAATGATATCTTCATGAACCACAATAATACTCTGATATTATTGGAAAGATATCACCATATGTTTCTAAATAAACCATATCCTATAGTAGAGTCCAAACATAGACATGAATTTGATCAAAACATGAAATATACACAAATTATAGTAGTTAACCACCACATACCCTATGTGTAATCATTAATAGAAAAACCTTTTCATGGTAATTAAAAAATAAGAATATAAAATTAGGATTTTCATATTACATAAAGTGAGCCATTTTTATCCTTCAAAGAAATTATTTTCATTTTAAAAATGATGGTTTATTCATTTAAAATAAATTCAAAATTAAAAATATTTTATGAAGGGGAGGAAATTTAATAGAAGGAAAAATTTAAAATAAAACCCATTTATTGTAACAATATATTAGAAAATAATTAATGATTACAAAATTTTAAATAAACTTGCATTACTAAATTAAAATCAAAGAAAAAGAGTAAGGTTATCAATGCTAAAATGCATTCACCAAGGAGAACTAAAAGTAAAAAGAATTAAAATAATCCCAAGAAGATAGAATAAAAGACTAGATATATGTTGTGATAAAATCCATGGAGAAAGAGGAAAAAATATAAATAATATATAAATTAGTAAATAAAGGAAAGTGCTGGATTTAAGTCATTTCATGGGAATAAACCTAGGGATTCTAAGGCCAAAGTAACATAGAACCCTATTGTATATCAGTAATTGAACCATAATAATTAACTATGTGAAATATCTATAAAGACTAATATCAATACCTAGTGTAAGTGGACACCCCATAAAGTGAAACCCTACCCATATCATGAGAATGTTTATTTAGGGTTATAACATTTCTAAAAACAAAATATGGTGAAATATTCTAAACAAAACTCTTCTAGTCATCCTTTCATTCTCTGGTTTAAATGACTATCTAAAGGGAGGTGATCGTGTAAATCACAAATTAAATTATAGTAAATTTCAAAAACAATAATATCCTCACTCACCTCATCTTTAATAAATTCCTCACTAAGTCATATTTATTTTATTAAAAAATCCACTCGACATAACTATCAATCTCATACTATAAGAAACAAGTTAAAATTTTTGAACTACTTCATAATGTGCTGACCAATCCATGATACATATTTTAGAACTCACAATATGAAATTATTTTAAGGTTTTTATAAATATTCCTTGAATCTATAAAATATGATTGAAGACATGAAAATAACTTTTTTGAAAAAAAAATTATTTAATACATTGAAATAAATATTTTTAAGCCAAAATAAAACCCATATAACATGATAAACACATTTAACACACTAAAAATGATTCTCAAACATCATTGAACAATGTCACTACAAATTATAAAAACTACATCAAAGAATAAGAAATACAAAATGACAAAAAAAGGACACTGAAGCTAGAAAACTCACAAATATATCCTAAAAAGTCTATAATTAGTATGAAATCTAACCAGAATTATTATGATATTTCTTTTAGGAAACATATTAATGTCATTAAATATTCTATTTTTTTTAACAAATCAAAATTTATTAAGGAATTATTTGACTCATATAATAAAATATATAAATGTTATTAAAAATTCGTTCAAATTATGTATGGTCTATGTTCCATTGAATATAAAACTTTTTTTAAAACATAATGATTGGATAGGAAAGAATAAAATTAATATTTTCCTCTAAAAATACAATGTTTAATTAATTTTTTCAGTATGAAAGGGATAATATGAATCATATAATCATGTTTTTAATATTAAAGAATTATACATGAATAAACCTTCTTCAAACATGTAAGAATCACAAAAATAATTCAAAAAAAGAGGGGTAAATAAAAAGATATCCATCAACTCATAATGATTATAAATAACAAGGAGAATTAAGTCAAACCCAATCCATAGAGTTCATCCAACAATTATCCACTAAAGGGAAGAATAAAGGACAAAAAGAAACAAGCAAGTGGGAGAGAAGGATTAACCTAGAATATTTCAATTAGAAATAAAGTATGTAGTTATGGAATCTAATGGGGAGAAGAGGAATTTACCTAGGGATTATCCTATAAGTGAATTATAAAATGGCTAAGGAAGATTTATAAATGGGGGGTTTTAAATAATGTTATGAGTAGAATATGAACTTCCACATTTCTAAAACATGGACATGTCATACTGTTTGACAATTTGGTTTACTAAACCACATGAAAATCATGAACCACTCAATGGAAAAAATAGGAACATCACACAGCATAGCTTAAAAATTTGGAAAAATAACTTCCAAATGTATAAATTATAAGTGATATAAAACTATAGGTATTGAATGGTATGTAAAATCCCAAAAAATAACTATGCACTAACTATGTGTAATGACCTTGGCCCCAGAACCCAGGAGATGATTCTTTAATTTACTGCATTAACATATATACAAGGGGTCGAATACTGAATTACTGACTGTTTTAGTAATTTTGGAGAACTAGATACATACATGATACCTTTTTTACATTTGGAATATAAAATGAAACATAATAAATAATAAAAGTAAATAAACATCATCCTTGAAAACTTATTCCATGAATTATTCCTCATATCATGGGGAAAGGAAAAAATTTAGGGTAATATCAAATACTTAGTAAGGGTTAAGTATAATAGAAGCTATCGTTAATTAATACGTATAATAAAAATTAATAGGTAAATAAATTATAACAAAATCTATTTAAATAACTTTAATATCATGATAATATAAGACAAAATAAATATGGAATGTTAAATAATTGAAAACACATTCCATTTAATCAATAAACTAGGTGAAAAATTAATCCATAGATAATATAATAGATAAAATATCATTGATAATATTTAATGAATACTCAATGAAGTAAATTATTAATTATGGATGTTATGTATTAAAAATATGAAAAATATGCTATCAAGATCTATACTCCAGACAGTATAAGGCTATAGGCAGAAACCAAATTAATTTGACCAACTGATTTGTCTATTGATACCTATCGATGCATCAAGTGGATAAATAATGTCCAGGACCCACCAAACACTAAATTTCCAAATTATTACTCACCTATAAAATAATATATTAAATTCATGAACAATATTCCATTTCATCAAATATCTATATTGAGTAAAGGATATAGATTTTTCAATATTTACCCAGTTAATCAAATAATATTAAAAGGTAATAACATATATTTGAATGGTATACAGATTATGAAATAATAATATCTATCACAAAATAATATATATATTTAAGATAAATTTAATATCCAATGATAAATGATTACAATAAAGTAAATGTTTCAAGATAAAGCTAACAATCACAAAAGAAACTGAGATTTCACAATACCTTTTATCACTTTGTATTTTTAAATAAAATTCCTTGGGAAAAAATAATCCAAAATAAGATATAATATACCAATAATAATGAATTAATTATGATATTAAATATATAATGGGAATCATATAAACCATATAAAATAAACTAGGTGCATAACCTTATAATATTCCTTAATGAAATGAAATTGAAATAAAATCCCTTACCTCACATATCCTTTTGGGTGAACATGATTTAATATATTTTATAGAGGTTTTAAACAAGTTATCAATATAAAAAACCATATTATTATTTATGATATCATATATGGTCCTTTTATATCATTTTATAACCTTTTTGATAATAATATATCATTATTTTCATTTTTTTTAGTGTTAATTGCCTCGTTTTCTCATTTGTGATATATTATTAAATATCTGGTTCTTGAGAATATTATTTAGTTCCATAATCTCTATAATAATAATAATGAAATAATTATTATAGTTTTGACTTAATTTTACTTTTAAAACCAATCATGAATTATGTTTATGAAAAATTTAGTACGTTAAGATCATGGAGACGGTAGACCATAGGTACGTATGAGTAACATTTACATTTTTCACTTATCATTAAGGAAAAGAGGTAAGTAATATTTTAATGTTATAAAATTATCATAATATCATTAAAATATACTTATATATATCATTCATGTGTTGTGGTGATGAAAATATAGTCACATCACTAGGTAAAAGAGTTTTTCCACACGTACATAAACGATGCTATCAATTTTACATAAGTGAAAAGGAAAGAAAGGAAATGATATATAATATCATTATATAATTATAAATATGTAATTAATATCATAATATTTTAATTTATATCACATATAATCATTAAATTTATCTTTATAAACTTCCATGTGAAGCGTTAGTGAAAAAATTAGCACATCACTTTGCGAGGTGAAAATATGTTACACACACGAGCGATGTTGTCGTGTCCACTTCAGAATAGAATATAAATAATTATATATCATATAATGAATCAAGATGTAAAAATATATTATAAATATCATATTTATACTTTATATCCATAATAATACACAACATTGGGTGGTATAAATGAAAAAATGAACGACAACGATTCATGAGGTGGTAGCATGTCATACACACGAATGATGATTTTTTAACCCATTTTATGGATGTGGAGAAGGTTTTAGGTCATTAAATTATTATTAAAACATTTAACTATATTTAATATACTTAAGATATTATATCACTAAGGTTTAATAAATTTTCAAGGAGGTGGGGAAATAAGTAAAATAAATATGCACGTTAAAGAACATTACCTCTTCATTAGGTTTCTTCCTCTGGATTGCACGAAAACCTTCCTAGGTTGTCTTTATTTTCAAAATAAGGCTTCCATGGTAAGTTTATGAATGTTAGAGATTGATATTGGTTGATTTTGTATGATTTAAATGGCATGATATGTGTGAATCAGAAAGGGTAGTGAAATCTATTTTATAATTAAAGAGGAGTGACATTATTATAAATACTCAAAAGCATTCACTATTGGGATGCCAATATTAACTAATGTGGATCCAAAATTGATAATTAACTTCAGTGATGGATTATATGATCTATAATCACCTCTAAAATATAATTAAACTCATGTTTTATACATTTGTTTCCTTAACTTATTTTTTTCCCTATTTTCACCATTTTGGGGTTTGATTATGGGAACTAATTTAATAACCTAGATACTTTATCAATTAATTATAAATTAATGTGATAATTTTTATAAAATTTTGACGCAATTATTCTAAATTTTATATCAAATTTCTAAAATAAAAATACATGTGTTATGGAAATTTATTTTAATAGAAGTACATATAACACACAAAAACTCCACTTTAACCTTAACTACAATAATATAGTATTTACTATTTAGGGGTCAGTGTATTCATTATAAAAGAAAAATTGGTACATTAATGGGACATTGTAGGTATTTATTATCATTTAAAAACAACTTGTAATAATAAGGTATTTTTTGTAATTTTAAATCATTTAATAAAATATTATTTATAATAAAATAAAAAAAATGTCAATTTTGACATTATTCATTTAAATTATTTTTAAAATTTTAAAGACAATGATAAAATTAAAATATATTTTGTTCAGACCTTTGTAAAATTATATAGTAGTCTAAAAAATAATTTAAGATAATATTTCATTCAATTTAATTCGCTTGTAATATTTTTAGTATCATTTAATTAATTTATTTATTAACTAAATAATCCTTGTGTTAGTTGTTCTTAAGCATTTAATGTAATTATTTCATCTCTAAAAATTTTAAAAAATTATTACAATAAAGAAATAATTTATATTTAAAAATAGTATTTATGACCAAACATATGATGTTTTCCCCCTATCCCAATTCATTATAGATATTATAAGTAAAAAATTATCTTTTTTGTATTTTTTTTAATTATCTTATTATATTGTTCATATTCATAGGAAACTGGAATGGAATTTTCATATTTTAGTTAAATTGATGTATAAGGTCTAAATAAACTCATTTAATAAAATTAAGATAATATATTAGGTCATTTTCACTCTTATTATTTAATTTTAACCCCTCGTAAATCCATTTTTACCTAAACCGTGGAGTAGAAAATTTTAATTTAAAATTAATCTCATAGATATGATGATAAATTTGGGTTTTAATGTAGAAATGATCAAATATTTGAAATGTTTTTATATCTGAATTCAAAATTAAATTAATCCCAATGAAAAAAATTAGATTAATTTTTGTATAAATGAAATAATTTTTCATTAAAACCAATTCAAAATATAATTTAACACTAAAAATTGTTTAAATGAAAAATAAGTTTTCTATTAAAATTCATTAGTTGTATTCATATGAAAATTAAATAATTCAAAAAAATCATAAAAATTCACCCTAAGATAATTTTAGTATTCATATTTCAATAATGAAGTTTATCTTTTCAATTATATTTTTAAAATGTGATAAAATTTATTTTTAAATTAAATGTGAAAAACATGACAAAAAGTATTTTGTTTAGACCTGATGTTGCATTCATTGAAAACTATGAACAAAAGTAAATTTTTTAAAAAATAAATATATTTTAATGTATTGGGTGTTACATTCTCACATCCTATAAAATTTAAACATTTTAATTTCATGGTATTACCTTCTAATTGGATGAGGTCATTTCTCCTTCATAATATCCTCTGGTTCCCACATTTCTTCCTGAATTTTATGATTTCTCCAAAGTATCATTACGAGGCATTTAGTTCCATTTCATAGTAATTTATCTCTTGTATAAAGCATATGGAATTGTTATTTACAATAAGAAATATCAGTTTCTAATTATATTTCATCATAGGTGATAAAATTTGTTGGGTCTAGAATGTACTCCATTAATAATGATTTGTGGAGCACATTATATAGTTTGGAGTGGGTTATCGACATTGAAAAATGATTAGAAACAACTCTAATTTATTAAATAATTTCAAAGGTTCCAATGTACCAAGGGATCAGTTTACCTTTATTACTAAACCTTATGACACCATTATATTTAGATACATTTTGAAAAACATGATCTCACACTTGGAATTCCCAATCCTTCCCCTGATTATCAACATAACTCTTTTCCACCACTTTTTGATGCTTTAAAAAGAGCCAAAATTTCTGTTAACTTTGATTATTCTCTCTTCAGCAATTCATGGGCCTAAAATTTTCCTTCCACCAACTTCATTCCAAAAATTTGTAGTGAGACTCTCTTTCCCTATAATGCTTCATACGATGTCATTTGAATACTTGAATAGAAACTATTATTATAGGAAAAATCTACCAAATTATAAACACTAATCCTATATACATTTAATGTTGAGTGATGATGAAAATAATATTTATTCCATTTTTAATCATCCTTTTGGACTTTACATCAGTTTTAGGATTGTAGAAAATGGTCAAATTAAGATAGTATTAAGATCATTCTGAATAATTTTCCATAACTTCAAGGTAAAACAGGGATCTCAATCAAACACAATTTAATTAAGTGTTATATGAAGTCCTAAAACATCATTAATATAGAGTCTTATAAGGATATAAAGAGGTAAATATTCTCTTATAGAAAGGAAATGTGTGTATTTTTTTAGTTGATCAGTGATAACCCATATTGCATCACTCTTTCTAGGAGTCCCTGGTAGTCCTATAAGAATTTCAATTGTAATGTCATCCCATTTCCACATTGGAATAAGAAATGATTTCAAAACCCCTATGGATATTTTATTACATTTTTTTCTTATAAGAAGAAAAACATATATAAACATAATCAGTAATTTCCTACTTCATGTTATCCCACAAAAAAAGGATCCCCCAAACCTCTCTACATCTTTGTACTACATGGGTGTGTAGAAAATATTGATATATGAGAATCATCCAACAATTCTCTTTTTAGATCTGGTATGGATGGAACGCATAATATATTTCCAAATTTCATAATACCATCTTCCCAAATAATGTATACTAATTTTCCATTATTCAAAACATTAATTTTCTTCTGAAAGTTCTCATCATCGGATTAATAATTCTTTAACTTTTCTAATAAACATGGTTTAGAAATCCTTTGAAAAAGGATTTATGTCTAACATTCCTTAGTAACTCCTATATCCATCTTTACTAGATCCATGAATATAGTATTCCTCTCAATCCTCATTCGGTTTATAACCTCATGATCTTTCCTAATAAATTCAGAAACTACCATATTTTATATTTCTAGGTGGTGGTGTATCATGAAATCATAGTCCTTGAGTAGTTCAAGCCATCACCCATTCCTTATGTTGAGATATTTCTATGAAAATATGTATTTTATGATTTTTTGATCCATGTAAATCTTATATATTTCACTATGAAGTTAATGTCTCCATATCTTTCAATAAACTACAATAACTTCCAACTCAAGATCATAGTTTTTAAAATTCTATTTGTGAGTATTTAATTTACTTGGTGAATATGAAATAACATTATCATTTAAAATTAGGACACATCCAAGTCCCTTTTTCAATGAACCCTTGTATATCACAAACCCATCACTTCCGGATGGTAGAGTAAAAATAAGATCATTGAACAATTTTCCTCTTTAGATTATGAAAAAATTAGTCACATTCATTTTTTCAAATAAAATCAACCCCTTGAAGTGTAATCACGGTTTATGGGTTATCCAATCCATAAAAAAATTCAACTTGTCACTAATATTAACATACCAAATAAATGAAACTATGTACCTCAGTTTTTTCATTGGTGTAGACCATTCATTAATTTCCTTTTTCTTTGTAGGATAAACTAATATTCCATCCTATTATATAATATTGAAAATAAACAAAACTTATTGAATCCATAAACTAAACTTAAAATTTTTTTATGTATATATTTCCTTCTAAGTGTTTAAAGAATGATCCCAAATTGATTTTAATGATCTTAATATCTTTTTGAATAAAACAAAATAACATTAGTGAATATTAAAAAATCATCATGATATTCCTTCAATAATCTATTCATTAGATTCATAAAATAGACAGTGAATTAGTCAATTCAAATGGAATTACTATAAACTCTTAATCTCCATACCTCATTTGAAAATATGTTTTTGGATTTTATTCTTTCTTTACTCACAATTGGTGATATCCATAACAATGGAATTTATTTGAAATATATTGGTCTACATGAATTTTATAAAATAAGTCATAAATTAGAGGCATATGGTATTTTTTTCTTTACTGTAATAACATTGATTTACCTAAAATTAGTGCATAACCTCATGGATATATATTTCTTATTAATGAAGAGAACATGGGATCCCCATAGTGAAATATTATGGTGAATAAATCCCTTATCACTCATCTACTCTAGTTGTCTCTTCAACTTTACTAATTAATACAAGGACATTCTATAGGGAGTCTTTGATATTAGTTATTCGTCAAAGATTAAATCTATAAAGAACTCAACTTCAGGATCTAGAGGATTTCCATGTAATTCCTAAGGAAATAAATTAATTTATTTCTATACAACACATACATCCTCAATTTAATGATTACATTATTAATTTCTTGATGTTTTTTTCTCTTCTTCCCCATAAATGTAATTCAGTAGAGTTACTGGGAATGGATATAGATATGAATTAGATGATGATGTATCTTCTCAAAATATAGGGATCTCTATAACTTTCTCATGAATCATACTTTCATTCTTCTTGAAATAATTTATTGCATCATATTTTGAAATCTTATATATAAAAAGGATTATATCGAAGTAAAACATATGTACTATGTTAAGTTCATAAAATAAATCATTTTATTGTGTCTTAATGGGGACTACCTGAGACATCCTTATTGAACTTATGATTCCATTATAATTTTTTTCTAGTAACTACCTTCTAAAAATAAAAGGTATATTTATTACTTTCTTAAAAAACATGGTAGATATAAAAGAGTGCGATGACACATAATCAAATATATCATTAAATAAATTTGAATATAGGATTAAAGTATCTACCACCACATCATTGGGTACTTCCACCATAGTCATATTGATCACACAAGCTTAGCCTTCTCCCCTAGGACTCTTCTAGGGTGGATTCCCTTGACAATCAGGGAATCCAGTTTTATAGTTCCCCATCTACCTAAAATTGAAATGCAGAACAACAATGATTTCCTAATTATATTTGCATTCTTTTTCCAAGTTCCTTTTCTCTATGAACTTATAACATACTAAAAATCCCTTCAAGCATTTCCCAGGGTGCTTCTTTCCACATTTTTTAAATGGTTTCAAATAGTTCACTTTCATATCATTCTTTGGAACATTGCATTTTTATTATTTCTCAAATGACCTATTATTCTCTTGGTTTACCTTTGATATGTACGATTTATATAATTACTTCTCTATTTTTATGGAATATAAATACATTTCATTGTATTATGGAAACTATTGAGAGGCCAGTTCCCTTTGGATACATGTCTTAATCCATTAAATGAAATGGTAAATCTTGCACTTTGGTTTTCAAATGAAATTTTTAGCATATCTGGATAACATTGTAAAAGTATCCTCATACTCAATAACAATTTCTCTATCATTTTTATTTAAGCTATAGAAATTTATATTAATTTTAATTTTTTTCTCATGAGGGAATTATTTGTTGAAAAATGTCTCTTAAAAATATTTACATTCCATGAGTTCTATTTCCTCTTCCACCCTATTATTCTATATAAACCGCAACCATTGATTGACATCTCCTTTGAGACAATACACTAAAAGTGTTAACTTTTCCATTTCTCGACTTCATAAGGTCATAAATAATTTCTCTAGAGACACAATCCATTTCTCGACTACAATCAGATTAGTAGTCCCACTAAATTATGGGGGATTCTATCTCATAAAGTGATCTAGTATAGGATAATATTACTATAGAATAGGATTCCCTATAAGGGAAATGCTATTTTTCATAACCTAATTTAGATTCCATAATGTATCCAAACTTTTATCAGTTCTAATATATACCACCTATATTGGCTTCCTCAGTAGGTAAATCTCTACATTTTCCATGAGTATTGATACACTTTTTCCATCTAGGCACCCTTTATGAAAAATGGAATTTATAAGATTAACTCAAAAAATTATGAATTTTAAATCATAATATATAATTCCAAATATGATCTAACACTTAATAAATTTTTTCAAATTTATGATTTTTTAATCTTTGAATTATAAAAATTGTTTCTTTAGGAAAAATTTTATTTACAAATCAATCATAATGGGTTGTAAAGAAAATGTGAATTATCCAAAGCATACCCCATGGGAGTGTAAAAGTAGGTGCGTAATAAGGACCATTTTCATGTACCAGATAACACTTTAATCAAGACTAACATGATTTTTTTTGGAGTTATTACCCCCTGGTTCCTCATTGGAAGAACCTCATCAACTTTTAGTATCCATAAAAGGATGTATTTCAAGGAAAATACACCTAAACTGTATCTTATAAAACCTTTAGGATGTTTTTCTATACTTATCCTCAAATTCAATCTTAGTGTTATGTTCTTTAATTTATGTTTTCCTAAATCTAGCTCCCAAGGTTTCTGCAAAAAATTATTTGATACCAAATGTAATGAATCTAACCCTAGAATCCTAGAGCATGTACCTTACATTATTTCATTGGCATAGATATAATGGGTTGAACCCCAAATGATTGATCCATTTAGTTGTTATAGAGAACTAGGTTAAAACATGATTCCCATTTTACATTTTTAATAGAAGATGAAACATAATATATAATAAAATCAAATGAACTACATCCTTGAAAATATATTCCAGTAATTCTTCTTCATATCATGTGGAAATGAAATAAAACAAGGTAAGATCAAATGATTAGTTAGGGTTAAGTACAAGGGAAGATAAAATGAATCAATAATAATAATTAACATGGAAAGGTAAAAAAATATGAACACATTACATTTAAATAACATGAATAACATTATAAGATATGGTAGAATCAACATGGGAAGATATATAAATGAAGAACATTCCATTTAATAAATAAAAATGGAATGAAATTTATACATAGATAGTATCATAGTGAAGATATCATGGATAATAATGACTCAATTCCCAATAAAGTAAATGATTAATTATTGTATTTCATGTATCAGGCATATCAAAACCTCCACTGTCAATATCTATCCTCAAGATAATTTAAAACTAATGGTAGAAACCTATTTAATTTGGTGAACTGATTTATCTCATGAGACCTGTCAATTTATCGAGGGGTTATATGATGTCTGGACCCCACCAATATTTACATTTCAAAATAAATCATTTATATAAAACAATTAATTTAATTCATGAACAATAAGACTTATCATCAAATATTCATATTGAGTAAAGGATACAAATTTATTAATATTTCCCCAATTAATAAAACAACTTTAAATGTAAATAATGAATGTGAAAATGATATATAGTTTTGAAAAAAAAAATCCCTCACATAAGAATATGAATTTTAAGAGAAATTTAATTTACAATAAATAATTATTACAATAAAGTGATTATTTCAAGAGAAATTTAATAATCAGAAAAGAAAGTTAGACTTTACAATAAAGTTTATCACTTGGTAATTTTCACATAAAATCTCCTTGGATAAAATAATTCCAATTGAAACTTAAAATGATATTAATAATGAATTAATAATGATATTAAATGTCAAAGGGGAAGTATATATACCATATAAAATAAATTAGAAGCATAAAATTACAATATTCCTCAACAAAATTAAATTGAGATGAAACCCCTTACCTCACATGTCCTTTTGGGTCAACATTATTTAATATTTTGAATAGGTGTTTTAATCATGTTATTAAATTAAAACATAAATATATATGTATATATGATATCATATATGGTATTATTATAACATTTAATGACCTATTTGATAATAATATCTCATTATTTTTATTTTTTAGGTGTTAATTCAATTGTTTTGTCATTCATTTTTTATTATCAGTTCTTATGAATATTATATAGTTTCATAATATAAGGAAAAATAATAATGAAATAATTATAATATTTTTAACTCTATATAACTTTTAAAACCAATGATAAATTATGTTTATGAAAAATGAAGTATATTACGATCATGGAGATGGTATGCCATACATACGCATGAGTAATGTTTCCATTTTTCAATGATCAATATCTAAAGGAGGTAATTAATATGTTAACATTATAGAATTACTATAATATCATATATATATATATATATATATATATTTATCATCCTAATTTTATGGTTATTAAATGAGATACAAATCACTTTGTGAAGCCTGTAGTCTACTTCTACACGAACGACGTCATCTTCTTTACGTGAGTGAAAATGAAAGGGAAAATATTTATATGTTTTATTTAAATTGTGATAAATATTTTATTAATATAATAATTATGTCATTTATATAACATATAATCAGTAAATTTATCTTTATTACCTTCCATGTGAATCATTAGTGAAAGATGAATCGCATCGCTACGTGAGGCGGTTGCCTTCTATAGACATGAGCGACGTTATCTTGTATCCTAAAAAATTAAAATCAATATATTTTATATGATAAAATTACTTAATAGGTATAATTATGTTATAAATATCATATATATACTTTATATCCATCATCATATCTATCCTTGAGTGGTTGAAATGAAAAAATGAACAACATCGGTTCACAAGGCAGTAGTTCACCCAACGCACGAATAATGATTTCATAACCAATTTGATGATATTGTAGAAGTTTTTAAGACATCAAATTATTATAAAAACATACCATTATATGGAAGATACTATGGTTATTATATCATCATGTTTTATTAAAAAATTAAAGAGGTGGAAAAATAAGTAAAATAAAGATGGTCATTGAAAAACATTACCTCTTCTTAAATTATCTTCCTTTGGTTCTCATCAAAACATTAACTGGATATATTTATTCACAAAATAAGGCTTATAGGATGAGGTGAGGGATATTGGGGAGTGATTTTGGTAGGTTTTGGTTGATTAAAATGTCTTGATAGGTGTAGATAAATGAGTCGAGTGAGTGCACTTTTATAGTTGAAGAGGAGTGACATTCTTGTAAATACTCAAAAGTATTCACTATTGGGAGGTCAATATTACATAAAGTGGATAGAAAATTTATAATTAAAGGTTTATAGATATTATATGGTCAATAAAACCCTCCCCCATTACTGAAACACATTTTTTTAAACATTATTTCCTTAACTTCTACGTTTACCTATATTTACCATTTTGGGTTTTCACTATATTAACTAATTTTCTGACCTAGGTAATTTATCCATTATTAATAAAGTAAAGTTAAAAAAATTATAATATGTAGACCCTATAATTATAAATATTATATCTAATTTATAAAATAAAATCCTAATCATGTTGGAAACTATTTGTAATAGAAGCACATGTAACGTACAAAAACACCACTTTATCCTTAACTACACTAATAAGTTTTTACTATTTTGGGGTAAAGATATTTGTTATAAAAGAAAACCTTGTCCATTATTAGAAAATATTTGATATTTATTATAATTTAGAAATAAATTTTTAGAATATATGATTTTTTTAATTTTAATCATTTTATAAAATATCATTTATCATGAAATAACATTAATGTCAATTTTCTCATTATTCATTTAAATAGATTTTAAAAATAAGAAAAAATGACGGAATTGGAATATATTTTTGTTAAAACCTGTGTATGATGATATATTAATCTAAAAAATATATAGTACACAATAATTCAATCTATTCACTTCACTTTTAATATTTTTAGTCTCATTTAATTAATTAAATTATTTACTAAATAATCCATGTGTTAGTGTTTCTTAAGAATTTAAAGTAATCATTTCATCTCTAAAAAATTAAAATGAAATATCATGGAAAAAAATTATATTTTAAAAATGTATTTATAATTAAAAATATGATATTTTCCCCTATCCCAAATCATTCTAGATATTAAAAGTTAGAAAATTATTTTTTTTCTTTTTTTTACTTAACTTTTTATATTGGTCATATTCAAAGGAAAGTGGAAAGTAGTTTCCATATTTCAAAGAATTATATGTTAAAGGTCAAAATTAACTCATTAAATAGAATTAACATAATAATTCATGTCCTTTTCACTCTTTTCAATCTAGTTTAACCCCTCAGTAAGTCTCGTGGTAATTAATTTTTATTGCATTAACTATTCATTTGGGTAAAAAATTAAGTTGAAATTATTAGAAATTATAAATTATTATTATTAGAAGTATGGAAACAATTTTTAAAAATTCAATTTAAATAATTTGTGAATTTTAGTTTAAAATTAATCTCATAGATATGACGAGAAAGATAGTTTTTAAAGTTAAAATGTTCAAAATCTTGAAACTTTTTTATTTCCAAATTGAATATTAAATTGATATATATGAAATAAATTATATTAATTGATGTTTAATTAAACTAATTTAAATTTAAAATAATTTTGAAATTTAATTTGTGATTATAAATTATTTAAATAAAAAATCAGTTTTTAATTAAAATACATTATTTTTTACTATTCATTAGAAAATCAAATATTTAAGAAAAATACCAAAAATTTAGCCTAATATAATATTGGAATTATAATTTAAATAATGAAGTTTTTTTAAATTTTTTTCTAAAATTGTAAATATTTAGTTTTAAATTAATTATGGAGAGAGTGACTAAATAATGTTTTATTTAAACTCGGTGTTTCCAGCATTTAAAGCTATCAAAAAAATTAAATTTATTATAAAAGGAATATATATTAATGTATTGGTTTGATACACCATAGACCTATAAATATAACCATAAAAGTTTAAAAACTCAATAAAATTTAGCCACAAAATTAAGAGATAAGGACAAAACCAATGAATGAATAAAATAAAGGGTAGTGAAATAGTCGTTGTGTGACAAGTTAGTTTAGAATTTAAAACTTCTCAACAACCACTCATTTTAGAAATTTTGAATTTTTAAATAAACTTATAAATTTAACTTTTAAAATATAAACAACCAATTATAGGATGTTAGTATCCTCTGGATGCCTCAGGAAGAGTCTTAACACCATAGAAATATTGGATATAACTTTTAAATATTCTTTCAAATAGTTGACTATAAATAATACACAACCTAAAAAATTCCATGGGTTCTTCAATATAACTCTTTTGATTTGATGTTGACCCCAAAAAATCACATTATATTTCATAAAATTATAGCCTTTATCTAAAATAAATTTCTTGACACCAAACAAATTTATAATCATATTTTGAGATATTTTCATCCCTCAGTGATAAGAAAATTGAGTCCAAGTGATTTTGATGTTATACCTTAATCCATACACCCAATACTCCCACTTTTATAAGAAAAAAATCTTTTTATTAAAAAAATAAAAAAAATATAGTTGTGTACCTTTCTACCCCATTTAAAATAAAATCCAAAGGAATATGGAGAAATAAAAATATATTTTTAAATAGGTAAAAGATAAACACAAATATTAAACCTGAATCATCAAAATCAATCCTTGGGTTTGTCATTTATGAAAATATCTACAATTTGATCCTTTTTAGGAATGAGTTCAAGCCTCACATATCTATATGAAACCTTTTCAACGAGAAGATGATATCTAATATCAAAGTGTTTATATCAATAGTGATGAAGTATATTTTTAGAATGATAAATTTTACTTTTATTATCACATGAAATTATTAATGGATTTTCAATATTCACCTTCATATATTCTAATTTATATCTCATACTGATCATCTATATGTAATCATGTGTAACAACTACATACTATGTCTCACTAGTGCTTAATTTCATTGATTTTTTCTTTTTTTATTTTATCTTAAAAAATATCTCTTAGAAATTATATACCACATGATGTTGATTTTCTATCATCACAGACTCCTGGACAAACAAAATATGTGTGTCCAAATTGGTTTATGTTCTCACTACATTTTTACCTCAAATCAAAATTCAAGGTTCCTTTTATGTATTTGATAACTTTCTTTGGAACCGTAAATTTTTATTATTACGGAAAACATTGATACCTTTTACATAGTGTCACTACATAAATAATTTATGGTCATTATATAGAGATAAAAAGAAAACTACCAACCTACCTTTTTAATTTCTTCCAATTTACATTTTATCCTCCAACATCATTTCTTATCTTTACCCAACCCTTTATGAGTGTGCAAACCTCTTTTTCATATTAAATTACAAAATAATTCAAAAATTTATTGTAATATTTTTCTTGGGACATAAAAAATGAAATCTTTTTTATATTATGAAAAAATAATAATAAACTCATTTCCATTAGCATATAAATTTTAAATTTCAAATTTATTTAGATAAAAAATTATTCAAAATAACACACTTTTTCTCCTGTAAAAATGATCTCCCAAATTTATATAATATCAATTGGAGTACCTTTTTCCATCTACATTACATAAATACTGTTTTCAAATTTCAATTTTATAAAATTAATTTCTCTTAGGATGTATTAATAAATTTATATTCACAAAATTTTTCCTTATTTTCATCAAATATCTACCCTTGAATTATCCCCTTCTCCAAATACATGGAAGTGGAATGTTATAAAAGATAAGATAATTATTTTTCCTAAAAATTTTAAAACACCATGAAATTCTATATGAAATTCGTTATACTATCTAACTATAGTCCTCGTTTCCTTTTTCTTTTTTCCTTAAGGATGCCACCCTTCTCATTTGGTCTCAAAATTCCTTCTATATTTAATTTTTATTCTTATAGTACCTATAAATATAATATTTATTGGATGTTATCTTTTATATTACACTATTATACAAAATATATTTAACATTTTAGTGATTTATAGGTGTATATTTTACGAATTTTTTTAAATATCATAAGTCTGTGATGAAACTGCTACTATTTACATAGTTTTTTAAAATCATCTGTAATTTTTTCTTGTGTATTTTTAGATTTAATAAATGTTAATTATCTATTATTTAATTCGTATTCCTTAACAAATAAATATTTATAGTCTCTAAAATTTTATTTTGATCAATAATCGTCACTTTGAGAAGTTCTATCTCCTTAATGTAGTTGTCCTCATAGTTATGAAATTCATATTTACCTTTCATTATCTTCTCAACCTATTTCATTAGATATTTAATTTACCTTTTTTTTGGGTGTTATCATCATTAAATTATTCAAGGTATTCTTTTAATGTGTTCTCAGTATAGGTTTCTTAATACTTAGAATCACTACTTGAGGTTTCTTCATGAATTTCAACATTAGTAATAAATGTTCTAAAATTTTTAGGAAAATTTATTCAGATTAAATATATTTAATAAAGTAGTAATCTAATTATTTTCCCACTATACTTATTTTTCTTAGACATGGATACTTCTTCTTAATCTCAAAAAATTTCTTACTTTATTAGAAATTATTCTACATTTCTTCTTTCTAGTCTTTCTACATGCACAACATATAAATACTTTAATCTTGTCTTCTTTATATAATCAACTGAAAAATTACCAATTCCCCTAAATCTAAAATATGTTTGAAAGAGTTTCCATTTTATATCACCATTATATTTTTAGATGTTCCTTGAGATAAGATTCAAAAACCCGTTACACACTTCATCATTTTATTTATAAACTTCAGATTCATTAGATGAATCGTCCTCCACATCCAGGATTTTAAACTTTTTCATGGATTTTAAATATATATCCCACTTTTCTTTCTTTTTGAATACATAATATTTATTAATATTATAGTTAAAATGTGTATTTTTTACTCCTTAATAGATAAGTATACATTTTATTTAAAATTATAAACATTTTCAATCAATATATTAGACAATTTTATCATTAGTTTTTTAAAAATGGTTGTGACTTTTTAGAGTTTTTATAAAACCCCCAATATTACTAACAACCACATTCAAAATTTTGAGGTATTCATAAATAGTATCATCATAAATTATTTATGTATGGTTAAAAATTTATTTCTATATCTATAGTTTAAATTTCGTCTCCTCAAATTTTTCATTAAAAGTGTTATAAAGATTGAACCACATTTCTTTTATAGTTTTGAGTTCCATCACCTTTGTATAAATATTTTCATATAGTGACATAAAAATTGAGTTCATATTTTGTTAAAAAATATCTAAATTTATGTCATCCCCAAATTTAATAAGTGAATCTCCCTCAAGAGGTTTAAAAAAATTATGACGACAAGAAAAAATTATAGGCCCTATGAAAGAAGATATGGGATAAATATATTCTTTTATACATGAGTTTTTTTCCATTAAATATTAGAAAACCACTATTGTTTATAGAATTAATATTCATGGTTTCTAACTTATATTAAGACTATATCTTTCAAAGAGAACCTGGTTATAACTAATACCACTTGATGTTACGAGATAAGCAATGATGTATCATTGAGAGGTGGGGGATGAATCATTGATACTATATTTATAATTTATTCTTTATAATTAACCCATGTGATTAGTTAAAATCTTGATACACTCTATTTTTATCTACTCCTCACCCATATACCGCTAATATATTGGAATATAAGGCCCACTACTTTTAACAATTTTTTCAAATAATATAGGGTCGTACTCTTCACTACATTCAAGTCGAGTCGGAGACACAATTTTATAAATAGTATATAAAAGTTATTATAGTATATGGGAAGATATTATTATTATATTAACACCTACATTAACGGTTTTCACTCTAGGGGAAACCTTATTATAGGGTTGAAATCCACATGTCTCTAAATAATTTGTATATTAGAATAGTAGGGACTTGTTTTAGATTATTATGGATCCCTCCAATCTTCCATGATTCTTATTCTGCACTTATATGTGAGAAAGATCTTTTTTTCTTGGATATATTTGAATCACAATATGAATTATTCCTCATCAATAGTAGGTCTTATAATTGTTTAATATAATCAATAGAACTTCATGTACATCAGGACACTTTGAATTCATTTATAATGATAAATTTATATATTAGATAATGAAATTAGACATCCTCTTATTATTCATAAATAGTAATACTTAAAATAATTCAAAAGAATTTCTATTTTAACTAACACATAAAATTAACAATAATGGAATGCATGTTAGCCTCACTACATTCTTATTACACTTTGATACACATAATAATTTACAACATATAGTATCAGCTCCTCCACTCAATAAATTTTTTAATATCTTCTTCATATTTATTTTATTCATAGAATCTGTTGAATATTATATTAATGATTTGAATAAAAAAATCAATCCCTTGAATTTCTACATCCTTAATTATTTCTTAAAATTATTCAATGTATTTTCTTGATAAAATTATTCAATTTTTATATTAAATAAATATTTAAAATCCTTAATATATCATGATATGATCCTCTCATATAACTGTCCACTAATAACATATTTAATCAATGTGAAATCACCTTATTTTGATGTTTAATAACTTTAATAGTATCTCACCATGTTCTAATTTTGATTTATAATGATATCAAATTTTTCTAATTTATATAAACTTAAGTATCATCTATAATATAAACATGAACATTATGTATACACTAGATGTAATAACCTAATATTTCACTATATATCATGTAAAAAATAAACAATATTTTAAATATAATGTTTCACACATTATAAAAAAATAAAATAAAGAAACCTTGATATGTTTTGAATATTAAATATGACTGTTGAAACTTATCCATTAAATTAACTATTATAAATTAATGTAACTGTATCACAGAATCAAAAATGAAAGTAGGAGGAAATGTAATATAGAATTTGATGTCTTATTTATAAATCACATATTTTTTTATTTAAATGGGAGTTAACTTCAACGTGGTTTTATCTAGACCAAGAAAAAGTCAAAATGGAATAATTATAGTTTTAGAAAACCATATATGGGAGAAGTGCATGCTCGTAGAGATTTCCACAATATGCATGGTAGATGAATCCCCACCTAAAACTATTAGCAAATTTCACCTGATGTTTAGGTATTATGTATAGAAAATAAGGTTTAATGTGAATATAATTTTGGATTATATCATCATGTAATAAAATATTTATATATATAGATATATCATGAATTTTTATACTTTTTTGAAAGGAAAATTTATCTCAACTCACTTTATGTTTAAAACCCCATTTTACTCAAATTGGTGTTTTATTTCTAAGAACTATTTTTATTAAAATTTAATAATAATAATAATATATATTGATTTTTTGATTGAAAATTTAAAAATAAATCAATTAAAAATTTATATGAAAAAAATGTAAATATATCAAAATTTGGTTTCCTATAAAAACAACTTGTCTCAATATTTTATGTTTATAATTGAAAAAAAAAATTAAAATATTTTGAGTTTAAATTTGAAAAAACAATATTCGTTTTTGAATTCATCATATCAAAATTTACTTAGTATGAATTTTTTATTTTTTTCTAAAAAGTATGATTTATAGTCAAAAATATGGTTTGTACATAAATTAAGATTTTATCTTTATGTGACCATATCATAGAAGATTAAAAAATCTTTAAATTAATAAAATATATATTAAATTAATAAAATTATAAATTTTTAAATATTATTTTTACCTATAAATCCTATGTCTAACATTTTTAGAATAAAATCAAAATGTTACTGAATGTTTTTCAGTATTTTCTTCTAATTAGGTATTTTGGTGGTAAAATCTAGTTTTTTCTTCCTTTTAATCATACCTAGATTTTATTTTCTTATAATAAATAAAAATATATCATAAAAATCAGCATCTGTGAAAATGTTATCTTGTACAAAATTTTTTTACTAAATTATACACTTTTCAAAAAAATCTATTTTTATTTATTATGTTTATTTATTTTGAAATTTACATTTTCATCTTTTAAAAAAATTATTTCAAAATATGATTTAATTTTTTAAAATTCAAAGGTTCAAAATACGTTAATTATTTGATATATGTGTTTTTCATTTATATTTATTATAATGGTTAATAATTAATTACCAATATATGAGTAAATTTGGGTAAATGTTAAAATGTTAGAAGAAAAAGCCATAAAATAGTCAGGTATCTCTCAAAAATGATTGGTTGAGGTTATTTTTGATCCAAAACCACCTTAACCACAAATTTTATTTATTTTATATCTGTTAAAATTTTAATAATACCACTACATTATTGTAAATGAAATGGTAAATTCTAAAACTACCTTTCCCATCACTTATAAAAGGATCACACTTCCATCCAATCAAGTCTCACATATCCTTTGATTTTATTATTTTAATTATTCCAATTTTCTCCAAATTTATCTCTATCGAATTTATATAATATTTTTTAAAACAATAGTTTTCTCAAGGATGTAATTTCTAAGGAGTTTTCCAAGAGAAAACTCAAGCTTCTTATGCAAGAATTACTTTCAATTAATCTCTTATTTCTCCCTAATCTTTCGTAAATCATATATAACCTTATTAATATAATGAGATAAGTATCATGGATATAATTAAATTTTATTATATTTATTTAACAATAATAATTTACTCCATTCTAACCATTTAAAAAAATTTAATGTTAACCATTCCTTGTGCGGACTACAACCTCCATGATATAACATTTTCCACTATTCATCTTAGATTCCATTATTTTTAAAAACCACTTCAAATATAATTAAACATCTTAAAAAATATAAATATGTTATAAATATTTTTTAAAAAATGATACCATACCCTTCTTCATCGAAACGCACCAATCGAGATAATGAGTGTTCATTTTTGTGTTTATTTAACCATCTACTAAAATAAATGCTATATAACTATATAATGGACGACTATGGGAAAATAAATATTCATTATATTATATGTTAATAAGAAATTAATTAATTATTTTTGTTTTTAAAGGTTATATGAAGTATTTAAAATATTTTTAAAACATCATCATTGATCATTGAAAAAACCAAAATAAGCCGACAACGATTCAATTTTTTTTGCAAACATAAGAAACAATATTTTATAAATAATTTTTTTATGATAATATATTATCCATATTAAAATAAATTAAATAAATAAGGTTACTGATAAGGTATATAATAAAATTAATTATTTTATTCAGGATGTTAATCGCGTTCACAGAATGAATTTGGAAAAAGATATGGGTTTTATCTCAATTTTTTCTCTTTAAGAAAATTTTTTGTATTATGAATCTAATTTAATTTATGTGGTGTGTATACTAAAAATTTGAGATAATATATCATAATATAACATTTATTCATGGTGATTTATGTTCAATTTGAATCTATCTCTTTCATTAGGATTTGATTTAAATATTCCTCATGTTTAAGGGGGTTTCTTGAGTCTTAATCACTTTGCTTAGATTTTTGTTATTTCAATAATGGATTATTATACCATATAATGTTTTTATGTTTTATCTAAAACTTAATTTGTAATGAAATAATGTTTCATATGCAATTATTATACATTGATTAATTTATTATTTCAAAAAAAATATTTTGTTTATAATTATTCAAATCACTTTTAAAAGATTTTTTCTCTATATCCATGGTTTTACCTCTTATAAATGTTCTCATTTACCATATAAAAAAATTAAATTGTTTTTATCTATAATTATATTTTTATCCCACTTTATTCATTTTGGGTTATTAACAGTTGGTGCACAATTCCCCTAATTCAGACGCCCACTAATGGAAAACCAAGAAACCCTATATAGTGAGGGTTTTAACGGTTGGTGCATTATTTGAAAAACATTGCAACCACTTATTAGAAAACATGAACCCAAATATAGAACCACATAGTTAGGGAGAACTATTTTTCTAACCTTGTGGCCCTTCCCAACTAACAGTGCTCTAGGGACATTTCAATTATGAAAAATATTTTAAAAATTCTCAAACCCCTGTTTAACCTCAAAATCAACACTAACTCATCATATCATGAATTTCTAGGTTTTTAAGGATCCCCAAAACCCTTGTTATCTCTTCTAAACCCATTACTAGGTTGATTTAAGCATAGAAAATCTCATTTTACACTTCTATGAAATGTGAATATCCTCCTATTATTTCTATCCCTCTAATGATTTCTTTTCTTCATAGGGTTTCGTAGATCATCACATGTTCTATTGATCTAAACTCTATTTATTTAGATCTTGAATATGGATTAGATTTATTAATATCTATTTCTATCATTCTTCATTCAGAAATCCCATTGAAGGTATTTAGATTTTTTATCATGAATAAAGGTATGTGGTTTCATTTGAGTTTCACTATATAATTAAATATTGAATTACTTGATATGATTTAAATTTATTTCATTTGAATTATGAAATAAAAAATCAAGATTAATTTGAATAGTGTTTCGAATTGGACTAGAAGTTTTGAAAAAAAACCCAATTCCAATGGAATTGGAATTTGGGGTGTATTTCAGAAATTCATGGAAATTTTAAATTTATTTGATAATTGAGTTTATAAAATGCCATAAATTGAATTGATAGAAACATATGATTATTTTTTTAAAAGGCATGAATTGATGAAAAAAAAAATTTGGTTTTAAATGTGAATTGGAATTTGAAAATGAAAAGTGGACAATTGAATTATTAAGGATTATTGTGAATTTGGAATGAAATGTTTTCCCTTTTTTTAACTATTTGACTAAGAACATGTGATCTTGGGTAGTTAATGGGTTAGTTGAGATAAGAATTATATGGTGGAAAATCCCTAGGAATGGATTAATGATAATAACAGTTATAAGAAACTAGTTAGGAAGATCTTATTCTGGATAGGATATTTATGAGTACTATTTAGCCTAAGCCAGAGGGATGTGTGTACAGGTTTCCTTGATCACCGATATAAGAGTGTGAGGATCCTATAACTAGGAACTATCATACCATAAGGTATATGACCATGTTAATTTCTATGATTACTATGATATATAAACCATTTATTTTAAAACTACTTTACTCATGCCTAGTGATTTTTATAAACTATTTTATATAAAAAAATTATTTGATCATTTTTTCAAATTATTTCCATCTTTTTGAAATAAAATCATGTTTTGTTTTAATTATAAAAGTATATTTCCATGCATTATTTTATTTAAATTTAAATCATGGTTTGGTTTATTATTATCACATAGTTATATGGAACACTTAGTGATACCCTAAAAGAATTTTTAGATATCACCTTAACATTACCTTCAAGAAATTTTTAATTTTCTTCTACTATGTACGAGACAAGGGAAAGCACCTCTAAGAGGAGGAATATGTTCTTAATCCTTTTGATTGGAGTGTTATGACTATAGGGATGTTTTTTTTACTTTTGAGAAATTTCATGAAGTATTGTTTCAGATTTTTGATATATCACTTTTTTTTATAGTACTATATCCCATTAGAGTTTATAGAATACAGATATGTATCTTTTATCTTCAGTAGACTATGTGGAAAATTCAGTCCCACTTTTACTATTTATGATTCCAGGTGTTGGTCTCCAAACCTTGGGGATCATGAATGAACTTCGGGCTATGTCGGTGTTGGATCACATATCTGGGTACTAGGGTTCCCATGATGACTTGTGAAAAAGTGGCATCAAAGGTGCATTTTGTGCATCTTTCATTGATATCAGTATGTAGTTGAGGTATCCTTTCGGGACATATGAGGTAGTTTCAAGTAAGGGACTTCCCATAAATCAATTTAACAAGTCTTATATCAAAATTGGTGGTTTGGGAATGAAATTTTTAGGTATTATTATAGTATTTTCCCTAATTTAGATTTAGTTAGGTTAAAAACAAAATATTTGAGTCTTATATGATAGGATTAATTTTTCCTTTCTACTGTATGAGTTGTTCATCCGATTAATCCTTTTTTTGTATTTCATGTTTTGGTTACTAATGTTGTGTAGCATCATGCCTCTGATAATACGTGATAATATGATCCGTAAGTAAGATACAAATGAACTATAATGAGAGAATCCTCATGTGGACCAGAATCTCATTGAGATTATAATGCATACTTCACAAGCTCTAGGAAAAGAACCTGCACCCATACCTACTCAAGCCCTAGTTGTTGAACATAAAAGTAATGAATTCAAAATTCATTCTCAGGAGTTCATTTGAAAATATCCACCAGTGTTCCAAGGATTTAATAATTGTCAATAAGTTGAGGATTGGATAAGAAAGATTGAGATTTTTTTTGAGTTCATGTAAACACCTGATTAGATTAAGGTGAAATGCCTCACCTTTTGGCTAGAAATATCTAGTAGGAGATTTTGGGACTTGATGGTGATAGAAAAGAATAATAAGGTTTTATATTTGAAGGAATTCAATGTTAATTTCAATAAATAATTATATCTATAATCTATGATTAAGGAAAAGGTTTTGGATTTTTTCAAACTCGAGAAGGATGACAGGACCATGATATAATATACGAACTGATTCACTGAGATTATGTGGTTTTCACCTGATATTGTATCGAAAGATAAGATGAAGAATCAAAGGTTTGATATGGTACATTGATAATATATTCATTATTAGATTTTATTATTTAATATTTCCTCCTGTGATGATGTGTTGGATAAGGAATTGAAGTTCAAGCTTGATCTGGATGGAAATTCAAGGTTTGTATGAGACATTTTTTCTCATAGTGGCTGTTTTTGGAAATACCTTTAAAGGAAAGAAAAAGAGTCATAAGTATCATGGTTGTTCTTGATAGTAAGGTTCTTCTATACCTTGTACAGTACCTGAAAGAGGATTTTTGACTTACCTAAAGTGTGGAAAGTCTGTTCCATTGAAAAATATTTTCACTGAGGCACCAAAGATATACGGTTCTTATTTTCATTCAGGACACTAACAGAAGTTATATTACATTATTTCATCCACACATAGTAGAACATGATCAATATAACCAAAAATTAAATTAGTGTATGTATATTCTTCATGATCTAATGATTTCAAGCCATAAAAATCCTAAATGAAGCTTCTTCACATGGTAGAAGAGTCTCCAAAGGAAGAATATATAGGTCCAGTGACTATGAGAGGTACCATCACTATGGATTCATCTCTAGTGACTTCTTTATTTGATACTAGTGAATCTCATTCATTTATATCAACTCATATTTTTAATCTTATAAATAATCAAATGGAGTTTTTATCATATGTGATGGATAATTATAAACTATTTTGAAAAAATAGAGAGAATATTATTCATTCACCTGCTTATGTATTCTTTTTTCCAAAGATGATCTTAGTTGGGATTTTATAGTTATGAAAATGAAACCTATAGATGTCATTTTTGGGATGTATTTTCTTATTTCTAATCAATCATGAATTGAATTTTATATACTTCATGCTTATTTACTATGCTAGATGGTTTGGGCCTACTTTTCAAGGATAATGGGAACTATGGCTGAGTAGAGATGAATATTCCTATATAGTGTTGGGGAATGAAATATCATTTTTCTTTTTTGATATGGTGTGTGAATATTTGAGTAATGATCTCCCTATATTTTTATTGAGTTTCTGGACATTTTTCTTTCTAGATTCTCTATTTTTCTATCAGTATTGGATGTAGAGTTTTCTACAAATATAATTTTTGGTACTTAGCAGTTATCTTTTCATTCATCCCATATGAAACCTACTGAAATGAAAAAGTTCAAGACTAATTTGGATGATTTTCTAGGGAAAGGATTTATTCACATGATCATGTCACCTTGGGCAGTACCTATTCTATTTTTTATGAAAACATATGGAACAATTGTGTATGTGTTGATTACTGAAAACTTAATTGAGTTATATTAATGTTCATGTATCAATTTCCATATATTTATGAATGGTTTTACCAGTTGAAAGGGATGAATTGGTTTTTGATGATTGATCTTTTAAATAGTTATCACTAGTTGAGAATAAAAGAATCTAACATTTAGAAAATTGACTTTTGGAGCACGTAAGACCATTTTGAGTACCTTGTCATTCCTTTTTTGAAAGAAATTATTCTGTAGTATTGATGGATTTGATGAAAATGATCTTCTATTAGTATATTGGTATATTCCTGGTAGACTTTGTGGATGAAATCCTAGTTTAATCTAAATTTGAGGTGGACCATGTGCATTATCTGAGAGTAGTTATGAAATTGTTGATAAATCACTAACTTTATACCAAGCTACCAAAACATGATTTTCAGATTTAAGGAGTGATGTTCTTGGGACACTTGGTCTTGAAACATGGTATTTTAGTTGATCCTAAATAGGTTAAAGCTGTTATAACATTGGAGAAACCATGTAATATTTTTGAGATTTCGGGCTTCAGGAGTTTATCTATGTATTGTCAGCGGTTTATAAATGATTTTTGAATTTATATTCTTTTATTACCACTCTCACTTAGAATAGAGTCAAGTTTTCTTGGGATTATAACTTTTAGAGTTGATTTTTTGAGTTGAAATGGATTTTGGCTAATCTACTGATGTTGAATCTTCCAGAGGCCCGGTGGGGATATGTGGTCTTCTATGAAAACCCAGATTTAGGTTTGGGATGAGTTATTACATAGATTGATCACATCTTTGTGTATGGATCTCGCTATCTTAGGCCACACACAAATAATTATCTGAACCATGAACTTAAACTCATGGACTTGATTCATTCAATTAAGAGTTGGAAGAATTATCTATTTACATAAAGGTTTACCATGTATTTTGACCATAGGATATTGAATTATATCTTCTATTAAAAATATTTGAATCTCTACATGAGGAAATGTGTGCAGTACCTATAGTATTTTGATTTCGATATCAGTTATACCTCAATGAAAGGGAATATTCTTGTTGGTTCCCTAATTAGGAAACTGTCGACCTAAGTCATGAAACAATCATTAGAAGAGTGTAAATTGATTGATCTCTTTGCATAGTTTCAGATAGGAGTTCTAGAAATAGGGGATGAGGTTATATTGGATAGTGTTTAGTTGACCTCTACTATTCTAAATATTATTCTTTAAGAGAAGCATCTTGATGATGAGTTCCATTTAATTAGAGACTCTTTTATGGTGGGGAAATTTTTTTAGAGCATTCATTCTCCACATATGGTATTCTATGTTTTCAGAATCGTTTTTTTATAACGTTACCAGTGATAAATGTTTTTATGGTGGATTTATATAATTATTATTGGGACTTTCACCCAGGAATCAAAAAGATTTTCTATGCCATGCAACAACAATTCTGGTGGTCATGTATGGGATGATTCATCACTGACTTTGTTTCGTGCTTCTATACTTTCTAATAGGTTAAGATTAAGAATCTGAAGCCTCCAGGTTTTCTTTAGAAACTTCTAGTGCCATCTTAGAAGTGGGATGAGATCTCTATAGACATTGTGGGTGGGTTTCCATGTACCCAAATAAAGAAAAATATGATATGTTTTGTTATTGATAGGATGACCAAATCAGATCACTTTATAACCATTCTTGAATCAACCAAAGTTATGGATAAGGGAAAACTCTATGTGGGGGAGATTTTTCATTTTTGTAGACTTACTCAGGTTAAATTATGTGATATTTATCACTATTTTACTCATCCATTTTTGACATGCGTTCTAGAGGAATTGGGATATTTTTTTATTTGAGTATGACATACCCTCCGCTGATAGATGGACAAAAGTGGAGAGATATAAAAATTATTGAAGATATGATTCATACATGATTCCTCAACTTTGGTGGTGTTTGGGATGACCATTTGAGACTGTTTGAGTTTCTTTAGACAATTATTACCATTCCATAATTAGAATGTCTACTTTTGAGGATTTTTAAATATCTGTTGTATTGGAAAGAGATTGGTGAATGTTCCTTTCTTAGACCAAGATTAGTTAAAGAGATGACATTAATTATTTAGTTGATTTATTAGAGTATTTTTATGGAATTTATCTGGTATAAAACTTAGGCTGATCGTCATCATAGACCATTGGAGTTTTCAGTTGTTTACTAGGTGTTCTTAAATGTTTTCCCCCTATTTGGGTAATCAAAAACATGGGAGGAAATAAAATATTTCTCCTCATTTTTTTCGACCTTTTATGGTTGTTGGGAAGGTTGGGGGAGGTGTTTTATTATTTATAACTTCCACCACATTTGACTTTTTTACATAATGTATTTCATTTATCTCATTTGTGGATGTATATTTCTTATCCATCTCATCTCTTGAGTTAGAGTGATATTAAAGTTGAGAATGATTTATCCAAGACATAGAATCCCGTCAGGATTTTTGATTCTAAGATGAAGGTACTTCTTGGGAGGATGATACTATTGTTCCACGTTCTATGGAATCATAGTTCTTATACTTATGAGACTTGGGATAGTGATGAACTGATGAGAGAGAGGTGGCATCATCTTTTTGTTATGGAATCTTATTTTCAAAATTTTATAGAATAGAAAGTTTCTATGGTGGGTTAGTTGTAACATCCTATTAATGGTTTTGAGGAACACCTCGACTATTATTTTGATCATGCTTTGGTTGGGTTTTGTTTAGTGGTGCTTTAGGTAAAATTCAGAAAATTTTGCAGGCTCTTTGGGCTATGAATCATAGGAGCATGTTTTTCCAAAAAATTTCACCCACCTAGTGAAAAACATGAATCCTTGGATAGTGGGGTTTTACAAGATTGGAATTCAGTTTTAAAAAATCATGTACCAACCTAGTAGAAACTTTTCACCTCTTAGTTCATGGTTAGGAAGCACAACTTTTTTAATTATGCAACCCTTCCCAACTAACCATGCATGAATGAATTTTTATGTTATGAAAAATATTTTAAAAAAATATTGAACCACTGTTTACACTCTCACTCAACCCTAATAGAGAATATCAAGAATTCATAAGTCTTGGAGGCTCCCAATAACCTTTTTTATCTCCTCTAAACCAATTCTTAAGAGATTTATGTGTGGTGGATCTCGTTCGATCCATCTCATATAAGTGATTCTCGTCTTATTATTTATTTCTTGATATCGATTTCAATATTCTATAAGGATTGTTAGATCATCACATTTTTTATTGATCTTAACTCTATTGATTTGGATACTGAATATAGGTTGGATTTCTTGATATTTGTTTCTAGTGTTCCTTGTTGGAAAATCTCACTGTAGGTGTTGAGTTTTTGTTAGGATGAATAAAGGTAGGTGGTTCCATTTGAGTTTCTCAGTATAATTGAACATTGAATTTATTGACTTTATATATGTTCATTTAAATTGAATCATGAAAACAAAAATTGAGATGAATTGTAATAGTGATTTGAATTGGAATGTAATTTAGGAAAAACCCCCCAATTTTAATGGAATTGGAAATAGGGATGTATTTGGGAAATTGATGGAAATTGTAAATTGAATTGAGAATTGATTTTATAAAATGTATTAAATTGAATTGATAAAAATATATGATTGGTTTTCTTTTTAAATGCATGAAAAAAAGGAAAAAAATGTTTTGGTTTTGAAAGTGAATTGGAATTTGAATAGGAAAATGGGTAATTTAATTATGAATGATGATTGTGAATTTGAAATAAAATGATTTTCCCTTTTTCGACGTATTTATTAGGAACATTCTACCCTAGTTAGTTAGTCAGTTATTTTAGATAAGAATTCTAGGATAGTAATTCCATATAAACAAATTTACAATAACAACTCTAACAAAAACCTAGTTAGGTGGATCTTATCTCGAATGGGATATTGAAGTGTTCTATTCAGCATGAGCCTTAGGGACATCTATAGACATTTCCATGATCACTGATATGAGAATATGAGGATCCAATAACTTAGAACAATCATACCATAGGGAATATGACCATGTTTCTTGTTGTGAATACTTTTTTATATATTCCATTGATTGTGAAACAACTTTACTCATGCTTTGTGATTTTTATAATCTATTCTAGAAAAAATGTTTATTTGAGCCATATTGAAATGTTTTCTATTATTATGAAATGAAATCATGTTTTACTTTAAATATTAAGATGTATTTTAGTGAATTATTTTATATAAATTGAAAGTATGATTTGGTTTACTATTATGTAATCATTATATAGAACACTTAGTGAGATCCTACTAGGATTTTTAGCTCACACCCTACCTTTTTCTTTGGGGATTTTTAGATTCTATTATACTAGGTATGAGAAAAAGGAATGTGCCTATGGGAGGACATGGATATTCTAGAGCCTTTTACTTGGAGTGTTCTGACTCATGGGATGTTTGTCTTGTCTAATTTTCAGTATTTTTATGATGTTCTATTTGGGGTTTTTGATATACTTTTTTGGTTTATATTACTATTTCCATATGGAGTTTTTAGAAAATGGATATATATCCTATATATTTTAATGTTTATATAGAAAATTAATTCCCAATTTTATATTTCATGATTCTAGGTTTTAGTAATTATCCTATGGGGATCGGGAATTCCCTTCAGTCTATGTCGATGTTGGCTCAGGTATCAGGGTACCAGGGTTCCCTAGCTGATTTGGGACACGATATAGGTTTTCAAAAAATGTTTTTTAAAATTATTTATAAGTATTTTCCTTAATATTATTCTCTTCAACATCACATTTTGACATATGTTATCTTTCTTATCAAGGTATCTTAAATGTATTTTTTTGAATTAATGTTCTAAAAAGTTTTCTTATCATCTTAAAAAGATAATCTTCATGGAATTACTTAAAATAAAATCTTTTGAAGTTGATATTATGAAAATATTTTTTTATAAAAACCCCATTGTGATTTATCTTCAATTTTTAAATGATTATTATCTAATGGTGTAATAGTTTAATAATCACCCTATATGTTATCTTATTTTAATAATATTTTTTGTGATCATGTTGGTATAAAAAGGTTTTTTTATTCCCTTTATAGAATTTAAAAAACCAGTTTTCTTCCATGGGTTATTTATGTTAAGATGAATGATTTCATTTTATATGAAACTCATATACAGAGATGATAGTGAGTAGGGTATTATATCATCCTTTAAGGCATTGGTTAAGTTTTTATATCTCATGAGATCACTATGGGATTCAAGTAAGGAAGGACTGATCCACAGTGGGAATCAGGTGGTTTTCCCTACACCGCAATGGGAATAAGGTAGTGATGCCTGATCCAATATGGGAATCATGTAGTTACACTTGCACTAATAAGGGAATCATGTAGTGATGCCTAACCCACTATGGTAATCATTTGGTGACATCTTTTCCACTTGTGACACTTTTTATTAATTTGATATGCTTTATTTCCATGATATTGAAAATTTTTATTATATTACATATTTTAATGATATTCCACTTTATTATCTTAGGATTTCATGTTTTGTTTAAATTTCATTATATTTTTATGAGTAATGTTTTATTGACCTTTCATTGCTCTTATATTTCTATTCCATGATCCTTAATTCAAAATCACGTTTTATGATTTTCACTTATGACCTCATAAACTTTGTTTCTGATATTTCTCTCTTGATAATGTTTTCCATCATATTTATTATCTAAAGGTTATAACTGGTTGATAAGTCTTCCTTACTGAGCATTAGATCTAAGAAATTTTTTATGTTTCCATTCCCCATGTTATGAAGTTGATTATATCACATGTGATATCTAGAACATGGTATAGAGGATCAAAATTTTAGATAAAAAATCACAAGTGTGGTAAAAAAAGAGATTTATATATCTTTTTTCCATGACACTAAACCTTTATTTCCTTGGGTTATCAAATTATTTGTGAGATGTATTAATTAAATCATGGTATCAATGTATTTTTTTATATAGGGTAAGAACAAGTATCTATAGTTTATACGAGAGAAGTGTTTTTTATTTTTTGAGATTAGTTTATTTACCTTTGGTATTGAGGTTAGAGAACCTTAGTGAAAACCATATAAATGAGTACAAGTATAGGATGATGTCCTGAAATATTGTTAAATACTTGAGTAAATGGTTTTACCTGAATTGAAATCCCTATCTGGATACTGGTATGTGGATATGGCTATGTTTTATATTCACCTTGAGGTAATTTCCCTAAAAAGGGTTGGATGAGTATTGACTCGATCAAAACCCTAATGTACGATGAATGGGCCTAAGACTGCAAACCTAGAAAGAAAACTCTGGTAAATATTATTTGTCTCACCACATCAAAATGGGAGATCAATGAATTATTTACTAGTTACATCAGGGGATTATGTTTATGAGTATAAGATAACCCAAAATAAATGTAACCTAGGTCAAACTAATATTTAAATAGTTTTTAATGAATAAAATATTGGAAAATATTATTATTTAGAATAAAAAGAAATTTCAAGGATGAATTCCTTGTATGATTATGATAATTACCCTATATTTTGAATGTTTCATCACTCAAGTCAACCCTTTTGTTGTTATAAATTGCTAGAACTAGATGGGACCATGGGAGAGAGACACAAAAAAAGATTACACAAATGAAAAACCCATCAGAATGGGATATTAAGTGAGAATCCTTATTATTATACAGACCCAAGATTCAAAAAATATGATAAACAATTTGAACATCATCGAATTCCAAAAAACACCAAAGAAGTTAAGGATAGATCCTCATTAAAGATCAAGTGACAAAGATGATTAAGGAAATAATTTTAAATTTCATATATATTAAAAATTTGTAATGAAGAACCAAGATAATTGCATCAAGGTGATTAGAATATAATTTAATTGTGGGTTAGGTCGTCATTTAGCATCAAACTATCACATGAAAACTAATATTCCAATTAATATGATTGAATGAAATAGAGGATATCATAAGGTACAAAAAATAATTCAATTTATTATGTGTGGATAACATTGGATTTATCCAAGTTAATTCCCAAATATGAGTACTTACCAAGATGATGAGCATAACCAACCTCTAAGACCAATAGGAAAATGGAATAACTATTAAATCACCTCTCCCAAATTTTATCCTGATATTTAAGAAACACATAACCTCTAATTTTGAGTTTTATATGCCTTTTTGGAATTTTATTCTTGGTAATCTGGTATAAATAAGAGGTTTTATAAGTTCATTAAATCACCACCTAAATGATTTTATCATCGAATAAATACTGTAGTGGTATGATTATAGAATTCCAGGATGAATTTTATCGGAATATGAATTGTGTAAATATTAATATCCTTCCTTTAGAAACATTTATCATGATTTTAATGATAGATTGGTTCCCTCCACTTAGAGGAAAAGTAATCTGGTGTAAGGAAAAAACATTTCATATTAATCTATGATACTCTATCAATGAAAGGATGATAGTGAAAATCCTCTTGAAACAAATTATATAATGTGGGTCTTGATAACAAATAACTGTAGTCTCGTGGCCTAAATTGATAGAAAAAAAACTCAGTATTAGGGTTAAGACTATTATAAGAATAGAGATATGTTTCCCAATCCATTAGTTTTGATATCTATTTTTAAATTATATCATGAGTCATCTTTATAATTTTTATTCCCTTAACTATTTTTTGTTGGTACGTGATAATTAAAATTTTAAGGATATAATTTATTTAAGGGGGATAATGTAATGACATGGGATTACACTGTATATTCTCCTTAAATGAATAATATATTAACTAGATTATTTCACATACTAGAACAAAATAAAATTATTTTTTAATTTCTTTTGAATATCATCTATTAACATTAAAAATCATCCATTAAATTTATTGGTATAAATTGTAATAAATATAGAAAAAAAAATTAATAAAGAAAGTAAGAAGAAATAGAATATTAAAGTAGTAGTATTCCTTATGAAGCACATTTTTCTTAGATCAAATAGTGTTTTCTTCTCTTCAGTTTTCCCTGGAACAGTAATACACTGAAATAAAGTAATTACAATTTGAGGAAAATTGTATTTAGGGGAAGTTCATGCTAATGGATATTTCTACGAGATCCCTTCTTCCTAAACTATCACCTGAAACAATGACCAGAAATTATATGATTCTTAGGTATTAGAAAAATATCATAAGGCATTCAAAAATTATAAATTATGATTATATTAATATGTAATAATATATATATGTATACGTATATTGAGAATTTTAATACCTTTTGAAAGGTCATTATTCTCAACTCACTTTTTTCTTAAAAATGTATTTTCCTAAAATTATAATTTTATTTCAAGGAAATTAGTTTATTAAGATTGAATAATAAAAATATATATTTATTTTTTAATTAAAATATTATATTATTATAATTTGAAATTTATTTAAAAAAGAATAGTTAATATAATAAAAGTCATTTTCTTATAAATATAGTTTATTGCTATATTTTATATTTTAATTAATCAATAAATTTATATATTTTAGAATTTTAATTTTATATAATAAAATTATTTTTTAATTAATCATAATAATATTTATTGTGTATAAAATTTCAATTTTTTATGATAAGATTGATTTTTTAAAAAAACATATGGGTTCAATGAAAATTTTAAATTTTATGAATTTATCATTTTTTGGTGTGTCCTAGAAGATTATAAATACATTTAATGTAATAAAATATCAATTTATAGAATAAAATTATACATTTTAAAATATTATTTGAACTTATAAATCCTATATATAACATTTTTTGAACTAAATTAAAACACTACATTAATAAAAACTATTTTTGTTATTATTTTAATTAAATGTTTTGATGGTAAAAGTTGGTTTTATCTTGATGTGAAAGAATCCAAAATTTTATTTTTTCTAATAAACCAATTTATGTCATTAAAATATGTATATATGAAAATATTAACTTTTATTAAAATTTTAAAATATAATAACACACTTTTCCTAATTTTTTTATGTGTTTTGTATTCTAATTATAAAATTATCTGATCAAAACCCTAAAAACTATTCAATAGCATTTTTTAAAATTTGAAATAAAATGGATTAAATTATTTAAAAGTTAGAATCTTAATTTTTTTCATTAATATTAATACTAATGTAAAAAATTTAATTACTATGGTAAAAGTAAATTTGGGTAAAAGTTAAAAAATTAAAATAAATATTCTTAAAAGAGTCAATTTTATCCCAAAAATTATTTTTTATGATGATATTATACCCAAAACCACTTTACAATTATCCTTTTACCATTTTGGAACCATCATAACTTGAATAGTAACATTACATTATTGAAAGTGTAATAGTTACTTCTAAAACTACCCTTTCCCTCACCTATAAAAGTATAATACTTCCAACAATTCAAGAATAAAATATACAATGGATTTTTAGTTTAACCCATTCCACCATTTTCCTCCTAGATTCAACTCCCAGGTATATAGGATTCTATTCAAATTTAGTTTTCTTAAGAGCATCATTTCTATGAAGTTTTTCAAGAGAAGACTCATGCTTCCAATGTGATTATTAATTTCACTCACTCTTTTCTTCCTTTACTCATTCAAAATCTATGTATAACTATATTAATAAAATTAAAATAATATCCTAATAAAGTTTAAATTTAATTATAATTATATAATAATTATTATTTACTCATTTTCGTCAACGTAGAAAAACAAAATAATGTTAATCGTGTGTTTCACAAACTACCTCCTCCATGAAGTAACATTTTTCAATTATCATATTATTTTTATTTAATTATATGAACTCCTTAAAATTTTATTAAAAATTTATAAAAACTATAATTAATATAATTTTAATTTTATTATAATGATATTATACATTTCTTTTCCCATAAAACCCCATTGAGAAACAACGTGTTCATGATTGGGTTGGTTTGACCACCTACTTAAAAAAAATTATATAAAAAAAATCAAGGATGGATATGGGAGATTAAATAGTAAGATTATTATAAGTTAATAAAAAATTAATTAGTTATTTTTGGTTCTGAAATGTTTGTATTAAGTATTTAATTTATAATTAAAATATTATCACTGATCTCTAAAAATATCAAAATAAGTCATCACTGATTTAATTTTCATGAAAACATAAGAAAAAAATATAATAAATAAATATCATATAATAATAAATTATCCATAATATATCTAAAATATAAGAATAGTTTTATTAATAAGGTATCTAAAAAAATAATTTTATTATTCATGAAGTTTATTTGTAAAAAAATGAATCTGGAACTTGGTAAGGGTTTTCATTTCAAATTACTTTCATTGATTTGTGTTTTCTTTTATACACCTAATTCCACTTATGTGGGGTTTATAATTTATATTTAAGATATTTAGTTATGAAATATATTTAATTAATATAATTCAATCTAATTTTAATCTCTCTATTACACGAGGATTTGTTTTAAATGCTACTCAATTTGTAACGGGTTTTCTGAGCTCAAATATTTTTCTAGAATCATGATCACTCCACCTCAATTATTATCTTTAAATATTGAATTATTGTACCCTATTATGATATTATATTTTATTTCTTTTTTAGGTAAATCTTGCTTCAAACTGAAGTATTATTCCTTCATGAATATATTGTTTAATAAAAATGTAATTTTTTGAATAATTCCCATCCCTTTTAATAGATTTTTTCTCAATTTACACGTTTTTTACTTCCTACTAATGTTCTATATTACCTAGTGGAATGTAAAATATATTTTTCCTCCAATTATACTTATATTCCTCTTTATTTAATAAAATAAAGTATTTAACCTTTTAATGATGCGTGTTTTAATAAACTAGTTTTTAAAATATTTAAAATGATTTTAATTTCCTTGATATTTTATTTTTCCCTTCAATATCACATTATGACTATTGTTTTATTTATTATCCTGGTTTATTTAATATAATTTTTAAAGTAAACTCTTAATTATTTTTTTTGTCATATTTAAAAAATGGTCTATTAAAGTGACTTAAAAATCTAAGGTTTTTAATATGATATCATGAAATTATTTTTAATGAAAATAAATTTTGTAGTGTCTCTCCCAATTTAAATAGATTACTCACTTATGAAATAATGGTTCATAGATCACCCTATATGTGATAATTTTAAATACACCTTGTGGGTGATCATTTTTTTGGTATTAAATGATTGTGTTTCTAATGTGATATCATTCAGAAATGTTATGAAACCCATTTTCATTCCATGGGTAATTTATAATCAGATGAGTGATTTGATTTTATATGAAATGCACATATGTATATATTATGATGGGTGGAGTAATCTATCACAATCACATGCATTTATTATGTTTTTATATTTCTTGATATGACTATGAATATTGAGTGAGGAATTATCTCTCCATAATGAGAATCTTTTACTGATGCCTACTCCCCTACAGGACTCAATTAGTGATGCCTCCTCCACTATGGGGATCTGGTAGTGATGTGTATTCCTACTCCACTATGATATTGTTACCAATTATTAGGTTTTTTCACTTCATTTTCCTATGATATGATTTAATTAAAAACTATTCTATATGTTTATTATATTACATGGTCTGAATATTATTTTCTTTTTGATGTTATGACTTTATTATTTGTTTGATTTTCATTATATACTTCTAAGACATGTTTTGATGACATTTATTTGGTATTATGATTGTATTTCATGATATTTAGGGATAATTAAAGTTTTATAATTTTTTAATATTATCCCATAATCTTTTTATTTTATATTTCTTCCTTGTTCATGATTTCACTCATGTTCATGATTTAAGAGTTATGACTGATTGATAAGTATTTTCTTACTAAGAATTCATTGTCACCCCTTTTTAATATTTCCATTTACTAGATTATAAAGTTTATTTTATATAAGATGTTATAGAGGAGTAAAGTTATGTATAAATTTTCCTATGTTTTTTAAAGTAAAATGTTTATGTAGCTAGTTTCCAAGCGACTAAACATATAGGTTCTTGGGTTGTGTGAATTTTTGTGAGATGTATTAATTAATTCTTGGTATTATTGTATTATTAATGAATGTTAATTATGGATATCCATGTTAGAAAATCTATAATTTCATAAATTCTTATGTGATGACCTTTAAATGTTATGGAAAGTTCCTTTACATATCAGAATTTTTTTTGGGACTATGCCAATTATTTTCTATTCTCCTAACTGATTACCACTATATATCATTTTTTTGACCTTTATAGATCATAATTAGGATCTATTCATTTAAAAAAAATGTGAGAAACCCTCACATATTATATTATTAATTTTATATATCGTAGGGTTCATTGTGAATTATCCAAATTTCAATCTCTATATTCTAAAAAACATTTTCATATTATTAAATTTACTTTTATTTGTTCCATTAATTTGGAAATTTTTATTATGAACATTCAATAATAACTTTAAGAATTGAATAATTAACTTTAATGTATTCCATCTCTTTAGTAAATTCTAAATTAAAAATTAAGAATAAATAGTAAATATTTAGTGTATATTCAAGTTGGATCTTTTGTATTGAGTAATTTTTCAAAACATCAATAGCTCACAACCAAAAATTTCACCAGCATTGTCTAAACTTATTTAAAATTTCCCAAGAACTTCGAATCACTTTTGAAAAACATTAAATGAACTTTAATAATATCTATAATATTTAAACAAACTATATAATATATAATATCAATTTAGAGTACATCGATCAATTTTAATGCCTCAACCTAACATTCTAAGTCTTGTAACTATTGGATACTCAACTTCATCAAAACTTCAAACTTTTAGATTGAAAATGAATCCCAAAATATTAATATGAAATTTTGATGTTTAATATTTTTAATTATTAATAAAATCATTATATTTAACTTATGACCATTTAATCTAGTTCCTATTTATCACATTATCAACTAACTTATATTATTAATATATAATATTCTGAATAAAATTATAAATTTATCATCTAAAACATAAAATTACCATTCTAAAAAATCAAAAACATCAAAATGCCTCAAAAATAGTCTAAATAACTCATAGACAACCACTATTTTTTAATGATTTTAAAATATTGTGGGAAATAAATACAACACATTCGAACTGGTTCCATTGCTTATTTAATCTCCTCTTTTTCATTTTTTATGAATTCAAAAAATTCAAAATATATTTAATCAAATAATAAATTTTATTTAAGGAAAATTAACTAAAACCACATTAAAGTATAATGAATTTTTTATATATTTCCATCCCTTTATGAAAAATAAGTTGTTCCCAAGAGATTATTATGATCCCACACAATCCAAACAGTCAATTACACCCCATTTAAAAGAAAAAAAAATCTTTGCATTAAAAATAGAAATAGAATTTTTTTTAAAAAAATATTCCAAATTTTAAAAATAAAATAAAATATAAGGTGTGTTATTATAAATTGCTTCAAGTGATGTGGAAATAATGGACATGCATATTCTATCTCAAGCATCCAAATCTATCCTTTGTAAATTCCCATTGTAAAAATATTGTCAATTTGTTTCTTTATAGGAATGAATTCCCACATCACATATCCATGCCCTATCCTTGAAAAAATTATATCTTATTTGAATGTGTTTAGATCTAAAGTTATTAACTAGATTCTTTGGAAGATCATTGTCATTATTATTATCAAATTTAAATCTTAATTTTTCTCAGTGTTCCAATTTAGAAATTCCAAATGATATATTAAACAATCTGATATATATATTCTATCATTATAGAGTCATTCCTAACAAGTTTTAGTATATTTCAGGTTCACGTCTCTTCTATTATTCGTCCAAAAATTAAACTTTCCTATGATATAATTTTGAAATAACTTGTAAAACATCAATAATGATTCTTATAGACCACTTTGATACCTTTCACACAAAGTCACATCATTGAAATTTTTCGGCCTTGATGCATTTTAATAAATAAATATTCTATTCAGATTTCAATTTTTTTCTAATATACATTTTTTCCCCAAACCCTTACATAGATTTACCATATATTGTAAGGCTGCGTACACCCATTTTTAATATTTCATGGAAAACATATTTAACAAGTCCTTAAAACATTTTTCTGGTAATATAAAAAAATATTTTATTTTCTTACTCATAAGAAGTAAATTGTTTCTCCCAACAAATAAATTTCAAAATGATGCTTCATTTTATAAGAAAATTCTTTATACTAAAAGTATTTTTCCCCAGAAAGAAATTATGTCATCAAAAAAAATATTACTTGTTCTCATATCCTTGACATAAAGGACTTTCTTAAGATTCTTTTATAAAATTTAATATCACACTTATAGTTTTAAAAGATTTATATTCATAATTAGTTTCTTATCATAATTTTCCCTAATTTTTATTAGATACATCCCCATCAATTCATTCCTTATTTTATTCCCTAGGAATGAAATGTAATACCATAAAACATATCCTTTTTTCCCAAAGACTCCAAGACACCAAGAGTTTCCTTTGAAACATGATCTTCTAGAATCTTATGAAATAATATATAAAATTAATCTTATGCTTTAGGTCCATCATGGGTTTAATTTTTTTTATGGTTCAGTTCCCTTCTACTGTTTTATCCAAAATCCATTTCAAATAGAAGTTTTCTTGTTTATAAAACTTCACTTTTAGAAGTTTGATATAATTAATATATACATTCTCTTTGTTTCAAAATTTATCCTTTTTTCTTTACCTTTATATCATATTTCTTTAGTGATTTAATTTTCCTTTTTTGGGTGTTCTGATAAAGAAATGTTTCAAGTGTAACCATTACCATCTTCTCAGTGTAAGATTATTCCCCTTATTCATCATATCCTAAGGTTTCTTCATACTTATAAATATGAGACATAAAGTTCAATATTTTTTTGGAACTTATTCAGTAGAATGGTTGTTTTCAATGAAGTAGTCTTCCTCTTCCTTACTTATTATACATGTTCTTTTGATTATTGGAAAATATTACTATATCTATTTTTTAATTTTCCATATAAATTATTCTATACCTCTTCCCTTGAGGAAATTTTTCATACTCATCGTCATTGTACTTTCTACTTTTCTTCTTTAGAAAATAAGTTACAAAATTACCAATTACACTACATTTAAAAAAGTTTAGTGACTGTTTAACATTATAATTAACCTTACCTTTTTGTATGTTCTTTAGGATAAGATACATAATACTCTAATACACTCCATCCTTTTCTTCATAATCTTTAGATTCATTAGAGGTCTCCTCCACCTCTTCCTTGATTTTGATCGTGTTCATAGAATTAAAATCCAACTTCTATATAGTTTCTTCATGATCACATGAGATTTAATAATCTAAAAGATAAAAAGTGAGTTATGTAACTAATAAATTTATTATTACTCCAATTATCCTAAGCATAAACCTTTTCATAAAATCTATTATAAAAATCTATCTTTAGTTTCTTGAAAAATGTTGAGTCTTCTAGAGTTTCTCCAAAACCTATGATATTATTAGCTATCGCATTCACACTTTTTAATTAGTTAAAAATATTTTTATTATCAAACATTATATTATATTCATACCTTTTATTCAATATCTATAGTTTTTTCATCTTTTATAAGGAAATTTCCTTAAAATATGGTATAAATATGTTCTCTTATCTATTTGGTAGTTTTTAGTCCTAATATCTTTATATAAAAATTTTTAGATAAGGTAATCAAAATTTTATTCCAAACTCCTATAAAAACATGTAATTTTTTATTCAAAAAATATTGGGGATAATCTCTCTAAAGTTGAATAAAACCCACTGTAATATCATCTCCAAATTTTAAACCATATAAAAGAAGATATTGGATCAACCAATTCTTCCAGCCCTGATAATACTTACCATTCAATATAGGAACACCTCTCTTGTCTAATGAATTCATAATTTCTATCTTCATTACCAGTTAGTATTGTATCTTTAAGAGGGTAATTTGTTATCTTTGGAACCAATTTAAAGTTATTAGGTTACCTGTGATTTTTAACTAAGGGGGGTGGTGGGGGATGAAACAATGATAATATTCTTATAATTTAATCTTTAAAAATAACTTTTGTAACTAGTTAAAATCTTGATATAAAATATTTTAATCTCACCATCTCCCATATCCCACTTGTATAAAATTAATGGAACATGAGGTTCTTTACAATTTTCACCCATAATATGGGTAACTAATCTTTTCAATGTTCGGTTTGAGTATGCAATATGAATTCATAACTAGTATATACAAGCGATAGTAATGGGTGTGAAGTTATCATCAATAACTAAACACTTACACTATTGATTTTCTACTCTACGGGAATCATAGTAGTAGGTTCAATACCCACATCCCTAGAAAAAATTATTGATTCTCAAATGTAGTGGATTTCTTTAGATTATACTTAATCCATTCAGTCTTCCATGATCATCCTTCTACTCTTATATGTGATAAATATATTCAATTTTCTACTAGATACCTTTGATTTTTCTATTAGAAATGTCTTCTCAACACCATATCATCAACTCCCAAAATTCAATAATTTACTTACACACATGTCATAATTCTTTTAAATATTTAAATATAATAAATTCATTAATTAGATAATATAAGAACACATAATATTATTCCTCCCCAATAACAAACCTTAATATAATCATTAATAATTTATTCTTCTTGTGAAATACATGATTGAAATCAGTTCAATTATCATTTATCTAACTATATATTTATCTCATTTTGATACTTTAAATAATAACTATCATGTATTATTGAAAATATTTTCAATTAAATTTTCATTATTTTCTTATTCATATAAAAAATAAATATTATTTCCATAATGTGAATATGATAAAAATAAACCTTAAATCATCACAACCTTAAATTCCATTTTAAACTTGTCATGTGATCATCCTGATAAAAATATTTAATTTTTTTCTCCAGTAAATATTTAAAATATTCTATTTAAAATCCTACAATTACCTTGAAAAGATTCTCCATGTAACACCCTAGGTAAATAAAGAGTATAACATTTTCCTATTTATCCATATTTGTGAATAAAATATTAATATTACTTTAAAGGGGACGCTATGCACGATGGCGTATCTAATACGCAACAATGAGTTTCTTGGGAATCTTGCATTGCACTCTAATAATAAAATAATATTATTTTAAATGGTAGTTAATGCCTAGCCGTTGTAATGGTGGGAATGAACAGAACTAACTAAAAATGATTATATATGTTTGTCAAATATTTTTACTCCTTACAATAAATGTTATAGGATTAAAAATGCGAATGAATCCAATTTTAAGCGTAAACATTCCAATATTCTTTAAAAGGTCGATTAACCGCCTTTTAATGGTGAACCTCTTTTAAATCCACTTTTTGGAAATTTTATAAGCACTATTTTTCAAAATAAACATATTATTTATGATTGGGACATTGAAATTTACCTTTTGTTAATTTTTGGTATTTTTCTGACAATGTTCATTTTTCAATGAATAGTGAAAAATGCTGCATTTTACATCAAAAATGCTTTTTCATATAATTTAATTATATGGTTATATTATCTTTTTAATTTGTTTTAAAGTTTAATTAGAATATATTTTTACCATTTAATTCAATTATGGTCATTGTTATTAATTTCACTTTGGAATTAGGCATAAACAAGTGCCAAACTTTTCATAAATATTGTTTCTAAAAAACCTGCTATTTGTTTTGACAATGGGAAGTTTTTTTTTAAATTAATTATTGAAATATATGGGTTTGTAATTTGGTAAAATGGATTACATATTTGGAATCAGAAGGTCCAAATTATGTAATTAAGACTCTTTTGTTTTTTGACATTATGAATAGTAACGACGGTAATTATCTTTAATTATCTTGATTAATGAGTCATCGGGTAGTTAAAGATAATAAGATAATATCATAATAATAAAAAATGACCACAAAATGTGTCCTAAGGCTACTGGTTGTCTCATGGCCTACCATGGGATGCCTTGTTCCAAACTTGGGGGGCCCATGGAATCACTTTTGTGAGAAAGTGACTTTTTATCTTTTTTATTTTTAAAGAATGTTAAATGTAACAAAGAATGTATCACCTAAGTAAAATATTTTTAATTTTTTCTACATAAATGATCTTTTGGACTATAAATATTCATTGGAAATCTAAAAATATTTCCTACATCATAGTATTTTTTTTATAATTTTTAGACCTTAAATAAATTAAATTATTTATGACATCATGATGATGCAGCGATGACCTCATTATTTAACGATTTAAATAAAATGGAAAGATAATGTAAAATCTAAGACCTAAACATGTCCAAAACCTATTTTATGGGTGGATTTAGAACCCTTATCACCTTATCCTTGAAACACATCAATTTGGGACCATTAAAATCCGAAACTCATTCTAAAATAAAGTAACATTTCTTTACTTTCCAAGAGTGCCCCTCCTCTCCTCTTATAAAAGGCCCCCACCTCTACCTCCTTACCCACACTTCCAAAGCGTTTGGATCGGCCAAACCCTGCCCATTTTGTCTCTCCACATCCCTCTCTTACTCCTTGAACCCTCACTTTTGGCAGAAGTCTTCCCAAGGAAGCCTTTGATCTCAAACCAAAGGGAGTTACCCGATTTTAAGGTAATGTCTTCACTTGAGTTCTTTTGTTTTATTTTGCTTCTCCAACCACCTAAACTCTTTTTATTCATTTCTTTTGTAACAACTCCAGTATCTTAAATATACTAGGATGTTGTTATAAGAATCATTCGAGCTACACCTACACACACCTATATCTAATGGTTAAGGAACATACTGTTTCTATGGATGGAGAATTTCTGCCTCACGAAACGATGATTGTTCAACACTCATATAACACCTTCAAAGGTGGACATTAAGATGTCACTATATTTATATATGATATATAATATGTTTATGTTTTACTTAAACATATGATGTATGTTACATATAAATGATGAATATAATTCTGGAATTAAAATATACATACCTCTCATTTGGTTTTAACTCCATTAATATGACATAGAAATGAAAGTAGCGTTCATGCGTACGTACGGCTTACCGTCTCCATGAATGGTACATTTCATTTCTTATCTCAAAATGTTATGTACTATTATAAGTACATATATATAATGGATATATATGTAATATATTACATCTAAATGATGGATATAATTCAGGAATTATAACATATATATATATATATATCTCTCTCATTTTGTATTAATTCCATTAATATGACAAAAAATGAAAGTAGCGTTCATGCGTACGTACGGCCTACCGTCTCCATGAACGGTGCTTTTAATTTTTTATCTCCAAATACTATGGAATAGTATAAAATTAATATATACTGGATATATATGATATTTTAAACATCAATACTATTCTGGATATGATGCACCTATAACTACATGGAAAATTATTTTCCAACAAGTTCAATTTTTGACTCATGTACCAAACATCGACAAACACTTCTGATATGAACTCATATTATTAACCAATTATTATAACAATAAAATATGTGATATGAACTGAATAATAATCTTTATAGGAGGTCCTTAAGCAATTATAAATTGACCAAAGTTTATTATTCAGGAATATAAATAAACGAACAAGATAAGTTAGACTTGAGGTAAGGTATCCTACTCCTCTCTTTCTTTTTAAGTACACTCTTTTATGTAATTCCTTTTAAGCTCGTCTTTATTTTGATTGGGATGTTCTTTTATATTACTCTTACTTTAATTTTTATGTTCATATGATTAGAGACCCTATTCTCTCTCATCAATCCATTTTAGAAGTTTTGAGTGGCGCCGTTAGGCTGCCGAATTTTCGTAAGAGATCTAACTTCTCTCTTTCTCTTTAAGTACTCTCCTTTATGTCACTTATTTTAAGCTCCTATTTGTTATGATGGGGGATGTTATTTTATATTCCTCTTGCTGAACATTTTATGGTAATATGATGAGAGACCCTATTTGATCTCATCAATCCATCTTTTTGGAAGTATTAAGTGGCGTCGTTAGGCTACCGAGTTTTCGTAAGGGATTTTTCATCTCACTTTTATTCCCGTGGGATTTATGCTAAATTTACCAAAATTTCCTTTTATTGGTGTATGTACTTCCCATTATTTTACTCATTGTGTAATATAATTTCATTTATGAGTATTTACATCAATGTTGTATTGTATTTCTTTCACGGGGTGTATGTTTCGAAAGTTACCCACGTCAGTAAGGGAACCTTTCACCCTCCTCTTTTTAAAAGACTTCTTTTGTTATGTCTTTTAATTCACATACTATTATGTTGTGATATGCTCTTATATATCCTTATTGATGTAAATTTTATTTCCCTGTGATGATATACCCTTTTTATCTCTCATCAACTCTTTTTCTGAATTTTGAAGTGACGCTGTTAGGCTATCGAATTTTACCAAGGGAACTTTTTAACCCAATTTTGATTTCTTTGGGTTCAACATGTAGTTATTGAATATGTCATATTTTGAATATGTTTGAATGACCTTTTATTGTTTTACACTTAATATCCACTAATATTGGGTGTATTTATATTTGTCACATATAATTTTGAGATTGAATTATCCTTAATTTAAGGATACCTTCTTTATAAGGGAATTCATCACATTTGACATTTCTATTGAGACTTCTTTGTTGTTATGTACTAATACACTCTTATATGGTTTATATAATGTCCTTTTTAATATTATATCATGAATCAATTTATTCTCATGATATTATAAATTTCTGACTAAATGTTATTCCTCAATTATTGTATTCAAGTGTCTCTAATTTTGGTAGAACCCCTTTAACCAAAATATCGCTTTAAATGTTTTAATTATTTGTTCTTATTAATATCCATGTTTTAAAAATGGTTTTAAGGATTTATTTATATGGATATTAATGGTTTAAAATTTTAAAAGCTTCAAGGTCGTATGGGACACTTTGATTCAAAAATCTCTTTATTAAATGTTTTAAATGGTTTCAGAAATGGTTTCTTTTTGAATGGATTCATTATTTCAATATACTAAAATTTTATATTTTGATTAAAATGTGGAAATGTTATGTTTCCTTTATGCATTTTTTATGTGATACATTTATGTTATGGTTCTTGGGAATTGTTATGAAAACGGGTGGTTCCGTGATAAACTAAGGGCGGGTGAGCCTGATATATCTCTCAAATTCATTGGGTAATGCGAAGGAGTGAAACGTTAAGGTTTCTCCGAAGAGATTTAGGGAATATACTGTGGTGGGTATTCCAAACGTAACCAATAGTGTTACTCGTTACGTAAGAATGTTATGAATTCTTCAAGTTACCTTTATGTCTTATGATTTCTATGATTTATTCATGATTTGATAAGGTATGTTAAAGTGCCTATGTTTTATGGGTAAAGTATGATTTCATTATTATGTATATATGAACTCATGTTTCCTTTCCATATTTTTTATAACCCTTACTGAGATTTTTATGCTCATCCCAAGTTTTTTTTGAAATGTTTTTCACAGGTCAAGGGAAAGGTACATGATTTGATGATAGTGTCAAGGAAGTGTCAAGAAAGAATCCATGCTTTATTTTTTTTAAATATATTTCTGTTAATGGGAAAAAGATGAATACTATTTTTTATGTAACCACTTTGTTTAAATCTGGAATGTAATGCAAGTTTTATGATCTAATTATCTAAAACTCTAAACCTGAAAATATCCTCAATGTGTAATCTTGTAATAACTTAAGATTAAGTAATGTTTAAGGATGGGGCTTTATAGTTGGTATCGAAGGGAGGTTTAGATAACTTTAGAGGTTAGGGTATCCTCTAAGCATAAGTGACATTACCGTAATGGTTAGGATTTCAGGAAGAGTCATGGTTTTAGATAAAGTGAATGAGTAAGTATATCTTAGTGTTTACCTTCCTCATTAGTACATGATGGTTTTGTTGATATACTCACACTAAAATTTCTGTTTTTAGTGAATGTATAGATCTAGCAGGCACCAAAGAGACAACAGGTTTGAAGGAAACTGTGGTGGTTCTCTGATTAAGAAACTAGATAAAATGGGGGATTAAATGAGGAAACTTGTGGTTGTTCTAAACCAACTATCAAGGAGTCATGATCAACCACTTGAACCTTGGTATGATCTGTAATGCATCATGTACGAGATGACCAATTTATGTGGAAGTTAAGGTAATAATTATAAAGGTAACCATTAAAGTTTATATGATCCTTACTTTTGAGGTAATTATGGGTTATTATATGATATGATGGAAAATGAAAGGCATGAGATAAACTTGAGGTTAAAATATGTTATGGTTATTTTTGAAGATATTATCTCGTTTTGGGTAATGTTTTAAGAATTATATAGTTTTGGAAAAAGGACAACACGCAGACCGTGTGACAACCCGTCGCGTCGGACAAAGCTGCGGGAATCGAACCCACAACCAAAGTGCGAGTGGTATTTATTGCCTACCACTGGACTACGTGAAGTCCCTGGTTAGTTTGACTAATTCTTTTTAGTTATATGATTTTAGGAATCAAGAGTAAGTTTATTTTGGGTTATCTATGGAAATTATTAACCTGTCATCGAGGATATGTGATTAGGTTAATTACTTTTCAATATGATAATTTAAGAGAAACTGATGTTATTTGGAGATAAAAGTTAATTTGTACCTTGGAAGACTATGTGACTAAATCATTCAAATATTTGGGTTTCAATCTTAGTTTGGTTTACTTTGAAGAATTTTATGGACAAATTTTTTATCAAATGGTCCTCGTTAAACTTTGGGTTTTGTTGGAAAAAATTTGGAGATTAAGAATAGATTTTCTTTTTATAAAGGGTTATCCTTTTCTGGATTATCTGATCTTGTACTAACCTTTTTGGTTTTGGTTTCGGTTAAAGTCTAAAGATATGGGAAGTATATAGTTCTCTTTTGTGGATTAGGTGATTCTCTAGAAGTTGATTATTGTACTCTTAATGTGAACAAGTCTTCCTAAATACTCATCTTTTGGAGAAAATATGAGTTTGTGTAAGGAATCTAATAAAAATTGAAAGTCAACATGATAAGTGATTATGTTTCCTTATGAATAAATTCCTCAATAAAAAGTAACTTAAAACAAAAATGTTGTCTATTAACGTTTCCTACTGGGGAATCGAATACTGTTTAACCCATCACAAGTTTGTGATTTTCTTGTGGTTAACTTTCTCCTAAACATGTTTTCTATCACTCTCCATCAGAACATGACCCTTTGTTTTTTCCTCCATGTCCATATTTTCATACTTGGAATCCTAGTATGGGTTAACTTGGGTGACCTTTGTACTTATCTTTCTTTGTTTTAAAGTGTTTGTTTTACCAACTCTTGTTCCGATGTGGGAAATTGAAGGATGTTTCCAAGCTCAATTTTAAAATTGCGAGGATGCAATTCCCAAAAAGGGGGGAAAGATGTAACACCCCAGGTAAATAAAGAGTATGACATTTTCATATTTATCCATATTTTTGAATAAAATATTAATATTACTTTAAAGGGGACGCTATGCACAATGGCATACCCAATACGCAACAATGAGTTTCTTGGGAATCTTGCATTGCACTCTAATAATAAAATAATATTATTTTAAATGGTAGTTAATGCCTAGCTGTTGTAATGGAGGGAATGAACATAAATAACTAAAAAATGATTATATATGTTAGTCAAATATTTTTACTCCTTACAATAAATGTTATAGGATTAAAAATGCGAATGAATCCAATTTTCAGCATAAACATTCCAATATTCTTTAAAAGGTCGATTAACCGCCTTTTAATGGAGAACATCTTTTAAATCCACTTTTTGGAAATTTTATAAGCTCTGTTTTTCAAAATAAACATATTATTTATGATTGGGACATTGAAATTTACCTTGGGTTAATTTGTGGTATTTTTCTCACAATGTTCATTTTTCAATGAATAGTGAAAAATACTGCATTTTACATCAAAACTTCTTTTTCATATAATTTAATTATATGGTTATATTTTCTTTTTAATTTTTTTTAAAGTTTAATTAGAATATATTTTTACCATGTAATTCAACTATTGTCATTGGTATTAATTTCACTTTGGAATTAGGCATAAACAAGTGCCAAACTTTTCATAAATATTGTTTCTAAAAAACCCGCTATTTGTTTTGACAACGGAAAGTTTTTTTTAAAATTAATTATTGAAATTTATGTGTTTGGAATTTGGTAAAATAGATTACATATTTGGAATCATAAGGTCCAAATTATTTAATTAAGACTCTTTTGTTTTTGGACATTATGAATAGTAACAACGGTAATTATCTTTAATTATCTTGATTAATGAGTAATCGGGTGGTTAAAGATAATAAGATAATATCATAATAATATAAAATGACCACAAAATGTGTTCTAAGGCTACGGGTTGTCTCATGTCCTACCATGGGATGCCTTGTTCCAAACTTGGGGGCCCCATGGAATCACTTTTGTGAGAAAGTGACTTTTTTTCTTTTTATTTTTAAAGAATGTTAAATGTAACAAAGAATGTATCACCTAAGTAAAATATTTTTAATTTAGTCTACATAAATGATATTTTGGACTATAAATATTAATTGAAAATCTAATAATATTTCCTACATCATAGAATTTTTTTATAATTTTTATACATTAAATAAATTAAATTATTTATGACATCATGATGATGCAGCGATGACCTCATTATTTAACGATTTAAATAAAATGGAAAGATAATGTAAAATCTAAGACCTAAACATGTCCAAAACCTATTGGATGGGTGTATTTAGAACCCTTATCACCTTATCCTCGAAACACATCAATCTAGTACCATTAAAATCTGAAACTCATTCTAAAATAAAGTAACATTTCTTTACTTTCCAAGAGTGCCCCTCCTCTCCTCTTATAAAAGGCCCCAACCTCTACCTCCTTACCCACACTTCCAAAGCCTTTGGCTCGGCCAACCCCTGCCCATTTTGTCTCTCCACATCCCTATATTACTCCTTGAAGCCTCACTTTGGGTAGAAGTCTTCCCAAGGAATCCTTTGAGCTCAAACCAAAGGGAGTTACTTGATTTTAAGGTAATGTCTTCACTTGAGTTATTTTGTTTTATTTTGCTTCTCCAACCCCCTAAACTCTTCTTATTAATTTATTTTGTAACAACTCCAGTATCTTAAATATACTAGGATATTTTTATAAGAATCATTCAAGCTACACCTACACACACCTACATCTAATGGTTAAAGAACATACTGTTTCTGTGGATGACAAATTTCTGCCTCACGAAACGATGATTGTTCAACACTCATATAACACCTTAAAAGGTGGCCATTAAGATGTCACTATATTTATATATGATATATAATATGTTTATTTTTTACTTAAGATTCTGTATTTTTCTTTTGTGGCATACCTTTATGGTTTCCATTGTGGGTAAACATGATAATTTCATTTTAGGAAGTGCGGACTACCGCCCCCTCAAAGTGATTTGATTCGTTAATGCCATATGTGGGATGTATAAAGGATGGATTTAAAGTTATTATATATGATTTATGTTACATATAAATGATGAATATAATTCTGGAATTAAAATATACATACCTCTCATTTGGTTATAATTCCATTAATATGACATAGAAATGAAAGTAGCGTTCATGCATACGTACGGCTTACCGTCTCCATGAACGGTACATTTCATTTCTTATCTCAAAATGTTATGTACTATTATAAGTACATATATATAATGGATATATATGTAATGTATTACATCTAAATGATGGATATAATTCTGGAATTAGAAAATATATATATATATATATATCTCATTTTGTATTAATTCCATTAATATGACAAAAAAATGAAAGTAGCGTTCATGTGTACGTACGGCCTACCATCTCCATGAACAGTGCTTTTAATTTTTTATCTCAAAATGCTATGGAATAGTATAAAATGAATATATACTGGATATATATGATATTTAAAACATCAATACTATTCTGTATATGATGTACCTATAACTACGTGGAAAATTATTTTCCAACAAGTTCAATTTTTGACTCATGTACCAAACATCGACAAAAACTTCTGATATGAACTCATATTATTAACCAATTATTATAACATTAAAATATGTGATATTAACTAAATAATAATATTTATATGATGTCCTTAAGAAATTATAAATTGACCAAAGTTTATTATTCAGGAATATAAAGAAACGAACAAGACAAGTTGGACTTTAGGTAAGGGATCCTACTCCTCTCTTTCTTTTTAAGTACACTCTTTTATGTCATTCCTTTTAAGCTCATATTTCTTTTGATTGGGATGTTATTTTATATTACTCTTACTTTAATTTTTATGTTAATATGATGAGAGATCCTATTCTCTCTCATCAATCCATTTTGGAAGTTTTGAGTGGCTCCGTTAGGCTGCCGAATTTTCGTAAGAGATCTAACCTCTCTCTTTCTCTTTAAGTACTCTCCTTTATGTCACTTCTTTTAATCTCCTATTTGTTATGATGGGGGATGTTATTTTATATTCCTCTTGATGAAAATTTTATGGTAATATGATTAAATACCCTATTTGATCTCATCAATCCATCTTTTTGGAAGTATTAAGTGGCGTCGTTAGGCTGTCGAGTTTTCGTAAGGGATTTTTCATCTCACTTTTATTCCCATGGGATTTATGCTATATTTGCCACAATTTCCTTTGAGTGGTGTATGTACTTCCCATTATTTTACTCATTGTGTAATATACTTTCATTTATGAGTATTTACATCAATTTTGTATTGTCTTTCTTTCACGGGGTGTATGTTTCGAAAGATACCCAAGTCGGTAAGGGAACCTTTCACCCTCCTCTTTTTAAAAGAATTCTTTTGTTATGTCTTTTAATTCACATACTATTATGTTGGGATATATTCTTCTATATAATTATTGATGTAAATTTTATTTCCATGTGATGAGATACCCTTTTTATCTCTCATCAACTCTTTTTCTGAATTTTGTAGTGACGCTGTTAGGCTGTCGAATTTTACCAAGGGAACTTTTTAACCCAATTTCGATTTCTTTGGGTTCAACATGTAGTTATTGAATATGTCATCTTTTTAATATGTGTGAATGACCTTTTATTGTTTTACACTTAATATCCACTTATATTGGGTGTATTTATATTTGTCACACATAATTTTGAGATTGAATTATCCTTAATTTAAGGATACCTTCTTTATAAGGGAATTAATCACATTTGACATTTCTATTGAGAATTCTTTGTTTTTATGCACCAATTCACTCTTATATGGTGTATATACTATCCTTTGGAATATTATATCATGAATCCATTTATTCTCATGATATTATAAATTTCTGATTAATGTTATTCCTCAATTATTGTATTCAAGTGTCTCTAATTTTGGTGGAACCCCTTTAACCAAAATATCGCTTTAAATGTTTTAATTATTTGTTCTTATTAATATCCATGTTTTAAAAATGGTTTTAAGGATTTATTTATATGGATATTAATGGTTTAAAATTTTAAATTCTTCAAGGTGGTATGGGACACTTTGATTCAAAAATATCTTTATTAAATGTTTTAAATGGTTTTGGAAATGGTTTCTTTTTGAATGGATTCATTATTTCAATATACTAAAATGTTATATTGTGATTGAAATGTGGAAATGTTATGTTTCCTTTATGCATGTTTTATGTGATACGTTTATGTTATGGTTCTTGGGCATTGTTATGAAAACGGGTGGTTCTGTGATAAACTAAGGGAAGGTGAGCCCTATATAGCTCTCCAATGCATTGGGTAACGCGAAGGAGTGAAACGTTAAGGTTTCTCCGAAGAGATTTAGGGAATATACTGTGGTGGGTATTCTAAATGTAACCAAGAGGGTTACTCCCTACGTAAGAATGTTATGAATTCCTCAAGTTACCTTTATGTCTTATGATTTCTATGATTTATTCATGATTTGATGAGGTATGTTAAAGTGCCTATGTTTTATGGGTAAAGTATGATTTCATTATTATGTATATATGAACTCATGTTTCCTTTCCATATTTTCTATAACCCTTACTGAGCTTTTTATGCTCATCCCAAGTTTTTTTTTTGAAATATTTTTCACAGGTCAAGGGAAAGTTACATGATTTGATGATAGTGTCAAGGAAGTGTCAAGAAAGAATCCATGCTTTATTTTTTTTAAAAATGTTTCCGTTAATGGGAAAAATTAATACTATATTTTATGTAACCACTTTGTTTAAATGTGGAATGTAATGCAAGTTTTATGATCTAATTCTCTAATACTCTAAACCTGAAAAGATCCTCAATGTGTAATCTTGTAATAACTCAAGATTAAGTAAGGTTTAAGGTCGGGGCCTTATACTCCAACTTTATTTTATACTAATGATAGTTTGTATCATGACACAATCACCAATATATAATGTTAAATATCATGAATATATTCTCAACATAATTTGATATTTTTCATTATAAAGTAAAAAATTTATATCTTTTATACTATCACATATCATCTATAATAACTAGATAGCCTTTATGTATACATTAGATCAGTCAATAATTTTAATAATTCATCTATGATAACCTTTATGAATCAGTGAATGTAACGTTAAATATTATAGTGCATATTGAAAAAATTTCTTGTTCTTATATTCTACTCACTGAGTACCTTTATATATCATCATTTTGACCTTTATAGATCTCAGTAAGGATTTGTGCCTTTCCCGAATATTTAATGGGAAACCCTTACATATGAAATTATAAATTTTATATATGATGGGGAGCTCAGTTTCATTTATAAGTTTTATTATTCATATTGAAATTACATATCATGTAATTTAATTTACAAGTTCCATACCTTTAAAAATATTTAGTCTTCATGTTCAGTAATGATTTAACATATTAAGGAATTAAATTTTATGTATTCCAAGCCTTTTACAACTTTTAGAGTCTAATTTTTAAAAGTCGCTTATGTATTTAGTTTGGATTCAAGGTGAGTCTTTTATATCAGTTACTTTGTCAAATCTTAAACAAAATTTCACTAAGAATTTCACCATCCTTCTCCAAACATATTTATAACATCTCAATATTTTTATGTAACTTTTAGATAACAAAAAATAAAGATCAATCACCAAAACACTACTTACAAAACATATAAACATAAAAAATCATTAAATTATTTAATTTTATTTTCACTTCCTCAACTTAACTTCAAAATCAAAAAACATCTTTATATTCTAATTTTAGTTTCTCAAGTTCTTTAAAAATCCTGACTTCCCTACTCCAGATGAATCAAAAAATATTATTTTATTTTTTTTAGTTTGAATGATTTTAAATATCATTCAGATTTATATATTAAACCTTTAGTCTATTGAAAATATATAGATTTCTCATCTTCATCATTTTATAGTCATCTTCAACTTTTGAATAGACATAAAAATATGTTCTGGAACATAAAATTCCAATTATGAAACATCAACAAATTGTTATTGCCTCACAGATATTATTACACCAATGAAACGTTTCTAAAATCTTCCAATGATTCAAAAAAATGGTTTAAAATAAATATAAAACATCCCAAAAATCCAATGGATTCTTTAATCTTCCCATTTGGATTAATTTTTATCCCCTAAAACTCACATCCCATATCATAAAATCGTTTCTTTTTATTTTGAGAAAAATTTCCTAAAACCAAACTATTAGATAAAAAAATATTTTGAGATAATTTTACCCTTATATTTAAGGAAAAATTTTCCATGTAATTTTTATGTTCCCCCTTAATCCATACAATCATTTCTATATATTTTACTTAATAAAAATTTGGATTCAAAGTAGAAACACATAACAGTTTTGAATATTTATCCCTATCTAGAAATATAATTTCAAGTAATGTGGGGAATTGAAAATTATTAATATTGGGAGGGAAATTTATAACGTGAATATTCAACATAAAGTATTCAAATATGTCCCTAGGAATAGCCTTTGTGAATATATCTTAAACTTGATCATTTGTGGGATTGAATTTCCGACTCACATATATATTTTATACTTTTGATTTGATAAAATTATATCTAATGTTAACATTTTTCTATTTAGGCTTCTTCACTTGAATATTGAAAATAAAAATTTCATGTTTACTACCACATGAAAAAATCAGTGGATTCTCAATGTATACCTTAATGTGTCTAAAATTTTCTATCATCTAGATAATTTTTCAATAAGAATGCATTGTATCTACGTTATTATCATATGTAGTTATTAATAAACTGATTTACTATTCTAATAAATCCAGATTACATTGCTCTATGTGTGGAAAAAAATATACCACGTGATTTAGATATCAAGTTGTCACTTTATCCATCTCAATAAGATTTTTTTGTCTTAATAGGTTTAGGTCATCCCTTATTCAATACATCATACAAAAATTCACAATGCATTTGATGTAAATTATAACTCTCATGGAAGCCTTAAAGTGTGATTATTTCTGGTAAGTTTGATACATTTCACACAATGTCACTCTATAGACAGTGTTAGGTCCTGGTTGATTGAGATAAAGAACACAATCTTTTAGTATTCTAAATTCCTATTGATTTTCATTTTCCCTCCAACATATTTACTCAGATTTTCCCCAACTTTAAATGGAGTAGATACCTCTTTAGAATATTCCATTCCAATATTATTTAAAAATTCATGGTCATATTTTTCTTAGGATAGAAAAATGACATTTATTTACAACTTGTAATAACAGGAAGTAACTCATTTTTTCCAGTATATAAATTTCAAAAATATGCTTAATTTTACTTTTAAATTATTAAAGATAACACTCTTTGTATCAAAAAAATATTTCATTCACATAAATAATGACAATAAGAGTATATGTGATTATAAACTACACCAAAATGATTCTATCAACCACCATTTAGTGAAATTGATCTCTCAAATATGGTATTGATAGATTTCAAGTCTCTAATTACATATTCTCATACTTTCTTCTTATTTTCATTGAATACATCCCAATAAATTGAAACCCACTTAAAATCCATATAAATAATAAAACATACTAAAAAATAGAGTATTTGTTCCCAAATTCTCCCAACTCCAATAGTTTTCTTCATAACATAATCTTTCATGACACTTATGAAATTTTCTATGAAATTATTATTACTATTAATTCATATTTCTAGATTCATTTTATTTTAACTTTGGGGAAACATCCATTCTTGAGCTATCTTTAACATCCCTTGAAATTAAACATGAAATCACATGATTTTCTCTATAAAATATTTCTTATATTTTTCCATTGGTCATACACTTTTATACACAATATATTAGACATTTTTTGATTCATAGTTGAAAATTTTAATAGAATATTTCTGAAAAACTTATCATATTTGTTCTATAAAACTGAATTTATTTCTAGTGATTTATTTTAGTAATATCTCATTTTATCAAATTTATTTTCACCTTTAATATATTTTAATTGTGTCTTGTTTAAATCCTCTGCCTTTATAACTAATTTTGTTATAAAAACATTCCACATTATGTCCTTTTTATCTACCTTCACTTTGAGAAGTTTGATATTCATAATTTAGTCATCCTCTTTAGTGTGGAATTCATCCTTACCATCATTTAAATTCTTAAAATATTCTATTATGTATTTAATTTATATTATTTTTGGTTGTTTTTTTCATGAAATTCTTCATTCTAAACTTTTAACATGTGCTCAGTGTTGGTTTATTTTACTTATTCATCACTACATAGGGTTTCTACAATATTTTAACCACGAGACATAGTGTTTCTAAATGTTTTATAACTTTTCATTTAGACTGAGTACTTTCATTAGAGGGTTATTTATACTCGCTTCTCAATATAATTCTTCTTTTTTTTCTTATTTAAAACCTATCATTAATCTCAATATATTTCATAGATTCATTAAAAATACATTTTCATTTATTTACTTGAGTAATTTATTCATTCTCATCATTTTTATACTTTCCACTTTTCTTCTTTATAAAATATACTAAAAAAATTCTCAATCCCACCACACTTAAAAAAATTTAGTGAAGTTTTTTCCTTTTATATATGATTTTTTAAGGTCTATTCTTTGTGATATGATCAATAATCCTTATATAATATTTTTCAATTTATTCATTATATTCGGATTTATTAGAAGAATAGGTTTCCTATACAATGATTTTAATCTTGTCAATGGATTTGAATTCTATCTACTTAATCAATTTTATTAATAAAAATATGGTATTTCCTCATCACATATTTAGAAAGTGGGCTTTTTAACTCATAAATAGATAATTCCTCTTTCTCTTCCAAAGTAGAAAACATTTCATAAAATCTATCAAGAAATTTTTTCATTGATTTATTTATAGTGGTTAAGACTTCATAATGTTTTCTAGAAACCTTGATATTACTAAAAATATCATTAAAAATGGTGAGTATTCATATACACTATCATCATTATAAATTTTAATAAGTTTAACCTTTTCTCTCCACATCTTTAATTTGGTGTCTTAAATTTTGAATTTTTATTTAAATGTGTTCTTAAGATTATCCTACATCTCTTTTGTAGTTTTGAGTATCATTACATTTTTCTAATATTTTTCAAATAAGGATTTTTTTTTATTTTTCATCAACATATAAATTTATTTATTAGTCGATATAATGGTAAAATCTTTATCAAGTAGTGTAAAACCCAATGTAAAATTATAAAATACTTATAGGACTTGAAGAATAATATAGGTTTCATCCTTTTCTTTAAGCTTTGAAAATCATTTTCATAAAATATGGGAACATACAAAATGTTAACAAATTAAGATTCTCCATCTTGATCTATAGTAAATATTGGATATTTCAAAGGGAAACTGATTTGTTTTAATATAATTTGAAGTTCCCTAGTAATGGGTAATGTATTTATAATAAGGGGAGATGAATAAATGAGATAATTTTTATAAATTAATAAAAGAAATTAAACACCATGATATGAATAAGTCATGATAAAATATCATTCAATCTGTCTCACACACATATATTATTGGTATAAATAAATACAAGTCATATAAGGTTTCTTACATGCCTCACTGTTTATGTGGGTTCTGACTCCTCACTTCATTTAGGTTAAGTAAATTATGCTAGTTTATAAATAGTGTATAAAAGTGATTATAATGGATAAAAAGATACTATAATTGACTAAACACTGACGCTAATAATTTTCACTTCATTGGAATCCTTAGAGAAGTTTCAATACCTAAATCCCTTTGGAAAACACTATTAGACTATAGTTTGGTCATTTTAAGATTATATCAAATCCATCTATTTTTAGCAAATTATCCTCCTAGTTTTATATGTGATAACGATCTTCAGTTTGTGCTTTAATGCCTTCATATCAATATATTATATCTTCCTCATCAATATTAGGTCCTAAAAAAATATAATATAGTCAATAGATTTTAATACATTCCATTATTCTTCTAAAGATTAAATAATGTTCCACAAATCCCTAAGAGAACGTGTGAACACACATTATTCATTGTATTCAACAACAATCCCCCACATAGTCACCAAGTAGTTCTTCTTTCCATGACACAAATGATGAAAAATAATAAAATGATCAAAGATGAGCCTTAGACCAGTTGGGGAGTTCTCTCTATGTGCATCCATGGGACCTAGGTTTGAAACCAGGAAGAGGCATAATTTTGGGTTACTAAAGACGTTACTATAGCAAGCACTTGAGCAATGTTGTGTGGGTACTATAGTAGGTACTGTTCGGTACTATAGGAGCCAGAACTATTCATCTTGGACCACCAGTTTGGTCTTGGAGCCCTTAAGTCCTTTGGTCCACCCATGACTTCATGTCATTATGACTTTTGGGCCACCTTTAAGGCCTTCAGGCCAACTCAAGGCCTCCAAGACACATCAAGGCCTTCGGGCCACCTAAAGTGCAGATGCCCAAACAAATTCTACAAGGAACCAGCGCCAAAAGAGGATTCAAGGGAAGGGAACATTCACCAGATCATAGATAATGGATTTGGAAGAATTAAAGGGTCTGGAATTTCCATCGGTACCGATCTTGTGCATATCTGCATTGGATAGCTAACCAAACAGCCATACAAATGTAGAGAGCTGATCACAATACAGATGTTGGGGAGGGGTAGTTTTACGTATTCATAGTCTATATGATTTCCTAAAGACCAATGGGTCTTGTAATGTCTCCAAGCCTTCGGTCAATGTAATGTTAGGGTTGTCCTTCAACCCTTAAAAGGGGGATTATCAAAAATGAATAGAATTTAAGGCCACTAGGCCATTCAGAAAATAGTAGAATGATCATCAGTATCAAAATATCTTTCTATCACTTTGGTACTTAGAATAATAAAAATATTATAATATTTAATATATTCTTAATAATTTTTTTCATTATATTCTTGTTATTTTATTTATTCATAAAATTATAGGAATATTTTTTATATAATTTTAATATAGAAAAACTTTACCTTAAATTGTGAAATACTTAATCCTCATTTGAAACTAATCAAATGATCTTTCTAATAAAAATATCAAGTTTTTATATTTTTAAAATATTTGAAATATTATATTTAATATCCAAAAAATATTATTCCATGATAATTTTAGTTAATTCAAAACTAATCAGATCTTAAATCATGAAATAATCACCATGACATGATATTTAATCACTTAAGGAACTACCCAACATCATCAAATTTTGGCCTCCTATAATATCATGTTTTTCTAACTAGTAATTCCTTATGAATCATATGTAATATCTTGAATAACATTACTTATTCATTAGATAAATCAATATTTTTCAAAATTAATTTTTTATAACCCTTATTAAATGGGGAATATACCCTTAAATATCAATGTGTTTCTAAGGAATTTTATAAATTCATCTATTTTTCTCTTTTATTTACTTTACTTATTATTATGTTGACATTTAAATATCATGGTGAGGATATACTCCTTGAAAATTGTCAATGAGAAACCCTTACGTATGAAATTATTACTTTTTTGGATCATAAGGAGATCCATGACTTTATAAAATTTTATTCTTTATATTTTAAACTATATTTATGTATTAGGAAATTTAAATTCATATATTCCATGACTTTTTTAATTTTTTGGTATGAAATTTTATAATTACCATTATATATCAAGGAATTTACTTTTATGTATTCCATGGATTTTCAAATTTTTGTGCGTAAATCCATAATGACTTTCATGAACTTAGTAAAAATTTAAGGTGACTCTTATATGTCAAGTAGTCTATAAAATATTCAATAATATGCAACCCTTAATTTCACCATACTTATACACAATACATTAAAATAACTCAAACAATTCAAATCAATTTGGAATAACATAAAATCAACTTAAATTATTACCAAAATAGTTTAGAAGAATATCCATCATATAAGTACTCCATGCAATAAATTAATAGAATTCATACCTAAAACTAACTTATGAAATATCATAACTTCTAGCCACTAAAATTATAATTACAAAACAACATCAAAACTTTTTAACTCTTAGGCATAACATGAACCCTCAACTATTCTCTGATATTTTTTATGTTACTTACTTTGAATGATCAACATAATCATTAAATTTATGTTATAAAACTTTTAGTTATATAAAAAATAACAAATTTATATATATTTTAATATATTTAACATCCTCTACATTTGAATAAACATATGAATTTATCTTCCAAAACATAAACTTCAAGTTCATGATAACCAGTAACTTCAGGATTCCCCATAAATAGTATTAACTCATAAAAAACATTTGTAATGTCTTTAAACTATTAAAATAAATGGAGAATAAAAAGTAAAACACATCCTCAATTATTTCAAGGGTTCTTAAACATATTTTTTTGAATAATTGTTGAGAATCCTATTCATGGGTATTTAAATTTTATTTTTTCCACTCCTTTTACCTTTTACATTGAATTATATATATATATCTAAAAACTCCTTTGAAAACCTCTCATGACAAAAATAATGGACAAAACATATCTTTCACTATTTTTCTATAGTTGATAATATGGAAAGATTATGAGAAAATATTATCTAGGATATCCTCTAATAAATATCATACAATAGAGAAGTAAAACTTTTATAAACCATTATCCACTTAGAAAATATATCTTTTTAATAGTTTATCATACTAAAAGAATAATGTTTAATATTATTATTAAAAGACTATTCCTTTGAAATTTGAAGTGCTCATGGTTTGTCTAAATTAGACAGAGACACCCATTTCAATTGACTTATTAAAAAACCTCAAGTTAAAATTAAAATAGATTGATGATTAATTTTTAACTAATATAAACTGATCCATTTAGTTTATATTAGATACATATGTTTTGATGAGATAATGAGACATGGAATAAAATTTCACGATGAATAGACATGAAAAAGGGTAGGAGGACCTAAACAGGAAAGTCCCAGACAATCTTTGTTCATTTTTTCTCTAAATGTTTTCGCCATTTTTAATAAGCGATAAAAATTATAAGCATTTCATATTTTTTATACAAGCTAATAATTAAAAAATTTATTAAATTTATTGATATATATGTATATATCTATGAAAATTTAATTGACATTTGGCCTTATGTCTAAGTGATGTGGTGGTTATTTTATAAATGTAGGTTTAATTCTCATATATTAAGGATTTGTGTGTGTATTTTATTGAGTTTGTGAGATAAATTCTAGAAATATAATAAAAAATATTGGTTTTTTGGCCAATTTCTTATTATAAAGAGGGAATATGGTGCGGGGTTGTGGGTGTGGATCTATAACTGCAAAAAATTTAGTAAAAAAACAAATGGTAAATATGTAAATTCTAATAGTGTAGGTGAAATAATGAGGACAAAAATATCAACATGGAATTATCTGAAAAAAATTATATAATCCTATGGGGCATAACATATTTATAGGGATTTTACCATATGTATATAGGGCCATAATAAAAATCTTATTTGGGATAATTTTGAAAAATGGTCCAAAATTATTAGGTATATCCCATGAAAACCCCACGGATTTTCCCAAGAACCGCATTAGTTTAGGCCCATTTTTCCATGTTTAATGATGAAATAATTATTCACAAAGAATCATAAAACCTTAATGTTTTGTATCCAAGGTTTATATGATAATATAAGTATCATAATAAAAAAACAAATTACAAAAAATAACTCTAAAAAATTATATATTAAATATTAAAATGATAGAAATTGTTTTAAAATAATAAATTTAAAAAATATTGAAAATATTTTAAGGTAATTAATAATTTGGGGGCCAAGTTTCTTTATAATTTTATGATTTATACTTACTTAAACATCTCATATTTTTAACACATTTAATTAAAATGAAAACCAATAATAATTTATGTTATATTTTTGTTTTATTATAGAATAAAATATCATCACTTATAATTTCAATTATGAATTTTTACATTATTTAATTTATAAGTTTTAGTAAAGAGTTATTAATGTTACAAAATATAAAATCAAATAAAAAATAAATATTATATCATATTCACTAAATGATTTTAAATAATTAACTATTTTAAACAAAATTTTACTAGGTTCAATTAATTTTTTTATTCTGGTTATTCTTATACAACTCAACTCAAAAATATCCCACAGGGGTCATTATAAAATAAAAAAATATTAATACACATTCCCACATTAGACACATTAAAAATTTATGGAAACAAAACTGGGTTCCAGGATATAAGCCTTCATTATAGTATAACCAATGAAATATTATATGAGATACATTATCTATAAGGATGGTTCCATGAGATATGTTTTAACTCAATGGAGATCATACAAGAAATTGAAACTATAAGGCCTATAATCCTGAAAATGATATATATGAGATCATCATACACCACTAGATGTTATAGGGATTTCACAAATCTGTGATAAAAACTCCATCGGTTTTTTGAGTTTATAATAAAAGATCATTCACTATGGTTAAGGACATCACCATTCCCAAGATCATCAAGAACAGAAGTATAACACATGTTTCTATAAATTTGTTGTCCATATAAAAAAGAATCAAGTATCTAAAAAACTCAATTACTGCTTGGGTTCTTCTTTTAAATGATTTGAATCTATGTTATTTTGACATGATATCCATTAGAATCGACTATACATGGGGTTTCTATAATTGGAGGATGACTTTGATAGGATGTGTCTTCTTTTATATCAACTTCCCTTCTAAGGGACTTAAAAGAATAGAATAGTTCTTTAGATTGGTTATACTAAAAGTAGGTATGCTTCTAATTCATGAATGGTATTCCTATTTCTAACCTTTTTAATCCCAAAATATATTTCCTTAGGTTTGGGTGATAATTTATATAATTAATTGGTTCTAATGTAATACTTTTATTCTATAGTATGTTTCCTATTTGGTTGGAATAATCCTCAAAATGGAAATAGAAACATACAATTATATATTTGGAAAATATTCTCGATTCTTAGTCTAGGTTGATTTATCATCAACAGTTTTTAATCTAGTGGGTTATCTACTAATGATGATAACATAAGTTTAAGATTTTTTCATGGGAAGATGAAAATTTTGTGTAATGTATGAACAATTATTGGGCATGTGGTCAAGACATGTAAATGGAATAGTTCTATTGTGTGTGCATTTTTCAATACATATATCCATCTATTGGTTAATTATATGAAGAAATTAAGGTCCCCAAGATAGAAAGGAAAGCATGTTATTGAATTTAATGGTGAAATGGGTCATCAGATGAGTTTTGATGAAATTATGATTGATGGAAGGTTTGATGTTGACCCTTATAATGGCTATATTTTGAAGGTTTAAAATGAGTATAAAACTTAGAAGGAAAACAAGAATTATTAGTCATCTGTTGGTCTAGAAAAGCCTTGGAATTTTGATAATGAATATTTTTCCATAATAAATATATTATAGAACCAGATGAACCCTAATGAGGGGGATATATCAGAGGATCAACTAGAATGCCTTTATAATAGCAAGGAGAATCAAAATAGTGATAAAAATTAGGATCCTAGTGTTTCTATGGTGCAATAATATGATGATACAAATGGATCTAAACTTAAAAAATATATGCATAAATAAGGGCTTTACTTATGTTTAGGTTCTCTAAAGAGAAAAATGTTTAGAATTACATTGGGTCGTTCCCTTTAAAAACTAGGAGGTCCATGAAATATTAATCTAAATTGAAGAAATATATAGTTACATTATCATCAAATATTGAATCTTTAATTTTTATAATGATATTTATGGAATAAAAAAAGAAAAATTGAATGAATAAATGCTTAATAAAGTCGATCTCAATGCTAATTTTGATAAATTGGTTGATAAGAAAGATGAAATTAAACTCATGATGTATAAGGATAGAATTATTATATTTGATACTTATATTGTTATATGAAACCTAATGTTATCTAATATTGATAATGGTATTAGAAGTAATCGTAGTTTTAACTATAAAACCCTCACCTATGCATGATCTTATTGCTACAAGAAAACATTGGATTTAGAGATGTTGTGAGTAATCTTGAATTCTATTCAAGTATTTCAGTTATATGAAAGACGTCTTGGATTTGAAGAATGTATTGAATAATAGAACTCATTACTATGTATATTTTGATATGATTTATTATTATTTCAATATATTATTTTTTAGTAAGTAATGGTTCATACCAATGTGTCTAGATTTTTTTTCTTTCAGATTGGTATTGGATTATTTCATGATGGTGGAGAGGTTTCTTGTTATATAGTTGTGATATCATAAGTCTGTTTTTGGTTATACGTTAGATATAATATTGGATTGTAATTATGGTGTTCATCTGAAGATGCTTCTTGACTATTGTATTGGGTGTTTTTTTGGCATCATTGTTATGAAATTCTGGATGATGTTCTTTGATCTTCATACGAATGGAAAAATTAACAATATCTATGTATTAATTCATTCTATAATGATATTTCGTGATCCAAATGCTACCTGCATAATTTCGACACCTATTTCCTTTCTTTTGGATTTGTTTTTTATATTTATTGGGATTTTCCCATGTGATCCCTAAATTTCTACTTGTCTCATTATTTTTTAATAAATTTCTTGGGATTATGGATTTGGATTCCAAATCTAGGGTACACATTTTCAAATAATAAAATATTATATCTGATATACACATATAAAATCAAAAGTGTATAATATATATAAAAATAATCATAAATAAATCAATATTCTAACCCCATGGTAGATACATGCACAATAAAAAAACATACAGTGGCCTCAGACCAAACTCTATAATAAATCTCATTGAAACTCAATTATCCTCTATAAAAATTATTTCCTAGATCCATATATCTATCTCTAAGATGATACATAAACCTAGAATAAAAAAATATGGTTCACCCCTGAACATAAAAAATCATTCCAAGTATAATGATAATGGGTTAGTCTAACAACCCAGTTTGATTTCCCTACTCAAATCAATTTATTTAAAACATAAGATAAAGTAGATAGATGTTCAAGTCTATAGTGAGTTTCAAAAAACTCATCTAAAACCTATGCCATAAATGATCAAAAACTAATATCATACGTTCATGTTTTTATAGAATAAATTGAAGATAAACCCTCAAGTATATACACTAGAAAAAACAGTCCAGACTAGGTCAAACCAATGTATAATTGAGGACATATAACCTCATATCACAATGAGGTATACCTTAAGGGAACTTTGGAACAATTAGAAACTATGATTTAGAGTTATTAACAAAAATAAATAAATCTCTCTCAAGATATTTTCAACTGAACAATCAGTCATCTCACTAACTGTCAATAACAAAACCTAAAATATCATGGGAAATAATGAATATATAAATAAAACTAATTACATGAAATCAAATAGGTCCAAACCATTAATTAAAACTATAATATAATAATAGAAACCAATAATGGTCTAAATAAATAAATATGGATATAAAAATATTCCCATGATAAAATAAATAGACAAAAAAATGGAGACCAACCATAAGAAACTACATAGATACCATCATTCATGGAATTCCCTATCTCAGTTACTCAACTATATCCAGAACTATCAACCAAAATACCTTTAGAGAATCTCAGGCTCAATCACATGAATCATTGGTCATCATAGGATATATATCCCACTCTATTATCATATAACACTATGACTACATATATTAAGACCTAGATCAAATATTAAGCATCAAAATACTCATTTTGTTTTGAATTATATGGTGATTCCCTTAACATGGAGATTATAGAGGTAATCAACCTACTTCATGTAAGGAACATTTTCATCCTCCAACTGATTTACCCTTATTTTCAAGATCCAAATACACCACCGTACTATTTGATGCCACTAATGGGGAATTTAATTCTATATGATTTTAAAATATATATTATCTTTGATAAATTTTATTTGTTTTATAGATTTTGATGCACAAAACTATAAACCCAACTGAATAATGATTTATTAAAATATAAAATATAATAAATTAACATATTGTTAAATGAAATTGAAAAAATAAATGTTTATGTATAAGGGTCAAATTCAATTAAGAAAATCCACTAATCTTAGATAAAAGATTGTTATTTTTTATTGAATTATGATTTTTTAAATTTAAGACTTTTTATGGATGGTATAAGTAAAATTTATTAACTAAATAAAATTAATACAATCAAGTAATGGAATTTAGGATATATTTTAGAAATTATTATAAATGTTAGTATAATAATTCTTGGATAAATGAAAATATTTTATTAACAGACATTGTATTTATTGTATATATTTTATTTAAAGGATAATTTATTTTATTTTGAGTGATGAAAATATAAAAAATTTATTTTTTATACATGTATAAAAACTAATGATCATTCATACATTTTTTTTACAATTAGTTTGAAACAAATATAAAATAATTTTAATGTACAAAGTGATAATTTACAGAAAACAATTTTTATGCGCGTATTGTGTTTTTATCATAAATATTAAATGAATTTATATTTATGAATTATTTAAATGAATATAATATAAAATTTATTGAAAAATAATGTTAAAATTTATTTAATGGTTATTACTATGCAAGGAAAGCAAGTGATTTTTGTTTTATGATTAAACTAGAATTCTATAAAAAACTATTTTGGTTTCATTCTGAGCACTTATTTTAATATTAAAATTTAAAACATATAGAAATTGAATTTGATAAAATGGTTTCCAAATTTGAAATTATAATATTCAATTTTTTAATCCCAATTTTATCTTTGGTTATAATGAATTGTTACCATAGTAAAATTTAAGTACCATGATAAGGGTCAAAAGGGGTATGATGAGGTTAAACTAAAAGATAAGGCTTTAATTATAATGGAAAAAAAATATAAATAGACTTTTTTTATTTTTTATCAACATTAAATTACCCTATATTTTAAAAAGTTCCCATTTGGTGAAACATTACTAGGAAAATGACTTAAGATTATTTTAAAACATTGGATATTTACATGGGTGTCACTCCCATCACTTATAAAGGGGAAATACATATTATTATTTATTCAGACAATTTGGTAACCCCAAATAAAAGAATAAATAACATAATATTTTCTTAAATATATTCTCTATATTCTAGAGTTATCATTTCATGAAAATACAGTCTTATGAATGCTCAAGGTGTCAGTCAAAGGAATATTTTTTAAAAAAGATATAATTTCTTCCCAAAATTCTTTAAAATTTATTTATTCTCCAACCTCATTGAAAATTATTAAATACAGCCTAATATAATCACCTATGTATCACAAATATAATTTTATTTTATTATTCTTTTATAATAAACACTATGAATATCTAATTCATCCATTGTAAAATGGAAGTTTTGCTCATGAGTTCATACAAACTACAATTTCAATGAAACGACATTTTTCATTTTCCATCACCACCTCACTTGGATGGTTATATTGATTTATTTAATTATTATATATCAAATTGTTGATATACTTGTTAATTTTTAAGGATAAATAATTAACTTCCTTCCTTTATTTCTATTTATTGAATAATAATTGAATCACTTATGTATACATACAGACTACCACCTCCATGAAGTAATGTAATTCATTTTCCATCAACATATTTAGAAGACTATAATAAAAATGTGTATATATTAAATAATAATTATCTTTATTTTTTTGTAATAATTTTTATCCATGACCAAGTTGTAGGTACCAGAAACTCTAAACAAAAACATGCAAGAAAAGTGAAATAGTTAATATCCAGATTATTGATTTTAGTATATTTTTTCAATAAATATGCCATTATAATTTATGAATAAATAATATATAGTAAGATAATAATTAATATAGTTTCATATATATTTATAATAAATATAAATATATTCTATAGTATTTTAGTGTGTATATGAAGTTATTCATGACTTTAGGTAAAATTTTATTTTACAACCTCTATTTTTATTGGGATAGATTATTTTTAAAATTAAATTAGAGGAATTGTTTGGTTTTTTCTCTTAAAAATCATATATTTTATTTTAGTCTTGTTATTTCTAGTTTTTTTCAAATATTAATTCTTTATTTTCCATCTTTGTTACTCAATATGTCTAAAATAATTTTTTAAAAAGTATAACATTATTTGTCATTTTTGGATGAGAATCATTCTCCAACATATCGATGTTCTAAAAAATTAGTTTATAAAAGTTTTACATCTAACATTAAATGATTGAAAATATTATTTTTCTTCTATACTTGAAATTGATTAATTTTCTAATCTAATCTTATTATCCTATTTGGAATGGACGATTTTGAATTTCTTCAAAAAGGTTTTAGAAGAATATTTTGAAAACATCAATGAAATGAATAGATTTTACCACCATCAAATAATTTATTTTAAAAGTTTTTTTGGTTTTAAGAAGAATATACTATTTCCACTTTTTTTGGTAATTTTTTAGTTTTTTCAAGCTGTAATAGAAAATTATATTTCATCTTATTTTTAACATTTATTTTTAATTATTTTATAAAAATATTTTTAAACTATTTTTAACTTCCTATAAGGATTTTTATACTTCATTAGGGATGTTATTTTAGGATATCATAAACTTTTATTTTCTAAATGGGTTGTGATGATGATATATTAAAGATGTTTTTATGAAATATGTTTATTTCCCAAAGGATAAATAATCTATGATGAAATGATGCAAGTTATTATGATTTTATAGAACACTTAATTATGGTTTTAAATATGAATTGGGTGGGAAAATTATATTTATATACAATTAATTGGGTATATATTTATATATCATGAGATAATATAAAAGGGAATGGGGAGTGAATCCAATCAAATATGGAATTTTATCCACCATGAATGGAAATGGAATGAGGTGTAAACTTAATGTAATATGAGACCTTTTCCACTATGTTATGATGATCTTGGTAGTGAGACATAACTAATGAAATTGATTTCTATTATTATTATTTTTCTACACACCTATGATCAGTTCTTATTCTTATGATTTGCTGTCATGGATCATTGTTAAAAATTAGTGATTTTACACTTTTATAAAACATGTTTTTTTTATGATAATATTATATGAAATGACCCAGGATTTGTGATCTATATGTGGTTGGGTTTGAATTCAATAAATCATGATCATTATCTTATATACATATTCTTATCTAATGCTAAAATATTATATTCAGTTGATGCCTTCAATGTTTTCCATTATTGTGAATCTGATCTCACCATTTATTATGTTATCATTTTCCCTTGCTTTGGAATAATGGTATTAATTAGGATATAATAAAGATGGGTATTATTTTAGAGTAATTTTGTTCTATATGTTAAAAATAATTCATTAAATAAGATTATTATGTTTCTAATATAAAAATATACTAAACCTTTATAGTTATTGGGTGTTAATTATTGTGTAATATATTAATTTTTCATCTAAAACGATGAAATATTTATGTAAGTGATGCTAGGGTCATCTGATTTATTATTAGATCAAGTTTTTGTTATTTTTAGAGAGTAGGTATTGGGGAATTAGATGGTGGAACCTATGAAAAACTATGATAAACCAAATTTTTATAGGATTAAATTAGTTTGTTGGAGGCTAATAAGAAGGTATCATAATTTTAGACATATTAGGAATGATTTTCTATATCATATTATTGGTCATTTTTATTAATATTGATTGATACGCACAATAATATTTTTGGTTTAATAAAATGATTATAACATAAATCAATGAACAATATTATTCTTATTATACATTCATGAACATGAAAATCAATGAATGTATATGGATTTACCAACTATTTCACATCTGAGTAATTTTGTTAGGGAATCACATCAATAGTACAAAAATATGATATTAATTTATCATTGAAAACTATGAATTGTACAATGATGGCATCTCAAGTCAATATCTCTTCTACAATAGATGTTTATGGGAATTTAATTCATGAAAATCTTATTTTTATATGAATATTTGAATTTGATGTAATTTTTGGCATAGACTATCTCTCTCTCTCTATATAGTCCATCATAATTCCTAATAAAAGGAATATTTGTTTGATATTATGAATAAACCTATGATCATCTATTGATATATAATCCTTACTACATATTCATGAGGATTATTTATCACAAATGGTTGGGGAGAAAATAAGAATTGAATATATAATAATGTTACATGATTGAGATGATGTATTTTATAAATATTTTCCTATCACAACTACAAAATGGACCTATGTCCATAGTTTTATAGTAATGGTTTTGAAAACTTTTCCCACATGGGGGTATAATTCCATGATTATTATCAAATCATGTCCATTTTCCTTTTTTAGATAAGAAATTTCCATAGTTTGAGTAATTCATGGATATATGTATACATATAACTGTGGTTATATAAAACCATGGAAATATGGTGAAGGGGTGAGAACCCCCATTTTTAATAGGAAATTGGATGGAACATATATTCCCACTATTTTTAAATCATGGAAATAAGTTCCCAAAGAATAACATATGTTATCAATTTGAAAAAACCATGGGGTTACATTTATCTATTTCCATAGTTTTAAAAACCATTTCAGTATAAAAAACTATAGAAATAGTTTATTATAACCATGAAAATATGATTTCATAGAAAGATATATGGACACAATTTGAAAACAAAATCATGGAATCATGTTTAAGTATATTCACATTTATAGAAAACCATGATACAAATAAATAAAATTCTTTAGAGTGAAATAGTTTTTGGAAATCATTCTATTTATAATAAAAATAAAAAATAAACTTAATATAACTAGAATCTGAGAGAAAACTAGCCACAATAGAAAAATAATCAATTTATTTAATACATTTACATCAATTACATATAAATTTATTAAAAAAATATTATATAGGTCATCCATGATGCCTATGATCCCTTATATCATCAAGAATCTCAATTTATTAATTACTGATCATTAAATAAAAGAATACTTAATCATTATGAACCATGAAAACCATAAAATGTGGTGAAATAATGACGAAACTATTTTCATCGGAGGGAAGGAAGCTCATAGGTTATTATTGGTACTCTATAGGAAAAGCCTATATTTCCCATTCTAAATCATAATTAAATTTTACCAAATATTGAATAAATTTAAATAACAATCACCATTGAAAAAAAGAACGTTTAACATAGTAGCATTTTTCATGTTGGTTCTATATAACCAACATGCAATGCCAGAAAAATTGGTTTATCACATCAGTTATTTTATAACCGACGTGACAAATCGACGAGAATCGATTTTTATGTCGGTTATAAAATAAACGATGTAAAAAATAATGAGATTAGATTTATCCTATCGGTTATTTTATAACCGACATGACAGTTCAAATTTGGGCACTTTATCACATCGGTTATAAAATAACTGACATGATAAATCAAATCTCAGTGATTTATCACTTCGTTTATAAAATAACTAATGTGAAAAAACTCCATCTATCACATTGGTTAAAAAATAACCAACATGATAAAGGATTTTCTATTTCGGTTATTAATTAACCGATATTAAAAACATAAAAAAGGAAAGTTTATTTTGTCAGTTATTAAATTAAATATGTGATAAAGATTTTAAATGATTTATCGCACCCTGTATTCTGTCATTCTGTTTTCTTTGATCACATGACCTGCGACTCGTCTCTCTCTTGTTGAAAACCTAGAATTGATTCTTTGAATTGTTCCCTCCAACCCCATTTTTTCAACATCAGTCATCATCTTATTATCATTGGATCTATCGGGTCAACTCGCAACACTCAAGTAAGCCTCACACGCCTCAGTTTCATTTTTTTTATTTTTCGCGATGCCCTAAACTTATGTTTTGAGATGTTATTTATCTATATTTGTTCATGGTATCATGGTAAGTGTCATAGTGTTCATTTATACCTTGATAAATTATTTTCTAGTAAAATTAACCATGGGACTGATATCATGAAAGTTCTACAATTTTTGTTGTTATCCTATGTGTGTTATCATGTGTGTGTGCATGTACTTTCATGTGTGTGGGGGGTGTCTAGGGGGGTTGTATAGGGGTTGGTGGCTATCCAAGAGGGTGGTGGTGTCTAGGGTGTGGAGGGTGGTGTCCAGGGGGTGAGGGGACTTTCCAAGGACGTGGGGGTGTCCAGGGGGGTCCAGGGGGTGGGGTCGTCTAGGGGGTGGGGGGTGTTTAGGGGGGTGTCCAGGGGGTTTCCAGGGGTGAGGGGCTATCCAAGGGGGTAGGGGTGTCCAACGAGTGGGGGTTGTGTCCAGGGGTGAGGGGGTTGTCGAAGGGGGTAGGGGGTGTCCAGTGGGTGGGGGTGTCCAGGGGGCCAGGGGCTCTCCAGGGGGTTGGGTGGCTGTCCATGGGAGTGGGGGTGTCCAGGGGGTGGGGGTGTCCAAGGGGATGGGGGTGTCCAGTGGGTGAGGGGTCTCTTAAAGGGGGTAGGGGGTGTCCAGGGGGGGTCCGGGGTGTCCAGTGGGTGGGGGCTATATAGGGGTGGGGGGTGTGCAAGTGGGTGGTGGTGTCCAGGGGGTGTCCAAAGGGGTGGGGGTGTCTAGGGGTGAGGGGGAATTACAAGGGGGTAGGGGGTGTCCAGGGGGTGGTGGTGGTTGGGGGTCCAGGGGATGAGGGGGCTGTCCAAGGCGGTAGGGGTGTCCTGGGGGGTGGGGGTGCCCGGGGGTGGGGGTGGGGGGCTGTCCAGGGGTTGAGGGGGGGTTTCCATGGGGGTCGGGGTGTCCAGGGGGTGGGGTGTTCAGGGGGCTGTCCATGGGGTGGGGGTGGGGTTTCCAAGGGGTTGGGGATGCCCAATGGGGATGGGGTGGTGTCTAGGGGTGAGGGGGTTGTCCAATGGGGTAGCGGGTGTCTAGGGGGGTGGTGGTGGTGTCCAGGGGGTGAGGGGGTTGTCCAAGGGGGTAGGGGGTGTCAGGGTGGGGTGTCTAGGGGTGAGGGGGTTGTCCAAGGGGGTAAGGGGAGTTCAGGGGTGGGGAGGATCTCTAGGGGGTTAGGGTGTGTCTGGGGGGTGTCTAGGGGGTGGGGGTGTCTAGGCGGGGAGGGGGTGGGGGTGGGGTTTCTAGGGGGTGGGGTTGTCCAGGGGTGTCCAAGGGGGTGTGGGGGTGTCCAGGGAGGTGAGGGGTTGTCCAAGGGGGTAGGGGTGTCTTGGGGGGTGGTGTCCTAGGGGGTTAGGGGGCTTTCCAAGGGGGTAGGGGTTTCCAAGGGGAGGGGGAGTCTAGGGGTGAGGGGGCTATCTAGAGGGGGGGCTGTCCAAGGGGGTGGTGGTGTCCAGGGGGTGGGGTGGGGTGGGGGTGTCCAGGGGTGAGGGATTATTCCAAGGGGTAGGGGGTGTCCAGGGGGTTTGGGGGCTGTCCATGGGGGTGGGGGTGTCCAAGGTGGTAGGGGTCGGAGGGTTTATAAGGGGTGGGGGGCTTTCCACTGGGGTGGGGTGGTGTCCAGTGTTGTGGGGGGATATCCAGGGGTGGGGGTATTTAGGGTTTGGGGGCTTGTCCAAGGGGTGGGGGTATCTAGTGGTGTCGAGGGGGGGTGTCCATAGGGCTGAGGGGGATGTCCAAGGGGGTAGGGGTGTCCATGGGGGTGGGGTGTATAGGGGGTTAGGGGGTTGTCCAATGGGGTAGGGGTCATCCAGGGGGTGGGGGTGTCCGGGGGGTGGGGGTTGTCTAGGGGTTGGGGGTGTCCAAGGGGGGGTGTTCAGAGGGTTGGGGGAGGGCTTTCCATCATGCCAACAGTGTGTAAAACCGTTGGGATAGTTTATACCAACAGTTTTAGGGGATATCCCAATGGTTTCAAATCATTAGGATATGTGTACAGTTTAGTAGTGAATGTACACATATTTTAATATTTAAGCTTCATATTTCTTATTTATGGAAGGGTATATTTGGTATCTAGTTTCACCAGGATGTATTCTTTATGTACCTTAAGAAGAAAGGATCCAAGATGAATTTATATTATTATATCATGATCTATATGAGAGAGACGTAATCCTAAAATGATCTTCATATAAATATAAAATTGTTATATCTAACTATATTTTCTTTTTAAAATCATTTTAATGCATATCTTTTTAAAATACGCATATGTTTGTGTTATATTTAAAAAAAAATTTACATTAAAATTATGATATTTTTCATATAAATATAAAATTGGCTTATCTTAACAAGATATATAATTTTGGTATTTTTTATAGGTAATAATGAGTTAATTTTGGATTATGGCACATCGAATGTGTAATGAATAGGAGGAAGGTCTTGATGCCCTTTTTATAATTTTCTAAACAAAATGTTCCAAGCAGCGACATTTTTTTTCTATCCATGCCTGAAATGTTTGAAGAAGTTGAAAAGTAGAGAGATAAAAGATCATATGATTTTTCATGATTTTAATCCGAGTTATAGCCCTTGTATTTGGCATGGTGAGACTAGACAGAATGTCAGATCTACTGATGATGATGATTTGCAAGATGATAACTCCAATGGAATTGAAGAAATGATTGATGATATTTCAGTAGAATAAATTGAGATAGAACTGAAAGTTGCACGTCTATATGTTGATGATGAAAAGCCATTGTATCCTGGTTGTATGAATTTTATAGTTTTTTTGGTCGTGTTATGATTGATTAACCTGAAGGAAAAACATGGATGGAGTGATAGAAGTTTTACAGAGCTACTACAATTATTGAAAGAAATTCTTCCAAAAGACAATGATCTTCTAGATTCAAATTATAATAACAAGAAAATATTATGCCCGATGGGATTGAGATACAAGAAAATACTTTCATGTTCGAATGAATTTATGATATATATAAAGGAATATGAATTTTTGTCAGAGTTTCTTAAATGTGGGACATCACGGTATAAGTTGAAAGAAAAATCCCAGGCTGATGTAGAGATTACAGAGATCCCTGCGAAGGTATTTTGTTATCTTCATATAATTCATTATTTGAAATGTTTATTTACTAATTTACATGATGAAAAATGTTTAAGATGGAATCTTGATGAGAAGATATGTGATGGAAAAATACATCATCCATCTTATTGTCCACAATGGATGAAAATTGATGAGTAGTATACTACATTTGGAAATGAAATTAGAAACATAAAACTTGGGTTTTGCATAAATAGAATGAATCCATACTGAAAACTCAGTAGTACTCATAGTTTATGCATGTTTTATTAGTAATTTAAAACCTATCTCCTGAAGTTTGTATGATGTGAAAATATGTCATTTTGACTATAATGATTTCTGGTCCCAAACAACTTGTAAATGATATTGATGTTTTCTTGTCACCATTGATTAATGATTTGAAACTTTTATGGGAGGATGGTATTAGGGTGTATTATTCTTATAAAATGGAATATTTTCAACTACATGCAGTGCTTGTGTTCACTATAAATGACTTCCTAGCATATGGAATTTTTTTGGATACAGTGTTATTGGGCATAAAGCATGTCCAATTTTTGAACAACATCATTCATAATTTCAATTTCATCATGGGAGGAAAATAGTTTACATGGTTCATCAAATGTTTTTGATTATGGATCACTCTTATAGAAGACTAAAAGGGCATTCAATAGATCACAACAATTTGATATTTCTCCAAAATCTTTATCCCATGATTTGTATTTTGAGAGGGTGAAAAACCTTCATGTGACATTGGGAAATACACATAAATCTAGTAATGAAATACATATTTGGAAGAAAAGGTCAATATTTTTTTATTTATCATATTGAAGATAACATGAATTGAAACATAATATTGATGTAATGCATGTGGAGAAGAGTATCTGTGATAGTTTTATTTGAACATTGTTAGATATTAAAGGAAAGACTAATGATGGATTGAATGTAAGATTATACTTACTATCAATGGGAATATTTTTGGATTTAGCTCCCAATCGTAATGGAAGATGAACATTTCTTCCCCTGGATTGTCATACATTATCCAAGAGGGAGAAAATTAGATTATTTCAGTGTATTCATGATATCAAAGTGCCTCAAGGTTATTCATCAAATGTAAAAAAATTTGTCTCTTTGAAGGATTTGAAGTTGATAGGTATGAAATATCATGATTGTCTCGTTATGATGCAACAACTTCTAGCAGTTTCATTTCATGGAATATTTCCCATCTATGTCAGAAAGACTATAATAAAGTTGTGTTATTTTTTCAATTCAATTTGTTACATGGTGATTGATGTGAATGCTTTGAAAATTTTGGAAAAAGGATGAGATTTCTATACTTTGTCGATTATAAATTTATTTTCATCCATCTTTTTTTGATATAATGGTGCATTTAATGGTTCATCTGGTTCGAAAAATAAATATTTGTGGACCTATATATCTTTGTTGGATTTATCCTTTTAAATGTTATATGAAAATATTGAAGGGGTATGTTAAGAATCCATATCAACCTGAAGCCTCCATTATTTAAAATTTTATTTCTTAGGAAGTTTTGGAGTTTATTAAAAGCTACTTTTATATGTTGGGGAACATAAGTTTGTCTCCATATCACCATGAATGAGTTAATAATGAGGGAAATGGAATTCATGGCTTGAAAGTCAAATCGTTTTCAGCTGAATAGATGAAGAAGGTAGAATTATACATCATGAATAACATAGCTTATGCTCAGCCGTATATCACATTGCTTATTAATGAGTGGAAACAATGTCATCCAAATAAGAAAGAAATGTGGACTTTAAATGAGCACAATTGTCACGAACCATCCTCAGGGCCCGTTCCGTGACTACCCCAAGCCCCCCTTCCATAGGCCAGGGGCTGGCGACTAGCACCAAGGCGTAAATCCTGGAAAAAGGGAAGGCATTGCCTTTGTAAAGTAAACCACAAACACCACAGAGCAAGCAGGCAGAAGTAAACACTAAGTAAAAACTGGTACAACAGTAAGTGCGGAAAATTAAGTGCAGAAAAGTAAGTGGGCAAGAATACAAACCCAAATTGAAAGTAAAGTACAACTCGAAAGGGGAAAACAGCAACTGAAAGTAAGCCACAGTGTCGAGTCGTCCTCTGGAAGTCCCACCTGAAGGGTGGGTAAAGATAGCCTCTACTGCTCCTCGGGTCCAGCCGACCGCTCCGAGTACGTCCCGCCCAGTGGTCCACCTCCGGGTACCGTCCTACTCCGCAAGCCTCCACCTCGATCAGTGTTGTCCGTCGTCTGCAACCAACACAACGTAGTGCGGGCATAGCCTGTGCAGGGGTGAGTATAAGCTACTCAGTAGGGACCCCGAGACCCCCTTAAGGTCTCCCAGAATCCACAAAGGATAAACCACAAAGGAAAGATACAATCACGAAGTAACATCCGACACCGCTTAGGTATATGCCCATACATATACCTAAGTCATCAATTCTCGTTCGGCTCCAACATCTGAACCCAATTACAACCTAGTCCACACCAGAAAGCAAAACGTATACCCACACAGAGTAGCACAACACAATCCACAAAGGAAAGCAAAAAGGATTCAGCTCACACAGGATACTTCTTTGTATGACGATAAAGATGACCAGATATTTCCACTGATTCATCTAAGCCATCGGACCCACAAAGGATCGATAGGTACTAACCCCCACAATGACCCAAAAAGGATATGACCCACAAAGGATCGATAGGTAACTAACCCCCGCAATGACCCACAAAGGATCTGACCCATACAAAGGATCGATAGGTAACTAACCCCCGCAAAGACCCACACAAGATCGAACCCACACAGGATCTGTAGGCGCTGGCCCACACAGGACCGCTGAGCGCTGACCCACACAAGATCGGACCCACACAGGATATGTAGCACTGACCCACAAAGGATCGCTGAGTGTTGTAGTCATCGTCGAATCCACTGAGGATCTTTGTACAGTCGTTGTCGTCACAGTAGCAGTCGCAGCCAGCTCTAGGGTTCCCGCACACAGCAAGCTCGTTCGGGAGGGTCCGCTCCATGAGCCGAGAGGCTGATACATCAACAGACACATAGTCCAGAGTTGATGTATCCAAAAGTTCCGTATCGTCAACAGGAACTCAATGTCGCAGACGGCCCGTCAATCGGACGCCCGGTCTCAGAGTAATTGGCTTTTTCGTCCCAGGGGTTCGGTTGGTTTTTAAGGAAAAACCAACCCGACCATACTCCATCTGCGTCCAAACCTCGGGCAGAGTAAGCCAAAAGATCCGTCTCAATTAGAATAATTCAACGAAGTCGACGGCACGTCAAACGGACGTCTGAAGCTCAAGATATGAGTGTTTCCGCTCTGAGGGCCCGGTTGGTTTCGTGTACGAACCAACCCGGCCAAACACAAAGTATTCTGAAACCTTGAGTGTGATATACCGAAACGACCGTCTCGATCCAAGGACAACATCTCCCCTAACGACGCGTCGTTCGGAGGCCTGTAGCTCAAGTTACGAGTAAAAGACCAAAAAGGTACGAAAACGGGGGGTCTGGGCTCGGACCGACCCCCCCTGGGTCGGCCCGAACCGGGGCGACCCGACCCGGGTTCGGGTCCAACCCGGTTGGGCATGACCCGGACTGGCCGGGGCGGCCCAGCCCGGCTTGGGTGCGACCCAGCCGGTGGGTCGGCTAGGCTCGGCTCGGCCGAGCGGCCGAGCAAGGGAAATCGTGGGGGCGTGCTGCCCCCGAGTGAAGTGAAGTTGCGGCCCCGCATGGGGCCGCCCTCGCCAGCAGACGTGGCCGGGCCGCCGCATCCCGCTCCTCCGGTCCCACGCGGTCGCGGAACCATGCTGTTGCCGACGCGGCTTCAGCCACGGCGGGTCCGTCCGGCGGGGCACCGGGGCGCCGCCGCCTCCGGCCGCCGGTGGTCCAATTCCATTTTCGTCTGCACCGTAGCTCATCTCGGGTCCCGCTCTTCACTGCGGAATCAACAAATCGTCTATACAGCACGCTTTATCATCATCCTCCGTTCCACACACCAAGAACAAAAGGGCGGTGGGTTCGGACTTTTTCGTTGGTCCGCACCCACCGCTTTAGCGGTTTGAAACAATACCATAAATCCCAGCAATCGATAAACCTCGACCCGCAATAATAATCCATGGACTAACTTGTTAATTGGTTGGTCTGCATTCTTGCCTTGGAGGAAAACAAACATGGGTATTATCATTTTCAAAACTACCCCTACCTCGTCGTAGTCGTCGGACGAGTACTTCGCGGAATTGACTGTCACGGAAGAAGATGATCGTCGCGTCGTGGAAGGGCGTCGCGTCGTCGCGGTATACATCATCGCGTCGACGATCTCTGAGGCTTAAAGAAAACACACAGATTTTATTTCATGAAATAAATCTGTGTTAAGGATAAAATCCACAAAGGAAATTTAAAAGTTCTGAAATCTCCTACCTCAATCAGTTGATCGAAGATTTTTCGCGAGAGGAGAAACGTCGCAGAAGAACGTTGTTTCGGTGCGGATGTGCGTCGGGTTACGCTGTTCCGCCAGGACGCGTTCGCGCATGCACCCGTCAACCCGAGGGGATGGGTGCGCGGCTTGTGGTCCCGCAGTCCCGCTTTCCAAGGGCGGGCGACATTCGTCCCTTATTCAGGGGTGTCTGCTCCTTGATCGAAACCGGGATGATGGGATGTCGGCTCCTCCTTCCTTGGACGTCTCCTCGGAACTCGTCGCCTAATCCGGGTCTCCCTCATAGACTTAAGAATGTTCGTGAATCTCGTTCCCAGCGCCATATCTTCATGGACACCGGTTAATTACGCTGCTTCCGCCCGGACGCTCCAAGGAGTCTGGTCGGGGCAGCAACCTGCGGTGAGAAGGCCGGGTGGCTCTGGGTGCTGGGGGCGTGTCGTAATACTGCGGCTCTGCACGTCTGTCTTCCGTCCCTAATAGGGCTTCTCGAAGGCATGATGGCCTGAGGCATCCCGCACTGGGTGCGGGGAACTGTGTCACCTGAGGTTTTCCTCAGCTTCCCATGTTTAACACGGGGTATGCCGCGAGTTTAACGTCCAGCGGGGACGGCATCGGACCGATCAACACGAAAAGTGGATCAGATGACAGAACCCCTTGCGGGGAACCTCCGACGCTGGGGCCAGCACATGGGCGGCTTCCCAAGTAACGTGGAGTGGAGTGAAGTGGCATGACCCCACCGGGATGTGGCGGCCCGGGTAAGGATCAGGATGGATGATGGAGTGAAGAGCTTGGACCCCGGAGGGGCTTCCTACGTACCGCGCGTTAGCACGGATCAAAGTCAACGTAGTTCGGGTATACAGTTTAACGTCATGCTGGACGTTGGAAAGCCGACTCACGAAGAGGTCGAGGCCGCCGGGCGGAGGATTGAACCGAACCACCTCGCACAGAGGGGGATGGAACGGCCGGGTGGATCACAGTTTCACGTCATGCTGGACGATAAAAGGGGAAATGGAAAAGGGGGGCTGTGGGGAGGCACCGCGGAGATACACACGGGTAGTCTCCCACAGGGGCGGATTCATAGGTGAATCGACGCAAGCGTGAACCCTGGAGGGGTCCACTGATGGACGAACCGACGTAAATACGACCGGGACGACCAGGTGGTGGGCTTGGACCTCAGGGAGGCTTCCTACGTACCCTGTATAGAAGACAGGGATCAAAGTCCACGTAGTTTATTCTGTCAGGACTTACGCACTTGAGGCAGCCCGGATGCGGCAAAACTCAGTTGGAAGGGACTTGGACCGAAAGCAAAAGACACCTCGATCCCAGTCACACCCTCTACTGGCTTCGGCAGTGGGGAGGCGCAATGGAGATACACATGTGCAGCCTCCCACGAGAAACTAGGGGTTTGTAATACCCTGCCCCGTAGGGAAAAGCCGCTCCCATTAAATCGTCCCAAAAGGGGGACAATCCCGACATCCCTGCAGAGACGAGCGGGTGGGGGCCACATCCAAACCGGGGGAGACCCTGCGTGCGAGGCACGGGATCGAATGATGCGGACGGTTTAGCGTCTTGCCAGACGAAGTACAGTTTAACGTCGTGTGTTGAGGACAAAGCGGACGGTTTAACGTCTTGCCGGACGAAGTACAGTTTAACGTCGTGTGTTGAGGACGAAACACTTGGCAGTTTAACGTCTTGCCGCGCGGACGATGGTGCAGTTTAACGTCGTGTGGGACGTAAACGCCTGGCAGTTTAACGTCTTGCAGCGCGGACGTGGCACAGTTTAACGTCATGTTGGACGTATGTGCAGTTTAACGTCATGCGGGACGATTGCGCAGTTTAACGTCATGCTGGACATATATGCAGTTTAACGTCATGCTGGACGATAATTGTCGCTGATGGGTCCGTGTCACTTCGCACGAGCCTGGAAGGCTGCACGGGAAGACAGCGCACGGTGCGGGCACCCAGGATGAGGATCATCGGGCGCCACGCAGGCGGGTACCCTCAGGGGGTCAAGGGAGGCGACCCTGGCGGATTGCGCGCAAATGAGGAGCTTTGCGCGCAAAACCGCGGGTCGGCGCGCAAACTGGCGGGCTGGCGCGCAATTGGGCCAGCGCTTCGCGCGCGGATGAGTGGGATTGTGCGCACCGGGCTTCGGGTAGCGCGCGGGGGCAGCGGCTCATTCTCTAACGAATGGCCACTTTGAAAATGGGGGGTGCGCGCAATCGGGTCGGATTGCGCGCACCCGGGGGCAATTGCGCGCAAGAGGCTTCTTTTGCGCGCAAAGGCCTTCGGGTTGAAATTTATTCAAAGGAAAGGAGCCAAGGGGATTGCGCGCGAAGGCGGACCCCAAGGCTCTATTGCGCGAAAGAAAGGAGGTTACCTGAAGATCGTCATTGCGCGCGGAAGGGGTCGGATTGCGCGAACGAGCGACGCTTCGGATTCTGGCAACCTTCAAAACGTCGGGGGTCGCCTTATATTTATAGGCAACCCCGGGCGCGGAATCCGGTCTCGGGCGCGCGATTCGCTTCGCGGGCGCGGAATCAGGACTCAGCGCGCAAAGGCGCCGCGCAGGCCGCGGGCGCGCAAAATAGCGCGCCAGCCCAGCGCATTGCGCGCATCCCGGGAGGTTTGCGTGTCGTGGCTCAACTTTGCGCGCGGGCCTCTGAAATTTCGCGCAAGTCCTCCGGGCCCTCCGGAACGTGCCTCTGACTCCAAATATCACTTCGCTTTCCGCATCCGGAGCTTCGTTTGGGAACAACGGACTTTTCCGGCGTCTACAAAAGCCCCCCCCTCAGAATTTGATCGGCGAGAGGTCGCAACGATCGGGTTCCGAGGGAGACGCCGAAATGCCGAAATCCTGGGCTGCGCGGGACTTAGGCGCGCAAAAAGGGGCGCCGGGCGCGAAATTTGCCGCTGCGGTCGCGCAAAGCGCTTTCCGCGCAGCGCGGACCCCGGCCTTGCCTATAAATAGGGGCCCTGGGTCCCGCGTTCCGTACTCCGGCCTTCCGCGCGATAAGCTCCAAAGCTCTCGTGCGCGAAATTGCCTCTTCCGGTCGCGAAATTCGCCCGATCGGCGCGCAAAACCATCGGGATTTCACCTGTTTTTGTGCGAAAACCCGGAACTTTGCGCGACAGTCTTCCCAATTACGCGCCGTCCACTTGGATTGCACGCCAACCTTCAAACTTCTCTACCAGCCTCGTCCGATCCCGCACGCTTCATTCCTTAACCCGCACGACTCCCGAAACTTCTGAGATGGCTGCGCACAGAGGAAATGAGGGGGATGCCGCCACTCGCAGGGCTGAGATGGCGACGAACGAGGAGGTTTACGGAGCCAAGGAGATTGTTTCCAACAATCAATCCTTGTTCGACTTACTAACGCCGGCCCAGAAGACATATCCACTGTCGGCATCCTAGATGAGGTTCTTGTGCCAGGGTTTGAGATTGATGCGCCACGGACCTGGGTGACCCGGGAGGACGAGCTTCTCCGCTATAACATCACCAACAATGGGCATCCTGCCAGGGAGACCAGACACTTGGATGTCTATGTCCTGAACCCGAGGACGCGAACCATTGATGGGGGTGAGCCTACTGCGGAGAATTCTCCAGCCCTCTACTCGAGCATATATCGCCAGAGCGTCACGGACGACACCAAGGGCTGGCTGAAGGACTGGGACTTGCGGTCTGGGGGCAACTTCACCAGTGAGTGGGCCTGGGCGTTCTGGGTACGCCACACTTGCGATCACTTCACAGAGGAGCTGCGGTACATCGGCCTGTTCGAGGTGGTGTGGACGTCGCAGTTCCACTTCTACCAGCAGTCCGAGCTCGGGCCGGAGCTGTTCACCCGATGGTCTCCGGATACCAACACCTTCCATCTTCATCATGGGGAGGTCGGCATCGGTCTCTGGGACATCCACTGCATCGGAGGTATCCCGCTGGAGGGCTACCAATACGATGAGTTCCTGCCACCGAAGAACACCTAGGAGGACAGGTCACGGACTCCCATCCTGACCTGGCATCTGCTTGACCTGGCTACGCAGCGGCTCGGGATCAAAGACTTCCAGAAGGACATAGCCTACAAGGAATGGTTCGGCCAGTTCTTGGAGCATGACCCGGCAGTCAAGATGCCAGGCAGGGGGAAGCGGTGCCCGACCGCAGCTCAGAGGAGCCGGAACGGGTCGTACTGGCGGGTCCTGGAGACGGGTGACTACCGCTCATGGGGGTACCGCGTCATCGAGGCCCGGGACCCAAATGTCCGGTACGCGGCGTTCCTGGCCGCCTTTCTGAGTGGGTGGCTCCTGCCAGTGCGGGACGCGAGAATGGGCGTTCGCCCGGCGACACTGGCGATGGCAGGCGCTATGGCCGCCAACAAGAGATACAACCTCGGGGTCCCAGTGCTGGCGAGGCTGTATGCCATCCTGGGACGCATCTCACAAGGGGGGTCGCCACGAAGGATCTGTGGGCCCTTTCAGTTCTTCCACGGCTGGGTGGCTGCTCACCTCGGTGGGTACACGTTTCCGAACGCCATCATTCCTCCGGGCAACGGCCTGCGACCCTCCCTGCTGAACATCGCGGGGGTCGCTCCGATGACCCTAAGTGAGGAGGGCGTGCGGATCCGGATTGGCAATCATGCCAACTTCAACTTCAGTCTGTTCCCCACTCCCGTCGGCCAGATGATCGACAATGGGCAGGGTCCGCTGGAGCAGCACGAATACTTCCTGAACATGCGGGGCGGGGTGCTCGTGGCTCGGATCGACGGGAAGGTGATCTGCGAGCCTTACGTGCCGACCCGGTTCGCCAGGCAGTTCGGGTGCCTTCAACGGATGCCGAAGAGGGTATTCACTGCTGTCCGGGAGGAGACGAACCCCGGCATCCTTCGCCAGATGTGGCTGATGTTTGCCGCTTTCGGCTCTGGCGACGTCATCACTCTCCCTCCTACCGGAGTTGACGCAGGCTTGGCAACCGAGTACGCCGAACACTGGGCCATCGCGTACCCCGAGGGGCTTTTGCGGAAGCTAGTTCGGCGGCTTGAGGTTACCCGTGCGGAGACCGGGCGTCAAGGAAGGAGGCAAGGCGCCGCCACATGGGGGAGAACGGAGGCGCGCCAAGCAGCGGAGCCGGCGCGGGCAGGGACTTCGGCGGCGGGCACATCGCGAGCTGCCGCCACGACCTCAGCGCCCAGAGAGGGGGCACGTGCGGTGGTCGACGAGCGGCCCGGGAAGCAGGTGAGACGTCTGCTCGAACCCTCCCATGATGCGGTCTTCCCGGCGCTGTGGTCGGCCTGGATGACTCTGCGGCAGTCACTGGGGACCAACGCTATCTGGCGAAAGATACTCAGAGAAGGAATCTATCTGCCAGAGGTCGGGCGCCTCCAGATTGCCGACAGAGTGGACTTCAACCGGCAGTACGCGTATCTGACGGCCATGGACGAGTACGCGCGCCAACTTGGTCAGCGTGCGGAGCCATCCCTCCTGGTGAAGGTGATGCTCGGCCTCGAGCCCGCTCCAGAACAGATGCCGCCGGAAGAAGATGACAGTAACGACTCCGAGGAGGAGGAGGAGACGGGGGAGGATGAAGGCTCCGAGGGAAGGTCCCATCGGGGGAGCCCACGGGAGAGCGGCGAGGTGGCCAGCTCTGACAATGTTGACGTCACTGAGCTCCTCGAGGTCCGCTTCCATCCCTACTCAACCTGCTTCATCCATTCTCTTATGCAGCTTCTAACCCGTTTCCCCACCTTTCTCAGGAGCACACGGATGTTGGCCAAGCGTCCTCAGCAAGAGTAGGGGAGGCGCCGGCAGGACAAGGCGGGGGCCAGACACCCATCATTGAATTGGCAAGCGCTGAGGGGTCCCCTGCTGCAACTGTTCCTGTGGCGGCCGGGATAGCGGAAGATGACGCTCCGAACTCCCGTAAGTCTCCCTACTTTACTGCTGGTGCTTGCCGTTGACGATCCGTGACTAACCATGGCATGCTCTGTGCAGTGATCTCAACACTGGAGGCTCATCAGGTTGCCAAACCCGGGCCATCCACGAGTGGACCGGTGGCAGACATGCCGCCTGCTCCGGAACAGACTTCCCAAACCGAGCCGGCCCCACCAACTGCTGATCAAGGGGCTGCGGACGTCGGCGGTGCTGCCATCGGAGAGAGGTTGGGGGCTGACGAGGGTGTCAGCGCCGCTGGGGAGAGAGAAGAAGGTCGCCCGGATGTTGGGGAACCTATCCCTCGTGAGGACCTCCCAGGGGCGGACCCTGCAGCAGACCTGCTGGCTGCCTTCCCTGTCTACCGGCCTGCCGATCCCGAGGAGATGGACGACTCAGACACGGAGGCGGTCGAGGAGAGCCGGATAACGCGCCGTAGGGGGTGGAAGTGCATCCAGCGCTTCCTCAAGCGAGACCCGTCGGAGTGGCTGGGGCGCATGGGATCACTTCAAACCTGGCTGCGCTTTCTGTGTGCCGGGGGAGCTGATGCTCAACGCCTCCATCTAACGGTCCGTGATTTCATGGCCGAAAAGGTGCGCGAGAGCTGCCGGCGTGCCGACGTCACACAAAGTCGGGACATGTCAGAGAGCACGTGGGCGCTCCTCGCGGCGGAGCAGGAAGTCCAGCGCCTCGAAGGGTAGGCGGCAGAGAAGGAGGCCTTCGTCGCAACGTGTACCGAGCTTGTGGAGCAACTAGCAGCCCAGCTAGTTGACGCCCAGGTACAGCTGACGGAGGCGGGCCAACAGATGGTCACAATTCAGGTCGAGCGGGAGCGTGCGCAGGCCAGAATCGACGAACTGCGCGTTGCGACCGCCGACGAAGAGAGGGCACGCAGAGAGCGAGAAGCAGCTCTGGAGGCCACCAGCCAAAGGGTAGCGGCATTAGAAAGACTCATTCAGCACGCTAATCCCTAGGGGCTTTGTTTTGCCATTCCCAAAACATTTGCTTCCGCTACTTTGATCCATTTGTATGAATCGACACATTTATCTGCATCTTTTGGCTTAACATGCTCAACCACAATTCGTTGTCTTGCGGGAGTGTTAACCAAGCATCAGGCATCCATAATCGGGCCTGGATTTCTGGAGAAAAGAGGGAGGTCATTCCTAGGAAAGGAGACCTCAGACCTAATCAATGTATCATCCCCCCAACTTGTTCCAACACACGAGCGGGACAACGCTAGGGGCGTTGAGATTTTATCCGAACATAGGGAAATGAGAAAGGGTGAATCGCGTGTCCCGAATCCGGACATCCACAACGATCGGCCTTCCAGGAAATGCCCAAGACGGTAGGCGGACAGTGGATCGACCATAACAACTGCAATAGACGGGCCGAAAAAAGGCCATCATCCATATTGCAGGAGGCGGACCACATGTCATCATGAATGCCGCTTTGGGGTTCCTTCAGACACAAGGGTGGAAATCCAGATCAACAGGGCATGCGAAGCGTGGGGCGAAGTGACGATTTGTTCGGACAGAATCCAACGCTCTCAAAATTGCGCCACCGTGGGGAAAGCGTATTAGGCGGATGCACTAATCTGGCCGTGAGTCACCTCAATTCTCAGACAGTACCCCTCTGACGAGGAAACCGTCGCTTCCCATCCTTGTGATGGGGCATCCCGAGCTGAATCGGGGAGAATATCACAACTGCACCACTCTACCCGAAGTCAGGCCAGACGGCCGGCGACGAGGAGGGGCGGGACTTAACGATCCCTGAGGCTGGACCCGAGTTGAGATGCCCGGGCGTTCCTACGTACTCCATCAGGCTGGAGATCAAGCCACACGTAGTTCTGAGAGTGCAGTTTAACGTCATGTAGGACGTAGGACCCCATTTGGGGAGATCTTAGTTTAGGGTCGTAGAGCTCGGACCATAGGGGTAGATCTTAGTTTAAGGTCTTAGAGCTCGGACCGTAAGGGCTAGATCTTAGTTTAAGGTCTTAGATCTCGGACCATAAGGGGGGATCTTAGTTTAAGGTCTTAGAGCTCGGACCATAAGGGGGGATCTTAGTTTAAGGTCTTAGAGCTCGGACCATAAGGGGGGATCTTAGTTTAAGGTCTTAGAGCTCGGACCATAAGGGGGGATCTTAGTTTAAGGTCTTAGAGCTCGGACCATAAGGGGGGATCTTAGTTTAAGGTCTTAGAGCTCAGACCATAAGGGGGGATCTTAGTTTAAGGTCTTAGAGCTCGGACCATAAGGGCTCAAAGCACGCCACATCGTGGTCATATCCCCTGGATATGCAAAGATGCACTGAGGGATAGTGTCAAGAGCGTCGAGGTTTCGCCTGGCCGGAATGGGAGGTGGAAAATTTGAATCATGCGTCCATTCACTCAAGGACTAGGGGCACCGGAGTAACGATATGGGAGTACTGCCGACCGTGGCGGAAAAGCAGCATCTATATCGCACTAACCGTTGATGGAATGAGGCATCAAACGAGCATCGACCGCTCAATCGCAGGATTCATATCGATTTGCTGCCCGAGGCCATTGGGGGTACCGGCCCGAGTCGGTGGGAGAGCACTGAGGCATTGTGTCTGAACCGTTCACGGGGGCCCCACCCAGGGCATAGACGATGGGTCCGAATGAGAGGGAGCACGAAGCCTGAAAAGTGGAAGGAACCTGACCAAGCTGAACCTGACACTCCTGGCAATAAACCAGAGTACTCTTGACACCGGTGGACCACGACAAGGGGTCGGGGAACACGCCTTGAGGGTGACCTGAAGGCGGCGGATTCCCCAGAGAAGGGGGGATCTCTAAGAGGTGGGGGGCTGGACCCGAAGTTTCAAACATCCGGGCGTTCCTACGTATCCCATAAGGATGGGAATCAAGCCGCACGTAGTTCTTAAAGCGCGGCGCAACACAATCGGGCACCAGCGCGGGGAAGAGTGCGGGTCTGACCCTCGCACATAGAAGGAGCGGCATTTGATATTTCTTGTTTGTCCTTAAAGATGAACGGTTTTTCTTTGTGCGGCGACATGCCTGTGATTGAGAAATCTCTGGCGTCGCCACAATAATCAAGCCATGGAAGGCATTGATGAATGGCGTGGTCATTAACCAGCGCCCAACATGAGTGTCCCCTGAGGAGGACATCACGATGCAGTGCCGTTTCTCGTCGGGCGGCCAAGACGATCACAGTTTACGGTCGTGTGGTAGGACCATGGGGGAATCCGATTATCGCGGTACGGCGGACACGGCGGAGGTGGGAACATACCCAGGTCTGCGGTCACGCACGATTCCAGGAGAAGAGTCTTGGGATAGGGGTCTGCGTATGTCCATCACCCAAGGGGCAGAGATGCTAGCCTCCAGATATACTGGGCCCAGAACGCGATTGTTCGAGCGACTCCCTCCTCCTTATGGGGACGAGGGTCCAGCTACGCACGGCCCTTAGGGAGGATATCCGCATATATCCTTGGTGCTCAGATCATGGGAGCCTCGAACAACATCATTACCCTGGTTGGTCTGCCTAACGTGTAGAGGTGTACTGGAGGTCAGTATGAAGAGAGTGTCGAGATTCCACTACAACGCATAAAGGCGGAGTGTGATGAGGACTGCGCAACCAATGTTCAGAGCCTGAAAGAGCCGACATGGCGATCAAGGATGTTGCTGACGTATTCGCAACACAGCATCCGATCGCGTCAGCCTAAGACGGGGCAAGCAAACGAGCATCAACCGCTCAATCGCAGGATTCATATCGATTTGCGGCCCAAGACCCGCCGGTAAATCGACCCGGAGCGGTGGGAGAGCACTGAGGCATCGTACCCAAGCCGCTAACGAGGATCCCTTTGAGTGAAGGCTCGAACAAGAGGAAGCGCGAGGCCTGACAAGCAACACAGGACTTGTCGGGATTGAATCTGACACTACGAGTCATAGACCGAAGTACCCAAAACATGTTAACAGATCTCCGGAAAGGGTCGGAGGACTCACCCTGAGAGCAACCAAAAGAGGGCAGATCCCCATGATCAACCAAGAGACGGGGCTGGACCTGAAACATAAGCGTCCAGGCGGTCCTACGTATCCCATAAGGATGGGAATCAAGCCATATGTAGTTCTGGAGAGGCAGTTTAACGTCATGCAGGACGATGAGGGGTGTGAGGTCGTCCCGCACACGGGGGAGGCGTACAGCGCGGCCAGTAGACCGACGTGAATGAGGACATAATCCCCCGCTCACGCGATACGCCTCGCACAAAAAAGAAGGGGAACTTGGGCCAGAGGCCCAACGCGGGATAGAGATTCCCGGGAAATGAGGCTGGGCCTGAAACATAATGTCCAGGCGGTCCTACGTATCCCATAAGGATGGTAATCAAGCCATACGTAGTTCTTGAGAGGCAGTTTAACGTCATGCAGGACGATGATGGAAAAAGAAGGGGGGAGCAAAAGGCATCCCCAAACGTGGGGGGCGTACAGTGTGGCGAGAAAACCGACGTAAATGAGGACATAATCCCCCGCGCACGCGATACGCCACATACCCAGAGGCAACTGGACCAAGGGCCCGGAATGGGATGGAAATTCCTGAAGGATGGGGCTGGGCCTGAAACATGAATGTTCAGGCGGTCCTACGTATCCCATAAGGATGGGAATCAAGCCGCACGTAGTTCTTGAGGGGCAGTTTTACGTCATGCAGGACGAATGCTGAACAGTTTAACGTCTTGTAGCTCGGACGAATGCAGTTTAACGTCGTGCAGGACGAAGCACTTGGCAGTTTAACGTCTTGCAGCGCGGACGAATGCTGAACAGTTTAACGTCTTGTAGCCTGGACGAATGATGCTTGGCAGTTTAACGTCTTGCCGCGCGGACGTATGCAGTTTAACGTCGTGCAGGACGTAGGCACACTCAGACAAAGTACTGCTTGAGGAACCTAGCGTTGGTGGGAGGAGTGACACGCTCACCATCCATAGTCGCTAGGGAGTACGCGCCATTGGGATAGACCTTGTGGACAACAAAAGGTCCCTCCCACTTGGGCTCCAACTTGGGCGGCTTCCTGCCGGGGCTCATTGGCGCTCTTAGGGCTAGCACTAGATCACCCTGCAGGAAGGAGCGGAGGCGAACCTTCTTATTGAAAGCTCGAGCCATTCTGCTTTGATGCCTCTCCAAGTTGTGCAAAGTGCGAAGTCTATTCTCATCCAGTGCTTCCAACTCGACTAGACGGGCTTCAGCGACTCTGTCCGGCGCTTGCTGGTCGTAGACCGCAGTGCGCAAGGACGGCAACTGGATCTCGATGGGCAGGACGGCCTCAGCTCCATACACCAGGGAATAAGGGGTCATCTGGGTGGAATTGCGAGTCGTCGTCCGATAAGCCCAGAGGGCGTTGGGGAGATTGTCCGGCCAACTCTTCTTGTTCTGACCAACCATCTTTTGCAGAATGTTAGAGAGGGTTTTGTTAAACGCCTCGATCTGTCCATTCGCCTGCGCATGATAGCGAGATGTATGGTTCGATCGAATGTTATACTTGGCGTACAACTTCTTCAACTCGGCTGCTCGGAAATTGGTTCCGTTATCCGTGAGGATAGCGTGAGGCACTCCAAATCGACAGATGATGTTGGAGGTCACGAAGTCAGCGATCGAACAGGATTTGACCTCTCCGAGCGGAATCGCTTCTGCCCATTTGGAGAAGAAGTCCGTGGCGGTCAGAATGAACTGGCACTGGCGAGTTGTCGCCGGCGGGTAAGGTCCCACAACGTCCAGTCCCCAGACTGCAAAGGGCCAGGAATACCTTGTGGTATGGAGAGGCTTCGGCGGCCGATGCACAAAGTTCGCGTGAACCTGGCACGCATGGCACCTCCTGGCATACTCGATGCAGTCATGGATCATAGAGGGCCAGAAGTATCCCAACCTCCGAATCTGGTGGGACAGCTTCGGCCCAGTCTGGTGGGCGCCACACGAACCAACATGAATCTCTTGCATGACTCGTGGGATCTCAACTCCCTGAAGGCAACGGAGGAGAACACCATCAAATCCGCGTTTGTAGAGGATCTGCTCCAGGCCGGGACTGCTCTGGAGGACGAACTGCGATGCGCGGCGTCGAAATCGCTCGCGCTCGGCCCGATCCGATGGAAGAATGCCATGTTGGAGGTACTCAACCAAAGGCATCCTCCAATCAGGGGCTGATCCGACTGTCATATCTGGGGTACTCGGGGCTCCGGGCATAGGGGCAACCGTGGTGAGATTACTTACCAACGGGCCGCGATCTTCTTCCGAGATAACGGGAGCGATGAGCCTGCGGCGCGCCACGCGGACGATCAGGTTGTCCTGTTCAGGCTCCGCAAGTGATGCAGCGAGGCTGGCCAAAGCATCTGCTCGACCGTTCTGCGACCGGGGAACATGGACAATTTCCGGCCGAGAAGGGAACCGGGCCATCAGAAGGAGGGTGCACTCCAACAATGGCACAAGTTCCGGCTTCCTGACAACGTAGTCGCCATTGATCTGCTTAACGACCAGCTCGGAGTCCCCTTTCACGCATAGACGGGGCACGTCGATCTCGAGAGCCAACTCGAGGCCGGTGATGAGGGCATGGTATTCCGCCTCATTGTTGGTACAACCCTCTGACAACAGGAACGAGTATGGCAGCACGGCTCGCTCCGGGGTAATGAAGACGATGCCCAAGACCACTCTGTTGAGCTTAGGATTATCGAGTCTTCTACCGGTGGGGCTCCGGGAGGCACCGTCAAAGTGCATCTGCCAGCATGGATCGGCTCGATAAACCGAGAGAATGGTCTCATCAGGAAAGCCTAGATCCAGCGGCTGATCCGCGGAGGTCGGGTGAGCGGCCAGAAAGTCTGCCAATGCTTGCCCTTTGATGGCCTTCTGAGACACATAACTGATGTCGAACTGCTGGAGAATCACAGCCCACCGCGCTAGGTGGCCAGTCAATATAGGCCGGCTCAGGATATATTTCAACGGGTCTACCCGAGAGACCAACTGTACCTCATGGTGCTGCAAGTAGTGCCGTAATTTCTGTACGGCAAATACGAGCGCCAGGCAGCTCTTCTCGATGGGGGAATACCTAACTTCCGCATCGAGGAGCATGCGACTGAGGTAATAGAGGCTATTCTCTGTTCCCTCGTTGTTCTTCTGGGCGAGAAGGGCACCCAGGGACCGTTCCAGGGCGGTCACATAAAGGACCAGCGGCTTTCCGGATACGGGCGGCATCAGGACCGGAGGTTGAAGCAGGTACTGCTTGATTTCCTCGAAAGCGGTCTGACACTCTTTATCCCATACATAGGTGGCACCTTTCTTCATGAGCCGAGAAAAGGGCTTACACTTGCCGGCCAGATTCGCGATGAATCGGCGTATATAGGCTAAGTGGCCTTGGAACCCTTGCAGTTCCCGGACGGTACCTGGGGGAGGCATCTGGCTAATCGCCCTGATTTTCTCTGGGTCGATCTCAATACCCCGGTATCTTACCACAAATCCAAGGAACTTTCCGGAGGTGACCCCAAAGGCACACTTCAACGGGTTCATCTTCAGGCAGCGAGACCGGAGGAAGCTGAACACTTTCTCAAGATCTTTGAGATGGTCCTGACGCTGGCGCGATTTGACGACCAAGTCGTCGACGTAGCATTCCACCAGTGTGCCGAGGATTGGCTTGAATATGCGGTGCATCGCCCGCTGATAGGTGGCACCTGCATTCTTCAGGCCGAAGGGCATGACCCGGTAGCAAAAGGTACCTTGGGGGGCCCTGAAGGCATTGAACTCCTCATCCTCAGGGGCCATCCGAATTTGGTTGTATCCGGAGTATCCATCCATGAAGGAGAGGGCTTGGAACCCTGCCGTGGCATCAATCAACAGCTCTGTCACTGGAAGGGGAAAATCATCCTTCGGACAGTGGCGGTTGAGATCGCGGAAGTCGATGCAGACTCTAATCTGCCCGTTCTTCTTCCTGACCGGCACAATGTTGGCCAGCCATTTGGGGTACTGAACTTCCCTCACGAAGTTGGCTTTGATAAGCTTGTCAACTTCGGCCTCAACCATGGCACCGTGGGATGGGTGCATCTTCCTGGGAGGCTGCTTGAACCCGCGATGGTTCGCCGGGAGACCAAGGCGGTGGACGGCTACCTGAGGATCTAGCCCCGGCATCTCGTCATAGCCCCAAGCGAACACATCACGGTGCTGCCTGAGAAAGTCCACGTACTGCTTCCGCTCCTCAGAGGGCATGGCGGCACTAACCAATGTGGGTCTTGGATCGGCCTCGGTTCCAAGGTTCACCTGTATTAACTCATCGACCGTGGCGGGGACGCCCTCCTCAAAGGCTGGGGGTGCGTCTTCCATATCCTCTCCGCTCGGGGAGGGATCATCCACGGGAGAGACTGCGTTGGAAACTGCATTGGGGCTACCAGATCCTGCTGGGCCACTGGTGCTGGCGCGGGCGGTTGCGGCCATCTCATCAGGAGACTCGCGGACCGTCAAGACCATGGCGACGTCCAACCGGTGAATCGGGAGGACGTAAGCGTCATCCAGACTTTCCCAGGGATCGCTTGCAACAGCGACAGGCTCAACCTCACCTGCCAGGATCTGCTTATCCTTGCTCTTGTAATAGTCCGCGTCCAGATAGCGGGCTTCACATGAGGCAAAAGGAGAGGCATCTCCTTGAAGCACGCCTACTCGACCATTAAGGGAGTATTTGAGGCATTGGTGGTATGACGAGGGAACCGCCGCGTGAAGGTGAAGCCATGTCCTGCCCATCAATGCATTATACGCAGTGTCCTGAGAGACTACCATGAATTCGGTGTTGGCAACCAAGTCACCGAACTGGGTCTTCAAACGTATCTTGCCGACCGGGGTTTGCTCGGTGCGGTCGTACCCCTGGATCCTGAGGTCGGAGGGAATCAAGTCGTCCTCAGACAACCCCAATCTCCGGAGCGTCCGAGTTGGAATCAGGTTAATCCCGGACCCCGTGTCGACAAGACAGCGCCGGACTTCAAGGCCATTGAACTGGCCAGTGACATACAGCGGACGAATGTGTCCCTGTATAGGAGGGTCTTCATCCTTACCAGAGAACGAGATAACTGCCTGACATTCGGCGTCCTCGATCGTTTCGGCGTGAAAGGCCTCTGCAGCCGCAACCTCTGTCTCAAACTGGAGGGGGCTCTTCAGGGCTTCAGCGAGTGCCTCGCGCATCTCAGATGACATGCGCAGAGCCTCAAGGATGGAGAGCCTTGCTGGGATGTCGGCCAAATGCTTTAGGACATCATACTTTTTGGCCAAGCGCGAACCCTTGGTTGCAGGAGGTTGCTCTGCGGTTGGCGGCATGACGGGCCTTGCCGGTTAGATCGGCGACCGACTGGTACTTGGCGCATCTCGCTGTTCACTGGTCGCAGTCCGGGAAATGGTCACCGTACTGGAGTCAGGAGGCCGGGATGGACTCGTGGCAGGGCGGAGCTGATCGCGACGCGGCCGAGGCGGTTCTGCCTGGTCCCACACCACAAACAGTGGCGGAGGCGAATCCGTCATCCCCGGATGGGGGGGCGGCGCACGTTGTGCTCGATCTTGAGCCTGCTGCCTAGTCTCAGTGGCGTGCACGGCCTGGCTGGAGGTACCAACGGCTGTGCCCCGGCGACTCCTGCTGCTGCGGTTCTTCCGACGGTGGCGACGACCGGGGACACTAGGGAGGTCCACCTGGTGTTCTTCAACGTCGGGAACCGAGAAGGGATTTACCAGCTCAACGGTATTAACCGAAGCGTACCCAACACCGTCATCGGACGAATCATCCATCACCGAGCGGATCCGAGGAGGGACCCCCAGGCCATCGACGTCGTGAGACGGAGTGCCCGATGTCCCTTCCCCAGCCCCTGGCGGGTAAGACTGAATGCTTGGCCGGGCAACATGCCGGTCTTCCAACACCTCTGAAAGCCATCGGTCTTCGTATCGAGGAGAAGAGATTCACGTCGGGTTCACCATTTTTCTGTTTCGGTGCGGATGTGCGTCGGGTTACGCTGTTCCGCCAGGACGCGTTCGCGCGTGCATCCGTCAACCCGAGGGGATGGGCGCGCGGCTTGTGGTCCCGCAGTCCCGCTTTCCAAGGGCGGGCGGCATTCGTCCCTTATTCAGGGGCGTCTGCTCCTTGATCGAAACCGGGATGATGGGATGTCGGCTCCTCCTTCCTTGGACGTCTCCTCGGAACTCGTCGCCTAATCCAGGTCTCCCTCATAGACTTAAGAATGTTCGTGAATCTCGTTCCCAGCGCCATATCTTCATGGACACCGGTTAATTACGCTGCTTCCGCCCGGACGCTCCAAGGAGTCTGGTCGGGGCAGCAACCTGCGGTGAGAAGGCCGGGTGGCTCTGGGTGCTGGGGGCGTGTCGTAATACTGCGGCTCTGCACGTCTGTCTTCCATCCCTAATAGGGCTTCTCGAAGGCATGATGGCCTGAGGCATCCCGCACTGGGTGCGGGGAACTGTGTCACCTGAGGTTTTCCTCAGCTTCCCATGTTTAACACGGGGTATGCTGCGAGTTTAACGTCCAGCGGGGACGGCATCGGACCGATCAACACGAAAAGTGGATCAGATGACAGAACCCCTTGCGGGGAACCTCCGACGCTGGGGCCAGCACATGGGCGGCTTCCCAAGTAACGTGGAGTGGAGTGAAGTGGCATGACCCCACCGGGATGTGGCGGCCCGGGTAAGGATCAGGATGGATGATGGAGTGAAGAGCTTGGACCCCGGAGGGGCTTCCTACGTACCGCGCGTTAGCACGGATCAAAGTCAACGTAGTTCGGGTATACAGTTTAACGTCATGCTGGACGTTGGAAAGCCGACTCACGAAGAGGTCGAGGCCGTCGGGCGGAGGATTGAACCGAACCACCTCGCACAGAGGGGGATGGAACGGCCGGGTGGATCACAGTTTCACGTCATGTTGGACGATAAAAGGGGAAATGGAAAAGGGGGGCTGTGGGGAGGCACCGCGGAGATACACACGGGCAGTCTCTCACAGGGGCGGATTCATAGGTGAATCGACGCAAGCGTGAACCCTGGAGGGGTCCACTGATGGACGAACCGACGTAAATACGACCGGGACGACCAGGTGGTGGGCTTGGACCTCAGGGAGGCTTCCTACGTACCCTGTATAGAAGACAGGGATCAAAGTCCACGTAGTTCATTCTGTCAGGACTTACGCACTTGAAGCAGCCCGGATGCGGCAAAACTCAGTTGGAAGGGACTTGGACCGAAAGCAAAAGACACCTCGATCCCAGTCACACCCTCTACTGGCTTCGGCAGTGGGGAGGCGCAATGGAGATACACATGTGCAGCCTCCCACGAGAAACTAGGGGTTTTTAATACCCTGCCCCCGTAGGGAAAAGCCGCTCCCATTAAATCGTCCCAAAAGGGGGACAATCCCGACATCCCTGCAGAGACGAGCGGGTGGGGGCCACATCCAAACCGGGGGAGACCCTGCGTGCGAGGCACGGGATCGAATGATGCGGACGGTTTAGCATCTTGCCAGACGAAGTACAGTTTAACGTCGTGTGTTGAGGACAAAGCGGACGGTTTAACGTCTTGCCGGACGAAGTACAGTTTAACGTCGTGTGTTGAGGACGAAACACTTGGCAGTTTAACGTCTTGCCGCGCGGACGATGGTGCAGTTTAATGTCGTGCGGGACGTAAACGCCTGGCAGTTTAACGTCTTGCAGCGCGGACGTGGCACAGTTTAACGTCATGTTGGACGTATGTGCAGTTTAACGTCATGCGGGACGATTGCGCAGTTTAACGTCATGCTGGACATATATGCAGTTTAACGTCATGCTGGACGATAATTGCCGCTGATGGGTCCGTGTCACTTCGCACGAGCCTGGAAGGCTGCACGGGAAGACAGCGCACGGTGCGGGCACCCAGGATGAGGATCATCGGGCACCACGCAGGCGGGTACCCTCAGGGGGTCAAGGGAGGCGACCCTGGCGGATTGCGCGCAAATGAGGAGCTTTGCGCGCAAAACCGCGGGTCGGCGCGCAAACTGGCGGGCTGGCGCGCAATTGGGCCAGCGCTTCGCGCGCGGATGAGTGGGATTGTGCGCACCGGGCTTCGGGTAGCGCGCGGGGGCAGCGGCTCATTCTCTAACGAATGGCCACTTTGAAAATGGGGGGTGCGCGCAATCGGGTCGGATTGCGCGCACCCGGGGGCAATTGCGCGCAAGAGGCTTCTTTTGTGCGCAAAGGCCTTCGGGTTGAAATTTATTCAAAGGAAAGGAGCCAAGGGGATTGCGCGCGAAGGCGGACCCCAAGGCTCTATTGCGCGAAAGAAAGGAGGTTACCTGAAGATCGTCATTGCGCGCGGAAGGGGTCGGATTGCGCGAACGAGCGACGCTTCGGATTCTGGCAACCTTCAAAACGTCGGGGGTCACCTTGTATTTATAGGCAACCCCAGGCGCGGAATCCGGTCTCGGGCGCGCAATTCGCTTCGCGGGCGCGGAATCAGGACTCAGCGCGCAAAGGCGCCGCGCAGGCCGCGGGCGCGCAAAATAGCGCGTCGGCCCAGCGCATTGCGCGCATCCCGGGAGGTTTGCGCGCCGTGGCTCAACTTTGCGCGCGGGCCTCTGAAATTTCGCGCAAGTCCTCCGGGCCCTCCGGAACTTGCCTCTGACTCCAAATATCACTTCGCTTTCCGCATCCGGAGCTTCGTTTGGGAACAACGGACTTTTCCGGCGTCTACAAACGTCGCAAAAGAAGAATTGTCGGTGTCGTGGAACACGGCGTCGTGTCGTCAATCTCCGAGGGTTCGGCGTTCTTCGCATTCTCCGTGTTCTTCGCGAAGGAGGATGAAGATCTCAAGCCTTGGAGTCTTCTCCAAATCCTCTCAACGAGCAATCCTCAAGAAGACAAGTGTTGGTATTATTTTATTAACATGCCAACAAAAAGAAAACATGTTAATAAACGAAAAAAATTAATTCATAGAATTAATTTCAACAAATAACCCGCACAATTAATAGGGGCGTTAAGAATTTAGAAAACGCGTCAGTTGACTTCATTAAAGACGAGTTTTCGCGGGTGCGTTACTTAGTAGAAAAGAAACAGTGGGGCTCATGCGGGCCCCACCCCACAAATATCTTACCAAGAGGGTTGGATATTTTGAATTGCACCCTATCCGCTTCAACTCAGCTTAAGCAGCTTTAAGTGGATTTTAAGTGGGTTTAAGTGAAATAAAAATAATGTTGTCGCACACTTTATTTTGTTTCTTAACTTAAAGCCCAAAAATTAAAAACCACTCTCGAGCAAACGCAACTCCAGAAGAGGAGTTTCTAAGAAAATATTGGTGCTGCGATTCTATCGGTGCCCTCGAAATTCAATTCCGAGCACCGGTTCAAAAGTTAGAAAAACCCGCTCGTTCGTTCACTGAACGTACCCGAGCCAAACTTCGGAAAATGATTCCGGGAACACCGGGCCTCGGAATCAGGTTCCGTCAGAAACTGCATTCTTGTAAAATTCCAAATAAAATTAAGAAAAAAATTTCCTTGAAATTTACGGGTCTTTACATCACTCCCACCTCAGGGCTTTACGTCCCCGTAAAGATACATCATAAACCAGGGAAACAAATGTGGGTACTGAGCACGCATCTGAGCCTCCCACTCCCAAGTGCTCTCCTAGAGGTTCACGTGCTGCCATCTGATGCGGACTAGAGGAATCGATCTTCCATATAGGACCCGCTCCTGTTGATCCTTGATCTCCACCGGAACCTCCACAAAGGTCGCCCCATCATCAACATCTAGCTCCCCATGGTCAATGATGTGCGTCGGGTCGTGCACGCATCTCCTCAGCTGAGATACGTGGAAGACGTCATGCACCCGGTGCAACTGAGGTGGTAGATCCAGGCAATAAGCCACCTCTCCAATCCTGCTGAGGACTTGGAATGGTCCGATGAAGCGCGGAGACAACTTTCCACCTCGGCCAAATCTCTGTAAACCACGTCGAGGTGAGACCTGCAAGAAGACGTGGTCGCCATCCTCGAACTCTAGTGGCCTCCGCCTCCTGTCAGCATAAGACTTCTGCCGGCTCTGAGCTGTCCTCATCCGCTCCTGGATGACCTGGACCTTCTCTGTCGTGGCACAGACCATCTCTGGTCCCACAAGTGCTGACTCCCCAGGGTCTTTCCAGCACAATGGAGATCTGCAAGGTCTGTCATACAACGCCTCGTACGGTGCCATCCCGATGGTGGAGTGGTATCTGTTTTTGTACGCAAACTCCACCAAGGGTAGGTGGTCCTCCCAGCTATGACCAAAGTCGAGGATACATGCGCAGAGCATGTCCCCGAGAGTCTGAATGGTCCTCTCCGTCTGACCATCTATCTGAGGGTGAAAGACGGTGCTCAGACGTAGCTACGTCCCGAACGTCTCCTGCAACCCCTTCCAAAGCCGGGAAGTAAAGCGATCATCTCGATCGGAGACGATAGATGATGGAACACCGTGAATCCGTACAATCTCCTGAACGTAGAGACTCCCCAAGCTCTCCACTGAGCCCTGCTCTCTGATGGGTAAGAAGTGAGCCGACTTGGTGAGTCGGTCGACAATCACCCAAATGGAGTTGTGACCTCTAGAAGTGCGTGGAATCCCAGTCATGAATTCCATAGATATCCCGTCCCACTTCCACTCCGTGACCTCCAAGGGTTGTACCAAGCCTGCTGGTACCTGATGCTCTACCTTCACCTGCTGGAAGGTGAGGCATCGAGAAACGAACTCCTCCACAACCTTCTTCATGTCTGGCCACCAGTGCTATCGTCTGAGATCCCGATACATCTTCGCCACTCCAGGATGTACCGCCAAAGGAGAAGTGTGAAACTCTCTCAGAACCTCCTCCTGTAATGCAACTGGTACCAAGGTACATCCTATGAAAAGTACATCGTGCTCTACTCTAAAGGAGAAACCATCAGGTGCCTGACCGTAGGATATCTGTGCACGCTGCATCTCACAGTCAGCGTCCCCACGTTGTGCCTCTCTGACCCGCTGCAGTAGTGGAGGAGTGACTGTGAGTGACTGAAGGAAGGATTCTCCATCCCTATCCACGAAGGATATCTGCAAGGAGGCTAGCTACTCTGTCGCCTCCTCGAGTAGCTGAATTCCCGTCCTCTGGCTGAGAGCATCGGCTACCACGTTCCCCTTCCCAGGAGTATAGACTATCTCAAAGTCATAAACCTGGAGGAACTCGAGCCATCGCCGCTGTCTCAGGTTCAGGTCCTTCTGAGAGAAGATGTACCTGAGACTCCGATGGTCAGAAAAGAATTTAAAGCGCTCTCCCATCAGATAGTGTCACCATGCCTTTAGAGCGAAGACCACTGCTGCTAACTCCAGGTCATGGGTAGCGTAGTTCTACTCATGCGGCCTCAAATAATGTGATCCATAGGCGATCACGGCCCGCTCCTACATCAGGATACATCTGAGTCTGGTCCCTGATTCATCGCAGTAGACTACGTACCCTACTCCCTCCTCGGGAAACCTCAAGATAGGTGTGCTGGTCAATCTCTGTCTCAGCTCCTGAAAGATCTGCTGACATCTGTCTGACCACACAAAGGGTTTACCCTTCTTTGTCAAAGCTGAGAGTGGTGCCGCAACTCTGGATAATTATGGCACAAATATCCGGTAGTATCCATCTAGTCCCAAGAAACTCCGCACCTCTGTCACACTCCTGGGTGGCTCCCAAGCTAGCACTGCCTCGATCTTCGCAGGATCCACTGCAACTCCCGCCTTAGAGATGACGTTCCCCAAGAAGTGGACCTCACGTATCCAGAACTGACACTTCGAGAGCTTGCCATAAATCTGGTGCTCTCGGATTGTGTCTAGTACATCCCGCAAGTGGTAGGCATGCTCCTCCTCATTCATCGAGTAAATCAAAATGTCGTCGATGAAGACCACGACAGATCGATCAAGGTATGGCTGAAAGATCCTGTTCATGAGGCCCATGAACACCGTTGGAGCATTGGTTATGCCGAATGGCATAACCAAGAACTCATAGTGGCCATACCAACATATGAAGGTCGTATTCTTCACATCCTCGTCCCGAACTCTGAGTTGATGATAGCCTGACCTGAGGTCTATCTTTGAGAACCACTGTGCTCCCTTGAGCTGATCGAAGAGGTTGTCAATCCTCGGTAGCGGATACTTGTTCCTCACTGTCACCTGGTTCAGGCGACGATAGTCGACACAAAGTCGCAAGCTCCCGTCCACATTCTTGGTGAACAATATCAGGGAAGCCCAGGGTGAAACACTGGGTCGGATGAATCCCTTTCCCTGCAAGTCCTACAACTGTACCCATAGCTCTCGAAGCTCAACGGGGGCCATCCGATATGCTGGAGTGGATATCGGGGTTGTCCTGGGGTACTGGTCAATATAAAAGTCTATCTCTCTGCGAGGAGGTAGCCATAGAACGTCGTCGGGAAAGACATCTGCATACTGATCCACCACTGCAGAAAAACCAGGAATCCGCATGTCAACTACTCCTAGGATGAGCCTAGCCAACTGATGAGTGATAGGCTATCCTCTCCTCTGTGGAAGTCCATCCTGTGCTGCGAAGGCTCCCTTCTCGTTGGTGAAGGTGAACCTGCTCCCGTCGGTGCGTACACATCGCACCTTGTGCCTAATACAGTCAATCTGTGCATGGACTGTAGATAACCAATCCATGCCCAAGATGACGTCGTAAGGCCTCGACGATGCTACAAGAAGATCCCAGCCGAAGCTCTCGCCTCCTAGAGTAAGCTCACACCGCCGGCACCAATGCGTAATCACTGAGTCTGCTCCCGTAGGAGTCTCTATCCATAAGGATCGAGCCAACGGCTCTGTCGGAATCTCCGAGCTCTGAACAGGGCAGTGACTATGAAAGAGTGACTCACTCCTATGTCTATAAGAACTGAAGCAAGGGTGGAATAAACACAGATAGAACCTCGAATCATCTCGGGTGTGCCGTGGTCGTAGGCCTCTGCTGCCTGGAGCTGTGCCTATCTCTGCCAGCCAGCTCCATGTGGTCGGGGTGGACCTCCTGGTGGTGGTGGTGGTAGAGCCTCAAAGCGTCGCCCACCACCTGCTGCTCGGCCAGCTCCTCTGCCTCGTCCGCCTCCTCCCTTCAGACCGGCACGGTCGACCCTCTGCCTCTTCCTAGGTGGCCCCTCAACCATTTGTTGCTCCTCGGCATGGTGGGTCGGGTAGTCACGATCCATGTGGCCCTGCCAGCCGCATGTGTAGCACTGTATGCCTCTCAAAATACTGGCTCTACGCTGTGTGCCCCGCACTGCTGAGCCAGTGTCCTGAGGTCGTCTGTGTGAGGGTCTGGTCTGCCTGGACCCCTGAGTCATCCGTCAACTGCCTGCTGTAGAAGACTCTGCTACGTGCCGCCCCGAGGAAGGTCTCGCTGCTGATGAAGGCTCAGCAAGTAAGCTCTCGGTCAAAAGGTCTCGCTCCAGTACTCCTGCCTGAGTCGGAATGCTAAGGGAGATCAGTGATGCCCTGATCTCATGTCTCAATCCACGCTCAAAGGTCCGGGCCTGGAAGAATGGGTCCCGTACCATGTCGGTCGAGTAGCGTGAGAGATCGGTGAATCTCGCCGAGTACTAGGCGACCGTCATGCTTCCCTGCCGTAGCTGAAGAAACTCCTAGATGCACACTACATGGAGGGTGGCCGGGACAAAATCTTAGTGGAAGAGGATCTCAAAGTCCGTCCAGAGAAGAGATGCCTCATCGTGCACCTGGAGCATCAAGCTCCACCATCGACCCGCTGCTGCGTGCAGTAGGCTCGCTGCGAGGATCACCATGAGGTCTGCTGGTGTCCTCACTAACTGAAAAACTCGTACCACTGCCTCCAGCCAGTCCTCGGCTGCCTGGGGGTCCATCTCCCCGCAGAACCTGGGCAGTCGCTGGCGCTGGAACTCATGCAGTGCACTAAGGCAACGTTCATCGTCAGCGGCTGGGGCTGGAATCATCGGTGGCTCGGTGGGTAAAGGTACCGCCAGTGCCTCTGCTGTCAAAGGGCCCTCCACTGAGGCCTCGTCGCTCGGCAGGCTGTCGTCTCGCTCAACTCTCAGAACCCTAGCTGGCTTCCATCGTGGGGCCATCCTGAAAAGGAAACAGATGTGCCACGGTCAGAACAGTATACCCGGAGAGCTAACACAAAGTAATCACAAAGAAAACTTGAAACACACACGCAATCAATGTTTTCATGCATTAAGTCGGAAATCAGAAGTCAGAGTTCTGGTGTACGGATACGTCATCTGCCGCACCAACACTGGACTCCCTGGACTGATAACCACACCCAATATGCTAAACACTATAGCTTCACATAGAAAAATATTAGAGTCCCAAGTTCTGTGGTAGAACCAAACTCCTTTGATACCAATTTGTCACGACCCGTCCTCAGGGCCCGTGCCGTGACTACCCCAAGCCCGCCTTCCATAGGCCAGGGGCTGGCGACTAGCACCAAGGCGTAAATCCCGGAAAAAGGGAAGGAATTTCCTTTGTAAAGTAAACCAGAAACACCACATAGCAAGCAGGAAGAAGTAAACACTAAGTAAAAACTGGTACAACAGTAAGTGTGGAAAAGTAAGTGCGGAAAAGTAAGTGGGCCAGAATACAAACCTAAATGAAAGTAAAGTACAACTCGAAAGGGGAAAATAGCAACTGAAAGTAAGCAGTAGCGTCGAGCCATCCTCTGGAAGTCCCACCTGAAGGGTGGGTACATATAGCCTCCACTGCTCCTCAGGTCCAGCCGACCGCTCCGAGTACGTCCCGCCCAGTGGTCCACCTCCAGGTACTGTCCTACTCCGCAAGCCTCCACCTCGATCAGTGCTGTCTGTCGTCTGTAACTAACACAATGTAGTGCGGGCATAGCCCGTGCAGGGGTGAGTATAAGCTACTCAGTAGGGACCCCGAGACCCCCAAAGGTCTCCCAGAATCCACAAAGGATAAAACACAAAGGAAAGATACAGTCACGAAGTAACATCTGACATTGCTTAGGTATATGCCCATACATATACCTAAGTCGTAAATTCTCGTTCGTCTCCAACAACTGAACCCAAGTACAACCCAGTCCACACAAGAAAGAAAAATGTATACCCACACAGGATAGCACAACACAATCCACAAAGGAAAGAAAAAAGGATTCATCTCACAAAGGATACTTCTTTGTATGACGATAAAGATGACCAGATATTTCCACTGATTCATCTAATCCGTCGGACCCACAAAGGATCGATAGGTACTAACCCCCACAATGACCCACAAAGGATCGATAGGTAACCAACCCCCTCAATGACCCACAAATGATCTGACCCACAAAGGATCGATAGGTAACTAACCCCTGCAAAGACCCACACAGGATCGGACCCACACAGGATCTGTAGGCACTGGCCCACACAGGACCACTGACCGCTGACCCACACAGGATCTGTAGCACTGACCCACAAAGGATCGCTGAGTGTTGTAGTCGTCGTCGAATCCACTGAGGATCTCTGCACAGTCATCGTTGTTACAGTAGCAGTCGCAACCAGCTCTAGGGTTCCCGCACATAGCAAGCTCATTCGGGAGGGTCCGCTCCACGAGCCGAGAGGCTGATACATCAACTGACACATAGTCCAGAGTTGATGTATCCAAAAGTTCTGTATCGTCAACAGGAACTCAACGTCACAGACGGCGCGTCAATCGGACGCCCGGTCTGAGAGTTATTGGCTTTTTCGTCCCAGGGGCCCGGTTGGTTTTTAAGGAAAAACCAACCCTACCGTACTCCACCTGCATCAAAACTTTGGGCGGAGTAAGCCAAAATATCCGTCTCACTTAGAGGAATTCAATAAAGTCGACGGAACGTCAAACGGACGTCCGAAGCTCAAGATATCAGTTTTTCCGCCCCGAGGGCCCGATTAGTTTCGTGTACGAACCAACCTGGACGAACCCAATGTATTCCGAAACCTTGAGTGTGATATACCAAAACGACCGTCTCGATCCAAGGATCGCATCGCCGCTGACGGCGCGTTGTTAGGAGGCACGTAGCTCATGTTATGAGCAAAAGACCGAAAAGGTCCGGAAACGGGGGGTCTGGGCCCGGACCGACCCGGCCCGACCCCCCTGGGTCGGCCCGAACCGGGTCGACCCGACCCAGCCCAGCCCGGCCTGGGCGCGACCCGGCCCGGCCCGGCCTGGGCGTGACCCGGCCGGCGGGTCGGCTCGGCTCGGCTCGGCCGAGAAAGGGAAACCGCGAGGGGCGTGCTGCCCCCGCATGAAGTGAAGTCGCGGCCCCGTGTGGGGCCTCCCTCACTAGCAGACGCGGCCGGACCACCGCGTATCGCTCCTCCGATCCCGCGCGGTCGCGGGACCGCGCTGCTACCGCCGCGACTGAAGTCGCGGCGGGTCCGTCCGGCGGCACACCGGGGCGCCGCCGGTGGAGTCCGCGGGCCACCGGAGTTGCTCTGGTGGTCCGATTCCATTTCGGTCTGCGTCGTAGCTCATCCCGAGTCTCGCTCTTCACTGTGGAATCAACAAATCGTCTCTGCGACAGGTTTTGTCATCATCTGTCGTTCCGCACACCAAGAAAAAAAGGACGGTGGGTTCGGACTTGTTCGTTGGTCCGCACCCACCGTGTTAGTGGTTTGAAACAATACCATAAATCCCAGCAATAGATAAACCTCGACCCGCAATAATAATCCGTGGACCAACTTGTTAATTGGTTGGTCCGTGTTCTTGCCTTGGAGGAAAACAAACATGGGTATTATCATTTTCAAAACGACCCCTACCTCGTCGTAGTTGTCGGACGAGTTCTTCGCGGAATTGACCGTCGCGGAAGAAGATGATCGTCGCGTCACGGAAGGGCGTCGCGTCATCGCAGTATACGGCATCGCGTCGACAATCTCCAAGGTTTAAAGAAAACACACAGATTTTATTTCATGAAATAAATCTGTGTTAAGGATAAAATCCGCAAAGGAAATTTAAAAGTTCTGAAATCTCCTACCTCAAGCAGTTGATCGAAGATTTGTCGCGGGAGGAGAAACGTCACAGAAAAACATCGTGGGAGAAGAATCGTCGGCGTTGCGGAACACAGCGTCACGTCGTCGATCTCCGCAGGTTCGGCGTTCTTCGCGTTCTTTACGTTCTTCGCGTTCTTCGCATTCTTCGCGTTCTTCGCGAAGGAGGATGAAGATCTCAAGCCTTGGAGTCTTCTCCAAATCCTCTCAATGAGCAATCCTCGAGAAGACAAGCGTTGGTCTTATTTTATTAACATGCCAACAAAAAGAAAACGTGTTAAGAAACGAACAAAATTAATTCATAGAATTAATTTCAACGAATAAACCGCCCAATTAATAGGGGCGTTAAGAATTTAGAAAACGCGTCAGTTGACTTCATTAAAGACGAGTTTTCGCGGGTGCGTTACTTAGGGGAAAAGAAACGGTGGGGCTCGTGCGGGCCCCACCCCACAAATATCCTACCAAGAGGGTAGGATATTTTGAATTGCAGCTTATCTGCTTCAACTCAGCTTAAGCAGCTTTAAGTGGCTTTTAAGTGGGTTTAAGTGAAATAAAAATAAAGTTGTCGCACACTTTATTTTATTTCTTAACTTAAAGCCCAAAAATTAAAACCCAATCTTGAAAAAACGCAACTCCATAAGAGACATTTCTAAGAAAATATCGGTGCTGCGATTCTATCAGTGCCCTCAGAATTCAATTTCGAGCACCGGTTCAAAAGTTAGAAAAACCCTCTCGTTCGTTCACTGAACGTACCCGAGCCAAACTTTAGAAAATGATTCCAGGCACACCGGGCCTCAGAATCAGGTGTCGTCAGAAACTGCGTTCTTGTAAAATTCCAAAGAAAATTAAGAAAAAAATTTCCTTGAAATTTATGGGTCTTTACAATAATAAAACATTTTTTCCATGGTTTAAAAAGACAGTTCTTGGTAGATCAGATGTATCAAAGAAATTAAGATGGTTAGTGGGTGGTCCATGTTTAAATGTGATAACATAGTCCAAGTATGACATTAATGTCTATAAATTTCATACTAAATCTCAGGACAACAGAAGTGCAGTTCAGAATAGTGGTGTAGTGGTGTTTTCCGAAGTAATGCATTTTTCGAGTTCTAAAGAAAAAAACCAAATTTTTACATCAAGTGAATATTACGGAGTCATTGAAGAATTATGGGATGTTGATTATGTTAAAATTAAATTTCCTATTTTTAACTGCAAATGGTTTATCGGTAACAACAGTTTCAGAAATGATGAATTTGGAATGATAGTTGTTAATCTTAATAGATTGGAAGAAAAAACAAATTATTTTATAATGGAAACACATGGAAAAACAATTTCTATGTAGTTGATCAATTAGATATGAAGTGTTATGTTGTTTTACAAGGGGAAAAATATATTGGTGAGGATCAACTTGATAAAGATACTGATTTATGTGAGATCCCAACTTCTATGGAAAGATTAGCAGAAAATAATGATGAGCATGTTGAAGATATGGTTTGTGACACAAGGAACGATCACGATGAAGGAATTTGGGAAAACAATCCATTTTTACATTCCTAATAATACATATAACATATTTTTATTTCTTTTTTACATTTATTATTTTCATAAAATGTTAGATGTTGATTTTTTTTGCTTTATTAAAATGCCTATTAAAACAAATAAGTAGAAATTTTTGTTTATTTTAAATTTTTTTAGTTTAGTTTATCATGTTTACCATTACGTAACTTATATATATTGATTTTGTTGAATGAAAATTACTTTACCATGTTTACCATGTTCACCATGTTTACCATAGTTTACCATAGTTTACCTTTATGTAACTTATATATTAATTTATTTTTTGAATGAAAATTACACTACCATGTTAACCATATTTACCATATTTACCATTGTTTATCATGCTTACCATATTTCACATGTTTACTATTACACAACTTAGTTCAATTTTCCATTTTTTGTTTACATTGGTATTGTAATATTTGAATTTTTATATTTGTGAACTAATGTTTTTTTTATTTGAAGGATAATGAAGATCAATAAATTGATCAACCACATGATTCTGGAGATGAGCATAATGATCATACCTCTGGGGAGAAACATTCACATGCTCCTCTTGATGTTCCCCAATCTTACTCATGTTCTCCCATAATGAAAAAGAAGATTTTAAGAGTTGGTAAACATGGCAGAACATGTTTACCAAAATTATCACTTTTCCATAGCCAAGACCAGAGGATACTCATTGATTTTGATGAGAATGATAGTCCTAGAGGTCCAAATGCAAAAGCTTTTAAGAGTTTTGTATCAACTCAGGTTAAAATAAAAGTAATCATTCTGTATGATGATTGTAGAATTGTGGACAATGTGATAATATCTCAGTTATGGGAGATGATTTTGGTAAGATATTTTTCTATAGTTTGACTAATATTTAATTGTTTCTAGTATAATAAGTTTTACCACTTCTTTATCATGTGGAATTTGATATTCCTGATATTGGAGGATTTAAGAGTAAATTTGTATCGATGGATGCTAGGAGATAGATGGATTTAAAATCAAACCTCACATATGATTTCATTTTTGGTCATAGGAATCATGACAATCAATGTCATATATATCCTTTCATAGATGAAGACACATGGAGACAATTTTTTTGAAAGTAGAAGAAAAGATTCATTTTTCATAAGGGAAATGTAGAATTTTATAATATTTCTTATATAAATTATCTTATTAATGTTTTTTCAATGATTTATTATTATAAATATACAAAAAAAATATCATCAGGATATCCAATCTAAAAATGTATACCCTTATAGTTTATCTCGGTGAGGGTATACATTATTGGAAGAACACATGATGGTAGAAAAATTAAAAAAACTGAGAGTTGAGTCTTTAAGCTCTGGAGAGGTTTCCCCTCCATCCCCTCAATCTGGACATGAAAAATGGAAGAGAGCTCGAATGGGAAAAAAGGAAAATATATTTCAGAATTATCGAGAATCGTAGCTGAGAGGATTGTAAGATATTTATTTTATTTACTTAAGTTAACTATATTCTTTATATAATTTGAATCATTACAGAAATTTTCAATTAATTAATACAGGATTATCTTGAGGATCAGAGATCGAATGGGGTATTCAAAGATTCCATGAGGTAATTTATTTTATTTGCAGCATTAGGAAAGCCCAAACACCCCGGTCATGTACGAGGAAATCTGACAGGCGTATCGGTAAGAAAAGTGTTTCCACATTCTTAAATTTATTACATTGAGGGTCTTTATAAAAAAACATTAGAGGATGAAGATCATAATATTAATGCGACGATGGAGAAAAAGATTAGAGTGTTAGTAAAATCTATGTTTATAGACATGCAAAGAGCATTTTAGATTGCAGCTCCCACTCCTCCACGTCCCCCTATAGACCCCATTATTTATCCTCCACCTCCACCAGTAGCTCCCACTTTCCCACCTCAGCCTACAGACCCCATTTTTTTCATACTCCTCCAACATATCTTACTACTTATTGTGAGTTGTATGTTGTTGATCCTCACCATCATCGAGTTTCATATAGGATGGTATATTGTATAGGATATATAGTTCATCATCAATAGTTAGAGGTAGAGAATCATAGGGTCATTGTACAAGATATTATAGATAAATCAGCTCAAGTACCATTACCTATAGATGAGGTGACAACAGTTGGACATAGTATCATCCACTCTTTAGTTTGTCCATACAGACTTCTGTGACTCATTACCATAGAGGTATGTATGTTATATATTTTATTTTATTTTTTATTAAAGTTGTTTTAACATTTGAAAACTAATAGTTTTTCTATTTATTTTTACAGGAATACTTTATAGGTAAATAAATACTGAATAGATAACCACAAAGAAAAATGGATATGACATCAGATACATATTCTAGTTGTCTTGACATATTGTCAAGATATTTAAATTTTTTGGCAGATCATTATGAGTTTCCAATAGAAGCTTATGTTTACAGGCGTGCAATAAATGTGGGGATTATGAAAAATGATATCATGGAGTCTGTTTCTGGATATAAGTTGGGAATCAACATGGTGCATATTTTTTCCATTTAAGTCTTAACACCTTTCCCTACGTTATATTTATTAAAAATGAACACCTATATCTTTTTTGTATTAGGTATATTTATAACATGTTTTAGAAGAATGAAAAGATATATGTGTATGGATTCATGGACCCATATTTGATTTCCCGTGAAGCACAGCATTGGATGAGGAATAAAGAAGACTTTATATTGCTGAAAGATTTGAATAGAATATAATCACATAGTGTTGGATGATGCATTTTTGTGAGAGGTATGAAATATATATCTAGAAAAGTGTTGATTATATTATAACATAAAAACCATTAAAGTTAAATTTTCTTTTATATCAATGATCATTGGCTGTTAGATGTTTTTTTCAAGGGAGAAAACACTTTATTGGATATGATCCTTCCATAGTGATGTATGGGGAAGTCTTAAGGATATGTTAGAAAAGTAAGTTTTAATTTCTTAATATTTGTTTATATGATAATGAATTTTAAATTTATCCCATTCGTATTATTTTATAATAGGGTATGGGTCTACTTTCAAAAAAACACAAATAAAAGGAGTACCAAGATCAAATATGTAAAATTAAAGGTAAATATCCATTTATAATTTGTACTTTTGGATTCATTACATAAAAATGATATTTTTAATTTACAGTCATTTAAACAGAATTGTCATGAACAACATGGCATCATCAAATGCAGATATTATATGTTAAGATTATTTATGAAATAATTACAACTGGAACACTTGTGATGTTTGAACTGGTAAGATTTCCTTATAAATATAGCCATAATATTTCATTTGATTTATTCATTATACATTTTATATACTATACTTTTAATTTATATCTATTTGATGACCCCTAACCCTATAGTTCTCAAGAGGTCAAACACTTACAAGTGGAATGGTCAAATTATTTTTCAGGTTTGATTGGGTTTTAGTTTGTTTTGTAGTGTACAATGTAATTTTGAATATTTTAATTATAATTGTGTATTTTGTAGTTGTTTTTGTTTGATTTAGTTTTTTTAGTTGAAATTATATGTTTTGATTGTTATATATGTGAATGATTCATTTTTCTCTGGTACTTCTTGTTTTGGCCTAGTTATGATGTTTTTCTGGTATGGACTCTGGTCTGGTTTTGGTATACTTTTGGTCTGGTTTCTGCTTGTTTCATAATTTGGGAGAGCATAGTAAAGGTTTTATGGTTGGTGGGGGTATCAGGGGGGAGGGTGTAGGGGAGCATTCCAAAGGGTAAGAGTGTCTGGGGGGGTTCCAGGGGGGTTGTCCATGAGGGGTGGGGTGGTGTCTAGGGGGGTGGGAGGGTGTCCAAGGGTTTAGGGGGTGGGGGTGTCTAGTGGGGTGGGGTGGTGTTTAGGGGGTGGGGTGCTTTCATGGGGGGGGGGGGGTTCCAAGGGGTAGGGGTGTCTAGGGGGTGGGGGATGTCCATGGGGGTGGGGTGGTGTCTAGGGGTGGGAGGGTGTCGAAGGGGGTCGGGGTGGGAGGGTGTCCAGTGGGACAGGGTGGTGTTCAGTGGGGTGGGGTATGTCCAATGGGGTGGGTTGGGAGGGTGTCCAAGGGGGAGAGGGTTTCCAGGAGGTTGGGGGGGTAAAGTGGGGTGGGGTGTTGTCCAGTGGGTGGGAGGGTGTCCCGGGGGTGGGGGTTTCTAGGGGGTGGGAGTGTGTCCAGTTGTGTGGGGTGGTGTCCAGTAGGGTGTAGGCTATCCAGGGGGTGGGGTGGGGGTGTCTAGGGAGTGGGGGACTGCCTAGGGGGTGGGGGTGTCCAGGGGGTGGGTGGGTGTGCAATGGGTTTGGGTGGTTTCTAGGGGGTGGGATGGTGTCCAAGGGTTGGGGGAGAGTTGTCTAGTGGGGTGGGGTGGTGTATAGGGGGTGTGGGGGCTGTTCAGAGGGGTGGTTAGGAGGTACATGGGGGTGTATCCAGGGGGTGGGGTGTCTGAGGGGTGGGGGATGTCCAAGGGGTATGTGGTTTTCTAGGGGTGGGGATGTCTAGGGGGTGGGTGTGTCCAGGGGGTGGGGCTGTCCAAGGGGTAGAGGGTTGTCCAGGGGGTGGGGGTGTCCAGGGGTGGGTCCTGTCTAGGGGGTGGGTGGGTGTCCAGGGGTTGGGGGTTTGTCCAGTGGGGTGGGGTGGTGTCTAGTGGTTGGGAGGGTGTCTAGGGGGTGGAGTGGGCTTGGGGTGGGAGGGTGTCTATGGGGGGTCAGGGTGTCCAGGGGGTGGGGGGCTTCCCAAGGGGGTAGGGGGTGTCTATGGGGGGTTGTTCAGGGGGTTGGGGGTTCAGGGGGTGGGAGGGTGTCCAGGGCTAGGCGGGTGTCCAGGGGGGGGCTGTCTTGTGGGGTGGGTGGTGTCTGGTGGGTGGGTAGGTGTCCAGGTGGTTTGGGGGGGTGTTCAGGGGGGTGGGAGGGTGTCCATGAGGGGTGGGTGGGGGAAGTCCAAGGGGGTAGAGGGTGTCTAGGGGTGGGGGATGTCTATGGGTGTGGGGTAGGGGGGTCTAGGAGGGTGGGAGAGTGTCCAAGGGGGTGGGTGTGGGGTGTTGGGATGCATAATGGGGTGGGGTGGGGCCCATCCATGGGGGTAGGGGGTGTCCAAGAGGGTAGGGGGTGTCCGGGGGGGGTGGGCAGGTGTCTAGGGGGTGGGGGCTGTCAAGTGGGGTGGGGTGGTGTTCAGTGGGTGGGAGGGTGTCCAGGGGGTGGGGTGTTTAGGGGGTGGGAGGCTCTTCAGGGGGTAGGGGGGTGTCAAGAAGGGGGGTCTGTACAAGGGGGTAGGGGTGGGGGTTGTCCATGGGGGGGGGGTTCTAGGGGTGGGAGGGTGTCTATGGGGTGGGGGGGCTATCCAGTGGGGGGTCAATGGGGCTAGGGGATTTCCAAGTGGTTTTAGATTTTTTTTAGTTGAAATTGTATGTTTTGAATGTTATGTATGTGAATGTTTAATTTTTCTTTGTTTCTTCTCGTTTTGGACTTGTTCTGATGTTTTTCTGGTATGTATTCTGGTATAATTTTTGTCTGGTTTTTTGTCTGTCTTCTTTTTGTTTCTGGACTTCTTTGAAAGAGCATAGTAATTGTTGAAAGGTTTTATTATTTCTTTTGTTTTTTACATCGGTTATTTTATACCCGATGTAATAAATTTATGGTAATAGGTTTTTACATTGGTTATTAAATAAATGACGTGAAAAAACGCTTTGAAGGCTTTTTTATCACATCGATTATGAAAATAAATGACATGATAAACTTGTTTTTCATGTTGTTTTTTATTAATTGACGCAAAAAATTCTTTGGAGGTGCAGTTTATTACGTCGATCATTATATAACTGACGTTAAAAAGTATATAACAGGCCGATTATTTGAAAATCGATGTAATAAATCATGACTCTGAAGTATTTTTTACATTGGTTTTTTTGGAACCGACTTGAAAAACACTTTGGATTTATGTTTTTTACGTCTTTTTTAAAATAAGAAACGTAATAAAAAAAATTATAACGTGTCCTGTAATAACATCAGCCAAAAACCAACATAAAAAACAAAAAATAAACAACCTAAAAAACGTTTTCTATAATAGTGAATGCATGAGAAAACATACCTTTTCCAACATAATGAGAAAAAAAATGTATTCACCTTTAACAATCCTTATCTACCAACATTGCATGTATGACCCATCATATAAGTGTTATTTCACCATGATTCGATGAAATAAAATCTCAAATTCTTAATCTAAACAACCAAATATAAAGACAATAATAAGGAAATTATTAAATGTAAATGGAATGATGAAATTTCCCATCAGAACAATGAATCATAGTCATATTAATCTACTTATATTGATGAAGGATGAAGGATAATAAGAGGAGGTAAAAAATGAGAGGAACCCCTCCTATGTGAGTTCTTTAGAACTCAGACCCTAAACATGAGTTTAAAATAAACTCGTAATGAATGGACAATTAGTCTCTAATTTTAGTGGGGTTTAGGCCTCACTACTAGACTTCTAGTGGACCCTTAATTGGTTCTTCAAATAATGAAATTGGTATAGATTCATTATCATTTTACTATAATCATTATTGGCTACCATCATGATCTTTTTAGGCTTTGTTATATCCCACAATTATCCATTATTTAAATAAAACATGAAAATTATCTCCAAGTATTTTTAAGAATATTTACACTTTCAAATACATATTTTAAACATACAAATGCATTTATTATTTTCTCAATCTCAATATTAATCAAAAAATATAAAGTATCATGAATTTTTTTCCACTAAAATCTACCTATTTTCGGTGTTTCCAACACCTGACAATGAGAGGCATTATGAAATCCCCACCATACTACTTTTCATTCTTATAAATTCAAACCAGCCCTTTTCTCATAAATATTTGACTATATTAGTTACTAATTCATTATCTACATATTATTTCCTATCCAATGAACTAATCGTGCTCCCAATATGAAACTCTATCAACCCAAGCACATAAATATCCAAAATACCATGAATCCTGATAACCAAAAATCCCTTTAATTATATATAGTCTCCATGTCACCACTAGAATCATTTTACTCTACATTTTCCATTACCGATCCCATGATAAATTTTTATTCATCTGATAACTAATCCCTAATCAACTATTATGATGCCAATATGGTTTGAAAATAATACATCTATTATTGATCTGTAAACAACTATTCTATCATTGACATGTTAATTCTCTCAATATAAGGAATCTATAATAAAAACTAATTTCACCAAATGGTGTTCCTCGCCATAGAAATCACCCAAAAAAACACAACGTAATTATTTAATGCAAAATATAATAAATTCCAATACCTATATACTAAGTCCATTACAAGATTGATTCTTAAAATTGGTGATAACACACACATGTCAAACATGGATCACTAAGCCCCTAATCAAAAGACACAATTAAAAATACAAAGATCACTCTAGATACATTATTTTAAATGCATCATCCCAATCATACAATAACCTATTACACATTCAAAAACAATCAATATCTTTCCATGAACCCACAACTCACACTATATTTTCATAAGAAACACCCCTTCACGTCATATTATTTTAAATGAAAAATATAATTCCATAAACCTGTTACCCCATGGTTTTATTTCTCAAAAAAAATCAATTTATAATCATAAATCTTATTAAAATTTAAAATGAAATTTAAAAAACATTTCCTTAATTTTACCTTAAAATTATAAAATCCTTAAAATACCTATAAAATTCATTAATTTCACACTAAAAAAATTTCTATATGTTTTGTAAGACATCCATTCCCAAATTCAATTTCATTTAAAATTAGTAGATTCACAACTATTTCAAGTGGATGAAGCTAATAACATTGTTTCTAGGATCCCCTTTTTCCATTATATAAGTCATATTTTTTTAAAACTTCTATTTTTTAAAACCCCATTATGGGAAAATTACAATAATAATCATTTAATAACATCAAACAAGAAACCCCAAAAATCAAAATTAACCATGCTACAACTAATAATATATTTAAGGAAACAAAAAATAGTGATGAGTTTATTTCAATTAATATTGAATTCTATTTAGGATATATGCCAAAAAACACTTATCTTCGGCATTTGTACCATGTCTTAAGAATTGAACAATTATGTTACATGAATTTTTTTTAAACCTGTCCTTATTAATATGTATGACCCATCTCATGTCCTGTATATCTTTTACTTGAAAATACCAAACCAAAACCTCACTCATATATAGATTTTCCACTCCCATCACAAAACATCCCATATTAACTTTGGTTTTAACCAAATAAAAACTATCATATAAGGATTATAATATACTTACCATGTCTAGAAAATAAAGAACACACTTTGATACTAAGTGGCCCCATACCCACACCCTCAGATCTAGTGCTAAAACATACTCTATAGACCCTGTATTTGAGACTAAGTGAGATGAATTCAGTATAACATGAATTTATTTTACATCATTTATAAAACATAAACTTTTTATCTCAAAGATAATATCACAATAAAAAACCCAAAGATTTAGTGTCATTAAACATTTGATACATAAATTTCCCATTTCACATTTTTCTTCAAAATCTCTCACAAATAACCATCTCACATGCTATCATTATTGAAACAACATAATTAATACTCTTCTTCATAACCCAAGGGAATAGAAATATTTTAATGTTGAGATTAAACACTTATTAAGGGCAAACATATGTTATTAAAATAAAAAATCATAAGTTTGAACAAGATGAAAATATGGTTGTGAGTGCATAATCAATGTGTATGGACATAACATAAAATAATCACACCCAATAAAACATAGATAAAAAGTTTAAATTATGACATAATTATTTTTTCATTAAACATGAGCCTTAAAAATGAGGACTATGAGTCAATAAATTGTCAACATGACACAATAATGTTTTATAAAATAATAATATAAAAATAATATTAGAATATAATGTGTATAAAAGATAATAATAGAGATATTAATCATTCAATGGATTCAGATTACCAAATTCCCATAATACAGAAGGCTTGGGTTAACTACACATGTACCTTCTTGGGGGTAGATCCCTATGTTATATTGACTACATCTGTGGGGGGTGTAATGCCCCGATCCTAGAAGACTGGCATTAGTGAATTATTTTAATACATTTTTATGATACAAGGATTCGTATCCTGAAGGATAGATCTATTTAATAGTCTTGGAAATTATATTACATACATTAACTTTACATTACAATTTATAAAATAAAACACAACATAAATAATAATTCGAGAACTCTATTATTACTCTTGATTAACCCTTTATATCAATCATAAAACACTTCTTGTAATCTAGGGAAAATAAAACATAAGAAAGTGGATAAATCAGATGATCAGTAAGGATAAACAATACAGAGGAATCTATCATAAATAATCATAAACTTTTAAGGAAAGGTATAAAATTGAAACACAAGCCTTTTAAAAAAAATTCTTCCATATAATATGGCATGAATAAATCAAACATTACCATATAATCATGAACATAGATATTATACTAGTCAAATAATTACATGTAAATTCACTAACTAATCTCATAATGAGGGAATGCATAATGTTGAACATCATAACCACTACGTTAAGGCCTTATACCAAGGCCATTCAAAAATATTCAATCAAGGCATTGTTCCAAGACACTACTTTGTCTCATGAGACATAATAATGTACTGATTTGATATATTGGGCCAAACCCATCACTTACTAAGTCCAATGCATTCCTCATATGAAAATGTTGAAACATAACATAAACATTCGTATTAAAACTAGCATAAAAAATGTTAATACTTTAACCATAAACCATGAATGATATAAAAATGGAACATCCAAGATCAAACATATAATAACTCATTAAATATAATATGGAAGATTGTTTTATAATAAATCAGACTCAATCAATAAAAATATCAAATAAAGGATGTTGACTTAGATGAAAATAATCAGTAAAACTCTTTGAGAGAAATATCCCCTTTACATGAAATCATTGAAAAGTAAAACAATTTATAAACAAAGTAAATTAAAATAGATTTTTGAATCAAAGTGCCCCATACCACTTGGAATCTTTTGAATTGAATTACCATTTAAAAAAATTATGTCCATATAAATAAATCCGTAAAATCATTTTGAAAACATGGACATTAATTAAGAAGATTTATAGAAATAAATCATTAAAACATTTAACATGATTATCTAGTTAAAGATAACCTTCCATAAAACCTTAAAAGAATAATTTTCAACACTTTTTTATGAAACATGGAAATGTATGATAAATATGTCCCAATAAACACTTACATATAAACAATCTCGTATAATAAGGAGAATTGAGAAATTAACCCTTACCTTAGGTCTGATAGTATCCATATGTGTCTAAAACTCATGTATAATGTTTTTGAACATATTATTAACTTATATTAGAATCATAATAATATTTATGATATCATATATGATTTTTTATGACTTCATATTGCCTATTTATTAATAATTCCATGTTAATGCCACGTTATAGGTAATAATCGCTTTGTTTATCGTACGTGTTTTGACTTGTTATTCCTGATAATATCACTTAGATAATGATTTAATTACTCTAGAATATATAATATTATTTATATATAATATATATTCATAATATAAATATATATAATAGATATATATATGAAATGGAATACATTGTTCATGGAGACGGTAGGTCGTACATACGCATGAATGTTTTTTCCTTTTTTTATCGTATTGAATGAAAGTAAGTGATTAAAATATATGTACATACATACATACATATACATGTACATATATATATATATCATTATATTAGACTTATTATTCCATATATTTCATAATTATGAACAATATATATATTTTTATAATCATTCTTGGATGGTGAATATGGAAGATGAGACTCATCGCGTCGTGGAGACGGTAAGGCGTACGTATGCATGAGTGATGGTATAATTTCATTAATGGTTAAATGGTATGGAATTTGATAGAATATAAATTTTATAAAAAAAATATAATGTTATATTTGTTATTTACATCCATTATATTCATCATTATACCAATATAAATAAAGTTTAAATGAAAAATAATTTACACCACGTCGTGGAGAAGGTAAGTTCTACGTATGCATGCATGGTGATATTGTTTTTTATATGATGGGTAATAATAGGAATATGGTTGTACCATAATTATATAAAAATATCATCATGTGGAGGGTACTGGAGTTTTTATTTAATATGGAAACAATTGATAAAGAGGAAGTAGAAGAAGAAAATAACTTTGAAAAAAGGGATAAAACGATTACCACTTCTTCGACTGTCTTCTTTTTATTTTCACTTAAGAACTCCTGAATATGGATTAATTACAAAATTGTAGACTCTAGAATAAATTGATAGTGTTTTGGAGGAGAAATGGGCCAATTTTTTCCGAGCCAAAAGGCTTTGGAGGTGTGAATTAAAGAGAAAGGGAGGTGCCCTTTTATAAGAGAGGTGATGGGCACTTTAGGAAAAGATTTAAATATTGATTTATTATAAATTGATTTTCAATTTATAATAGCAAAAAAATTATTTATTTAGAAGCTAATATGAGTATGGGTCTAAATAATCTCGTAAAATTATTTTTATACAAGTTTTGTTCATGAAATTAACCTCATCTTTTGGGATTAACCCTTAGTTAAACAGTTTAACTCTTACTCTATCTTCTTGTATTATTATACTATAGGGTTCATTTAGTTACAATAAAATTCCAAGAAGACCTGAAGTGGTTAATTAATTATATTTTTAACATTATCTAAGTATTTTTTCTAAATATTAGATTTATAAGACTATTATATCATTTAATAAAATAGTATTTTTTTTAAACTCATTTATGTCAATTTTGACACTATTTATTAATTGAGTTTTTGAAAGACATAGAAACTTGATTACTTTGAAAAAAAGGTAATAAATCATAGATAATATGTCAATATCATCAAGAAAACTATTTTATGGAATCAAAAATTTCAAATTTCATTTATTTTAATATTTATAATATCATTTATTTGAATCATTCATTAATAAGGTAATCATTGTATCATCATTGTGTTATAAATAAATTTATTTATTTAATGTATAAAAATTATAAATAAAATTCTACGATATAGGAAATACATTTATATTTATAATTACAATTACATTCAAAGATAGCAGTTTTATAAAACTATATTAAATATTTTTTAGTATAAGATACATGTTTATGTTATATTTCACATTAAATTAATTTTTATAACATATCATTATCACACCCATGTGGCTCCATGGGTCCCAAAATCAACCCAAGGATTCCCTTGGTCATAAAAATACCATAAAAAATGTATTGTTCTACATTTTAGGGTAGTTTTATATTATTATAATATTATTTTTTACCCAAATTTACCAGATTTACCCTTTAACCATGGTAAATAAAAATAATTACCTAAGTTACTATTAATAATGTTAAAAAAAGATACCTATTTACACAATTTGGACCTTCTTGTTACTAATATGGAATCCATTTTTCCAAATTCCAAACACATAATTGGTAAAAATTAATATAAAATTAATTCCCGTTGTCAAAATAAGAAAGTGGGTTTTTAAGAAATAAAAACTATCAAAAGATTGACATGTGTTTATGTCTAATTTAAATGTGAAATTACTTCCAATGAACTAAATTATATTAAATTATAAAAATTTAGTATAATTATACTTTATAACCAAAGAAATTTATAATTTTACTCTATAAATTATTTTGACTAAAAAATTTGTTTTCAATTAAAATTTAGTATTTTTCACTATTCATCAAAATATGAAAGTTATCAGAAATGTACCCAAAATTCATCCAAACTAAATTTTTATGTCTTAATTATCAAGAAGAATTTTATTTCATCAAATTTAATATATATATATATATAACAGTTCTATATATTTTATTTAAAAAGGGTTTTCCATTAAAAGGTTGAAAACCTTCTTTTTTTGAAAAATACTTCTTTTATCTAAAAATTTGAATCTGTCCTTATATTATTTCTTAGAAACACATAATATAGATTTTAAAATTACATGGGATAAATATAAAATTAAAAATTTGGTTAATAATATTCATAATATCTTTTTAAACGGCTAGTTTGATAGGTCATGGTGCGCTCGAACTCAGTGTTACATGTAGTGAAAGTTATTGAATTATTTAAAAGGAAGCATACTGTGGAATATTGGGGTGTGAAATTATACTCTCCTTCAATAAATTGTGTCCTTGGAATTTAAACTCAGGAATAAAAATGTGGGTTTCGAACTTTCAAAATATCTTTGTTGAAATCGCACATCGAAAAATGGATTACTAAGACCTCTATTTTAAAATAAAGAAATAGAAGTTTGAAGGTTACTTGAAATAACAAATACTAGTTTTCCATGTAGAAAAAAATGGACATGAAATAAAAATATAACCATTATGTTCTAATGGAGAGTGGTAGAGAATATTATTAGGTGAAAGTTATCAATCTAAAATCCATAAACATATGATGATCCAAGGGACCATTTGATTCATTTCAGAAGAGAGTACTAGGAAAACATATATGATATTTTACCTAGAGTTGAATAATTACTTCATATACTAAGAACACAAGGAATCATACTTCATTTACATGTAAAGTTTCATTTGTTAACTAATTCTGACCACAAACTCATCATTCTCTTCAAAGGTTAATAAAACTCAAAAAACAATATTCTATTTATCTTAATCATATAAGGTTCCAAATATAAACATATACCATTTAAATAAAGAAAACTATGTTATAATAACCATATACTTCTTGTATTCCAATGGTAGGTGATAAGGCCATGTAAAACTTTGGTTGTGGGTTCTATTCACGCAGCCTTGTCTGACGTGGCGAGTTATCGCTCGACCTGCAGGTTGTCCTTTTTATAAAAGTATAGTATTATAACATTCCAAAAATAATATTAATAAATGTATTAAATTTAAACAATATTATCCAAAGTTCAACTTAATCCATTCCAACATTTAGAGTTATCCAAAATACTTCTATCCAAACTTCCTATAAAAGATCTCTAAATTTCCAAAATCAATTGTAACATCAGATTCCATAAACAACATAATGTTTCTATTATTGTCACGTAAAGAATATATGATTACCTTAATAAAATTAAAACCAAATGATAACAAAATTTATTTCAGTAAAATCGTTATATATATCACATTCTTCTAATAACTGGAATACTATTCTTGAATCCAAAAATTCAAATACATTAATTATTCCAGTTCTCCGTAGTAATAGAATAAGCTTAACCTTGATCCATTTACTTTTTTTGATCTATATTCCCTTGAATCTTTGGAAAAGAGTTTTCATAATGTCCCATATCTTTATAATTATTACATTTGACATCTTCGTTCCTTCCCTTAAAATCACGAGCATGGTGACCTTTTTCTCCAAATTTGTAACAAGTTCCCATTCCTTTTAGAAAATTACGCGGGTATTTCTTCCCAAAATTATCACATAACGGAAAATCCTTCATTTACTTTTTATCTTTATCTATATATTGATCCACCATTCTATTATTCTCTTTATTTACTTTAATTTCATAAGATTTAAGGAATTCCTTTTCCATCTCAATAGTACATGAGACTGTCTTCGTACCATGAGAAATATTGTGAGACCAATTCCCTTCATTGGAAAGGTTTTAACCCATAAAATAATTGATCAATCTTATTTCAGGGATTAAATATCTATATAATTAATTTATATCCTTGTGAAGCTATCCTCATACTTTGAAACATTATCATCCTCTTTTTGCCTCAGGCTAAGAAATTTTCTTTCTATATAAGATCACTATTCATGAGGAAAGTATTTATCTAGGAAAAGTTCTTTAAACTCCCTCCATTCCATATTTTATACTTCTTCATCATCCTTCGTGTTTTGAATTAATGATCACCATTGATCTGCATATCCTAAGAGATGATAAACTACCATGATAACCTTTTCCCTTTTGTTACTTCCCAAAGCAAGAAATATTCTCTCTAAGAAAATTATTCATTGCTCAGCTACAAATGGATTTTTAGTCTCATTTAATGTTGCGGGTTGTTGTCTCATGAAGTGGTCTAACATTGATCCTCTATGTTATGGATCAAGCTTCTCCATATGAGTAAGGTTATTATTCGTAACCTGATTCAGTTGTCCCAATATGGTTATAAGCTATTCCACACCATTTGTGTCACCAGCTCCGCTATCATTATCTTGCATACAAGGGAAATCCCTACATGGATTACCTAAATTGATACGATTTCCATTGCTTCCTCTAGGGACCATTTCTAAACAATTGCACACACTATATTAGGTTATGAATCATAATTCATAAATCCAAACTAGTAAAATACTTAACATAAATTGAAAATTTTATGCATATCTAATCCATAATCATAAATATGGTTCCTTTGGGGATATATTTACTCATAAATCCTTTATAACGGTTTGAAAACCAAATATGAATTATCATAAGAATATACACCAAGAGTGTCAAACTAGGTGTTCAGTAAGGCCCATTGTCGTGTACCATGTTACCCCGGGTCTAGCGAGGATCACTTTGTTGGGGTTTTCACCCCAAAGTACATCTTTTCTAGAGCCATGTCCATATCTAGTATCCAGACAGGGATGTACTTTTTGGAATATTCACATAATCTCTACTTTAAAAAATTCTAGGGGCGTCTTCTACACTTTTCATCAAAGTCAATCTTAGGGTTATGATCCATAATCTATGTTTTATAAATCAATTTCAAAGCTTATTTCTAAAATTACTCAGATACCAAATGTAATGCCCTAACCCCAGAAGTGCAGAGTTGGTGCATTATTTTAATACATTGTCTTGATACCAGGAATCGTGTCACGAAGGACCGATCAGTTTAGCAGTGTTGAAAAATAGATTACATAAATGGACTCTAAATTATAATTTAAAAAAAAAAGATAACCATACAAGAATTCCATTATTCCCCTATCTTAACCCTTTATATCAATCATAAAACACTTCTTGGCATCCTGGGAAAATAAAACCTTAGAAACAGGTGAGATCAGATGCTTAGTAAGGATAAAAAATATTGAGGAAGCTATCATAAATAATAATAAACTTTTAAGAAAAGTTTAAAAATTGAAACACAAGACTTTTAAAAATTATCTTCATCATAATATGGAAACAATAAATCAAAAATTACCATATAAACAAGCACATTTATATTCTAATAGTCGAATAATCACTTTTAAAATAAATTACTAATCTCATAACGAGTGAATGCATAATACCATACATCATAATTATTACATCAAGGCCTTGTTCCAAGGCCATTAACCAATATTCTATCAAGGACATATTCCGAGACACTAGTTTTTCTCATGAGACCTACCGATACACCAAGGGCCTATAGCGGGCCCCACCTATCACTTATTAAGTCTAATGAATTCCTCATATGAAAAGGTTGAAACTTAACATAAACATTCATATTAAAACTATCATAATAAATGTCAATACTTTATCCATAAAAAAATTAATGAATTAAAAAAAAGAACATATATAGTCAAACATATCATAACTCATTCAATAAAATATGGAAGATTGTTTTTTAAGAAATCAACCTCAATCAAGAAAAATATCCAATAAAGGATGTTTACTTAGATGAAAATAATCAGCAAAATCATTAAGAGAAATTTCTATTTTTCTTGAAATCATTTAAAAATAGAACAATTTATAAAGGAAGTCATTTAAAATATTTTTTTGAATCAAAGTATCTCATACCACTGAATCTTTTTAAAGGAATTAACATTTTAAAACAATGATTTCCATATAAATAAATCCTTAAAATAATTTTGAAAATATGGACATTAATTAAAAAGATTTAGAAAAATAAATAATTAAAACATTTAAAGTGTTAATATAGTTAAATATAAACTTCCATGAATCCATAAAGGATTCCTTTTGAAAATATTGTTATGAAAAAATTGACATGTATGATAAATATGTCCCAATTAACACTTACATATAAACAATCTCAAATAATAATGAGATTGAGGAATTAACCCTTACGTTAGGTCCAATACTCTCTGTACGTATATGAAACTCCTATATATAGTTTTTAAAAAAATTAATAACTTACATCAAAATCCTAAAAATATTTATGATATCATATATGATTCTTTTATGACTTTATATTACCCGTTTATTAATAATTCAAAGTTAATGCAGCGTTTCGGGTAATAATCGCCTTATTTATCATACGTGTTTTAAATTTTTATTCTTGATAATATTACTTAGATAATGATTTAATTACATAAAGAATGTATAATATTATTTTTATATCATATATATTCATAATATAAATATATATATTAGATAGATATATGAAATGGAATACATTGTTCATGGAGATGGTAGGTCGTACGTATTCATGAACGATGTTTCTGTTTTTTTATCATTTTGAATGGAAGTAAGTAAATGACATATATATACATATATATATATATAATTGTAGTAGACTTATTATTTAATATATTTAATAATTATGAATAATATATATATATATATATATTTATAACCACTCTTGGATGGTGAACATGGAAGATTATTCTTATTGCATCGTGGAGACGGTTAGTCGTACGCACGCACGAGTGACAATGTCATTTAATCAATGGTAAAACAGTATAGAATTGGACTGAATATGAATTTTACAGAAATAATAACATGTTATAGTTATTATTTACAACCATTATATTCATAATTATACCCATATAAATAAAGTGTATATGAAAAACAATTTACACCACAGCATGGAGACAGTAAGTCGTACGTACTCACACATGGTGATGATTGTTTTTAGTAGGACGGGTAAAAGGAGGAATATAGTTGTAAAATAATTATAATAACATATAATCATTTTTAAGGAACTGGATTTATTATTTTAGTAAGTAATAATAGAGAAATAGGAAGTAGAAGAAGAAAATAACTTTGAAAGAAAGGATAAAATAATCACCTCTTCTTCGGATGTCTTCTTTTGATTTGAACAAAAGGAATCCTTAGGTTTAATTTATGCCCAAAGTTTAGCCACGAGAATAAATTAAGGGTGGTTAGGAGGAGAAATGTGTAGGGTTTGTTCGGGAAAATGGTTTGTGGAGGTGTGAATTAAAGATTAAGGGAGGATCCCTTTTATAAGAGAGCTGAGAGTCACTTTAGGAAAATCAAAAAATATTAATTTATTATAAATTGATTTTAGGTTTATAATAGCTCCAAAGTAATTTATTTTTAGGATAATATGATTATGTGTAGAAATAATCTCAACCATTTATTTTTTAAACAAGTTTAGTTCATTAAATTTACCTAATCTTTTGGGATTAACCCTTAGTTAAACAGTTTAACTCTTACCGTGTCTTCTTGTATTCTTATACTGTATGGGTAATTATGTTAATATAAAATGACAATAGAACCTCAAGTTCATAATTGATGAATTTTTTAACATTATCCAAGTCATTTGGATGAATATTAGATTTTTAGGACAATTATATCATTTAATAAAATAGTATTTGTTTTAAAAACTCATTTATGTAAAATTTGACACTACTTAGTAATTGATTTTTTATAAAGTTATAAAAAATTGATTACTTATAAAAAATTGTATTAAGTCTAATATAATATATCAATATATTCTATAAAATTAGTGTATTTAATCAAAATGTTCATATTACATTTATTTTAATATTTATATTATCATTTATTTGGATCTTTCATTAATAAGGTAATCAATGTATCATCATTGCATCATAAATAAATTATAATGAAATACCATAATGTAAGAAATAATTTTGTATTTATAATGAATACTTATATTCAACTATATCAGTTATATAACCCTATATTAAATTTTTTTTAGTAAAAGATACATATTTATGTTATATTTCCCTTTACATTAAATTAATTCTTATAACATGTCATTATCACACCCAAGTGGATCCATAGAATCCAAAAATATACCCAAGTATTCCCATGGTAGGAAATATATCATAATATAGTTTTATAAAATGTGTTTGGGTAGTTTTATATTATTATAATATTATTTTTTACCCTAATTTACCTGATTTACACTTTAACCATGTCAAATTAAATTAAATTACTAAAGATACTATTCATAATGTCCAGAAATAAAAGGTGAATATTTACAAAATTTATACCTTTTTATTCTAAATATGGGATCCATTTTTTCAAATTCAAAACATAGAATTGTTATAAATTAATTTAAAACTAATTCCCGTTGTCAAAATAAGAGAGCTGGTTTTTAAGAAGTAAAAACTATCAAAAGATTAACATGTGATTATATCTATTTTAAATGTGAAATTATTTACAATGCCCTAAATTATATTAAATGATAAAAATATAATATAATAATACTTTAATACCACTCAAATGAATAATTTAACACAATAAATTATTTCAATTAAAAATTCGTTTTCAATTAAAATTTAGTATTTTACATTATTCATCAAAATTTGAAAGTTATCAGAAAAGATCCAAAAAATCATCCAAAATAAATTTTTATGTCTCCCTTATAAATAAGAATTTCATATTTTCAAATTTAATATATAACAGTGTCAAAAACAAGATTTAAAAAGGGGTTTTCATTAAAAAGCATAAAAACTGTATTTTTTGAAAAATACATTTTTATCTAAAAAATGAATTTGTCATTATATTATATCTTATAAAAATATTAAATAAATTTTAAAATTATATGGAATATATATAGAATTCAAATTTTGGTTAATATTATTCATAAATTCATTTTAGACAGTTAGTTTAATAGGTCATAGTGAGCTCGAACTGGGTGCTACATGTAACGCAAGCTATTGAATTATTTAAAAGGAAGTGTTCCATGGAATATTGGGGTTTTATAGGGGGTGTGATTTCATATTTTACATTTATGAATTATTTCCTTTTAAATAAACCATGATAACTTGTTAAGAATCTCTATCAACTTAATAAAGTCTCATAAACTCACCTAATAAGCATAAATAATGAGATATAACAGATCACATGATATTTGTACGGTTTGGTAAAAATTCATACTCCTTACCATGTTGATTAAAAGTGCCAACATGGATTCTGTACAATAATTTTATCATTAATTTCAATGTATTACAAAAAATTTGGTTATACACCCATGTATTCAATCCTACAGTTGATCCTAGACATTCACCATAGGAATGAACTCTTCTACCTTAGTTTGTTCAACACGCCAACCCTATTCATCCTTCATAACTAGTTATACACCCCAACCTTGAGCCTCTTCAACAACTTGTTAGACACCTTGGTCACAAGCCCATTACTCATATATGTGTTATCTATAAACCAATTTAAAATCCCCATCTATTTTTGGAGATATATCCCTCAATGATCCTTTAGGATCAAGCTTGATCATGCAAACCTTCATGTTCATCAAAGTTCTTAGAATAATATTGATTGTATTGAAACTCCATTAAAACACCTTTGAAATTATATGGTCATTATTAAATTACTGAACACTTGGATATGAAATACCCTCCGACAAGAATCTTGTAGCTTAAGTCTCAAATATTTCAATCATTTTCAATAACTACTTACTGTCAGTCAATAATCAGTTGTTTCTCAATTAGTAAAATGGTTTAGTAGATATATTATCATTCTATTAATTATGTTCGTGAACTCAAATAGTATTTCCCATAGTAATATTTTATATAATTATAAAATTTCAAAAATTATTATTACTCATCTTTAGATTTTCAACTCAATTCATGAATACGTGAAATAATTCATGGTGCATAACTTTTCACATAACTATTTGATATTATTGATATTTTATGTTCCTTTTTTCAATTTTGTTCTTATCTATGTTTGAGATACCTTATCTATTTTACCATAAATTCCATTCTATAAAAATGTCTTGAATGTCTCAATATATCAAGGACCTTTAATATTTTTTTTGGATTTAACTTCCAAACGGTTGATGTGTTTCTATGAAGATGCATTGGGTTTACAGAAATAATATACTACATTAAATGTTTTTAAAATTTTCATCTTCATTTAAGATCGTGTCTTCCTTTGTCTAATAGTAATTACATGATATCTCATGCCTTATTCACATTAGTAATGTGTGTTGGTTCCATTTCAAGTTAATGAATCATAGATAATATTATTTATAAAAAATCAAATGTTTACCAAAATGCAAGAGTGATTCACATATATAATGTATGAAAAGAATATATACTATTAGCATAAGGAATCTAAAATGAATATATTACATAAACCTATTCTCTTCCCATCTAGTAATGGATTGCGTGAATCAATTTTTAGGTGACCTAAAATTATTCACATATTAATGCTTTCTATAATGATATATTCACTCTATTACTATTCATCATTTGGTTCCTAAAATTTACATGATATCGTAATTCATAATCAAGGCTATTCAAGAGACATATTATTATTTTTTTAATGAATTCTTAGAATTATCACATTCATGAAAAATTGATATTAAATACATGGATTCTGGATGATCATATAATATACTCGAACATGAACTCTTGGATAAAATTCTAAAAAAACCATTACATTTATATATTTAATACTAATAGACTTGATGAAAATTTAATCCTTTAAAACATATAACATCATATTGAATAATTGGATCAGTTACATACCCAGGGACATTTTAGCCTGAATGGCCCGAAGGCCTTATTTTTTATTGATTTTTGATAACCCCCCTTTCAAGGGATGAGGGGGAACCCTTACAGGGCCCGTAGGCTCAAAGATTACATGAAATGTAGGTCTTAAGAAATATAAAAACTATACTTGGAACTCCTCCTCCCAGCTTCTTCATCGTGATATTAGCACTCCACCTTCGCATAGTTGTTCGGCTAGGCTTCTCGCGCAAGCACAGGTTGGTCCCGATGGAAATGTCATACCCTCTCTTTCTGACAATAATCTTAGCTTCTGCTCTGGTGAATGTGCCTTCTGTGAATCCTCATCTAGAGGCTACTCCTTGTAGAGTTTGTTTGACCATTAAGCACCATTTTAGGTTTCCTGAAGGCCGTGATATGGCTTGAAGTCCATAATGGACCCGAGGCCCAAACATCGAGGGACATTTTATGTTTTATGAATTAGTGAATTTGGGAAAACTAAAAGAAGGTATCTTGGATACATAAATAACACATTCATTAAAATCTACATCATCTCCCACTAAGTTCATCTCATATACAACCCTTGTTTATAATTATATACTTATTTTTTTATAACCCATGGAAAACGAAATAGAAGAAGGGTGAGTTGAAACACTCAGTATGGGTAAACATAATAAATAATAATTTAATGAAATTAATGAGAATAAGATGAGCATAAAATAATGATGACATGATAAAATTATATGAACATAACATAAGAGAATTAATACCCATAAAAACATATATCATCTCATAAATATTTATCATAATAAATGAGTCATGTAATCTAATATTAAAAATACATGTAAAAATAATCCTTGATTGAAGGATCCGTTAGAAAATCATTGAAATCATAGAGAAAAAATGTTAGTATCTTGGAAAATTATATTAATCGAACACTTAAAATAACCTTTATAGATGGAATAACTATAACCGGTTAATAATCATAATCTATTCGTAGTAACATGTTAACTAGTTAACTCTTTCATATCTTAGTACTTACTTATATTCAGTCAACTATGTTTTAATTATCCATTAAAATTGAGGGATTTAGAATATTAGGATGACCAATAAAATGATAATAACCAATTAAAATTTCTTCCACAATATCATAAATAAATAAAATTAAATACCCTGACTCTAGTAGCCGAGAGTTGGTGGTTATGTTATTACATTGGCACAAGATATAAGGAATTACATACCAAAGGACTGAATAGTTTTGTAGTCTTGGTAAACTAGATAAAAACTTAAAATTCAAATTAATATTGAAAACATAAAATAAAAAATATTTAATATTTTAAAACGACATATTTCCCTCATCAAATCCCTATATATCAATAGTAATTCACATCTGGGTATCCTAGGGAAAATAAAACCTAAGAAAAGGGGCATCTAAAATGCTCAATATAGGTAACCATAGAGTAGAGTCTATAATGAATAAATTAACATACTCAATATGAAAATAGAAATAATTAAAACAAATTCCACTGAAACAATACCTTGATCACAATATAATAGGAATAAAGGATGAACAAATAATTCGAAACAAATAATCACATTAGATTGTAACTAATTTGTGGATATTATAACTAATAGAATAATCACATAGATATAAATAAATTATCTCATAATATTTGAATAAAAAATGTATGAAATCTAAAACATATTTTCAATAATTCCCAGAGGCTGTTTAAATTTTTGGGTAGAAACCTATCTAATGTGGTCAAATAATTATTCTCATGAGACATGTCGATGTAATGAGGAGATATCTATAAATGGTCCCCACCCACCACCTGTTATGTAAAATACATTAAACATATTATAAGGGTGAAACATAATCAATATAAACATTTTTTGGGGAAAATATAACTTACAAAATTTTATTACTTACCCCAATCAAAGAAATATAATCACAAACCATCCAGAGTTTTTTGGCGAATGGTAATAAAATTGTAAATCCATAGTCAAAATGATCAAAAACCATGCATTGAAAGAATAAATATGATATCAATAAAACATATACATATTCTATCAAAAATAAAATAATGGTTCGATGTTACTAATGAATAAAAATATGAAGAAAAATTCATTAAAAATATTTTTGAGAAAATAAGATTTTCACTTTCAAACCATTTTAAAACTAAAAATTCAAAAAATATTTAAAAAATAAGATTCTTTGAAAATAACCTTTAAAACTTATAAAATAATATTTAAAACATTGAATTCTGATGATGGTATGATATTAAATTTACACAGTATATGTTTAAACAAATATCCCTTCCACATTTTAGTTAAAAAAGAAGCCTTATTTGGGAAAAGACATGAAGATTACATTCAAAAAAAATTAAAAGAAAAAAGGTTAAAAATTAATTTAATTAATCAATTGGTAAATTTTAAACAAATTCAAGAAATTGTTTTAGAAAACATTTATTTAGAAGAAAAATTTCTTTTGACCGAAGAGAGAAATAGAGTTAAATTTTACTAAAAATATTTATTAGTAATTTTAATTACAAAAGAGTAGAAAAATTATTATATTTCTTAAAATGATAATTAATTTAAATATTTGATTGATATATATTGGTTATAGTTTATAATTGTGAAATAATTATTTAATGGGGTACTTAAATGTACATAATCCTAAATAATGATGAGATTATGAAATAACCCCTTATAACTTTTCAAACTTATGAAACCTAAACCCCATAAAAGTAATAAAATCTAATGAAAATTTAAACACCATTAATTTAAATATATTCATTATATAACATATCAAAAGGGTAATTATATACACTACACAAATGAAAAAGTCAGGAATATGTCGTATGTCTCACGGAAGTAAAAGTGAGAAGAGAAACCCCTACCCATAATCCAATTTGCTTTGTACATGTTTGGAAATCCAGTATAATATATATATATTATTATAAATATATTCAAAAAAATAATAATATATATTAATCCATATATTATTTAATTATAGTCTTTTATTATTCTTTTATTATAAATTCTTTATCAAAGTCACCATTTTGGTTGATAATTTCATTATATTTTCATGAATGTTTTACTTAGGTCATTTCAGTAATTTTATATTTATCATGGTTCCATAATCTTAATAAATTTTAAAATTATATAAATATAGTATACATTTATTATATATTTATTTATTTAAATATATATAATTTATAGATATAAATTAGATTATACTATTTATGGAGACGGCCTGGTTATACGTACACAAGAATGCTGTTTCTATTTTTTCTCAAAAGATTGTATGAAAAAAATATTAATTAGACATCAAAGAATAATTATTATTTTATTTAAATAATATATATTAATAAAATATATTTTTATTACTATCCACGTAAAAATAAAATGAAAAATATTTCACATTACTATGTGGAGGAGGTAGTGCACTCGTACGCACGAGCGACATTAATATATTATAAAGGATTAAAAGGTAAGTAGTTAGATCAGATATTAATTTTATAGAAGTACTTTTATGTCATAAATATAACATATATTCATTAACTTATCCCTATAAAATTCCATGAAAATCATAAGAGAAATAATGAATCAAATGTCTTCGCAAGGTGGTAGTCCACCTTTCATACGAGCGATAATATCATATCCGCTACAAAATGAAAATTTGGAAGGTATATGTGATATAAAATTATAATAGTATAATACTATATAAAATATAATATAAATATGTTTAATATATCATTATATCTTCCTTTAAGGTTTGTGATGGAAAATGAACTACATCAGTTTGTGAGGCGGTGGCCTATCATACCCACGATCAACGATTTCATTTTCAATTTGATGGATGTAAAGATTGATATAGGTTAGGAATTTAACATAATAACATATAAGTATATATTAGATAATTTTTTATTATATTATTAATAATTAATATGATTTTATGGATGTGGAATAATAAAAAATATGAAAATTATTTTTAAAAATCATTACCTCTTATTTAGGGAACTTCTTTAGGTTTTCCCCAAAAGTATTCATATGATGTATTTATGATAAAAAATCCACTATAATGTTGGTATAATATTTATAAAGAGATTTGTGATTATATTGGCTGAAAACGTTTTCTATGTGGGAATAAGATATGAGAGGGGGTGGCCTTTAATTACTGTGGTAGAGGACAAACATGGGTTTTTTGAAATAAAAATTTGGTACGCACATGTTTTACTTTTCGAAAGCCACTAAACTAAGTAATTATCAAACCATATAGATTCTAGGGTTAATATATGTCCATAAAATGTGTTTTTGAAAAACATTATGTCATTTTCAAGACCTATCTTCTTAGTTTATCCCCCGGTAAACTGATTTTTACCATAGAATCAGTAATTTATTTCTAATGTTTTCACAATTCATCATTGTCAAAATATAAGTTCTACTTATGGGATAATATAAATTATTTTAATTCCAAATATGAAATATATTTTTCCAAATTATATTCATATAATTGGAGGAATTCAATTTAATTATAATACACAGAAGCGAAGGAAGAGCAGATTTCCAAATAGAAAATTTTCTTAAGTATAAATTTTTTAATATAGAAATATAATTATAAATTGATTAAAATTTAATAAATTAGTTATGTTGTATTATAATTGAATTAATGTTAATTTAAAACCATTTTTTAATGAAATTTAACTATTTATATAATTTAAACAAAAATATAGTTTTGAATAAAATTTAGTATTTTTCACTATATATCAAAAAAAATTAAATAAATTATCAAAAATTAAACCAAATATAATTTGTACACATAAATATCAAAAATTAATTGTATTTTTTTAATTAAAATTTATAATTTTTTAAAAATAATATTTTAAATTATGTGCTCCAAGCACGACAAGATTTCTATTTAGAAAAACACAATCTTTCAGAAAACAATTATTTTTGTATGAAATGGTTCTTATTTTATAGATAATCAGTATATAAGAACTAATTATATTTTATATATGTTTGAACCATATAATATTCATAATTTAATTATTCCTATCGATACCCACCAACTTAATGACTTGGTTATAATGGTCATGTTTAAATAAAAATATTTTAATAGTGTATCATGTTTTGTTTAAACCAGGAATTGCGTACGTCACAAGCTATCTAAGAGAATGAATTTATTTAAAAATAAATATATCATGAGGTCTAGAGGTGATCAACTATTTTCTATTATTTTTTTTCATGTCATATACACTATTTATGTGGATGTTCTCCTTTCAAAATAGCAGGGTGTTACACTCTACCTTTGTTAAATAAATATTTTCATTTCAATTTAATCATAATCTAGGTAATCAAGGATTTTAAAATTAAAAATTACATTCTTGAAATACCAAATCATGAGAAGGGTTAATAAAATATCCTATTGATAGGATAAATAGTGAAGTATGAAGGTTATATCGAATAACAGATTACAAGGTTTCCATGAATGAGGACAACGATGAGAATTGAAAACATAGACATGGAAGAGAATACTGACTCCCAAGGACTAATAGATATTTCTAGAGGAGATTGTGATGATTAATTTAACAATTAAAAAACCATAAATATAGGATGAATTAAAATAATTTTGATTTGACAAAAATGAATAAAATATTGAAAAAAAATTCTCAAGTTATTTTTACTAGATTTGAGGAATTATTTTACTATTATGATAGAGAAAAACATAAAATATATATAAAATTTCATTATTTAGTTTTATATTGATCAATTTACACTTCATTTATTTATCTAAGAAATGAATATCCAAGATAATCATTTTTATTCTAAATAAAGTAAAATTAACTTTTAATAAATCATAAGATCTATAAAAGAGTGAAATACAATTCTTCCTATCTTTAATAAAACCAAAATCATTAGCACAATTTTTCTAATATAATACTACAATATATATCACCACAATAGTAACTCCCAAAATCTATTTTATAAATAGTTAACCTTAAAACTCATCGAAAATAAGGTTGACCAAATTTAAAGTCTAAACATTTAGATGGAAGGTCACTAAATCAATAGTATATTCCCCATTCAATATAAAGTGTCTCTTAATGTCACATTGAAAATATTTGAATAACTTTTTAACCCTTAAACCTTAATTAAAACATGTATTCTTCAAAAAATAAAAGGTCATGTTTTCGAATATGTTCAATTAATCTAAAAAAGAGTAAACTATAAGAAAAATAACATAAAACAAAAAAAATCACTTACCAATTTGATGGACACAAATATGGTACTATAAAAATATATTTTTAATCATTATCTAAAAATATAAAACATATTAAAGGTTATATTACTTTATTCATGTGTTTTCTAGAAGTATCAACTCTCCAATGAATCACTTTTCTTTTTCATTGGTACCATTAAACATATTCTTTCAAATACTTAAAGAAAAAGTACCATAGGGCAGTCCTTATACATTTCATTATTTTTCTAACCCAAATATACTTGATAAAATTCTCTCAAAACATAATTATTTAATTTAAACACAAGAACATTAATCATTATAAACCTATAATAATAACATAATCTTGATCTTGATCTATTTGCTTCTTTTAAGGTATATTCCATTGACGCTTGGGGAATTAATCTGAATAGAACCCCATACCCTTACAGTTGCATAATTTCACATTAGAAAAATCATTATAGTTATTTAAATCATGAGCATGGTGTCCTTTTCCTCTACTCTTTTAGCAAACTTCCATTCCCTTCAATCATGTACTCGAGGGATTCTTTCCATAATTGTCGCATGATGGAAAGTCTTTATTTCCCTTCTTCCCTTTATCTATCTTTTTCTCTACCATCCCCTTATTCTATTTATTTTGGTCAATTATATAGAATTATATATTATTTATATATCGTTTACCACATGATAATATGTCATTATATGATGAAAAAGTTTGGGATAATATTTTCTTTCATATAATTCGTTTAATCCTATCAAAGAAGTGGAACATATGTATATTTATATTATTTATGCTTACTATAGAACTCCTTTATAACCTTGAAAAGTTGGATTCATACTTAGAAACATTTTAAAATTATTTTTTTATTAGATTCCGGAATTTTTTCTCCATATCCACTCATTAATCTCAATGAAAATTCTTTTCTAAGAAGATCGCATTAAAATCATTTCATTTCACATTTTGTAATTATTCATCATACTTAGTGTTTTGAATCAATAAACACCATTGGGACACATCTCATGAGAGATGAAATACTTCCATGAAAACTTTATACTATTCATTGATTCCCAAATAGAGAAATATAATCTATATGGGACTTATCTATTTATCATCAACAAGTTGATTTATAATCCCAATAATTGATGGATGTTTCTTAAACATAAAGTAGTCTAACATTGTTACATCACATATTGGATCAACTAGATACTCCATATGGGAAAATATATTTCTCATAAAAAGATTTAGCTACCCCAATATATTTATAATTTTGTCAGTTTCAGCTACAGATCCTACCCCATCGTCAATGTCTTCCCTAGGAGAAAATCCCAATATTGGGTATGAACATTGATACGATTATGATTCCTTATTCTAGGTTCAATTTATAAAAAATATAATACACAATATTAGTTCATAAAATTATCAAACATAATGTATAATCCTCATACTAGTGAAATTCATAACATCAATTGAAATGTCTATCAATGGAAAATCTCATAATCATAAACATTGTTTCTTCAGGAAAGATTTAAAATCATTAAATTAATTTCAAATCCTTCAAAATGGATTGTAAATAAAATGTTAATTATCCTAATAATATCCCCATTGGAGTGTCAAACTAGGTTTTTAGTAAGGCATGTTGTCGTATACTAGGTAATGCTCGAGTAAATCCTTATACACATTTTTGGAGTTATTTCCCCTATATACATCTGTTCCAGAACCATGTCTACTCATAGTATCCATATAGGGATATACTACTAGGATAAAACACATAATATCTTCCTCATAAAGAATTCAGGATGTTCTTTTAATCTTATCCTCAATTCCAATATTAGTTTTAAGTTCTCTAATTGATGTTTTTATAAATCTAGTTCCCAATTTTTCTACTAAACTTCCTCTTATGCCAACTATAAATAACTCCACCCTAATATCCTAGAATCAATGGTTACATTATAACATTGGAATATGAAACATGAAATTTCATCCTAAAGGATAAAAAACTTTAGAAATCTTGGTAAACTAGAAACATACTTTAAATTCACATTATTATTGAAAACATAAAATATATGAAGTGTTTTCTTTGAGAACTCTATATTTCACATTTCATATCCAGAGATATCAATTATAAAACACCTCATGGAATCATGGGAAAAATAAAAAAAGGAAACGGGTGAGATAAAATTCTCAGTCAGGTATGTTTACATCATATCATAGAATTAAAAAATATGCACCATAAATATAGAATGTTAAATGACTTAAACACATGACATTTAAACGATACATTGATCATAATATGTCACGAATAAAGGATGATCAAATAATTACTTATTTATAATCACATGAGATTGAAACTTATCTAGGGATATTTTAAATAATTAAATAATCACATGAACATCAATAACTGATATCATAATTAGGAAAAAAATAATTTAGGATATCTTAAATATAATATCAAGATGTTTCACATGGAAATTTAAATCTCTAGGGAGAAACAAATATAATTTGGCCGACTGATTTGTCTCATGGTACCTATCGATGCATCGAGGGATATATATAAATAGGTACCAACCATTATATACAAATTAAAATTCATTCCTCATATTAAAGGGTTGAAACATAATCAATAAATATATTCGTGTTGTAAAATATATCTTATGAAATTTCAATGATTTTCCCAATAAAAAAACTTTATCACAAACCATCTATATTAATATGTAAAATGGTAATAAAATTTTAATTCGTCAGTAAGAATGATCTTAAACTATCCAAATAAAGAATATGTTTGATATTAATATAACATATCTGTTGTATAACATATGTTCAATAAAGGGTTGATTTCATAGATAAATAGAAATACTATAAAATTTTAATTATTCTTATGAGAAAATTAACATTTTCACATGGAAAACGTTTTTTAAAACTAAAATTTTAGAAATTATTTTGAAAATAATTTATTTGAAAATAACATTTTGATCTTATAAAATAATATTTAAAACATTGAGTGGTCATGATAGTGGGAAATCACGTTCATGTCGTACACATTAAAACAAATATTTATTTCATATTTTTAATAAAATCTAAACAAGCATTGTTTAAAAAAAATATCATTTAGTTATTTTATAATTAATTTTTTTTATAAAAAACTAATTTAATAAATAATTTTGAAAATGGTTGAAACATATTTGAAAACAAATTAAGAAAACATGGATTTAGAAGAAACTTTATTTTTGACTGAAGAGAGAAATAAATTTAGATTCTTATAAGAACATTTTATCGATGATTTTAAGTATGAAAGTGTATACAAATGTTACTATAAAATTAAAATATCATGAAATAAAATATTGGAATAAAAATATTTTTTTAAATCTAGAAATGTCAAATAATTTCCCAAAGGGATACTTAAACTAAAAAAATCCCAAAAAACAATGAGATTATGAAATAAATCACAACCATATTGGTAAGTTCTGAATCGTAATCCAAATAAAAGAAATATATTAAAATGAAAAAATAAATAAAAATAAGATAAATATATTAAATACATATAAAACCAAAATGGGCATTATATACCCTACACAAAGGAATAAGTGGTGAATTTAGTGTATGTGTCATAGAAGTAATCGTGAGATGATCTCATGTCCAATTTAATTTGTATAGGTTAGAACCTCCTATATTATAAGTATAGGTTTATTATAAATTTATAAAAAAACAAAAAAAAAATATCTCATTCCATATATGAGTTACTTATAGTATTTTATCACACATTTATTCTCAATTCTCTTTCAAAACATCTATTTTTTGTGATAATTGCTTCATTTATTCTTGTAAGTTTTTGTCCTTTAATATGGGTCCTTTTAATTTTATCATGTTTCAAGAATATTCATAATGTTAATAATGTTATAAATATAATATATATTCATTGTATATGTATTTATAGTAATCTATAAAAGTTATTTATTGAAAATAGATTAAATGGTTCATAGAGATGGTTGTTCATATCAACTCATGAACGCTTTTTCCATTTTTCTATATAAATGGAACAAAAGGAAAATAAATATTCATTCACCATTAAATAAAAATTATTATATTAAATTTATATTTTTTATTAATAAAATCCATCATCATTACCATTCATATGATAATAAAATGAAAAATATTCGACATCACTACGTGGAGGCGGTAGTCCACACATACGCACGAGTGGCGTTCTTGATTTACAAATGATTGGAAAGTAAGAACTTATATATGATGTTATATTTCCATAATTATGGTTAGGTAATAAATATAACAAATATTCATTTAAATTATCCTTAATACTTTCTATTTAAATCATAAGTTAAAAAAAGAAAAACACATCGCTACGTGAGGCGATATTCTACCGTACACACAAACAATATTATTGTATCTACTAAACAAAAGAAAGTGATAATTTATACGTGTTATAATATTTAAAAAAGTTTAATAATTTCAAAAATATCATATAAATTTGTTAAATCCATCATTATATCCATCCTTGAAAGGTGGTGTTGGAAAAGGAACTACATCGGTTCATGCGGCAATAGTATGTCGTATACACGTTCAACAATTTATTTTTATATTTTATGGATTTAGAGATGGATATAGGGTAGTAAATTTACATAATAATATATTATTATATATTATATACTAGTTTTATTGTATTATCATGATTGAATAATATTTTATGGAAGTGGAATAAGAAATAAAATGAAAACACTTGTTTAAGAACGTTAAATGTTCTTCGGGGAACAACATTAGGTTTGCGCTAAAAGCCTTAGTTAGATGTATTTATAATAAAACCAAGGAATTAATGATGTTTTTATATTATAAAGGAAAGTTATTTGGAAGTTATTGGATGAAATAAAGGGTTTTGTAAATATAGAGTGGAGATAAGACGGGATGACCATTAATATATGGGGAAGAGGACCCACATTGAATTATTGATAAGATAATGTGACACCCATGTTATTAATATTATAAAATCATAAAAAATGGAAAATTATAGATCCTAAGATATTATAAGATCAAAACTTGTCCATAAAATGGGGTTTGGACCAGTTTTAATTCATTTTGTTCCTTATCTTATTTAGTATAACCCCCAGTAAACCTATTTTTACCTTAACTATGGTAATTATTATTTTTTACTATTTTTACGTTTAAATATGGTAAAAAAATAAATTAAATTCATTAGATTATATAATTTATATTTATTCAGAATATTGTATCCTTCTTTAAAAATTAAATTCACATAATTTTCTAAATTAAATATAATACTAATCAACAGAAAAGATGAATGTGTGGTTTTGAAAAGGAAAAATTATCATAAGTATAGAATGTTTTAATATCAAAATTTAGTTTGAATTTTATTCCAATGATGTAGATTAGTTAAATTTAATATAATTAAACTAATTTCATTTTAAAACATATTTAAATTTTAATTTTAAATTTTAGATAATTTAAACAAAAATGATGTTTTCAATAAAAATTAGTATTTTTTACTATTCATCAAAAAATTAATCTCTTTAGAAAATTATAAATAATTCATAAAATAATAATAATTTTAACATATCGAATTGAAAAATGATTTTTTCTTTTCAAATAAATTTTATAAATCTTTAAAATTTATTTTTATGTTATGCGCACAAACCATAACTATACATCCTTTTAAAAAATTCATTATTTTTAAAGAAAACATTAATTTTTTTTCTTTAAAATGTTCTAATTTTATTTTTAATAAATATATAACCATTTAATTTATTTTATAAATGTGTAGAATCCATAATTCTCATAATTTATTTAGTCATATTAACACCTATCAACTTAAGGGATCAGTTATAATGGTCATGTTTAAATAATATTATTTTCAAAGAGTATCATGTTTTGTTTAAACCTAGTGTTATGTGAATATTAAGGCATTGAATAGATTATACTAATTTAAAAATAATTATATTTTAAATTCATTGGGTGTTACATTATTTTTCCAGTCTCAGTGTTTCCTATCATATTTTTTAAAAAACATGTTGTTCCTTTTTAAAAATATTAGGGTGTTGCAATATATAATAAACCATAGATAGGAAATGGGTTTCATGAAAAATAAATCATTTCATCATAGCATTACCAAAGAAAAAAAACAATATATATAAGGATATTATCATAAAAAACTATACATTGAAATAGTAAAGATCTTATCATTGTATCATATCCTTTGTAAAGTACAAGAAACATACAAGGATATTATCACAAATGAAAAATTCCTTTAAGAGACCACTGGAATATTTTTTGGGGAAACTAAAATTTTCATTTTAGAATCACACATTAAAAATATACATATTTAAAAAATAGTATGTGAAATTTTTGATTTATTATGAACATTGGAAAATTTTAAACAAATCTTCAATGAGTTGAGTGACCGTGACAATGAGCAATTATATTTATTCCATAATTATTTATACAAATATTATTTTTTTCACCATTGGTAAAAATTACATCCTTTAGAAATTTACAAGAAGATTATTTTTTTAATTTTTAAGTAAAAATATAAAAATGTGTACAAATTAATCTTAAAAAACCATTAAAATATAGCCAAAAAATATTGAAAAAAATTCAGAAAACTTTTATATGGAATAAATTTTTCTCTTATCCAAATATGAGTAATACGATTTACTTTTACTAAAAACATTTTCCAAACTATTTTGATTACCGATGAGAGAAATAAGGAACAAAAAAATAAAAAATTCTAGAAATATCTATAGGTGGATAAAAATAAAAGTGGTTTATCCAATAAGGATCATATATTTTACTAAATAGAAATTCTTGAAAACACCATTCTGATTAAAATGAAATTGAAACATAAATCCCATAACGCTTTGGTGAATTTTGGTTCATAATCCTGAAGAAAGAATAAATTCAAATGAAACTATAAATATTAAGAAAAATGATTCATTCATGATATAATATCTCAATAGGCTCCATACACACCTTATAAAAGTACGTATGTTCACACTAAAAGATATTTCTCAAAGATATTGAGATGAAAAATCCTTACAAAGATCATATAATTGAGGATAAAAATAATTAATAAATTTATTATGTCATAGAATTGTAAAATCACACAAAATAATTTAAATAAAACATAATATAATCAAAGGTCATTTCACACATAATCTCTAAATAAATGGTTATTGAATTAGAATTTTAACTTAAGGAATAAAAATTTAGTTCTTAAAACCCTTACCACTTTGTAACATTCATGTGAAATCCACTTGGATAAAATAATTTGAATTAAAACATAAAATACCATGAATTATTAATTTTCAACGATATAGCATTTAAAATTAGTAGTGTATGTAATGTATTAAATAATGTAGGTGAATAACATTAAAATATTCCTCAATAAAGGGAAATTGTAACGAAATTTCTTACCTTGCGTCTAGAATTCCTATGAATTTATTATAACACCTATGTAATAAAATTATATAAATTATTTTATTTAATAAATAAATTCTCCATTATTAATACCATATAATTAAACTATTTATTTCATTTATTTTAATGGTATATTTAATTACATAATCAGTTAATCCACAGTAGGTGTTTTGAGGATGATTGGATCAAAACATCAAAATGAATTTGGTTTGTTGATCGAGGTCAAAGAGATATTTGTTCGATAAACCAATGAACAATAATGACATAATTATAATATTTATAAATTATTTATACTTTTAAAAACAACCACAAAATATGGGCAGGAAAAATGAATTTCGATACAATCATGGAGACGGTAGGTTATACATACACATGGGTAACATTTCCAATTTTCCAAAAATATGTGGTAAATAAGGTAAGTGATATTTTATATTTATAGAATTATTATTATATCATAAATAAATTATTATCTATTTAAATACATTGTATATACCATGGATGTGATGCGGTGATGAAAAACCAATCACATCACTTTATTGAGGTGGTAATCCAAACCTACAGATGAACAACGTTATAATTTTTAAATATATGTAAAGGTAATAAAACATATGGTAGATTATATTTTATAATTATAATAATTCGTGGATGATAATATATATACATTAAATCCATCATTATAAACAACCATGAGAGGTGGTTATGGAAAACAAATTATATTTATTCACGAGGAGATAATCCTCCCTATTCATAAACAATTATTTTATTTCCAATTTAATGGAATAAGAAAATGTATTAATGTTAATAAAATTAAATAATGAAATTTAATTGTATTTTATATAAACATTTTATTATATCAATGTTTTATAAGAAATTATATATAGGGATAAGAATAAATAAAACTAAAACATTCAGCTAAACACTTACCTATTATTCACACAAACTCCCTTCTTATGCACCTTAACCCTATAAGGTTGGTACTATATAAAAAAATATCTCTAAAACATTGGGATGAATTTTAAGAATTTAATTTTTTACATATTTTATTATATAGGGTTTTCAAAATTTTGTGATGAATAAAGGATAGGAGGTTCCCTTTTATAAGGGAGGGGAAGGGCACTTTTAGAAACACTTGAAATATTATAATATAATATGATTTTAACTCATGTATAATGGTCCCAAAATTGAATGGATTAAAATATAATGGGGATAATTTCATAATATAATCATATAATATAACTTTTAAAAGTATATATATATCATTTTAAATATTATATATTTGATTCACTCTTTCATTAATCATTTTTACCATAACAGTGGTAACAACTTTTCCAATATAAAAGGGTTGTAAATTTACATAAATGTTAAAAATAGGGTAATAGATGGAAAATTGATGAATCTTATGAAAATTTATCGTATTAAATTTCTTCTTCACATTTTATTATTTTTATATAATTTAATAAATTATTATATAACATAAAATATGATTAACGTAATTTTATGAACTATTCACATAATTTGACTTTGAGAAAAACGTAATGGACATGTGATTTTAGTCAAACACATTTAAAAATGAGTAATAAATTATTATTAACTCTAAAATTTTTGTAACACCAACCTTAATCCAAAAAATATTAATTTTTATATTCTTAAAATCATTTACTTTAATTTTTATACAACATACATAAGAAATTTGTAAGTATTGTATAAGAATTTAAGGGAATTATATAACCATTAAAAATTATGAATTATTACCATCATAAAAATAATTTCATTAATTTAAAAATAACCTTTAATATTAATTTAAAAGATTTTTTCTATATTATTTTGATCTGATTCACATCATACCTCTTTTGTGGACTGAGATAGTCTTGTGGGGACTAGGCAGTGTGTCCCTTTTATGTTACGAAGGAGGTGTCACAGTTGAATCCTCATGGAGGGAGATTATAGGGGGTTAAGTGTTTGTGAAATCATCCCACATCGGGTAATAAGTACTCGGATGGTATCCAACTGGTTTATTTGTGGATCTAGAAATAACCATGATCCCTTTTATCCATGATTCATGGAACTACTTTACAAAGGTAGGCGCTCATTGGATGATTTGTCCAACGACACTTAAGGACTGCATTGGTTGAGAGGATTGGAATCCAGGTTCATCACACCCTTTTGGGGGGATTATTTCTTATTTTGGGACACTCTTATAGATTTATTCTATGTTATTATGCTCATTAATTCTTGGTTAATTCCCAATAATATGTGTGTGAATTACTCCTAGGTTTCAAGACCAATCATGGATATATAGGGGTCAAGAATTACTGAGACAGTGATTACTTAAGTCATGTGATGAGGCACTCTAGATTTTATCATCTTCTAGGGGACAAGAGTTGTTTTGATATCATAATTTAACCCATAAGATGGGATTCCTATATATGCTTATGAGAGGAATCAGATCCCACATAGTTTGGTTCTATTAAACTTGGAACATCACCATTTAAGGTTGTGTGACAAGGACTCGTCCATGCAATTTAACCTTATGTGGCAAGGAAATATAGGTGAAAGGAACCTAGTAATGGTTTGGTGAAGGACCTTTGCTAAAGTGGCCCGAGATGAGTAGAATAGATATACTATCCTAGGTGGATATGACCCTATCAAATATATGGCTTGGAGAAAATATGGGTGATATGTGTGTCGAGTTTAGACCTTAGGGTGGTTATCAATTTATCCTAGTTGGTTGGGAATCAAAACCCTCATAGTTCAGTTTGTGTCAGGACTTAAACCCTCAAGAAATACCATAAAGGGGGTATGATATGAGGATCACATTGATGGAGAAGGCCTTTTTTGTGATGGAGTTAGGACTTACACCTTAATGGAGGCGTTTATTAACTGGGGGGTCATGATTGGAATTAACCTTTTAAAAGGATCCCCTTTGATTTTGGACCTTAGAAATTATTCCCATGTATCTTGTTTGAGGAAGGAATTAGGGTTCTTATAGTTTAATTTTTTTAGTGCTAACACCTAGTAGAAGGACCATGCTTTGGGTTTATCTGGATGTCATGATCACCACCAACCTCTAAGACCATGTGAGTCAAGATAGGTGTGACAACCAAGAGTAGGCAGTGAATCTGAAGATCAAAAATCCCACATAATCTTTTAATATATAGTATTAGAGCCCAAATGGAGATAGAGATAGGGATTTGAATGTGCTAATACCCCCTTCATTTTCATCCCCATGATAGTCAGATTAACTTATCAAGATATGTCCTGGGTGGAAGCAGAGAGGAGCACTGATGCAACCTCATGCATTAAAAGATAGGGATTTACCTTCATGGGAGTGCCTTGAGATTTTGTTGGTGGTATACTATAGTTTAAAGACTTATATCTTGGATGATGGAATCATTGTTTAATTTCGTGTTAGAGGGATTAATTCTATATAGTTTAACGTCATGTGGTCAGGACAATAACTCATAGTTTAAGGTCATAAAGATTGAAAAAAAATATTATAGAAACCATGATTACTTGGAGGAAAATTCAGTCGGGACATTTGGACATTATTAAAATATGAGATGGAATGAAAGTTTAAACAATGATTCTGAGTATTCTTGGATTGGGAGAAATAAAATGATGCATGGAAGCCATTAGGCATATAGAGGTAGGAAAGCCTCTCCCGATGACGAATTTGTCTTTGGTTGATGGGAATTTTATGTGGGAAACATATGAAGAGCCACCAGCGCATTGTGTGCATAGTCAATAATAGGCATCTTTAAGACACTTACCTTCCATTTTCGATGGCTGGATAGGTTTATGAATATCCTATATTTCCTAGGACATAGATTTTAATGAATGTAAAGGGTGTGTTTAAGCATGTAAGAAACATTAATATTGTGATTTTCCATGGGGTTCTCGATCAAACTTGTATAAGAGGCATGTGAGTCTATTTTAGAAGTTTCGAGAGGAGTATCTTGACTCGTGGTTTTGAAGATATGGTCATTTGGGTGAAATAAGGGCACAAAAGAAAATTCCATTTACCTATCTTGAAATGTTTGGACTGCGACTGTCTATTTTTCATGGAGGTTAGTGATGCTATCGAAGGGGATGGCCATGTAGGAGTTGACCACATATGGGATAGCTGAGTAGGGTAATATACATACCATTTCCTACAAAGGGTATTCCGTGAACCATGTTATCCGCATAAGAGCATATGCGAACAGTTTCTTGCAAAGGGTCGTCCGCAAACCATTTCCTGAAAAGGGTCACCTGTAAATTGTTTTTTGCCAAGGGTCATCTAAGAAATATTTTTTAATTCATTTTCGGGGTTAGAAAATGACGTCTCAATTCTGTGAATGACACTACCTCCGCAAATTATAATTTTTAGAGGGTATTCCGTATATAATTCAAGGGGCGGAGTTCCATGAAGGTCAACCCGTAGATGGTTCACAATATTGAGTTTTGCGCATGGATTCAGGTGTGGGAGGGATTTCTCTCTCACCCTATATATTTTTCTCCACGCTTCATCCCCTTTTTCGTCAAAGTGAGAGAGATCTTTTTAAATTCTCCTCAGGGTTTATTTATAGAGGAGTTGATAAGGCCATGTAGAATCTTTTTGTGGAATCCCATGGTGGAATTATTCATCGGGGAGCTTCAATTGTGGGGGATGACGATGCGAAATCATCCCAAAAAATACATATTTCATGGGGGATATTAATTTTCAAGAGAAAATGTCACTGCCTTGGCCCCAAATATGACATTGTTTTGTTCAAGTGGTGTTATCCTCTTCACCTTTCCCGCATACCATTTGAGTCTGCAGAAAATGTAGTACGCGGAGAAAATTTCTCTACCTCCATCCCGTGAAAGATAGCATTCACATAGTTGGGGCCTCTATCTTCCTCCCACAAACTGCTTAGTTCATGGATTCCTTGAAAAGTAGTGGATTACCATGTGGTACAGTGATCCATGAAGGAAATTTCCCTTTGTGATATTACTTATTTCTTGGAATATTATTCTTTAATCTTCTTTAGTATTTTATTTATATCCTTTTTTGATATTGATGGAATTTTCTTTATCATGAATTTGGAATTTTCATGACCCTACACCAATGTGAATATATAAGATAAATTTCAACGGTAGAGAGTTCCATTTTTTATTTTTATTTTATTAAAATAATATATGACATTTTCAAATAGAAATGCAATAATTTCCCCTAAATTAGAATCATTGAATAGTATGGTCGAAAATCATTCATCCATTAGATTAAAGGAATATTTTATGGTTATTTTTTGTCATTATCATTTTTTTTATTTTTATTTTTGTAATTTTGTAATTTTTTTATTTTATTTTACATCATCATCATCATGAAAGTTTTTATTAAAATAGAAGAAATCGAACACAAAAGGGGCTGTAAAAATAGGCCAAGGGAAACATGACTATGGGGGTCTAAAACGGTGGAGACTGAGGGCATCCCCTCTAATTGAACTTATACTAAAATTAGGTATAATGTTTAAATTTATGTAATTAATTAGTTGATATATAAATAAAGCAATATTTTGTAACACTAATATCAAATGTTACTTTTAAATTTATTTTTTTAATAAAATTAAATGGATGTTTTAAAAAAAATCATTATTATATCTATTCATTGATAAATCAATCTTCTCGAAAAACTACTAATAATTCACTCAAAGAAAATTTTGATATAATGAATAAAAAATGATATAATTCTTATAAAATTTAAATATTAAATTTATAAATCATATTTTTAAATAAGAAAACACTATTCCTAAAAATCCAATTTGGTTAGAAATAATTTTTTTTCCATTGACTGAGAAATTAAAAATGATACTTATAATAAGTAAAACTATTTAAAATATAATTCCTGAATTTTAATAAAGAATTATAATTATATATTATTAATAATAATTAGGTTTTAAATTTGTTCTTCCATTTTATAAATTGTGTCCTCACAATTTTTTCTCGTGCACAATATAATGGGTTTAGAATATTTTTAAAATTCATTCCAATGAGTGGAAAATAGAACATATGGACATGAATGAAAATAAATTTCAATATTTACGAATATATTTTATGTAAAATTAAATTGTAAAATGGTGTATTAAAATTTAATTTTTAATATAATTAAATGGAAATAAAAAGGTTATATTTAAAAATATATAACTAGATTTAAAAATAAGAGAACATTAATGGGAAGTGAAAATATGGTGATAGAGAAAAAACATAATAGTTCTACCATCTATAATTAAAACATTAGGAAATATAATTACTTTATTTTCATTATATCCATCAATTAATGTTTAACCTTTGTTTTCTTCTTTTTGAATATATTCAACCATTATCTGATTATTTACTAAAAATGATGAATATGAATATTTAATTCCAAAAGCACTATAACCAACTTCTAATTGACCAAGAGGTATTTAAAAGGATACAAATCTATTTTTACTATCATTACTAAGACTGAATTGATTATTAAATCACATGATAATACCCAAAATTAATAAAATTTCATATGAATAAATAATAAATAAATCTATCAAATTCAAAAATAACACCCAAAGTTCAAATTAAATCATTACATAAATAAGTAACCTTATATCCAAAATAAACTAAATGAACTTAAAATTAAATAAAATTTTATCCTAAAAGGTTATATCATACTTTTCATATTACATCCTAAAAAATTTAATATTATTCTTCCAAAATAATCCTACAAGTTAAATATAAGGGTTATATACACCTCAACCAAAAAAAATGTCTCCCATGTTATCTTTAATCACTTTAAAATTTATACAATTAAAATCTAAAAAGGTTTGTTAATGAATTTTTTACTTTTTATAAACCAAAAACTTATAAAACCATGATTTTATCCATAACTATTAAGTAAAAATCACATTAAAACAACATAATCTACAAATTAATCTAAAATTTTCCTATGATACAAACTATAACAGTCGTGAACCCATACTCCTAGTTTTGGTTATTAAAAAATATTTACAATTTTTACATTGATATAAATAAACATAAACCAATTTTAACACATAAAAACATATAACATAAAATATAAAAATTAAAACTCTTACATACCTAAGGACCTTTTTGGTTTAGAGTTTAGTGAATTAAAAATAATATTTCATATAATCTTGGACTCTTAAACAATTAGTTCACAATAATATATTTTTTCTCCCACATGTTTCTTCACATATAGTAACATTATTAGGGATAAAATACTTAAAACCTTTCTTCACAGCATGGTGAATATGAAATATAATATGGGTGAGATCAAACAACTAGTAAGGGTAAATAGAATTATTAATAATTAAATGTAATCCATGATAATAAGATGAGAATAAGTGTATAATGATATAATCAAATTGCATGAGAATAAAAAAAATATAATTAATACCCATAAAAACAAATAATATGTAATTAAGACTTAACATAAGATAATATTTTTATAATCCCATAATCATGATCCATGCTAAAATAATCCTTGAACAAATAATCCATTAGAAACTCGTAGATATAATAGAGAAAATGTATTGGTAACTTCTAACGTTATCATTATAGAAACCTTAAAAATGAGATAAACTTAAATGGTTAGTACCCATTATCTCTTGAGGAATAACCAATTAACTGGTTAAAACTATCTTCTCTTAACTGTTAATTATATTCAGTGAACACTATCATCATTACTCAATGTATTCATGGGATATATATTTTTTGTACCACACATCACGTGACCATAATACAATCATATATGGGCCAAAATATCATAAAAAATTAATCATATATCATAACCATTCAAAAATAAATGGATTTTATAAACATTTTATCATTTCATCATAGCATAACATGAGGAAAATAAATGGGTTTCATATAAATATCATCTTCTTAATAATAAACTATCTAGAGAAATAATGATTATGTTATCATTTAATTATATCCCCAGTAAATAATAAGTTTCATCATAGTATGTTTTTGTGGATAAAAAATTTCTTTAAATAATTATTGGAATATTGTTGAGGAAAATACACTTTTTATTATGAAATAAAATATTTAAAATCCAAAAAATTCCTAAATAGTGTAGAAAAAAATTTCACTAAAAAGAAAAATCAAAAATCACGAAAGAAGATTCAAAGCATTGAGTTGTAGTGATTATGATAAATTTAATTCATTTTATAATCATTAGACCAAATATTCTATTCACATCATCGGTAAAAATTAACTCATTTTGAAAATGATAAAATGATCTTGTTTAATTTTTTTTAAATGTAAATAATGGGAGAAAATAAAATCAAATAATCATTATATAATGGATTAAAACATTATTGAAATAATTTCAAAATCATGAATGTAGAAGAAAATGTTTTTGCAATTAAAAGAGGATAAATATGGACAGATTTTCTTAAAACTAGTTTCTGATGTACTATGAGTATAAATAATCAAATATTGTACTAAAACATAAAAATTATATAAATATCCAAAGGATAAAAAAATAAATCAGTTTATCAAATAAGTATCTTTTAGTTTATTCTATGGAAATTCAATCATAAACAACACCGATTAAAATGAGATTCAATCACAAATCCCTTGACACTCTTGTAACTTTTGGATCATAAGTACCATGAAAGAATAACATCCAATTAAACATTAAATATAATGAAACAATTTTAATTAATGATATAATATTTCAATACTTATAATATATACCCTATTAAATTATTTAGGTAAATTTTACATGAAATATATTGATGTTAAAATATTATAATGAATAGTCCTTATGAATATAATATAATTGATGTTAGAATTATTCAATAAATTTATTATGTATAACAATTTAAAAAACCCAAAAAACAAGTGTAAATACAAGATAATAAAACAATATGTAATTTTGAACATAATTATAGAATAATATAGTCAATGATGTAGAAGTATGACCCAATGAATGGAAATTGAGTTAAGAAACCCCTTACGACTTGGTAACATTCAATTCAAATATCATTGGATGAAATAATTTAATTTGAAACATAAAATACCATTAATTTTGATGTATTTATGATATAAAATATAAAATTTTATATATACACACCATATAAAATAAATTACGAGTATAACATTAAAAAATGCATAATTGAAGGAAAATTGAGATATAATTCCTTACCTCGAGTCCATAGATGCTTTGTATGTATTTTAAAACCTTTATAATAAAATTATATCAATTATTTGATTTTTTAAAAATAACTTATAGTAAATATTCTATATATTTAAACCATTTATTTAATTTATTTTAAATAAGTATTTAGTACTTAATTAATTAAGTCCATGTTAGTTTTTTTGAGGATGTTCAGTTCATAACTTCAAAATAGCTTCATTATATTGACTATAGTCAAAGATATATTTGTTAAATAATATTTATAATAGAAATAATGAAATAATTATATTTTTTTACATTATTTATAATTGTAAATCCATATAAAAAATTTGGTTATAAAGAATGATTTACATTTCAATCGTGAAGGTAGTGGGTCATACGTAGACATTAGTAATGTTTCCAATTTTTGAAAAAGTTGAGGGAAAAAAGCTAAGTAATATTTTATATTTAAATTTTTTTATTATATCATAAATATCATAATATATCTTAACATATTGTATATATTCCATCCATATGATGTGGTGATGGAAAACAGATCACATCGCTTCATGGAGGTGATAAACCATAACTACAAACGAAAGATGTAATCATTTTTCATTGGATAGAAAGTTAAGAAAATATAAGATAAATTATATTTAAATAATGATAATATTTAATGAATATAATATATATATATATATATATATTAAATCATTCATTATATATATATCTGTTGGAGGTGGTGATGGAAACGAAATTACATTAGTTTATGATACGGTAATCCACCATAAACACGAATAACAGATTAATTTACCATTTGATGGAAGAAATATTTTTATTAAGGTTTATAAATTTACATAATTACATATAATTATGTGGTAGATACTAATTTTGTTATATAAAATTTCTATAATAGTTTTTATGGAGGTATAAGAAGAAATAAAATTAAGACATTCGGTTAAAAGTTATACATTTTCTTCACACAACCTCATTTTCTTTACTCTTTATGCCAAATAAGGTTGTTATTTGGGACAAAATATACCTAATGAACATGAATAGATATTTTTGGAAGGTATTTGGGTATTTATTTTCTATTATATAGTTCTTAAAATGATTTATTATGAGAGGAGAGGAGGTTCCCTTTTATAAGTTAAGCGAGTGGCACTTTTTGAAATATGTGAAATATCATAATATAATATGTTTATAATTCATGTAGAATGGTTTAATGATAAAATGAATTAAAATATAATGAGGATATGATATTAATATAATCATACAATTAAATTTTTAATTGTTTATATGTCATTTTAAACCTTATCTTATTGATTAACCCTTCAATTAACCATTTTAAAATTAATCATGGCAACAACCATTTGAATATAAAAGGGTTATAAATTTATATCCATGTTAAAAATTGGATCATAAATGACCAAAGTATGAAATTAAAGGTCATTTTCCATCATAATTTACCTCTTTAAACATTATTATGATTTAAAAATAAATGAATTATTATATTACATAAAATACCATTAATGTCATCTTAAGAACAATTCAAATAATTTGAAATTAAAAAAAAAATTAAAAAAAATTTCAGTCAAATATAAGAAATTTAAAATTAAATAATAAATTATTATTAAGTATAAAATTCAAGTGACACCATATGTCATTCCAAAATATATTAATTTTTATGTTGTTAGAATCATTTACTTTAATTTTCCACTTCTTCACAAGAAAAATGTCAATGTTGTAGAAGTGTTTAAGAAAATTATAATCATGTTGAATTATAAATAAATTAATACCATAAAATAAATTTAATTATGTTAATTTTTTAAAATATTCACTCACAACTTATTTTTATCACAATGTGAAAATATAAGAGAAATTTGTTAGTAAGAGAGTGACATTTTATATTTTTCTTTACTTAAAATAATATATAATCCATTCTTAAAGTAAATGTTAAAAAATCCCTAAATTCTAATATTTGATGAGGATGGTTGATCGCCACTCATAAAATAGATTAAAGTTAATTTTTAGTGTTATTTTAAGTCCTTATAATATTAATTTTAACCTCACTTACTGGATTTCCCGTATAGAGGTTACAAATATTTACTATAATCACTATTCATAATGAAAAAAGGGAGATATTTTCAAAATTGGGACCTCCTAATTTAAAATATATAATAAAATTTTCATGTTTAAATTTAAATAATCTCCATAAATTTTTTTAGATAAAAACATAAAATGAAACACAAAAATGTTTTTTTAGAAAATTTTGACTTTAAGCCAAAAAATGATCGTATACCAAAATCAGGTATAATAATGAATACCATATAATTAATTTGATAATTTTAAAAAAGGATAATTATATTACTTTATGTTCAAGTTGTAATCTTAAATTACATCATTTTTGGAAAATAAAGGACAGTTTTACAAAAAATTTACATTTCACTATTCACTGAAAAAACAATCATTTTAGAAAAATATAAAAAATTAAACCTAAGATAATTTTGAGATGATGAATTAAAAAATTATATAATTTTTATAAAATTAAAATTCAAAAGTTTATAGATTATAACATTAAATAAAAACATATAATGCATGAAAAATTAATTTGGTCAAAAGTAACACTTTTTTAACTTTTCATTGAAAAATACATAATATTCATATAATAAATATAAATCTAGAAAATATAATTAATTAATGTTAATAATCAATGAAATTGATTTAATATTTAAAACACATAGTTTGTTAAAGATCAATAATTTCTTTCTCTATTTTTTGATCACTCGAGATGGATGGTATATTTAACTTCAGTTATGTAGAGATCGAATGCTGATCCCTTAAAAGGCTAAAGTTTTATGATGTTTAATTAGATTGATCAAATAGTGGAGATACAATTGATTAGATTAACTTCATTCTTTACAGAATATTTTAAACATGGAAATAGTTCCACACACTTTTGACTCCCACATTGGTTCTCTATTTATCTAGGTTCTACTTAATAATACTCCATACTTCACCAGCCTTTTAAGCCTACATTAGTGTCGGTGCCCAAAAACACTTCTCACATTCTCATAATGGGTCAAGAACCCTATTTTTGGTTTAACCAGAAACTCACTTATATACCATTTGTGCATACTATGTTCCCTCATGTGGTCTATGAGGGTTCTATGCATTCCCTAATGCCCATCTGCTACCATGGATGGCCAAGTTGGACTACCTCCCATATAGGAAACCTTGGTCCCACAAGTCTGGTTGAGGTGAGTCCTTGGTTGGTTGTGGATGGACTAATTTTTAATAAGCTATTAGAAAAATAATTAGTAAAATTTAAACTTACTCCCAACAAAATATCAACAAAAAATTCATTCAAAAATATAAATATTTTTTTCATGGCCTTTATAATAAAACAACTGAAGTGTTAAAAAAAATTCCATGTAATTATTCAAAACATTTCATCACCCAATCACGAGATGATTTCATCAATTTTTATTATTCACTTTTTGTAAAAAAATTGAAAGCTCTAAAAAAATTAGTAAATATATTAAATAGTAAAACCAGTTTAATAATAATAATAATTAATATTTCTAATATGTCAGTAAATTATGCTGTTAAATTATTCATGTTGGTATCCTAACACTTCATTTTCCATAGACCATGGAAGATACTCAATCAACATATAGAGTTATATGGATTCTTTGTCAATAATAAAATATAATTTCTTTTTCATTATCAACTCTTAATTTAGGAAATCCTCATAAAATGGATTTATGATACAGTAAAAAAGAATACATAATTCACCATTAAACCATGCACTTTTTCTCTTAAATCACCCCTTTAAATTTATTATCGATACAAATTTAGTTTTAAAATAAAATATTCTTCTACCCCTTATTGGTAATAAATGAAAACATAAAATAGGTGCCTTATCTTCTCACTATTCTTATCAAACTATCATTTCATACTATTATACACTATTTAGTTAAGGCATTGGCCTCAGCCACTTGTGAGAGAAGCATTACTTCTCATGTTTTTCTTAGAAAAAATCATTATCTAGATAACTAAAAGATTACATGAGAAACCCCTAATTTAAAAATTATTTTATAACCATGGTTATCAATCATATCCATATAATATACAACATGTGATATCAAAATCAAATAACTCACTTCCTGGTGTATTCGGGATTCCTAAAATTTTAAATCATAAAAAATATTGTATGCTACATATATCTAAATATAAAAATCACAAAATTCAATTGAAAATAGATATAGGTAACCCTTTTTATCTCAATATAAACTCCCCCTTGATAATAACTATTAATTTATTCAGTGTAAGGACGTGACATTGATTTTCGTACCACATCTTTAAAATTTACACAATTGTTCAAAAGTTATATTTTCATTGTATATTAAATATTTAATAGTTTTATGTCATAAATTATTTATATCAAAGGATTAATCCATATTAATTAATTCTCTACATGTTAATAAAAAACCATATATATAAGTAAATAAGTAGGGTCCTATTTATTCCATAGAAATAGTTCTTTGGCTCAGATTTTCCTATCATCATTCAGATGTACTTATTTATTTTTGTTATGAGATTGGGAATTTATTTCCTTCCTATTACCATACTTCAATACTATCATTATTAAATTCATATTATAGACTACTTACTCATGTAATGTTCTATTACATGACACAGATGTCAAGGTAGTTTATTTTCCTTTTACGTATATTATTCTCTTTGTACTCTCTTCATGGTTCAGTAGGATGCTAATTCAATTATTCATCTCATTCCTACTTTGTACACACATTTCAAATAGATTATTTTGAATCTCCAAATAATCTCATGTATATGAATTCTTATGAAATTCAACATATTATTTTTAAATCACATACTTACCCTTATGTACATCATCCCTGTGATCTTCCCCATTTATTTATCCATTTTAGTTGTTCTTGAAAAAATATCAAACATTAATTATTTGTATATCCATCCATTTTGGATATGTCATATTTATTAATATATATATATATATAATAATTACTATCTTTTGTATTTTGAGTTTTCCATTTCATATTATAGGGAACCTATACAAGTAGTTTTTTCATGTATACCTCAGTTCTATAACATTAAAATTTTCTTCTGCCAAACACTTATTCTAGGAATTCATACATGATGTGTATTGGTATCTTAGATGGATTTTCCTCACTACATTATGTTTTTGATAATTTGAGATCATATATTCACTATAATGCAACCTTGGATCATTCTATTTTCCTATGAATGACATATTATATTAGTAAGAGTAGGAATTATGTCCATACTTTCCACAACACCTATAATTTCCTTTGAATTGTGCAGATTTATTTTATTGATACAATAATCTAGAAAATTAATTATTTCACCTTGATATAAACTAGTATTAATTTTTCATCAGGTAAGTGGTCTTCATGGAATCATCCTTTAATTATTTGATATGGTAGAAGTAAAATATCTTAACTACTTTGTCTATGAAGATTCACCTGCATGATTAGTGATAATATAACTATTTTGAAAATGTTAAGGAGAAGATGTATATTGTCTATAGGAACCCTTCATCTCACTAAAATAGAAAAGTATCTTTTAACTTTAGTAGACCAATTATAGTCTTCTCTAATTTCATTCATATTATTTTAAATAGTAAGAAACATCGATCATATCTTTCCTAGTTCATTTTACCCTTTAACTATATTATCCCCAAGAATGTTGATAACATTTTCTTATTCATATTCTCTATACATATACTTATTTATATCATCAAAATAGTTTTCTTCTTTATAAATCAGTTCTTAATTTTCCACAATAAGCTTAATATTATCCTTTAATAATTTATTATTTTATTTTTGATGTTTTATTATAATCATAAGAAATTTTTCCAACTAACCTTTTAAATTTCATTCCAGATCTATCCTTTCTCCTCTATGATAATAAATTCTTGATGAATCATAGATCGTTCGAACATCAGAAAATTAATTTACCACTCCATATAAAGTTTTAATTGAAGATTATTCCTCATTTCTATGTTTTATCATAAAATTTATCTTTATCCTATAGAAAATATTCTTCCTCTTATTCTTTTAGTATTTTTGAATTTTCCAATCCCCATCATCAGTTTTAGATTGAGTTACCCTCTTACTTGGATAGTTATGGAAATGGAGTCTAACTCCACCAAAATTATAGATCTTTTTTTATTGATTACATTTTCCTTTCCAAATTCCCTTTTTGAATACTCTTGATAAAATTAAAATGATTTCACTACGATATTCATCTCCTTAGGAACCTAAATCACATGATTCTAAAAACTTGTATTCCCTTACATTTCATTTTATCATGGTTTTAAACTCAATTTTATCTTTTGATTTATTTTTAAAGGCTATATCTTTCCCCATATTATAAGGCATGATAATGTTGTGTAACTCATCTAGTGTGAAATATTGTCTTTCTTTCTAATATGAAAGTTCTGAATCAAACCTATATAGAAAATTCATCTTCAATGTTATTAATATGATATATTCATCCAACTTCTCATAGATTCATCAAATATTATTGACTATCTCATCCACTCCTATGAAATTTCCATCAATATTTTATGCATCATTCACTTTATGTATTCTAACTAACTCCACTGAACTTTTAGTTTGGATTCCTTAACATCAACATTACCTTCATAGATACTTGTTAATTTTTCAAGATTTTATTAGTAGTCTGGTGAACCATAATATTTTTGTATACCTTATTCGATAGATACATCATACTTGAATTCCATTCATTTTTATCTTACTAAATATTAATCTCACCATCTTATGTCAAAAAAACATCATCACAAATGGGTGGAAACCCCATTATTTCATCATCTCTCACTACTAAGAAAAGTGATAGGAGATAGGGTATCATCATATTCTTCTAAATTTGATAATTATTCTTATGGAATATAATAAAAAATAAATTATTTAATAAGTTATGACTTTTAAAGTATTATAATTTTTCATGGATATCTAGAGCGAACCTCATCATTGATACAACTTGTTGAGCCTCATGTCAAATTGACCACTGACGGTGGGAGGGGGTAAATTAGTGGTTTAATTTTATGAATTGGTTTCTTAATTGAACATGTTTAATATTTTATATTTTTTCAATCCAGTCAATAATTTATCACATCCTCACCCAGTATGTAGAAGTAATACGAGGGAGAGTATAATACCTGATATTTACATGGTTCAAAACAAATAACTACTCAGTGTAAAGTTAGTCAAATACCAAAAAATATATTTATACTATAATATTATCATTAATTAATATGGTTTATATTGAAAAGAGTTATATAAACAAATATTATATCCTATAATTGAACTAAGTTCTATATCCCAACAACAAACTCTTCTTCCTTGGTTGGTTAGACACCTCAACCATATTCCACCTTCTTTACTGGTAAAACAACCAAAAATCTAGATTATTTAATGAATAGTCTAAGACCCAGGACACAAGTTACTTCTAATTATCTATATTTTTTATGAATCAGTCAAAAGAAATATTCCTTATTTAGAGTGATCTTCCTACTAGAGCCTATAGGATCAAGCTTGATTTTTTCACACATTCAAGATATTCAATAGCTTCTTAGTGTAATCTTATTGGTCTTGAAACACCTTTACATTAGATCTTTAATGATCCACTTTTTATAAACATATTGAACACTATATATGAAAATATTATTTTACAACTATCTTCCAACATCAGTATCAATTCTATCAATCATTATCAACAAATTATAATATTTAGTGAATGATTAGGTCTTCCTTAGTTATTCAAATGATTTTTTATATATTTTATCTTTCTATTAATGAATTTCATAGCCTTAAATTATCTTTCTTTTGATAATATTTTAATGTAAGTATAAACTTATAAAACATAGAAAATTTCATTTTCAAATTCTCAACTCAATTCATTAATTCACGAAATAATACATGGTTAATGAAATACTCATATTACCATTTTTTATTATCATTATGTAAGGCTCATTCTTTAACTTCTATTTATTATATCAATTTGAGATGCATTTTATATTTTTATATAATTATTATCCTATAAAAAGGGATCATATAACTCAATGTCTCAAGAACCATCAATATTCTTCTTGGATTTCCCTTCCAATGGTTGGGGTGTTTTAATACAGACATGTGGGGTTTATGGAATGTTTGTAATGAATACAAAATTTTCAATATTTGAATATTTTTTTATTCTTTCTTCCTCCTTAATGTAACATTAATACTGTGATGTCTTTTTTATTATTCACATAAGTGATGAGAACTGGTTCTACATAATATTAATGAATCACATATCATATTCTTTGAAAACAAATGTGCTTGTGTAAATCAATGAGTGCTTCACATATATAATGTATAATTTGGATTAATCTTATTAGAGTATAGAATCTCATGTTAATGGATTATGTGAACCTATCATGTCTCCTTCACATAGTGGAGTGAGCGAATCAAGATTCACATGGCCTGAGAGGCTAAATAGTTCTCCTTCCCTTTGTGTTTCTAATTAAGGAATGTAAGATCCTTCTTCTTCACATGAAAAAATAACACATGTTTCTTCTTCTTCACATAAACAAAGAAAAATAATGCTCTGTTTCTTCTAAAAATAAGAGGCTCTAAAAAATCATTAAATGATAGTAGTTAAAACCCTTGTCTCAACCATATTATTTATAGATGGATTCACCACCACCTCTCATAAGGGTTTCATGTTGATTCATGGATCATTTTTAATATCTCTAATGATAAAATAAAATCCTAGATATTTTGAATATAAAAACACTCATTTTTTGAAACTCATGTGATTGGGTAATCACAAATGATTCACACAACTAATGATGTCCAGGAAGAGGTCTTCTCACTTCATTTATTCTTCATGTGATTCCTTAGAGTTATGTGATTTTCTAATATATGATCAATACTGTTAATACAAAACATTCTTATTTTTTATATTGAGATCATTATTAGAATTATCATATACATTAAATATAGATATTTCATACATTTCTTTGGAAAAATCAAAAACGTATCACACTCTTGGTTTAACCATTAGTGATGAATGAAACGTTGTTTATGTGTTGTTTCAAGATCATATGAATATCTATTCAATGTATGAAGGTTGTGTACAATCTTTCTACTTGATCGAATGACACATGTACAATTGATTGAGAAATCATCATTATTTATGTATCTTTTTAAATGCAGAAACATAGTCACAAGCTCACAAGACCCATATTGGTTCTCTATACATCCATGCACCACTTTTTATTACTCCTAACTTTATCACCCACTCAATCCATAACTGAGGTGAGAACTTATATATACTTCACACACATGAATAAAGGGGAATGAATCTTTATTGTGCTATCCAATGGAGCAGTCATTTTTGTACCTTGTGTGAACACTATACCACCCACGAACTCATGTATTCTCTATGAATTCAATCATTCTAACCTACCACTAAGTCTTGATAGGTTAAACTACCTCCCACATTGTAGACGTATGTCAAAAAATTTTGGTTAATGTGAGTACTTGGATTTCTTGTAATAGTGTAATTTTTTTACTTAGCTCTCATAAAAAGAGTTATTAGAATATCAATGTAATGCCAATTCAATCTAAAAAACATCACACTAAAATAAAAATATTCTTTGCATAACCTTTATACTAAAAATAATTAAGAAATAAAAAAACATTGAATGGAATTCAACAAAATATTTCTTCACTCAATTATGGGATGGTTTCTTGAGTTTTAATTTTTTGGTTATTATAAAAAAAGTGAAAACTATAACTTACCAACCTAGGTCAGTAAGTCTAGTCACCAAAATCATCCAATAATTTGGTGGGAAAAACAAACATAATAGAAACTAGTCTAGTATATAATAAAAACAAGAAAATAACTAGAGAAATCATATAAAACAATGTGAGATACAATTGATCCAAATTTTCTAAACCATAATGAAAGAAAATTCTAGACAACATGTGTCCATGTGTCTAAATTACACCTCCACACTATCCCAAAATGAAATAGAAATGTAAAGAGAAGCATGCATGCTACGTAATTCACTTCCCATTACCTAAAGCTTGAAAAAGGTTAACATATTCCCATAGTCAGAAATAGGGTGTGAGAAACATATATTAGTAGGATATACCAAAGAATATACACATGTTACAATAGTATGAATTAAAAAGTAAAATATTTAAAATAGATTTTTTTTAGAATAATTTTTATAAATAAATCAATTAGAAATAGTTTTTCAAATAATCCTTATTTTTTTTTGAAAAATTACATGTCATATTTTCGACAGCTAGAAACATGTATGTAAGGACACCAAAATTGAAATATACTTGTGAGAAAACATTCATGAAAGAAAATTTCATGTAATAAATATTAGATACAATAAAATACCAACCAACTTAGATCTATTCTCATTGAAAATACATACTAGACACTCAAAATCCTAAAAAGGCATTAAGTTGTATCCAACAAACATCAAGGCCAGCCATAGACCATCTATATATAAGCAGTTACCTTCTAGTGGTGTCGCACATACAAAGGATATCCATGTCTATTTGTCTACGTACCAAAGTATCCCACTATGAAATGTTTATAAATTTATATTTTAAAAACCATACTCCCTTTTTTAAAAACAATTTTAATTCCAAGCTAATCTAATTTTGGATTTTAAAATCCTTTTTCCATTTCAAATCAGAGAAATTCATTTTCAAGGAATAAACCCATTTAAAATAAGAACTCATTCCCTTTTTAATTTTAACACATTAAATTCCATTTCAAATCTCGATGAATCAATAAGAGATATAATAAATTAAAGAAATTAGAACAATTGAATTGATCCACCTACCTCAATAGTATAGAAAACCTAAAATCCTTTAACAACATGTGTTAAAAACCACAAGATCTACTTTCTAAAGACAAGAATGACTAGAGACAAAAAAATTGATAGAAAACACAATATAATTACAAATACCTTTAAAAAATGGTACGAAAACCACTAGAAAGAAAGAAAATGGGAGGAAGGCTTAACCAAAGAGATGAATCACCTAACCCTACTGATCAGTCATAGAGAGGATCGATCCAGACGGATGGAAAAAACCAAAAATCTCCTAAGGTAAGAGCTTTGGTTGAGAGTTGAAGACTACAAAAACCAATGATCATTCAAAAAACCACATGACACCCTAAAAACTATAACTCAGTGAACTATATAAATTGTAATCATTTACATTTCATGAATCCATTTTATTTTTAGTTACACTAAAAAATGAGCCTCCTAAAATTAAAAATATGGATTTTCACATTACATGAATTGTAATACTTACATGGCATGTAAATTCTTACACCATGAATTCAACTGATGGGGTGTTTCTTCCAGCCAATAAACATCATGTAATCCCATTACACGCCATTTAATTGAACAATAATAAACATATACTACTTTTTCGTGATGAAAATATAAAAAAACTATTACTTTAACATTACAGGTATCCTCTCAATTCATGGTTTCCAACTCACACTCGATGAAAAAGGAAACAAAAGGAAAAGATTAGAAAATACCAGATTGAAATGTAATGGGGTGTTATAATCTCCCCACTAAAACAAAATTCTATCCCTAAAAAGATATTAAGATCATGTATCCAAAATAATAGTGAGATACTATTTCCTCATCAATGACTCATGATCCCATATCTCATAGCGATCATTTTCACACTACCACCATACCTAGAATATGGGAATCATTTTAGTAAATATTAACATATCATGGAAATATAAAATCTTAACTGGATTCTCATCCAAAGTGTTATTGTCCTCAAGAATAAAATCCTTCCATGTAATCTCATGGGAAGGATCTGATATATAAATCCCCATCTAGGAAACATGAAACACGTCATATATAAAATTCAAGCTAGATAGTTACAAAAACTAATAATACACCCTCCCTAGTTACTCAACAATCTTAAATGGGACCAAAAACCTTAGATCAAACATACCCTACAAACCCAACCGATGATGTCCCAAGCGAGGTGAAACAATGAGAAAGGCCAGATCACCAACCTCAAAATCCAGTGGCCACTACCGCTGGTCTACATAAGAGTTATGATTTCTTTGTACCATGATCAAAAGGCTCTCTATCAGTTTCACTACCTTTTTTATCTCATGGAAAACACCCAACACAATGAAGTAATACTATAAAAACTCATCACATTACAAAGGAAATTTACATGTCCACCCATAAAAATCCCCAAAGGGTTCCATTCTGATTGAATCTTGGTAACTATTGTTATATTAAAACTTGACCAAAGAATAAAGTCTATCCCAATATCCTCCTAAATCAAAAATGTGTGCCCATAAATATTTAAAATCTCTCAAACATACAAGCCCCAACCTGTACCACTTTCATCATTTCCTTTATTGGATATAAATGTGCTTATTTAGTGAGTTTTTCAATAATCACCCAAATAACATCCTTCCCTCTAGGATTCTATGGTAAATCAATTACGAAATCCATGTAAATATTATCCCACATCTATAAAAAGTGGTTAATGGACATAGAAAACCTATAGGTATTTGGTGTTCTTCCTTAACTCTTTGAAAGGTTAGACACCGTGATACAAAATACAAAACTGACAACATCATTCTCATCCACCAATACCGACATATCTATTCATGGTACAAATATATATCCCCAGGGTGTATGAACCAACATGTATAGTGTCCATTGTCTAGAATTAAAATTATATTGAATCCCATAAATATTTACAATCTCTCAAACATAGAAGTTCCAACCTTCATCATTGGATAGAAATGGCCTTATTTAGTGTGTTCATCAACAATCACCCAGATAACATCCTTTCCTTTGGGATTATATGGTAAACCAATTACAAAATCCCTGGGAATATCATCCCACTTCTATTAAAATTGGTTAATAGATATAAAAAACCTGTAGGTATCTGGATTTCCACCATAACTCTTTGACAAGTGAGACATCGTGATACAAAATACAAAACTAACAACATCATTCTTGGCAACCAATACTGACATCTCTAATAATGGTACAAATTTATATCCCTAGGGTGTACGAACCAACATGTATAATTTCCACTGTATAGAAACTCATGTCTCAAGGAAAACAGAACAACCATCCTACGTTAGAAGCATAAAAATCCACTAGGATACCAAGACAACTCTCATGTAGTCTCCCACCATTTAGGATTTTTGCTAACTGTTGAATCTATATGTCTTCAATCTTATCGTGTTTAACTCACTAATAAAATTAATATTAATCCATTAACAAATCCATGAACAAATTTCCACCAACATCATCCACTACCAAGCTCATCTCAGTAAACAAAATCATCAGATACCATTTTTTATCTAACTCCATAATGACTTGTATCAGAAATTTTATGTTGAATACATTAGCCACCAAATTCTATTTCATGGTTGTATATACATTATAAATATCAAAGGTATGAATGTAATCAACCTTAAATGTCTTTCATAAGTTCAAAACCCTTTGAGAAAAAATATTCATACGGATTTTGTGATCAGAATATACCATAAACCGCTCTCTAAAGAGATAGTGACGCCACATTTTGAGTGAATTCATAATAGCTGCCGCCTCAAGATCATGGGTATGGAAGTTATTCTCCCGTGACATTAACTAGCATGATTCATAATCCTCAACCCATTTCCCCTACATCAAGACACAACCTAAAACCATACTATAAGCATCATAGAAAACATCATAACCTAAACCTATTTCTAGAAGAGTCAAAACTGGATATAAAGTCCACATACTCTTTAGCTCTTAAAAATACCACTGACACTTTTCATTCCATTCAAAAGTTCCACCATTTTGGGTTAAAACTATCATAGAACATGTGATATTGGAGAAGTTACAAACAAATAATATATAGTAAACCACCAAACCCAAGAATCTTCAGATAACAAACATGTTTTTGGGATTCTCCCAAAACATAGCTTCCTATACAATTTCATGATCAAAATAGATACCCCTCTTAGATATCACATTCCCTAGAATATTCAATTCGTGGATCTAAAAATCAAACTTAGAAAGATTCCCATAAAAATGATGATCCTTCAAGGTACTATGAATGATATCTTAATGGTCTCTATGATCCTTCTCTATCTTGGAGTACATCAAAATATCATCTAAGAACACAACAAAAAATGAGTACAAGAACCCATGAAAGTTTTGATTCATCAAAGCTATGAATACCATAGGACAATTAGTGAGTTTTAATGACAAAAAAAGAAAGTATAAATTCCCGTATCAGCTGATTAATGAGATCATCAATTCTGGGTAAATGATACTTGTTATTAACGATTTCCCGATTCAAAATATAATTGTAAATATGAAGGATAAGTCCTATGTTTTCTTTTTTAGAATAGATTATATGAAAAAAAAAATTGGTGACACACTGTTATGAATAATTACTTTCACCTCCGGGTCCTCAAGTTGGATATTAAGTTCCACCAACTCATCAGTTTCCATTCGATAGGATGGAATAAAAATGGGAATAATTCTCGGTAATTGATCAATATTAAAATTGACCTTTCTCTATTGATGAAATCTAGAAATATTATCCAGAAAGGCCCAAGGTTACTCACACACAACAAATGGTAGCTGAACACCCAAGAAAGGTTCAAATTCAACATGAAATGTTTCTGACAACTGGCATGAGATTTAACCGGCATAAGTAACAAACCAAACCCTCCCTTCCCAATCCAGAGTCGTACTCACCCTAAAAAATGTGTGTGGCCCAATTGATATATAAGAAATATACTAAATGGTGATAAAAATATACATATAAAAGTATGCTAATCATCAAATATTTTCCAATAATCAATTCAATATTTTCAAGATCAAGCACTAAGATATACCAAACCACCACAAATATTCTTATCACCACCCAACACATGGGACATTTGAAACCTTGGTCGAACCTCTTTCCTAAAAGAGTGGAAATAACCAAAAATGAAGTACTTAAACTTAAAACTATAACCATATATTTAAACCAACTTAGATGATAAAAAAATTAGTAGCACCTGTTTTAAACAAAGTTATAACTATAGAATATGAAATACACATTGTACCTCTAATAATAGATGGACCTACATCATATTACACTTTCACACACACTTCTACATAAATAAATCTAGACATATCCACTTGGATGTCTTATTTGGCCCTATAATGAGACCCACCACCCTTTCAAGAATCAACATGAACTCAATAACCCTTAGTGAAAGTGGATGCCTCCTTACTACTTTGTGGCATCTTTTCAGATAAATGATTTATATGGACAGATTTATCAGAAAGTTGAATCATTATAGGAGCCTCTATACATTGTTCCCTAGTATTACATAAAATCCTATACTATAATAAAATAACATATTACTTCTTGATAGAATCCCTATAAATTGGTCCTACAGAAAGACGACCACTCTTGTGCTTTCTTTTCTAACCACAAGAAGTTTTATAAATAACTATTGTACCCACTGAATCTTCTCCTAATCCTGTACTTCCAGAAATTCCTTCCACAACAAAAGATTAATTATCCACTACCTCTAAATATAGTTGAAAGAATAATATAACTAACATTTATCGAACATAATCCCTCAACCCCATCTCAAACCTTTGAACCTTCATGTAATCATTAGTGAGAAGCTCTAATTATAGATAAACAAACTCAGAAAAGCAGGTGGAGAACTCCAGAATAGTGCCCTCCCCTTGATCAAATTTCATAAACTATTAGTTATTTTCCACACGTAAATTATCTCGATTATTATTTTTATTAAATATTTTCTAGAAAGAATCCCAGGTAAGACCTTCTGGCAATTTAAATTTCACTATCAAGTCCCAAAATTTTATTTTTGGTCCTTGAAGCATATAACTAAAAAACCCACTTAATAATCCTATGTATTCTTAAAAATGGTGATGGTCCTATAAACTTATTTAATCTAATCCTATGAATATTATGGTTATTTTCAACCATGGAAGACATTTGGATGGTGGTTGGTAAATTTTGAACCCTGATCCACAACTTGTCTCAAGTTCACTATGCCCAATTTCATTAGATTCTGAATGGTATAGATCACTACTTCAACCAAATAAGGATCCACTATAGGATCCTCCTATCAGACCTATCTCATAACTTCCCCTAATTTATTTGAAAGGGATCTTCTTAGAGGATTTTTTTTGTTAAACATAATACAACAACCAATCATCATTGAGAAAATTACCATATTATTGAACTGAAAACAAGAATCTAAGACCACACATTAAAATAATAATAATTTAAAGATTTTATAGATCCTACCATAAGAAGGAAATAGCTCTATAAAGGAACAAGTCCATCCAAATAAACATCACACTATGTTTATTAAAATGACCTTATACAAACAAAGTCCACAAAAAATGTAGATAGAGAAATTTAAATAATATTTATATACAATTTATTCAAATGATCCTTAATACTCAGTCTTGGACTTAGTAAATATTTTTTTACCACCCTTGGAAACTATAATTATATTAGGATATTGAATTGGATATGCCCATTTTCTACACCAACTATCTAAATTTCGACGATCCACCTCATTTTTACCCAAGACACCGAAAGAACTCAGTTAGTGCTGAAAAACATAAGGATAAGTAACCCCTCTAATAAAATTTTTTAACAGCCCAGCCTAAGTCAACAAGACTAGACACCCAAGTCATTCCATCACGGGGTGAGGTAAAAAAATGACAAAAAACTATTAACATTTATAATAAAAGAAATAAAAACAACCATAGTACAAATTACATAAAATAAAAAACATGACTAATACAAATATGATAAACCAAAAAGAAATATAAGTCTAGAAAATAGGTCTCCATGCGATTAAACAGCACCTCTAAACTATCTCAATATGAAACAACAATATGAAGAGAAGCCTTCATGTTATAAAATGCTCTATCATTTACCCGAATCATGGAAAAAAGGTCTAAAAACACCCAAATGAATAATTAGGGTGTGAGATACATAGCCCAATTGGTTACAACAAAATAATCATTACGAGTTCTAATAGGAAGGATGCACACGTTCAATATTTAAAAATTAACAGTTTAAAAATAAATTTTATAAATAAGTAAATTTTAAATAATTTTTCAAATAATCCTTGAATTTTCAAAAATTACATTCCATATTTGTTAAATCCATAAAAATGTAGGTAAATATACCAAAATGAAAAAATAAATTTGATCCAACATCCATCAAATAAAGTATCATGTAATAACAACCATAAACAATAATGCACCTACCAGTTGGTCTCTATACTATGGTAAAATACATACCATACATTAAAAATTCATATAAGGAATAAGGTTGGATCCATATAATATCAAGGCATGCCATAGAACATCGAAATTCAAGAGGTTTCCTATTAGTGGCATCTCATACACTAAAGATATTTTTGTCTCTTTCTATATGTTCTCAAGGCTCTCACTTTTAAATGTTTGTGAATTTATTTTTTAAAATCCATGCTCACATTTTTACAAAGAACTTTCAAATACAATACAATCTTCTTTAGGGTTTTAAAATATATTTTCCATTTCAAATGAAGGAAATTTGGTTTTCAGGGAAAACACCCCTTTAATCAATGAACCCATACCCTTTTTAATTTTAACACATGTAGTTCCATTTCAAATATGAAAGAATAAATAAGAAGTATAATAAATTCAAGAAATTATAATAATTTAACATACCCACCTACCTTCATAGCTTAGAAGAGACAACCTCCTTTGACAATAAGGATTGGAAACGACAAGATCTACCTTTGAAAGATAATGCATGACTATTGGATGAAAAAAATTTATAGAAAACACAATCCAATTACCAACCCCTACAACAAATGGTGTTGTAACCACCAATAAGAGATAAACTGAGAGGATGAATTAACCAGAGAGATAATGCATCTAAACCTTCTAATCAATTGTTGAATGGATTGACCAAGATGTAAGGAAGACACCCAAAATTTCATTGGTTAAGATCTCTATCCTAGATTAGAAGGTTTCAAAAAACCAATGGGCCCTCAACACCCGCACGACACCCTAAACTCCATGACATGAGGAATTACACGGACCGTGATCTTTGAGATGTTGTGAATACCTTTTATTTTAAATTATATTGAAAAATAAAACATCTCAGATTAAGAAAATTATTTTTTTCACATTTCAATATGTGTAACACTTACACAAAATAGAAATTTTATCATTGTGAATTCAACTCATAGGATGTTCTATGATCCAATTTCATGTCATGTGACTTACCAAAAAATAGCATAAACTATAAGTTCATGCTGAAAATCCAAAAAATCCATGACTTCACCTTTACATTCATCCTCCCAAGTCATGATCGACAAAACAAACTTGACGAGAAAAGGAAACTAGAATAACGTATCAGAACATACCTGACTGAAATGTAACAGGGCATTAAAAAAACTCCAAACACAATGTAAAAATTTCTAAGACATTAATACCATTTCGAAATCCATCATTATTTTTATTTTAACTAGTACTAAAACATATTTTTTTTAATTTTTCATGCTAGTAGTCTCACATTTCATTTTCCAAAGACCATGGTAGAACCTTAATGAACCTACAAGATTATATGTATTCTTTATCAATCATGACATATATTTCATAAATAATTATCAACACATAATTTATGACTTGATCATATATTAACTTTATAATTTATTTTAAAAAAATAAAACATTAATTAATCTACCATGAACTTGTGATCTTCATTGGAATTGGGACAACCACCTATACAACATTACCTATGGAAGGCTTATTTCTAAGACCATCATCACATTACGGATAACATCCATCAGTAGATTGGATTCATTCCCTATATAATTTAAAATTTAATAGAAAATCCCCATTGTAGAACCCCATGATTTTATAACATATTTTTCATTAAAAAACTATAATTGTTCCATATATTGTTTAAAGTGTAACCTCGAGATTTAAGTGAACTATGATACACTATAAAAATATTATTATATAAATGTGACCATTATAACCTAGAAGTTAAAATTAGTGATATTAATATTAATAAAAATACTAGAAAAAATATGTATAATTATTCTATATAATGAAAATTAATTGACTAATTCATAATAATTAAGTACACAATTTTTAGTGAAGTCAATTTATTTTCCAAAAATAAATTTTCTTCATAGTGGTTTGTATGTTATTTTATTTGTCAATATTATAATTAATTTTTTAAACTTTTAAAAATTTTATTTAAAAAATTGATATATTTTTTGGAATCAGAATATCAAATTAATATCATCGTGAATTTTTTATTTTTTTCTAAAATTTCTGTTTTTTGCTTGAATAATGAAAATAATGTTTTTTCAAATACTACAACTTTCAAGGAATTATTATGATGTAATCATGAATTTTCTTTTGAAAACAATTTATCAACCAAATATATGTTAATGGAGTTAAATATTGTATTTTAAAATATTATTTTGAATTTTATAACCCAGGAGTGACTTTTGTAAACATAAGTTATATTTTTTCAAATTTAAAACTATTTTTGGGTATTTGCTTTTAATGTTGTGGTTGGAAGGTTCCATTCAATTTTTCACTGATTAAAAAGTACAAATACCTTTATCTTTTATTAAATGACCAAAAAATACATTTAAATCACGATTTTGTACCTGATTTCAATGTAAAATTATTTTTACACTAAAATTGGGTATTTTCATAAACACTGATTTTTTAAGATTTTCTGTTCTTTTATAAAAAGTAATTTATTGAACCAATAGAAATTTGATTTGATAAAATGAATTAAAAAAATTTAATCATAATATAATTTTTTTTCTCAATTCCCATTTTTTATTATAATTTGGACATCATGGTAAGAAGTTACATCATCACGGTTGAGGTTAAAATGGATTTAAAGAGGATTAACTAAAAGATAAGGCTTAAAATGTCTCTAAATTTTTTTAATATAATTGGATGAGTTTATTTTGGACCTATAACATCTTATCATAGAATTTTAGATTTATTGGTGCCACCTGAAATGATCATCTTATATATTATATTAAAACATTTTAAGTAAATCTGACTGTTTCATTTCCCTCACTTATATAAGGGAACCTTCTATTCTCCCATAATAACAATTATTGAGCACTATAGATCATCTAATCCATAATATAATTACTTTATATATTCTATAATTTTAGCATAGATATTTTTTAATTCCCCTAAGACTATCCTAATAAGGATTAAGGTATATTCTAAAGGCGATCTCTCAAATAATAAGTAATTATATTACGCAACCCTTCAAAATATTATTTATTATTATACTTCCTATAAATCTATTTTATCCATTATAATATGATTATTTCATTATAATAAATATAATAAGATATTATTATAAATATGGGACAACTATTTTCCAAATTATTTTTATCAAATACGAAATTAATGTGTCGCTTGCGCGTATATGCGGACTACTACCTCCATTTAGTAATATGATTCATTTACCATCACCAAGTTTTATGGTTGGTAAGTATGATGGATTTTATATATATATATATATATTATTTATGATATAACATTGATACAATGGAGGGGTATAGTTATTTAACTTTCTTTCATTCTATCAATCATAAATGGGATATGTCACCCGTGTGTACATAAAGATTATTATCTCTATGAAGTGATGTAATTCATTTTAATAAAAAAATTATATGAATAGTTATAAAAGTGAATATAATGATTAAATTTGATACTTATGACATTATTAACATTATTTAAAATATGGAACCATGATGAAAGTATAAGGACTTGAACTGCCCTACTAAAACATGCATGCGAAAAGAAGCAGTTATCACCCAAAAAATGATTTTAATAAAAACTTATTAATAAATATGTGATAATATGATATAAATAAATCATATATGGAATAATATGTTTGAATATGGTTCTATAATAGATTTTTAATTAATCAATATTTATTATATAGACGTTTTGAACATGTAAAAAAACAATAATTGAGGTAAGTGTTGAATGTTACAATATTATTTATTTTTAGGATAGTTTATACTAAATTTTCATTGAGAGAAATTATATGGATCCTTTAAGATACAAAAAAAATTCTCATATTTTATTAAATAAATGTTTATTAAATTTATTTTTCTCAAAAAACTTAATTTTATACTTCTTCCTTCTCTGATATAGACCTCCTTTCCATACTACATGTGTAACCTAAGGATGGAACAACATGAACTCATGATTGTTAGAGGGTGTCATTTGTTTCCTAAAAATGATTCGGAAATATGATTTATGTGAGTATTAAAAATATATAAAACTGAAACTTTTGAATTTAAAACATACACATTCAAAAACCATTCATTTTTTGTAGTGATTTTCAAGGTCATCATCAAATAAATTTAAAATGATATATTCCTTTTTGGGACATACAATCTATCATAAACTATAATTAATTTTAGATTTTCGAGTTCAATATCTCCCACAACGGGTAACCTAGATTCGATGATGATGTATATATATATACACTACATCAATATTAAATATTTTTCTTTCTGTATGAATACCATATTTGTTGGAAAGATATTATGAGAATTAGCTTCATATTTATAAATTTATGGGTTATCTTAAGTCGAGATATCCCTCAATTATAAATATCCACTCCAGTGACTGTATAAAGACCCAATTTCCTTTCCTATTTCTTAAAAGTTATTAAGTTAAGATATATATATGTATGTAAAGATTGGTCTTAAATAAATATGTTTGCAAATTCACCTATTATAAAATATATAAATAAATAGTAAAGGTTTAACTATATATCGATCTTTTGTTTGGGGGTTACTCACACAGAAAATACAGTTATAAATTTCTATTTTGGTGTGTGAGAGAAAAAGTGAGGAAGAGAAATATGGAGTCTCTTACATTATGTCTATCACTGAGAATAAAACATTATAAAAATATTCAGGTAAGGGAATTAATTTTTATTGACACCACAAGATTTTATAAAAATATTTTTTTTAAAATAAATTAATTTTCATTAATGGATTATATTACTCAATACACCGAGTACAAACGAATCATGTTATACTATAAAAATATATTAATCTACTCTATGTTAGATTATAGGTTATAAATAGGACTACTAAATATATAAAAAAGTATGGTTAAATAATTATAAATGAATTATTTTTGTATTAATTTGTTATAAATATAAATAATAATCATTTGAATGTAAAAAAGGTATTTTTATAAAAAAAACTATTTTTATGAAAACGATGTAGTTTTATCTTAATAAATAATATTATTCACTATTTTTAAATTATTTAAATAAATTTTATATATTATATGTTAAATCTATTTTTTTAAAATTCATATAATCTTTTTCTAGTCTTGGGATTAGAATTAACCATGTTTTAGGAATAAAATTGCATTTTTTAAAAGAGGTTTCCATCGCGTGTTGCAAATTTATTTTAAATTTAATAAATAAAACTTATAAAGAAATAATTTAATAAAATTATGTACATATTTTGAATCCTGATGTTCAAATATGGAAAATAGGTCCATTTTATTTTGAGTTAATACGAATAGTAACCATGGTAAAATTAATCACCACAATAACATGTAAATCTGGTTAATATAGGTTAAAATTAAGTGATAAGAACATAGATTCTTATCCAAATTATTATAATTATATGAATGGAGTTCTACCACTATCACCTTAGTTTCTTAATTGATTTTTAATGGATAATTTTTCATGAAAATTGCCTATATAATATTTAAATCATTGAAAATTACCAAATTATACTCTATTAGTTTTAAATATATATTATGTAACCCTATTGGGATCAAAAAAAATTTAATTATTATAATTTTCTATTTTTAGATTAATGAAATTATTTTAATGGTAGAAATTTATTTCAAAATTTTAAAAATTATATAATGCCCTTAAATGCTTACGAAACACTTATGTAATATTTCTCAAATTAAAAAAAGTAATAAAAATTTAAATTTAAAATATTAAAATTAATATATTTTCATTGATTTTAGGTTTCACATGAATTTTGTAGATTAATATTACATATATATTCAAATTAAAATTTTATCTTTTTTCTTTTAAGTCAAATAAAATTAATGGTTTCCAAATAGGAAATAATTACTATTTATGAAAATAATATTTTTTTAAATTAGTTAAAGATCAAAAAAATATTAAAATTAAACCATGGGGAAAAAATATGGTAAAAAATGTCATCCCTTTCTCTTTTATTCATTTTTTGGAACCATTTCATTTTAGAAATACTTTAATATATATTAATCTTTTATGAAATCCTAAGGGTACCCATCACCTTATTATCAAAAAAGGAAACCCTCATTTATCTCATTAACACCACTTTTAGCCTTCTAGATTGACCAAATTCTAAAAATTTCTCTTATATAATACCGTTTACAAATTATAGGGTTCTAGTCTTCCCAAAAGTAAACCAATATTTCATAAGAGGATATCGAAATGAGTAATTTGAAAGAAGATGTATTCACCTTAATCGATCTCTTTATTTTTAAATATTCTTTTACCACCAATAAATAAAATATATTCTTCAAAAAATGGCAATTTAATTATAATAAATATATTTAAATGTTATTATTTTTTTAAAACCAAATTTATTTACCCTCTTTCCATGAAATGGGAAGTGAAGATACCACTCGTGCATACGTGTGACCTACCGTCACCCTGAATGGTGTAATTCATTTTTCAATATATATCTTATATGAATAAATCTAAAAATTTAGATAATAAATAAATATAATATTAATATCAGTATTAAATTTTTGGATATGGTTTTACCATGCTAAGAAAATAAGGAAGAAAACTATTGGGCTAAAACATACAAGAAAAATGAAGATGATATCACCCGAAACAATGATTTTTATAAAGATATGTTAACAAATAGATGATTAAAGGTGATATATAAATAATTTTTTTTATGATATATATGAATATGGTTCTATAATATATTAATAATAAATCCATATTTATTATATTGGAGGTTCCAATGTGTGCAAAGTAAGTCAGACATAGGGAAAGAGATTTATACTCTCTCTTTTATTTCCAGGAGACATATTCCATGTTACCCACTTGTTTGTTTGGATTAGGTGATACAAATTTTAATTTTTATGTAATTAATATTATTAATTTAATTATACTTAATGTTTCATTTTTTTATTCTAAAATTGGGTTTATGATTTAAATTATTACTAAAGTAGTAAGGTATTTTCGTCTCACTTTCATTTCTGTGGGACACATGTCACATTCACCACTTGTTTCCTTTCTATAATTTGCATACTATGCATGAATGAATTTTATGAATAATATTATGAAATTTATTGGGATTAAAATATACATATAAGTTTATTTATTTCATTGGGATTACTATTTAAATGTTACCGAAGTGGTAATGATTTTTTGATACAGTGTCTTAGTTTATATGGTTTGTTTATGATTAAATCTCAAATTATGAAATCCTAGGATCTATACCTCAACAACTAGTTAATTGAATTATACTATATTTATTTCACATGAATGATTTTTTTTCTTTTATTTCACTCTCTTAATTACTCAAAATACCAAAATTATATTTTAAGGATAATCAACATTATTTCTCTCTTCAGTGTAAAAGGTTTTTTCAACTTTATCCATGTTTTATAATTCTTTTATAGAATTCTAATTATATTCTCATATATCGGTTTAAAATCATTTACACCCATATTTTAATTTTATAAAATCATTTTAAAAGGAATATTATTGTCATTTTACAAACAAGTTATTTTTCATAAGATTTTTTTACAAAATTTTGAAACAAATATTTTTTGAAAAATTATATAGGATGAATAGAATTTTTCCACATCCAGATCCTATTAATGATTTAGAGATTAATTTACATATTTCCATGGTAATTTTCAAAGATAAATTTTTCATAAATATTTTAAATTTAATGGAGTTATTTAAAAATATAAAGGATATTTTCTACACAAAAATAATAATATTTTAATGGGATTTAAATACTTTAAAAACAATATCAATTTATTTCAATTAGTATTTACTAGTAGTATGATCCAAGGATACCATCCTTATTATTTCTCTAGATGGTTTATTTTTACGATGATAATATTTTTATGAAACTAATTCTTTTTCCATGGGATATTATTTAATGAAAAGATGAAACATTGAAATGTTTATGGAACCCGTTCATTTTCCATGAGTCATAGTGTGATTAATTTTCATTAATCAAATTTCTATTCACGGGTTATTGTAATATACCCCAATATGACACTATATCACATGGCTAAAAAGGTTTGGTTATGAGACCTCAAGGTCACCTCCCCATATAATAGAGGGTGTCGAATAAGAGCATGGGTGTGAATAGAATAGTGGAGAGACTATACCCCCCAATATGATGTGTCATAGTAGCAGAAACAAATCTATAATAAAACTGAAATACTAAAAGTAAGTGGAAGATATAAATAAAAGTGAATAGAATAATCCAATAAATAATAAAAGGAATAATGTAATGATATGATGGAATGTAACTAATTTTCATGCTAAAACAATACAAGAAAATACTACAAGACTCAAATAAAAGACATAAATTCCAAGGTCCTGAAACCCAAATATTTCCCATATCTAAACTTTATCCCATCTACAAATAAGAAGTAAAAAAACTATCTTTTTCCCATTTCCAATCCACGGTCCATTTAATCTTCTCTAGTACCAAATGATGGCTCAAATAGGGTGTGAGTATAAATCAGTAGGTCGACACAATATTGTCTAAAAAAACTAGTCTGATAAGAAGTGTATGAAATAAATAGATAATCAAGTGTATTAATTAATATAATAATTAATAAAATATAATAACAACCTTCTTTGACTTCGTGCCATAATATCTCTAAGAAAGTCTTACGACCATTAAAAATTCAACCATATAACCATGGTAAATAACCTGTTTCAATGCCATTATGGAATATATATGAGAATGTATTATAACCACTCCATATGAAACCATATAACCATGGAATAATCTCCACAATAAATAAGGGTTGATTCCCTATAATAATTAGAACATCTGGGAAGAATCCCTATAATCATTATAACATAGGACTAAGCATAGACCGATCATTATAAGAATTACAACATGGGACTTGGGTGAGTCTTAGCAGTATAACCATTACAACATATATGCATGAATGTCCTAGGGATGAGCCTGATATAAAAGCATTAAAACATGGTACACAATCCCTGTTTTACAATGTGGATATCACAATATCACATCACATTTATCAATGGTTAATTATGTGTATTACCATTATTCTTTCATATTCTAATTGAAATTTAATTCACAATTGATTAATAATTATATCAATACTTAATATGAAACAATTTAGAGATACAATTACAAGACATATCACTTGGTTACACGTGATGCCAAACATATTTTGACCCATTTTCTAATTTAATTATATTCATAGTTCTCTCACCCCATGGGAATATATAAGATAGTTAAAAATACATTTGAAATCAAAGTAATTCAATGAATTATTCCTTTAATTTATTTAATTAATTTTGGCACACAAAATGATGTAACAATAACAATATTATATTAAATTGGAAATTATCATGCCATAGGGTTACAATTTAGACCCCTAACATTTTAATGATGGTCCAAAAATGATTCCAATAGAAAACACCAACAATTAAGAAAATGAAGATGATTTCAAAGTGGGTCTTAGATCAAAACCAATTAATATAAAAAATGACATAATTGATCAAGGGATTTTACAACAATGTTTGGAAAAGAAGGAAGAGAAGGAAGAACCCTAACCAAAAAGACTAAATAGTGATTTCTTGCACACCCAGGATGTCCAGAAGGGATGTTGGTACCCCAAAATCTCCTGAATAATTCGGTATGGTTAAGAAGAGAGGATATTATTCTAAAACAATGATAATTCATCCACACATCAATTTTAAAGAAGTGGGTCTGGAATTTACACGATGTGTAATGCGGTTTCACATTGTATAAATGTTTTTAATGGAATAAACAAAAAAAACCCATTGCCTTATATTTATTTTATTAAAACCCTAAAAAAATTACACAATGTGTAATCCATTTTGTTGGCATGTAAATGTTCTACAATTTATTTTTCATCCAATTTTCCTTTTAATAAATATGAACCTATTTTAATATTTCTCAACTCACCAATAGCCCATGAAACACTTAACTCATTTATATATAGAATCCATTAATTCAAAGAAGCACACATCCCCAAACTTTAGGTCATTTTTTCCAACAAAGCTCTCCCCATGTATACACTTTGGTATTTCTAATGTTTTCTTGAAACCAATGATTTCATTTATTAAAATGATAGATTTTCATAATGAAACCAACACCAATAGAAATGATTAATGAAAAACTCATAGGGAGACGTACCTAAAACAATATAGGATCCTACAACCTCCACAGCTTATAATAGATCATACCCAAACTATTCCAAGCATCACTATGAGGTATAATCGAACAAGTCTAGCTACTATGATATCATATCATACTCCTTCTATGAGGTCTACTCCTAAACTCTCCCTTACTGCCACTATACCCAAACCAACATTATAGTCCTACACAAAATATATTTCTCACTATGATCCATAGCCCATATTAGTTTCTCTTCAAATGATGCATCAGAAAAAAGATCAAAGTTTACTATGTCCATCACATGGTAAGATTCTGGATGATATCTTTCTAGCTTCAACACATGGAACTCGTCATTCATGGAAGTGTAGCACTATGGAAAGGCTAAATGGTATACCACTAGAACGACCCTTGATACTATTAAAAATTTCTCTAAAAACTTGGGTGCACGATCTACTAGTTTCCTGATACGGTGCTACCCCAACATAGGTAACACCAGAATGAAAACATAATTGCCAACCTCAAACTCTATAGGTCATATCTAATTGTCAACATATGATTTCTACTAGCTCTGCAATGTAACCAACCATTGTCTGATCACTTGTACTCACTCAGATGTCTCTTTCCTAAGACTTGGCCAAACTAGTGATGAATCATCTACCTCCAACCAACAAAGGGGAAAATTTCATGACCAACCATATAAAGCCTCAATAGGTTCTGTTTGGATCGATTAATAAAATATATTATTATATGAAAACTGTATGAGTTCCATATGTTTCTACCATGAACCACCAAAATCCAAAACATTAGCTCATAACATATACTCCCAAACCTAAATAGACTATTCTGATTGCCCATTAGTCTGTAGATTATAGTCTGTTCTTAAAAGAACTCATGATCCAAAGGCATTCTAAAGATGCTACCAAATATAAAATTTGAAAGGAGGATCTATGTTTAAAATGATATTCCTTGGAATAACACAACACTGAACCACCTTTTGAACATAAATATTTCCCATATCATCAGTTATGAAGGTTTCACTAATAGGTAATAAATGACATACCTTAGTCAGTTGATCCAAAAAAACCCATACAACATCAATCTTATCGGTTATCCTTGAAAGTCCTATTACAAAATCCATTGTGACATCATCCCATTTCCACTCATGAATGGGAAGGACTGCAAAATCTTTTCTATACTCTGATGATTGGTTTTCACCTACTTAAAATTGAATCATATAGCCACGAATATTGTGACCTAATTCTTCATTTTGACCACAACTACTATCTATAGATATCACGATACATCATTTTTAAACTAGGATGCACTGACCATATAGAATCACGAAACTCCATCATCAACTCTTCGCACAAACCCATAAGAACCCATACTGATCCATGAAAAAGAATAGAATTTCCAATGTCAAGAGACAATCTTAATGGAGTCTCCCCACCATATAATTTTTCTCTTAGAAGTAAGCCCTCGAGATCAGAAAACTTCTATTTCTTAATATAATTCAAATCCATGGGTATAATAGATGTCGAAGTCAGAGCTACTCACCCCTAAGATTCCAGAATATCCAGATGAATTTATAAAAAGAAGGCCATTATCCTCCACTTATCACAAGAATCCCATACTACCTCTTTCTATGTATTTTATATCAATGTGTTAGGAAGATTGTTTCCCTTGGCCGGTCTATAAGCTAATTCAATGTCGAAAGACAAAAGATTCTCTACTGACCTCCTCTTATGAAGGTTTAGGTGCTCTCAAGGAAAGATGTACTTGAGGAACCGGTGACCTGTGTATACCAAAAACCTCTGGTTCATGAGATAGTGTCTCTAATTTATCCAAGAATTTAATACTGTAACTAACTCTAGATCATGAGTAAGTTAATTCATCTCATGTTGTCTCAACAACCTGGAGAAATAACCAACCTCACAATCTTTATACATAAGAACTGATCTGATTTGAACTCCAAATGTGTCAAAGTACACACTATATTCTTTACCTTGAACATGTAAAGTGTGGATACATGCTAAGGTTATCTTGTCACTCAACTCTTGAAAATATCTCTCACAATCATCATAACAAACAAACTTCACCTATTTCATAGTCATCCTACAATTTGGTGCTTTTAATGTCAATAAATATTAAATAAAACCCCAGTAATAACCTATTAAAACTAGAAAATATAAATTTTTAAGATGTACATGGGATATTACTAATATATCATAGTTGTGAGCTTCTCTAGGTCCACTGAAACTCCTTCCTCTAAGATTAAATAGTTCAAGAAGTTCACTTTATTAATCCAAAAACTGCATTGGTTAGATTTTCGTAAAGATGATTCACTCTCAATTTACTCAAGATGATTTCACGATGTTTGGAATGATCACCTGATGACTGGTAGTACACTATAATATCATCGAAAATACTTACAAAAACTAATCTAAAAAAGGATAGATGATCCTATTCATTAAGTCCAGGAATATTGTAGGCTCATTAGTCAACATGATTAACATCACTACGAATTCATAAAATACATACATGATCTTAAAAGTAGTATGAGGTATGTCTGATAGTATCAACCTTAAATGATGATATACTGATCTCAAGTAAATATTTGAGAATAACTTATCACCTCTCAAATGATCGAAAATATCATCAATGCATGGAAGAGGATACCAGTTCATAAATATTTTCTAGTTCAACCTCTCATAATCCACAAATAAGCACAATGACCCAACATCCTTTTTGGAAAAGAGAACAAGAGAATCCCAAAGATATGTACTCCGAAATATGAAGCCTTTATATTCTAGATCTTCTAACGGAGATTTCATCTCTTGAATCTATGTTGGTTCCATTCGATAAGGTTGGATAGATACTGGCTCTGCTCCTAGAACCAAATTGATTCTACACATGATTTCTCTCTTGGGTGGTAATCCATAAAACTCATCAGGAAAGAAATCCTGAAAAATTTCTACCACTGTAGGAAATGAATCCAAATGGATTCAACCATTATTTTTAGAATTTCTAGATATTTGATGCATGAGACAATCTAATCTATATATAATTGGTGTCACATGACCAACCTTAAGATCCCACACACCCTACTGAGAATATCTACATCCCTATGAAGAAAAGAAAGTAACTTTTCTATTATAACATTCAATATGGTCCTGGTATAGATCTCACCAATCCATATAAAGAATCAATTCAAATCCTACCATTTATATCATGAACGGTTCCCAAAATAAGTGGTAACCACCAATACATAGAGAAAACATCATACAACATTTTATATTTTCAGACCATACTACCAATGGTGTGTGTCAATGGTTGAAACACCATATAATATTTCCACATCCAAGACCAAAATATTTTCATAATATCATATATAAAAGAATTTGATGCTCCTATATCATAAAAAACACAATCTAAGATATATTATACAAGAATCATACCTCTGATGGTAGATGGGAATGCATCTATGTTAGTCGGAGTAGTCTGCATAACATGAAACTGACTTGTACCTCATCCCTAGGCTCTAGTCTTACTACATGGAGCCACATCCATTTCTTAGTATTGTTTCTAATTTTCTAGGGTACCTCAAATCCAACCTTATCCTGAACGTCTTGTGGAACTATAGGTACCATCTTGTTGAGGGGTAGCAGAGCCCCTTCCTATCTCTGGTTCCTATCATAATCCTCTCGCACTAGTCAACTATGAAATTTTCTTATATAAATTCCAAAGATTACACATTCTACCATTAATACGACACTCGAATATTGGGTAAAGAAAATACAGGTACATTTGGCCAAAATTTCCACTCTGATAGAACTGGAACAGAACACAATCATGAGATGGCTATCCACTACCTTGACTGGTCCACCCACTACTGCTTTAGAAAAAACTATCATAATGATTCTTCTTACCACACAAAGAAGATCTCCCAGATATCCCTACTAAAAGTGACTATCCACTCCCCAGGGCCTCTCTCAGATTTTGTTGTGTAATGGGTGCCTGATTCATAACATCTTCAAAGCAATTTAAATAGAAAAACATTACCTATGACCTGATCTCATAATGAATACCATCATAAAAACTTCTCTCTTTGGAGGTCTCATCAGCTTTCAAAGATGGTGGAAAGTGATGTATGTTAGTAAAACATCCAGCATAATCTACCACTAAAAAAACTCTAACATGAGATGCCCGAACTCATGATTTTTTTTCATCTATGATGGTCTTAAGAAAGAAATGGATTATGAAATTCATATCGATGTCCTTCCATGATAGCTTATCATATTTCACAGCTTCATCCAGAATATCCCACTAATGTTTAGGAGGTCCATGAAAAATATAAGTAGAAATATTCACCCTCATATCCATAGGTGTCTCTAGATGCTTGAAGATTGTATAGACTGACTCAATCCAGAACATAGCTGCCTGGGGCCCCCCTTCCCTAGTAAACATTGGTGGCTGCTGAAGCTAAAAATCTATTGTCAGCTCAAACATTGAACAAACGGTATGAATAGTATCCCTTTACATGGATCACATGACACTCAGGACACAATAGTGAATATTAACATCCATCTGGTCATCAAGAACTACATGATGTTTCATTTCAGTTTCATTTAGAGACTATGGATTCCCACTCTCATGACTCTCAATGCAAATATGATGAGGAGACATTTTCTATACAAGACAAACGCACACCTTAGAGAATTGACTTGCAACAAGCTAAACCCAAATTGTGACTAAAATATAGAACCACAACCACTTGGAATCTCTAAAAACAACTTAAAATTATTTTATAAATCCTTGAAAAATACTTTCATTTATCCTTTGAATCATATATATCATATCATAGTTTAATAGAAAAGTATATATCACATGAAAAAATAGACATTCCCCTATTATGAACGATGCATATTAATATATCCCTATGTTCTTATTATAATTCATGTATTCTCATATTGTGTTGTACAAGGTAATGAGTAGAAATATAAAGAAAATATAACATCAAAAATATATAACCCCACAAAACATGTGAATCACCTAAGGTGAAATAAGAGAAAATGTAATAAACACACAACAAAAACAACGATCCCATATATGGGTACTTGGATTTTACCAAATACATGGGTCACCTACTCCCATGCTAAATCTCATTATAATGTATTGAACCATCATAGTATCCTTGTAAACTTTCTAAAAATAGTCAAGAAGAAGAAAATAAAACCATCTCCTTTGATACCACTTTGTAATGTCCCCCAACTTGGCACTCTCTCACATGGCGAGAAAGGGTTGATTATGAGACATCAAGTGTGCCTACCTATATGCTGGAGGCTACTGAATGGCGATTAGGGTGTGAATATTATAGTTGGGAGACTATAACTTTTGGTATAAAGTGTCATATAAGTATAAAAAATTCATAATAAATCTAAAACATTCAAAGTAAATACACAGTAGAAGAAAACAATAAAATCCATAAAAATAATCTAATAAATAATAAAGGAATAATGTAATGAAATAATATAATGTAACTAAATAACATTCTAGAATAATACGAGAAAATAATAGAATACACAAATAATAGTCTCAAAGTCCTAGGCCTCGATCCCCAAATTAGTACCATCACCAAACTTCATCCCATATGAAAACAAGAATAAAAAAATGGTCATTTTACCTTTTCCAAAATCACATCTATGTAATCTGATTGGGTACCAAATGGAAGCCCAAACAGGGGTGAGTACGACTCATTAGGTTGACACCACCATGTCTAAAAAATCAGTCTAGAAATAAGTGTATGTAATAAAGTGATAACCATGTGTATTAATTAATTTTAAAATTAAAAAAATATAACAGCAACCCGCTTCAGCTCTCTGCCGAAATATCTTCGAGCATGTCTTATGACCATACCATCCAAAACCATGAAACCAACGTAAAGAACCTACTTTAATTGTAGGACAAAATATCTTTGATCATGTCATATGACCATACTAACCACAACCATAAAACCATGGTATAGTCACAACAATCAATCTAGGTCAAAGCCCTATAAGCATTACAACATCATGGATGAAGCCCTATAAGTATTATAACATGGGACTAGGAATAACCCTCTCTCTATAAACATAACATCATGGGAATGGGTTGAACCTACTCAATATAACCATTACAATATATAAGTGGGAAACTTATAGGGTTCTTCCTGATATACAAGAATTACAACATGGAAAACAATCCCTATCAGACAACATGGATATCACAATATCACATCACATTTATGGATAGTTAATTATGTGAATTACCAATATTTTTTGATATTTCATTTTCTATTAAATTCACAATTGATTAAAAATTACATCAATAAGGAATAAACCACAATTTTGTGATTCTATAACAATAAATTACCATATGTTACATGTCATGTTAAACACACTTTAATCCATTTTCAAATTCAATTATAATCATGGTTCGCTCACCCCATAGGCCTCCATAATCAATTTAAAAATATATTTGAAACAAAATGAATTAATCAGAAAATTCCATTAGTTTATTTAATTAATTTGGGTTAACGAAATGATGGTGCAGTCACAATATTTTATAAAATTTGTAATTATCAAACCATAGGGTTAATATTTAGACCCTTACTTTTAACCGAAAATCCAAAAATGATTCTAATGGAAAAAACCATGAGGAATAAGGCATGAATGATTTAAATGAGTTTCATATATAAAAGATAATCATGATCAAAAATAACAATGCAATTGGGAAAGATATTTCACCGAAATGGTTGGATAAGAAGGAAGAGAAGGAAGGAACCTAACTAAAAAGATTTACCAGATATTTCTTACACAATTGGCACATCCAGAAGGGTAGTTTTCACCCAAAATCAGCTAGATAATTCCTTATGGTAAATAGTATAGGAGATTCAATCGAAACAACAAGAATTAATCTGGTCATGACAATTAAATAAGCAGTTAAGGAATTTACATGGTGTGTAATGTGACTACACATCATGTAAAATTTTAAATCTAATAGGCCAAAAAACCCCTCAACTTGTATTTATTTTATTAAAACCCTCGAACGGTTACAAGATTAATAATACCACTAAATGTAATTTAAATATTCTACAGTTTATTGTTCATCTCATTTTCCATTAAAAAAATTTGATCATATTTTATTGTTTTCAACTCACTAAGAACCCATGAAACACTCAACCTATTTATACCCAGATTCAATTAATTAAAACAATAATACATCCCAAAACATTAGTTCATTTTATCTAAAAAATATCTCATTGTGGATACTCTTTGATATTTCAAAAGTTTTCTTGAAACCCAAGACTATGTTTATTCAAATTAATTATTTTCACTATGAAACCACACTCAAATGAAAATATTAAAGAAAAACTCATATAGAGATACACATAAAAATATATGGTATCTTATAGTTCTTATATTATGAATGTTTTATGCTCTTGTGGAACATATACATATGGTTTTTTATGTGATGGTGTTTACATTAAAAAAATGGATGGTGGTTATGTTATAACCAAGGAAAATGTTTAATTTATATCAATGGATGGTTGGGACCTATATCTACCACCAATGCATTATGTAAAGATTGATATCTCATGAGATAAACAGAAGTATAATGGGGAGTTAGCCCATTTTATTAAGGTACTTAGTCCACGATGATAGTTTTGGGAGATAACCATGACTACTATGATGGTTTTAGGAGTAATCCAAATCTTCTATGATAGTATTGGGTGTGATTCTTGACTACTTGGATGTTCTAGATAGTGAACCTCATCAACTATTTTTATCTTGGAAATGATTATTGAATACCATGAAAATAATTTCCTATATTTATGTGTATTATATAATTCAATGTCTTATACCAATGTTTTGATTTCATGGTATATGTTCTTTAATTCCTTTATGATTCTTGTCTAATGAACAACCAACATTTATTCTGTTGTTGAAGATAATTATTTATTTTATATAGGGTATGATTTTCAATTGTTATGATCATGTTATTATACACTTATGTTCATGTTATTCTCAAGTGATCAATGATATATCCTTGTCTACCTTTACTGAGAATTATAGATCACACGTTATTATTTTTCATTTCCCCAGGTTATAGAGGAAGGTACAAAGTATGATATTATTGAGAAGGGTGATAGTTATAAAGAACTCAGTTGGAGATGATGTAGATCTTTTATAAACCGGTTTTTTTAGTGACCATATTTCCAAAGTTAGTATACCTATATAATTATAACATGGATCATTATTTTATGTAATGAATATTCATTTACTAAGATGTGAAATGTATGTATGAAAAGTTTGGGTTTCTATAGATGATAATTGAGAAAGGATTAGTTAACCATTGGAAACAAAATTGAGAAAAATTGAGTGAGAACCCTGTGGATTAATATAAGTATATGATAAAATCCTAAGGTTTTTAAAATGATCATGAATGGCCTAGTTTAAACATAATATTTGATATAATAAGGTTTGACCATTTAGATATCCTATAAATTATTTTTCCCTATTATGAAATTTTCCACTATAACTATTGTTTCTCACAATATTATTTTTTGTTTTAGTTTACTTATGGAACCCAACGTAATATTGTTAATGAAAACAATTATGGAAAATGAAATGATTGTCCTCATGAGAAACCAAATTTTATGGGATCTAGAATAAAAAATCATATTTCTATGCTCAAAAAACACTATCAAGCTATGAATCACACTGAGCTTCTAAATAAGACAACGAGGGAACAATATTCTGTTGAGTCCTTCATGAGGAAATACCCACCTTATCTTATTAGGTTTACTAATCCACTAAATTTTTGGAAAATATATTTTTAATTAAATTGTTATCAAAACATGATAAATTTATTCATGATATTTACCATTTTGACGGTGAATCTGATCTATGGTGGACTCTTATAATGAACAAGAGGCAATATAGAAAAATGGAGGCAATTATGTGGGATGAGTATAATAGATTATATTTCAATAAGTAATTTCCTTATATTGTTTAAAATAAAATGGAGAAGTAATTCCTTGAAGTTAAATAGAATTATGATGAATCCATTGGTACATATGAGACATATTTTACATGAATTGTGAGATACACTTCGGGAATTATCATCCAATCTGAAATTAAGGTTGATTAATTTTTTTGTAGATTAAAATCTAGTATATAAAGGTCAATATAAATAAGTAAATTCAGTAGATATAGATAAATCATTATATGTGAAATAATCGTGAAGATATATATTTGATTTACCCATCAATATCATGGATTTTATATGAAAAGATATATTTACTTAAAAGGAAATTCTAATAACCATGGAGAGATGAAGATTATTTTTTTAGTGCTCAAATTGTGAAGGAAAACTAGAGTAAATTGTCTTAAGGGAACTATTTTTTCTTATGTGTGTAAATAATGGTCATATAACAATTAAATGCTGAAGTGATGGGAATATGTTAGTTAGTGATGCAAATAGAGATAAAGTTCAATATAATGAATCACCCACACTCCAGTGTTTTAAACACAAGGAGTATGATAATTATGACAACTATTTCACAAATTTCAAGGATAAGGATGTTGATCTATATCAATATCATATTAATTTTATAGGAAAAGGGAAATATTAGGCGATTAATAATTTTGATGATGGGTAAAATAATGACGTGGTGAAAGGTATACTTTCCATATAATATAAAACTTCTAATTTCTTTCTTTGATTCTAGAAATACCCCCTCATTTATATACAAATAATTTTCTAATATCATCACAATACCACCCCCTCAATTAGATTTTGGGTGAATAGTAAAAAACCCTAATAATAAAATGAGTTCATATAATGTCTATGATTATTCTCTAGTCATATTTTATGTGAATGTGCTTCATGAAAATATTTTTATTATCCCTTTGGATGAGTTTGATGTTATCCTTTGAATGACTTGTCACTATTAACAAAAATACTGCATAAATTTTCAATGATGGGAAGTCACATATAATATTTTGAATCATTATATGATATTTTATTAGTGTACAGATAAATATGGATATTCAATGTAAAACAAATCCATTTTATCGATATTGATTCCTTTTCAAAAGGGGTGTCCATCTCAGTTGGTTGGGGAGAAACTCAACATTAATGATACTTTTATTTTGTGGGTGTTTTTTGATATCTTTATGTGTGAATTTTCTAGTCTTCAAACTAATCAAGAATTTTATTTTGTCATATAAATAATACATGATTATACATTAATTTCAAAGTCTCCATATTGTATATCCCCTATTAAGTTTTAGGAACTGAAGAAATAACTCCAAGCGAATCGTGATAAGGGATTCATTCAACAAATTGATTCACCATGGGGTGTAAAATTTATCATTGTTAAAAAGAAATATGTATCAATGAAATTTTTCATTTATTTTCAATAACTTAATAAAATTAATATCAAGAACATGTATCCTTTAACCCATATTGACAAATTGTTTTATCAACTGCATAGATCACACTAATTTTATAAGATTGAACATCATTTTGGATATCATCAATTAAGGGTAAAGAAGGGGGATATTTAAAGGAAAATATTCCATACAAGGTATGGACATTATGAATTTATAGTTATTATATTGGGTGTTACAAATTAACCTTTTATCATCATGGATTCAATGAATAGAGTATTTGGATATTACCATGATCAGTTTGTGGTAGTCTTTAAAGAGCAAGGATTATCATGAGGAACATTTTAGAATTATAATAAATACACTGAAGAAGGTGAAGATTTTTGAAAAATTTACAAAGTGTGAATTATGGAGCCATAAAGTTTCATTTTTCAATCATATAATTTCAATTAAGGGTATATCAGTTTATCCTTAAAAGATAGAAGTTATTGAACGTTGGCCCATACCAACCATTGTGAGTGAGATCCATAGTTTTCTTTGTTTGTGGGGATTTTATCAATGATTTTTGGATAACTTATCATGACTATCTAATAAACTCATGAAGTTAACTCATAATGGAGCTAAGTTCCTTTAGAAATATGAAAGTGAAGAAAATTTCAAGGAATTAAAGAGATGGTCAGTCGGTGAACCTATGATTAATTTACCCTATTTTAGAGAAGGGTTTGTAATATATAGTTTCAAATAAATGAATTTTTATTTTATTTTTTCTCATACATAATGATATTGTGATACCATATTCCTCAATAAATTTTAAGGTTCATGAGAAAATTACCCAAATCATGATTTTGAGTTACTAGCAGTATTTTTTGCATTAAATTTATGGGGAAATTATCATTATAGAGAAGAGTGATTTATATAATTATAATAATAGTTTAAAGTATATTTTCATATATAAATAGTTGAAAATTTTATAGATAATATAGTTGGAGGCGATTAAAGATTTTGAATGCTCAATACATTACCATTATGTAAAAGTGAATAAGGTTGAAAATGTTTTAATCAAAATGGATCATGATAACTTATCTACGATGAGGATTAAAAAGACCCAATATTTATGTATTTTGAAAGTATGGATCTTGAAATCATAATGAAATGAGATAAATCATTTCTCTCTCAAATGAGAGTTAAAAAACCTATCCAAGTAAAGATTAAAAGGAATTGAATAATGATATATAACTGAAAAAGTATGTAAGAAATGTTCTTGAGTATAAACTTGATTATGATGGGTTGATAAGGTTCAAGAACCATGTGTGTGTTCTATCCTTACCAAATTTGAAAAAGGATCTTTTGGAAAAAGTTCATAGTTAACCATTATCTAATGATCCATGAAGTATAAATATATATATATAGTTGAAAGAGTATTTCTTGTGGGAAAATATGAAGAGATATATTGCTGATCATATATCTTGATTTGTGTTATATCAGTATGTCAAGGTTGAGAGAAAAAAATACAAGTGAATTTTAAAACTAGCAGCCATATCGGAATGGTAATGGGAAAACATCACTATAGATTTTTTCATTAGACTCCCCAAAACATCAAAAGGGATAAATGCTATATGGGTTGTATTCTATCACCCTAAAATGTCAACACACATAAAATCCATTAGATAATAATTATCTTAAGATCAAATTTCCAAAATTTATATTAAGGAACTTGTAAGGTTGCAAGAAGTACCATATAATATTATATTTGATTGGGATTTGAGGCTTGCCTTGAAGTTCTAGAGATGTATTCAACATGTTCTAGCTATAATGTTTATTTTTAGTAATAAATTTCATCCACATACATATGGACATAATTATAGAAAAATATAAACCCTAGAGTAGATATTGAGATATTGTTTAATGTATTTCAGTGGTGGTTGGGATCAACACTTTCTTATTGTTGATTTTTGTTACAATAATAGCTTCCACTCAAGAATTCAGATGGATATTTATGGAGACCGATATTGAATGATGTGTAGAACTAAAAAATGATTGTATAAGATTAAATAAACAAATATATTAGGACCTGAGATAGCTGGGGAAATGACAGAGAAATTCAGAGCCATTCAACAACAAATTACGACAACATAGAGTTGATAGAAAAGATATGCTGAAAATCGTTGGTGTGGCCTAGAATTTGATGTTTTTGACAAGGTTTTTATAATAATTTCTACCTTATATAATTTTATGGGATTCAGAAATATGGGAATGTTAATCCCTATGTTTTTTGGCCTTTTAGGATTCTTGATCGAATAGGGAAAGTAGCTTAGCACTTGGTGATTCCTCAAAACCACTGAATGTTCATGATGTGTTCCATGTATCTTTCTTAGAGAAGTACATAACGGATCCATAAAATGCTCAAAATTAAGAGTTCATACCATTGAAACATTCTATTTATAACAAGGAACAACTAGTAGAATGATTGGGTCCTATAGAAAATTTACTAAGGAAGAATACTACTCACTCTGTGAAGGTTCTTTAGAGAAATTATAAAATAAAAGAAGCTAATGGGAACCTGAATATGTAATAAAACAAATATATCCTCATTTTTTCTATCATATTTATGAATTTCATGGGAAAAATTCAATTTAGGGGTGTATAATATAATGGCCTGATATTTTATGAAATATTTGTATCAAATACATTTAATTTCTTTGATATATTGCATTATACGCAACACTGAGTTCAAAAAAATCACAATATATTATTAAATTATTATTATATCTTAAACTTATGATTGATGGGTATAAATAATAATAACTAAATTATTAAAAACGTGTATGGTTATATAATTTTAAATTAATTCTTTCTCTATAAATATATTATAAATAAAAATAAAAATAATTTGAAAGTGAAAGATATATTTTTATGAAAAAATATTTTTATGTGTAAAATGTATTTTAATTCAAATATATTAAATTAATAATTATTGGTGAATTATATTAATTAAATTTATAAATTATATAATAAATAAATATTTTTAACATTCATTTAATATTTTTTAGGCATGAGATAATAATAATCCAAGTTTTATTCTTAAAAATATATTTTTTTAAATAGTGGTTTCTATCCTGTGTTGTAGATTTATTTTAAAATTAATTTATTCCACTTATATAAATTGAATTTTTTATGAAGGATTCAATATTTATAATCTATATTTTTATATTTTTTAAATAGGTCCCTTTTAAATTTCATCAAAATGAATAGTAACCATGGTAAAATTTACCACTTCACTAAAGGGTAAATCACGATAATGTTGGTTAAACATTTGTTATAAAGACATAAATTTTGAAAATAATTCCTCTTTTATAATTTTTATTATAACCTTATCATATTATACTCTAATTTTTTTTAATGGAAAAGTTTCCATAAAAATGACATATATAATATTTAAATCAAATAATGTTATGAAATACCACTCTCTTAGTTTTAAATATTAATTATGCATCTAAATATGGATAAAAGTATTTTATGAATGAATCTAAGTGTCTATTTTGAGATAAATGAAATTTTTTTCATGATTTAAATTTATTTCTAATTTTTAGTAATTTTAGAATAATCATAAATGCTTATGAAATAGAAATGGATAATTTTTCCAATTAATAATCAAATATAATAAATGATTTTAAAAAATATTAATATTAATATAATTCGAGTGATTTAAGGTGTTTTTCTAATTTTTTATATGAATATTACATATTCATGTTATTGAATTTAATTATATTCGAATTAAAACTTTTTATTTATTCCTTTTATTTCAAATTAAATGAATAGTGTCTAAATTTACATTAGTGTTACTTTATGAAAACAATATATTATTAAATTAATTATAAATAATTTTTTAAAAATAGGGAAATAGGGATATGATATGGGTAAAAATTTCATATCCTTCTAATTTAGAACCATTTTTGTTTAGAATGGAATTTATATCTTATAATATTTAATAAAACTCCTAGAGTGCCCCCTCCTCTCAATTATAAAAGAGAACCCTCTTTCTTCTTCACACCACTTTCGGCCTTCTTGATTGAACAAAAAAAATATTTCTCTCAAAAAATCTCCTTAACACAATATAAAGGTTCTCGTATTTACAAATACAAACCCTATAATCCTAAATAGGACATACAATAGAGTTATTTCAATGAATAGGTAATTGCCTTAATCAATCACTTTATTTTTAATTATTATTTTACCTCATCATTATATTTTACTTTATTCATAAAAAAAATATCCTAAATTTATTTAAATTTTATTATGATTATGAAACTACATTTTTTAACCATATTTCTATCAAATGGGAATTGAATATATCACTAATTCATAAATATGACCCACTATCTCTATGAATGGTGTATTTCATTTTTCTATATCTATATTTTAGGAATGAATATTAACAAGTATATAATGTATATATTTACAAATATATCATTATTGAGATTTTTTATATGATGTAACTGTGATCAAAATAGGTGTTCAAAAACTATCATAGGTGTACATACATGAAAAATGAACCAGATATGACAAGGAAATGTAATTTCAATAAAAAAAGTGTTAACAAAAAGGGATAAAAGGTTATAAGTAAATCATATATGGTATAATATTTATGATAATTATATTTTAATATACTTCTAAAAAATATATATTTATTTTAGAAGATATTCCAATGTATACAAAGTAATTTAGCCTAAGGTAAAGGATTTGCAGTCTCTATTTTATTTCTGGGAGACGTATGTGTTATTCACCACTCATTTATTTTTGAATCATTTGTATACTTTACCTTTGACATATTGTTTTATGTATATAAATATTTTAATGATATTTAAAATTTTATATTATTTTTTTGTTAAATTTTTTTATGGTTGAAAAGATAACCAAATCCGTAAGGGATTTTCGTCTCACTTTTATTTATATGGCACACATTTCTTATAGACCACTTGTTTCTTTTCTATGTTGTATATACTTTCCATGAATGTATTTAATGATCCATATTATGAAATATATTGATAGTTTTATATCCTTTAAACATTCATTCTTTCATGTGGTTTAGAATTCAATTGTTACCATAGTTGTAAGGGTTTTATGTTATAATCTCACTATTTTTAGGCATGGTTTATGATGAAGAATATGATGATAAAATATTATGATATATATATATAAGAACCCATGTTTTCTTACAAGGTACTGATCCTTGTATTTTTTGTTTTAATACCTTGTTATGGCCTTATGTGAATTATTAACAAGATCATGAGTGTTTTGGAGGTGTCTGGTCATGTTTAGAGCCTGAAACCATGTTTTTGGATGAAAATGACTCGTTCATGGTTTTCACATGGTTTTCATGAGGTTAGTCTAACCATGTGAGATTTTTGAAATGTGAAGGTTTTTAGAATATATTTTTTCACCATTACTGCATGGTTAGTCAAACCCTATGAGGTAACTGTTCGAAGTACCTTTTCTAGGAAATGAGGTGTGCACAGGTTCCACATGGTTTGGGAAACTATCCGGGTAAACCATGTGACCTAGCTCAGTATGTTTTTTTAAAATTTTAAATTAAAAAAATAATTTAATTTTAAACCAAAATAGGGTTTTCCTCCTTCATCACATAGCACCCTCCCATGGAGCTCCCTTGAGGCACCTAACCTAGGATTTGAGCCAGATTCACCGTCAACCTCCATTTTGATCGTTTATTCTCTCATTTTATCTGCATCGGTAATTCCTATGTTCCTTTTTATCCATTTTCAATTCTTCTGAAAATCATTTGAACTATTTGGATTCAGGATCATACACCCTAATATCCCATTCTTCATCCATTATTTAGATTTCTCCCAAACCAAGATGAATCATGACTAGAAACTGGACGAGTTGTCCACTACTGAGGAGAGGTAGGTGTTCTATACTTTCTTTCATCTTTTATTTAGTGTTTTTGGGTGTTCCTACTTTACACCAATTTTCAGACTTTTTGGCGAGGTCTCATTTTTTAGAGAGTTTACTTTATTAGCTATAGTTGGACCTAGTGAGGTTGACCATAAGTTTTGTTTAGGTTTGTTGGAACTCGTTTCTCATTTCTAGGTCACCCAGGGGTGAGCCTTATGGTTTTAAACTATTTATGACTGTTTAAACCATCCAAGGGGTGTGTTTTTGTGCTCACCTAGGTAGAGGAATCTTGCTAATGCCTTTATAATTTTGAATAATTTTGTAGGAGATGTACTGCCTCCTTTACTAATGAATATTATGTTATGCCTCATCTATTTGGATAGTTTGGCTTCTGAAATGGATAATATGTGTGGGTATACCTATATGAAATGACTAAAGGCATGTTAAATTGTTTATATGGGAGGGTAGTTGCATATGTTTTTTTTTATAAATAGTTGGAAAGAGATGGTATACTCATGGATTGTGCAAGTTGATGTGAGTGGGAATGCTCACATGTAATGTTTGTTTAAATTGAATGATTGAATGCCTTAATGAATGGTTTGATAGATGCCATGAACTACTCTCCATGGATCTAGAATGCAGTAGTGGATGGCTTGGTCTAACTCTGCCCCTTGGGTCTTGATTCTGGGGAATTCCTTGGGCCTTACTATCCCATAGATCCGACATACTTGGGCTCACGTAGGGCTTGACATTGCGATGATCCTAGGACCCCAACTAGTGCCTAACTGAGTTTCCACCAGGGACACCCATGTGAATCAATGGGATGCCTTGGAAAATATCCTTGGATCCGACCCTCTATGGTCTAGAATTTTTACATGGATGCCTTCGTCTGCTAATACCTTGGATTCGACCTTTGAGGTCTCCTATTCACTATACAGCATGGATATGGGATTCTTCTCTTCACTATACAGTGTCATTGTGGGATTCTTCTCTTAATTATATAGTGTGGTCATTGGATACTATAATTCTTTGTAAATCATGGATTTGGGTTACATATTTCAGATGAATGTATGACATGGACATGTGAATTGTTTACTTTTCGTTGAGATGCCTTGTTAGGAGCTAACTCTATTGCAGGTATAATTGTGGGGTGGTTAGTTTTATTTACTACGATATACTTATTCCATGGTCATGCGTACTTTACTTTACTACTTGTTTACACTTTATTTTACTTTTATATAATTTTTGTTAGAACTATATAGATCTGGGTTGTTGCCTACTGGGATGTTTATCTCACACACAATTTGGGCCTCCTTGAGGACTAATATAGATTATTTGGTTACAAGTGATGATAGGTGCAAGCGCCCAGGTATAGGTTGTTTATTGTGGCTTCTATTCAAGGGATCATAGGACCAAGTAAAGGCTTGCATCGTTGGGATATCATTTTTGGGTTTTTTTTTTTTTGAGACTTGTATTATATTACATTACCCTGTTCTGTATTGGATATTTTATAGATAGGGGTACCATTTACATTATCTTATATATGAGAAATTGTTGGTTATTATATTGTATTTATGTCATGTATTCCTTACTTTTTGATGACTGCTTAATTATTTGAATTTTTTATTTATATAATGCTTGACTTCAGTCGTGATACTCCAATAATGAGGGAATTTCCTCCCCACTGACTCACCTAGTCCCTCTCTACTATTCGTTAGCCTCTTCCATTTGGGGAGATGCACTTGAGGTCATGTGGACAACCAGGATCAGGGTACTTTTCAAGTGGCATCGGGGTCCGGGACGTTATAAAGCAGTATCAGAGGAATTTTTTTTCTAGATTAACATATTATTTGGTGATATTAGATAGGGATAGGAAGGAAATGGAGTTTGGTAATAAACTATTCCTGGGAGTATCTACCCTTCATACAGGGAAAATCCAAATTACCTTGAATTGTGTTATGATTTTCTGGATTTTGACTATTGCAGTAGATTTTATTTCTCCATTGGGTGACACACTTGATTTCTACTATTATTAATAATGAAATTGTGGGTTCTATTTCTGTTGAAAACTAATGATATGAGGGTGTACCATCTCAGGCATCATATAGATGGTAGTTATAATCTCATTCCATGAATTATTCCATGCCATATAGGATGCATTAGATATAGCATGTTGTTGTGATGGTTGATTTGATAGTTGTGCCTGATGTTGTCTTACTTGGTTATAATAGATAAAGGTGTGGAGTAATATTTCAATCGCTAAGGAGTATGGGCCCTTAGGAATTCAGAAAGCATGCACCAGTGAAGTTTAAATATTAAATGAACATGATATGTATTTTTTGAATGGGATCCATGTTTCGGGTTCATGAGGTGTTATGGGCCTTCATGGATTCGGGAATTGGTAAAACCTTGGTGGAATTTCATAAACAAATGAATGTGAAATGGAAATGGAACATGGAATGATGAATAGAAACTTAACCTAGACCCAAATTTCAAGTGGGAAACATGTATAGTTCTAGTGCTTTGATGGATTTTCTTTATACAGTCCTAGCTTTAGGAGCAGGCTGTGGGTTTCACTTAGTTTCTAAGATTGTTTTGACCTATCCTACGATTTGAGTTGTGTTCTTTTATGTTGTTCTTTCCCGAGGTGTGAATTTTTATTTTAAGAGACTTTGCACCATGAAGACCTCCATTGGTACGCCGTGAGGGAGGTGATGACTATACAATAGAGATAGTGATGAACAGTCTACCGATTTATCCTCCCACAGTGCTAGCTGTGGAACCTAAGGCTATTCTTGACACAGGTGTTAAGGCATAGTTTCATGAGGGAATTTTTTGATATATGCAGATGATCCATAGATAACCGTAGCTAGCCTTGACTATGGATGATCAGACATAGGTGTTCCAAAAGTAACAACCTCCTATGTTTTTAGGGGATGGGGATCCACAAGAATTATAACTGTAGTTAGAGAACACTTTAGTGATTTTTGATCATCTGTAGATGACTTTGGAGAGGAAGTTCAAGCTCGCGAATTACATGCTACGTGGAGTGGAAAATAACGGGTGTGAGATTTTGAACCAGGCTAATGGACTGCAAAATATAGGTTGGGATGAATCCCAAACCCACTTCTATGACTACTTTTACCCTGCGACTCTACTAGAAGAGTGGTCTAGTGAGTTTATGCATCTTGAGCAGGGTGTGACAGCGGTTATGGAATACTCAACACGCTTTATTGTGCTGCATCATTTTGCACCGATGTATCTTACTGATGAGATGTCGAGGGAGATAAGCTTAGAGGAATTTCTCAGACAAGCTATCAACTATCAGGTCAATGTTTTCAAGTTTCATTCTATCACTAAGAGTGTGGATCGGGTGATGATTATAGAGTAGAAAATAAGGGAAGATGGGTACAAAATAGGGGACTACTATTTCTTTCCCAAGTGGATCTACATATTCAGGCATTAAGCTTCATTTTGAGGATTTCCCTGATGTGAGTTCTAGTAAGGTTGTGGGTGAAGGCAGCTTGGTATATTTTCATTAGTGTGGTAGGTAAGGCCACATGAAAAATCAGTGTGACCATGACCCAGTTGGGTGCTGATCTTATAGAAGGATAGGGCACATGCATCGGTTTTGCAGGACCTTCTCTCCAACTGTGAGTGGTAGGGGTAAGCTTTGACATTGGGTTCAGGATCATGTTCTTCAGCTTTACATTAGGTTGGGAACTAGAGTATTATATTCCAGTCAGGACAAGGTAGTGGTGGTCATGGATGTGGTATCCAGATACCGGGTTTTCAGAGGTAATAGGGTGGATAAGCTCAGGGTAGCCATGTAGGGTCATAGGGCCTTGGTACATCCCATACATATTCAATGCAACAAACCCAACATGATAAGGATCCCAAACAATCTATTGTGAGAGGTACGATCTTAGTAGCTTCTACTATTTTATCTTCTCTTTTTGATATAGGTGAATCACATAGTTTTATCTCTTCAAAGGTGGATAAAAGACTTGGGCTTGTAGTTTTCCTTTTTGAGGAATTTTTTATGCTAGATACACAATTGGGAGTCATAATGGGTGATTTACACCAGTGTATGGAGTGTCCCCTTTAGGTCAGAGGGTGGAACTTCATCTGGGATATTTATGTCCCTAAGATGATAGTCTTTGATGTCATTCTCAGGATGGACTAGCTCATAATTAACTAAGTGTATGTTGAATTTTAGATCATGAGAGAGTGGCGTGTTTATTCACAAGGGTGAATTGGATTTCCCAGAATGAATTGTTGGACATGAGTATCAAGGGATATGTGGGATGAAAACCCAGATTGTTAGTTTATTTTGGGGTGATTAGGGAGTGAGTCAAGAAGAATTTATTCTAGTGGTTGAGATCTTTAGGGATGTCTTTCCCAATGAAGTTTCTGGTTTACCTCCTAATAGATAGGTGAAGTTATCTATCGAGCTAGTTCCATGAGCTTTGCTAGTATACATTCCTCATTAAAGGATAGCTATGACGGAGTTGCAGGAGCTCAAGAGGTATCTAGAGTATTTGGAGGTGAAAGGGTTTATCATACCCAGTACTTCTCTATGGGTTTCGCTGATCCTTTTTTAGAAAAAGGCTGGCATAACTCTTAGGATATTCATTGATTATTGGAAACTAAAGGAGTTGACAGTTAAAAACCGATATCCTTTTCCTTAGATAGATGACCTGTTTGATAAGATTCGAGGAGATCAAGTGTTCTAAAATATCTAAATGAGGTCAGGATATCACCGAGTGTGTGTTGAACCTACATACATACCTCATAAAATCTTTCATAAAAGGTATGGGTTATACAAGTATCTGATTATATCGTCCGGTATCATGAACGTGCCAGTGGTTTTCATGATGCAAATGAACCGAGTGTTTTATCCTTACATGGATTATTTTTTGGTGGTTCTCATGGATGATATCTCATTGTATTCTCACAATTGACACCACCATTCCAACCATCTTAATATCATTTTGAATACATTGAGAGATCATCAGTTATATACTAAGATGGAAAATGACCACTTTTGGATGGATTATATTCACTTCCTGGGGCATATCATCTTGGATATAGGAGTGTCAGTAGACCTAGAGAAGGTGAGAGCTATAGTTTCCTAAGAACAATATAAGAACATTTTTGACATATTGAGTTTCTTAGGGATAGCTGGGTACTATAGGCATTTCATACATGATCTATCACGCTTAGCAGTGCCATTGATGGGATTGACTAGTAAGGGTGTGATGTTTGTGTGGGAAGAATATTATCAGACAACATTTCAGAAGTTAAAAGGGAGGATGACATCAGCACCTGTCCTGATAATGCTTGAGTAGGGAAAGAGTTACACGGTGTACTATAACGCTTCAGGTATTGGGCTGGGGGAAGTTTTGATGTAGGTAGATCGAGTCGAGGTGTACAGGTCTTGGTATATGAGGCCTCACAAGAGGATTTACCCTATTCATGATCTCAAGATAGCTACAGTTGTTCACATGTTTCACTGTTGGAGGCACTATTTTTTGGGAAATCCTTTTGTGGTGTACACAGACCTCAAAATCCTCAAGTATATCTTTACACAACATGATATGAATTTGAGGCAGTGAAGGTTGGGGGAGTATGTAAAATCCTTTGACATCGATCTTTACTATATGCCTAGTAAAGTAAATGCAGTGGCTGATGCACTGAGCATGAGTTCTTAGATACAGATAGTGTAACAGGCCAGTAGCGAGTGGTAGCTTATGGTGTTGTTTTATAACATGCATCTGGAGGTTCACAACAAACAGGGGGGACTTTTCTATCATTTTTAAATGTGACCTATGCCATGTTGGACAGAGTTAGGATGAGGTAGCTATTAGATTCAGAAGTCCTACTTCTACATGAATGTGTGACAAGTGAGGAACCTCCTCCTGGTTGGATGGTGGGAGATGATTAGATCCTATATATCCATGGAAATATATGGGTTCCATTGGATACATGTGAGGTGTTGATGTGGGAGTTTTATGATTAATCTTGGGTAGTACATCCCAAGGTCACTAAGATGTACTGTGACTTGTGATGATATTAATGGTGGCCATTAATAAAGATTGAGGTATATGGTTTTGTTATGAGGTGTTCTACCTGTCAGTAAGTGAAGGCAGAATATCAATGACCAGATGAGATTTTACAACATTTACCTATCCCAAAGTGAAAATGGGATGATGTTGTGATGGATTTCGTGACTGGTTTGTCGATATCATCTCAAGGTAATGATTATATGTGGGTTTTTGTTGACAGGATTACAAAGGTGGCCCATTTTAGGCCAATCCAAGAGACCTTTAGTGTTGATGATCTTGGAAAGATGTACATCTGAGAGGTGGTACAACTACACGGGGTCCCATGCACTATCATTTCGGATAAGGATGATCTCTTTACGTATTATTTTTGGTATAGTTTTCAAAGGGTGCTGGGTACACTGGTTCTTATGAGCACAACATACCACCCTCAGAATAATGTCTTATAAGAGCATAAGATATATGTGCTAGAGGACATGTTGTAAGAATGTGTCCTGGATTTTGAAGGCTCTTGGGAGAGGCAAATTACCCTAGTTGAGTTATCATACAATAATAGTTATCTAGAGATGATTCAGATAGATCCTAATGAGTCTTTATATGGTAGTCTATTCCATTCTCCCCTGGGCTGGGTAGAGGCAGGATAGGTAGCTTTACAGGGACCACGTCTCGTGCATGAGACTTCTTAGTAGGTCCAGATGATTCAGAAGAAGATGGCTAATGTACAGTCTTTCTAGAAATCATATGCCGATTTCCCCAGTTGACATATAGAGATCGAGGTCAGGGATAGGGGTTTCTTACATGTTTCATAGAGTTTGGGACACAGGAAGATATAGAGACATGGTAAAATTTCACTGAGACATGTCAGGTCATTTTAGATGCTGGAAAGATTCAGGTCAGTTTCCTATCATTTTCAATTACTTAAGAGGTTCTGATCCATGCACGAAATCTTCCATGTATCTCAGCTACACCGATATCACGGAGGCCCATCTCACATTTTTTAGTCTGAAGAAGTTGAGTTGCAGGTTGATGCATCCTTTGAGGAGCATCCAATTTTATAGTTGACAGGAGATTGAAGGTTCTATGAGGCTGGTCCATTCCTATGGTATTTTTGTTATGGAAGCCTGACTGTTTATAAGATGAGACATGGGACAGGGAGGATGACGTATGTGCTCAGTGGCCAAAGTTGTTCTCAAATGAATCTTAACCACCCTTTAGAGAGACATTCAGGGACAAATTATTATAAGGGTGGAATATTGTAAGAACCTAAGTTTTTGTATGAGGTACTAATCCTTTTCATTTTTTATTAAATGCATTGTTATGGCCTTATGTGAATTATTAACTTGATCATGGGTGTTTTAGAGGTGTCCATTGCTTTTTTGAAGCTCAGAACCATGTTTTGTGCTGGAAGTGACCTAGAAAAAGGTTTATGCATGGTTAGTCTAACAGTGCGAGATGTCTAAAAAGTGAAGGGTTTTAGAAGAACGTTTTCACATGGTTACCACATGGTTAGTCAAACTGTGTAGGGTAACCATTAGAAGTTACCCTTCTAGGCAGTGAGGTGTGCATTGTTTTTCGCACAGTTTGGGAAACCGTGTGGGTAAACTGTGCGGGTAAACCATGCGGGTAAACCGTGAGACCCTGATGATTATGTTTTTTAAAAAATTTAATTAAAAAACTAATTTATTTTTATACCCAAATAGTGTTTTCCTCCTCCATATCATAGAACCTCCCATGAAGCTCCCTTGAGGGGCCTAACCATGTCTTTGAGCCAGATTCACAATCCGACCTCCATTTTGATCGCCGATTGTTGCATTAGATCCACATCGGAAAAGACTATGTTGCTTTTTACCTATTTTAAATTATCATGGAAATAATTTATGCTATTTGGATTTAGTCTTATATTCCCTAATGTCTCATTCTTCATCCATTCTTCAAATTATTTTCTAAACCAAGATGGATTAGGCCTTGATACTAGACGAGTTGTGTACTACCGAGGTGAGGTAGGTGGTCTATACTTTCTTTCTACTTTTATTTGGTGTTTTTTGGGTGTTCGACCTTTATTCCATTCATTGGAAATTTCAGCGAGGTCTTATTTTTGAGTGAGTGGATTTTAGTATCTGGTGAGGCTGACCATAGGTTTTGTTTAGGTGCGTTGACACCGGTTTCTCATTTTGAGGTCACCCAAGGTTGGTGGGCCTTATGGTTTTAACCTATTTATGCCTATTTAAACCACCCAAGGGGAGTGTGATTGTGATTTTATAGGTAGTGGAATCCCATTAATGTCGTGATAGTTGTAAACAATAGTGTAGGAGATATAATGCCTCGTCGACTAATGAATATTATGTTATACCATGTCTATTTTGATAATTTAGCATGTTAAATGGATAATATGGGTGGTTATACATATATGAAATGACTAATGGAATTTTAAATGGTTTATATTGGAGGGTAGGCCCATATGTTTGTTTTGATAAATGGGTTTCATGAGTGGGTATACTCATGGATTGTGAAGGTTTATGTGAGTGGGTATACTCACATGTAATGTATATTTAAATTCAATGATTTAATGCCTTAATGAATGGGTTGAGAGATTCCATGGTCTTCTCTCCATGGATCTAGAATGCGGTGTTGGATGCCTTGGGTTGACTCTGCCCCTTGGGTATTGATTCCATGGAATGCCTCAGGCATTGCTACCCTGTGGATCTGTCTTGCTTGGGCTCACATAGGACTTTCTATTACCATGATCCAAGGATCTCAACCAGTGCCTAATTTAGTTTCCACAATGGACTCCCAGAGGACTCGATGGGATTCCTTGGAAAATCTTCTTGGATCCGACCCTTTGTGGTCTGGAATTATTATGTGGATGGCTTGGTCTACTAACACCTTAGATCCGACCCTTGAGGTCTTCTCTTCACTATACGGTGCAGTTGTGGGATTATACTATTCACTATACGTTGTGTTCATGGGATTCATCTCTTCTCTATACGGTGTGGCCAACAGATACTTGACTTATTTGTATAGTGTGGCTGTGGGTTTCAAATTGTAGATGGATGTATGGCATGGCCATGTGAATTTTGTACTTTTATTTTAGTTACCTTGTTAAGATATAACTCCATTATATGTATCCTTGAGGGCTTCTTAGTTTTATATACTGCTAAAGACTTATTCCATGGGCATGCATACTTTACTTTACTATTTGGATACAATTTCTAGAACTTTTTTAGAATTGGTGTTTGAACTGTATAGGTATGGGGTGTTTCCTATTGGTATGTTTATCTCACACCATGTTTGGGCCTCCCTGGAGACCCAAATAAATTATATGGTTGTAGGTTATGATAGGGGCAGTCACCCTGGTATAGGTTGTTGACAATGGCTTTAGATCAGGGGAGCATAGGGCCAATATAATGTATGCAATGCAGGGATACCTTTTTTGGACTTTTGTTCTTTTTGGGATATATATTGTATTACATTTCCAAGTGTTCTTTTGGCTATTTTCTAGATACTTGTACCATCTGCATTATCTTTTATATGATAAATTTTTTGTTATTGTTATGTATTTTGGTCCTACTTTCCTTAATTTCTGTTGACTACATAATTATTCGCTTCAGTTATTTGTATTGTGTTTGAATTCCTCTGTGATACTCTGGTAATTAGGGAATAGTCTCCCCACTGACTCACCTAGGCCCTCACTGCTAGTCGGTAACCTTGGTCATTTGGGGAGATGTTCTTGAGTCCATGTGTCCAACCGGGCTCAGGGCACCACTTTGGGTGGTATCCTAGTTTGGGACGTTACGATATATATCTCAATAAATTCTTGAATTTTATTATCCTCTATTTATTTTACCAGAAAAACATTTTAATTTCATTTTCCTCACCTTATGTACTCAAAATATTAAAAATATGTTTAGAAGGAAAATTATCTTTCTGTATCTATTTACTTAAAAATTATTTTTATTCTATATCCATGTTTTATAAAAAAAATTAAAAGTAGGTTTTTAATATTATCTTATGTTTTTTAAAGTCATATTTACCCATGTTTTACTTTTTCAAAAATATTTTTAAATGGAATCCTATTTTCATTTTCATAATGGGGTATCGGTTTGAGTTTTTTTAAAATTATGATATAAATATATTTTAACTTATATTTAATGAGAAAAATATCCCACATTCATGAACAATAATTTAATTGAAACATACTTTGAATGTTTCCATTTGAATTTTCAAAGAATTTTTTAAAAAAACTACATTTTAATTTTTGGGATTTTATAGGAGTGATTTTAAAATAGAAAGGTTATTTTCCTCAAGAATGTTTTAATGATATTTTAATGGTATTTTTACTCAAAATAGATAATTACCCATGATTTAAATTTTGATTTTCTGGGGATATGATCCCAGGATACCATCCATATTCTTTTTTGGGATTTTTTTTGTTTATGATGACAATATGTTTACAAAACCCAATAATTTTTAACAGGTTATGCTTTAATAAAATGGTTAAATGTTTATGATACCAATTCATATTCCACCAGTTATGCTATATTTAAATGTTTATGAAACTTATTTATTTTCATGGGTTCTTAAATGAAAAATTATTTATGATCTTGTGGCACACATATGTATGGTTTTCTTTTTTGTGATGTTGGTTATCTCATAACCAAGGATGATTGTTATAACCAAGTATGGTGGTGACATTATAACCAAGGGTGGGTGTGATCTATATCTCTATTAAAATTTTTGTGTCCTACTGAGAATATATGATCATCCTTTATTATATTTACTTTCCTCTAGTTATGATAAAATGTAAAAATTATGATATGGTTAAGAAGTGTGTTAGTTGTGGATAACATAGTGGGATATAATGTAGATATTTTATGAACCAATTTCTTATGTGTCCTTGTATCCTAATTAACTATAGCTATACAATTTTGGATTTGATCATTATGTCATGTAATGAATATTCATATACTAACATGTGATATCTATTTACAAAAACTCGTAGTCTTTATAAAATTTTCAAGATTCCATTTTAAAAAAAACCTTTATGTAAGAGAAATATTTGTAAAACTAGTATTTTATGATTGTATGGGAAAATTATTTTTGAGAAAATACCTCATACATGTTTTAAAAAACAATTTTTTCATTGGATATGTTCATATTTAAAAAGCCCTAATTATTTAGGGAATGTTTTTCTCAGTTTTCAAAATCCTTTTGTAAGAGAAGTATATTTTATGAAATTTTATCATATGTTTTATATTTATTTTAATGTTTTTAAACTATTATTATTTTCATTAAATGTGATTTAAAATTTTCAGATTTTATTCATGAATATAGGTATGGTGATTCACTATAATTTACATTGAAATTCTATAATTATATGAAAATAATTTACCTATGTTTAATTATTGATTTATAGTAATTATTATAAGTATTAGTTAAGAAATACTAATTTATAATAATAATTATCATTTTTTCATAAAGGCATATTTTTCTAATGTATATATGATTTAAAATTATTTTGATATATAAAAATAATTTATGATGTTATGAAAGGATATTTTAATTGATGATTAATGAGAAAGGAAAGCTTTTAAAAAATATTTTATTAAAAATTTGGAACTTGGGTATTGATTTTGAAGATGAGGTATAGGAAGTGAACACATGACCTCAAATAGGAATTATATTCAATAAGTTATGTTTTAAATACTTGTAGTGTCCACATGTGATTATTTATTTTTTCAAGTATTTTTATATTTTATAAAGAAATAACAATTTCAATGGAAAGTATTCAATGTTTTTAAGGTAAAATCCAAATATATATTAAAGGATATTATATTTTGAAATATATTGAGTTTTTAATGTGTTATATCTTTTAAAATTTTTTGAACAATATTACCTATGGATTTTTCATGGAAACCCAATAATTATATACGGGAAATTTATTTATTATATCAAATGCTTTGTATTTTATATAAATTGAAATTTTTCAAAAGAGTTTTATAGTATATATAAAAAATCATATTCCACTTTTTTAAAAACCCATTAATGAGACACATTGTTCTCACCAATTTTTTTAATTTTTTTCAAATTATTATTGATAAGAAGGTGATAATTAGTGTTTGGTTTTTATTATGAATATATCCCAAGTGAAGCTATATGGTTCTTGTAAAAAAAATTTATATAAATATCATTATTTTTTTATTTTTATAATCCTCTAAAAACTAAACCAAAAGCATCTTTAGTTAGGTAAAGGGATTTATATTTTTTAGTTTAAATATTTAAAAAAAATTAACACATATTGTTTTTATAACCATATTCAGGATTGAATGTCACCGGATACTTCATTTAGTATCATTAGAGTGATTTAGAAAACTATAGTGATTAACATTAATGTATAATTTTAATTTTTCAGAAATATTATTTAGGTTTTATGTGATTATATTTTAGGGGAATCTTAATAATAGAGATCCTGAGATCTAAATTTTCTATATTTTAAAAACTGAGATTCAATATTTTTCTAATTAAGAGAATAGAAATTAGAGGAGTTAAATCCTTTATGGGGGTAGAATGTAATATCCTTAATATTTTAGTATATTTTTATTTTTAATAAATGATTACTAAATGGATTCTTTCAAAATTAATCCAAATAATATATTTTTTAATATAAATAAAATTTTATGAAACTAAATTATTTTCTTTAATTAATATATGTTTTGGCTATATTTTAATATTCAAAATAAGAAAATAATATTTTTTTATTATTTTCCAGGAAGTAGATTTTATATTGAATAATATAAAATTTTATATTGATTAAAATATATTAATTTTTTTATTAAATGTTATAGTTATACTACAAATAATATATTTTCATTTAATATTTAAATATATATGATTTTTTTTAAACTTCATTATTGTTTGTAAATTTAATTAATATAACCTTTTGAAATTATAAGCCTCTATCAATAAAAGTGCACACAAAAAAGAAATGATGACTAATAAATAATATGTCTATTATTTTTCATGAAATTTTTAGTTTTTATTAAAATACAATGGACCATGTTTTTAATAATTTTACTTTTGAATTTATTTGTATTTTTCAAGAAATAAGATATAAATAAGATTATTTTAAGAATATCATTATGAAATTAAATTAATATATTCTTATAGTAACAAGGGAAGAATGAAAAGTGTAAATTTTTAAACATAATTTATTTATAAAAAGTGAAAAATAAATGTATTTTTGAAATGAAAATGAATATAGTGTAAAAATAATCATGAGTTTAATTATATTTCTATAAAATTAAAATTTACTAAAGCTTTGAAAAGTTTTTAACAATAATGAACACTCAAAGAAACCTCCCCATCCACATGTGGGAGAAAGGGTCAACCACAAGGGAGGCTGATCTACTAAGTAAAATGCATAATTTAATGAGATGGGAGTGTTTGCATAGGAAAGCCGGTGAGTGTATAGCACCCATAGGGGCACATGAGGTGTGAATATGGTTCCTGTAGACCACACAGGGGTATGACATGGTCTTTGTGGGAATGCATGTGTGAGTCTTGTGGGTTCCAAACCCCACATCCAACTTGAGAAGTGTATGACATGAAAAATAATATATGTGAGAGTTCGACCATATGAAGTTTCATTGTGGGATTGGGATACATGGGTACTACTCACCCATTAAACAACTCATGCTTATATACTCATCATCCAATCCATTCTATCCCAACCATATGATCTTCTAAAGAGATTATTTCCTTCCCACACATGCTAAACCTAAAACCATTGTTGTTTGTTTCTTTCTTTTCTAATATAAATCTTGTCTTCTCCCAGCATGGATAACTCATGGATGACCCATATTGAAGTCAGGATTATTGGTAGGCATTTTCATCTTCTTGAAAATGATCACCAAAAGATATTTATTTGTGTAATTTAAATATATAAAAATATATCTTTCAAAATTAAAATAAACTTAGTCGAAATCCATTTAATTTTTGAATTGATTTTCCGGGTAATTATCAATAGAATTTAAAATGATATGTTATTTTTATAGGGAAAAAATCAATCATAAACTGTAATCCAGTTTATATTTATGAGTTCAAAACAATCCAAATTGGTTTAAACTGATTCGTTGATGAAGTGTATATATAAATATATTTTCCATTGATATTAATGTTTTTTTTCAAAATAAATCCCATGTCTCATGGTGAGGCTGTATGATCTTTAGCTTCATATTTGTAAATTTATAGGCTTTTTAAATCCATTATCTCCCCCGATTCTAAATATCTATTTTAGTGGTAGTATAGGGCCACACATACCATTCTAATACTATAGAGGATATTAATACAAGATATATTGTAACATCCCAGGTAATTAAAGAATAAAGAATTTTCATATTTATTAATATTTATGAATTAAATATTAATTTTAATTAAAAGGGGTTTCTACGTTTGATAGCATACTCGATACGCAACGATGAGTTTCTTTGAAAACTTACGTTGCACACAAGTAATAAAATAATATTATTTTAAATGTTAGTTAACAAGTAGCCGTTGTACTGGCAGGAATGGATAGAAATAACTAAAATATGATTATATATGTTTTTAAATGTTTTTACATTTACCCAATAAAGGATAAAGGCTTAAAATACGGAAAGAATTCAATTTTAGGCATTTATACCCTAATTTTCACTAAGGGTTCACTTATCACCTTTTGACGGCGAACCGTCATTAAATATAGTTTTTATCAATCTTATAAATTATATTGGACCAAAAATAACTCTTCTTTATGATTGGGATATCAAAATTTACTTTGTGTGAATTTTTGGTATTTTTCTGACAATGTTCATTTTTAATGAATAGTGAAAAATACTGCATTTTACATCAAAACTGCTTCTTAATCTAATTTATTTATATGATTATATTATCTTTTGAATTGGTTTTGAAGTGAAATTAGAATATATTTTTACCATTAAATCCAATAGTGGTCGTTGGAATTAATTTCACTTTGAAATCGGACTTAAACTAGTGTCAATCTTTTGATACTTATTGTTTCATAAAAACACGCTATTTGCTCTGACAGCGGGAATTAATTATTAAATTAATTAATGCAACTTATATGTTGTGGATTTTGTAAAATTCACTTCATTTTTGAATTTGTAATATCAAATATAGATTAGGGTGAATTTTTGGTATTTTTCTGAAAAACTTCAAGTTTTGATGAAAAGTGAAACCACTAAGTGGTAATCAAGCAAACTGATTTTTCAGTTAAATGAAATTTTACCACTAATATGTGTTTAATTTTGAAAATCCGACATACATGGTTGTCATTATTATGTAAAATGTGGTTCAATGAGATTAAAATAATTTTTTGGTGAATAGTAACTTATTAAGTTTTTAATCGCGATTAGAGGTAATTAGTGTAATTTAAGGTAAAAATGATATTATAAAAATGTGAAAACACCATGACACTTGTCCTACACCTATTGTGTGAGTCATGGCCGACCAAGAAAACCCATGGGTCGATTTAGGGGACCCCATGGAGCCACTTGGGTGAGATAATGACTTTAATGCCTTTTTTTAAATAAAGGTCAAAATGACACTAACATAAATTGTTTTACTAAAACAATTTTTAGAAGGGGTTATACTAATCATATTTTTGTCTATAAATATTCATTATAAAGATAAAAAATATTTCCTACATCATATTATTTTTTTATAATTTTTAGAAGTTAAATAAATTAAATTATTTATGACATCATGATGATGCAGCGATGACCTCATTATTTAACGATTTAAATAAAATGGAAAGATAATGTAATATCTAAGACCTAAACTTTCCCAAAAACTATTGGATGGGAATATTTCGAAGCCTTATCATCTTATCCACTAATTATATTAATTTGGGACCTTTTAAAACCGAAACACATTTTCAAATAAAGTAATATTTCTTTACTTTCCAAAAGTGCCTTTCCTCTCCTCTTATAAAAGGCCCCCACCTCTACCTCATTTCACACACTCCTCAAGCCTTTGGCTCGGCCATCCCCTTCCCATTTACTCTCTCCACATCCCTATCCTCATCCTAGAGGATTCCCTTTGGGCAGAATCCTTTCAAAGGAAGCCTTTAGGCTCAAATCAAAAGGAGTTACACTTTTAAAGGTAATTCAATCTCTCATGTTCATTGGTTTTATTTTGCTTCTCCAACCCCCTAAACTCTTTTTATTTACTTCTTTTGTAACAACACCAGTATCTTAAATATACTAGTATGTTGTTATAAGATTTATTCGAGCTACACTCTCACACAACTACATCAAATGGTTAAAGAACATACGGTTTCCGTGGATGGCGAAATTCTGCCTCCCGAAACGATGATTGTTCAATACTCATTTAACACCTTCAAAGGTGGCCATTATGATGTCACTATTTTTATATATGATATATAATATGTTTATTCTTTCCTTAAGCTTCTGTATTTTTCATTTATGGCATACCATTATTGTTTCCATTATGGGTAAACACGATATCTTCATTTTAGGAAGTGCGGACTACCGCCCCCTGAAAGTGATTTGATTCGTTAATACCATATGTGGGATGTGTAAAGGATAAAGTTAATGATATTATATATGTTATTATACTGGAATTATAAAATACTCTTATATAATTATGATTCCATTCTATAAAATACGAAATAGAAATGGAAGTAGCGTCCATGCGTACGTACGGCTTACCGTCTCCATGAACGGTGCATTTCATTTCTTACCTCTAAATGTGATGTAATATTATAAATACATGTATATGCTGAATATATATGATATTTATGTTATCCAAATCATTAATATCATTCTGGATATAATGAACCTTTGACCAAATTAACAACATGTAAGTGTAAGAAGTCTATTTTTGACTTAAGAACCAAATACCGACAAAATGAACATTATTAACTTAAATGATTACATGATGTTCATAACATGGTATAAAAGGAATAATGAACTTTAAAAGGTTCTTAAGAAAGTAGAGATTAACTCAAGTTTATTATTCAGGAGATTAAAGAACGGTCGGGTCAAGTCGGATACGAGGTAACGGACTTCGTCTCAATCTCCTTCCATTGAGTCATATTTCGTTTTATACACAACTTTCTTTTATACGGTGTATAAACCCCTTTGACTTTTACTTTTATTCAAAAGGAATATTTTTATATGAACCGTTTTACTAAACGACAAAAAGGAATGTTTTTTTAACGTACGTGGTGACAACGACCTTTTCCGCCGCCGTGAGTATTATTTGGTCTTTGGCTTCCTCAACAAGCCGTAATGTTTTTAGAATAAAATAAATACCATATACTCTTTTATGTATTTTGGTATTGAAAATGGTTTTGATAAAGGATTCTATTATCTCAATATATTTATGATATATTTTGATTGAAATGTGGAAATGTTATCATTCCTTTATGTTGGTTTTATGTTTTATGATTTTATATTGGTACTTGGACATTTTAACGGGTGGTTACGTTATAAACCATATGACGGGTGGTGCCGTGAATACCAGGACGGGTGGTTACGTTATAACCTCCAATGCATTGGGTATGGAAGTCGTCCGTATGGCTATTCCATTAAGTATGTATGGAAATTGGTCGTATGTCTATTCCATTAAGTGATATGTGTGCAAGTCGACCGTATGGTTATTCCACTTAAGTATGTTTATGTCCCAAGTTACCTTTATATATGTTATGTGTTCTTTTTATGGGTTTTATGGTAATCCTTTGGTTACAAAAAGGTAAGTAATGATACTTTATTCAGTGAAGAGTTTTTACTACTTCATGAAGGTGAAGGTATTACTTTGATAGAGTATACATGGTTTACTTGATGTTTGAAAAACTAACAGTTTTCATTTTTTTGTGTATCCCTTACTGAGCTTTTTATACTCACCCCAAGTTTTTTTTGAAATGTTTTTCACAGGACATAATGTGGAATAAGGTCAAGGATGGGATCAAGGGAATTTCATGCTATATAAAACATGGAACTAGACATGTTTCTTTTTAAGAGTTCTTTTTTTTATTATGGAAACTTAGTAGAAGTGTCTACTTTGTAATCTTTTGAGATGTAATAGTTATGTTATAATTCTCTAAAACTCTAAACCTGAAAAGATCCTCAATGTGAATTATTCATTTAATTCAATATTAAGTAAGGTTTAAGGTCGGGGCCTTATAGTTGGTATCAAAGGTCGGTTTAGACAACTTTAGGAGTTAGAAAAGTGTTAAATTATAATATGATTGAAATGATATAGCATTTACGGATTACCATGTTGCTTCGCCTAAGATATTTCTGTGTTCAGAATGGTTTTCCGCAGAGGAAAAAAAGCATCTATGTTGGGACGACATCAGGAGGAAGACAACCTTCCAAATCAGCAACCTGAGATGGTCAGAATCGGAACTAAACAGTTTGTTGCAGTGATGGCACAGTTGACTCAGGCTATAAATGGTGGTGGTATCCATGCACGAGATCATCCAGATCAACCGCAGAGGAACATGTCAGTGGTGGAACATTTCATGAGGCAACATCCCCCATCATTCAGAGGATCATCTGACCCTGTGCAAGCTGAAGGGTGGATTAAAGAACTGGAGAAGATTTTTGATGTCATGGGGTGTTCAGAACATCAAAAGGTTAGTCTTTCTGTTTACCGTTTTGAAGGTGAAGCTGATCAGTGTTGTTCGATGGTGAAAAATATCAGTTATAGTGATGAGATTGAGGATCTTCACTGGGACGAATTCAAAGGTATGTTTCTTGAGAAATATTTTCCTAAGGTGGTTCATATTAGGATAGAAAAACAGTTCCTAGAATTGAGGCAGGAGGATGATTCAGTGGCTTCTTATGAAGCAAAGTTCACTCGATTGGAAAGGTATGCTCCAAACTTCATATGAGATCTTGATAGTAAAATAAACCGTTTTTACTCAGGGTTAAAGCCAAAGTATCAAAGGGCTTTAGCTTCTCGTGAGTTCAAAAGTTATGAAAAACTTGTTCGATGTGCGGAGAAGGTGGAAATGGAGTTTGCCGATGATCAGGTGTTCTATGAAAAACAACAGAATAAGAGGTCTAGTTGGCAGGCAAAGGGGAAGAATTCATCAAAGAAGCAAGGAGGTAAGAAAACCAAATATCCATCCTATGAGAAGTGTGGTAAAATGCATCGTGGTGAATGTTTATCCAAGTCTGGTAAGTGCTTTTTGAGTGGTAATTCTGGTCATATTGCTCGTAACTATAAGGAAGATGATCAAGCAGGAAATGAAAAGCCAACGGTAAGATGTTTTAAGTGTAATGAAATGGGTCATTATGCAAACGAGTGTCCAACGAAGAACTCAACAGGGGGAATGCAGCCAGACTACAAGAAGAAAGGGGTGGTGAAATCCTTTGCAACAACTTTAGCAGATGTTGGGCCATCGAATGAAGTGGTATTAGGTACACTGTTTGTTTGTTCAGATTATGCCAATGTGTTGTTTGATTCAGGGTCTACACACTCTTTCATTTCAGAGAAGTTTTCTAGTAAATTGGAAATTCCATATCAAGATATGAATCCTGAACTTATGGTAAAAACACCCGGAGGGAACGTGGAGACAAAAAGGAATTATAAGAACCTTCCTATCCTTGTGTGTGGAAAGAATCTACCAGAAAACCTTATTGTTTTGCCTCTAGTAGAGTTTGATGTTATTTTGGGCGTGGATTGGATCTCTGTTTATCATGCTAAGATTGACTGCAGAGCTAAAATGGTTTCTTTTCAGAAAGATTTTCAGTTTGTGTACAAGAATGAACCCTTGATTTTGATAACATATCAGGAAGTTGAGAAACTAGTAAAAGATGGAAATGAATGTTACCTTGCACATATTGTTGAAAATAAAGGAACTGTTCAGATTAATGATGTGACAGTGGTAAATGAGTATCTTGATGTTTTTCCTGATGAGTTGCCTGGTATTATTCATGATCGGGAAGTTGAATTTACTGTTGACTTAGTTCCTGATTCTAAGACAATTTCAAAACCCCGTTATCGAATGGCTCAAGTTGAACTTTTAGAGTTAAAGAAACAATTACAGGAGTTATTAGATAAAGGTTTCATTCGACCTAGCACATCACCATGGGGTACTCCTATCTTGTTTGTTAAAAAGAAAGATGGATCAATGAGACTTTGCATTGATTATAGAGCCTTTAATAATATTACTGTTAAGAACAAGTATCCTTATCCTCATATCGATGATTTGTTTGATCAGCTCCAAGGAGCTCAGTATTTTTCGAAGATTGACTTAAGGTCGGGGTACCATCAGTTGAAAGTAAAAGAAGAAGACGTTCCGAAGACTGAGTTCCGTACTAGATATGGCCATTATGAATTTTTAGTTATGCATTTTGGGTTAACCAATGCACCTGCTGTATTCATGGACCTTATGAATAGAATTTTCCATGAGTTCTTGGATAAGTTTGTGGTTGTTTTCATCAATGATATTTTGGTGTTTTTTTTAAAAGTAAAGAGGAGCATGAAATTCATTTAAGGGTTATCTTGCAAACCTTAAAAGAAAAGAAACTATATGGAAAATTCAGCAAGTGCGAGTTTTGGTTACAAAAAATTTATTTCCTGGGTCACATTGTTTCAAAAGATGGCATAACTGTTGATCCTACTAAAACAAAAGTTGTTGAAGAATGGCCAAGACCCACAAATGTAACTGAGATCCGTAGTTTTCTTGGTTTGGCAGGTTACTACCGAAGGTTTGTTGAAAATTTTTCACGGTTATCTAGTCCAATGACTAAGCTAACTTGTAAGGGTGTTAAGTTCATCTGGACAAAAGAATGTGATGATTGTTTTCATGAGTTGAAGAGAAGATTGGTGAATGCTCCAGTTTTGGCACTTCCTTCCAGGAATGGTGAGTTTGTTATATACAGTGATGCTTCATTGAAGGGACTTGGTTGTTTCCTTATGCAGAATGATCAGGTAATTTCTTATGCTTCACGACAGTTGAAAACTCATGAGGTAAATTACCCTACACATGATTTGGAATTAGCTGCTATTGTCTTTGCTTTAAAAATTTGGAGGCATCATTTGTATGGAGTAAGGTGTGAAATATATACTGATCACAAAATTTTAAAGTATATATTCACTCAGAAATAATTGAACATGATACAAAGGAGATGGCTAGAATTAATCAAGGATTATTATTGTACAATTCATTACCATCCGGGAAAAGCAAATAAAGTGGCTGATTCTTTGAGTCGAAAAAGTAATGCTTCATTAGCAATGTTGCGTTTGGAATGTGATCCTTTGGTTAAGGATTTGATGAACTTTGGCATAGAAGTTGTTGGTGCAGGAAGTCTTTCTGTTTTGTTTCAGGTATCAGTGAAATCTCTTCTATCAGACAGAATCAAGTAAGCACAGAAGCGAGATAGTGAGTTGTAGAAAAAGGTAGAGCTGGTTCAGAAAGGTAAGTTGCCTGAATTCAACATTGATAATGATTGTGTTTTGAGGTTTGGGAAGAGATTATGTGTGCCTTGTGATTCACAGTTGAAGAATGAGTTGTTATGTGAGGCTCATAATTCCCCGTTTTCAGTTCATCCTGGCAGTACTAAGATGTACAGAGATCTGCGGGAGTATTACTAGTGGGATGGAATGAAAAGGGATATTGCTGATTTTACTGTGAAGTGTCTGACTTGTCAGCAGGTTAAAGCAGAGCGGCAGTTACCGAAAGGGATTCTTCAGCCTTTACTAGTGCCAGAGTGGAAATGGGAAAACATATCCATGGACTTTGTTGTGGGATTACCGAGGACATCTCGAGGTAATAATGAAATCTGGGTTATTGTTGATCGCTTGACTAAATCTGCTCATTTCCTTGCTATACGAGATACTTTTTCCCTAGATCAACTCTCCCGTTTTTATCTTTTAGATATGATCAGGTTACATGGAGTTCCTCTCTCCATTATATCTGATCGTGATCCCAGGTTCACTTCTAACTTTTAGAAAGGCCTTCAGAAGTCGTTGGGTACTGAATTAAATTTTAGTACAGCTTTTCGTCCTCAATCAGATGGGCAGTCAGAACGAACAATTCAGACCTTGGAGGATATGCTACGTTCTTTCTCTATGGATTATCAGGGAAGTTGGGACCAACATCTTTCTTTGGTTGAGTTTTCTTATAATAACAGTTTTCATTCCAGTATACAGATGGCACTATTTGAGGCATTATATGGGAAGTGGTGTCAAACTCCAGCATTTTGGGATGAAGTGGGTGAAAGGAAGCTAATGGGACCAGAATTGGTAGAAGAGATGGTAGAAAAAGTTCAGTTGATTCAGAAGCACATGAGAACAGCTCAGAGCAGGCAGAAGAGTTATGCGGATAACTAGAGGAAGGATCTATCTTTTGAGGTAGGTGATCATGTTTTTCTCAAGGTTTCTCCTTGGAAAAGTGTGATGAGATTTGGTAAGAAAGGAAAGCTGAGTCCAAGGTTTATTGGACCATATGAAATTCTGGAGAAAGTTGGATCAGTTGATTACCGAGTGGCTTTACCTCCGAGTTTATCTCAGGTACACAATTTTTTTCATGTTTCGATGTTGAGGAAGTATATGCCAGATCCATATCATGTCTTGAGTCTAGAGGTAGTTCAGCTGGAGGAGAACCTATCTTATGAAGAACAATCAGTCCAGATTCTTGACCACAGGGAGCAGGTGTTACGGAATAAGGTGATTCATCAGGTAAAGGTTTTGTGGAAAAACCAAGTGATTGAAGAGGCAACGTGGGAATCTGAAAATTCTATGAGGGATAAATACCCCCACTTATTTTGATAAGTGAATAAAATTGTGAGGACGCAATTCCCAAAAGGGGGGAAGGATGTAACATCCCAGGTAATTAAAGAATAAAGAATTTTTATATTTATTAATATTTATGAATTAAATATTAATTTTAATTAAAAGGGGTTTCTACGTTCGATAGCTTACTCGATACGCAATGATGAGTTTCTTTGAAAACTTACGTTGCACACAAGTAATAAAATAATATTATTTTAAATGTTAGTTAACAAGTAGCTGTTGTACTGGCGGGAATGGATAGAAATAACTAAAATATTATTATATATGTTTTTAAATGTTTTTACATTTACCCAATAAAGGATAAAGGCTTAAAATATGGAAAGAATTCAATTTTAGGCATTTATACCCTAATTTTCACTAAGGGTTCACTTATCACCTTTTGATGGCGAAACGTCATTAAATATAGTTTTGATCAATATTATAAATTATATTGGACCAAAAATAACTCTTCTTTATGATTGGGATATCAAAATTTACTTTGTGTGAATTTTTGGTATTTTTCTGACAATGTTCATTTTTTAATGAATAGTGAAAAATACTGCATTTTACATCAAAACTGCTTCTTAATATAATTTATTTATATGATTAGATTATCTTTTGAATTGGTTTTGAAGTGAAATTAGAATATATTTTTACCATTAAATCCAATAGTGGTCGTTTGAATTAATTTCACTTTGAAATCGGACTTAAACTAGTGTCAATCTTTTGATACTTATTGTTTCATAAAAACACGCTATTTGCTCTGACAGTGGGAATTAATTATTAAATTAATTAATGAAACTTATATATTGTGAATTTTGTAAAATGGAATTCATTTTTGAATTCGGAATATCAAATATAGCTTAGGGTGAATTTTTGGTATTTTTCTGAAAAACTTCAATTTTTGATGAATAGTGAAACCACTAAGTGGTAATCAAGCAAACTGATTTTTCAGTTAAATGAAATTTTACCACTAATGTGTGTTGAATTTTTAAAATCTGACATACATGGTTGTCATTAGTATGTAAAATGTGGTTCAATGAGATTAAAATAATTTTTTGGTGAATAGTAACTTATTAAGTTTTTAATCGCAATTAGAGGTAATTAGTGTAATTTAAGGTAAAAATGATATTATAAAAATGTTAAAACACCATGACACTTTTCCTAAACCTATAGGGTGAGTCATGGACTACCAAAAAAACCCATGGGTCGATTTAGGGGACCCCATGGAGCCACTTGGGTGAGATAATGACTTTAATGCCTTTTTTTAAATAAAGGTGAAAATGACACTAACATAAATTGTTTTACTAAAACAATTTTTAGAAGGGGTTATAATAATCATATTTTTGACTATAAATATTAATTAGAAATCTAAAAATATTTCCTACATCATATAATTTTTTTTATAATTTTTAGACATTAAATAAATTAAATTATTTATGACATCATGATGATGCAGCGATGACCTCATTATTTAACGATTTAAATAAAATGGAAAGATAATGTAATATCTAAGACCTAAACTTGTCCAAAAACTATTTGATGGGAAAATTTCGAAGCCTTATCATCTTATCCATGAATTATATTAATGTGGGACCTTTTAAAACCGAAACACATTTTCAAATAAAGTAATATTTCTTTACTTTCCAAAAGTGACCCTCCTCTCCTCTTATAAAAGGCCCCCACCTCTACCTCATTTCACACACTCCTCAAGCCTTTGTCTCGGCCATCCCCTGCCCATTTACTCTCTCCACATCCCTCTCCTCATCCTAGAGGATTCCCTTTGGGCATAATCCTTTCAAAGGAAGCATTTAGTCTCAAATCAAAAGGAGTTACACTTTTAAAGGTAATTCAATCTCTCATGTTCATTTGTTTTATTTTGCTTCTCCAACCCCCTAAACTCTTTTTATTTACTTCTTTTGTAACAACACCTATATATTCAATATACTAGGATGTTTTTATAAGATTTATTCGAGCAACACTCTCACACAACTACATAAAATGGTTAAAGAACATACAGTTTTTGTGGATGGCGAAATTCTTCCTCCCGAAACGATGATTGTTCAATACTCATTTAACACCTTCAAAGGTGGCCATTATGATGTCACTATTTTTATATATGATATATAATATGTTTATTCTTTCCTTAAGCTTCTGTATTTTTCATTTATGGCATACCATTATTGTTTCCATTATGGGTAAACACGATATCTTCATTTTAGGAAGTGCGGACTACCGCCCCCTGAAAGTGATTTGATTCGTTAATACCATATGTGGGATGTGTAAAGGATAAAGTTAATAATATTATATATGTTATTATACTGGAATTATAATATACTCTTATATCATTATGATTCCATTCTATAAAATACGAAATAGAAATGGAAGTAGCGTTCATGCGTACGTACGGCTTACCGTCTCCATGAACGGTGCATTTCATTTCTTACCTCTAAATGTGATGTAATATTATAAATACATGTATATTCTGAATATATATTATATATATGTTATCCAAATCATTAATATCATTCTGGATATAACGAACCTTTGACCAAATTAACAACATGTAAGTGTAAGAAGTCTATTTTTGACTTAAGAACCAAATACCGACAAAATGAACATTATTAACTTAAATGATTACATGATGTTCATAACATGGTATAAAAGGAATAATGAACTTGAAAAGGTTCTTAAGCAAGTAGATATTAACTCAAGTTTATTATTCAGGAGATTAAATAATGGTCGGGTCAAGTCGGATACGAGGTAAGGGACTTCGTCTCAATCTCCTTCCATTGAGGCATATTTCGTTTTATACACAACTTTCTTTTATACGGTGTATAAACCCCTTTGACTTTTACTTTTATTCAAAAGGAATCTTTTTATACGAACCGTTTTACTAAACGAAAAAAAAGGAATGTTTTTTTAACGTACGCGGTGACAACGACCTTTTCCGCCGCCGCAAGTATTATTTAGTGTTTGGCTTCCTCAACAAGCCGTAATGTTTTTAGAATAAAATAAATACCATATACTCTTTTATGTATTTTGGTATTGAAAATGGTTTTGATAAAGGATTCTATTATGTCAATATATTTATGATATATTGTGATTGAAATGTGTAAATGTTATCATTCCTTTATGTTGGTTTTATGTTTTATGATTTTATATTGGTACTTGGACATTTTAACGGGTGGTTACGTTATAAACCATATGACGGGTGGTGTCGTGAATACCAGAACGGGTGGTTACGTTATAACCTCCAATGCATTGGGTATGGAAGTCGGCCGTATGGCTATTCCATTAAGTATGTATGGAAATTGGCCATATGGCTATTCCATTAAGTGATATGTGTGGAAGTCGACCGTATGGTTATTCCACTTAAGTATGTTTATGTCCCAAGTTACCTTTATATATGTTATGTGTTCTTTTTATGGGTTTTATGGTAATACTTTGGTTAAAAAAAGGTAAGTAATGATAATTTATTCAGTGAAGATTTTTTACTACTTCATGAAGGTGAAGGTATTACTTTGATAGAGTATACATGGTTTACTTGATGTTTGAAAAACTAACAGTTTTCATTTTTTTTTGTGTATCCCTTACTGAGCTTTTTATGCTCACCCCAAGTTTTTTTGAAATGTTTTTCACAGGAATTAATGTGGAATAAGGTCAAGGATGGGATCAACGGAATGTCATGCTATATAAAACATGGAACTAGACATGTTTCTTTTTAAGAGTTCTTTTTTTTATTATGGAAACTTAGTAGAAGTGTCTACTTTGTAATATTTTGAGATGTAATAGTTATGTTCTAATTCTCTAAAACTCTAAACCTGAAAAGATCATCAATGTGAATTATTCATTTAATTCAATATTAAGAAAGGTTTAAGGCCAGGGCCTTATATATATATACATATAAATAAGATAAATTTTATAAAAACCCTAACCTATTATTTTATTTACAACTAAATAGTAAATGGTTGACTATATATAGAGAATTACTTTGGGGGTTACTCACTTGTAAATCCCAATTATAATATTAATGTTTGGGAGTGATAGAAAAAGTTTTGAAGAGATAAAGATAGTTTGTTTCTATTTTTCTTAAATTATGAAAAAATATTCTACAATAATTAGTGTAAGGGAATCTATTTGTATCAAGATTATATTTTTTTTCATAAATCCTTATGTACGATGAATAATTTTAAAACTATTATTTTATGATTGTAAGGGAAACATATTTTTGAGAGAACACATTTTATATGTCTTACAAAACCCAATTTATTATATTATATAACTTATATTTTCTAAAAACACTTGTTATATGTGTAATTGTTTATCCAATTCCCAAAATCCTTTTTTTAGAAGAGTTTATTTGAATAATTTTCTTCACAACAGTTAAGTTGATTTTTAATTGTTTAAAAAATCAATATATACATGAAATTACCTTTATAATTTATTGTTTTTATTCATGAATATTGGTATATACATGCACTATAATTATTATTGGTGTTCCTTAATTTTATGAACAGTATTTTCCTATTTTTAATTCTTTCTTTAAATGATCAATTTTAAATATTTATTATTAAATTTGGATGTTTCTTATATTTTATGGTGTTTTTTAAAGGATTATTTTTCAAATTTTTATGCAATGTAAAATTATTTTCCTCTTAGGAAATTATTTATAATTTTTTGAATGTCTATTTTAAGGTAATATTAATGAGAAATGAAAGCTTTATAATTTTTTAATAAAAGTGAGCACTTGGGTAATGATTTTTAAGATGAGGAATGGGGAGTGAACCCATGACCTCAAATGGTAGTTCTATTCCAAAATTAATTTTTTTAACACTACTAGTGTCCATATTGTTTTTTTTTAGTTTTCTAAGTATCATTATATTTCATAAAGATATATTAATTTTAGTTTAAGAAATTTAATGTTATAAATTAGAAATCATTTTTTATTTTAAAGTTTTTATATTTTAAAATAAAATGTGTATTCAAAGTGATAATAATTTAAAAGTTTTTGATCAATATTCCTTAGGGATTTATCATGAAAACCCTAGAATCATATTTTAGAAATTTATCTATTGTATAAAATATTTTTCAATTGATATAAATTGAAATGTTTCCAAAGTTTTTTCTATTTTTTATAAGAAATTAATTTTTCTATGAGGTTTTAAATAACTTAATGATAATTTTTTCCTCACCCAATGTTTTGAAATGTTTTTCATAGGATTTGGGATTAGTAGATGATCGTTGGTGCATAGTCTCGAATATGAGTCTAGCTCATGTGAATCTAGATATTTATTGTAAAACAATTTGTGTGACATTGATATATTTAATGTTTTTCCAAGTCCTACAAAACATAAACCTAAATGATCCTTTAGTATGTAAAGGACATTATATTTTTTAGTTTATTTTTTTAAATAAAAAGTTTAATATGTGTGTAGCACCAGATCCAAGAGTGTATATCAAAACCTATTTCATATTTTATCCTTTAAACCTAATATATTTTATTTTCCTCTTGTTATTACTATAATTTTTTGTATTAGTACCATATTCCTCTCTTTGGTACTAAAAATGATCAATAAAATTAATTTAAAGAAAAACCTACATTATTTCATCTTTGGGTAATGAAACTTTTCATTGATTTCCATGATCTTAAAAAAAATTATAAATGTTTTTACCTTTAAATGAAATGTTTTGAACAGTCCATTTTCATTAACTTTTTACTTATTTAAAAATTAATAAAAGGAATCTTTTCAAATAATTTGTTTTCAAAAAATGCATTTTTGACTTTTTAAAAAATTATGTAAAGAATTTTATTTTTTAAAATATATGATAGGTCTACTTCCAACATGTTCTTTGATTTTAATAATAATTTATAAGTTAACATGATTTTTTTAAAAGAGGATAGTTTTCTCTATATTTTAAAATTTTATAGTCAAAATATTATCAAAAGAAAAGGATATTTTTCTCATGTTTTCAAATAATAGTTTGAATACTCTTTTAAAGGGATTTTTCATTTATGTCAACATCCTTTAAGAATTATTCTTATTCTCTGTGTATATGATATTATGATTCCATACAATTTTCTATATGGATAATATGTTGATTATATTAGGCTGATTAGATGAAAATAATTTATTTCGCCTAGGATAATTAGGTTATTCTAAAATATTTATGAAACTCAATTTTTACCAAAGGATATGATATAATTAAATGATGGAATATTTATGAAACCCATTTTATATCCATTGGTTATGATATAATGGATTTATGAACGTTTTATAATATTGTGGAACACGTATGTGTAGTTTTCATTATGTGATAGGTGGAACCCAAATTATTCATCCCTCTAATTCATTGGGTAAAGAATGATATCTCATAATATAGTAAGGATTTTAATGGGAAATAAATCCAGTTTAGTAAGGAACTACTTTTACTATGAAAGTATTAGGTGGGATACTTGAATAAGTAAGATATGTAATTAGGAGTGAACCCCAACCAATATGGTATCCTTGAAATGTGTTTCCCATGATTTAATGAATTCCTTGTTTAAGAAATGAAATGGTACTTACCATATTTTTTTGGGTGTCCATGATGGTTGAATAAGTTATACCTTTATTTTATTTTTAGTTTACAAGTTTTTTAAAAATTGATTACCAGATATATATTCTATATATTATATAAGTGAGGGCATGGTTGGAACTTTGTGATATGTTAACGATTGTTCCCTTTTTGAGATCAATGTGTTGTTTATAATGATTATACTTATCCATGAAATGTATGTTATTATTTAATTCATGATATAATTATGCGTTGGTGATCATTTTAGTGGTAGTATGGGAGGTAATAAGGATGTGATTGTGGTGTTAACAATAAGCATATATATTTATCACATGATGAAACTGTTTATTGATGGACCACGTCTATTATTTTTTCATTGAGTGACCAAGGTACCTACTTTGTAAGTGTATGGATGTTTTTTGGAATAGTTAGTTTTATACATGAAAGTTACCCATAGATTTAAGTAGCACTTGCCTAGTGGGATATTTCACTGATGAGTCTAGGGATATAGTGATTAAGCTGATGGGTGTGTGACCATTAACCTACAAACAATTAGTCCACCTATAAATGTTTGGAACTATCTAATTAATATTTATGAAGTTTCCTCAATCTATATACTTCTGTTATATTTTTTTATAAGTATTTTGTTTTTTGTTTTTTTATAACATGGATGTAATTTTTTGATTCTTTGGTTCTCATATGGTTTAGTCTTCTTTTTGGCTAGTGTTATTCAACTCATTTAATTAGCATGTTTCTTCTTGATATATAAGTTTGTTTCATTGATTTTCTTAATGTTGGTTGTGTTAAATAATTTAAATGGTAAATGTGAATTTGTTTTCAAAGTGATATTTTTTGGTGAAAATTACAATGAAATGTTTTAAACCTTGGGAGGGTTTCATTTGAAAAGTGTGTTTTCTTTAACGAAAGGATTGTTGATTTAATTTAAAATTTGAATTGTTTTGGAAATGAAAAATCATTATGAAGTGGTTATGGAAATGAGACAAATTTGAGAAAGTTATGATCTCATGATTTTATTATTCCCATGTTATGGTTTGAAAATGAAAATCTTCCTTACCATGAATTTTATTTTTTCAAATTATAAAAAAAATTATAAAATAAATAAAATGGACTCATAGTGGTATCTTATTGGCTTCGGTTCACACCCAAGATACTCAAGTTGGTTGGTATTTATTATTTATGTCCTATAAAGGTACCATTAGGTTGTATAGTGACCACTCTACATTCATAAGTGAGAGTTTTTTGGGTGATGGTGGTGACCAGAGAGTCGCACAAAGTTGGATATCGGTCCTTCTATTTTGGGGAACCGTCTAGTTCGAGTTGGTTTTTTCTACTTTATTCTTCCTATTTTTTACTTTTACTTTAAATTTTATTTGTACATCACAAATTTAAATGATTTTTTATATGTGATGTATCAGAGAAAATATATTTTCTTTATATTTTTTCCATGAATAGATTTTTTGTTTTGATTTTGAAAGTGTAACTATACCAAATAGTTATATTTGATACCCTATATTCTTGTAATTACCCTTGGGGATTTATGGATTGTCCTTAGATATGTTAATGACCATATCAGTAATTTAATGTATGGATGTACCAGGATGATTTGTTACACCACTCAAATTTTCATCTAGAATCAACAGGGCTAGGTATCTTACCAGTCATTCCCTATCACCATAACTCAATACTAAAATAACTTCAAGTTGTTAACATAACAATAATAAAATACTTTTAAATATTCCATTCACTCTACCATTGTAGGGGTATCTACATCGTCGAAGCACCTCATTCCCATAATCAAACCATATTTAATGAATTTGATGTCTATTTTAACCCACTAAGGTTCAGTTTACATCCCTTTAATAAAGGGGCTATATATTTATCCTCATTATGCAACGCCCCGACCTCAGTTACCCAGAGTCAATACATTATTTTAATACATTGGAATGATTATAAGGAATCAAGTCCTGAAATACTGATCAGTTTAGCAGTCTTGTAAAATAGATTACATACATGAACGTTACATTACACGTTAGAAAATAAAACACAAAATAAATTATCCTTTGAGAATGCCATTAATCCCATAGCTTAACCCTGACTATAAATCATAATACACTTCTTGGAATCCTGATATAATTAAAACATATAAAGGGGTGAGCTCAGATGCTCAGTCTGGATAACAATATAGCGTAAACTTTCATAAATAAGCATAAACATTAAAGTCAATGTATAAGACTAAAACAAAATCCTTTTAAACTTAAACTTCAGCATAATATGGAAAAATACAATAAAATAATTCCATTTAATTATTCACATGGATATTATACTAGTTGAATAATCACATGCGATATCAATAACCACTTTCATAATGATGGAATACATAATGTCATACTTTCATAACCACATATTCAAAGCCTTGTACCAAGACTAAAAATAAGATTTTGTCAAAGCCTTATGCCAAGATACTAGTTTGTCTCATGAGAACTGTTGATGCATCAAGGAGCTATATTGGGCTACACTCGTCACTTACTAATTCCAATGCATTCCTCATATGAAAAGTTTGAAACATAACATAAACATTCGTATTAAAACTAGCATACGAAATATCAATACTTTATCCATAAACCATAAATGGTATAAAAATATCACATTCACAGTCAAACATAGCATAACTCATTCAGTATAATATGGAATATTGTATCATAATAAATCAACTTCAAACAAGTTTAAAATCCATCAAAGGATGTTTACATAGATGAAAATGATCAGTAAAATGCTTTCATAAAAAATACCCCTTTCATGAAATAGTTTAAATGTCTCAAAATTTATAAAGAAGTAATTTAAAATAGATTTTTGAATCAAAGCTTCCCATACCACTTTGAAATTTTTGAAAATAATTATCATTTCAAAACATTCATGTCCATATAAATAAATCCTTAAAATAATTTTGAAAACATGGATATTGATTAAAAGGGTTTAGAAAGATAAATCATTAAAACATTTAAAATGATGATATAGTTAAATATACCCTCCCATAAAACCTTTAAATATCCCTTTTGAATTTTTTTATGAAATATGGGTATTTATGATATGTATGTCCCATAAAGTACTTACACATGAATAATCTCGGATAAATAATGAGATTGAGGAAATAACCCTTACCTTGCACTTTTCTTTGGTCGAGGGTACGTTTAACCTCCTATGTAATGACCATTTTATGTTATTAAATTATAACAGAACCATATTCATATTTATTATATCATAAATTATTCATTTATGACTTTATACTACCCATTTAAGAATTATTTTCATGTTAAATTAACGTTTTAGGTAATAATCGCTTTCTTAATCGTACATGTTTTAACTTGTTATTCATGATTGTATCATTTAGATAATGATTTAAATAATTCCAGAATATAAACCTTGATTTATATATCATATATATTTAGAATAAAAATATTTATAATAGATATATATGTGAAATGGAAATCACCATTTATGAAGACGGTAGGTCGTACGTACGCATAAACATTGTTTCTGTTTTCATATCGTATTGAACAGAATTGAATAAGATATATTTAAGTACAAAAATACATATATATATATATATATATCCAATATCATTATTATGTCTTATATTATATACTTATTAATAATATATATTTTTATAATCATCGTTGAATGGTGAACGTGGAAATGAATCTCATCGCGTCGTGGAGACGGTAATCTTTACGTACACACGTGCGACAATATCATTCTTTTGATATTAAAATCATATATAATTTGATGGTATATCATATATAAATAATCATTATAACATTATATTTATTATTTAAATCATTTATACTCATTATTATACCCATCCAAATGATTAAATGTTTCAATAACAAACTACACCACGTCGTGGAGATGGTAAGTCGTACGTACGCACATGTGGTGACTTTTCATTCATAGGATGGATAAAAATAATGAATATGGTTGTAAAATTTTTATAATAATATCACAGTATATAGAAGATAATGAAGTTGTTATTTTAGAATGGAAACAATGAAGAAAGAGGAAGTGGAAGAAGAAAGGAACTTGAAAGAGGAGATGAAATATTTACCCCTTCTTCGGGTTCATCCTTTTGATTTGATCAAAAAGGCTCCTTAAGTTGGATTTTGGACTAAAGGAAGGCCTCTAGGATTAAGGGAGGACAGTTTAGAGTATATTTGGGTAGGGTTTGGCTGAGAAAAATGGCTTTTAAGGTGTTAATTTGAGATAAGGGAGAATGCCCTTTTATAAGAGGGGTGAGGGGCACCTTAGAAAAAACATAGAATATTATTTTATAATAAATTAATATTCGGTTTCTAATGGCTCAAAACTGATTTATTTAGAGGATAAGGTGGTGATGGGTCGAAAAAAACTCAACAAATAGGTTTTATGTAGGTTTGGGTCACTATATTAACCTTACCTTTTAGATTTAACTCTTAGTTAATTTGTTTGACATTTAAAATGTCTCTTTGTATTTTTATATTATATAGTTAATAAACTTACTATAAACTTCCAAGAAAACCTCAAGTGGTTAATTAATAAGATATATAATATTATTTATTCCCTTTAGACGATCCTTATATTTTTAGGAATATAATATCAATTAATAATATAATATTTGTTTTAAAAACTGTTTTATGTCAATTTTGACACTATTTGGTATTTTATTTTTGTTTAGTCATAACAGTATTATTACTTCGAAATAAATTCATTGAATAAATAATAACATGTCATATTCACCAATAAAATTCTTTTATGGCATAAAATCATAAAATTATATTTATTTTAATATTTATAATGTCATGTATTTGATTCTTTCATTAATAAGAAAAATACTACATAATTATTGTGTAATAAATAAATTAACTTGTATAAAAAATTTAAATAAAATACCATTATGTGGGAAATATTTTTAGCATTATAATGAATATTTATAGTCAAAGAGATCAATTATATAACCCCATATAAATTTTTTTTACTAAAAGATACATGCTTTTGTTATTTTTGTATTTACTTTAACTTAATTAATATAAAGTGTCATTATCACTTACAAGAGGCTCCATGGGGTCCCAAAACGACCCAAGGATGACCATTCTCAGAAATTTATTAGCAAATAGGGTTAGGACACGTGTTAGGGTAATTTAATATTGTTACAATATTATTTTTTACCCTTATTTACCGGATTTACCGGATTTACCCATTAACCATGGTAAATAAAATATTTACCGAAATAATTATTCAAAATGTCTAAAAATAAAAGTTACCTATTTAAACAATTTGGACCTCCTGATTATAAATATGGAATACATTTTTCTAAATTCAAAATACAGAAGTGGCAGAAATTAATTTAAAATTAATTCCTGTTGTCAAAGCAAAAAAGCGTGTTTTTAAGAAATAATAACTATCAAAAGATTGACATTTGTTTATGTCCAATTTCAAATTGAAATTACTTAAAATGGCCAGAATTGAATTAAATGGTAAAAATATAATCTAATTATACTTCCAAACCATTAAAATGTATAATTTAACACTATAAATTATTTTTATTAAAAAAAGTTGTTTTAGTTAAAATATAGTATTTTTCACTATTCACCCAAATATGAAAGTTATTAGAAAAACACTAAAAATTTATTGAAACTAAATTTTTATGTCTTTATTATAAAGAATAAGTTTATCTTGTAAAATTAAATATATAAAAGTTTCAAATATTGGATTCAATAAAAGGTTCTCCATTAATAGGCGGTAAAATTACATTTTTTTAAAAATACTTCTTTTATCTGAAAAAAATGAATTTTTTCTTACATTATGTCTAAGAAACTCATAATATGGATTATAAAATTATAAGGATTATATAAAGTTCAAAATTCAGTTAATACTATTCATAACCTCTTTTTAATGGTTAGTTTGGTAAGTCGTGGTGTGCTTGAACTCGGTGTTGCGTGTAGTGCAAGTTATTGAATTACTTTGAAGAAATAACGCACTATGAAATATTGAGGTGTTACACATTAAATGTCTCTCCGTAATATCAACATGAACTATGATTAAATAAAATTAATGGTTTTACTAAGTATAATTTCAGAAATAATTTATATAGTAAAATTAAATATAAGTTATTGTTGAGACATTAAATAATTAAACCCCCATTCATTATTGAAACTAGGGACACACAATACTTTTAAATACTATATAAGAAATATAATGTATGTACATGGGATTATTTCTGAATGACTAAGATTCAGAAAAATAAAAAAATCATCCAATAAATACATTATATTTGAGTAAACATCTCAACCATAACTGAAAAATAGAAGAATAGTAATCTTGTAACCCTGATAACCCAAACAACCCACAAAAAAGGTGTTTATAAAAAACCCATTTGAGGAGTATCAATAGATTCATCATGTACCTTTTCCCTAGCTGACATAACCTAAATAATAATACAAGAAAGGATTCACTAATACCATATTGCAACACCCCATCCTATAACCATTAATCAATGTCCCTAATAGATAAGACATAAATCCTGGAGTGTGCCTCCCCAAAAAAATATTTTACATAAGAGGATATACTTCCAACCCTATCCCTCACCTCTACCTCATCATCCCAGTATTCCTTGAGCTTCTCTATCCCAATCTAGTACACAACTTATCCTCCAACCTATAAAAAAATCATAATATTTTCACACATTCCAGAGTTCACTTACTTGGTATAAAAAATACATATTAGTAAGGCCTCAATAATTACCCATAATACAAGGAATTACATACTTGTGTATGCAAGAGGAAAATAAAAGAAAACAAAAAAACACAAATATACGGTCTTCATATTCTAACTAGGAAACCATGAAACCTAACCATATTTCTCTAACCTCTAAAAAAATACACCTCATTCCAAAATACTATTACAATACCTAAAGAACCCCGATAGGTTTCATTACCACTATTCAAACCATACTCGATGATTTAGGGAAAGGTGTCTCAAAATGATTCAACTACAATATTATCCCGTAGAGTATGGCATCAAAACCACATATTGTGCTCAAAATTCACACTCAATGTAGTACATTCCACAAACTTTTCACCCATCATGAGTTCAACATCAATGCCTTGACCACTTATTTTCACTGAAGGAAAGTTCTATCATCTCTATCCTGTATAACATCGCACCCATGGCCATAATTTTCAGTTAAGTTAGTTTGTACCGACACCTTCTCAATCAAGATGATATTATTATCTATTACACTAACCTATCACTCACAATAGTTTTTTTACTTCTAATAACTACCTAAAAAATACCTTATCACTAAAGGTAGGGTTATGACAATAAATTCTCAAAATATGTGAGGCTATTATATTGAACACTTCCATATCATTCAGGGTTGGGCCTAATATCACCAAATAACCTGTACCTTATCACTCAAGGTACGGTACTTAAAGTACCATATCACTAAGGGAAAGGATAATATATAGTATTTTAATCTATTATAATCAATAAATAGAACACACACAAAATAAAAAATAGGGAACACCCCCCACAAACACACATATACTCACCAACTCTTGTCGGGTGATATTTACATAAGGCATTGCCCCAAATATCAATGGACATCAAAACACATAGGATATTATCCTAATGAACATCTTGGTAACATTATAAGACATTTAGATTCTACAGGAATCTTTATATCACCCGTGATAGAATCCACTATGGTTCTCAGACCCATCACAATCTACGATCATTAAAACCAAATCATATCGAACATCACATAATGTTCTCTCATCTAACATGACGTATCTGAAACTAGATTCAAATGGAAAGTACAATACTCATCCAATTATAGATCACAACCTACTCTTACTAACTGAGCACTATCTCATGTTATCCAACTCTAAGACTCATGGTGTCCTGATTCCATATAGTTCAACAATCCCAAAGACACACACTTTGGTCCCATATCACATTTCCCATGAGAGAGGTATCAAGAACATCATACAAATAGAATAATATCATTAAAACTATTCTATTAAAAAGGACTTATTGTAAAATCCCATGTTTAGAAAAACAAATATTATGTTTGATAGTATACATGATAGACCACATCGAGTTTAACCAAACATGTAAATATTATTTTTTAAATGTTATAATTATAACCAAACTATTAGAATTGTGGGTATAAAAATAATTAACTGAACTATACAAATGAGGTTTAAAAATGTATATATAATTAATTATTTTGTGACCAATTAACTATAAATGAAAACGAAGTACTTTTAAATATAAAAGGAATTCATTTCCTAAAAAACTCTCTAAAAGTGAAAAGGGGTGTTTAAAAATAATAAAATCATTGTTTTTTTATTATATTATTGATATATATATATATAATATATTCAATATAATGTATAACATTTATTTTATATTTTTTATATAAATGATATACAAACAAATCCATTTTTATTAATAAAATAATTATTTCGTAGAAAAGGTAGGTTTCTGTCCTTTTGACGATACACTTGTTTTAAATCAAGTTGTTGACTCATTAAAAAAATAATATTTTAAAAAATAAAATTATTATTAAAAGTCATAAGGTAAACATTTAATTTAGTTTAGTTTTTTTATTATTCTCATAAGTTTCATGTTTTGATAAATAATCCAAAAATTATTTCAATTTATATTGAAAACATCCTTTTCATCTTAATAATTTATAGTGGTATATTGTATTATTAATTAGATTTAAAGTATAATTAGATATATTTTATATCAATCAAAAAAATTAAGTTTCTTGGAATAAATATCACATTGAATTTTTATATAAGAACGTTTCAATCTTATGGACATTTTTACTTTAAAAACCTATTTTCTCTATCTATCGACATGATTAATTTATAATTAATTTTGGAAAATTATATGTTTTTTATTTTTAAAAATGGATTCCATGTTTTGAATTAGAAGTTAAAAATTTAGTAGACAATCCCCTTTTATTTTCATAAAAAAATATGAATATTAACTTTGGTAATTTTTATTACCATGGTTAAGGATATATCAAGAAAATAAGGGTTAAATTAATATTATAAATATTATTAAATTACCATAAGACTTGTACTAATTTTATTTGATGGGTATTGTTTCATTAATCATTAAAAATTTATCTATGATACCATTTATGTCCTTTTGGATGAGAAACCTTTAAAATATTGTATTCAATGGAAAGTCAATTTTGTTATAGTTTTTTTAACAAAAGAAATATTTTTAATATGGGATGCTATATGGGATATTTTTTACTATAAATAGTTTTTAGAATGATAAATTTTTATCTACATCATGGTAATTTGTCAATAAATTTTAGTGATAAAATAATTATATTAAATGGAGACACAATGATGATGAATCAATTGTTTAATTAGTGGAAGAATAAAATAAATGAATATAAAATTTTAAAATAAATATAATTTAATATAATTAACGTCATAAAATAATGTTTTGGATGAAATATAAATTTTAGTCATTATTTAGAAGAGTTATTTTAAGATATCTTGTCTTTATGATATTTTTAAAAAATCATGTGATGAAGAGTGTCAAAATGGACATTAATGATATTGTAAAATAAATAATATTTTGTTAAATGATATAAAATTAATAAATAAAACTTAAATTATGTTAAATAATTTTTATATGTCTTAAAATTTCATTAATAAATCATTTTTTTCTTTTATAATTTTTTTGTAATTATATTTACTCTCAAATTGTAAATTACATGATACCAAAAAAATGAAATAAAAAGGTTAAACAAGGGTAAAAGATTAAAGATAAGGATTAAAATATAGTCAAAACTTTTATAATTTTTATTATATAAAGTTATTTTGTCCCAAAAATAATCCTATATTCTAAATTAATATGTTTGGATCCCTTTTTATAATAAAATTAATTTATATGGATTTAATATTTGGAAGATTTTCCAGAGTTCCCCTCCACTCTCTTTTAAAAGGAATATATTATTCTCTATTCCCCACACTTAGAGACCAATTTGTTTCATCCTATATATACTAACATATATTTCTTATAATACCTCCCCATATTCTAGATATCTTATTTTAGGAAAAAGACTCACCATAGAGGTGTAAAGGTGTTAAGGTGTTAAACAAAGGAGATCGTCCAAAGAAGAGGTATCATTTTTAATTAGGTGTTTCCATTTTATTTCTTCTTACACTTCCTTCAAATATTTTTCATCCATGGTGAAATAATAACTCCAGTATAAAAAATATATTGAGATATTTTTATGTTTATATCATCACATAAATCCATATCCACTTACATCAAATGGGAAAATAATTAATCATTCTTGTGTAAGGTGTACTACAACCTCGTGAACAGATATATTTCATTTTCCATCATCGTATCTCGGTATTAGTTATAATGATGGAATTAGATTTTATATATTATATTCATGAAATATTTATCATTAAAAAAATTATATTATTTTTATTCTTACCTTTCCATGATAATAAAAATGATACCATCGTTCATGCGTATATGAAAATTATCACCACATAAAGTGATGTGATTCATTTTTTAACACCAAATAAAATGGATGATATATATAAGTATATTTAAAATAATAATATGATATTAATTATATTATTATCATTATATAAAGATAAAATAATACTTACCTTATTTCCATCATTGAAAAATGGAAATGTTACTCATGCGTACGTACGCCCTATTGTCTCCATGAATTAGAACATAGTTCATTTTTTGTAACCATACATAATGGCGTGATTTTAAAAAACAATTGTTATAAAAAAATGATAATAATATCATGAATATTTTTCTTGAGATGATGTAACAATGACCACTTTGACTATTGACATCATACAAAATTCATTTGGGACTCAAGTACCGAATTCCATTTACACGTGAAACATATACATTAATAATTAATTATTTGTTATAACATGTTAATAAGTGATATAAAATGAATGATAAAATTTAAAAATATAATAATTAAAGTAAATAATTAACCTAAGTTTATTATATGTGAATATAAATATTGTACATGATGAGTAGAAATCATGGCAATGGACATTTTCACTAAATATACCATATTTTAATTTTTTTAAGATTTAGTTTCTAAATATTTAAAATAAATTGTATGAAGGTATTCAAATATAAATAAAAAATTTAAATTTTTTATTTTATAATTTATCTAAGTTGTTTTGAAAAAGGAATTGTGACACCCTGCGAATCTGTGAAATATATTTTTTAAAATTAATTTAATATTTTTAATATTTTTCATTTCACACAACACTAAAAATAGTGTATATTATATGTAATAAATATATTATGGATTGAGTTATACACAAAATTAAGTCAATTTTAAACTAAACAAAATATAAATTTTAACTTTCTCTACAAGGAATACCGAGGATAACTTGTGTTACATGCAACAATGATTTTCCTCAATTGCTTGTGTAACACACAAGACTGAGTTTGACCAAATAATGATATATTAATTAATATATACTGGATGTTAAATTAATAATTATTAAAATGGATAACTAACTTATAAAAATATATGGTTCAAAAAATTATAAAATGAACTCATTAGTTACAAATTAATTGGAAATAAATATGAAAACTGACTGAATATAGAAGAAAATATTATTATACCCACAAAGCTGTTTTACCCTAATAAATTAAATTAATTACAATTAGTGACTGATATTAATTATATATAGATATATATTATATTAAATAAAATATTTTTTTCATCAATATAATTTATTTTATTTTCTTAAGATAACAACAAACTCAACTTTTTGCATAAAATACTATATTTTTTGTTAAGGAATTTATACCTCGTTTAAATGGACAACCTATATTAAATCCATTTTTTTAACTTTTATGGATTATTTATATAAATATAAACATTAAATTTGAAATAAAAAAATAAAAAATAGGTTAGGATGAATTTTTTTAATGTTTCTATGATGTTTCATATTTTAACGAATAGTAAAAAATGCTGAAATTTTAATTCAAAAATCTTTTTTTATAAAATTTATTTATATGATTAAATTATATTTTTAATTTTTTAAACATTTATAAGAATAAAATTTAATAAATTATTCCAATATAGTTTATTGGAATTAATTTATCATTGAAATTTGAAATAAAAAGATAGAAAACTTTTGAACATTTTTTATTTTAAAAACCCAGAGTGTCGTCCTGTTAGCATGATTAAATTTAAAGAAAATCATTCAATTATATGATTTTAATTTTAATAAATGGATAGATATTTTATATTAGAATAATTTATTATTTTTTATAGGGTCATATTAGGTTTTTGGACAAAAATATTAGTGAGCATAATTAAAGTTATTTACAACGATTAAGGTAAAATTAAGCTTAATAAGGGACTAAACAACATACTTAAGGTCCCAAAAGACACAGGCACTTTTCCAAGATCCATTTTAATGGAAATATTTATACTCTATCCTAAATTTAATATAATTTGGTCCATTATGGTAGCCAATTTCTTGGGTAAAGACGTAGATAGAATTCCCTTTCCTAAAAATTACAAGAGTGCCACTCCTCCTCCACAATAAATAGGCCTCATATCTTCCCACTTCCTCACACCTATCAAGAAAATTTTTCTCAATAATAATCTACCAAAATAGAATATAAAATCCATCCCATCATCCAAGAATCCCCCCTTGGGTAGAAGGTAATCCAAGGAATCCCTTTGGTGCAAACCAAAAAGAATTACCTTATTAAGAGGTAACATTCTTCCTTAAGTTATTTTATTTTATTTCCATTATCCACACCCGAAAATACTCTTATTATAAGATTGTATAAAAAATTAGTATCCTAAATATACTATAATTTTTTATGCTATGTTTTTTCCTAAAATTTCACACACTTCCATCTAAGGGGTAACAAACATACTGATAATGTGTACGGAGAACTACCGCCTCACGAAACAATTATTGTTCATTCTTCCTTTACTACCTCTCATGGTGGAAATTATTTTAGAAAATCTGTTTATATTTGTTATATATTATATTTATTGTGTCATTAATATTATTTAATTATTTTATAAAATATTTCTTTATACTTTTTATTTTGTGTAAATACAATAATTTCATTTGAGGAAGTGTGGACTACATCCCCCTAAAAGCGATGTGATTTATTCACAGAAGACATAGAATTTGTTAATAATGTGTTTAAAAAAAATTAAATTATACATATTATATAATATTTTTACTTTAATTTTATTATATACTTATATACATATATTTTATTTTATATCATTCTTTTAATACGACTATAAAATGAAAAAACGTTCATGCATATGTACGACCCAGCGTCTCCATGAACGTTGTATTCCATTTCATATTATTATAATTTAAAAAAATTTAAAAATACATATATAATGAATACAAAAAAAATTTATATCATGTTTGAAATTATGTAAATCATGATATAAGTATGAGGACAAAAAACAAAACAAATTAAGACACATTAAAAAACAAAGTGGATATTACCCAAAGATAAACCTTAACTTGTAATAGTTAATAATAGGGTAATATAAAGTCATAAACAAACCATATATGGTATTATAATAAACATTTATTTGTTATATAGGAGTTTTTAATGATTAATATGGGATTCAAGACACAAGGTAAGGGAATTTCATCTCACATTTTTTTTCAAATGCAATGATTTCAATTATTTAAAATATTATTTATAAGTTTTCAAATTACTTTAATGGAAATTGGGTTTCAAAATATTTTCAATCTTATTTTATAAGTTTTCAAGGAAAATAGTTCTCAAAATGTTAATAATATTATCTTATAAATGAAAATTCATTTGAATACTATTTTTGATATTCTTTAATATGTTTTTAGGGAAAAATGATTTTTCATAATTTTTTTAGGTTTTCAAAGTATTTTAAATGAAATTTTTTTCAAAACACTTCCATGCTTTCATTATATGTTTTCAAGATTTTTTATAAGGAAAAGAGTTTAAAAATATCTACAAAGAATCCTTTATGTTATTTTTCATGATTATGTGGCATTCTACTATGTTATGTGATTCATACCCTATGATTTATGGTTTTATTAAACATCATAAACTAGAAGGAAATGGGTTAACATTGAATTTTTTTAGATAAGGAATATATGTGAATTATGAAAATTGATTTACCAAGTGGAAATCTTATAAAGTGAATTAAGAAGGCTATGTGGGTATTGGTTATACTTTGGAAGATAAAGAGACCAAAAATGACATGTTCAAGGTATGTGATGTTATTCTAGAATTTTTTTATAGTAAACATAAAAAGAATGATGATATTGAGTTTGATGAACCTTAATACATGATTCATATTTATTTTTCTAGGAAAGAGGTATTAAGGAATAACCTGATGAAGCCTAAGTAATGGTTTCAGAATAAAGTTGGATGAATGAAGTATTTTTGTTTTGGAATTCAATGTTTTTGTTTTATGGATCCTTGAAATATATAATTATTTTCACTATATGTTTTCAGTAATAATTTCCTAGGATATGTTGAATGGCGATGAAGACTTAGAAAAGTGATATTTTGAAATAGGGAAGGTAACCCTTAATATGATCAAGATGTTGAATTTTTATTTTTATCTTTGATAAAGAGATTATTGATTTATTGAAAAAGTGGTCTATGTAATTGTGGATAAATTTTAAAACTATTTGAATAAGATTATTGATTTTTTTGAGAAAGAAGTATATGAAATCATGGATTAAGATTAAAACTTCGTATATTAAAGGAATATATTTAGTAAAATTTGGAATAAGGAAACATGAATTTCTTCATAAAAGGATCTATGGTAATTTAGTTTATTACCATGTTTCAAGAGAATATACAATGAGAGTATTCACATGTTTGGAATGTGAAAATCTATAGATACTTTGTGATATATGGGGATCAATGTTAAGATGATTTTGTGACCTTATATATAATATTTTGATTTTCATATTTTATAAAGGTTATAAGGTTATTCATTCATGAAAACATTAATTTAAACTTTAGAGTAAGTATTTATGTATTAAGATTGTATTGAAAACCTTGGTTAAAAGAATATTTAGTGATTAACTTTATTTCAAGGATTTACATCATATTTATTTTTTGGAAATTTTATTATTGTGGTTGTAGAAAAGGAAATCATGAATGTCAGGTGACAACCAATCAAGTATGGAAAGGTCGTGGGTGTTGAACCCATGACTGAAGGACGATAAGGTTTTCAGGCCTACCACGGGCCTATACGCTATCCAGGATAATGTGTAATTGATTTTTATGAAAAAATATTTATGATGAACTAGTAGAGTTACATTTTATGTTTTGAGATTAAAGTATTAAACATATAGATTTTGAAAAAAATTTAAAGACAAATAGTTCTACATTTCATTATTTTATGGTTCTTAAGATCTACTATCACTGTATTTTAGTACTTTGGGAATCAAATTTAGTTTCTGGACATCCATTTCTCGAAGTAATAGATGAATTATAAATATATAAAATAACAATTGAATAATGAAATTTTATATAAATAAATATATGAATTAAGTATATTTTCTTATATTCTTGGTCAATATAATAATTTCCCATTAATAAGATAGTGATAAAAAAAATTGTCCTAATAAATTTTTTTTTAACCTATCGCCTTTTAAATCATCCTAGATTTATAAACTTGAGGCCACAAAATTTTCTTTGATCATTCACTTGTTTATGATTGATAACCTCAATCACTACCTATAAATATGTATTATTTCTCTATAGGTATAATACTCACTCCAAACCTATGTTCTACTATGTGGAAACCTAGTTATACATTACCTTGGGTGAAAATTATGGTTTCAACTTTCCATTTCAAAGGGAATTTTTTGTATTCATTTTTATGATCTGGGTTTTTATGAATGAAACTTTCAAGTATTAAACCAATGATAACCCCGATAAATTTCATGGTTGAAATTCTTCTTAATTGGGTTAGAATATAACACCTAGGGAATTTGTGAAACATATTTTTTAGAATTAAGTTAATATTTTTTATATTTTTCATTTCACACAACACTAAAAATTGTTTATTTTATATGAAAGAACTATTTTTATGTTGAAATATAAAAAAACAATTTAATTATGCACTAAACACAACATAAATTTTAGCTTGATCTATATGGAAAATCGAGTTCATCTTGTGTTATATAAAATAATGAATTTCCTCGATGGCTTGTGTAACATACATGACCGAGTTTTACAGAATAAAGATATATTATTTACTATAACATGGATGTTAAATTATTAGTTAATAAAATGGTTAAATAAATTATTAAAATATTTTATTTATACAAATATAAAATGAATTAAGTGGTTACAAATTAATTACAAATGAATATGAAAACCGATTGAATATAATGGGAAATATTATTAAGCCCACAAAGCTATTTTAATCTAATAAATATAATTAATTACAATTAGTGAGTGATATTAATGTGATATATATATAAATATACATATTATATTCAATAAAATATTTTTAATATTTATCCAATATACTTGATATTCTGATGATTAAAACAAGTCCAATTTTAGACATAAAATAGTATATTTCTTATTAAGGCATTTTTACCATATTTTAATGGAGAACCTGTTTAAAATACTATTTTTGGAAATATTATGGATTATGTAAGTCAAAATAAACTTCATATTCGAAATATGAGTATAAAATTATATTAGGGTAAGTTTTTGGTATTTTTCTATGGAGTTTTATTTTTGATGAATAGTAAACAATACTGAATTTTAATTCAAAATTAATTTTTCATCTAATTTATTTATATGGTTAAATTATATTTTTAATTGTTTTTAAATATTAATTATAATATGTTTTATCAATTAATATAATTTCGTTAATTTTAATAAATTTCACTTTGAAATTGGAAATAAAAACACAGCAAACTTTTTTACATTATTACTCTAAAAACTCGTAGTGTCGTCTCGTTAGTGGGAGTAAATTTAAATTATTTTCTGCCACTTATGTGATTTTAATTTGTAAAAATGGATTCAATATTTATAATAATCATAATTTATAATGTCTTATAATTTCAATTTTTTGACCAAAAGGATATGTTAAGGTAATTAAAATTAATTAAAATGATTAAGGTAAAATTAAGCACAATAAGTGACTAAACCATATCCTTAAGGGCCCAAATGGTATAGAAAATTTTCTAAGATCCATTTGATGTCCATATTTTGAATTTATACTCACTTTTATTTATTTATTAATATTATGGGATTCAATTTCCATTTGAAAAACGTGGATGGAATTCCCTTTCCAAAAAAATTACAAGAGTGCCACTCCTCCACCACTATAAAAGGGCCTACACTCATCCCACGTCCTCACTCCTCTCAAGGAACATTGGATGGACTAATATATGATAAAATATCTCCTATAAATACCTATATTCATCCTATAATCACCCCCCCTTTACAGGATGAAATCCAAGGAATCCCTCTGGTGTAAACCTAACGGAGTTTCCTAAATAGGAGGTAACATTATTTATCAAGTTATTTTATGTTATTTCTATTATACACAACCTAAATTATTATTATTACATGATTTTATAAAAGAATTGTGATAAATATAATAGGATTTTGTATTCTATTTTCTATACCTATACTTACACTCACTTCCATGTATTGGGTAACACACAAACTATTTACGTGCACGGATAACTACCGCTTCACGAAATGATGGATTTTCATTTTTCTATTACCACCTATCATGATGGAAATTATGATGAAATTTTTTTATATATTTTATATAATATATTTATTTTTTCTTTAGTCTTAAGTAATTATTTTACAAAAAATTTCATTATACTTTCCATTTTGTGTAAATATGAGAATTTAGTTTTAGGAAGTGTGGACTACTGGCCCCTTAAAGGGATGTGATTCGTTCACACACTACATGAAATGTATTAAGGATGTGTTTAGTAAACTAATATGATATATACTATATAATAATTATATTTTAATTATATTATATACATATATACATTATTTCATTTTCTTTCCATCTTTGAATATGACATTAAAACAGAAACCACGTTCATGCGTACATGTTGCCTAGCGTCTCAAAAAAACGTCGTATTCCATTTAATTTTTTGTAATTTATTTATTATTATAAATAAATATATATGGAATAAATTTAATTTTTACATCATTTCTGAAATTATAGAAATCATGATATATGTAGGAGGACCGAAAATATAACAAATTAAGACACAGAAAAAATAAAGAAGATATTACCCAAAGAAAAACCTTAACTTGGAATTGTTAATAATTGGGTGATATAAAGTCATAATAAAAATATATATTGTATCAGATATAATAATATGTTTTTTTATATATGTATAATAAACTTATATTTATTACATATGAGGTTTCAATGAGTATAAAGAGAGTCAAGACACAAATTAAGGGAATTTCATCTTATATTTTATTTTTGTGAGATGTATACTTTAGTTTCCACCCATTACTTTTTTGTTTAATGTATACTGAAAATTATTTTATTATATGATAAATTTACTCAATATTTTGGGTATTTAAATATCCATTTTATGATATTTCATTTATGGGGTTTATGTTTCAAATTTTACCAGAATATTAAAGTAATTTTTTCTCAGTTTTCTTTCTTTGAGACACATTCTATGTTAAGAATATATGTTTTCCATGAGGTGTATATAATTAATTTGAAATGTTATATCATGAATCGAATTATTTTAATTATATTTTATGCTTCATGTAATTTAATTTTCTTACATTTGGATTATGGTTCAAAGTTACCAACTATTAAGAGTTTATTGAAACAATGTCATTTCTTTTAGAGATTTTTTATTAGTGTGCTTCATTTAATGAAATCTTATTATCCATATCTTAATAAATTTCCTCAATTTTATTATAATATAGATATTCATGATATATTAATGTATTGTTACCATTTCCACTATTTGGTACATATGATATATAATAAATTGTTTTTATGAAATACCGACTATACCTCTCTCTTCGGTCAGAAATCTGTGTTCCTTCAGAAATGTGTTTTCTAAAAAGTTTTTAAAAAAGGTTTTATTTTTAAAAATTATTTTAAATGATTTTAAAATATTCCATTATAGGTTTTAATTTTTTTTCAAATAAAATGAGTCAAATGTTTTCAAATATAATTTATATGTTTTCAAATAATTTTAAAGGAAAATGGTTTTGAAAATGTTTTCAATCTTCTTTTATAATGGAAAATCCTTTTCAAAAATGTTTTCATGATTATTTTATATGTTTACATGTAAGAAGGGTATTGATTTTTTTTCATTCTTTCTATTTAAGGTTTTAAATTTATTTTTAATGAAATGGTTTTTAAAACATTTTTAATATATCATGATAATTTTTCAAGAAGTTTTCAAAGGAAAAGGGTTTCAAAATATTATCAAATATTACTTTATAAGTTTTCATGTTTAATTTTAGGATAATGTTTTTTAGAAATTTTTAAATTTTTAAAATATTTTTTCAAAAAATAAATGATATTTTCCTCATGAAATATTTCTTAAAAGGCCTTTAAAAATTATTTTCCATCTAAGATGAAATATTTTGGTGTTACTCATGACATTATAGGGAAATTATTTAATGTTTAAATTCATATTGTTTCTATAAATGTAATATATTTTTATGGAATGATGTTTATTAAACTTGTTTCTCTTTAATAGGTTATATGATTTGGAATCCCACTTCCTTTCACAGGTTATGATTTTGATAAAATGATTATGAAACATGTATCTTTTCACATTGCTTATGATATGATTACGTATTTAAGTTACTCATTTCATTTCTGGGGTTATGCTATGAGTTTTAATGATATTTTGGAACATGTATGTATGATTTCATTATGAGATGGGTGAGACCTATATCTACCTACAATGCATTGGGTAATTATTTATATCTCATGAGATAGAGTAAAATGGTCTTGGGAGTTAACCTTGGCTACTAAGATGGCCATGGGAGTGAACCATGACATCTAAGATGTTTTGAGGAGTGAACTCATGCTACTATGATGACCCTAGGAGTGAACCATGAGTACTAAGATGGTATGGGGAGTGAACCCATACTACTAAGATGGATTTGGTAGAAATTGATTTATTACTATGGAAATCATATTATATTATTATGTGTTTTCCATAATTCCATGTTTTATTCATATGTTATTATTTTAATGGCTTATGTTCTTAATTTACTTTTGATTCATTTCTTATGAACTACCAAAATTTCCACCATGAGTCATTTTTATAATCTTTGATATACAGGGTATGATCTTATAGTTTTATGATCGTGTTCTCATACCCATGTGATCATGTTTATTCTTACATTTCTCCCTTACTTACCATTATTGAGAATCTGATCTCATCCAATTTTATGTTTCCTTTCCCTCAGGATATGAAGATATGTATTATGTTTGATGTGTCTAAGAAGTGTGCTAGTCAAGAAGAACCTTGTGGGAGATAATGTAGCTAACTTATATACCTGGGTTTATGATACCATGTTTTAAATGGCACTAAACTGACATGGTCTTTGAGCATCTATTTGTGTAATGTGTTAAGTATTCTAAAACATTTAGGTAATGAATATTTATATTATGAATCAGTCGTTATAGGAATATTTTTTTGGTTTTATATAAAAGGAATTATTTTAAAAAATCTTCTTTTAATGACATGTTCCATATATTTTTATAAAGGTCACACGAATTGTTTTTTAACATATACAACATGGGAAAATTATCCCAATTTTCTGATTATCTAATTATTTATTATTTCTTTTATATGTTTTCATAGTTCCTTCCAAAGAAAATTATTTCATTATTATGTTCAAATTTTTTATATTTTAGAAATTATTTTTAAATGAAATTTTTATTTTGATATACGAATGTGTTTTACATAAGGTATTAAAAGCTTTTTCAAGGGTTTTAGTCATGAAATAGTCTATAAACATTATATACAAAAGTTTTAGCCCTATTATAGCTCAATAGGGGTCATGATATAGATTATATGAAGTATTGATACCCATTATAGATCATGAGGAATGTGTGAGCTCAATATATCTTATATGAAGTGTAACACCCGAAACTTCCACGGTACGTTTCCCTTTAAATAATGCAATAGCTTTCATTGTACGCAACTTCGAGATTCTAACACGATGTGACCAATCAAAGTAGCCAATATGAATAGTAATACCCACTTTTTGAAATTTTATAAATTTTATGTTTAAAAATGGACTTCATTTTTGGATTCGGAATATCGAAATTATCCTAGTTTGAATTTTTGGTATTTTTCCAAGAACTTCCAATATTTAGTGAATAGTGAAAAATACTATATTTTAACTGAAAACAACTTTTTTAATAAATTTAATTTATAGTGTTCAAATATATATTTTAATAGTTTTGGAGTATAATTAAATTATATTTTTACCATTTAATATAATGTTGTTCATTGGATGTAATCTCACATTTAAACAAGACATAAACAAGTGTCAACCTTTTGATAGTTATTATTTCTTAAAAACACATTTTTTTGTTTTGACAATGGGAATTAATTTTAAATTAATTTCTGCCACTTTTGTGTTTTGAATTTAGAAAAATTGATTCCATATTTTGAATCATAATGTCCAAATTTTATAAATAGGTAACTTTTATTTTTATACATTTTGAATAATTACTTCGGTAAATATTTTATTTACCATGGTTAATGGTTAAATCCGGTAAATAAGGGTAAAGAAATAATATTATAATAATAATAAATTACCCTAACACATATACTAACCCTATTGGATGATACATTTCTGACCATGTGCATCCTTGGGTTGAATTTGGGACCCCATGGAGCCACTTGTAAGTGAAAATGACACTTTATATTAATTAAGTTAAAGTAAATACAAAAATGACATATGCATATATCTTTTAGTAAAACAAATTTTACATAGGGTTATATATGTTATCTCTTTGACTATAAATATTAATTAGAAAGATAAAAATATTTCCTACAGAATGGAATTTTATTTATGATTTTTAGACATTTAATAATTAATGTTATTTATGACACAATGATGATGCAGTATTTTCATTATTAATGAAAGAATCAAATAAATGATATTATAAATGTTAAAATAAATATAATTTGAAAGTTTTGATGTCATAAACTAATTATCAAGGTTAATATGACATTTTAGGATTGATCATATGAGTTTAGTTTGAACTAATAAAGTATTTAGGACTTTAACAAAAATCAATTACCAAATAGTGCCAAAATTGACATAAAAGAGTTTTTGAAACAAATATTATATTATTAATTGATATTCTATTCCTAAAATATAAATTTCAGAAAAGATACATATATAATTATATTTGTATAATTAAATAACCACTTAGGGTTCTCTTGAAGTTTTATATTAAGTTTATTAACCATATAATATAAAAATACAAAGAGACATGGTAAATGTCAAACTAATTAACTAAGAGTTAAATCTAAAAGATAAGTTTAATATAATTACCCAAACCTTTATAAAACCTATTGTTTGAGTTGATTTAGACCCAAAACCACCTTATCCTTGAAATAATCTACTTTTGAGCCTTTAGAAACCGAAAATTATTTTATTATAAAATAATATTTCTAGCTTTTCCAAAGGTTCCCCTCACCCCTCTTATAAAAGGGCACTTCCCCTTCTCTCTAATTCACACCTTCATAGCCCTTTGTCTAATCCAACCCCTAACCAAATATCCTCTAAACTTCCCTAAATTCTAACAAAAGGCCTTATTTTTATCAGAAAGCCAACCTAAGGATCCCTTTTGATCAAATCAAAAGGAAGAACCCGGAGAAGAGGTAATGATTTCACCACCCTCTTTCAAGTTCCTTTTTTCTTCCACTTATTTTTTCTTTGTTATTTCCATTATAAAATAATAAATCAAGTATATTACATATACTTTGATGTTATTATAAATATTTTACAACCATATTCAATATTCTATCCATACTTTGAATGACATGTCACCATACGTGCGTACGTACGGATTACCGTCTCCACATCGTGGTGTAATTGTTATTCAAAACATTATTCTTTGGATGGGTATGATAATGATATTTAATTAATATAAATAATAAATATAACATTATAATGATTCTGTATATATTATATACCATCCAATTATATATTATTTTAATACCAAAAGAATGATATTGTCGCTCGTGCGTACGTACGGAATACCATCTCCACGAACACAATGAGATTCATTCCCCATAGTATCCATTCAAGAATAATTTTCATTTGATGATTAAAAATAATGTATAGATACTTGATAATATTATGTATATGAATAAGATACATCCCATCAATAACAAATATGACTCACATAACAAAGAATATAAAGGAAAATGAATCAGTTAACACCTGAAACGATAATACTAAAATATTATTAACAAATCAATATAAAAAGATCATATATGATATAATATTAATGTATATGATTCTTTTATAATTTAATAACAATTATTTCACCATTATACAGGAGGTTAACCTACACTCGACCAAGGAAAAGTACAAAGTAAGGGGTTTCTTATTTCACTATTAATTTCGTGATATTTCCATTATTCACCACTTATTTATTGCATGTGGTGTATGTACTGCCCCATGATTGTATTATTTGTTTAATATACTTTAATTTATAAGTATTTACATAATAATTTTATGATAATTCATTCATGGGTTGTATGTTTCGTAAGTTACCAAATCGATAAGGGAATTTCAAATTTCAATTTCCACTCATTCGGCTTTACGCATACTTCATTGATTATTTTACTCCAAGATCATGTATGGAATCGCTATTTATTTACGTATGTAATAATCTAAACTACCCTTTGTGTGGATATACTTTTGATACACATAATAACTCCATTGATAAATTCTCATGTCATTGATAAGAACTTGATAAAAGTAATCTTAACTCAATTTCCATTCATTGATTTAAACATCCAAGTCATTGGTGTTGTTTATACAAGAATATGTGTGAATGTCCTCTAATTGATTTACACTTAATATCCAATAATATTTAGTGTATTTATATTTTTCACAAATAATTATGTCATTTATTTATCCTTAACCTAAGGATACAGTCTTTTTATGGGACTTTATCTCAATTTACATTCCATTGAGACTTCATTGTTGTTATACAACAATTCAATTTTATATGGTGTATATAATGTACTTTGACATAGTATATCATGAATCCATTTATTCTCTTGATATTATATAGTTTGTATTACCTCAATTATTTGTATTCAAGTGTCTCTCTTTTGGGTAGGAACTCTAACTAGAATATCACTTTAAATGTTTTAAAGATTTATTATTTTAAATCTTTATCATTATTGTCTATGTTTTAAAAATGGTTTTAAGGATTTATTTAAATGGACATTAAAGTTTTAAAATTAAAATTCCTTTTAAAAGTTTCAAAGTTCTACGGGAAACTTTTATTCAAAAATCTATTTTTAAACGGCTTACTAACAAATAGTGTGACTTTTAAATGTTTTCAAGAAAAAGGGGGTTATTTCTCTCAAATACTTTTGATGTTTGTTTTCATCTATATCGATATCCCTCATTATTCTTGATTGAGGTTAATACATTACAATACAATATTCCATATTGTATTTAATGAGTTGTGTTTGACTATGGATGTGCTATTTTATACAATTCATTGTTTTGTGGATAAAGTATTGACATTTCGTATGCTTGTTTTAATATGAATATTTATGTTATGTTTCAAAATTTTCATTTGAGGAATGAATTGGACTTAGTAAGTGATGGGTGGATCCCTCTATAGCTCATCGATGCATCGGTAGGTCTCTTGAGAAAAACTGGTGTCTTGGAACAAGGCCTTGACAAAAATTTTATTTTTAGTCTTGGCACGAGGCCTTGACTATGTGGTTATGATGTCCGGCATTATGCATTCCATCATTATGAGATTATTTGTTGATATTTCATGTGGTTATTCAACTAGTATAATACCCATGACTATTTTTTTATGGAATTATTTACTCAGCTCATATTCCTTCTATAAAGTGTTCATGTTTATTATTTGTAAAGGCATGAGTTTTCAATTATTCACCATGCCTAATGTTTATGTTATCTTCTACTGTATTTCTTACTCTTACTGAGCGTTTGAGCTCACCCCTTTCTCATATTTCATTTTCCAAGAATGTGAAGAATTATTTTATGAATGACCTGCAGGGATAGTATGAGGGGATATGAAGACAATATGTTGTTGTAGTTTTTTTACTTTATGATGTAATGTAAGACTTATGAATATATCTAGTGTTTCCAAGGCTACTAAACTAATCGGTCTTTCGAGACTTGATCATTTATGATCATGCCAATGATACGTAATAATTTATCGACTCTGGGTAACTGGGGTCGAGGTGTTATAGTTGGAATCATAGGAAGTATAGTACAAACATTGGAATCTAGATTTAGATAAACTCTAATTATAGCACATAGCCCTAAGATAGACTTTGAGGATTAGTATAGAATAAATTTCTAGAATTTTGGTATTGTAGAGATTTTGTGAGTTTTCCAAGCAATACATCCCTTTCTGGATACAAGCAGGTAGAGGTGGCTCTGGCACAAATGTACCTAGGGTTAAAACCCAAAAACACCACTTTGAGCTAGACTCGAACAGGAACTGGGGCACAACAATGGGCCTTGCTGCACTCTTGGTTACGACACTCCCGGGGGATATTCTTAGGATAATTACATTTTCTTTACAAACCAATTTTAATTATTTTCATATAAGATGAGAATAAATGACCTTGATTAATCCTAAGGTGTTTTAAATTGAAAATATGGTATCATGATGTTCTTTAAATGATTTTATGACTATTGTTACTCACACAATGATTTCTAGTTTTAGTTAATGGCTAGATTCCAAGGAAGTCATAGTAGCTTTGAACATGAAGTACAAGGTGGGAATAGTGGTGGAAATGAGCAACAAAATGAAATGTTGTTAGGAGTAAAAGATATTGCGTTCATGCCAAATCAGTTTTCCAAAAATATGATCAACAACATATATATTAACCAACTCCTGGACTCAACAAAGAAGAGAAAGGTGATGAATAATAAGAGCTCCAGTAGTGGAGACCATGGAGAAAAGAATCCTCAATTTTCATTATGCAGGAAATATGGAAGGAGACACCTAGGAAAGTATCTCAATGGAACAAAGAAATGCTTTATGTGTGGGAAAGGATATAAAGTAAATAATTGTTGATGAAAAATAAAGAGTTCTATAGAAGAAAATAAAAATGGTCCCAAGAATCCATTTACAGTCATTTTTCGTAAATGTAGGGGACCTGGCCATTACCCTAGTGAATGTCGTATTCTATAGGATATTTTCTTGGTCAAAGAAGAAGCTATATAGAAATAAATGGTTGGAGAAATGTTTAAAAGTATTAGTTCTCCTTATTGATGGGATTACTTTGGAATAATTTTCTCTTATATTTGTAACCCTGCAGTTTGTCATATGAAAATTATCTTTTCACTGGTGGATATAGTTATAAAAAACCATTTGGTTTTATATGTTCATTGGGATTGAGGTAATTACAAGTTGTTATATTTTGGAATGAAAATGCAAGGTATCAGATAACATCTGTGGTTAAATTATGTTATGGTTATTTTGAGGAATTTTTCTCATTTTGGTAATGTTATAAAATATAGTTTTTGAAAAAGGACAACACGTAGACCATGTGACAACCCATCGCGTTGGACAAAGCTGTGGGAATCCAACCCACAACCAGAGTGAGATTGAGATTTATCGCCTACCACTGGACAACGTGAAGTCCCTGATTAGTGTGACTAATTATTTTTAGTTAAATGATTTTATTAATCAATAATAAGTTGATTTGGGATCTTATTTATTATCAGATGAATAGCCTTAATAAATAAAAATGATTTGGTGATTAAGTGATGAATGTTATTTTGGAAGACATTCGCTCTAATGGGAACACTATATGCCTAAGGAAAATAGAATACTATGATATTTAATTTGAGGAGTAATGGTGGATTTGTATCTGTGTTTTTATTTTGGATTTATAGTGATTTTGGTTATTTATGGAAATGATTAACCTATAATAGAGAATGTGTGATTAGGTTAATTACTTTTAATTATGTGACTTTAAGATTAGTCGATGTCATTTGGATATAAAATTTAACGTGGAATACTACATAACCAAATTCTTCTATGTTTTGGGTTTCAATATTAGTTTTTATTATATTGATGGATTTTAAGGACAATTGTTTATTGAATGGTATTTATTTAACTTTTGGTTATTGTTCATTTAATTTTAGAAATTAAGATTAGTGTTTCTTTCTCTAAAAGAATATCCTTTTAGAGGGTCAGCTGATCATGTATTAACCGTTTTGGTTTTGATTATTCTCTAAAGACAAGGTAAATATATAGTTTATCCTTTGTGGATCATGTGATTCTCTAGAAGTTGATTCTAACTCTTCCGTTGTGACCAATTCATCTTGAATACTCGTCGTTTGAAAATAAAATGAGTTAGTGGTAGAAATTTAGTAAAGAATGAAAGTCTACATGACAAGTAAGTATATTTCCTTACGTTCTTAGTAAATCTCATAAATAAATTCCACAACTTAATTAAAGGTAACTTAAAACAAAAACGTTTTCGGTTAACTTTTCCTACTAGGGAATCAAATATCATTTAACCAATCACAAGTTTGTGATTTACTGGTAGTTAACTTTCTCCTAATCTTGTTTTCTACAACTCTCCATCAGATATTGATGGTTTCTTTCTCCTCCATATCCATATTTTCATAGAATCCTAGTATGGGTTATCTCGGGTGACCTTTCTACTTCTCTTTCTTTCTTTTAAAGTTATATTTTTATTAAACCAATTTCCGATGTGGGTTTTCCAAAAAGGTATTTTATATTTTCAACCTTTTATTTTCAAAAAAAAATCAAATTGCGAGGACGCAATTTATTGAAGGAGGTGAGAATGTAACACCCCAAGCTTCCACGGTATGTTTCCCTTTGAATAATGCATTAGCTTGCATTTTACGCAACTTCAAGATTCTAACACGCTGTGACCAATCAAAGTAGCCATTATGAATAGTAATACCCACTTTTTGAAATTTTATAAATTTTATCTTTAAAAATGGACTTCATTTTTGGTTTTAGAATATCTAAATTAGCCTAGGTTGAATTTTTGGTATTTTTCCGAGAACTTCCAATTTTTGGTGAATAGTAAAAAATACTATATTTTAACTAAAAACAACTTTTTAATAGTTTATAAGTATAATTAGATTATATTTTTACCATTTAATCTAATTTTGTTCATTGGACGTAATCTCACATTTGAACTATACATAATCAAGTGTCAATCTTTTGATAGTTATTATTTCTTAAAAACACGCTTTTTGTTTTGACATCGGTATTTAATTTTAAATTAATTTCTTCCACTTCTGTGTTGTGAATTTAGAAAAATGGATTCCATATTTGGAATCATGATTTCAAAATTGTGAAAATAGGTAACTTTTATTTTTATACATTTTGAATAATTACTTCGGTAAATATTGTATTTACCATGGTTAATGGGTAAATCCGGTAAATAAGGGTAAAGAAATAATATTATAATAATACTAAATTACCCTAAAAAGTGTCCTAACCCTATTGAATGATACATTTACAACCATGGGCATCCTTGGGTCAAATTTGGAACCCCATGGAGCCACTTGTAAGTGAAAATGACACTTTATATTAATTAAGTTAAAGTAAATACAAAAATGACATAAGCATATATCTTTTAGTATAAAAAAATTTAACATAGGGTTATATATGTTATATCTTCAAAAATAAATATTAATTATAAATCCAAAACTATTTCCTACATAATGGTATTTTATTTATAATTTTTAAACATTGAATAATTAATGTTATTTATGACACAATGATGATGCAGTATTTTCATTATTAATGAAAGAATCAAATAAATTATTTATAAATGTTAAAATAAATATAATTTGAAATTTTTGATGACATCCAAGAATTTTATAGGTTAATATGACATGTTAGGATTGATCATATGAGTTTATTTCGAATTAATAATGTTTTTAGGACTTTAACAATAATCAATTATCAAATAGTGTCAAAATTTACATAAAAGAGTTTTTAAAACAAATATTATATTATTAATTGATATTCTATTCCTAAAATCTAAGGTTCGGCCAAGAGACATATATAATGATAGGTTTATAATTAATGAACCACTTGGGGTTCTCTTGGAGGTTTATAGTATGTTTATTAACCATATAATATAAAAATACAAAGAGACATGGTAAATTTCAAACTAATTAACTAAGAGTTAAATCTAAAAGATAAGGTTAATATAATTACCCAAACCTATCTAAAACCTATTGGATGAGTTTATTTTTACCCACCACCACCTTATCCTTGAAAAAATCTACTTCTGAGCCTTTATATTCCGAAAATTATTTTATTATAAAATAATATTTCTAGCTTTTCCTAAGGTGCCCCTCACCCCTATTAGAAAAGGGCACTTCACCTTCACTCCAATTCATACATTCAAAGCCCTTTGGATCGGCCAACCCCTACCCAAATATCCTATAAAATTCCCTAACTTCAACCTAAATGCCTTATTGTGATCAGAAAGACAACCTAAGTATCCCTTTTGATCAAATCAAAAAGAAGAACCCGAAGAAGAGGTAATGATTTCACCACCCTCTTTCAAGTTCCTTTCTTCTTCCACTTATTCTTTATTTGTTATTTCCATTATAAAATAATAAATATTGTATATTCTATATACTTTGATGTTATTATAAATATGGTACAACCATATTCAGTATTCTATCCATCCTTTGAATGAAATGTCACCACACGTGCGTACGTACGGCTTACCGTCTCCACGTCATGGTGTAATTGTTATTCAAAACATTCTTCTTTGGATGGGTATGATAATGATATGTAATTGATGTAAATAATAAATATAACATTATAATTATTTTTTATATATGATATAACATCCAATTATATATGATTTTAATACCAAAAGAATGATATTGTCGCTCGTGCGTACGTACGGAATACTGTCTCCACGAACGCGATGAGATTCATTCCCCATCGTATCCATTCAAAACTAATTTTCATTTGATGATTAGATGTCACACCCTGCTCACAGACACCCATGTTTTTTTCTTTTCTTGGTCCTGCGATGTTGGGAAGAGTTGTGTTGGGTCCAAGTTGGAACTTTCTTTGAAGCGTTGACGTTTTTGGTGGGTTTCAGGATAGTGTGCAGTCACCCCACTGCTAGTGGTCACTGTGCATTCAGTCCGGGTGGGTGCGCGGTCACCGCACCTCTAGCGGCAGTCATGCGTTCGAACCTGGTGAGTGCACGGTTGCTCAACTGATTAAATAAATAATAAAATTTAAATGAATAAATTAAATTTAAAATAATTTTATAAAATGTTCTATAATAATAATAACAATAATTTATAATATTGTTATTATTAAGATTATTATTAAGATTATTATTATTATTCTTATTAAGATTATTATTATTATTAGTTTAGTATTATTCTTTTTTTCCTCTTTTCTTTTATTATTTACTTTCCATTTTATTTTATTTTTATCTTTTTTTCCACCTTTTTTTCCCCCGTTTTTTTTTTCTTTATTTCTCCACCTTTCTCTCTTTCTTCTCTCTTTTCCCTCCTTCCACGCGGGTGTCCCCTGTGCAGTGACCCAGCCTCTATTTCTTCTCCCCTGCCTAGCGCGCCCCACTTTTATCCTCGCGCACCAGCAGCAGCCCCGTCGCCCTTCCGCTGCAGCAGCCCGTCGCCCGCCGGTCGACCTCCTTGGCCGCTGCTGCCCGACACCTCAGCCTTGCACCGCGCCCTGCTTCGACACGCCCCCTACTCCCCAACCGCGCGCTGGCAGCCCGCACAGCTTGCCTCCCCAGCGTCCCAGCCTCCGCGCCTGCAGCATGCCGCTCCGCCAGCGGCCCTCCCTGCTTGCTCGGCTCCCCGACCGGCTTGCCCTCCTGCCTTGCGCAACACCACACCCAGGCCCCAGCACCTCCCTCAGCCTCCCTGTATGCGTTCCCCTCATACCGTAGCAGCCTCCCGCGCACCAGCACCTCTGCCCGAGTCCTCTGCCAGGCCTCTGTGATCCAGCGCCTGGCCAGGCCTCTGCCAGCCCCTTCCCCATCCAGCCCAGCTGGATCCCTTCATGCTTTCCCCCCTCCTGTAGTGTGCCTTCAACACCTCCTCCAACACCTCTCCACCACACATCTGCAGCACCTAGCCACCCCTGTCCGCGGCCATCTCCTGCTTCCGCCGCACAGCGGCCGGGCATGCGACCCGGCACCCTCTCCTGCTCCTGGCGCTGCACATCGTCCTCACTGCTCACCATCTGCCCGCTATCCCTCCTGCAGATCGTGATCCAGCTCCTGGATTCTTGTATGCGGCTCCCAATCACCTCAGCTCCCTATCTGGCTCATCCTCCCTACTCTCAGTTCGCATTGCCAGCCGCACCTCGCCCCAGCCGCGTGCCACCAGCCTTCCATCCCTCTTGTTCGGCCTCTGCGCTTGCAGCCTGCCTCCTCCGCCTGCCGACCTCTCCCCTGTTGCGATCCAGCTGCACAACACCCCTTCCCCATCACTGTTTTGCGCCGCGAGCCCCCTTGTCTAGCCCTTCTCCAGATCCGTCGCCCAGCCTCCCTGCTGCCGACGCCTACAACATCGATTTCCTTCTCCGCCTTGCCTGCATCCCGGCTGCCCATCACCCTGCACCCTGCACCCCGTGTCCCCACACAGCAGCCCGCGCGTAGTCCCCCACTACCCCACTCCGGATCTGCCTCCCTCTATAGCAGCTTGTCGTCCCGGCCTCTCCTGTTTCCTGCACAGCAGCGCCAGACCCGGCTCACCCTCCTTGCTCTCTTCCTCCTGCAGGGCCTCCTATAGCCCACCTGTTATGCACTTCATGTTTTCCCCCTCCGTTTCACATAACATCCCGCCTCATCCCCCCTGATACCCGACGGTGCATGCCTCGGCCCCTGCTTCTGCATCCTGCTCACCTGCTCCCCATCCCCTTAATGCGCTCGAGCAGCCTGCTGATGACCTTCCTTCCTTGCACTCTGCCCATCGGCTGCCTCACATTGCTACTGTCTGGCGGCCCTCGCCGCACCCCCCTGGTCGGACCGCGTCCAGCTGCGCGCCTTCCGTTGTTCCGGCGCGACGCTCTCTGGCGGTTCGTTTCCTGTCGCGACCCTCCCCATTGGCACCCCTATTATTTTATGCCCGTTTGATATTTATATTTGATATACATATATATATGTCTTGGGTTGATTACATTTTTTATTAATTAATTTTTATTTGGGTCAGTTTGACCTTTTAGGACCCGTGCGGGGTGTTTCCGATTGAGCGTCGTCGTCGCGCCTGTTTCCGAGTGAGCGTCGTCGTCGCGACTTGGTCTTGAGGTAGGTCCCCCACTACACTCACTTTTAAATTTAGAATTTATTAATTTCTTGATGTTTTATTAATTTTAAAAAATAGAAAATAATATAAGATAATTAATTTTTAAATGACTATTTGGTGTAAAAAAAGAGCCGTTTATTTTATACTGAACTCCTGAAATATTTTCTTGGCGAGCAGACACCCGGTAGTGAAATAATGCAAGTTTTGCCTTTAAACATAATTTACGGAATTTCAAATGTGGTTCTGGTTTTAAAGATAAATTATTTCTTCTGAACAAGTTTTTTGGGTTTTCTTGAGAAATGAGGTTTTTCTTTAAAATTGGTGAAGGTCCGTTTGGCACTTTAATAAAATAAATATTTTGGAAAACCCACTCAGGGGTGAGTTTTGGTGTGCGTTGATTGTGTGAGCTGTATGTGATGTTTGTGCATCGTGACTGTTTGATTTACATTGTGGACGCACTCCTGTGTATTGCATGTGTTGACATGGGAACCTGGAATAGTGAGTGAATCTTCTGAGAACGATTGTTGCACTATTTTAGATTACGCACTGGCTAGTGGCCCCATAGAAGGGGAATACTGAGTTATTACTGCTATGGGGATTGGGCCCCTCGGTTAGGCCATGCAGGGCTATGCCGGGTGTTAGGGCGTTATGACGTCATCGAGTTAGGGCATGCCTTCAGGATGAGTTAGATGTATAGTACGTTCTGGATTGTTCACAATCTCCTAGGTTCAACCCATGTTTCCTTTAGTGTGTGTTTGTGTGTGGTGGATGATTGAGAGGTCTAGTTCGGTTTCTGGCCTATGTGCCCCACTTTTCCCATTGCCCTTGGTGTGTGTTGTGTGCTATGTGTGGTTTTCCTTTGGTTAATGACTGAAGTCTAGATTTCTAAATTGTTCATAGAAAAATGTTTTAAAAATGAAATGTATCTATTCCTTTTAAACATTAAATTTGTTTTTAAATTAAAAAGGGCAATGGACTGATACTTGTTTTAGAAATGGAAGTGTGTGTGTGTGTGAAAACTAATATTTTGTATATTTAGTTCAAACCTATAATTGGTAAATTTCTTTATTTAAAGGTAGTGCATTGGGAATAGATATCAGGCTAGCCTACTGAGTTTTAATACTCACGCCTATAGTTCTTTTCTGTTTTTAGTGTTTTTGCAGGCTACAGCTTGGGTGCATTCACCTTGTGCGACGTTTGGTCGTGAGTTGGAGAGTGACCCGTGAGGTCACATGGAGATATTGGTTGTATATTTTGGTTAGTTTTATTTTCTTTTGTTCTTGTTTAGTTACTTCACTTTGTTTATTTATTTTAAGCTGCTCTGTTTATTTTCTGTTGCTTTAATTATTTATTTTTATTGGGTGAAATCGTTCCCACTTGCTCTCTGTTGATGCCCTGGTGCTTTTCGCCATCCCAGGAGGATCGGGAACGCCTCTCAGGTCATGTCGTGGACCGGCTCGGGTGACCGGTTCAGGGTTGACCCGGGTTGGTTTGTGACAAAATGGTATCATAGGAGGTTGGCCCTTAGCGGACCTTGCTTTTCAGAGCGCCCTTTGTTATTTGGGATGTCCAGTAGATGGATATTAGGACTATCAGGGCTCAGGAGGTAGGTTATAGGTCGGTGCCTGATCACCACCGCTTGTGACGATACCTGAGTTACTAGGGTTAGTCCGGGATTTGAGTCTCTTATCTTTGGTTGTTTTGGATTGATGGATGAGAATAGAGGAGAATCAGTTCACTTTGTGGTCTCACATGGGGTGGTGACCCATGTGGAGTCCAAGTTCCCGGTTTAAGGTCCTCATAGTGTTATGCCTTACTTGGGGCATGGCTCACCACCATGTCGCTGGGTCAGACATATGCACTAGTTTCGCATTCCAGTGGGATATTGCTGCTTCTGTTTTGTTTTAGTCTCAGTTGATTTGAGTGTGCATTAAAAGTGAAATTGTTTTTTTAATGGAAAAGTTTTTCTTCCAAATTGTTTTTGAAATTACTAAAGTGGGTTTTTAAAGAGAAGGTGTATTGGTAGGGTAAAACTTGGTATGTGCTTGGATTTGGTAAGGAAAAAAGAAGTGTTTGAACCTTGGCACTTTTTATGGAGGGTCACACGTGTGTGGGTATGTATAGAAGTGTGTGGGGGCACTTGTTTGCAACTGATATGAGCGAGATTGAATGAACGCACATGTGACGGTTCATAAGGTGCCATAGGTGATTTTTTTTTAAATTTTAAAGAGATAATGGTTTTGGAAAAGTGATTTCTCCTTGTGTTGTATATGTTTGGATTATGGGCCTATTTCCCTTAGCTTGTGTTGTTGCTTTGATTGAGTTTTGTCTTGATGCTGGTTTCGATGGTGTTTTTCGTGTTGTCATGAGTATGCCTCCCAGAAAGCCTCCCAAAGTTTTCAATAAGTTATTCTCAGTTCTCAGTTCCTTTTGTGTGTTTCTTGCTTATCGAAGTAGTCGAAGTCTATTAGAGGTAGTTGTATAGTTCTGAAAGATAGTGTGTCTTCAGGTTGTTGGGAACTCCCAAGATAGTTAAGGTTCGTACCACCCTAGATTTATTTGAGGGTTCAGTTTTGGACTAGTAAAGATGAAATGTCTCATCGTCATTAGAGTTTTGGGTGTGATTAATGGTGGTCGTCTTCCGCGAAGGTTCCTCATCTGGAAAAGAGTGCGGGCTGGTGGAACTTGTCTCCAAGAAACTATCATCGTCAGTACCGGCTCCTAGTTCATCGAACCGCTCTCTTGTGTGCCACCAATATGGCATGTCCGGACATTCTAAGTCGTCATGTTTCATCCCTTTGAAAATGTACGACCATCGTGGTTGTTGGAATCATCGAACGGAAGGAGTTAGAGACCAGGAAATGAAAATGCCTAACTATGAGGCAGGAGATGCTTCAGCCATCAGGGCCCCAACCACAGGTCTCGGGGTAAAGCTTGCGCACAGTCAGGAGTTTCCGAGGGTGTGTGGAACCTCGGTCTGGATAATGTTCTCAGATTTGGAATGGAAATATCCAAAATTTCCCTTGTTCTATTCTCATCGCTATCGTAAGCTCATCGTTGTTTTGGTGGTGTGATGAGCTCGTTTGCCCACAATCCAAGCGGTCTTGTCTACCCTTAGTGTGGTTCTTAAGTTGTTTGGTCTCTCTGAATGGTGTGGGCCTATGAATAGACGGACCTGTTCTGTTTTTGAGTTGTTCATAGCTGTGTTTGATAGGGGAATGTTCGTTTCGTGAAGTTGATGGGAGGTGTTGAGTTAATTTCTTATCCTCAAGTTGTTGGATTGTTCCGTATCAAACTTTACGTCAAGTCTCAGGTGTGTTGTTCGGTACATGTTGGGAAAATGAATGAGTTTGGTTTGATAGTTCCCGTGTTCCCCCCTGGGGGTGGTTTGTTCGGGTTTCAAGGGTTTTTGTATTAGTGAATTCTTGTGGTGGGGAGAACCCCCTCACGTTCTCCCCTCAATCCTAGGTGGTGGTTTTTTCTTGATTTGGTCGGGTGTGACGTTTGTTGGGAATGGTTACCCCGAAGCTCTTGGTCCTCTAGGATTTTTTTTGGGAATGAACGCAAGTTGTGTCAACTATTGGTTTGGTGACTTTCTGGGGGCAGAAAGTGTCTGTGGTGGGGAGAATTGTCACACCCCGCTCACAGACACCCATGTTTTTTTTTCTTTTCTTGGTCCTGCGACGTTGGGCAGAGTTGTGTTGGGTCCAAGTTGGAACTTTCTTTGAAGCGTTGACATTTTCAGTGGGTTTCAGGATAGTGCGCAGTCACCCCACTGCTAGCGGTCACTGCACATTCGGTCCGGGTGGGTACGCGGTCACCGCACCGCTAGCGGCAGTCATGCGTTCGGACCCGGTGAGTGCACGGTTTCTCAACTGATTAAATAAATAATAAAATTTAAATGAATAAATTAAATTTAAAATAATTTTATAAAATGTTCTATAATAATAATAACAATAATTTATAATATTGTTATTATTAAGATTATTATTAAGATTATTATTATTATTCTTATTGAGATTATTATTATTATTAGTTTAGTATTATTCTTTTTTTTCTATTTTCTTTTATTATTTACCTTCCATTTTATTTTATTTTTATCTTTTTTTTCCACCTTTCTTTCCCCCGTTTTTTTCTTTATTTATCCTCCTTTCTCTCTTTCTTATCTCTTTTCCCTCCTTCCACACGGGTGTCCCCTACGCAGTGACCCAGCCTCCATTTCTTCTCCCCTACCTAGCGCGCCCCACTTTTCTCCTCGCGTACCAGCAGCAGCCCCGTCGCCCTTCCGCTACAGCAGCCCGTCGCTCGCCGGTCACCCTCCTTGGCCGCTGCTGCCCGACGCCTCAGCCCTGCACCGCACCCTGCTTCGACACGCCCCCTACTCCCCAGCCGCACGCCGGCAGCCCGCATAGCTTGCCTCCCCAGCATCCCAGCCTCGGCACCTGCAGCATGCCGCTCCGCCAGCGGCCCTCCCTGCTTGCTCGGCTCCCCGACTGGCTCGCCCTCCTACCTTGCGCAACACCACCCCCAGGCCCTGGCTCCTCCCTCAGCCTCCCTGCATGCGTGCCCCTCATACCGTAGCAGCCTCCCACGCACCAGCACCTCTGCCCGAGTCCTCCGCCAGGCCTTCGTGATCCAGCGCCTGGCCAGGCCTCTGCCAGCCCCTTCCCCATCCTGCCCAGCTGGATCCCTTCATGATTTCCCCCCTCCTGTAGTGCGCCTTCAACACCTCTGCCAACACCTCTCCACCGCACCTCTGCAGCACCTAGCCACCCATGTCTGCGGCCATCTCCTGCTTCCACCGCACAGCGGCCGGGCATGTGACCCGGAACCCTCTCTTGCTCCTGGCGCTGCACATCGTCCTCCCTGCTCACCTTCTACCCGCTATCCCTCCTACAGATCGTGATCCAGCTCCTGGATTCTTGTATGCGGCTCCCAACCACCTCAGCTCTCTATCCGGCTCATCCTCCCTACTCTCAGTCCGCATCGCCAGCCGCACCTCGCCCTAGCCGCGTGCCAGCAGCCTTCCATCCCTCTTGTTCGGCCTCCGCGCTTGCATCTTGCCTCCTCCGCCTGCCGACCTCACCCCTGTTGTGATCCAGCTTCACAACACCCCTTCCCCGTCACTGTTCTGCGCCGCGAGCCCCCTTGTCTAGTCCTTCTCCAGATCCGTCGCCCAGCCTCCCTGTTGCTGACGCCTACAGCATCGCTTTCCTTTTCCGCCTCGCCTGCGTCTCGGCTGCCCGTCACCCTACACCCTGCACCCCACGTCCCCACACAGCAGCCCACGCGTAGTCCCCCGCTACCCCACTCCGGATCTGCCTCCCTCTATAGCATCTTGCCGTCTCGGCCTCTCCTGCTTCCTGCACAGCAGCGCCAGACCCGGCTCACCATCCTCGCTCACTTCCTCCTGCAAGGCCTCCTATAGCCCACCTCCTATGCACTTCCTGTTTTCCCCCTCCGCTGCACATAATAGCCCACCTCAGCCCCCCTGATGCCTGACGGTGCACGCCTCTTCCCCTGCTTCTGCATCCTGCTCACCCGCTCCCCATCCCCTTAATGCGCTCGAGCAGCCTGCTGATGACCTGCCTTCCTTGCACCCTTCCCATCACCTGCCTCACATTGCTACTGTCTGGCGGCCCTCGCCGCACCCCCCTGGTCGGACCGCGTCCAGCTGCGCGCCTTCTTTTGTTTCGGCGCGACGCCCTCCGGCGGTTGGTTTCCTGTCACGATCCTCCCCATTGGCACCCCTATTATTTTATGCCCGTTTGATATTTATATTTGATATACATATATATATGTCTTGGTTTGATTAGAGTTTTTATTAATTAATTTTTATTTGGGTCAGTTTGACCTTTTAGGACCCGTGCGGGGTGTTTCCGAGTGAGCGCCATCGTCGCGCCTGTTTCCGAGTGAGCGTCGTCATCGCGCCTTGGTCTTGAGGTAGGTCCCCCACTACACTCACTTTTAAATTTATAATTTATTAATTGCTTGATGTTTTATTAATTTTAATAAATAGAAAATAATATAAGATAATTAATTTTTAAATGACTATTTGGTGTAAAAAATAGCCGTTTATTTTATACCGAACTCCTGAAATATTTTCTTGGCGAGAAGACACCCAGTAGTGAAAGAATGCCAGTTTGGCCTTTAAACATAATTTACGGAATTTCAAATGTGGTTCTAGTTTTAAAGATAAATTATTTCTTCTAAACAAGTGTTTCGAGTTTTCTTGAGAAATGAGGTTTTTCTTTAAAATTGGTGAAGGTCTGTTTGGGACTTTAATAAAATAAATTATTTTGGAAAACCCACTCAGGGGTGACTTTTGGTGTGTGTTGATTGTGTGAGCTGTATGTGATGTTTGTGCATCGTGACTGTTTGATTTACATTGTGGACGCACCCTTGTGTATTGCATGTGTTGACATGGGAACCTGGCATAGTGAGTGAATCTTCTGAGAACGATTGTTGCACTAGTTTAGATTACGCACTGGCTAGTGGCCCCATAGCAGGGGAATACTGAGTTATTACTGCTATGGGGATTGGGCCCCTCAGTTAGGCCATGCAGGGATATGCCGGGCGTTAGGGCGTTATGACGTCATCGAGTTAGGGCATGCCTTCAGGATGAGTTAGATGTATAGTACGTTCTGGATTTTTCACGATCTCCTAGGTTCGACCCATGTTTCCTTTAGTGTGTGTTTGTGTGTGGTGGATGATCGAGAGGTCTAGTTCGGTTTCTGGCCTATGTGCGCCACTTTTCCCATTGCCCTTGGTGTGTGTTGTGTGCTATGTGTGGTTTTCCTTTGGTTAATGACTGAAGTATAGATTTCTAAATTGTTCATAGAAAAATGTTTTAAAAATGAAATGTATCTATTCCTTTTAAACATTAAATTTGTTTTTAAATTAAAAAGGCCAATGGACTGATACTTGTTTTAGAAATGGAAGTGCGTGTGTATGAAAACCAATATTTTGTATATTTAGTTCAAACCTATAATTGGTAAATTTCTTTATTTAAAGGTAGTGCATTGGGAATAGATATCGGGCTAGCCTACTGAGTTTTAATACTCACGCCTATAGTTCTTTTATGTTTTTAGTGTTTTTGCAGGCTACAGCTTGGGTGCGTTCACCTTGGGCGATATTTGGTCGTGAGTTGGAGAGTGACCCGCGAGGTCACACGGAGATATTGGTTGTCCATTTTGGTTAGTTTTATTTTCTTTTCTTCTTATTTAGTTACTTCACTTTGTTTATTTATTTTGCGCTGCTCTGTTTATTTTCTGTTGCTTTAATTATTTATTTTTATTGGGCGAAATCATTCCCACTTTCTCTATGTTGATGCTCTGGCGCTTGTCGCCAGCCCGGGAGGATCGGGAACGCCTCTCGGGTCATGTCGCGGACTGGCTCGGGTGACCGGTTCAGGGTTGACCCGGGTTGGTTCGTGACATTATAAATAATGTTTAGAGAATTTATATTACTCTGTATATGAATAAGATACATCCCATCCATAATAAATATGACTCACATAACAAAGAATATAATGGAAAATGAATCTATTAACACCCGAAACGACGATAATACTAAGATATTATTAACAAAGCAATATATAAAGATCATATATGATATCATATTAATTTATATTATTCCTTTATAATTTAATAACAATTATTTCACCATTATACAGTAGTTTAACCTACCCTCGACCAAGGTAAAGTACAAAGTAAGGGGTTTCTTATCTCACTTTTAATTTCGTGACATTTCCATTGTTCACCACTTATTTATTGCATGTAGTGTTTGTACTGCCCCATGATTGTATTATTTATATAATATAATTTATTTTATTGTTATTTACATCATCATTGTATGATCATTCTTTCATGGGTTTTATGTTTCATAAGTTACCAAATCGATAAGGGAATTTCAAATTTCAATTTCCCCTCATTCATCTTTATGAATACTTCATTGATTATTTTACTCCAAGATTATGTGTGGAATAACTATTCATTTACTTATGTCATAATCTTCACTCCCCTTTGTGTGGATATACTTTTGATACACATAATCACTCCATTGATAAATTCTCGAGTCATTGATATGATCTTGATAAAGGTAATCTTAACTCAATTTCCATTTACTGGGTTAATCATCCAAGTCATTGGTGTTGTTTAGACAAGAATATGTGTGAATGTCCTCTAATTTATTTACACTGAATATCCAATCATATTAAGTGTATTTATATTTTTCACACATAATTATGTCATTGGTTTATCCTTAACCTAAGGATACAGTCTTTTTAAGGGACTTTATCTCAATTTACATTCCATTGAGACTTCACTGTTGTTATACACCAATTCACTTTTATATGTTGTATATAATGTACTTTGACATAGTATATCATGAATACATTTATTCTCATTATATTATAATGTTTGGATTACCTCAATTATTTGTATTCAAGTGTCTCTCTTTTGGTTAGGAACTCTAACTAGAATATCACTTTAAATGTATTAAATATTTATTATTCTAAATCTTTCTCATTAATGTCCATGTTTTAAAAATGGTTTTAAGGATTTATTTATATGGAAATTAAAATTTTAAAATTAAAATTACTTTTAAAAGTTTCAAAGTGGTATGGGACACTTTGATTAAAAAATCTATTTTTAAACGGCTTCTTGACAAATAGTGTGACTTTTAAATGTTTTCAAGAAAAAGGGAGATATTTCTCTCAAATAGTTTTGATGATTGTTTTCATCTATGTCGATATCCTTCATTATTCTCTATTTAGGTTAATCTATTACAATAAAATATTCCATATTGTATTGAATGAGTTTTATTTTACTATGGATCTGTTATTTTATACCATTCATGGTTTGTGGATAAAGTATTGACATTTTGTTTTCTAGTTTTAATACGAATGTTTATGTTATGTTTCAAACTTTTCATATGAGGAATACATTGGACTTAGTAAGTGACAGGTGGAGCCTGCTGTAGCTCCTCGATGCATCGGTAGGTCTCATGAGACAAACTAGTTTTTTGGCACAAGGTCTTGATAAAATTTTTATTTGTAGCCTTGGCACAAGGCCTTAACTATGTGGTTATGATGTCCGGAATTATGCATTCCATCATTATGAGATTAGATATTGATATTTCATGTGGTTATTCAACTAGTAGAATACTCATGACTATGTTTTATTATGGAATTATTTACTCATCTCATATTCCTTCCATAAAGTGTTCAAGTTTATTATTTGTAAAGGCATAAGTTTTCAATTATTCACCATGCCTAATGTTTATGTTACCTTTTGTTGTATTACTTACTCTTACTGATCATTTGAGCTCACCCCTTTCTCATGTTTCATTTTCCCTGGATGTGAAGAAGTATTTTATGAATGACCTGTAGGGATAGTATGAGGGGATATGAAGACAAGATTTTGTTGTAGTTTTTTTACTTTATGATGTAATGTAAGACTTATGAATATATATATTGTTTCCAATGCTACTAAACTAATCGGTCTTTTGAGACTTGATCTTTTATGATCATGTCAATGATACGTAATAATGCACCGACTCTGGGTAACTGGGGTCGGGGAATTACAGGAAGGGTGATCCCTATTGTAGCTCTATAATTCATTAGGTACTATGGAGATGAAATTTGACTATATAATTACAATATTTGTAAGGATAAATTTTTGAGTGATATAGTAATGATATCCCAAATCACGAACATGATTTTTCCGTTCCTTTTAATGAGTTTTTTAAGAAATTTTTTTAATGGGTTTTCATGTTTTCACTAGACTAATGATTTACTTTTTTATGTCCCTTCATGACACTTTTTTTCTCATCCCAATTTTGAAAATATTTTTCATAGGACTTAATTGGGAGTAGAGACAACGATGAGATCAAGGGGATAATTGTGAATATTGTTCATAAATATAAATCAATATTTTCTTTTAAATTAATTTGTTTAGTGAAAAAAATGTATACACAGAATAAGTGTCCAATTGTAATGTATATGTCTAATTTGTTAAATATTTTCATAATTCTCTAAAACTTTAAGATGAAAAGATCCAAAAATGTGAATTCCAGTTTGAAAATCACTAGAATATGTAATTTTTAAGGATCAGAACATACAGTTGGTATCAAAGGAGGGTTTAGAAAATGATGAATATAAGTATATGTTCTTAAGAGTTAGGGATATCTTCCTGGGTTTATAATTTTAAGGTCAATCATAAGATCCATGTATTAGAAAACCATTTTGAGGATTTATGTTATAAAATTTTAAGGAGACTAATACTATTTTTGGAGACCTTCATTTTTGAAGTAGATATGAATTATTGAATTATGGGATGAGAAATTAATTTTATGAGATAACATTTGGGGTTGAAACATGTTATGGTTATTTTTGAGGAATTTATAATATTTTTGAAATGTTATAATAATTATAGAGTTTTATAAAAAGGACAAACTACAGGATGTGTGACAACCCGGTGCATTCAGAAAAGATGTGAGAATTGAACCCACAACCGAAGGGTGATAAGGGTGCACCACCTACCATTGGCCTACGTGAAGTCCCAATTAGTATTACTTTTTATTTTTAATTAAATGTGTTTATTAATTAAGAATGATTTTATTTTTTGAAACATATTTGTTTTCTAATAGATAACACTATAGTTGGAAAAAATATTTGGAGATTAAGTGATTAATGTTAATTCAGAATATATTCACTATTTTTGGAACCCATTATGATCAAGGAAAAACAATACTACTGGATTTTATTTGATAAGAAAAGGATGAATTATATTTTGGAAGAATATATGATTTTATGGTGAAATTATAATTATTTAGGTTATTTAGGGAGATAATTAGTATATCATGGAGAGTATGTGACTCAAAAAACTACATTTTTGGTATGAGACATTGAGAGTGAATGATGTTATTTAGAGATAAATTTTAAAATTTATCTTGGATTTCTATGTTATCAAATTGTTATGAATTTTTTGTTTCAGTCATAGTTAGGATTATCTTGAGGAATTTAAAGGGTAATTATTTTTTGAATGGTCTATGTTGATATTTGAGTATTACTGTTGAATTTTGGAGATTTAAGTAGTTTTTTTCTTATAAGGTTATACATTTTTGGGGAATTATCATATATTTTAATAAACATTTTGATTGTGGTTAATGTTTAAATAAAATAGAAATATATATTTAATCTTTAATTGATTATGTGATTCAATAAAAGTTCGTTTAAGTTCTATTTACATAAATAAATCATATTGACTAATCATCATTTGGAGAAAAATATGGGTTTGTGGTGGATACTGATTAAGGGATGAAACTATGCTTTTCAAGTAAGTATGATTCATTATGTTCTTATTCCATATTATAAAATAACTCTTCAACACTATGAAAATGATCTTAAAACAAAAACATTATGTATTTAATTTTCTTATTAAGAAATTAATGACCTTTTAACGCATCATATATTTATGGTTTTTTTGAATGTTTACATTATCATAACCATGTTCTATTTCACTCTCCCTCATAACTTGATAGTTATATTTTCTTCAATGTCCATATTTTCTTACATGGATTCCCAGTAGGTATTATCTCATGTGACCTTCTCACTTCCATTTCTTTATACTGAAGTTGAAGTTGTATTGATCCTTTTTTTCATATGTGGGATTTCAATAAAGGTATTTTGAAAAGTAAAACCATTATTATTGAGACATAATTAAAAATTTATAGGAAAAAATTTCCAAAGGGGTGGGGGAGAAGGTAATACCCACAGTATTTTAAAAATAAATTCTAACATACATGATATTCCACATTGAGTATAAACAAATACTAAATAGTATTATTTAAATATTGTTATTGTAGAATACCCATTAGATTGGAGGGTATAAATAATATTAAATAAATTATGAAACTATTTTTTACAAATTTATAGATGTTTATTTCTCTGGTTACTAATTAATTATAATGGAAAATTAAACAGTCTTAACAATAATAGGAAATCATTTTCCAAAAAACTATTTAAATGTGAAGAAGTGTTTTTATAAAATAATAAAATCATTATTGTTTGATTATTTTAATAATAATATATATATATATATAATATATTAATCTAAATCTTAAAATTCACCTTATTTTTTTTATAGACAATATATAATAAAAATACAATTTTACATATAAAATAAGTATTTTTCAAAAAATCAATTTCTCCGCCTTTTAATGAACCACTTATTTTAAATATAGTTTTGAAGATTTTATTAATTATATTTGAAAAAATAAAATTATCATTTGAAATAATAATATAAAAATTTACACTATTTGAATGTTTGGTATTTATTTGATAAGTTTCATGTTTTGATGAATAGTAAAAAATATTACATTTTTAATTGAAAATAAGGTTTTTATCTAAATAATTTATAATGTTAAATTATAATATTAATTGGTTTTAAAGTATAATTAGATAAGTTATATATCATTTAATATAATTATTTTAATTCTAATAGGTTTCACATTGAATTTCGATATAAAAACATTTCAATCTTTTTAATGTTTTTACTTTAGAAACATGTTTTCTCGATCCGTCAACGAGATTAATTTTTAATTAATTTCTGAAAAATATTTTGTTTTGCATTTGGAAAAATGGATTAAATATTTATAATAAAATGGTTCAAATTTAGTATATAATTTATAATTATATTTGGAAAAAATATGAATAATAACTTAGATAATTTTTATTACCACAGTTAAGGGTAAATCAGGTAATTATGGGTAAAAACATGATTATAAATATTATAAAATTACCCAAACATGTATAATAATAATATTAGATGAATTTTTTATTCCTTAAGAATTAATTTATTAATTACGATACCATTTATTTTATTTTATATGATAATATAACCTTTATAATATTATATTCAAAGGAATGTCAATTTTTCCATACTTTTATTTTTATCAAGATATATATTTTTAAGATTGGGTTTTATAAAGGTTGTGTTAATCTATAAATAGTATTTATAGATATAAAATTTTTAAATACATCATGGAAATTTATTATTAATCTTTATTGATAAAATAATAAACTTAAATAATGGAACAATGATGATGTAGTAATTGTTTAATTAATGGAAGAATCAAATTAAAGTTATTAAAAATATTAAAATAAATATAATTTAACATAATTAATTTCATAAAAGAAATTAATGGATGAATTTGACATTTTAGTGATGACTTATAATACATTGTTCTAGGATATCATGTTTTTATGATATTTTTAAAAATTCAAATGATGAATAGTGTCAAAATTGACATTAATGATATTTTAAAATAAATAATATTTTGTTAAATGATATAAAATTAATAAAAATATAAAATTCAACTAAATAATTGGGATGTGTCTAAAAATTTCCTCAATTACTCATTTATTTGTCTTTTATCATTTTATAGAAATTATATTAACCCTTAAAATGTAAATTACATGATATCATAGTATGAATTAAAAATTTTAAATAAGGGATAAAGTTTAAAGATATGGAATAAAAATTGTCAAAAATTATCTATTTTTATTTGATGAATATTTTTAGATCCAAAATATTCCTATCATAGAAATAATTTTATCTGGATCTATTTGGATTTTTAAATTAATTTATATTAATTTAGTATTTATATGATTTCCAAGAGTTCCCCTTCCCTCTCTTATAAAAGGGAAAATCTTATTCTCTATTCCTCACCTTTAAAAACCTATTTTTTTAGATTATCTCATCCCAAATACATTATTATAATCCCTAACTACATTATAGATCTATTAATTTAGGAAAATAAATCACTATATAGGTGTTAAGGTGTTAATCAAAGACATCATCGGAAGAAGAGGTATCGTTTTTAATTAATTGTTTCTATTTTATTTATTCTTCCACTTCCTTAAAATATTCATAAACAAGGTTTAAATAATAACTATAGTATCAAAAATATACTAATATTTTTTTATGTTCATATCATCACCTAAATATTTATCTACTCCTATAAATTGGGAAAATAATTAATCGTTTGTGTGTACGGTGGACAACCACATCACGAACCGATATAACTCATTATCCATCACCATCACTATAGAGTCTTTACTATGATGAAATTAATGTTTATATATTTTTTTAATTTCATATTTATATTTATTAAATGAATACTAAATCATTTATATTATTACCTCTCCATTAACATAAAAAATTATAACGTTGTTCGTGTGTATGTGTGAACTATCACATCTACGAAGTGATGTGACTCATTTTTATCACCACATAATATGAATGATATATATAAATATATTAAAATTATTAAAATTATATTAATGATATTAAGATCATTCGGTAAGATAAAATAATATTTACCTTCTTTCCATCAAATAAACATAGAATTGTTACTCATGTGTACGTACTGCCTATCGTCTCCATGATTACAAATTAGATTATCTTTCATGGCCATACTTAATGGTTTTATTTAATGTATAATTGATTAATAAAAATGAAAATAATTTCATGATTATTAATCTTTAGTTGATAGAATTATGTCCACTTTTACCATTGACATCATAATAAATTAATTTTCAACTCAAGTACTGAATATCGTTAGAATGTTTAACGTGAACTTAAATTATTATATAATTGTTATAAAATTATATTAAGTGATATAAATGGAATAATTAAAATTAAAAAGGTTATAAAGTCAGTATATAATTAACCTATTTTTATTATTTACGTATATAAATATTATACATGATGATTCGGACTCAAGGCAAGGTACTTTTTAACTAAATAAACCTTATTTTATTTGTTTTAATGATTTATTTTATAGATATTTAAAATAACTTTTATAAATGTATTATGATGTAAATGAATATTTAAAAATGGTTATTTTAGAATTTATATAATTTTTTTTACAAAAAATTAATATTTTTAAGGTTTTATGTAAAGGACATTCTTTTAAAAAATCATATTTTAAAGATTCTCTTTCAGTTCTTTTTACAAAGGTAAAAAGACATTTTTTTAACATATATGAAATAAAAAAAATCCCAATTACATGAAAATTTAATGCTTTAATTTTACCACTATAAGTTTTTATAGTTCATTCCAAAGGAAATGGTTTCATAAATATGTGCACGATTTTTATACATTAAAAATTATTTTTACAAAAAAAGGTATTTGATATTTGAAAGTGTTGTACACATGGGTTTAAAAGAGTTTTCAAGAGTTTAAGGTCATCCTTACACTTGGATATTTAATGGTTCTTGAACCTTCATATACTTCAGAAACACTAGAATATTTAATTGGTTTACTTTATAAGAGTTTCTCCTAATTATTTAAAACTATAAATTGAAAATATCCTCAAATGTGAATTATAGTTCAGAAACAGTAGAATATTTAATGTTTAAGGCCATTTCCTTACAATTATACCACTCATAGAACTCATTATCTATCCAATAAATCATCAAGAGTATGTTCTTATGTAAGATTCATATGTATGTCCATCTCACTCATCACCATAAGGCCTAATCTTCTCATTCTTTCCCATCTATCCCTAAGGAAACCAAAATGGTGATCCAACACTCATCCTATATCCCAAGACCTACCTAAGGTATATCATGATCTCAACCAACAAATTTTCACCTTATATTCAAATCCTTCAAGAAATAAAAAATTACCTACATGGATGAGGATCACTTACTCTGTCTATAGGAGTCTCAATTACATCCTATATATTTCTCTTCGAATGCCTTAGTCCATATCCCATTAATTGGTCCCACAAATTAATTTAGGTATTCACACTCACATATATAGTTGTACACGGTTTTGTGTTAATGGGACCACCAACCTTAAACATGGAGTTACCATCCTCATCACACCCCATTGATCATCATCCAAACTCATCCATGGCTCATCCCAACTCGTATCCTCACTTGAGATCCTATCTAAAGCCTCAAAACATAAATAATTAATTATATAAATTTATAATTTATTATTTAATTTAAATCATAGATTATTAATATTAGAAAATCTCATTGAGAAATGTTGCATAAAAACATGAAAATGATTTTTTTCATCCTTCGAGGATCTCCTCTATCCAAACCAAAAAAAATCTTAATCATCACAGCTCAATTCAACCATGATATAAAGGAATCAGCACCAAACCATGTATAAAATCCATCTAAATTAGAGGTAATTAACGGTAAGGAAAAGAAAAGGAAATTGGTTTAATTACTCACCTAAAATCACAATCTAAAGTGCCAAAGAATCTACCACAACAAGGGGGAAGGAAAACGGTAATAATATGGGTAGGGTCTATAAAAAATGATCATCCCCATGTCAAAAATCAACATAAATGTTTTAGGGGGATGAATATAAAAAGATAGGTCTACCCATATTAAAATCATGGAAAAGTCTGAGTCACAACAAAAACGTATTAGAATATAGTGTTACCACCCCCTACAAAGGTAGATGGATAGATACCCCTAATAACTTCTATTATAGAACAACCAATATTGGTTATCATTATACTGAACTTAGTCAGAGGACTTGACCCATGTCCAAACAAAATCTTAGCACAACCCCTCACGAGTGTGGCTCAATGATCCCAAATTAGAATTGGTCTAATAATTGATGGCACAACCTTATATCTATCAAATTTTTAGCCTCCATTACCACACCATTACACATATTCCTTGGAAGGACTCTATGTTGAGATCTAAAGGGTCATGAAACATCTTCACCATCTCGAAACTATCATAGTGAACCCCCTATGGGAAATTGTGTAATGGGTCTCATGTATCAAAATCTTGCTATAGAGATGCCATATACCTTCTATGGAGAAATCTCCATCACCCAAATCAAATTTTGGGGATAAAACATGATCCAAATAAAATATGTTAATGAAATCACAACCCAAAAATCCAGATATGAATGCTAATTCTCTAACAAACCTCTACTATATGACCAAAAATTCAATTTTCCCATCGAAATAATGACCCATAATTTTTTGTGTCACTATATCTACACTGTGTGTAAACTAATAATTATTAAAATCATTATTTTAAATAAGGATGGTATATTTTTTCAATATATTGAAATATTTTGGAAAATAAGTGATCCCAAGCTCTTATTTTAACATGATAGAGGTCTTTCTTCTTTGGAAACCTCCATGGAATTGAGTTTGGAAACACCTTTTATCTTGGCATGTTATAAATACTTTTCTTAAGAAAATTTTCAATTTGATAATTTTAATTATAGTTCATGAAACCTCATATTGATTATATTTTTCTCAAATTTTTCTAACTTTAACCAATATTCATAACCCTCTTAGATATTCTAAAAATTCATCTCAAAATATTTATGCATATTGGAATTCTCTTATAATTAATTTATTAGATATGCTATTCTATTTTCGTTGATCACCAAATTGGAATTATTAATATATAATGAATTTTTTTATCTTACAATGTATATAAATTTACTGGAAGACCATTCAAGGATTTATCTTTCACTTGAGTTGTTCTGAGAAATTCCATCCAAGTTTTGGATTATCTCCCTTCAAGATACATCATTGTTGTAATTTTGTTATCTACTGACATTGTAATATTTTTACACAAAAATTAATTTTTTGTGAATTACCTTTCCTTCTAATCTAATTCTTCATCAAGGTGATTTAACTCATACTATATTTATTTTAAATAATCAAAAATAAAATTAGTTATATATTTCAATATATCTTATAAATTTTCATCTAAGAAGGAACATGAATAATCATATGATTTATCATATAATTCTTTAAAGGTATGATCTTCCCCACCTATACCTTGTTATTCAAATGGTATATCTTGACATAAATGATTAGTTACATATTATTCATATGAATAAATTTACACTTCTCTGGTAGATGTGTTTTCCATTTCATTGGTAGTTGATTTATCCATTATTTCTTCTTCTATGTGTGATCTGTCGTGGTTAGGAATATAGTTTATAGAAATTGATGTCTCTTAATCATTATATAATATATTGTTTTTCATTTTTTCCAGATTTTTATTTATTTTACTATTTTGATTCTTAAAATATTTTTAATTCTTATTATCAAAATATATATCTTTTCTAATTGAACACATAATAATCAATTTAGAAAGAGAAAACCAAAAAAGAAAATATTTAATTCATGAGAATCTAAAAACTGGTTGAATTGTATCTCTGATACAAATTCCCCCCCCCCACCAATAATGGTGCACTATATAGAGATGGGGAGGTGAGGTTGGGTGGTTGGATCAGTGTTGTATCCTTTTTTATTAAACCACCTCCTAATTTACACCTATAATTATTCGATAATGGATCTCACTCTATAAAAATCTCACACAGTTTTCATAGATGCAATGATAATTATGAATCCCAATAATAAGGTATATTTGTATTTGATAATATCATTCACTAAAATTGTGGATGACTAAGTCCTTGGTGTATAGTGGTTTTTATCCCCCACACCAACCTCTTCTATTTTATTATCATGTTAAAGCCCAGACAAGGATATATCCTCAAACCTTCTATCCTAGAATGAACGAGGTTACACACAAACACCAAAATACATTTTCAAGAAAATATCACTAACTGGATATTTCTCTACTATTTTTGTATGTTGATAACCTCTCATTAAATTTTGATAAATAGGTAAGAAATGTTTTTCTCTTGAAAAGAATGTTATGGTATAATTTTCAGTATGCAGTAATCAATAAGAGATTTCCTCTACCAAAAAATAATTACATGGTTGTCTCCCAATTATTTTTACATTATGATATAAATGAATCAAAGTTTGGTATTCTCATGGTTTATTGATTCATGGGTTATAGAGTAGTATTAGTATCATCTTCTCTCTTTTCTATTCATAATCTTATTCAATGAACAAGATTTAGTTTTTCACAAAAATGTTATACATTTATTTTCTTGAACATAAATGTTCTATTTAATGTCAATAACACTAAATCTATCTCTATGATACATATCCCATTATTATTATGATATATTTATTCATAAAACCAAATACATATCTCAACATTAAATTATACAAAATTTATAGTCATTATTCTAGCTTGTTAAAGATATTTTTTTCTAAAATTAAATATATAGGAAACTAGATGTGATACATCCATGATTTCCTCATTGTTAATAGACTATTAAATATTTACACACAACTATAAAATAATATTCAATAATACTAACAAAATTCATCTTTATTATCCCATAAATCTTAGTTTTTCCCTCATGATATCCATTAATTATCCTTAAATCTTCTAATTTACTTTGTCTTGAATCATAGATCTAGACATTATCATGATATTTGTTTCTTAAAGATCATTAGAGTATCATTAACATTAAATCCTCCTTCAAAACATTTCATTCCATATATATATATAGTTTTTTTAATTAGGTAGACCTTTACTTACCATCATGGTTACTCTTAAATATACCTTAATGTAAAGGTATTTTTTACCATTATATGTCTTAGTATAGTTCCATAATTTTCCAAATTGACAATCTATAACACAAATAGACTTTTATATATGCATAAATGAATCCAACACATGATTCAAAATACTATTTCATAACTCTTTGTAAATTTGGATCAATTATTATGTTTTTAAAGAGAAATATTGAATATCACCTTCAATATGGAATTGAATCTTATGTATCAAATGGAAAATATTATCGAACCTTATGTAAATTCTAGAAAATTTAATAGGACTTTAAGTATAATATGGAAGCTCTTATGTATTTCATGAAAATTATTCGAGACCCTTTTGTACTCTTTAGAGATCAAGATGAACCCTTACATATCATATATATAGTGACCCGACCTGAGATAGCCTTGATCTAGTGTATTATACTAAATACATTGGAATGATTACAAACAATCAAGATCCAAAGGATTGATAAGTTTTGTAGTCTTGTTAAACTAAATAAATAAATGAGTCTTGTATTACAAATGATTACACTACATACAAAATATTGTTTTTTATTATTTCTATATAAATAACTCCAAGGATAACCCTTATCCATCTAATAAATATTTGTGTATAATTCATAGCATAGTTATTAGAATACCATGGAAAAAAATTTAATAAGGTTGAGTTCAAATTATTAGTAAGGGATAAATATTGTGGAATTAATAATGAATCAAATAGAATAGTCAATATGGCAAGGTAAATAGCCAAAACACACATTCCACATAATCAATAACTAAATGGAAGTGCATAAACAATATAGAAAGGTAAATTTCTAAAAAAACCCTGAAATAAAAAAACTAAATTGAATTGGGTAAAAATATGGAAAGGTAATGACTATAAATACATGAGATTCAAATAACTGGATAAAGAAAAATAAATATTGAAAGTTTTGAAACTAAAACACATTCCATTTAATCAATGAATTGAAATGAAATGTAACCATAGATATGTGACACAAAATATAATGGATGAATAACAGTTGAATATAAATGAGGGAAATGCTTTCTTAATAGATGTCATGTCTAAGGAACATAAGGACCTATACTGTCAATATCTATCTATTGCACAGTTTAAAACTATAGATCTATCATCCGTGTAATTTGAGAAACAAATTTTTCTCATTAGAACCTATCAATGCATCGATGAGCAATATAAAGTATGAGCTCTACCTGCAATATCTTGTGAGAATAATTCCACATATTGAATAATAAAAATAAATTATATTCCTTATCAAATAACTGTATTGAATGAGAAATACATATTTATCAATATTTCCTCAACTAATAAAATAACCATCAAAGTAAACACTATATGAAAAATGGTATATGGTTTTGGAAATACTAATATCAATTGTTTGATAAATAGATATTCAATTAAATTTCAAATGAAAACTGATTATAACGATTTTATTGATTCAATAATATTCTAACAATCACAAAAGGAAGTGACATTTCAAAGATAATAATTAAGAATATTCTTGAGGAGAAAAATATTTAAACACTCTAAAGTGTCCATTAAAAATTTTAAACATTAAATAATATTCCCTATAATTTTATAAAATTTAATTAAACTTATAATATCATGATCATAAGGGTATTCATGATATAACATGAAAAATGAAGTATATATTTTTAATAAAATTGAATTAGTGAAAAATAACAAATAAGCCTCAACAAAATGTAAATTGAGACAAAATTAAAATACATGTTAATAGAATGAAAAAAAATAATACTTGATAAAGGACATTAATAGATAGAGGAGATAAAAATGAAAAGTTTTATTGAACAATTATCCAATAATTTCCTCTAATGGAAATTCATGTACTAATAATCTAGAATAAAATGAAAATGTGAAATAAACCCTTGAAAAGGATATAACATCGAAGTAAAAAAATAAATGAATGAGTATATTATGTGTATCAAATGTAAATGAAAATAAGGTAAGTGTAAATACAAAAATATTTAATAAGATTTTATTACAAAAATAATCTTAAAATACTAACGACAACGAGGAATTAATATAACTCATTGAAAATAAATTGAGTTATAAAATTCTATTCAACTTGGTAACTTTAAACTCAAATTACCTTAAAATAAATACTTAAAATTGAAACTAAAAATACAATGAAGTAATTTTTTTCAAGATATTACATTTCAATTTGGTAGTACATGCACCATATATAAGTAATTTGGTGCCCCATATTTGGTATTACTCACGGAATGAAAATGATACAAGAATCCCTTACATTAAATTTAATTTTTGTTGTGTGGTGTTTATACTCCTATATATTGGTTTAAAATGTATTAATAACTTATAAAAGAACTGTAATCATGTTTATAATACCATATATTAACTTATTGTAATGTCTCATTACCTGTTTGTTAACAAACTTTCCTTAATTAAACTATATCAGGTGATAATTTCCCAACTCATTGAGTATATTTTAACATGTTATTTGTTGTTCTTCTCAAATTTGGCATGGTTTCATTATCTAAAGAATGAAAACCATGATTTTATTTTCATATATATCCAGTATATATATGTATATATAATAATATAAAATGTTTTGGAGATAAGAAATGAAATGCACCATTTATGGAGACAGTAGTCCGTACGTATGCATGAATGATACTTTCTTTTCTTTGTCATATTAATAGGGTAAAGATTAAATGATAAGTATGTTATTTTAATTTCATAATAATATATATATTACATAGTTTTTACATAGTTTTTTTAAATTTATCTGTAATATGCTACATGTATAGAATGAACAAATCACATCGCTTTGAGGGGGTGTAGTCTTCACTTCCACAAACGATGTTATCATTTTTACATAAAATGGAAAGTACAAGGATATGTATTGTAGAATAATTAATAAAGATTAAATAAATAATAAATATTGTATATAAAATATATAAATATAGTGTCCGTCATAATGTAAACCAATAGAGGTGGTGATGGAAAATTGAACAATCTTCGTTTAGAGAGTCGGTGGTCCACTAACATATAAACAAAATGTTCTTTACCCGTTAGATGGATGTGTGCGTAAGTGAAGGTATAAAATCATATTATATTTAGGATACTGGTTTTTTATATTATCATGAAACAATACGATTTGAGGGAGTGGAAAAAGAAAATAAAAGAGAGGAGTTTGAGGGAGGGTGTTAACTCTTAATCTGGTAACTCATTTTGATTTGCATCAAAATACTACCTTGTAATTCTTTCTTCTAAAAGGGAGGTTTCAATGAGGAGTGTAGGAATGTTGGGGAGATATTTTAATAGAGTTTTGTTGATCCAATGTTTCTTAAGATATGTTAGTAAATGGGAGGAAAGGGGGGCTTTTATATTGGAGGAGTGTCACATTTATAATATTTTAAAATAAAGGAAAAGAACCAGCAATTTCATTATTTCAAGTAGATTAGTAATGGTAAAAAGTCAATAAAAGGTATTATAGGGTATAAATAAGTCATTGAAATGGATTTTGGACTATTTTATAGGTCTTTTTAGGCCATATCATTATGGTTTCGTCCCTTATTAAGATTAATTTAACCTTAATTTTTTTAATTAATTTTAATTACTTTAACTAATATTTTTGATCAAAAAGTATGTTGAAATTTTTACAAATTATAAATAATGATTATTATAAATAAGTAATACATTATTTAAAATTAAAATCACATTTTTGGTAGAAATTAAATTAAAATTAATCCCGTAGACCGGACGAAAATATGTGTTTTTAACGTAAATATATCCTAAAGATTGATACATTTTTTATATTAAATTTTAAAGTAAAATTAATTAAAATGACCTAAATTAGATTAATTGATAAAAATATTATCTTATTAAACTTAAAAAATATAAAATTATAATTTAACCTTATAAATAAATTAGATGATAAAGTAGTTTTGAATTATATTTCAGTATTTGTCGGTATTCATTAAAAAATGAAATCTTGCTGAAAATTACTATAAATTCACCCTAACCTATTTTTTATTTTCCGATTTCAAATATTATATTTATTTTTACATATAATATTTATAAGAGAGTAAAATTTTGATTTTAAATGGGTTCTCCATTAAAAGGAGGTAAAAGTTCCTCAATAAAAATATAGGTTTTTATGTGTAATATTGAGTTTATTCTCATATTTTGTCTATCGAGTCTATTAGATGATTATAAAAAACATATTATTGAATATATAATATATATTTTTTCATTAATATCATTCCAAAATTGTAATTAATTTAATTTATAAAGACAAAATGACTTTGTGGTCATAAAAATATTTATATTTCCTTTATATTCAATTAGTCTATATTTTCATTTATAATTAATTGGTAAACTATTAATTCATATTATATTTTCCTAAAAAATATATTTTCATAATATATTTAATAATATTCATAACTTCTAATTTAGAGGTTAAGTTAGGTATTAAATAATAATATTTTAATAATATATTATTATTTGGTAAAACTCGATCTTACATGTAACTCAAGCCATTAATGAAACTCATTGTTGCGTCTTTCCCATGAAAACATAGTGTTTCATGATTAAATATACATAATTTATATTGAATTTATTTAAAATAATAAATATATTATAAATAATCATGAAATCATCTTCCCTTACGCGTTTGGTGTTGTGTTTCATACATTCTATCGAATACAGGGTTCTTATATTAGAATTTTTGGGGGATACATTCTCGCCACCTAAATTTAATTCTGTCCTCACAATTTGAAATTAGATAATGAAAATAAATTGATTAATATTTAATATATTTTAAATCCTACATCATGATATGGGTTTCTATGAAATCCTCTATAACTTAGAGAATGGGAAGTGAAAAGTTCACATGGACTAACATATAGAAATCTATATAACTAGGAGAACATTAGTGGAAAGTAAAAATACATACTTGGAGGGAAAATGTATATATTTATAGGGATATATTTTGTTCATCAATCACAAAAAAATTGAATGATAAATGTAATTTTAAGGGCCTAAAATCCATACATTTTTTTATCATTTAGTAGTATATCATTTCAATAGAAATTAAGGTATTAGGAAAACACAATTTTTTTATCATTTTTTCAATGTTGAGTAATTATTTTACTGCCTAAAAATACAAGGAAATATAATTTATTGATACATTTCAATTTTATAATAATAATTCCATATTTTGGTTGTGCTTTAGTAAAATTATAATTCATCCGTACCTTAAGAATTTTCTATCTAAAAATTAAATTTTATCATTAAATCACTAAAACCATTAATGGATCATAAGGCCCATAAATGAATGAAAAGTCTAATTGTATGTCCTTAACTATCTTCCAAGACCAATATGATTCATATATTAATCTTCAATCCTCAAAATTTATACTACTAGTTCATGTTTAACATTTTTTCATAAAATTGTTTAACTAAAAACAATGAAAAATTATCCAGGACATTGCATAGGTCAGTGATTGGTGTGAAACCCTTATTGTCCTTCGGTCATGGGTTCAAGACCCGCAGTCTTGCTAGATTTGATTGGTTGTCACATTACATAAATATTTTCCTCTTATAACACCAAATTAATATAATTTCTATAATAAATCTAATATATATCCTTGAAAATTAATTAAATATAATTTTTACTAAGGTTTTCAATACACCCATTTTTTTACAAAGTCTCATAATCTTATTTTACTATTAGTACGATGTCATTACTAATTATATAAACCCTAAATGTTATCAATACCTTTAAAATTATATCTATATAAATCTAAATGTATTATTAATCAAATAAACTTTCCTTTGAAACATATTCTTCTAAAATAAATCATATTCATTTGATGTTTCATGATTGTTATAGCCAAAATACCACTGGTAAAGTACTTCTACAATTTTAATTTTTGACTCCTAAAAAAACTTCAACAAAATTGGTCCTTCCTTAGTCTATGGTTCAGCTATAATATAAACCTTTTTATTTCTAAATCATGAAACCTTATATTCAATCTAAAACACCTTAGGTTTACCCTCTTTACTTTTTATCATTATCTATTGAAATTATTCATAATGGTATGTAAATAATACATGGATTATCCCAACCATATCCCTTAGGAGTTTCAAAACAGTTTCATATTAAGGCCCACTTTCGTGTACTAGGTTTCCCTAAGTCAGGATTGGAACACCTTATCATAGTTGTTACTTCTAGGTATATCTATTCCAAAACCACGTCAACTTGTAGTATCCATATATAGATGTATTTCTAAGAAGATCTAAATAATCTATAATTTAATAAAATTCTAGATTTTTAGTTAATTATTATCCTCTAGTTCTACCATAGGGTTATGTTCTCTAATCTATGTTTTCCTAAATCTAGTTCCCATGTTTGGTAATAAACTTCATCTAAGAGAAACTTTAGCAACCCGACCCCAAATAGCTCGGAGCTGGTGTATGCTACTAAATACATTACCATGATTGCAAGTAATCAAGTCCCTATAGACCTATTAGTTTAGTAGTTTATGTAAACTAGATACATTAATGATTCTTTTATTAAAAATGAATAAACTAATTATAACAAAAGTTTTTTATTCTTTATAAATAAATAAATTTGAGGATAACTCTAATCCATCTAGTAAATTCATGCATATCCTTAATATTAATCTTCTTGGATTCATGGGAAAAACATAATAAGGGTGAGATCAAATTTTCAATCAAGGATAAATATATCATCATTAATAATGAATCAATGAGAATAGTTAATATGGAAAGGTAAATAGCTGAAAAACACATGCCATGTAATTAATAATCTGAATGGAAGTGTGTAGAAAATATGGAATGGTAAATAGATAAAAAACACATTCCATGTAATAAATAAATTGAATGGAAGTGTGAAGCAATATAGAAACGTAATAACTATAAATACACACCATTCAAATAACTTGATAAGGAAAAATAAATAGGGAAAGTTATGAAACTAAAACACATTCCATTTAATCAATGAACTGAAATAAAATTTATCGAGAGATGTATCGATTAAAAATCTCATGGATGAATAATAACTGAAACTAAATGAGGGAAATTATTTCTTAATAGACATCATGTATAAAGAATATGAGGACCATTACTATCAAAAAATTTCCTTCGAACTGTTTAAAACTATATATCTATCCTTCATTTAATTTGACCAACTTATTTGTCTCATGAGAACCTTCTAATTCATATAAGATCTATATAATGTATGAGATCTACCCATCATTGTATGTAAAAATAATTAAAAAATATTTAATAATAAAAATAAATAATATTCATTATCAAATTTCTATATTGAATGATAAATACATATTGATCAATAATTCATTAATTAATAAAATAATTATCAAAGTAAAAACCATATGAAAAATGGTATAAAACATAGGCAATACAAATAACCATTAGATGAGAAAATTGATATTCAATTAAATTTACAATTAAAAGTAATTATAACAATTCTATTGATTCAAAATTAATTTAACAATTACAAATGGAAGTGATATTGCAAAGACAATCAGTATGAATATTCTTGAGGATAATGATATTTAAAAATTCCAAAGTTTATCATACCACTATGAAACATTTAAATCATAATACGTAAAATATTATGACATTAAATTAAACTTAGAATATCATGAGAAGAATTGGATTCATGATATAACATGAAAAGGTTGTATATACACCTAATAAGAGTGAATAGTTGCATAATAAAAAATAAGTCTCAACAAAATGTAAATTAAGACAAAATTACCTTACATATGAATATAAATAAAAAGTAATAATAATACTTGATAAATGTTATAATAACAAGAGGATATCAAAATTAAAGGTTTTTTTAATAATTATCCAATAATTTACTCAAATGGAAATTCGTGTACTAAAAATCTCAAATAAATTGAGATTGTGAAATAAACCCTTGAAAATGATATAACATAGAAGTAAAAAATAAATCAATTATTATATTATGTATATAAAATGTAAATACAAATAAGGTAAGTTTAAATATAATAATAGATAGTAACAAGTGATTATACACATAATCTTATAATATCAACTTCATTGAGGAAGTAATATAACTCAATGTAAATAAATTGAGTTTTGAAATTCTATTCAACTTGATAACTTTAAACTCAAATCCACATAAAATAAATATGTAAAATTTAAACTCAAAATGTTATTAATAATTATTTATTCATGATATTAAATTTCATTTCGGAATTACATACACAATATATAATAAATTAGGTGCACAACAATTAAGTATTCCTCACAGAATGAAAATGAGACAAGAATCCCTTACATTAACTTTCCTTTTTGTTTTGTGGTCTTTATACTCTTCTATAGTGAATTAAAATTTGTTATTAGATTATAGTAGAACCATCATCATATTTATAATACCATATATTATCATCTTATAATTTCTTTTTCCATGTTTGTTAACAAACTTCATTAATTTAACAATATCTGGTGTTAATTTCATAGTTCATCGAGTATGTTTTAACTTGTTATTTTTTTTCTTATAAAATTTATTATGGTTTAAAAATCTATAGAAATTAAACCATGATGTTAATATAATATATATAATTTATATATATATTTATCTTGAATGGTATATAATGTTTTGAAGAAAATAAATGCATTGTTCATGAAGATGGTAGTCCGTACACATTCATGAACGCTACTTTCATTTCTTTGACATATTAAGAGGATGAAGAGTAAATGATGAGTATGTATATTATTATTCCAGAATAATATATATTTTATATATGTTACATAGGTTTATTAAAACTATCCTCAATATATTCCATGTATAGAATGAGAGAAGCACATCATTTTGAGGGGGCAGTTGTCTGCACTTCCACAAACGATGTTATCATTTTTACATAAAGTGGAAAGTATAAAGATATGTTCAATAAAATTATTCAATAATATTAAATAAATAATAAATATTATATATAAAATATAAAAATATATTTTCCATCATAATGGCCACTGTGAGGTGGTAATTGAAAATTGAACAATCATCGTTTAGCGGGGTGGTACTCTGCCTACACGTAAATAGTATGTTTGTTACCCATTAGATTGATGTGTGTGTAAGTTCATATAGAATAATTAACCTAAAAAAATATTATATTTAGCATATCGGTGTGATTATATTATCATGGAATAATAATAATTTAGGGAGTGGAGAAAGAAAATATACATGAGGAGTTTGAAGGAGGGTGTTACCTCTTAACCGGGTAACTCATTTTGGTTTCCACAAAATACTTACTTGGATTTATTTCCACCCAAAAGGAGGCTTAAATAAGTAAGGTATATATGTTGGGGAGACATTTTTTCATATATTGGTTGAGATGATGTGGCATTATAGGCATGTTGAAGTGGGAGGAAAGGAGTCCTTTTATAATGAAGGAGGAGTGTCACTTTTAAAATATTTTAAAAGAAAGTTACCCCACAAAAGTTTTCTTTATTTCACATGGATAAAAAATGGTAAAAATTATATCCAAGTTAGTATAGTGTATAAATAAGGCCATAATATGGATTTTATACTAGTTCATAGGTCATGTTTTGGCCATAAATTTATTGTTTAGTCCCTTATTAAGCTTAATTTAACCTCAAATGTTTTATTTAAAATTAATTACTTTCACCAAATATTTTTGTCCAAAACTAATTTGAACATATTATAAATTATAAATTATTTTTATTAAAAATATGGAATCATTTTTTCTATATTCCAATATATAAGTGGCATAAATTAAATTAAAAGTAACCCCATAGACTGGATGATGATGCTGGTTTTAAAATAAAATGTTTTAAACTTTGTTGTGTTTTTATAATCAATTTAAAAGTAAAATTAAATTAAGTGACCTAAGTTGGATTAATTGATAAAAATATTATCTAATTAAACTTTAAAACAAATTAAAATAATAGTTTAACAACAAAAATAAATTATATAAAAGAGCAGTTTTGAATTAAATTTATGTATTTTTCATTATTCATTGAAAAATGAAACCTCATCAAAAAATACCAAAAATTGACCATAACCTAATTTTTATAATATTATTTAAAATATTAAGTTTATTTCTACATATAATATTTATAAAATGGTTAGAAATTGGATTTACAATGGACTCTCCATTGAAAGGGGGTAAAAGTGCCTTAATAAAAATATAGGGTTTTATGTGTAATATTGAGTTTATTTTTACCTTATTTCTATAAAGTATATTGGATGATTTTAAAAAAAATTATTGAATTTATAAAAAAAAAATTATTTCATTAATATAATTCAATAATTGAAATTAATTTAATTTATTAATCCAAAATGTATTTGTGAGCATACAAATAATAATATTCCCTTTATATTCAATTGGTTAGTATTTTCAGTTCTGATTAATTGGTAACCTACCATTTCATTTTATATTTTTTTAAACCATATAATTTCATAATTTAGTTAATAATATAAATAACTAATAATTTAATGGCTAGGTTAAGTATTAAATAACAATATTTTAATAATATATTATTATTCTGTAAAACTCAGTCTTTCGTGTAACGAAAGCCATTAAAGAAACTCATTGTTGTGTGTTTCTCATAATAAGTTAGTGTCACATGCATATTTATACATAAATTATATTTAATTTATTTTAAATATTAAATATATTATAAATACTCGAGTCATCATCTTTCCTTACACCATTGGTGTTGCATTTCATACACGCTATCGAATACAAGGTTCTTACTTTAGAATTTTAGGGTGATACATTGTATATATATTTTTTAAATAATGCACTTGATTTAGGATTTTAGAGTAACTCTTTTTTATCCCCTATAAAACTTATACTACTTTTACATACATGTGTTTTTCTATTTTTTATGAAATCAACAAATCAAAAAACTTCATGATTTATCTCTGTCCATCTAAAATCAATTAAAACATTGTAAATAACATAAATATATCTCAAACAACTTCAAATAATTTTTTTAAATTCCAATTTTTTTGAAAACATATTCTATAAAAATATAGGTAACTTTATAACATGATAGAACTCAAATTATGTTGGTTTTATCACTTTACAATTATTGTAGCACATATTTCTGCTACAATTCAGAATCATTAACACCTCTTAAACCATGGTTGAATTCAATATAAAGTTGAATTTTTCCTAAAATTCATAATTGTTGGTTTTAAAACTATAATCTCAATATCACTTCTCACATTTTTGTCTTCTCAATCTCTATGAATTACAATAATATATGTAATTATTATTTCATTATGAGAAAATATAATATCTTTATACTCCATGTAGTATCATCCTTATCGTCTTTAACCATGTTTTATAATTTTTAATCGATAAGTAGTCTCTGATAAGTATTGAATATAACTAAAATAGTTTTCAATATATCAATGGATATCTAATAATATGGAAGAAACTAAATAATATTCATTTTTGATATAAATAATAATATCTGGTCACTTCCAAGATCTATAATGTTTCATTAATCCTCATAAAATGTATAATAATTAACATATAATGACACGTTGAGTGGGTAATTTACTCAATTGTCTCATTAAAATTCTTAATAATCTGTTCTAAAAAAAATTGATATCATTTCAATTGAATATTTTCTTATTGACAACATAATATACTTACCTATACACCCACCACACCACCTCTTTACACAAGTTTTGTCCAGTTTGGAATCCCACCACATAATTTTTTTTCCTATGGATCCCACCCTTCACAAGAAAAGAAATCATGTATTTGTGGGTATTTATGTTATTTTTATCAAGAATAACAAAATAACCCCATGCCCTAGTGGGGGACTCACATCTTTTGGGAATGATATATCCTAGGCCATCCACATGAGAGCAATTAAATATATGTCATAAATCCAATTTGAGTAAGTTATACATATGGTATCAATAATATTATAATGTGTACACTCCTAATAAACCAAAAAACATTACTATGCACTATGATTACAATATTAATGTATATTCCCTCCACACTACTTCTTTATATAGATATTTTTCTCCATGGATTCCCACCACACAATTTTTTTTCATAGGGTTTTCACCCATAAGTGGGAAAAAGCCTCATATTTATGTGAGTATTTCAGATAATATTAATAGAAACATTGATATACATTCCCTAGTGAGGGAATCACATTTTATATATATAGAATATCCTAATTCAAACATGATAGGTTTTTAAAAATCCTACATTAGATAATTTTTAGAAATCACTACACATGGTCATAGTAGACCCCACCTCTCATGTAATACTATATATCTTCTCATCATTTTTCACTGGTACTATCACATAGACTACTTCTAGAGTACCTTTATATCTATCCCCTATATCATGAGTCATTTTGTATTATGTCCCACATTATTAAATTTCATTTCATGGATATGGAATCAATATTATGGTAATTAGAAGTAGACAACCTCCTTTATGATAGGTATTGTCTCATCCAATAGTGGAGTTTTCTATATCATCTTGATCCAAATCCTACTCCCATAAATGTGTTACTGCCATCATGAAATATCATTAGTAGAGGAAGAAATATTAACAACTATGTGTATCATCATCTATGGAAATAACCTTTAAATAAGATAATTCATTCTTTTAGAGTGGATTATAGTTCTTTAGGCCATCTGATATTTTTCCTCCGGAGATGAGGTCCATTATAAAAGAATCCATTATATGTAGTGAACATACATATTTCCAATATTTCACACCAAAAAAACCAAGCTAATGAGAGAACCCCCTATACATTAATCATGAGATTCCAACCCCAACTAATGACCAGAATTGTACCATGGTGGTCTTCTTAGTTAGCCTTATATGTTAATAAAAATAACTATGCATATATCCCATAATATAAAAAATATTTCCTATATGTTCAATATTGAATATCCTATTTATCTATCAAACAATATAACAATATCTTATAAAATTACTAGTGTTATCAGATAATATTATCAACCATTATATGTGATCTCCAATAATATCATATCTTACTAGGATTCAAATCACAATACCCCCCTTGGGAGGAGAGGGGTCTCATAAAATTATAGTTGTATTATAGTTTAAATTTTAGTAGTGGAAGGAATTTTAGCTAGGACTATAGTATATATTGGTATTATATAAGGCACATTAGGAACAACGGGTATTATTGCTATTCAATTTATAGAATGGGCCTTGGTTAATATAATGGTAATCAATGCCACAAGGCTTCCATGCCATCAAATTATAATGTTCCTTTAACCCAAATGGGCCTTCAGGTCATGTAATGGCTCCCTCTAAACCATAAAAGTGTGATTAACAAGAAATAAATTAATAAATTAATTTGTGTGATTAACCATGAAATAGAACTAAGATCTAAAGACTTACCTTCAATCAGTTATGAAAACAAAGATTCTGTGAATTAATATCTATCCCAAAGGTACCTCGTAAGGTCCCATTAATCATATAATCATATATATCATCATGACTAATCTCGAAATTATTAATTCTATATGGAGAAATTATTAAATAAGTCAGAACCTAACCATATATGACTTTAAACTAGGACACTACCCATAAAACACCAAATAAATCCAAAAAATTTATAAAACCACACCCTTTTTTTACTTTATTGAAAATTAATACCACACTCATTTTTATAAAAAAAATTAAAAAATAATATCATTTCATCATTACACGCCCATGGGCCTTGACCAAAATCAAAAATAAAACCATCATTTTAAGATGAATCATTTTTTATGGAAATATAATTTCATAAATATCATTTTGGTCAAACTTTATTTTCATTGATAAAAAATATAAAAATCATACATTTCATTTTAAATATATTTTTTTAATTTCATTTAATTTTTTATTATAAAAAAAATTAGGAAAAACACATAATAACCATGATAACCATAAGATATAACACCAACATCTACTCAAATAAGATACCACAAAATTAATCATCTTGAAAAACTATATTGTACTTTGGTGACTATTAAGTTGAAAAGATTATATATATTTTATAGAGAAAAATAATGTAACAATAAAATGAATTTATTAATAATAATATCAATAAAAACCTATTATAACAATAAATAAAGAAAACTCCATCAAAGAAATAGATATAATCAATCAATAAATTCCACATACATCAATTTTGTATCTATTTGTTTATACAAACTCGTATCAACCATCCTTAATGTTCATGATCCCTTATATCATCATGATTAAAAAATTATTAATTAATATCAAAAACATAATAATATTTATAATTAGAATAAACCATAAAACACTCACCACACAATATTATAATTATAAAACTACAAATATCAGAGTACATATGAAAATTTTTATCTCCCTCCTCTATAAGAAAATATGATATTTCATATTATAGATCAGTGGTAAATTTTCCCAGAACCAAAATAAACTAATGAATAATTGAAAATATGATATAGATTCACCAAAATGGTAATAAAATCCATAAATCGAGCCATAAAGAACCTTATCCATTCACCGTAAATTAAATATATATCTTTACTAAGTGATTTTAATATTCTATAGTGAAATCAAATAATATATCTATAATATAAAAATATAAAATATAGAGGATAAAGATATATAAAGGGAATGAAAAAATTTGGTGGGGTGGGGGAGATCATTGTATATCATAGAATTAAACATAATGAAATACACCCATGTCAATGAAGGAAGAATGAGAGAAAGAGGGTGAGGAAAGGTGTGGCTACCAATCTATGATAGATCCATAGACCAAGAATCACAAGGCGGGTGAAAATATACACCTAGAAATGAACAATTATACCCCCACATTATGATGTAATTGGGAATCACAACTATCATCTTGGAAGAATACCACTCAGGGTCTAGTTGTCCATCGACTTCTTAGTGGAAATGGTAGTGGCATAGACATTACTTACTTACCCAAATTTTATAGGGATGCCATTGGGTTTCTATTAGGTTCTATATAGCCTACTAAAATCAATAAACTAAATTTATAGTATTTGGTAAAATTTATACCCATCATTTAACCTTTAAAAACACTATTCTCTACAACCCAAAGACATTAACAATGATCCACCTCATACAAAAAATCCAAAATATTTTTTGATCTTCCATATTTCACTAGACTAAAATATATCCTTTTATTTGCCTATATTACAATAAATAACATGAGTTGATATATAAAATATTAACTCCTAAATTTATGGATATTTTTTACATTGAAAATTTATTGTGTCCATTAAAGGTTATATAATGTGATATAAAATTCCTCTTTCTATATGAGATATAGTTGTGAATGAAATTAATTTTTTCCCTTGGGGGAGATATAAGTGTCAGGATTTTATAGTTGGGAGTGATATTTAAATATCTCTTAGAGTTATATAGTTATGTTATTTATATTCTAGAAAGATATAGAGATATATCTCATGTTTTGATATAAGAGTCATATGATATATCATGTACTACCATATCGATTATTCCACCTAATTATATAAAAATGATATATTGATATCATTATATGTTACTTACATGATTTATAACATTTCATAATGAATATGTACTAATTAAACAATATTTTTTTTGAGTTATTAAAATATATTACAGGTATTTTAATTTTAAGATAATTTATGAGACACATGATGTTTTTATATGAAATGATAGAGTTTTAAATGAGAGCCTATATAAAGAAAAAAAATTATGTCATCTATATATGATATTGACCAACAAATTTATCTGAATCCCAAAAAATTCATATTCCCCATTATGCATTAAAGTAAAGGTATATTTGGATAATTAATAAAATAAAAATCATTCCATGAAGTGTTATTGGCGATTCACAAAACAGATATAGACCCTTGGAGTCGTGATCTATTTTTTTTTACTTAGGGAAATTAATCAACCAGACTATAAAATGTTTCAATTTAATATAAATATATGTTCTTCATCATTATTTTATGTTATTTTTTAAAAAAATATATGTTACATATTATGGTATACATGTTTTAATGTTTTTAAATTTTTTGTTTGATATAGATTTATCCATAAAAACCCTTTGGTTATGGGATATATTTATATATAATCTATAATAATTATTATTATATCCATTTATTATTGTCCCCTTTTATATGGAGGTTCTAGAAGATATTGGAAGAAATAAGAATCTTGTAAATTTAACCTTCAATTCTATCACATACATGACTTCTTTTTAAGGTATTTTCCATGTAATTTCTAATCTTTCTTTATTTGTGGGAGTTTCCAAGTTATTTTTGGAATAATGGGTGGGTTTTTAATATTTGGTCCAAACTATCAGCCCATTTCTAGATTTTTTTAAAAAAAAAATCCTTTATAAGTCCTTTTTTTATCTTTGTTCACCCATTCCACTTCCCACTTGGCCTCCCCAGATCTATTAAAACAACCATATCCATTTGGACCCTTTAGTAACTCATAATCATGGTAGATTTAGATGATTTAATCAGTAATTTGTCAAAACCATGAGCCCATTTAAAAATAAAAGTTATAATTTATTTGTTTTATATCTCATACATTTTTTAATATTTTTCTGTCATTCCACATCTCACTCGAGACCAAAAACAATAGGTACACCCCACATGTTTGATTTTTCCTATTTGGAGCTCATCTTCCTTAGGGATTTGGGAAAACTTCATCAAGGTTTCTCAAATCTTACAGATTTGAAAAGGTAATTTTATTCTTTCACAAATCATTAATTTTTTAATCTCCCCCCCCCCCATTTTAGTCCATAGTTGACCTATTCATCCTTATTCAAACCTCCATATCAATTTTGACTGCTTGGAGACTCAACAACTATTCTATTTGGGGAGATTTATTCAATGTTTCTAATGTAAGTGAGTTTCCTTACTTGTTCCTTCCATTTTCTTATGGTTTCTTACACTTTTATTGAATCCCTAAATGTCCAGAAGTTAGTTCTTCATACCAAGGGTTTTTTTTTGAGTTACTTGGTCCAATATTGTTGTTTTAGGTTTGTTTTCACTCCCTTGTGCTACAGCGGTGGCGCAGTTGAAGTTCTGCACAACGATTTTAGGGTTTTGACATATATGGTAGGAGATTACTTGTTTAAGAATTGTAGAATGAGTTATATTTCTGGATTTATATTCTTTTTATGTTCATATTTAATTTTATTAGTGTAAAAAAATTTTAATTAGAATTTGTTATGCTTTTGATTTTTATTTTCAAATATTGTGTCAAAATGGGTGTTTTATATGTACATTCCATGTTGTACCAATTGGTGTTGTTTAATAAATCATGGAAGAAATTCATGAAAATGTTTTGGTGCTTCTAATTATGGTTTTCAATAATATTTGTATGAATTTGGATTTAAAAGAGTGGTTTTAAATGGATTTTTGTTGCAAGGTTTTGTTATAACTTGTGAAATTGATTTATGGAAATTCTAAGTGTTTATTTGAGTTATAAAAATGGAAAAAATTGTTTAGATACTATTTTTAATGAGTATGATAGGAATTATTGTTTTTATTTTTAAATGGAATTTGGTAGCTTTTGGAACTTGTTTTAGCACAAAGAGGAAAACTAGAGTATCTTGGTGGTTAGACGTGTACTAGCATGCGAGTGATTCGGAGTGGTTTTGTACATATTTTACTTAGAAATATTGATATTGAAAACACTAACAAACCTACGATGGGGATGATTTTTGGGACCAATAGTTTGTGGTTTATTCTCTTACTAGTGGCTCATCCAAGAGAACCGATATTCTTATGGTTACTTTCACATCAAGATGCGAGGCACCTGGGGTTCACAACAAAGTAATGCCTATTGGTTTTATCATGTTGAGTTCTCATTGACTATTTGGAATTTAACATTTGATTATGGGGTGTTTGTATAGAAGCATCAGTATCTTATATGTTTTATTTAAATGTACTAATACTTTAAAGTCACCCACTTTGAAAACTATTTTCATTTAACAGATTCACCTTTAGAAATTATTTCTACAATATCTTGTTTATAGAACTTTCAATATTTTTATCTTATAATTCTTGTCACATGGAGTCTTTGGGTGGTATCCTATTGGGCTTAGGCTCACACCCTACTTATATCTTTTTGTGTAAGTAAATTTTGTTATGTTTCTCATAGGTAAGGGTGAGGTTTTTGGAGATGGCGGTTCGGGTTGCTAGTTTCTTCCGTTGTGCAGTGTTGTGGAGACAGCTAGTGGGTCATGAACCCTTATCATGTGGTGGTATTTGGGGTTTTTATACTACTTTTTTAGTTTGGGACCTCTTTATTCATGTTAAAACCTTGTAATAAGTTCTGAATTTTATTTGAGGCCTATTCGACATGAATTTTTTTAATTCAATTTCTTGTTTTTTTGTTGTTTTATGTATCTTAATTCAGGAAAATCATTCCCAAACAATTATTTTTGATACATGGGAACTTTTTTCAGGTCGTGGGGATAGGGAACAGCCTTTGGGGTATGGAATGGGCTGGATTTTGTGCCAGTTTTTATGGAAACTATATTTGGTTCATGATAAATTCCCATTTCTAGTGGACGACACATAAATAAGTGAGTCATATGGATTGAACAAAGTCATTCTCATCCAACAAATCATAAAAATAGATGATTTTACTTAGAAAAGGATATAATAAGTTTTTTTTATAAAAAATGGTTTAATTTGTTTCAATCGATTCATCCCTTAATAGATACTCTCTATTAGATTTTTTTTATTTTTCATAAAAGTTATATTATATACATGAAAAACCCTACAGTGGTGTTACAGATTTAACAATAATGAAATGGTAGGTTAAATAAATGGAAACTAAGAAACTGTGAAGACATTGTAGTTATTTTTATATTATAATGTATGTAACACCCCAATCTTCCATGGTACGTTTCCCTTTGAACAATGCAATAGCTTGTGTTGTACGCAACTTCGAGTTCAAACACACCACAACCAATAAAACTAGTCGTTATAAATAGTAATACACACTTTATGAAATTTTATAAATTTTATCTTTCAAAATGGACTTCATATTTGGATTTGTAATATTGACATTAGGTTAGGGTGAATTTTTGGTGTTTTTCTGAAAACATTCAATTTTTGATGAATAGTGAAAAGCTCTGAGTTATTGGTTAAAACTAACTTTTTATTTAAATAATTATTTATTTTATTTAAATTTATTTTAGGTCAAAATAGATAAATAATACCTATATAAGTTCAATTTAATTCATTGGAGTCATTTTATATTAATTTTAGATATATAAAAATTTTATTGAACTTTTTACCGTCTTTTACCCACCTCCTAGGAGCTTTCGAAAATTTACATAAAACATAATTTTACCGCTTCTGTGAATTGAATTTCAAAAATATGAAACACATTGTTGATATCTTTAAGTAAAATTTGGTTCAATAAGATAAAAATAATTTTTGGTGAATAGTAACTTTTTACTTTTATTTACCACAGTTAAAAGTAAATAGGATAATTAAAGGTATAAATGATATTATTATTACCCTAACACATGGAATATTTCTATTAAATAAGTGTAATTCGACCAAAAACAATCTTAGGAATAAAAAATGATCCTTTAGGTCCACTTGGATTAGATTAGGACATTTATTATTATTTAATTCAATGAAAAGTTAAAAGTGTTAAATGAAAAGTTTAATAACTAAACCATTTTTAATATAGGGTTACACATAGGATAAATTCAACTATAAATATTAATTAGAAAGATGAAATTATTTACTACATAATGGTATTTTATTTATAATTTTTAGACATTAAATAATTTAATTTATTTGTGACACAATGATGATGTAGTAATTACCTTATTAATGAAATATTAAAATAATTGATATTATAAATACCAAAATAAATTTAATTTGAGACTTTTTATGAATAACACTAATTTTATAGGTTAATATGACATGATAAGGTTGAAAAAATAAATTTTTTTAGAAGAAATAATTCTATTAAGAATTTAATAAAAACAAAATACCAAATATTGTCAAAATTAACGTAAAAGAGTTTTCAAAAAACATATTATATTATTAATTGATATTCTATTACTAAAAATATATGGTTCATCCAAAGGGCTTAAATAATATTATATATGTCATTAATGAACCACTTGTGGTTCTATTGGAAGTTTATAGTAATTTTATTAACCATATAATATAAAAATACAAAGAGACATTGTAAATGTCAAACTAATTAACTAAGTGTTAAATCTAAAAGATAATGTCAATATAGTGAACCAAACCTGTCTAAAACCTATTTTTTGATATTATTTAGACACATAACCACCTTATCCACGAAACAAATAATTTTGGAGCCATTATAAACCGAAAATTATTTTATTATAAAATAATATTTCAATATTTTCCTTAGGTGCCCCTCACCCCTCTTATAAAAGGGTACTTTCCCTTCTCCCAAAATCACACCTTCAAAGACATTTTTCTCAGCCAACCCCTACCCAAATATCCTCTCAATTTTCCTCCCTTCATCCTATAGGCCTTACTTTAGTCATAAATCCATCCTAAGGATCCCTTTTGATCAAATCAAAAGGAAGAAACCAAAGAAGAGGTAAATATTTCATCACCACTTTCAAGTTCTTTTCTTCTTCCACTTCTTCTTTCCTTGTTGTTTCCATTAGGAAATAATAACTCTATTATCTTATATATAATATGATGTTATTATAAATATTGTACAACCATATTCATTATTCTATCCATCCTTTGAAAGACATGTCACCATACATGCGTACGTACGGCTTACCGTCTCCACGTCGTGGTGTAGTTGTTATTCAATACATTATTATTTAAATGGGTATAATAATAATGTATAATTGATGTAAATAATAAATATAACATGATAATTATTCATTATATATGATATAAAATCCAATTATATACGATTTTAATATCAAAATAATGATATTGTCGCTCGTTTGTACATACAGATTATTGTCTCCACGAACGTGATGAGATTCATTCCCCATCGTATCCATTCAAGACTAATTTTCATTTGATGGTTAAAAATAATGTTTAACGACATAATATCATTCAGTATATAAATCAAATATATCCTGTTCATAACAAACATGGCTTATGTAACATAGCATATAAAGGAGAACGAATCAGTTAACATCTGAAACGAAGATAATACTAAAATATTACTAACCAAGAAATATTAAAAGAACATATATGATATCATATTTATGTATATCGTTCTTGTATAATTTAATAAAAATTATTTATCTATTATTCAGGAGTTTAACATACCCACGACCAAGGAAAAGTACAAGGTAAGGGTTAACTTCACAATCTCTTCATTGTCCGAGGTTGTTTTTACATAAGTATCTACTAGGACCTCTTTATCATCCACATCCATGTTTCTAAAAATGTATTTCAAAGAATTTTTACAATTTACTAGACAATGGGTTAAAGTCATTTATACCCTTATTTTACCTTATAGTTTTTGGAAGGAATCTTTCCATCATTTTCCAAACAATGTACTTTATGACCTTTTCGACAAAATTAAGGTAAGAATGGTTTTTAACTTATACGGCGGGTGCGGCTATTTTCTGCCGTTATAACAACATTGAAGCTTCCCTTACAAGATTATAAAAATATTTTCAAAATAAATGTTTTCTTTTATAATTACATGAATTTTAAATGATTCCAAAATAAAAAGATATATTCCTATTAAATAATTTTCCTTTAATCTATATCAACATCCTTTGATGGATTTTAAACTACTTTGAAGTTGATCTATTATGATACAAATCTTCCATATTGTATTAAAGGTTTTGTGATATGTTTTATTGTGTATGTGTTATTGTTATACCATTTATAGTTTACGGTTAATTTATTGACATTTCGTATGCTAGTTTTAATACAAATGTTTATATTATATTTCAACCCTTTCATATGAGGAATGTATTGGGATTAGTAAGTGACGGGTGGAGCATGTTATAGCTCCTCGTTGCATCGGTAGGTCTCATGAGGAAACTAGAAATGGAATTGGCCAAGGCCTTTCCCAATTAGATATATGGTTTTGGTTGAGGTCTAAATCATTTTTAGACGCCTTGGCCAAGGCCTTGACAAAATGTTTCAGAATGTCCGGAATTTTACATTCCCTCATTATGAAAATAATATTGATGGTTCATGAGTTCATTCGACTAGTAGAATACCCATGATTATGTTTTATTATTCCATTATTTACTCATCTCATATTCCTTCCATAAAATTGTTCATGTTTATTATTTGTAAAGGCGTGTGTTTTTAATTATTCATCATGCTTAATATTTATGTTATCTTCCACTATATTGTTTACCTTTACTGAGCATTTGATCTCACCCGTTTCTTATGTTTCATTTTCCCAGGATATGAAGAAGTTAGTTATGAGTGACTTGAAGGCATAATCTAGGAGTCTTGGATGTTTCTAATGGAATAAATTAGTGTTGTATTTCTTTTCAAGTTGTAAAGTTGAACTTATGTATGAATCCTGTTTCCAATAATACTAAACTTATCGGTCTTTAGGGACATGATTTCCTTGTGATCATTCCAATGTTATGTAATAATGCACTGACTCTGGGTAACTGGGTTTGGGGTGTTACAGTTGGTATCGGAGGAAGTTTAGTACAAACCTTGGAAGCTAGATTTTGAAAAACTCTGATTAGAGAACACTACCCTAAGATAGACATTGAGGATTGGTATAGAATAATTTACAAGAATTTTGTTACTATACAGATTTAGTGAGTTTTCCAAGAAATACATCCCTATCTAGATACGAGTAGGGAGAGGCGGCTCTATCATAGATGTACGTAGCGGTAAAACCTGAAAACACCGCTTTGAGCTAGACTCGAACGGGAACTGGTGCACGACAACGAGCCTTGCTGAACTCTTGGTTACGAAACTCCCGGGGGATATGCTTAGGATAATTATAATTTTTATTACAAACCATTATGAAGGGTTTATTAGTATATAATTTTTCAAGGAAAACCTTTTTATGATTATGGATTATATCCATAAACTATTCAATTTATGTTAAGTGATATACAAGTTTGGAATTATGTATTTCAATTCATAAACTAACATAGTTTATGCCATTGTTTAGAAGTGGCGCCTAGTGGAAGGAATGGAAACTTTATCAATGCACGTAATCCATGTAGGGATTTCCCTCCTACTCAAGATAATTACAGTGGAGCTGGTGATGCAACTGGCGCTAATCAGCTTATCACCATACTGGGACAACTCACTCGGGTTATGAATAATAAACTTACCCATATGGAGCACCCTGATCTACAATGCAGAGGATCAATGTTAGACCACTTCATGAGGCAAAAACCACCAACATTCAATGAGTCTACAAATCCATTTGTAGCTGAACAATGGATAATTTCCATAGAGAAAATATTTCATGCTTTGGGGAGTAGTGAAAGGGAAAAAGTTATCATGGCAGTTTATCGCCTCATGAGAGATGCAGATCAATGGTGTTCATTGATCCCAAACACAAAGGAAGATAAAGAAGTATCAAAAATGGAATAAAGGGAGTTTAAAGAACTTTTCATAGAAAAATACTTTCCTTATGACCATCGAGAAGATATGGAAACGCAATTTCCGAGTCTAAGGAAAAAATAGGATGAGAATGTTTCTAATTATGAAGATAACTTTACAAGGTTAGTAAGGCATGCTGCAGATTATATACATAACCCAAGAAGTAATATTACCATTTCTTTGATGGGTTAAAACCATTTCTCCATCGAGTATTAGTATCGCAATCCATCTCATCATAAGAAAATATTGTCTCGTGCACTATCAAGATAGAAAAGGAATTCTTAAATTCTTACGACTTTAGAGCACAGCAAGAGAAGAAGAGATCTTCTGAACACTCTAGGAAAGGAAATAATGAAACAGGGAAGAAGGGAAGAGTTGAATTTCCACCCTGTGATAATTGTGGAAGGAATCACCCTGGTGCTTTTATAAAAGGAAAAGGAGTATGCTAAAAATGTGGACAGAAAGGCCATCTTACTGGTGATTGTAAGGGAATGAAAGATGCTACCAATATTCAGTTCTACAATTGCAGGGATATGGGACATTATACAAATGAATGTCCTAATAGTCATGGAAACTTACCTCAGAAAAGGACAAGGAATCAAGGCAAATCTTATGCGATCACTACTACTGAGGTTGAATCTCTGAAAGATGTGGTGACAGGTAATTTAATGGTTTTATCAAGTTTAGACAATTATTTATTTGATTCTAGATCATTGCATTATTTCATATCTTCCCAGTTTGCTAAGAAAATTAGATATTTCCAATTTGATTTAACATGAGAGTTGTCAATCAAACCTCCTAAGGGAACTATCATTGCAACAAAGTTTGGTGAATCGATTCCCATTAAGGCATGTAAACGTTATTTATCTTATGATCTCATCATCATACATATGATTGAATTTGATATAATCCTTAGTATGAATTGGATTTCAGACCATGATTCAAAAAATTTATTGTAAGAATAAAGATGTTACAATTTTCAATGATGATAAGGAGTGCTTATTTTTAGAGTCGAAATGTCACCATCTAATTCTTATCTAGATCCACCCCCAGTAGCTCAACTAAATTCAATTATTGGGGAGGAAGAGAATGAAATAACTATGGGTGAGGAAAGGAATTTTTAAATAGATAATGTACCTATTGTTCAAGAATATGTGATGTGTTTTTAGAAGATTTACCTAGACATCCTCCAGAACAAGAAATTGAGTTTTCCATTGATTTAATTCCTAGTTCAAGGACCATATCAAAGACCCCTTATAGAATGGACACTATGGAATTAGTGGAACTAAATAAACATCTAGAGGAATTGATTAATAAGGGATTTATTCTACCTATTGATTCCCCATGGGGAGCCCCTGTCCTTTTTGTTAAGAAGAAAGATAGATCTATAAGGTTGTACATTGACTATAGGGAGATCAATGCTATAACAATAAAGAACAAGTATACCCTACCTCGTATTGATGATTTATTCGACCAACTCCATGGAGCACAATATTTTTCAAAGATTGACCTTTGGTCTAGATATCATCAGTTGTGTGTGAAGAAGGAAGATATTCCGAAAATAGCATTTCGAACCAGGTATGGGCATTACGATTTTACAGTAATGCCTTTTGGGCTGATTAATGCACCCTCTGTTTTCATGGATCTAATGAACAGAGTTTTCAAGGAATATCTTGATGAATTTTTAGTGGTATTTATTGATGATATCCTGGTATACTCCAAAATCTATGAAGATCATGAAAATCACTTGTGCACCATTCTGAAAACCCTTCGAAGAAATGAATTATATGGGAAGTTTAGCAAATGTGAATTTTGGATTCAGGAGATTAATTTTCTTGGCTATATTGTCTGTAAGGATGGAATCTCCATTGATTCTTTTAAGACAAGAGCAATCCAAGAATGGCCAGCACTAACGAGTATAACTGAGGTATGCAGTTTTATTGGTTTAGTAGGTTATTATCGATGTTTCGTCCAGAATTTTGACTGATTGGATAACCCATTAACGAAGCTCAAACGTAAAGGGGTTAAATTTGTTTGGACAAAAGAGTGTGAAGAATTTTTCGAATAACTAAAGAGAATATTATTCAATGCTCCTATCTTGACTCTACCATCAGGGAATGATGGGTTTGTTATTTATAGTGATGCCTCAATGAAAGAACTTGGTTATGTCCTAATACAGAATGATAGGGTTATTGCCTATGCATCACAACAGCTGAAAATTCATGATCAAAACTATCCTACTCATGATCTTGAGTTAGTAGCTGTAATCTTTTCTTTGAAGATATGGAGACATTATCTCTATGGTAAAAAAATGTGAGATATATACCGATCACAAGAGTTTGAAGTATATTATCTCACAGAAAGAACTCAACATGAGGAAAAGGAGATGACTTGAACTACTAAATGATTATGATTTCATGATACACTACCACACAGGGAAGGCAAATAAGGTGTAAAATGCTTTGAGCAGAAAGGATCATAGATTTTTGAACAAGATGAGAGTTGAAAGGGATTCTATTTTCATGGATCTAATAAATATGGATATGGGAATAACCATGGAAGTTGAAACATCAATGATTTTTTAAATGGTTTCCAAATAATCTTTACTAGAAAGGATAAAATTTTCTCATGCTGATTATGAGGAATTTCAAAAGAAGATTAAATCTGTGAACGATGGGCAATTGATCGACTTTGTATATGAAGATGGAATTTTGAAATTTGGGAAGAGACTTTGTGTTCTCAATATACCTGATCCGAAAAAGGAATTGTTGGATGATGCTCATAGCTCCAATTTCTCTATACACCCTTGGAGCACCAAGATGTATAGAGATTTGAAGGAACATTTTTTGTGGGACAACATGAAGAGGGAGATTACTGATTTTTTGTCAAGAAGTATGGTTTTTCAACAAGTGAAAACTGGAAGGCAACATCCTAGAGGAGTCATGCAACCTCTTACCATGCCTGAGTGGAAATGGGATAATATTATGATGGACTTTGTCATGGTATTACCAAATACTCCTAGAAGGAATGATTCAATATGGGTCATTGTTGATCGTCTTACCAAGTAAACACATTTTATTTCTATAGGAGAAGATTTACCACTTGAACGTTTAGAAAGACTGTATATTAATGAAGTTTTAAGACTTCTTGGAGTACCCATATCTATTGTTTTTTATCATGATCCCAATTTTACATCAAGATTCTGGAAAAGTATTCAGAAATCCCTAGATACTGAACTTCGTTTGAGCACTGCCTACCACCCTCAAACTGATGGAAAATTAGAACAGACTATTAAAACCTTAGAAGATATGTTGATATCTTTCTCACTTGTATTTAAAGGTATGTGGGATCAATATTTACCTATGGTAGAATTCTCCTATAATAATAGCTTCCATTCAAGTATTCAGATGGAACCATATGAAGCATTATACAGAAAGAGATGTCGCACACCAACCTATTGGGATGATGTTGGTGAAAGAAAACTCATAGGCCCAGAACTTATTGAGGAAATAGTGAAAAAGGTGAAGGTTATCCTAACCCACATCAAAGCAGCACAAAGTAGGTAGAAGAGCTATGCTGATAACTGATGGAAGAATTTGGAATTTCAGGTAGGAGATCATGTTTTCTTAAAGGTATCTCCATGGAAGGGTGTTATACGTTTTGGTAAGAAGGGTAAATTGAGTCCCATGTACATCGGACCTTTTGAAATTCTAGAACTAATTGGGGTTGTAGCTTACCATTTGTAAATTCTGCCAAGTCTCTCAAAAGTTCACGATGTGTTCCACGTATCATTGTTGAGAAAATACATCCTTGACGCAACACATGTACTCACCTATGAGGAATTAGAACTGGAACCCAATTTGTCTTATTGCAAAGAGCCCGTCAGGATTCTTGATACCAAAGAACAAGTGTTAAGAAACCGGACAACTCTTCTGGTAAAAGTTCTATGGAGAAACCATAAGATGGAAGAGGCAATGTGGGAACCTAAGGAACTTATGATAAAGAACCACCCGAAAATTTTTATGCAGTAATATTCTAGAAATTTCGAGGATGAAATTATTTGAAGGGGGATAATGTAACACCCCAAGCCTCCACGGTACGTTTCCCTTTGAATAATACAATATATTGTGTTGTACGCAACTTCAAGTTCAAACGCACCACAACCAATCAAACTAGTCGTTATGAATAGTAAACCCACTTTTTGAAATTTTATAAATTTTATCATTCAAAATGGACTTTATTTTTTGATTTGGAATATCGAAATTAGCTTAGGCTGAATTTTTGGTATTTTTCTGAAAACTTTCAATTTTCGATGAATAGTGAAAAACGCTGAGTTATTGGTTAAAACTGACTTTTTATATAAATAATTATTTATTTTATTTAAATTTATTTTAGGTAAAAAAAGATACATAATACCTATATAAGTTCAATGTAATTCATTGGAGTCATTTTATATTAATTTTAGATATATAAATTTTTTTTGGAACTTTTTACCGTCTTTTACCCACCTCCTAGGAGCCTTTGCAAATTTACATAAAACATAATTTTACCACTTATGTGAATTGAATTTCAAAAATTAGAGAGACATGGTTGATATTAGTAAGTAAAATGTGGTTCAATAAGATAAAAATAATTATTTGTGAATAGTAAATTTTGACTTTTATTTACCACGGTTAAAAGTAAATAAGATAATTAAAGGTAAAAATGATATTACTATTACCCTAACACATGTCCTAATTCTATTGGATAATTTTAATTAGACCAAAAACAACCTTAGGAAAAAAATGATCCTTTAGGTCCACTTGGATTAGATTAGGACATTTATTATTATTTAATTCAAAGAGAAGTTAGAAGTGTTAAATTCAATGTTTAACAACTATACCATTTTTAATATAGGGTTAAACATAGGATAAATTCGACTATAAATATTTATTATAAAGCCAAAAATATTTCCTACATAATGGTAATTTATTTATAATTCTTAGACATTAAATAATTTAACGTTTTTATGACACAATGATGATGCAATAATTACCTTATTAATGAAATATTAAAATAATTGTTATTATAAATACCCAAATAAATGTAATTTGAGACTTTTTATGAATTCCACTAATTTAATAGGTTAATATGAAATGTTAGGGTTTATTAAATAAATATTTTTCGAAGTAATAATGCTGTTATGAATTTAAAAAAAAACAAAATACCAAATAGTGTCAAAATTGACATAAAAGAGTTTTTAAAACAAAAATAATATTATTAATTGATATTCTATTCCTAGAAATATATGGTTTGGCCAAATGGATTAAATAATATTGTATATGTCATTAATTAACAACATGAGGTTCACTTGGATGTTTATAGTAAGTTTATTATCCATATAATATAAAAATACAAAGAGACATGGTAAATGTCAAACTAATTAACTAACAGTTAAATCTAAAATATATGGTTAATATAGTGACCCAAACCTGTATAAAACCTATTGGTTGAGTGGTTTTTGACCCATAACCACCTTAGTCTCTAAATAAATAATTTTGGAACCATTAGAAACCGAAAATTATTTTATTATAAAATAATATTTCAATCTTTTCCTAAAGTGCCCCTCACCCCTCTTATAAAAGGAACTTCCCCTTCTCTAAAATTCACATCTTCAATGCCATTTTCCTCAGCCATCCCCTGACCAAATATCCTCTCAAATGTCCTCCATTCATCCTAGAGTCCTTCTTTTGTTCAGAAAGCCAAACTAAGGATCCATTTTGATCAAATCAAAAGGAAGAACCCGAAGAAGAGGTAAATATTTCATCACCTCTTTCAAGTTCTTTTCTTCTTACACTTCTTCTTTCCTTGTTGTTTCCATTATAAAATAATAAATCCAGTATATTCTATATACTGTGATGTTATTATAAATATAGTATAACCATATTCATTATTCTATCCATCCATTGAATGACATGTCACCATACATGTGTATGTATGGCTTACCATCTCCACGTCGTGGTGTTGTTGTTATTCAATACATTATTATTTGGATGGGTATAATAATGATGTATAATTGATGTAAATAATAAATATAACATGATAATGATTCTTTATATATGATTTACCATCCAATTATATATTATTTTAATATCAAAATAATGATATTGTCACTCATGCATACGTACGGATTACCGTCTCCACGAACGTGGTGAGATTCATTCCCCATCATATCCATTCAAAGCTAATTTTCATTTTATGGATAAAAATAATGATTAAATTCATAATATAATTTTGTATATAAATCAAATATATCCTATTCATAACAAACATGGCTTACGTAACCAAACATATAATGGAGAACGAATTAGTTAACACCCGAAACAACGATAATACTTAAATAATACATAACCAAGCAATATTAGAAGATTATATATGATATCATATTTATGTTTATGGTTCTTATATAATTTAATAAGAATTATTTATCTATTATACATAATGATAACATACCCTAGTCCAAGTAAAAGTACAAGGTAAGGGTTAATTTCACAATCTCTTCATTATCCGAGGTTGTTTTTACGTAGGTATCTACTGGGACCTCTTTATCATACACATCCATGTTTATAAAAATGTATTTAAAATTTTTTTTTACTATTTACTAGACAATGGGTTAAATTCATTTATACCCTTATTTGACCTTATATGTTTTGGAAGGAATCTTTCTGTCATTTTCCAAACAGGGTACTTTATGACCTTTTTGACAAAATTAAGGTAATAATGTTTTTTTAACTTATACGGAGGGTGCAGAAATTTTCTGCCATTATAACAACATCGAAGCTTCCCTTACAATCTTATAAAAATATTCTCAAAATAAATGTTTTCTTTTATAATTACATGACTTTTAAATTATTTCAAAATAGAAAGTTATATTCCTATTAAATAATTTTCCTTTCATCTATGTCAACATCCTTTGATGGATTTTAAACTAGTTTGAAATTTATCTATTTTGATACAAATATTCAATATTGTATTGAAGGTTTTGTGATATGTTTGAATGTGGATGTGTTATTTTTATACCATTCATAGTTTATGGTTAATATATTGACATTTCGTATGTTAGTTTTAATATGAATGTTTATGTTATGTTTCAACCCTTTCATATGAGGAATGTATTGGACTTAGTAAGTGACAGGTGGAGCCCGCTGTAACTCCTCAGTGAATCGGTAGGTCTTATGAGACAACTAGACATGGAATTGTCCGAGGCCTTTCCCAATTTGATATATGTTTTTGGCCGAGGCCTAAATCATTTTTAGACATCTTGGCCGAGGCCTTTATAAAATGTTTCAGAATGTCTGACATTATACATTCCCTCATTAGGAAAATAATATTGATGGTTCATGTGGTCATTCGACTAGTAGATGTAACACCCCTGAAAAAGTGAGACTTAAAAAGGCTAAATGTTACTACCCATGTCAACAAGGTGCACCTTCCTTTTCAGGAGCCTGTCTGATTAGAACTCCACAGTTAAGCGTGCTTGGCCTGGAGTAGTGATCAGGATGGGTGACCTTCTGGGAAGTTTCCAGGATGTGTGTGAGTGAGGAAAAAACACACTGGAAAGGACATGTGTTGGCCTGTGGGGACATTCATTAGTCTGATAAGCGACCCTAGTGAGTAATAGTCTATGGTGTGCTAAGAAGGCAACCAAGGTATTACAAGAGACCCATGGGGTCAGATGATAAGGTTCATGGCCCGGGAGGCGGGTCATGAAAAATGGTATCAGAGTCAATACCTAGCCGGAAGTGCTTAGGCACTGCCTGGGTTTGAGGCTTGGGGTCCACAACGAGGGCGTTGTGCTTTAAAGGGGTGGATATTGTAACACCCCTGAAAAAGTGAGACTTAAAAAGGCTAAATGTTAATACCCATGTCAACAAGGTGCACCTTCCTTTTAAGGAGCCTGTCTGATTAGAACTCCACAGTTAAGCATGCTTGGCCTGGAGTAGTGATCAGGATGGGTGACCATCTGGGAAGTTTCCAAGATGTGTGTGAGTGAGGACAAAACACACTAAAAAGGACCTGTGTTGGCCTGTGGGGACAGTCATTAGTCTGATAAGAGACCCTAGTGAGTAATAGTCTATGGTGTGCTAAGAAGGCAACCAAGGTATTACAAGAGACCCATGGGGTCAGATGATAAGGTTCCTGGCCCAGGAGGCGGGTCATGAGAAATGGTATCAGAGCCAATACCCAGCCGGAAGTGCTTAGGCACTGCCTGGGTTTGAGGCTTGGGGTCCACAACGAGGGCGTTGTGCTTTAAAGGTGTGGATATTCTAACACCCCTGAAAAAGTGAGACTTAAAAAGGCTAAATGTTACTACCCATGTCAACAAGGTGCACCTTCCTTTTCAGGAGCCTATCTGATTAGAACTCCACGGTTAAGCATGCTTAGCCTGGAGTAGTGATCAGGATGGGTGACCTTTTGGGAAGTTTCCAGGATGTGTGTGAGTGAGGACAAAACACACTAGAAAGGACATGTGTTGGCCTGTGGGGACAGTCATTAGTCTGATAAGCGACCCTAGTGAGTAATAGTCTATGGTGTGATAAGAAGGCAACCAAGGTATTACAAGAGACCCATGGGGTCAGATAATAAGGTTCATGGCCCGGGAGGCGGGTCATGACAGTAGAATACCCATGATTATGTTTTATTATGGAATTATTTACTCACCTCATATTCCTGCCATAAAAGTGTTCATGTTTATTATTTGTAAAGGCGTGTGTTTTCAATTATTCACCATGCTTAATATTTATGTTATCTTCCACTGTATTGTTTACTTTTACAGAGGGTTTAAGCTCACCCCTTTCTTATGTTTCATTTTCCTAGGATATGACGAAGTTAGTTATGAGTGACTTTCATGCATAATCTAGGAGGCTTGGATGGTTCTAATTGAATAAATTAGTATTGTATTTCTTTTCAAGCTGTAAAGTTGAACTTATGTACAAATCTTGTTTCCAATAATACTAAACTTATTGGTCTTTAGGGACATTATTTCCTTGTGATCATGCCATTGTTATGTAATAATGCACTGAATCTAGGTAACTAGGGTCGGGGTGTTACAATGTAATGGTTTATTAAATACACCATGTTTTTATTGAATTCAATGCTACAATTTTTTTTTCCATTTCTGTGATTTGGAAAAAAGTTGTATAAAATGTTTTCAAAAAAAAAGAACTGTGAAAATTATATAAACAACATTTTTATGCATTGAAAAAAAATAGATTTAGAATATGATTAAAAATATTGTTTTTATGATGGAAATGATTTAATAAAATGTTTTTACATAAAAATTCAATTTACATAATACCACACCATTGTTTAATAAAACATCCTAAGATAGAATAACATATTATGAAGAAAACATCACATAATACATGGGAAAAAATGTTCTATATAGTATGGAAAATATTTTCCTTATTTTACAAAACATTCCAGGGTAATGGAAACCACAATATGTTGTTATGCTAAAAAAATATTTTTATAAATCATCAAAACCAATATTTTCATGGGAATCATGGTAACTCTTTGAAACCCTATGAATTTTGACAAGATCAAAATGTTATATTAGATATATTAATTTCCTAATATAAATATTTTGAGGAAAATAATTATTAAATTATATGTATTTCAATTAATATTAATTGTTTATATTATAATATTTGATGTGTTCATATAAATGAAGATATGGGATATTAATTTTACATTTTTATTATGAATTATATATTATAATAAATGTTAATGGTTCATATTTTCCTTGTTCTAATAAAAAAATATATTCACATTAATGATTTTATATAGAAATTAACGATAATTTTACACTTATAAATTTTATATATTCATGATATATAATTTTTGTTATGTTATATAATTAAATTATGAAATTTAAGTAAGTATAATGATTACATATTTTTTTTGATTTTAAATATACATGAAATTGAAATGGTTATACTATGGAAAGTTGTATACATAAAAAAAGTTGTTGAAATTATTTCTTACAAATGATATAAAATATATGTAAGGACATTAATTATAGGTATTCTATAATAATTTAATATAGTTAACTCAAAATTTTTGTTCCATCTAATTATAATAATAATGTGACAATTAATTATAATTTATCTTGTATATTTAATGTTACAATTTTATTATAATTTAATATCCCACTTGTGTATTGATCTATTGATCGTGGGAATTGAGGTTACAATTCATAATTAATGTTTGAAATTATATCTATTTTAAAAAACTATATTCTAACTACAAAATTCATTATACATTGTCTTGAGAAATATTTTTGTTTCATATGATTTCTATATACTAAATGACACAATTTCATTCAATATTTTCATGTGATTTATTTGGAATTTTTTTGGATACTATAATTTAATATTTATAGTAGTTTCATAACATAAGTCATTATTTAAATAATAAATACACATTAACACAATTGAATCATATAAATTTTTTTAGAGGCATGAGATACATAAATTAAATGATTATATGAATGCCAAAATATTATAAATTTTATGAAAATAATATAAAGAATAGTGATATTTCTTAAAACCATTAAATACCAAAGAGTTAGATATCATAAAAATTAAACACCCATCAATAACTAAATCATTTATTATGGGTGACCCATATGATTAGTTTCTCATGGGTTATTTTAAACACAGTGATTATATTATAAATTACAGTAATTGTTATGTGTTTATTATTGATAGGAACTTTGGGATATACTCAATCAATGGCCTTAGTGTTTAGGCTATCTTATAAATGGAGTCTAGGAAATTCAAATTATATATTTTTAAATTATATTATCTATTAAACAATCCTATAGTTATATATGATATAATTGACATGATTTTATTCCAAAATATTATTTAGATTGAAATGAAATGTTTGAAAACAAGATTATAATGAAATATAGATGTTAGAACACTAATTGTTATTATGAAAATTATTTAATTTTTTTTTTTGAGAGTATAAACAACTAATATAATTTTATGATACTTACCTAAAATATGACACTCACATGATAAATATTTTTCTAGAAAAAAATGATAGCTCTAACTAAACTAAAAAACCTTTGGATGATATTTATAGAGAAAATGAATAATATAAAATATACAAAATTTTATTAATTTATATTAAAATTTGAGGATTTTATTTAAAACTAGAAAAAAATTCTATGTTATAGAGAATCCTATACAATAAAATAAGTAGATATTGATGTTGGTTAAGTGAAATAATATCCTTGTAATAAGCATAATAAATTTTTAATTTTTATTTTTACACTTATTTTTTGTTATTTGAATGTTATTTTATAAAATAAAATAGATAATAATTTATATTGAAAAAAGATTCAAAATTTTAAATTTCATTATCATGAATGTGAAACACATGGAAACATTATAATTTTGAGGGAATTGTTTTGGGGTAAATGATCATAGGAAACATAACATTATATTCATTTTCTCAATCTGTTTGTTTTATATATAAATATATATACAAGTAATAAATAATGGGGTCCCCATTACGATTGGATTTAGATATAAAATTAATTCAGTCATTATCATATGTACTTCATCAATTTATCCATAACTAGTAAAACAATATGGTTATAAATTCATTACCCAATCTCATCAAAATGTTGAGGGTTATCTAGTATGATATGGGGATTTTTTTTATTCCATATCCATAATTTTAATGAAATTTTTTTTAATGGAAGATCCTTAAGAATGAGAAGGGAGTTACTGGAGAGTCTTTTAAAAAATAAACTTTTATAAAGTTGAAATGTAGAATTATTAAAGGATGAAAAATATACATTATTTTATATTTTAGATTCAAAAATCTAATATTGAGTAATATATAAATTAGTTGTGAAATAAAAAAGGGAAGGAAAATTTTATGTAATCTTATGATAAAAACATATTCTATCAAAATTTAAATTCATGGGTGTAGGTTACTGATTGTGAAATAAACATTTGTTTGTATATAAAAAGGTAAATAGTGACCATTACTGTTAGTGAATAGATTTAGATCTATAAGTATATATTTTAATGAAGTAATGATCATTTTACTAAAATGGATAATGTGCACTCTAATTAACCATAAATAATTTTTTCTGAATGTTATGTAAACTATTTTTCATTGAAGTTAAATTTATTAGTATTTTATTGAAAAATAATGTAATCATTTTTTTGAATAAAGAGTATTAGTTTTTTATCAAATCAATTTTTCCTCTCATTTATAATACATTGTGTAATTTTTAAATTGTTTAAATAATTAATTTGAGGGATGGGTAATATTTTTATATAAAAATTATAAATTTTAAATTTCCTAAATGAATGTGATGATCGCTTGTTGGTTTGAATCATTGTTTCTATTTTTTTTTAATTTTTACCCTTTTATGGGTTCTCAAACAATGAAACCTCAACCAAATCTTGAACTTTTTTTGATCGTTATTTTAATTTTTGACTGTCCAAAGTATATTAATAAATTAATTATGAAACAATGCACATAATGAATTTTATATTATTATTTTATGATTTAGGTGACCACTTACTTTGTGAGAAATTTATCATATATATTACATATATTAACTATTATTATCTTGAAAATAAAATATGGAATGTATTATCTTTGAACAATGTAAAATTCCTCCAAATCTATCATACAACTATCCTACCTATTATCTTAACAAATGACATAAAATATAAGTATTGTTGGTGAAGAAAATAATCATTGAAGTATTTTGGATATGAATCTATAAATTAATGATATATTTTATTGAATAAATTCTTCATTATTGTATTTTAACATTGTGTGTATTCATTTCTTTATAAAACTATGATTCCCCAAATCTACACTCCTGAGTTTGGTTCCATAAATACATCCTTGAAATACTCACGTTTACACTAAGTGTAATAGATTTGATATAATTATCCTTAATTATTAAATAAATAATGATTATTTCATTTCTTATTTCCCAATAACTTTTTAGGTTTACATATTTGGAATGTTTGGGAAGACCATTAACTAATAAATAAAATTAAATCATGAGGAATTAATTAATCTATAGTATTATTAAACATATACCACAAAAAAATCAACAAATGATATACTTATAGACATATCACCAGTATTTTTATTATTTATAATCCATATAATGGAATATATTAGAAGTGGTGAAGTAAAATGCCAAGTAAGGGAAACATATAACTGAAGCTATCAAATCATGAACATATCATAAAAAATACTACATGAATAAATAATAGTATTAATTCTATAATAAAATGACAGAATTAAATATCCATGAAGAAAAATGAATACTTGGATAAGAATAATTACTGATCACTTACTAATCGAATGAAAAATTCAGACCTCAAAAATGTTTTGAAAAGTCATTATTATAATATATTATATTGAAATTAGGAGAGGTATAAACTATAACTGAAGTTGTTTTGTCTCATGAGAACTATCAATACATCTAGGGAAAATAAATGTGATTCCCCCCCCCATCAATCCATTAAGTCCACCACATTCATCATATGATAAAATGAATAAATTAATTTTCCTAATAATCATCTATATAGAGAAAAAAAGAATATGGATGTCAGTATACTCCCAATCAAATACATAAAATGTAAGTAAAAATTCAATATAACTTAGTAGTAAATAATAATCATGTATTTCAACAAATAAAGAACCTCTATATATACTATCATTCAATGTGAACACCCTCTAATATGAAAAATGTAATCTTTGTTGTTCACACCATTTAGAGTAATGAATTAAAGGATAAGTCAATTATGAAATAACAGGATCATAATCCTTATATAGAGAGATACTCGATGGTTTTAAGGTAACACAAACCCACTATTAAAAATGAATCATATAAGGATGTTGACATTGATGAAAAACTTCCTTAAAAAAGAATTGTTACAGGATAACACCCAAGAACGGATCATAAATTGGATTGTTTGTTACCATGAGTTCAATCCCTAAAAATATTTATATATACAAGAGGATAAATCATGAAAGAAAAATCTAAAAAACGTAAATTATTTTTGAATTTGAAAAATAAAATGGAAGTGCAAACATAAATGTGTTTTAAGAAATCATTTTTAACATTGTCGTAAATTAAAAATTTATAGGTCACATCAAAAACTCATTTTCAATAGGTGAAGTGAAAATTAATTTAAAAACATTAATTAATAAAATAATAATAAATAATATGTCATTTAAGTGGAATAAATGGTATCATGTAAACATTTTTTAAGGAATAAAAAACATATGAAAGTAAAAGGAAAAACTATTTTCATAATTATGAAAAATTACTTTGTTGAAAACCCACATTGTAAAAAGTGTTACAAAACCCTTTTTTCAATAAATCATTTTTTCAAAGAGTAATATAAAATATAAATTAAAAAAATATTTGGGTCGATTTAATTTAGTAAATAAGAAACAATTTCAATACAAAACATGCAACTTAATGAAAAAACTGGAATTACCAAAATATAGTAATTTTTTTAGAGGGTATTAATCAATGCCAAAGAAAGGAATAATGTGAATTTAAGTGAAATTTAAAATATGAAAAATAATTTAATATATAATGATTCAATGGGGTATTACATAAACCATTGAAAAGGTATACATGGTGAACAATATCAAACATGTCTCATGGAATTGAAAATAAAGAAAAATAACCCTTACGACTTGAGTAGAATCAATACCTATAGAAAGATAAATACATTTAAATTGATCTTAAAACTACATTAATATATTTTAAATAGGGTATAATATCTCAAATAGGTATTATGGATTCCACTTAAATTAATTAAGGTGTTTAATACCAAACATGTTTGAAAGAGCGGTATTTTAGAAGAAAACAGTTACCTTGGTTTTGATTCAATTTTAATGTGTACCAAACATCATGAATTATTAAATTAGTTTCACTAAATTCATAACCATTAATATTATTCACAACTATAATCATTTATAATCATAATTTATAAATATTGTAGACATATATATTAGTTATTTTTAACTATTTTCAACAATGGGTGTAATTAATATTTATCATTATAAATTAGTTTCCCTAAAACAATTTGGTATTTATTATTTTTTTCAAAGTAAATAGATATAATATCACCTATGGTAACATAATAGATATTAAATTAAATTTTATAAAGTTTCAATTTCATTTTATGTTAGTTTTGGTTGTGATCTATGAGGATGAAATCAGTGAAGAGCATGGCTTGATGATTCGTAATGACTGAAGGGTGATTTTTTAGTTAATGGTAAAATGTTTATATAACCATAATAGAACCCAAAACAATATTTTCATATTTATATACTATTATAACTGTAAATAAGTTCTCATGGTCATCTGTGATATAAATTCATAATATTGTTCAACAATAGGGTTAAACCTACCAAAACATGAACATACCATAATTAATGGATAATTACGAAGAAGTTAAGCTATAATATTATCCTAACATAAGAATAAGGACCAAATTTAGTATCTTTTAGTGTTATATATCGGGATTTTAAATAGTTAAAAGAATAATATAACCTATAATATATTATTTCATAGCATGATGAAATCATTTTTATCTTATAGAACACTTTTTGGACTGTAGAATTTACCACAGTTGTTTGTTACCCATCTTGTTAATAGGTTTCCCAATTTTTCTTTTGAAAAATATAATAATTTCATAATAATCATATTTCTTCTTTAAAACTATTATTGTGAGTATAGATATATTGTGGTGATGAAAAGATAAATTTAAATCAATTATTACACGGAGGTGGAAATCTATATATACATTAGGTTGACGATTTCATATTCCATATAACATGAAAAGGGGTAATAAGGATTATCATTTCAGAATATAATATATTTTATAAATATCACACATTTATATTAAAATCCATATTATGACCGACCTTTTATGGTGATTTGGGAAAAAAATATTGTGTCATAGAGGTGGTAGTCCAAAAATTGTACCTATGACAATGACCTTTTTATTAATAGAAATTGGAATGGTGGTTAATGATCGTAACATAATTATAATAATATACTAGTATAATAATGGTAAAAATGTTATAATTTTAAGATGTTTTAATTCAATTTTATAATAATAACTTCACATAAAAGATATAAATGAGAAAGGGGTGTTAATAATTTTATACTTCAATTCATGGATTATATCATTTGCAAGGGTGGTTAAGCCTATGAGGAATTGTATTATTAGAATAAATGAAACATATTAAGGTGCCTAGGAATGATAAGGATAGGTTCTTGTATAATTTTGTTCCATACTATGTGGGATTTTTTGTGTTATGAAGGGAGGAAAGTATGTCCTCTTTTATAAGTGAAAAGGGATTTCATTTTTGTAAATACCAAAAAAATTCTCAAATGGAAGTAACCCTCAAGGAATGTGGCTCCAAAATTATGAAATAATCAATTTTTGAAGTGATACATTCAAAAATCACACTATTTAATCAATTTTTTAAATATTCTTATAATTTTTCATGCCCTTTACCCCTTGAATTATTACTTTTACCATTTTATCTATTACCATGGAAACTAGTTTCACCCATAGTGACATATATTTATAACTAAAAATAAAATGGTCCCCATTATATAATTGGGACGCATTTATTATAAATTTTTAATCCATTCCATCCGATTCAATTTCTAAAAGTGATGGAAATTAATTTTAAAATAATAAAGAAAAAATGTTTTAAAATAATATTTTAAAAACATAACTTAATATTTATATTTTCAAATATGGATTTCTCACATAATAAATAATATTAGAAAAATTATAATTTCACTTTAATATATAAATATTTTCATTATGAATGTTTTAAGACTTATAAATCATAATTATATACTAATTTTTTTTGTAAAATCATCATATTAATAAAATTGAATTTTTACACTACTCACTTAAAAACCAATATTTTTTAAAAAATCCAAAAAAATAATATTATAAAAATATTGAAATGATAAATAAAAAAATGAAGTTAAATTTATCAAATTCAAATTCTAAAATTTAATAATTTAACATTTAAATAATATCAAAATATATAATAAAAAACTTCTTTCTATAGGAAAATAACATTCTATAATATTAAATATAATCTTTCATTTTTCCTATAATTTACTAAATAAATTTCTGTATATCAATCTCCATATCATTTTATTTTATCATTATTTAATAATAATATTTTTCATTTCAATAAATTTTAATTTTTATCACATATAAAGTATAATTTCTTAAAAAATACACATTTGAGAAAAATCTTATCATATTTTTCTTTTTGTTATAAAAATTGAATTTTATTAGTGTTAAAAGTGTCTTTAATATTTCTTTGATAATGAAGTTATACTATTCATTAAAAATAATTTTGTTGATAGATTTTAGTAGTCATGTGTAATATATCATGGTTTCTTGTATGTTCGGTGTTGAGTGTTCAGAATGTAAAGACCCGGATTTTCAATGTAATTTTTTTAATTATAGGGAATTATTACGAGTCTATGAAAATTGACGGCGCGTGATTCTGATGCCCAGTGTGTCGAAAAATAATTTCTAAACTTTTTTTAAGGTACGTTCAGTAAGCACAGAAGCAGCATTTTGTAAATTTTGAACCGGTGCTCAAAATTGAAATCCAGGGAGACTGTTGAACTTTCAGTGTCGATTTTCTCTTAAGAGAGCCTTCACATCGACTATAGTAGGTCGAGGGTGGAAGATGAAAATTTTGGTTTTTCGTTGGAGAGTTAAAAAAACAATTTACTTTTATTTTAATTATTTGAAACCTCTCATTTTAATCATGGTGGTAGGGACCACCCAACCATGAACACCTCTTTTAATGTGACGTAACTCTTGGAACCCCCGCCCCAATTAATGAGCCAACATTAATTGATCTATTAATTAACTTAAACTTTATTATGTTGGATCCCCACCTTTCTTCCCCTCTTGGGTTGGTAAACTCTCTTGGTGGAAAAGACTTTTGCTGGAGAACTCTTGAAGGAAGAACATCCTTCAATGAAGAACATCTTCTTAGCAAGGAATGGGGAACCAACGTTCGAGAAGCACTGACGCATCATCTTCTTCCTCATGCCTCATCCAACAAACAAACGAGGTAGGGTTTTCTCTTGATTTTTCTTCATTAATTTTACGTTGATTAAATCTTCTTGAGCCACATGTTATCAAACTAATGCGAAGGGCGCAGGCCAAACGAACACGAACTAATCCCTCTACTACCAAATGGATTGATTGGTTCTTAGCGGGTGGATCGTCGGGTTGAGCAGAACCCGACCACGTCGGGAAAGACACAAAGGAGACGTCTCGGGACACACGACTCCTTCGGATTGAAGAATGGGCCACCAGAGTCCACCTGGTGTCCTGCATAAGTTCGTCGGTGACCGACGCCGGTAGGGTACAGGTGGCGGACGACACTCCGGCCAGCCGCGATGGTGGCGGCGGTGCAACCGCATCACCGAAATAGGCCGCATCCTGTCGGTCACGGCAGAGGACAGAGGCCACCGGCACATCGGCCAACTGCGTGGAAGTTGGGCGACGCGCGTCCACGCCACCAGAAGAGGAGTAGGTCACGACTGTTGAGCCATTGCGGCACACCAAGGCGAGTGACACCCAGTCGGCTCTGGGAGGATCGACACCGTCGCACTGCTGGAAGGGGAGCCGACCGGAATTTCAATTGGTCGTGTTACCCCGAGCAGGACCCACTCTAGTGGGTCTTGCGTGGCAGTAGGAGACACCACATGGCATCGTCGGGTTGGCCAAAACCAAATGTCCCTTGGTCCGTTTGGGAAATCGCGGGGAACTCCCCACGAGTGGCAGCCAGGGTGGACCCCACCACGGAGGGCCACCCCGGCCGCAGGCCGCACCGCATGTCTCCCAGTATGCCGCCCAACGGGCCCCCCAGCAGGCCTGTCCAAACCGCGGCCCAGCGAGTTGTGCCCGCCATGGTCCAGCCCATACGGGCCAGACCCGGATCAGGTCGGTTCGGCCAGGTCGATACGACCAGGTCAGACTGGACCCGTGCCCATCTAGACTCAGATAATCCTTTTTAGCCATATCTTGAGAACCGAGAGTCCGTTTGATGAACCATATGTGGTGCCAAAATCCTTGGATCAATATGGTCATTTTGGTATAATCCACTTGAGTTTTGGACAAAGTTTGAGTACAACTGGGTTGGATCGAACCCGAATCCAACCAGACCCTCGGAACGGAAACGCTAACAACTTACAGGTCGGGCATCCGATTGACATGTCATCAGTTGTGTTATGTCCCTTATGCGTGAAGGATCTTCATGATAATTCTTCATGGAAATTTGTGGAAGTTGAAGTATCAACTGATGTATTGAGAGTGGAATCTCTCAGAATCAAGCATGCTTACTGCGGAAAACCTGTGTCTTGCTGTACTTGAAGAATATTCAGATCCTATGTGGGTCGGACACTACAGATCTTATGTGGGTCATCTTTGAATCCTGGGTGGGTCAGCATCTACGGATCTTGTGTGGGTCATCTTCATATCATGTGTGGGTCATCTTCGAATCTTGTGTGGGTCATCTTCGATCTTGTGTGGGTCAACATCAGATCTTCTCAATGAAGTAAGATGATCTAGCAATGCAGCTAATCATCTATACTTCCGTACATAAGTTATACCTAGTGTGAGCTGAGTATTTACCTTTGTGGTATTCTTCTATGTGGTTCTACCTACATTGTATTATTTTTTTTGTGGAAAATTTGTGCTTTTGGTTAAAGAGTTGGTCTATGTGTTCCTCTTAAATGAGTTGCGATACTTGATAACTTAGGTATATGTATGGGCATATACCTTGGTAGGGTTGATTGTTGATTGTTGCTTCATACTTTGTAATTGTGTTCTTGATTTGTGGATTATCCTTTATGGATTCTGAGAGACCTTCGGGGGTCTCCGATCCCTAGTGAGTGTTGTTATACTCACCCCTGTATGGGCTACACCCGCACCTTGACGTGTCTTGTGCAGTCGACGGATAGCATTGATCGAGGATAAGGGTGCCAGGACTGGAGGCTACTCGGAGGTGGACCATTTGACGAGACGTACTGCAGAGACGACCATTCGAGAGCTATACATACCCTTCAGGTAGGATCCTTGGCGGGTGTTCACAGGAGTTGTTTTCATTTTTACTTGTACTTTACAGTTGTCTTGTATTCCGGACCCTTTACTTACTTTACTCACTCCATTCACTATATAGTTTACTTTGTGCTTGTATCTTGCTATGTGCTTGGATTGTGTGAGTTTTTAGGTTAAAAGTCAATGACTTCCCAGTTTTAGGGATATACATTTCCAGTGCTAGTCGCTAGCCCCTGGCCGATGGAAGGTGGGATTGGGGTAGTCAAGGCACGGGCCCCGAGTGACAAGTCATGAAAATTTGGTATCAGAGGAGTTGTTTCTACCAAAGTACTTAGACTCTGATCTTTTAATCGACAATAGGGTTATGTGTTATGAGTCTGGTAATAAGTTTGGGGAATCTAGTGTTGGTGCGGCAGCCGATGTATCCATACACCAGGACTCTAACTTCTGATTTCTGACTCAGTGCATGAAAACAGTGATTGCGTGTGTGTTTTGGAAAAAATTTCTTTATGATCTCTTTGAGTCAGCTCACCAGGTATAACTTATTGACCATGGCACACCTATTTCTTTTCTGGATGCGTCCATGTAGGCATCCATCCAGGGTCCAGGTAGAGTATGTGATGAAATCCCACCGAGCCATAAGGATTCGGTGTAGGGCCCCCTTTCGGTAGTTGTACCATCGGTGATGTACTAGCAGCACCACTACCTGTAGGGAAGCCGATGCCACCAGCCCTAGATATAGATGGTTCACTCCGATTGAGTGCATTTCACAAGTTCCAGCACTAGAGGCCACCAAGGTTCTGGGGCGAGACAGATCCACAGGCGGATGTGGACTGGCTGGAGGTAGTGGTTAGAGTTTTTCAACTGGTAGGGACATTGGCTGATCTTATGGTGATCCTTACCACCAGTCTTCTTCAGGAAACAGCTGGAAGATGGTGGAGCTTGATTCTCCAGGATCAAGATGAGGTGACTCTCATCTAGGTGGACTTCAAGAGCCTTTTAAGGGCATAGTTCATCCCAGCGACCTTACACTCTGTGCGTATACAGGATCTTATCCCCTTAAAGTAGGGTAGGATAACAGTGGCTCAGTATTTAGCGAGGTTCACTGAACTCTTGCTCTACTCCACTGATATGATGCGGGACCCTTTCTTCAGGGCCCAGACCTTCGAGTAGGGGATCAAACAAGAGATTAGAGCTTCAATGATTCCTCTCAACATCCTGACGTAGGTGGGGGTGTTAGAGCGAGCACTCTTAGTGGAGATCTTCCTTGCTGAGCAGTCACCAATAGCGAGACACACCACCAGACGTCACATAGTAGAGTCATCTAATGCTGGAAGTAGACAGATGACACAGAGATCTAAGAGAACTAGACCTAGTGGTGGACAACTGTAGGATACATGGTCAGTTGTGAGGGGCTCTCGAGATAGAGTAGGATAGGAAAGAAGCAGACATTATTACTCGTTCGGCGGTCAGGGTCACATGGCTTGTGACTTCCCAACCCGTCGTATGGACGACAAGCAGATGGTCAAAGGACCCCCTGGACAGAGGCGAAGATTTTATTGAGGAGGTTTTTAAGAAGCAGGAAAATGTTACAGAGGAGTTGGTCGTGCAGTAGGAGGTAGGCGATGATTCGAGGTTCTACCGCCACCACCTCCAGGTGGTCCACCCCAACAATAGGGAGCTAGAGGACATGTACAAGCTCAGCACCAGGCAGCTGAGGCCTATGACCACGACGCTCTGGATATGATTCCAAATACGATCTGTGTCTACTCCACCTTAGCTGTAGTACTTATAGACACATGTTTCAGTCACTCTTTTATTTCCACGACCCTCGTTTGTAGCTCGGAGATTTCGGTGGAGCCGTTGACTTGATCCTTACAGCTAGAGACACCTACGAGAGAGGATTCGATGATTTCACACTGGTGCATGTAGTGTGGGATTACTCTAGGAGGCGAGAGCTTCAGCTGAGATCTTCTAGTAGTGGCGTTGAGGCCTTACAATGTCATCTTAGGTATGGATTGGTTGTCTATAGTCCATGCTTGGATCGACTGTATTAGGCGCAAAGTGCGGTGTGTCCGTGAGGATGGGACCAGTTTTTCCTTCACTGGTGAGAAGTGAAACTTTGCAGCACAGGATGGACTTACCTGGAGGAGGGTGATGCCGATCACACATCAATTGGATAGCCTTACCCTTGGAGCAGTTGATGTTGAGATTACGACCTATCCTGTAGTGGTGGACCAGTACGCTGATGTTTTCCCTGATGATGTTTTGGGTATACCTCCTCGGAGAGAGGTGGACTTTTATATCAACTTATACCCCAGGACGACACCAATATCTACACCTGTATATCATATGGCTCCCACAGAACTTCGAGATCTTCGAGTACAGCTTGATTAATTTCATAGGAAATGGTTTATTAGGCCCAGTGTTTCTGCTTGGGCAGCCCCAATTTTGTTTCCCAAGAAGGTAGATGGGAGTTTGATACTCTGTGTGGACTATCGGCACCTCAACCATGTGACTGTGAAGAACAAGTACCCACTACCGAGGATTGAAGATCATTTTGATTAGCTGAAGGGAGCACGGTGGTTTTCGAAGATAGACCTCAGATCAGGCTATCACCAACTCAGGGTACGAGAAAACGATGTGCAGAAGACAGCTTTCAGATGTTGGTATGGAAACTATGAGTTTTTGGTTATGTCATTCGGCATGACCAATTCCCCAGTAGTGTTCATGGGACTAATGGACAGGATCTTCCATTCATACCTCAATATCTTTGTGGTATTCTTCATTAATGACATCCTGGTACACTCAGCTACAGAGGAGGAGCTTGCCTATCATCTGTAGATAAATCTGGACACACTCCTAGAGCACCATATTTATAGTAAGCTCTCGAAGTTCCAATTCTGGATCTGATAGGTTCACTTTCTATGACACGTCATCTCAGATGTTGTAGTTGCAGTGGGTCCAGCAAAGATTGGGTTTGTCCTTTCTTGGGATCCACCCAGGAGTGTGGTGGAGGTACGAAGTTTCCTAGGTCTGGTCGGTTACTACCGGAGGTTTGTACCTAACTTTTCTAGAGTTGTGGCACCCTTATCAGTGTTGAAGAAGAAGGGGCAAACCTTCGTGTGGTTGGAGAGATGCCAGCGGTGTTTCCAGGAGCTGAGGCAGAGACTGATGAGTGCCCCCATCTTGAGGCTACCGGAGGAGGTCATTAGGTACATAGTCTACTGTGACGCATCAGGGATCGGGCTCGAATGTGCCCTAATGCAGGAGCGAGCAGTGATCATGTATGATTCTCAAAAGTTGATACAACATGAGCAGAACTATGATACCCATGACCTAGAGTTAGCATTAGTGGTCTTTGCCTTGTAGATGTGGCGACATTACTTGATGGGCGAACGTTTTATAGTTTACTCTGATCACAAGAGTCTCAGGTATATCTTCTCTCAGATAGACTTGAACCTGAGACAGCGTCGTTGGCTTGAGTTCCTCCAAGACTATGACTTCGAGATAGTCTATACTCATGGGAAGGGGAATGTAGTAGCAGATGCACTCAGTAGGAGATCTTGTATACATTTTCTAAATGAGGCGACAGAGCAGCTAGCTGCTTTGCGGATATCCTACGTGGATCGAGATGGAGAAGCTTATCTTCAGTCTCTAACAGGCACTCCCTAACTCCTTCAGCGAGTCAGGGAGGTGTAGCTTGGGGACAATGACTGTGAGGCTCGACGTGCTCAGATATCCATAGGATAGGCACATAATGGATTTTATGATGGTGGGGAGCGCGTCATCCTATTTTGAGGATGTACTATGGTACCCGTAGCGCTACAGGAGGAACTTTTGAGGGAGTTCCATACGTCCCCTCTAGTGGTACATCCAGGAGTGGTGAAGATGTACCAGGACCGTCGGTGTCATCACTAGTTGTTGAGAATGAAGAAAGTAGTGGCAAAGTTTGTCTCACGGTGCCTCACTTGTCAGTAAGTGAAGGCAGAACATCAGGTTCCAATGGGTTTAGCTGAGCCACTAGAGGTGCGAGAGTGGAAGTGGGATGTAATTTCCATGGACTTCGTGACAGGACTTCCACACATGCCCAAGGGACATGATAACATCTAGGTGATCGTTGACTGACTCACCAAGTCGTCCCACTTTCTACCTATTAGAGAGCAGGGATCAGTAGAGAGCTTGGGATGCCTCTACGTACAGGAGATTGTACGGCTTCATGGAGTTCCCTTGATGATTGTCTCTGATCGTGATGCATGTCTTACTTCCTTTCTATGGAAGGGGTTGCAGGAGGCGTTCGAGACTCGGCTTCTACTAAGCACTTCCTTTCATCATCATATGGATGGTCCGACAGAGCAGACCATTCAGACTCTCGAAGACATGTTGCGTGCTTGCTTCCTGGATTTCGGCCGCAGCTGGGAGGATCACTTGCCCTTAGTGGAGTTTCCATACAACAAAATTTATCACTCCACTATCAGTATGAAACCATTCGATGCATTGTATGATCGACCTTGCAGATCACCTCTGTGTTGGACTGACCCAGGGGAGTCAACACTCATGGGACCGATGATGGTAGGGGTTACCACGGAGAAGGTGCAGATCATTCAGGAGCATATTAAGACTGCACAGAGTAGGCAGAAGTCTTATGCTAACTGGAGATGGAGACCTCTAGAGTTCAAGGATGGTGACCATGTCTTTCTACGACTCTCACCTCGATGAGGTTTGCGGATATTTGTTCGGGGTGACAAGTTAACTCTGAGGTTCATCGGACCCTTTTAGGTCTTCAGAAGAGTTTCTAAGGTGGCATACCACTTATCCCTTCCCCCTCAGTTGCACTGGGTGCACGACATTTTCCACGTATCCCAACTGAGGAGATACATGCCTGGTCCTTCACACATCATTGACTGGGGAGATATGGGCATTAATGATAGGGTGATATTTTAAGAGGTTCTAGTAGAGGTAGAGGATCGACAGGAGAGAGCCCTTCGTGGGCGCTCGATACCTCTGGTGCACATTCGTTGGCAGTGTGGGAACCTCTAGGAGAGAACATGGGATTAGGAGGCTCAGATTCATGCTCAGTAACCCCACTTGTTTCCCTAGTTTGTGTTGTGACTTTCGGGGACGCAAATCCCTAAGGTTGGAAGAATGTAAAGACCTAGATTTTCCATGTAATTTTTTTTAATTACATGGAATTATTATGAGTCTTTGAAACTTGACGGCACGTGATTCCAAGGCCCGGTGTGTCCGAAATGAATTTTTGAATTTTTTAAGGTACGTTCAGTAAATGGGTGAGTAGGGTTTTGTAACATTTGAAACGGTGCTCCTAATTGAAATTCGAGGACACCGTTGAACTCACAGTACTGATTTTCGCTTAAGGGGGCCTTCACCTCGACCAAAGTAGGTCAAGGGTGGAAGATGAAAATTTCATTTTTTTTTGTGGGAGAGTTAAAATAATAATAAAATAAAATAATTAACTTTTATTTTATTTATTTAAAACCTATCATTTTAACCTTGGTGGAGGGGACCACCCAACCTTGAACCACTCTTTTAATGTGACATAACTCTTGGAACCCCCCCCCCCCACAATTAATGACCCAACAATAATTGATCAATTAATTAACATAAACTTAATTATGTTTAATCCCTACCTTTCTTCTCCATCTTTGGTTGGAAAACTCTCTTGGTGGAGGATACATTTGCTGTAAAACACTTGAATGAAGAACGTCCTCCAACGAAGAACATCCTCTGAGCGAGGAACGAGGAACCAACCTTCGAGAAGCGTCGACACATCATCTTCTTCCTCACGGCACCTCTAACGAACAAACGAGGTAGGGTTTGATCTTGATTGTTCTTTGTTAAGTTTACGTTGATTCAATATTCTTGAGCCACATGTTATCAAACTAACGCGGAGGGTGCGATCCAAACGAACACGACCCGATCCCACCGCTACGATGTGGATTGATGTGTTCTTCGCGGGTAGATTTTCGGGTTGAGAATAACCTGACCACGTCAAGACAGATGCAAAGGCGATGTCCCAAGACACACAATGACTCCATCAGATTGAAGAACGAGCCACCAGAGCTCACCCGGTGACCCGCAGAAGTTCGCCGATGACCGATGCTAGTAGGGTGCAGGCGGCGATCGGCACACTGGCCGACTGCGATGGTGGTGGCGGCGCAACCACACCGCCAAAGGAGGTCATGGACCGTCCGCCATGGTAGAGGAGGGTGATGGTCGGCACACCAGCTGACCACGTGGATGTAGGGCGGTGCGCGTCTACACTGCCGGAAGAGGAGGAGGGCGCGGCTGTCGAGCCGCGACGACGCACCAAGGCAGCCGACACCTGGCCGGCCACGGGAGGAGCGGTGCCGCCATGCCGCTGAATGGGGAGTTGGAAGGAAATTCGGCCTGCCACGTCACACCGAGAAGGACCTGCGTGCCAACAGGCGGTGCCATGTGGCACCGTCGGGTTGGCTAGAACCAAACGGCCCTCGGGCCGTTCGGGAAATCTCGGGGAATGGCCCCAGGTGGCTGTTATGGCAGACCCCACTGTGGAGGACCACCCCGGCCACGGGCCATTCCCAGCGGGCCGGGCCGGACCGGTTCGGGATGACTCGAACCGGGTCTGGTTGGCCCAGGTCGAGTCGGACCGGACCCGGGCCCATCTAGACCCAGATACGTCTTTTTGGCCATATCATGAGAATCGGGTGTCCGTTTGATGAACCATTTGTTGCGACAGAAACCTTGGATTGAGATGGTCCTTTTGGTATACTCCAATTGATTTTTGGATAAAGTTGGTGTACAGACTGGTTGGATCGAACTCGAATCCAACCGGACCCTTAGAACAGGAATGCTAATAACTTACAGACCGGACGTTCGATTGACAAGTCGTCAGTTGCGTTAGGTCCCCTATGATGTGACAGATCTTCGTGATACTTCTTCATGGAACTTCATGGATGTTGAAGTATCAGCTGATGGATTGAAGAGCAGAATCTCCCGCAATCAAGCGTTCTTAGTACGGAAACCCTGTGGCTGGCTGTACTTGAAGAATCTTTGGATCTTTTGTGGGTCGGAAACTATAGATCTTGTGTGGGTCATCTTTGGATCCTGTGTGGGTCAGCATCTATAGATCCTATGTGGGTCATCTTCAGATCCTGTGTGGGTCATCTTCGGATCATGTGTGGGTCATCTTCAATCCTATGTGGGTCAACAAAAGAGCTTCTCGACGAAGTAATATGATCAAGCAATACAGCTAATCCTATATACATTCATACTTAAGTTATACATGGTGTGAGTTGAGTCTTTACCTTTTTGGTATTATTCTATGTGGTGCTACCTACATGGTATTCTTTCCTTCATGGAACATTTGTGATTTTGGTTAAAGATTTGGGCTATGTGTTCCTCTTGAATGAGTTGGGTTACTTGATAACTTAGTTATATGTATGGAAATATACCTAATTAGGGTTGATTGTTGCTTCGTGCTTTGTAATTGTGGTCTTGCTTTGTGGATTATACTTTTTGGATTCTAAGAGACCTTTGGGGGTCTCGGGTCCCTACTGAGTATTGTTATGATCACCCCTACAAGGGCTATGTTCGCACCTTACTGTGTCTTGTGCAGTCAACAGACATCATTGATCGAGACTGAGGGTGTCGGGACTGGAGTCTACTTGAAGGTGGACCATTTGACGAGACTTACCATAGAGACGATCGTTCGAGAGCTATACCTACCCTTCAGGTAGGATCCTTGGTGGGTGTTCGTAGGAGCTGTTTTCAGTTTTACTTGTACTTTCAAGTTCAGCTTGTATTCCGACCTCTTTACTTACTGTACTCACTCTATTCACTATATAGTTTACTTTTTTCTTGTATCTTGTTGTGTGCTTGGATTGTGTGAGTTTTCAGGTTAAAAGGAAAATCCTTCCTGATTTTATGGATATGCCTTTCCGGTGCTAGTCGTCAGCCCCTGGCCTATGGAAGGCAGGCTTGGGGTAGTCACGGAATGGGATCTGGAGGACGGTTCGTGACAGGGAAATCTATAAAACACATTGAATTAAAAACATTAAGTCATATATTAAAATTAAGATGTGTTACAGAAATAAACACATTAATGTTTATTATAATAATGGAAAAAATAATTGAACCTTTAATGGACCTCTATATATACAAAAAACTAGTAATAATATGATTCTTCTTTGATATGATTTTCTTAAATAAAAATATCTTACAATAATACATTGATCAAGTCTAGTTTAGATTCAATGGGTCACTACAAAACATTACACATTCATAATCTCTCAAATTTTTTATATGTCTATTGTTTATTTTCTACATGTTTCTATCGTCGTCATCTTTTATGTGGCTACAATTTTTTACCATGATGAAAATAGTTTATATTGTGTATAACTATGACTGAAAATCTGTAAATAAATATCTTATGTTCTTTTTATCATAACTAATGTTTCATTCCTCCTAATAAAATTATATAGGTATTATTATTTGTATTAAATTCTAATAAAAAATCTTTTTTTATCAACTAATGATCATAAAATATATTTGAATTGAAATAAATATCATAAGTTCCTTCTAATATTTAATATCTTAAAAATATAAAATCTAAATAGTAGTGTTTTCTACAAATGTTGTGTAAGATAGCATAATGATTCATTAAATAATTCATTTATCAATCTTAGGATTTTAGTGTACATTGATTATTTTTTTTTGGAATTATATAATTTCATTAATTGGGTTGTCACTATGATAATAAAGTCCTCTTCCACAAGTCATTGTCTAACATATATTCTATTTATCTCATAAAATATAAGTTATGTTTCATAAATGTTAGTTATAATACCCTTTAAATTTTATGAATTTAGTATTTTTTTATTTTCAGGATAAAATTTTTAAATTTAAATTTATTTTTCAATAAAAATTCTCATTAAACAAATTTTTCAATCAATGTTATATGTTAGGAAAAGTAATATTAGGTAGATATATGCATCACATGATTTCAGACATATTAAGTTAATATTTCTTATTAATGGGGTAATAATGTTTTGAGGCAGTAGCTACCCGTAGATTGTTGTGTGGTTTACTAAATAAGAATATAAACTATACTAATTGGTTTTTGATACATGGTTTATATTAAAATAAACTATTTTCTTTTATTGACCTCAATCATTAACATCAACTACCATTTATCATGCCTATGGATTTTCTAGTGATATTTTTGGATCCTCTTGTAACATTAATCTATTCTCTATCATTATATAGAAAAATCAATATATGTACATAGGTAAAGAATTAATAATCTATACTGTTATTATATTTTTTTTCTATTTAATCTCTCTCTCACTCTCTTAGAATATCCATTTCATAGATTTGGATATAGATATAAAATTATCTTGTTTTTCATTTTAAATTTAAATTTCTAAAAATGTAGGATTAGTTTCATCTTCGAGATCTGAATTTATATAATTACAATTTTTGTGATGAAGCATCTTAGTAAGACACTAATTTATTCTTATAACATATTTAATATAAATGATATTTTTTGGTGAAATTTAATTACAATAATAAATATTTATATATTATTTTTAATTAATCATTAAACATGATTTTTTAATCATTATTTTTTTAAAAATATACTTTAATGAAATTATTTTTAAAATTTATTAATTATTTGATAAGATTAAAGATTTTTTATTGAAATCTTATCGATTGAGTTTTAAATGAATTAATTTTTAAATGTTTACAATAGTGGGTTGTGTTGATTTGTTTATATAAAATAGTTTTAAAATTATTAATATGTTATAAATAAATGGATTGATTAAAATAATTATCATATAATTATATTAGAGATGAATTTTTTCATGAATTATCTTGGAAAAATGGGTTTTGATTATTTTTTTTAAAATTAAATGAATATTTCCACTACAATATTTTCAGTTTATTTCAAAAATAACCATGTATTATGTTTTTTAAAAGATCGAAGAATATTTTATGACAAAAGATATAGGGCCTAGATTTGTACCCTTACATCACAAGTAATTTGTTATAGAATAGTTTGAGTAATGGTGTAGGGGTGGTTAAAAAAACTATCTAGTATATTTTCCCCTATAACATTTGAGTATTGTTGAAGGTTTATATATCAATCCTATATGTTATTTATAATGATATTTAAAAATTTATTATGTCACATAAGTGGTGTTTCCCTCTGAAATCTGGGATGATCTCATTGATTTAAGATTCAAACATTCCAAGTGGTTTCTAACGGGTTTGTTCGCAGAATCGGAAACATCCAATGATTCCATATCCATTTGAACCTACTTTCCAAAGGTAGGCGCTCATTAGTTGTGGACTGATGAGGCTTAGGAATTTGCATTGGTCGAGAGGATGGGAGATTGAACTCATCACACCTTTTTTAGGGGAATTATTGTCTACTTCAGGACTCTCTTTATAGATTTAAGTTATGTTCGTCAATCCTTATTACATTACCAAGTATAAAATGAGCTTTCCTTTAGATCTGACAATCAATGATTGATATGTAGGAAATTTAGAGAATCTTTTATATGTATTCGAGGTTCTTCATTAATAGAGAATCATCTGTATTTGTTAGAGATTCTTGGTCAATGGTATCCTTCGACACATTTATATAGAAGTCTCTTGGTCATTATGATGACCATGCTGGTTTTAAAGCCACTCAGTGGGGAACTTGAAGTTTATTGTTATTCAGAAGAACATGGATTATTTCAGAGTTGGGGTCGAACCCGTAGATGGGCAACCTACGCATGCTTTGTTTAAAAAAGGAATCAGAACCCACGTAGTTCGAGTAAGGGAGTATGATGTTTATGATTGATGGCACAAAGAAGGATGTCATAATTACTTTTACACTCTAAGCTCACGTGAGTCATGCTCGGTGTGAGAAACAAGAGGTATTGGTAAAAAACCATACAATTGTTCCATAAAAGATGCAATCATAAGAAATAATGTGGGGCTTATGTATGTATGACTGCCCAGATATATGAAGATTAGGATTTACTTTAGGGAAGAAATCCAGGAACAGGGTCCATAAAGGTATATGTGCTTCATGGAGATTTGAATATTCTAACTTGGGGCTTACTCCTGAAAAGGGGGACCAAATTAGGAGAGGAATTATGATTGGGTTTTACTCCTGAGAAGGAATCCCAGATCAAAGGTAAATTAGGACTGGTTAATAGAAATTAAGACTGGGGCTTACTCCTAAAAAGGAGGCCCAGTTTAAGAGAATTATGGTTGGGGCTTACTCTTGAGGAGGATGCCCAAATTAAGGGACTGGGGCTTACTCCTGAAAAGGAGGCCCATATTAAGAGAATTATGGTTGGGGCTTACTCCTGAGGAGGATGCCCAAATTAGGGGACTGGGGATTACTCTTGAAAAGGAGGCCCATGTTAAGAGAATTATGGTTGGGGCTTACTCCTGAGGAGGATGCCCAAATTAAGGGACTGGGGCTTACTCCTGAAAAGGAGGCCCAGGTTAAGAGAATTATGGTTGGGGCTTACTCCTGAGGAGGATTCCCAAATTAAGGGACTGGGGCTTACTCCTGAAAAGGAGGCCCAGGTTAAGAGAATTATGGTTGGGGCTTACTCCTAAGGAGGATTCCCAAATTAGGGGACTAGGGCTTACTCCTGAAAAGGAGCTCAGGTTAAGAGAATTATGGTTGGGGCTTACTCCTGATGAGGATGCCCAAATTAAGGGACTGGGGCTTACTCCTAAAAAGGAGGCCCATATTTAGGGAAATTATGATTGGGGCTTACTCCTGAAAAGGATGCCCAAATTAATGAGGACTTGGGGCTTACTCCTAAGGAGGATGCCCATATTTGGAAATTATGACTGGGGCTTACTCCTAAAAAGGAGGCCCAGGTTAAAAGAGTTCTCTCATCTTAAATAATGAGGTTGAATGAATGAAATCTCAATCTTTAGTGACATAAAGATGTGTGAATCACTAGATTTTGAGAGATGTTCCACGGAGTTCCTTTCAGATAAGGAAGAAAAATCAAGAAATCATGCCATAAATGGATTTGAAGAGTGTCTTGAAGACTGAATCTTGAATAGGAGAGGTGTAATGGCATAAGAGGGGTTAAATGGGCAAGAAAAGGCACCCAAAAAGGTAGGAGTGCGCAAGTCCTGGCAGGCGCGCAAGTACTGCGTGGGTGCGCAAGTCTTGGTCGCGCAGGTATACCTGCACGACACATGGGTACTTGCGCGTTTGTAAACCAGCATGGTAATACTTGGGAGATCCTTGACCAATGCCTTTAGAATTGTCCTGAGGTACTTCCAGAATAGAGGCATGCAAGTTTTGGTGAGGAAGTAGGGCAGCGCGCAAGTATGTTCATTTCCCTTAAGGGAAAAAACACCATAGGCGCACAAGTGTTAGTGAATTCTAACACTTAGACCTTACTCCTCTTGTTTAGACCTTCCATTCTAGGTAAAGAATTACCTTAGAAGTGTTTGAAAGACATGAAGAAGAGACTTGGGCATTCAGAGCTCTAAATATAAATTCTGGAAAAATTCCTCCCAAAATGGGGGGCCTACAGGGTCTATTTATAGGCTGGAGAAGACCCCAGCCGGTTATCCTTTGGGGCGCGCAAGTCACTTGCGCAGCCATTAGGCGTCGCGCAAGTGGACTTGCACGACAGTGATGGAACTTGTGTGGCACATGTGCTTTTGAATCCTTGTTTATGCCTTTGTCTATTTTTTATGTTTTCTTCAAAGGATGAATCAATTTGTGCTAAGTCATTTCCCTTTACATTCCTTTGGACTCTGTGATGAAAAGGAGCGTCAAAAAAGTCCCCCATCAGAGTTGGATCCGAAAGAAATGAGAATGTGACTCTGAGGAAAAGAAGAAAACCAAAGTAAAGGTGGCGCGCGAGTGTTCAGGGCGCAACACTTGTCACGCAAGTTCGAGTCGCGCAGGGCTGGAGCGCGCTGGATGGAGCACGCTGGGTGGAGGTACGCAGGTGGGCCATCTGGCCTATAAATATGCGGTCATTTACCGCGCATAGCAGCTGATTTCTGGATTCTCGATCTCTCGCTGTGCAGGTCACCTTCGCCACGCAAGTCTCTCATTTTCCGCTGTTTCTTTGCGGTCGTGCTGCTGTCAAGGTAATAGGACTTGCGCGGTGATACTTGCGCGACAGAAACTTGCGTGGCACATTAATACTTGCGTGACACATCCATACTTGTGCACCAAGTTTAGACTTGCGCGCCTTAATGCCTTTGCCATTTTTTTCTGAAATTCCTTCACAAATTTTATGAAAAATCAACTTACTGAAAATTTAATTTACTCAACTTTTGTGCAGAATCAATGGCTCTTAGAACCGGAATAGCTAATGAACTGGCTAGTAAGCAAATTGATGATATGATGAACATAATTGGCCATGATTATTATACCGTCAAAAGTAGCACTCTTCCGGATTTGGATAAGTATCTGAAGAAATATCATCGCGACTTCCCCCAAAGCATTTATTTGCCTTTGTATGACTACGGTCATCTGCGAGAAGTTACTATTCCAGAAGCAAAGAACTATCTCCCATTTTCGTGGTTTCAGAATTATACCAACTTTGCTTCAGCAAATATCTCATGTGGAGGAGGATTTATAAATGCTGGAACAGTGGAGAAGGCCCACATGATGCATCATAGCCCTTGTACGCCAGATTTAAAACCTCATACGCCCGAGCTGCAACCACATTGTCATCCTTCAATCTTCCGAAACGCTCGGATGGATCAATCCAAAGGCTGGAAGAAAAGTTGGGACTTCCGTCCTAGGGGAGGTGTGAAGCCAACTTGGATGTGGGCATACTGGGTGCGACAAACATGTACAGAGTTTGTCAAGGATCTGAAAGGAGTGGCGATATATGAAGCTGTTTGGGTTGGGCAAACATATGTTTATAGACATGATAACTTCATGCCGGAGATACTCAGCCACTGGAGCCCAGAAACTAATTCTTTCCATCAGACTCATGGAGAAGCAGGTATCAGTCTGTGGGATGTCCACAAGATCTCAGGGGCTCCAATTTTGGGCGATATGTATGATGAATTCATTCCTCCCAAGGTGACTTGGAATGATTCAGAGAAGACTCATGCTTTAGCTCGGGAATTATTTAAAATCTGCCACAGGATCAAGAGTTCAGAGACCTCATTAACTCATTCTAGAAAGGATATTCATCCAGAGGAGTGGATGAATATATTTCTTATTGAGAAGAAAGAGAAGGAGCCAAAGGAGAAGGAGTCGAAGGAGAAAGGATCCAAGAAAAAGAAATCCAAGGATAAGAGGTCCAAACGTCCTACCACCTGCCCAAAACCTAAGAAGAGGGGTGCTCTTGGCACATTCTGGCCAACTCTAGAAGTAGTAGAGTTTGAGAAGTGGGGATATGAGGTGAATCAAATGATCCCAAAGAAGACTCGTCTAGCGGGCTTCTTGGAAATGTGGCTCAGCGTTTATCTCTTGCCAGTCAGGGATTCAAAGGGAGGCGTCAGGCCAGGGACCTTCTTCATTGCGGCAAAGTTGGCTGAGGGAAAAATGGTTGGGTTGGCTACCCCCATTTCAGCAAAGATTCACAGGATTTTACTTCATGTCTTCATGGGTAAATCTCCTTTAATAATAGTGGGGCCATTCCAAGTTTTATGGGGATGGATCGCCACTCACTTCAGAACTTATAATGTACAGAATGGATTACAAATTCATGTAAGTTCTTTCAGGCAGTCAGTGCAAGAATTCTCTGGAGTTTCTCCATTAGATATTAATGCCTATGACATGAAAGTGAGGCTGAGCATGTTTAAGGAATTCAACTTCTTTCCCTATGGAAATCCACCAACCGGGCGGTTTGTTAATGATGGAACAACCCACTTGGATTTGAGGGAATACATTCTAGCTTGCAGGGATGGTGTGCTAGTTGCCAGGATTGACAGAGAAATTATATGTAAGGCATATGATCTATATAGATTTGCACGTCAATTCAAATTTCTTCAACAGATTGTTGTATCTCCTCCAGTACATGTCAGGTTAGAGCAACATCCGATGATTTCTCAGCAACTGTGGCTGCTGACGTCAAGGGAGAAGACTGGGGCGGTATTTGATCTACCAGTCAAAAAAGCAGCACATAACCTGACTATATATTATGCCGAGCACTGGATAGCATCATACCCAAAAGGGGTACTGAATCACCCAGTTTATCAGGTGGGAAAAAGGAAGAGGACTGTAAATAAAGAAACCCTCCCTCGTGAAGGTGATGTTTCCCCACCTGAAGCTGATTCTCCAGACTCCTCCTCTGGAACTGATTCACCAGATTCCCATGATGGGGATGATGAGGCACAACCAGTGGCAAAGCAGTTTCGTGCCCGATATAATCCTCCGGTCAGAATTAAAAGACCTACTCCATCAACTCCTGGTGAGTTAGTTCATTGTGGTAATTTAATCACTGCTACTTTATAAAGCAATAAGTCTTATTTTCTTATTCTCTATCTGCAGTTGCAGGAGCCAGGAAGAAACTGAAATCAAAGATTGTAGGACCTTCCTCGCAGCCTTCATATCTAAGACTAGAGGCTGTCCAGTTATGGCAGAGTTTATACTATGGTACTGAGACTGCCTGGCTGGATTTGTGTGAGGGCCTACAACTTCCTGGAATAGGGAATCTTTTGGCTTCTATAGATATCCAATACGAGGATAACCCCAATGAAGTGTGGGCTTACATCAGAGAGCTGTAAATGCTCATATATGCCAATGATGAGTCCGTTCCTGTCACCAGGTGGGTGAAGGAATTGATTGATCGTGGCGCCGATGAGGGGACTGATGAGGATTGGCACGATTATGTGGCTCGTGAAGATGTAAGTTTTCTTTCCTTATTTGATTTGCAACTTGATTCTAGTCGAAGCTTTGTTACTTAAGGAATTTATTTTCTTCATCTTGTAGCTTGCAAAGAAAAGAACTACTGAGGTCCCTTCGCCACAGTATAGCCCTGGTGGTACTGCCATCGGGGCTGCTGATGAATCACCTCGTGAACCGGGCGAGATATCTCCGAGTCAGAAGGCCATGAATGAGGAGCTGGCAACGACTTTTCATTCTCTAATCCAGGTGCCAATAAGGGAGACTGCCGATACTCCCAAGAAACCAAAGAAACAAAGGCAACGATGGAGGAAGTCCACAGCTAAACTCTTCATTAGAAGCGGTAAGTCCTTCGTGTAATCATGAGTCTATACCCATGAAAAGGTTGTTCATATTCCTGGGGATTGTAGGGGCTTCTTCAATTTCCCCCCTGAGGGAAAGGACTGATCCTCCTTCAAGGACCACGGAGGGTGCTATGGAACAACCACAGATTCAAGCTGACTTGGCTGCTCCTGGAGAAGAGCTAGCATCTGTTCCCAGTATCCCTCCTGGTGCTGTTGCAAGAAAATAAAAATCTGTTTCTAGTAAGTTAAAAATGCTTCATAAAAAAAATGTTGAACAAAACACCGACTGACTTCCATTCTGTGACACTTCAGGTTCAACTCCTGCATTAGAGCTTCTGGCGGCTGTTGCAACTGATGCCGTGATTTTATCTGAAGATGTTGTCCAAGGTCAGGGGCTGCAGGACGTAAGTCGTCAAGAATACACATCAAACGCTCCCACTGGTGAGACTAACCAGGGTTTTGAAATATCATTGGATGAAATGATGAATCGTGGCATGTCTTTCGAAGAATTTTATGATCATGCTAAGTTGTCATGTGATTTAGAAGACCTTGGGCGTGAGTGTTATCCTTCGCCCAGTAAATTTTCTTATAATTTACACTTCTAATCATGAATGAAAATAATATGCAGTTCCATCCATAGAAGCTGCTAAACTGCCAATGCCTGAAGAGGGTGTGGACATTGATGTCAACCCTACCATTGCAGAAACATTAGCTCAAGTAGATCTAAACCCAGTAAACCCTCTTGAGACCCATCTTGAAGATCCTGTTGAGACTGGGAAAGATGGGGAGGAGTCTTCTCAGGTTACTGATCTACTATTGGGTAAGGGATAATAATATTTGTGATTGTACTTAATTTTCAAGACAATCAATTCTTTTATTATCCTTTGAAACTAACCAAAGCTTTCAATTAAATTATGCAGGGCCATCAACTGCAGTGGCTAGATCTGGAGGTGAGGCCTCAGCCTCTGCCCCAACAGGAATTGAAAGTGAAGAAGCACAGGTCAAGGGGGAAGGAGCAGAACAGGGAATTTCCTTAAGTGCATTAATCCCATATTACATTCCCCACTGTGATGATGATATTGAATCAGACCCAGAGGTGCTTAAGGCGCTCATCTTCTCACGACGCAAGGCATGGAATAACATATGGAAAATCATATCTGAGGTGCCTTTAGAAGATCTATCATCGAAGATCCCTCGATTGTCGTCCCAGTTTATCATGCTAGGACTTGGCGGTTTTGGATACCAAGAAATCCATATCGCGGTGAAACAAGTCATCTTCAGGAGGGAGCAGGAGCAAAAGTGTCGCGAAGATCTTACCAGGGTGAAACTGTCAGTCAACATCGGCGAATTTGAGGTTGTGGTATCCTGAGCTGAGGCTGACTATGCTGCCAGGATAAAGGAGCTGAAGCATAAGATCAAAGAAAAAGTCGTCCAGAAGATGCACCTTTAGCAACAGTTAGATGTTGTTACTGGGGAACTTGACCAACTCAATAATTCACTGGAGGGAGTTCAAACGAATGGTATGAAGACCACTGCGGATGCCAAGAAAGAACTCCATCGGGCTGAAAAGAGTGAAGTTGGTCGAGTGCATGAGCTTCAAGTAGCTGATGATGAAGCTCGGGATGCGGTTCATCAATTGAAGACTTATGTTGACATTCTTTTGTAATTTCCTGAAAAAGATAAGAGGCTCCAATCTGTGGATGTCCTTCTAATTCTTGTGCATCAAATGGAAAGAATGATTTCATCTTCAATCACTTGTGCACGTATTTTCATGCTACCTGCTTTAAATTTTACCTAAGCCAATGGGCCTAGTAAGCATAGTTTGATTTTTACTAGGATTAATGTAAATAAACCCTACAAACTTTGAACCTTTTAATTTCTCAATATTACCTAAATCATACAAAATGTATGTTTAGTGAGTTGGAACTTGACTTTTATTCAGAGTTCCTTTGTCTTTTGTGGGCAGTTTAAAGTCATGAGCGTCGGACATAAAAAGGCTAATGTTTAAGGTCGAAATAGCTTTGACCTAAATGGATTAAAATTGACTCAATTCCTTGAAAATTTATCTGAAAACATATTACCATTCTCAAGTATGAGGGAAAATATGTAAACTATGACTTAAGAATATTTGGATCTGAGGAATGATATGAAAAAGAGCTAAAAGGCATTAGAAGAAGTAGTTCCCAAGAATAAAGTTACCATTATTTAACAAACCCGTTAGGGGGTTGAATTATGCAGGGCCACCTAAGGGCATCGGCTGTATAGTCAAATAAATAGTATCTTTTGGCTAACAAGTCTGTTATGTAGACTGTTTATGCAAGGCCGCCTAAGGGAATGTGTTTCATAGTCAGGCAAAATAACTCTCGGAAATTTACTTTCCTTGTGCTAAAAAGCCAGTGAAAGTTTATGGAGATTCAAATTTTCCAAAGTATAGAGTTTGTTGTATGGAAAGAGGTACTTGAATATGGAGAAGATATTTCCAAACAAGATTATCGAAGAACTAGATGGACATCACTCCTACGAAGGTCTGACCCAAACGTAGGGAAGGAGAATATAAACCATAGACTTGAATACTTTTAGATCATGAAAAAAGGATATGGGACAAATATGTTAAGGATGGCTATTTTTGCGGATCCCTACATATTGTCATTTAAGACAAATAAGGACAAAAGAGGCTTGCTTCCCAAGAATGAAGTTACCAGTATCTGACAAACCCGTTAGGGGGTTGAATTATGCAGGGCCACCTAAGGGCATTGGCTGCATAGTCAAATAATAGCATCTTTTGGCTGACAAATCTGTTATGGAGACTGTTTATGCAAGGCCGTCTAAGGGCACGTACTGCATAGTCAGGCAAAAGAATTCTCATAAGTTTGAAATTTTTGTGACTAGAAGTCATGAAAAGGGTTATGAAGATATGAAAATATTTAAGGTTTGGATTATGACACATAAAGATGGGTATTGTCCAATGTATGAAGAGATACATAAATCAATACTAACCATAATCATGTTATTGCTGGGTCCTGAATTGAAATGTTGGACTTCACTACGTATACCATAAGGATGGGAATCAAGCCATACGTAGTTCTTAAATTACAGTTTAATGTCGTGTGGAACAAAAGGATTAGAGATCTTAGTTTAGGGTCATAGAGCTTAGACCATTGTAATAAATACACAATGTGTGTTTTCATGGGGACTTTTCAGCCAGGGGACTGAAAGAGGAATTTGGGGTTAGGCCCAAAAGACTTAGGGCTGGATTCGAGGGAAACTCAAACGTTCCTACGTATCCCATAAGGATGGGAATCAAGCCCACGTAGTTCTAGAAATACCCTCTGTACAAATTTGGTTCGTACATGTGAAGGGTGAAAGGGGACTTTAGTGCGATGATTGTTTAACCCAATATAAAAGGTTTGGGCATTGCCATGTATGCACGTAGTATTTGAAATGAAACATGATTGAAAAATCAATGTAAATAATGGTTCCCTCTCAGGTGAGGGTATCAAAGAATATTATAGTTTATTTTCATACTGGACAAAAGTGTTGTATAGTTTAACATCGAATAGCAAGGATGAAAGTGAACCAATGTAAAGATATTGATTCTGGGGATGGTTTCACGAATCAACATCGTATAAGATGGAGGTGAATCGATGTGAAAAGATTGGTTTTGGGCTTGAACCTTGGGAGGTTGCCTACGTACCCAGCCTGGAAGGCAAGGATCAAAGTCCGCATAGTTCAATTAAAGAATGAATTAATGATCAAGTTGTTCTTGGGGACAACGACCTAAAAAATGATGGTGTTGGGACTTACACATGGTTAGTATCCCAGAGAGAGTGTTATGGTTGAAGTTTGCTCTAAGCTCACATGAGTCATACTTGGTGTGAGAAACAAGAGGTAGCAACAACCCTAACAATGCACAGTTTAATGTCATGTAGGACATATGAAGGGGCTATGTAGTTTAAAGTCTTGCAGTTAGGACTATAAATGTTGCACATTTTAGTGTCATGTAGCAGGGACAAAGTACAGTTTAATGTCATGTAGGACATAAAGAAGGGCATTCTATATAGTTTAGCGTCATGTAGTTAGGACGATAGGGACAACACAGTTTAATGTCATATTGGACAAAAAGAAGACTGTGCAGTTTAATATCATGCAGTAAGGACAAAAGAGTACATCATTTAACGTCATGTTGGACATATTAGGGACTTTTTCACAGTTTAACGTCATGTTGGATGAAAGTGCAAATAGTTTAAGGTCATATGCATGGACCGTGGATGATGCATTTTAACGTCTTGCTGGACGGTGGTGCAGTTTAAGGTCATACTGGACCATGGTGCAGTTTAAGGTCATACCGAACCATGGTGCAGTTTAAGGTCATACCGGACCATGGTGCAGTTTAAGGTCATACTGGACCATGGTGCAGTTTAAGGTCATACCGGACCATGGTGTAGTTTAAGGTCATGCCAGACCATGGTGCAGTTTAAGGTCATACCGGACCAAGGTGCTGAATTTTGTGTTCATACAAAATATTTCTTCAGGAATCTGGCATTGGTTGGAGTATTGATGAGTTCTCCATCCATTGAGATTAATGAATAAGCTCCATTGGAGTAGACCCTATGTATTGAGTAAGGTCCTTCCCATTTTGGCTCAAGCTTGGGAGGTTTCTTTCCTAGTATCATTGGAGTTCTAAGAACTAATACCAATTCTCCCTGAGTGAATGAACGAAGATGAAATTTTTTGTTAAAAGCTCATGCTATTCGATTCTGATAGACTTCTAAGTGGTGCAAAGTGAACAATCTTTTCTCATCTAACTGTTCCAATTCATTCAATCGCTTTTGAGATTGTTCATCTGTAGATGATTGATCACAAATGGAAACTCTGAGTAAGGGTAGTTGAACTTCAATTGGAAAGACTGCTTCTGTTCCATATACCAATGAATATGGAGTTGACTGTGTTGCAGTGCGGGTGGTAGTCCGATAAGCCCATAAAGCATGGAAGAGTTTATCAGACCATGATTTCTTATCTTTATCCACCATCTTTTGCAGTATATTTGATAGAGTCTTATTGAAGGCTTCTATCTGGCCATTGTCCACTGCATGATACTGAGATGAATGGTTGGATTTGATGTTGTATTCTTGATACAATTTCTTCACCTCGGATGAACAGAAGTTGGTGCCATTGTCCGTCAATATGGTATGAGGGACACCAAATCTGGTAATGATGTTAGACTTGATGAAGCTAACAATGCATTTATAACTGACTTCCTTAAGAGGTATTGTCTCTGCCCATTTGGAAAAGAAATCAGTAGCAGTAAGAATATACTTAAACTGCTTGGCCATAGCTGAAGGGTAAGGCCCCACCACATCCATTCCCCATGTGGCAAATGGCCATGAGTATTTAGCTATATGAAGCAACTCTGGAGGTTTATGAATGAAGTTGGCATGTACTTGGAATGAATGACACTTCTTTGTGAAATCAACACAATCTTGTATCATTGAAGGCCAAAAGTATCCAAGCCTTCGAATCTGATCAGACACTCTATGTCCAGACTAGTGGGCACCATAGATTCCTGCATGCACTTCTTTCATGACAGTCATTGTATCTTTACCATCGATGCATCTGAAGAGAACTCCATCAAAACCACGTTTGTAGAGAATTTTCTCTAGGTGATTTGGGCTATCATAAAGAGTAAAATTGACCACACGTCGCCGGATTTGTTCTTTCTCAGCTCTATCAGGTGGAAGTGTTCCATTTTGAAGGTATTCCCTGATAGGTGACATCCATCCTGTAGTATGACCATACGGTTCAGGAATGGGACTAATTTCATTAATTTCCTCTGTTCTGAATCGAACATAAGGTGAAATTGCACGACGGTGGGCAATACTGATGGTGGTCTCATCCCGATTTGGATCTACCAGAGCTGTGGCTATATTAGCCAGTGCATCAGCTTGGGCATTTGGTGATCTTGGGACATAAGCAAATGTCAGTTCCGAAGGGAATTCCGCCATTAACTCTCTGACATAATCATACAAAGGGATTAATTCTTCTTTTCTGATGGCATAGTCCCCATTGACTTGCTTGATTACCAGGTCTGAATCACCTTTCACCTTTAAGTGATTCACTTGTACTTGAAGCGCTAATTCTAATCCTGCGATGAGTGCTTGGTATTCTGCTTCATTATTGGTACCCCCTTCCCACAATAAGAAGGAATAAGGTAACACTGCCTTTTCTGGAGAAATGAGCACAATTCCTACGCCAACTTTGTTGAATTTAGGATTTTCCATTTTCCTCCCTGTTGGACTTCTGGAAGCACCATCAAAATACATTTCCCATGCCTGAGGACTTTCTTGAATAGAGAAGACTTCCTCATCAGGGAGTTCAATATCCGAAGATGTGTCTTCCACTGAAGGGTGTTCATCCAAGAAATCAGCCAGAGCTTGGCCCTTTATCGCCTTTTGAGACACATACTGAATGTTGAATTGCTGCAAAATAACTGTCCACCTTGCCAGACGTCCTGTAAGCATTGGACAACTAAGGATGAATTTGAGCGGGTTATTGCGAGATACCAATTGGACCTCGTGATGTTGCAGGTAGTGTCTCAACTTCTGAACTGAAAAGATTAATGTCAGGCAGCACTTCTCAATACTTGAATACAGGGTTTCTGCTTCAAGCATAGTCCGACTGAGGTAGTAGAGGCTGTTTTCATTCCCAGCATCATTCTTCTGAGCAAGAAAGGCACCCAATGATCGCTCTAGAGCTGTCACGTAGAGGATAAGTGGTCTTCCTTCAACAGGTGGCATGAGTACCGATGGACTCAAGAGGTATTTCTTGAGAATATCGAATGTTTCTTGACATTCTTCAGTCCACTGGTAAGTGACTCCCTTCTTCATCAATTTGGTGAAGGGTAAACTTTTTCCTGCCAAATTGGCGATGAAACGCCGAATATAGGCTAAGTGTCCTTAAAGTCCTCTTAATTCTTTCAAATTTCGAGGAGGTGACATACCAAGGATTGACTTGGTCTTCTCAGGATCGACTTCAATACCACGATGGCGTACAAAAAAACTGAGAAATTTTCTTGAGGTTACCCCAAAAGCACATTTTAAGGGGTTCATCTTCAAATTATGTTGTTGAAGCTTGCGGAATATGACTTCCAAATCATCCAAGTGATTAGAACATTGTTTGGATTTAACCACCAAATCATCTACATAGAATTTAACAAACTTCCCTAAAAAGGGTTTGAAGATACGATGCATGGCACGCTGATATGTTGCACCTGCATTCTTTAAGCCAAATGGCATTACCCGGTAGCAAAAAACACCCTGAGGGGCCCTGAAGGCTATGGATTCTTCATCTTCTGGAGCCATTCGGATTTGATTATATCCGGAATATCCATCCATAAAGGAAAGTGATTCATAGCCAGCTGTTTCATCAATTAATAGTTCTGTAATCGGAACTGGAAAATCATCTTTTGGACAATGCCGATTAAGATCTCTGAAATCAATGCAAACTCTAATTTGTCCGTTCTTCTTCTTTACAGGGACAATATTAGCCAACCACTTGGGATACTAAACTTCTCTGACGAAGTTAGCTTTGATAAGCTTATCCACTTCAGCTTCAATTTTGGAAGCATAAGTTGGGTGTGTTCTTCTTGCGGCTTGCTTAAATCCTCGATGTTCTTCTGGTAAACCCAAATGATGAGTAACAACATCAGGATCAAGCCCGGGCATTTCTGTATAGTTCCAAGCAAATATATATCTATTTCAATTTAGAAAGGAAATATACATCTCTTGCTCTTCAAGAGTCATGGCCGCACTGATTAAAGTGGGGAGTGAATCTTCTTTTGTACCCAGATTTATTTCTCTGAGTTCATCCACAGTTGTAGAGATACCCTCTTCAAATGCTGGAGGAGCATCTCTGAGATCTTCCTCTTCTTCTTCATCATGTGTTATTTCTTCCATTTCTACTTGCATAGTAGATGATAAAGCAGAATTTTCGTGATCAGAAGAGATGTCAAAATTTGCACATCTTGAAGAAGAAGCTTCCATTTCCGACCCGATTGATGATGAAGGGTCTTCTTTGGGTAATAAAGAAGAGATGATGGATTGAGAATCGACATCATTGTCCACCTCCGACATTGCTATAACTTCTTCTGGCCTGATTGGCAAAGTATAGACTTGCTGGATTTCAGTAGATTAAATGAAGATGTCACCATTTGTGCTTTCATTACTGCTTGGTGGGTTACCAATTTCTCCCATGTTGTCTGGCTCGATTGCCGTAATTGATATTATGGATCTTTCCATAAGAGTATTTTGATTTGGGTCTATCTTGTAAATTTGACTAATAGGCAACACATAATCTGTACTCACATGTGTAAATGGATTTACTGGAATCTTCTCCAAACCATATGGATCATTAAATTTGGTAATCTCCTTTGTTGTGGATTTCTCTCTTCCCTTCATGTGATAGAATTCCGCCTCAATGTATTGAGACTCACATGTCTTGAACGGGGCCTTATCACCATACAGTGTCCCAACTTGACCATCGAACCAATATTTGAGACATTGATAGTATGATGAAGGGATGGCCGCATGTTGATGTAGCCAGGGTCTTCCAAGCAAGATGTTGAAAGCTGAGTCTTGATCAACAACCATGAAATCTAAATTGGATACAAGATCTCCAAACTAAGTTCTGAGTGTAACTTCGCCCAGTGGTTCTTATTCATTTTTATCATATCCTTGTAACATCATGGTAGAAGGAGATAAATCAGATTCCGTGAGGCCCAATCAATGAAGTGTACGAATGGGCATGAGGTTGACTCCTGAACCATTATCAATGAAAACTCTTCATACGTCTACGCCATTGACCTTGCCAGATAAATACAAAGGTCTAATATGTCCATTCATGACATCATCTTCATCTTCATCAGTAAAAGATATCACTGCATGACATTCCGTATGATTATTCTCTACGTGATAGACTTCAGCTGCAGCAATTTTAGTTTCAAACTCCTGAGGACTTGACAAAGCCTCGATGAGTGCCTCCCGAAGATCCTTTGACATATTCAAAGCATCCAGAATTGATAACTTGGTCGGTACTTGGGACAAGTGTTTCAATACATCATACTTTTGATCCAGAGGTCTACGTTTCCCAACAGGAATATGTGGTTTAGCAGGTGCCTCGGAAGCAGATGCTTTGGAAGTTGATGCATCTTGTATTGGGATAGGAGTTGGCAATATTCCTGGTTTTGGAAGATTAAACCAATTAGATCCATTTACTTGCTGAGAGGAAGAAGATGGAACCTTCAACCGTTCTTCCAGAATAACTGTGCCAGGACTGAATTTGCTATTGGTGGAAGAACTTGCTTGTTCTTGTTGAGCTCGCTGAAGGGCTTTGCCACGAGTTTCTGCTACGTACACAGTTCTAGCAGGGGTAGAATTGGAATAGTGGCTTCTGAAAGATCCACGTCTTCCCCTGTATCCTAAGCCTCTGGGACTTACTCTGATTCCTCTGTTTGATACAGGGAATTCAGGCTCATCGAAATCGAAACTGTAACTGGCATATGGATCTGTTAATTGAATCATATTAACAGAACCTAAAATCAACTCTTCATCTGATGAAGATTTTTCCAGATTAGCCTATTTAGGCTGTGCCATTTGGTGGGACGGTGCCCGTTGATTTGAAGTAGATGGCATGAAGTCTGCCAAGGTCAAAGACAACTTAGGCTTTGACATGTACTCATCTTCTTCTGATTCTTTTTCTTTCTTTGAATCATGCCGTTTCTTTGAGGATTTTCCCTCTGATGAAGAGGGTTTTGCTGCGGCATTCATAGCAGAAGGTACAATTGGTTTCTTCAATTGCGTTCGCAAAATAGCATGAGTTCAGTTGATCGTCTTTCTGACCATCCAATCATCATATTTTTGTGCATTTTTTCTTTTGACTTCTTGCCACTCGTCTTTCTCCTCTGGAACTGTAATAGTAACACATGCTACCTGGGCTGAAGAGCCTTTCAGTTTGACTTGTCCCAAGTCAACCATATTTTGTAGGAGGTCTTTGAAGACAAAACACTCCTGGATGGGATGCCCCAACATTTGATGAAATGGGCAATAATTGGGGCGGTCTTCATCTCCTTCCTTGTTTGGCCTCTTGGGCCTTGGCAGCTGAACTAAATTATTCTCCAGATCCAAAATGAAGTAACCAGGAACTTGTTCATTTCAGAAAGAGTATGTTTTTCTCTTCAGATCCTCAAATTGTTTTTGTCTTTGATTTATTTGATCGTCTTGACGAAATGACCTTTGTTGTTGGTGCTCAGGAGGTGGAGCCCTTCGAGAAGATGAAGGTTTTGAAGTAGAAGCAGGTGCATGTGCTTGTTTAAGCATAACTGTAGCAGTCTCTGCTTTACCCATTCTCCTTCCTGGAGCTGATGGAATTACACGAGATTTAGCCTTAGTCTGTATAAGGGAATCTTCAATCTGCTGAGCGATTGAAGTAAGGTCTCGAAACCCTCCTATGTACTTCACAGGGATCAGCGGCGTGTGTAATTCGTTACGCAAATTTGCCACACATATTGGCAACAGTTCCTCTTGAGGGAGTGCTAAGCTCAGGGAATATGTTAATCCCTTCCAGCGAGCAATGAAATCAGAGACTCTTTCATTCTCCCTTTGCTTACAGTTTGTAAGATCGAAAACTATTGTCTTTGGAAAAGTTGATATGAATTAAAGAAGAAATCGTTGACGGAGATCTTCCCATACGGTAATTGACCGGGATTGCAAACTTGTGTACCAGACAAAGGCTGGTCCTTGCAAGGTTCGCACGAAGCATCTGAGTTTCACTGCTTCTTGCTGCTCCGGAGTTCCCATCATAGGATCGCAACAAGACACGTAATGCGTCAAATGATGTTCAGGATCTCCTGATCCATTGAAAATAGGGAATACAGGGTTTCCAAAACTTGATGGGGGAGAGACTGAATCTACCCATTCAGGGTAAGCTCTCTTTTCTGGTTGAACTTGTGCACGCTTTCCTTCCATAGTCTCTAACCGAGATGTTAATGACTCAATGGTAGTTATTAACTTTTGAGAAACATCTGGTTGAACTTGGACTTGGGCAGGTGCAATGACTGGAGCTTGGACAGATGTGGTGGCTGGTACTGCAACCGATGGCAGCACTGCCAATTGTTGTTGCACTTGACCAGTAGGATTAGACCTGTGAGGGTGTACTGATAAAGGAGGATATTCTTGATCCATCTCAGTAGCTGCAACAAACTCCCTTGGCTGACTGACTCCATCATATTTAGGAAGAATATTACCCTGAAGTAGCTCTGCATTCAACCTCCTCAACTCCTTCATTTCTTCCTCCTGTTGCGCAAATCTTTGCTCTAGTGAGAGTGATTGGCCCTCTCCAGAGGGAGGATATGTAACCTGATTCTTCCCATTTCCCTTGTTTGATCCCTTTCAGAGAGGGGGAAGTGGGTTATTTGAAGGAACACCCAGATTTTGGGTAAACCTTTGATTTTATGTAAGCACACCTTCTTCATTTGTGTCTGTGCGTACAACTTCTTGAGCAGGAATCTCTTCATCTGATCTCTCTGAATGAGCCTCATCTGGTGGATCAACAACAACGACATTGATGACATTAATTGATGCATAATGCATCGCATCCCTTCTATCAGCATTTCTGTGATATTGTCTTCTTCCATGTCTTTGATAAGACATTGTCTTTTGTTGATTCAATCCCTCAGGAACTTCTTGACGAACCGTAATTTGGAGGGAATCACCTGATAATTTGGATCTTCGTTCCTCTTGAGGCTTCTTCCCCAATCGAGAAAAGACCGACTTTCTCTGAGGAGGGGATTGATGATTTGAAAAATTCCCCAGTTTGGTGGACTGGGGCTGTTCCTGCTGTCTTTTCTCAACTCATCGAATCCTATTTGTTGATTCTGAGGGTTGGTTTAAAAGAGTCCCCAGTCTGGCGAACTGGGGTGGATCTTGACATGCTATGTCTGAGACTTTCTTAAAATCTCTCCTGATCTTGCGGACCTTGGTCCGAAAATTAGCTGGATGCATCAATCGACAACCACTTTTATCACCTGGTTCAAAAGACCATTGGATGATTTCTGACACTTCTGTCACTTGGTGATGTGCTTGCTCCAAATGAGAGGCATGTTCAATATTCTTGTTTGCTTGATGCATGAGTAATTCAACAACTTGTTCTCTGTATTCTTGATTTTGAGAGGAACTAGTTGAAGCATGTTCTTGGGAAAGCTTTTGATTACAAACAAAGCCAGGTATCTGTGGTCGGTCATGGGCAATAACATTACATGAGACCATTTTCGGCGGGCTTTGATGACTGGAGACCACCGTGAAATGCAGTGCTCCATGAACACCCCATCCTCTGACATGAATACCAGATGGGGCATTGGAAATTAACTGGCGCAACTTTCTTAGTGCGTCAAGGCATAAACGCTGAAGGGTTCTCTGCTGCTTTTCAGCCTTCGGATATCGAGAGACTGATAGAGATGCCAAATCAATCTGACGTTGTAACCCTTCTATTATCTTAAGATGATTTTCATATTCATCATAAGATAATACTTTCTTTTTTAACTGACAAATAGTTTTCCATATGTTGAGACGAATATCATGAATTCCATCTTCTGTCAATATCTCTGTAATGTCGTACTGAGAGTCAGCCAGAGGCCAAAACATGACTGGCACTTCACCTTTCGCCAGTTGTTTTCTCATGTTCAGCATTTCCTATTTATCATTCAATGAAGATTCTTCTACCTAATTTGAACAGAGTTGGTGTTTCCTTGTTGTTTCATCGGATTCAACAAGATTGGTAGAGAAATCATTGATCAAACTAGAAGATGCATGACTTAGGGGTGGTTCGTAGAATAACCTACACCCTGAGATATCTTCTGATTGAGAAAGTATTTCACCCGTCAGTGATGAAACATCAGACATGACTGGCTTCGCATTTGCAAGTGCCTCAAGATAATAGGGCTTTCTTGGCACTACATTGTCCACTGGAGCATTTTCCGGGAAATGTGCATCACTATTGCGGAGAGGACTTTCGTAGCGAAATTTATCATCATGGGGAGGACCACCATAGTGGGTTATAGCAAAAGATGAGATCTCTTGCTCCTTGGTCTTCTGGCCACACATAGGGTTATTATAGCTCTCATCTAAAGATGAAACTTTGAGATCGACCGAATTGTCATGAAGCAAGCCTTCATGAGGAAGTGTCTGTTGAAGACCTTCAGAATTAATGTTCCCACTATTGGGAAATGAGGGAGTATAATCTTGGATTCCAACAGATAATTGTCTGAGGGCTTCAAGAACTCCAGCATCGAGCAAGGCCTTGTTACATATTGGCTCTTGATCTTTTGACTGTGTTGGGAGGGTCTTCTTATTAGACGCCTTCTTACTCGCCTTGAAAACCACTTGTTGATGAAAGTGGCTGCTCTGAGGAGGTGTATGTGCCTGATCAGGAGAGATGGCCAGGTTAGGCTGACGATCTCCACTCAAATCAGGTCTATGTGCCTGACTTGGTTGTCCGTATGATATGGGGGAGTATGTCCCACAACCCTCTTGGACTGGAACAGATGTGTGTGTCTGTTCTAGAGTGAACTATTGATGTGTTACTCCACTGGTAGGGATAGATTTATGTGTCTTTCCCTGAGATGTTGCTGAAGCTGTTGTAATATCCTGACAGGCATCCAGGATATGAGCAGGAATTTGCTTCTGCTCTTTCACCATTGATAGAATATGCTTGGTGACTTCAGCTGCCGGAACGGGGATATACATCCATTCCATGCTTGGAGTAGGTGTATGTGCCTGCTCCTGTCCTCCTTTTCCTGTCAGTGAATCCTGACAGTACTCAAGTGTAGGGGCAGAGAGTTGAGTCTGCCTCATGTTTGTCACCGGAGCTTTCCAACTGACTTCTCCGAATGCTACCAAGCGAGACTGTTGGTAGGCTTGATCAATACTGGCAGGTGTATGTGTCTACTGATTGCACTTCGCCGAACGTGGTTGACGAGATCCATCATATGTAGTCAGATGAGCCTGTTGACTAACTGATGACATATAAAGAGGTGTATGTTCCTGTCTATAATACTCCACCGGAATTGCCTGGCAGGATTGGTGTGATGCTGCCAGACGAGTCTGCTGGATAGCGGAATTAAAATTGGCAGGTGTGTGTGCCCGCTCGTTGCTTGCCACCAAGTTAGGTTGGTGGACTTCTTCGGAGATGGAAGAGATGAGAACCTGCTCACTGTTAACCGGATTTCGCCTCTGGCGATTCGTCTTGTCTGCTCGGGTTCGAGGAACCTGAGCTGAACGCCTGGAGTCAACACCCTCATCATGTTGAGGGCGCACTGCCACATGAGTATGGCGGCGATTGTTGGTGGGAGCCCTCGGGAAGGACTCATGTCTGCTTGAATTAAGGCCCTGAGGGACCTGCTCATTCACCTCCCCGAAATAAGGGAGCGAATAGTGATTGCGTTCGGGGGATAATGACCTGAAACGGTTGGAGACGGTGGTTAGCACCGCCTGCTTCTTGATCACTGGTCGTCGTTGTCCGGACGACCGGTGTGAGTTTTTCATTTGGAGGGCTTGTCGGGCAGCCTCCAGAGTTGGGATGGTACCGTGTTGACGGTACTCCTTAACCAGCGCATTTGATACCCAGCGTTGAAGACGCTGAGTAGGTGATGTCATCCTCAGAGCGGACGACGATCCAGCAGGAGTAGCAGCGGTGGCATTCGCAGCAGCGGTATTCATAGGTGTGAACTTGAGAGCAGCCATTTCATAGAATGTAGAAAATCTTGGAAAAGAGTGCCTATTTGATATAACAGACGTAATCAAGATAAATTCAGCCACTACATCTTTTGGATGAGCACATATGTCAATGATTGTTTTTTTTTGCCCTCTCATTGAGTTTTAAATAGGGGCCTAACAAATAGGTAAAACATCATTTTAACTTGGTTAAGGATTCACGTCGGGTTCACCATTTTTTGTTTCCCTCTGGAATCCGGGATAATCTCATCGATTTAAGATTCAAACATTCCAAGCGGTTTCTAACGGGTTTGTTCGTAGAACCAGAAACATCCAATGATTCCATATCCATTTGAACCTACTTTCCAAAGGTAGGCGCTCATTAGTTGTGGACTGATGAGGCTTAGGAATTTGCATTGGTCGAGAGGATGGGAGGTCGGACTCATCACACCTTTTTTAGGGGAATTATTGTCTACTCCGGGACTCTCTTTATAGATTTAAGTTATGTTCGTGAATCCTTATTACATTACCAAGTATAAAATGAGCTTTCCTTTAGAACTGACAATCAATGATTGATATGTAGGAAATTTAGAGAATCTTTTATTTGTATTCGAGGTTCTTCATCGATAGAGAATCATCTGTATTTGTTAGAGATTCTTGGTCAATGGTATACTTCGACACATTTATATAGAAGTCTCTTGGTAATTATGATGACCATGCTGGTTTTAAAGCCACTCAATGGGGCACTTGAAGTTTATTGTCATTCAGAAGGACATGGATTATTTCAGAGTTGGGATCGAACCCGCAGATGGGCTACCTACGTATCCTTTGTTTAAAAAAGGAATCAGAACCCACGTAGTTCGAGTAAGGGAGTATGATGTTTATGATTGATGGCACAAAGAAGGATGTCATAATTAATTTTACACTCTAAGCTCACGTGAGTCATGCTCGGAGTGAGAAACAAGAGGTATTGGAAAAAAACCAGACAATTGTGCCATTAAAGATGCAATCATAAGAAATAATGTGGGGCTTATGTATGTATGACTGCCCAGATATATGAAGATTAGGATTTACTTCAGGGAAGAAATCCAAGAACAGGGTCCATAAAGGTATATGTGCTTCATGGAGATTTGAATATTCTAACTTGGGGCTTACTCCTTAAAAGGGGGCCCAAATTAGAAGATGACTTATGATTGAGTTTTACTCCTAAGAAGGAATCCCAGATCAAAGGTAAATTAGGACTGGTTAAGAGAAATTAAGACTGGGGCTTACTCCTGAAAAGGAGGCCCAGTTTAAGAGAATTATGATTGGGGCTTACTCCTGAGGAGGATGCCCAAATTAAGGGACTGGGTCTTACTCCTGAAAAGGAGAACCATATTAAGAGAATTATGGTTGGGGCTTACTCCTGAGGAGGATGCCCAAATTAGGGGACTGGGGCTTACTCCTGAAAAGGAGGCCCAGGTTAAGAGAATTATGGTTGGGGCTTACTCCTGAGGAGGATGCCCGAATTAAGGGACTGTGGCTTACTCCTGAAAAGGAGGCCCAGGTTAAGAGAATTATGGTTGGGGCTTACTCCTGAGGAGGATGCCCAAATTAAGGGACTGTGGCTTACTCCTGAAAAGGAGGCCCAGGTTAAGAGAATTATGGTTGGGGCTTACTCCTGAGGAGGATGCCCAAATTAGGGGACTGGGTCTTACTCCTGAAAAGGAGACCCAGGTTAAGAGAATTATGGTTGGGGCTTACTCCTGAGGAGGATGCCCAAATTAAGGGACTGGGGCTTACTCCTGAAAAGGAGGCCCATATTTAGGGAAATTATGATTGGGGCTTACTCCTGAAAAGGATGCCCAAATTAATGAGGACTTGGGGCTTACTCCTAAGGAGGATGCCCATATTTGGAAATTATGACTGGGGCTTACTCCTGAAAAGGAGGCCCAGGTTAAAAGAGTTCTCTCATCTTAAATAATGAGGTTGAATGAATGAAATCTCAATTTTTAGTGACATAAAGATGTGTGAATCACTAGATTTTGAGAGATGTTCCATGGAGTTCCTTTTAGATAAGGAAGTCAAATCAAGAAATCATGTCATAAATGGCTTTGAAGAGTGTCTTGAAGACTGAATCTTGAATAGGAGAGCTGGAATGGCATAAGAGGGATTAAATGGGCAAGAAAAGGCACCCAAAAAGGCAGGGGCGTGCAAGTCCTGACAGGCGTGCAAGTACTGCGTGGGCGCGCAAGTCTTGGTTGCGCAGGTATACCTGCGCGACACATGGGTACTTGCGCGTTTGTAAACCAACATGGTAATACTTGGGCGATCCTTGACCAATGCCTTTAGAATTATCCTGAGGTACTTCCAGAATAGAGGTGCGCAAGTTTTGGTGAGGAAGTAGGGCAGCGCGCAAGTATGTTCATTTCCTTTAAGGGAAAAAACACCTTAGGCGCGCAAGTGTTAGTGAATTCTAACACTTAGACCTTACTCCTCTTGTTTAGACCTTCCATTCTAGGTAAAGAATTACCTTAGAAGTGTTCGGAAGACCTGAAGAAGAGACTTGGGCGTTCATAGCTCTAAATCTGAATTCTGGAAAAATTCCTCCCGAAATGGGGGGCCCACCGGGTCTATTTATAGGCTGGAGAAGACCCCGGGCGGTTATCCTTTGGGGCGCGCAAGTCACTTGCGCGACCATTAGGCACCGCACAAGTGGACTTGCGCGGTAGTGATGGAACTTGCGCGGCACATGTGCTTTTGAAGCCTTGTTCATGCCTTTGTCGATTTTTTATGTTTTCTTCAAAGGATGAATCAATTTGTGCCAAGTCATTTCCCTTTACATTCCTTTGGACTCTGTGACAAAAAGGAGCGTCAACAAGTGGTTATTATAAAAATAAAATGGTTAGCTTTCCAAAATGATTTTTTTGATTGGAAATTATAGGTTTTGCATTATTTTCATCTATGGTATTTAAAATTGATTTATTCTTAACTTGAATGGGAAAATTTTTCATTCAAAAGTTACCGATAGTAACTACTTGTTTGAAAGTGTTTTACTTTACATGGAAATTTGAAATTTGGCATTCGTCTTATATGAGAATACATGGGAGTTATTATGGAAACAATAAATTTTTTTTTTCAAACAACCACCGCTTGAAAACATTGGTTTATATATAAATGTTGTTATCCATGATATATGAAAAATAAATAATTCCCCTATTTTTTCGTTGAACCATAGATCCATGGTCGGTGATATAGTGATGAAGCTTGAGGATGATTTCCGGGATGATCTTTTTAATATTCCTACATGCCGATTTTTATATTATTTTTAGGTTATTCATGTTTTAGTTTTTTATTTTTATCATGAATTTTTATAATTAAATTATATTTTAAAAGAATGAATAATATATCATGTTATATAGTTTTATTTGGGCTTAATTCTTGGATTGAATTTTTTTTTTATTATTTGATACTAATTTATGGCCATTGTTGATATAGGAATATTCTTAGCGATATGTGTAAATAAAACTATAGTATTAGGTTTTGATTAATTTCTTTGAGTCATTAGAAAGAGGTATTAAATAAAGTGGTTTATTTTGAGATGAGAAATTATGTGGCTGGAATGAAGATATGATGTTAAACACATGAAATGTGTCCATAAAAGGAATAACTAAATGTTTTATTGAGAATTTTGAGTTATCAAAGAGGGTAAATAGAATACTAGGTTAGAGAATCATTTATAGAATGTTATTATTTATTTTTACATTTAGGTGTCTTTAACCATGAAGGGTCGATATGGAAAAGTGTACATAAATAATTCTTTATATTTTAAAAGTAATAATATATGAGCATAGTTTCTAAATTATTTAATTTAATAAACCTAGTTTTTAAAATACATTAATAGATTATGTTATTCAAGATGATTTATTAATTTTTTTGGGTAAAATTACATATGGAGTTTTTATTAAAATTTGATTAAAAGGGGTAAATAATTTTACTTCCAGATCCACCTATATAAGATTTGAAATATTTTTTATTATAATATTGTGTGATAATTTTTAAACATAATTTATTTTGGTATTATAAAAAACAATATAACTATGAATAAAATATGATGGCCTTAGTAGGGGATCTTTAGAGATTGGTCATGTGGATTCTCATCTTATGAACAATTTTATTCCAAGTACCCATTTAATTGGGAAGGAATCTAATTAGGATAAATATAGAAATAATTATTGATTGATAAAGTTCCTCAAAAATAATACTCCTTCTTTCCAGGGTGATGTTGTGATTTAATAGGTAGATGATTGGTTAGAGAGAACATTCAATTTTTTTAATAGAACTGAATTACTTTATCTCCATGTGACTAGTATATTAGTTGGAGTGTTGGGTTTTGTTGATGATTATTTAGTGGAGATCATTACTCCATTAGGAATGAGAAATGAGTAAGGGGTAAATTTTTTTCATTATCTATCTTGATAGGTGAGGTAGAAACATGATGGAATTTTAGAGCTTTAAAATTAAATCATATAAAAGTATCTTACAATGGTTTTTTTGGTGAGATACAAGTCTCATATTAAGTATTGTAGTTAAATTATTTTTTATTTCACTAGATATAGTAATCAATTCTTTATAAGTGGTGTAGGATTCTTGAGAAAAATTAGATGATCTAAATAATTGAGACGTTTCCATTTTATAATTGGAAGTAGGATTAATTCTCAAATATTCGTTAGTTAATTATGAATATAAACTAAATTTGGTTATATACACATTCCTTGAAATCATCCTCGAGTACATTTTAGTGTTATAACCAATGAGATATATAGTGTTATCTATTTATATTTTTCTTGGAACTAGACCATTTATCATACCTTTATATATCATGTCATTGAATGATTTGTGAAAAGTTAAGGTTCATTAGGATGATCATAGGGACAAAATAATTTTTTTTGATATGGGGTTTCATTATGTTCAAAACATGTGTTATTTTTCATGAACAAAAAACTGTAGTTTACATTTATGTATTATACCTCAGTAACTAAGTCTTTTTAAAGTGATGAAAAAATATTCTTCATCCCATATTTAAGATGATTTTAATAATATAAGGATATCATGTGGTTTTTATTACAATGAAATTTTACCTTCATGTCGTTAATTGAGTGTGAATGAGTAATATATTATAAAAAATACATTCTCTTGAGCCATTATGGGCATTATGAATTAGTTGGTAAACATTTTTTAGTAATTAATTCACCTAAAATATTCATTGTATTAATTAAATATACCATACATAAAAATCGTGATACCTTTATGGTATTGAATATGGATTATATTTTGAATTTATTAATATCAAATTTGGGCGACAAAAAATAAATTTGTATATTATTTTAAAGCTGTTTCGTTAGAATCAATTTTATAATAAGTTATCTAAATATAAAATTTCTATTCAAGTGGTGATATATCTAGGGCACATTGTTTCAACTAAAGGAATATCTATGGATCATGACAAGGTTAATGTTTTTATGTATTGGAAAAAACCCAATAATGTTTTTTATCCATAGTTACCATAGAGAAATTGATTACTACTAGATATTGATTTAGGACTTCTCAGAATTGAATTTACATATGACGATATTCCATGTAAGGGAGAGTAATTTTAATGAAATGATAATTGTTAAGGGTATTCTGAATGGTCAAGAGGATACCTACCTTAACAACTATATTGATATTGCATGAGGTGGGTGAGGGTTTTGTTTTATATTATGTACCCTCTTGAGTATGTTTTGGTTAAATCCTTACGAAAAGATATAATGTCATTATGTATATATGGAGAATATTTATGTCTGATAAGAAATATTACCCTACAAATGATTCATATTTTATAATTATTGTTGATTCTTTGATGATTTGATGATACTATCCATCGGTATATTAGTTTAGAGTGTATTTATAAAGATTTTTTTATATATATATCAACCAGGAGAGATTCAAACATAGAAGAAGTGAAGTCAAGAAGAGTATATTTATAAATTTTATGTTGAAATATTATATTTTCCTGGAAAAGAAAATATCATGGTTGGATCTTTGAGTTGAAATACTTAAAATTAGTTAGTAAAAACAATAGAATGGATGTGGTGGTCAATTGAAATGTTAACATATTTAAAGGCAATGGTGTTATAGAAAATAATTATATGGTATTCTATAATACAAATTTAATTTACTCTATTTTATAATGAGATAAATAGGAGAAGTTATCTAACTCATAGTGTAACGTGAAATAAGAAATCATAAATAGCATCTAGATCACTAATTTATGGGCCATAAGATAATATTTTCCACTTTATTTCAAGAAAATTGACTTCACACGAGGCATCGTTAATCCTCATGGTGAATCCAGTTTAGATATTTATTTAAAACTTTTTTCAACTAAAACAATAAGGGCCTAGAATAGCTCAAGTACAAGAGTGAGCCCAAAGATAAAATTACTATATATTTTAATAAAATTGGAGGAAGTGCCTCTTTTATTGAAAAAAAAAATCAAGAAAAAAATAGGAACCAGAACCAAATAGGGTGCGAGAATACAAAGAAAAGTGACCAAAGCAAAATCTAGTGACCTAATTTTTTCATCAATCATTCACTTAGTCTTCTTTCCTTCGCACGAAGTGCATTCTATTCAGCAATAGATCTTCCACGTCCGCGCCCCCGCCTTCTAGATCTTCCTCTACTTGGTGGAAGAGCTTTAATCCTTTTGTATAGTGACTCAAAATCAGTGTTGTCATAGTCAAATCTATCTACCTGCTTCTCAATATTCTTTTCAGGAGAGGTGTCCCTCACCCCCTCAACATCTAGTCATCCAGTCTGGGGAGGAGTCTCCTGATGTTTAGTCCCCTTAGTTTTTTGTTCAACCTCCACTTTAGGGTCACTCAGAGACCTTGTCTTTTTGTAGGAAACAAGTTGAAAGCTCTCATTATCCACGACGGGTTTCAAGGAAGTAATACAAGTTTTGAAAGTTAGTGGAACTTCTAAAATTTGTTTACCCTTCCGATTACTTGAAGCAGCCATTTTTTCATAATGAATTTGTTGATCAAACGCTAGTTGTATCACTTCCTCATTAACATGTTCAACCATCACGTCATTTCAACTGTCATTGGATTGTTGCAAGTTATTATTTGGCCCACTACTAGAAATATCTACATCAGTGACATTCACCTCTTCTGAGAAGATGGCGGCCCAAGGTTTCTGTTTGGTTCCAAAAGTGGAGGCATTAACATTAGTTTCATTGCTTGGTCGATCTTAAAACCTGAGCGACTTGCCCGTAGATTCTTGAGAATCAGGGAGCAATACACCTATTACATTATTAATTGTCTTATCAAGGGAACCATAGTGAGCAATGGTTTTCAAAAAGACTTATTCTTTTAGCTTTGACTTCTTTTGGCAGAGGTTGACATGGTGACCTCTCAGCCCACACCCCTCACATGAGAATTTCTTCTGACATTGCTCCAAAGAGTGTCTGACCGCCATACATTCAGAACAGAAAAGAGGTTTTTTTTCATACTGAACTTAAATTTGAATGTTATCAGAAGGAGTCGACAGGGTTACCTTTTCAATCGAGGTGGATCTAAGATCAATCTCCACCAGCATCCTGGAGCAATCTCCCCTCAGTCTCCTTATCAAGCCAGATAGGGGTTCCAATTACATTTCCAATGTCATGAAAAATATTCAAATGCTATAATACCCAATTAAGTCCATGCAGACGAACCCAACCCAAACCTGACAAAAATAATTTTGATCACGCGATACATTGAAGTACAAAGACCATTCATGTAAATGAAGCCATCTAGGTTTCAGGTGTAACGAACCAATGCCCCATGCTCGAAGTTTCAATTCATCTCAAAGAAACAAACAATGGAAAAAACCACGGCCAAAAGAGACACTTCAAATTGGAGAAACCCCATAGAGTTAGATCCTTCTAGCCATATCATCGAGCTTCTAAACTTGTTCACCTTTGGGTAAGACAAAGCGCGCAATGAGGGAGTTTTTACCGATTTCCATTTTTTTGGTGAACGCTGCAGAATTGGATTCAACATGAGCTGATGAACCCTTTCGAAGTATTCTACCCGGACATGAGTTCCTAATAAGATTTAAAGCCTTGTCTCCATTTTATTTTGAACCTGCAAAATTTCTAATGGTCTCAGCATACATTCCATCCTTGCGGGATGAACCGTGATGCATCGACGCGTTCAAGGGAGATGAGATCCCTGTTTCTTGCTTCCGGTCAAAGGATGGGTCCTCGATGACTTGGACCCCTGCTCTCGGTACTTCAGATATGGAAACAAAGCTAGAGACTACGGCCAATTGCGAGGTCGGGGGTCCCGATTTTGTAGATACACCAGCAATACCAGATGCCAAAAATAGATTCGAGGTCAGAAGTCTCACCTTTTCAGAATTTGTAGAAGAACCAGAAATCAAGGCCATATGCGAGGCCGGCTACCACTTCTCTTTCACATCTGTGCAGATGCGAACATCGATGAGGTCACTCGACCAGCCATTGGAACTGATCATGGATGTATCTGCCGACGTCGCTTCGCCGGGAGAGGGGAGAAGCGTGAACCCAAAATAGTGCGGGACCGCCATAAGCATTTGGAAACCTAGGGTTCGCCGTCGCCAGCGCGTCGTGGGAGAGACTTCCCGCTCTCCATCTTCAATGAAAAATTAATATTTATTAAACCGTAATATAATAATAAAAAATTAAAATTCAATTAAGAAGGAAATCTAAATCTAAACAACGAAACTATGGTTTAAAATCACAATAAGATTTTATAAATCTAGGTTTATGATATATTGATGAATAAAATGTTTCAATGGGTTTCCATGTCATTTATGAAGTTTATTTTAATATAATCCATGGTCCTGTATTCACTATATAATATCTAAAATCATATCTTCTTATGGTCATGTAATTCAATTCATCTAAAAAATATTTATCCAAACCATGTTTAAGAGATCACATAACATGAACTACAATGAATAGGAAATATAAACACTATCTATTTCATTAAAAATAAATCCCTCCATCAAAGAGATAATGGTCAAGGTCAAAAAAATAATTAATGATATAGAATGAATGATGAAGAAAAATTCCCATTAGTAATTACCATTAAACACTAAGCTTACTAAAGCATTCAATAGAACATTATTATAAACATTGGAATAAAGAATCCACACCCTCATCCTATCCATTAAAAGAGAACAACAAGAGACCTAAAACAAAATAGATCGTCCAAACTCCAAACATCCATCCAATTACTCTAGGCGATCATCTCGAGAAATATGTCTTCAAACATACCAAAAATATATCCTTTTATAAAAAAACTAACTAATTATCTTACTATATAATCATGTATCAATACATGTCTTTCCCAATTCACCACAATTTCCTACTACTAAATTATAGGCATGTATTTCGGAGTCACACACTATTTAGAATATCCATAAATACTACTTCTAACTCTCAAAATATAGAATAGTGATTGAATTTCAAATTCCTAAAAATAAAGTTAAAATTGTTTCATTGATTTTCGTAAGTCGTGAAAAATCCTATTTCATTGAACAATTTTTATTTCCAGGCATGTTTTAATGTACTAAATTTAATAAAACCTTATATCATGAATTAATATCTAACTCCCAAGCCTCATGTATCTTTGTACCATGAAATATATATGACTATTTCATCAATTGTTTGGCTTTTTATTTGTTCCTACGCTGTTTCTATGACATGTAATAATTGTCAATTTTCAATTCCATTCACCTTCCCATGCACCAATGTTGAAGTTTATTCACCACTACTCCATGAATGTATTTTGTTGGTTTAGTGTGTATCAAAATGAAAACGAAAACTCATTATGTGAATTTCACTTGTATCTTTCCCATACATCACTTTCTAACTTTCATGTATGTGTATCCAAGATATGATTAAAACATAAGGCTTCCGCATTTCGTTATTTAAATTTCCCTTTAAAAAATAGAATAAACCTCTATAAGTGTAGAGATGACCATTTTATCCATGTAGGTATTCTCAATGCTGGGTAGTGAGTCACATCGTGAAAATTTTATATTTATATAATTTTTCGTGGTCTCATATTCATCTTAGTTAATTTTGATATAGGAAATCCCATTCAATTTAATTTGACATGATCTCACACTTAAACCATTATTCTTAATATTTTCTCAATACCTCTAAATTATTCCAATATAGTGATGGTATTTACTTATTATTCATGCATATCTCATTATGGTTATAGATTAATTTGATATAGTCCTCCAATATCCAATAATTCTTGAAAATTTAATCTTACATAAAAAATAATACGGTGGATTAATTGTCACATGACACTTCCAATGTATGTTCATTATCACGTGAGCTCTTTACTCCCTCATTTTATTCCTCTGTATTTTATTTCCACGCATTTATTCATATAATAAAAATCCTCTCCATGAGTTATTCATACATAGAACAATTTATCTTCAATTTATTATTATAATTGTTTTTCAAAATTTTATCAAATAAAAAATATAAGAAATCCCCACCATTTAATATTAAAATAAAAAAACTATGCAAAAAAATTTTATTAGAGAATTGAAGTGATGAAAAAATTCATGAAATCAAGCTATCAAATCCCTCCACACATAAAAATATCCTTTTACTAAATCATGAAAAATACATATAATCACCACTAAACCCCCCAACTAATGTTTGAACATAATTTTAATTCAAATCAATTAGTTATATATGAATAGTAATTATCAAGCATCAAAAAAGCCATATATGTTCAAATCATCACTTTTTTGAAAACCAATAAACCCTATATTTTAATATCCCTCATGAATAAATGATAATTTTATTCATCTCCACTAACATATTTCAACATATTATTGTTATTCACATATAGTTTTTATCTAATATATATGAAAAGTTTCTCTCATCAACCACATAACATATGAAAACAAGAGTTATTCACAGACCAAGAGTACATAAATAATATCAATAGGCTTTCAGATAATATAAATCTCTACCCAATAAATAAAAAATACACATTAATCATGTAGTATTTGAAAAATATTAAATTGACTACGAGGCTGAGGGTTAGTAGGAAATTGATTTGATGAATCATAAGGTTAAAAATAGGAGTATAAATCTAAAATAAAATACATGATATACCATATAAATCTCAATAATAATCACCATTTATTAAAATATAACTTCCAAAATTGACATCACCCAAAAAATACTCTATACTCATATATGTAACACCCTGAGATTTTATGAGAAATATTATTTTTTTTTAATTTCCTTAATGTCTTGTGTTTTATGCTTCAACAAGATTAGATTGCGCTATACGCAACACTGTATTAACTTGTAGTATACGCAACACTATTCTTGGCTTATGTGGCACACAATTTCAAGTTCTTTCAATTAAAATTCATTTTACACAACACCGAGTATAGATTTTGATCAATTTATAAATGAACTATATTTTGAATATGTTATATGCAACACCAAAGGAAGCTTGAACTACACGCAACCCGGACTTGTCTTGCATTACACGCAATAGCGACCTTCCTTGATAGCTTGCGTGGTACGCAATACCGAGTTTCAATAAACAATGATATATTATAATATTATTATGAACAAGCCGTTATGAATAGTAATAAATGCATTTTTAATTTTATAACATTATAATTCATCTTACACATTTTCTAGAACATGGTATGAGAACAAAATCAATTTTTCGTGTAAAAGAATTATTTTTCAAAAAATGTAGTTTTACTGCCTTTTGATGGAGCACCCATATTAAATCTAATTTTTGACAAGTTTATAAGTTAAATTTTACAAAATAAACCTCTTCTTGTGAAACAGGATATAAAAAATTACGTTGGATAAAAACAACTTTTTCATCAAAATAATTTATATGGTTAAATTATAATATTGAAGGATTTTAAATTATAAATAGAATATATTTTTACCATTTAATTTAATTTATGTCATTATCATTAATTTTACATTGAATTTATAGGTAAAAACATTTCAATCTTTTCCACGTTTTAAATAAAAACCCATTTTATTCGATAACGAGATTAATTTTAAATTAATTAATGAATCTTTTGCGTCTTGAATTTGGGAAAATGGATTCCATATTTGGAATTAGTAGGTCCAAATTATGTTAATAGGCTACTTTTAATTTTTGGGCATTATGAATAGTAACTACGGTAAATTTTATTTACCACAGTTAAAGGTAAATCGGGTAATTAAGGGTAAATATAATATTATAAAATCACCCTAACACTTGTCTTAATATAATTGGATGATTATATTTAATCCTAAAATATATTTGGGTCTAAATGGTATCTATTGGAACCCACTTGTATGTGATTAAGACCTTTTATTTATTTTATTTAAAGGAAAGTGAAATATATCTCACTCGAACTATAATAATTAAATTATTTTTAATATAAGGTTATACAGAATATAAATTTGATTATAAATACTCATTTGAAAGATAAAATGTTTTTCTTTTTCACGGTAATTTATTTGTAATTTTTAAGAAATATATAATTACCTTAATAGCTTATACATTAATGATGTAGAAATTATTTATTTAGTGGAAAATCAATAATATAGTTTTTATTAAACTAATAATACCACTAAATGACCAAACACTTGAAAAAAAACATATTCGTCAAGTATATCTACACCATATTCATCCAAGTGTCAACTTTTTTTTAAGGAAAAGGTTCATTAATGTCGAAAATCAGCAGACGTACAAATGCAAAGCCATGAAGGGAAATGGTCCAGCCAGAGCTGGTCAACATCATAGGGTCCTGATGCCACAAGCTGATGAGAATCATTGTTTCCTTCTCGTTTAGTGAAGGAGAAAGTGCAGATTGAGAAGCCTTGACGGATAGACAGGATTCGCCTGACGAGGGATCCAAAAGACTGGAGGCCACCATCGTTGGAGTTGATAGCACTGATAATGGTGAGACAGTCTGATTCGAGGTTGATTTTATCCCAACTGCGGTCCTTGGCGAGCATCAGACCTGCAAGTATGGCAGTAGCCTTAGCCACCACAGGTTCCCAAAAAGCGTAGCATGCTTCATGTTTGGCTGCAATAATTTTCCCCTGATGATTCCGGGCCAGGATGCCAAGGCCGACATGCTCATCCTTGGAGAGAGACGCATCCACATTAATCTTAAGAATCTATTCTCTTGGCGGACACCAGTGGGAGGGAAAGGATGGGGGACCCACAGTCTTTTTTGTGACCATTATGGTGCTTCCAGCCCTCAACCCACGAAGAGGCCCATTCGGTCCAAAAAACAGGGGGTCTGTGAATGTGGTTAAAAATTGCCTCATTGCGACGGACCCAAAGTGTCGACTTGTGGACCATTTGGAGCCTTATAAAAGAGATTATGACACTTATATTATTTTATTTTAAATGATGTCAAGGTTGTCACCTTCATAATTTAATAAATATAAAAATTTAAATGTTGTTATTTTAATATGATAAATTCGAGTAAAAGTATTATTAAGAACTGTAATATATTTATCTCCATCATAGGATTTTATTTTTAATTTTTATGCAACAAATAAGTATATTAAATAATTATACAAAAATGTTGTATTAATTATTTTATTAAGAGAAATATAAAATATATGGTTTTAAAAATATGAAAATAAATATTACATGAACTAATTAATGTTCAACACGAATTTTATAGATAAATATGACATGTTAGGAATCTATTAAATATTTTTTTAGAATATATCTTCTGTTTAGATTTTATTTAAATTCAAATAAATGAATAGTGTCAAAATTAACACCACTGATATTTTATAAAAATAACATATTATAAAATTGTTTAAAAAACAAAAAAAATATTTAAAAATTAAAAATTGAAATTGATATGGTCTATAATGTCATTATTTATCTAATTATGGACAATTAACAACACATATGTAAGTATTTATAACAATTTAAAATTTAGAATATTATTACCACAAATAAAATTAATTAGATTAAATAAGGATAAATCAAATTGATAAGGTTTAAAATAAATTCCAAACATGTCTAAATTTTATTGTTTGATGATATTACAACCCTATCTCATCTCATCTTCAAATTGGAGTCATTTTTGTGGTGTTTAAGTGGGTTTTTTTTATTGTAAATTAATATTTTTGAGGTTTCTTAAGGTGCCCCTCTCCTCTCTTATAAAAGGGCACCTCATCCCTCTCCTCTTCACAAAATTTTGAGCCTTCAAGCTCGGCCAAAACCTATCCATTTCTATTATCCACTTCTACAGAAACATACTAGAGGTCCTGGTCTTCTTCAAAGACCAACTTTATTGCCCTAAGAGGTGGTTTAGAAGAGGCGCGTCGAAGAAGAGGTAATATCTTTTACTGATTCTTTCAAAGTTATTTCTTCTTATACTTCCTCTTCATTATAAAGTAATAAAATTAGTATTACTAATATACTGATATGTTATTATAAATATGAAACAACCCTATTTCACCTTCTATCCATCCTACGGAAATCGAAATCATCGTGCGTGCGTACGTACGTAATACCATCTCCACGTCGCGGTGTAATCTGTTTTCCACCACCACCATACTTGGATTGGTATAATGGTGTAAAGAATTACTATATATGATTATTACAACATGATACTAATTCAGAGATATTCTATTATCCACTCCAATTCCATTCAATAATTATAGGAATGATATCATCGCTCGTGCGTACGTACAGATTACCGTCTCCACGATGCGATGAGATTCATTATCCATGTTAACCATTCAAAAAAGATTATAAAGTATATATAATGAATAATAATGAAAAATATGACATAATAATGCTACTGGATTTATGTATATATATATATATATATATTTCATCTACTTACTTCCATAAGGAAATGAAAATAGCGCTCATGCGTACGTACGACATACCCTCTCCATGAACAGTGTATTTCATTTCATTTATCTATCTATTATACATATATATACTGAATATATATGATATATAAATCATGTTTTACATTCTTGAAGTAAGTAAATCATTATATAAGTAATAATAATATCATTAACAACAACTAAAAACATATACGATAAATGAAATGATTATTACCCAAAACGTTGTTGTAACATGAAATTGACAAATGAACGGGTAATATAAAGACCTAAGTGAATCATATATGATATCATAAATATTATTATGGTTCTGTTACAAGTTTATAATATATTTAAACCCACTATATAGACGGTTCAGATACATATGAAGCATATTAGACCTAAGGTAAGAGATAATTTTGCAATCTCATTTTTATCTGAGATTGTTTATACATAAGTATTTACTGGGGTTATATTTATCATCAATGTCCATGTTTTCAAAAAAATGTTTTCATAAAATTTTTACTATTCTTACTTGTTTGTTTAAATTCTTGTTTACCCCCTTTTTACTTTTACTACAATGAATGGAAAGAATATTTCTTTTGTTTACCATACGATGTACTTTTTGACTTTTCGGAAAAAGTACGAGGAGAATATTTTTTTAACTTATATGGAATGAATGGATTTTTACAGTTTATAACACCTTATTTCCATGAAGATTCATCTAAAATATTTCGTGATTATATTCAACAAAAATTATTTTTTTTAAAATTGCATGGAATTTTGAGGAATGAAAATGATTTTGAAGAAGAAAGGATATTTTCCCCAAAAATTCATTTCAAGTGTTCTATCAAGACTATTTTCCATCTAAGATGACATTATTTAATATGGTAATGTATCAATTATAATGTTTCTATTATTTATATGGTTTGATTTTTCTTATGATTAAATGATATCCATTTTTTTATACGGATTATGTTATAATGGGATGATGTTTATGAAACCCATTTTATTCTTTGGGTTATGATGTAAGATTTATGTTTATTTTGTGGCACATGAAAGAATGATTTAATTATGATATGGGTGGGACCAATATCTCCCTCCAATGCATTGGGTAATAATTTATATCTCATGAGATAGACATGGTTAGAAGGACAAGTAAATCTGGTTCAGTAATACAGGGCTGGAACAACAAGTAAACCCAGTTCAGTGATAGACTTTGTCCACTATGATGGTCTTGGCAGTAATGCCTTGGCTACTATGGAAATCATATCATGTGATTTATGGTTTTCCACAATTTAATGTTTTATTCCCAGGCTATTTTATCATGATTAATGTTCCTTTCTGATCTATGCCTTATGTACTACCAAGATTCATGTCATTGATCTAGATTTTGATGTTTTATGTTCATGTTTTTACGTTAAAATATTTGTAGATTATTTTATGTTCTCCATGTTTACCTTTACTGAGAATTTGAGCTCATCCTTTATATTTTTTTCTTTTCCCTTGGAGTTAAAGAAAGGTTTTAGGTATGAAAACAAAAGGGGAAGATCTTTATGGGAGATGCTGAAGATCTTTCACCATGATTAGAAGATTATGTTCTGAGATTCTAAAGACACTAAACCAATACAGTCATTGGGTGTCTGTTTTTGTTATGTTTTAAGTATTCTACAAATGTAATGTAATGTCCATGTACGTCAAGCTTGGGTTTCTATAATTGGTATCAGAGAGAAGGTCTAGTCAACTATCGGAAACTAGGATGCGAAAATATTAGTGACATCCCTAGAGATATTTTTAAGGTATGTCTAGGGATATACCTAAGGTTAAATATAAGTATAGGTTACAGTCCTAGAATTATGATAACGATCATGAATAACCTAGGATACAACCTAAGATATTAGAGATTGAAATTACTCCCCCTTGATTATGTTGTTTTCAAAGTATGCTTTTTCCCTCTCACACTATAATTTTTGGGTTTTAGAAAATGGCTAGAAACATGAAGATTCATGTTAATGGAGAATATGATGGACAATGGAATGATATTCTTTAAGAGTAACCAAATTAAATGGGATTTGGAAGGAAAAACATCATTATTATGCCTAATCAGCAATCTCATAATATGATCAATAATATAATCTTTGGTAAGTTTACTGACTCATCTAATAAGAGAAAGATGGAGTTTCATGATGATCATAGAGGAAAGAAAGTTCAATTTTCCTCATGTAAGTCATGCGGTAAGAGGCATCAAAGAGAATGTTTCAAAGGAACTAAAAGATGATTTGGGTGTGGAAAAGAAGGATACAAAGCCAGTAATTGCAAAGTAAAAGGTTGATTTAACACAATAGATAAGGATAATGGTATTTCTAAGACATCAACAATGGTTAAATGATTTAAATGTGGAATGTACAAGCATTATGTAAATCGATGCCCTAAGGGACAATCTCATGAAGAGAATCAGCCTGGTCGTATGGGTAGTATTTATGTTGATGATGATGAAGAGACTACAAATGACATATGAGATGAAAGAAGTGTTGAGGAATAAAATGATTAAGCTCAGTTAATGGTTTAAGAAGGCAGTGGAATGATTACATAATTATCAAGAATAATGTATGGTATTATGGAATAATGAAAAATATAAGGATTGTTACACTATTGTTTTTCCTCAAGTATTCTAAAGTATATGTTGAATGGTACCGGTAACCATGAAAAGTGATTGATATATTTTTGGAAATAAGATGGTATATGCATAATGAATGGATAAATAGAAAATAATATGTTTGATAGTATTAATGAGCTCATTACTGGGATAAGGGAAAAGTGATATCATGGTTTGAGTATATAGATCTTTTTGTATTTTGGTATGTGGAAAGAGTTAACTTTTGATAGAATTTATGTTTTCACTATGGTTCCATGGTAAATCATGTTTCAAGAGAATACATGATTAAGGTATTCACATGTTTGGAATGTGACCAAAAAGATATATCTTATGATATATGGGGGATAAATGATGGTATTCACATGCTTGGTATATGACCTTTCTAGTAATCGTTTTCTTTATACTAGGAGATTGGATAGAAGTATTTTGGATAAGCCTAAAGATTGAAATCGATTAAGTTGGACATCAGATAGTGTTGTTTAAGGATATAACCTTTTCAATTTCATTTATAGAATGTTATAATAGTATGGTTTTAGAAAAAGGACAACCTACAGGATCTGAGACAACCCGTCATGTCGAACAAGGTTGCAGGAATCAAACCCACAACCGAAGTGAGATATGCCTTTATCACTTACCACTGGCCTACATGAAGTCCTTGGTTAGTAGAAACTAGTTTTATTTTATGAAGCGGTATGATAGATGAAGTATAAGTCCATTTTTGGAACCATATACGATTAATCTCACCATAGATAGGCTTATGTTTATTTTATAACTTTTGCTAACCTTATGTTTGAGACAGATGGAATGACCCATCATTCTATCACATGATCTTCTAACACTTCATGAATGACAAATTCAACTTCATTTCATTAATAGATGAAGTGGAAATTATTCAAGGCACAAACAACAGTGAGATTGTACCAAAATCAAGTAAGTATTTCTTGTAATTCAAAAATTCTTGAACATTAGGGAAATGATCTTGAAAACCAGAAATGTTGTCCTAGTACCCTCATATCCAATAAATCAGATGGTATGTTAGATCATCACAAATTTATGGCTTTGTGATTGTTGGCTTTTCCATAGCCATGTTCCCTACCACTCTTCAACAGAACTTGATGGTTAGATTTCTCCTCCATATCCATATTTTCACCTATATTCTCCTATGTGGAAACCCAGTTCTGAGTTACTTTGGGTGACCATTATGTTTCTAACTTTCCTTTTTAAAATTATGTTTTAGTAATCCTTTAAACAATGTGGGTTTCCTTGAAAGAAACTTTCAAGTAGAAAACCATTTATAACCCCAATGAATTTTGAGGGCGAAATTCAATTTAAGGGGCGTAGAATGTAACACCCCGAGATTTGATGAGAAATATTTTTTTTTAATTTCTTTAATTTCTTGTGTTGTACACTTCACCAAGATTATTTTGCGCTATACAAAACACCGTATTAACTTGTAGTATACACAACACTATTCTTGGCTTGTTTTGCACACAATTTCAAGTTCTTTTGAATAAAATACATTTTACACAACACCAAGTATAGATTTTGATAAATGTAAAAATTAAATATATTTTGAATATGTTATATGCAACAAAAAATGAATCTTGAACTACACGCAACCCTGACTTGTCTTGCATTACACGCAATAACGACCTTCCTCGATAGCTTGTGTGGTACGTCATACCGAGTTTCACTAAACAATGATAATTATAATATTATTATGAACTAGCCGTTAGGAATATTATTAAATGAATTTTTAATTTTATAACATTATAATTCATCTTAAATATTTTCTATAACATGGTATGAGAACAAAATCAATTTTTCATGTAAAAGAAGTATTTTTCAAAAAATGCAGTTTTACAGCCTTTTGATGGAGCACCCATATTAAATCTATTTTTTGAAAAGTTTATAAGTTCAATTTTACAAAATAAACTTCTTCTTGTGAATTAGGATATAAAAAATTACATTGGATAAAGTTTTTATATTTTCCAGATAACGTTCATATTTTGATGAATAGTAAAAATACACTAAATTTTAATTAAAAACAACTTTTTGCATCAAGATAATTTATATGGTTAAATTATAATATTGAATGGTTTTAAAGTATAAATAGAATATATTTTTACCATTTAATATAATTTATGTCATTATCATTAATTTTACATTGAATTCATAGGTAAAAACAATTCAATCTTTTCCATGTTTTAAATAAAAACCTGATTTTTCGACAACGAGATTAATTTTAAATTAATTACTACATCTTCTGTGTCTTGAATTTATAAAACTAGATTCCATATTTGGAATCAGTAGGTCCAAATTTTTTTAATAGGATACTTTTTATTTTTTGGCATTATGAATAGTAACTACGATAAATTTTATTTACCACAGTTAAAGGTAAATCAGGTAATTAAGGGTAAATATAATATAATAAAATCTCCCTAACACATGCCATAATATAATTGGATGATTATATTTAATCCTAAAATATACTTGTGTCTAAATGGTATCTATTGGAACCCACTTGTATGTGATTAAGACCTTTTATTTATTTTATTTAAAGGAAAGTGAAATATGTCTCACTCAAACTTTAATAATTAAATTATTTTTAATATAAGGTTATACAGAATATAAATTCGATTATAAATACTCATTTGAATGATAAAATGTTTTTATTTATCATGGTAATTTATTTCTAATTTTTTAGAAATATATAATTATCTTAATAGCTTATACATTAATGATGCTGAAAATATTTATTTAGTGAAAAATCAACAATATAGTTTTTATTAAACTAATAATACCCATAAAATGCCCAAACACTTGACCAAAACATATATTTAGAGTATATATACACCATAATCATCCAAGTGTCGACTTGTGGACCATTTGGATCCTTATAAAAGTGATTATGACACTTATATTATTTTATTTTAAATGATGTCAAAGTTGTCACCTTCATAATTTAATAAATATAACAATTTAAATGTTGTGATTTTAATATGATAAATTTTAGTAAAAGTATTATTATGAAATTTAATATATTTATCTTCATCATTGTATTTTAGTTTTAATTTTTATGCAACAAATATGTATATTAAATAATTATACAAAAATGTTGTAGTAATTATTTTATTAAGAGAAATATCTAATAAATGGTTTTAAAAATATTAAAATAAATACTATATGAACTAATTAATGTTCTTCACAAATTTTATAGATTAATATGACATGTTATAAATCTATTAAATATTTTGGTTATAATATATCTTCTATGTGGATTTTATTTAATTTCAAATAAATGAATAGTGTCAAAATTGACACTATTGATATTTTATAAAAATAACATATTATTAAATTGTTTAAAAAACTAAAAAATATTTAAAAATAAAAATTTGAAATTTATATGGTCGAAAATGTCATAATTTATCTAATTATGGAAAATTAACAACACATATGTAAGTATTTATAACAATTTAAAATTTATAATATTATTACCACAAATAACATAAAATAGATTAAATAAGGATAAATCAAATTGATAAGGTTTAAAATAAATTCTAAACATGTCTAAATTTAATTTGTTGATGAGATTAAAATCCTATATCATCCAATCTTCTAATTTGAGTCATTTTGTAGGTTTTTACATGGGGTTGTTTTTTATTGTAAATTACTATTTTTGAGGTTTCCTAAGGTGCCCCTCTCCTCTCTTATAAAAGGGCACCTCCTCCCTCTCCTATTCACAAAATTTTGAGCCTTCAAGATCGGAAAAAACCTATCCATTTCATTTATCCACTTCCATAGAAACATACTATAGGTATTTTTCTTCTTAAAAGTCTAACTTTAGTGCCCTAATAGGAGGTTTGGAAGAGGCACGTCGAAGAAGAGGTAATATCCTTTACCGATTCTTTCAAATTTATTTCTTCTTCTACTTCCTCTTAATTATCTGTTTCATTATAAAGTAATAACATCAGTATCACTAATATACTTATATATAATTATCAATATGAAACAACCCTATTTCACCTTACGGAAAATGAAATCATCGCGTGTGCGTACGTACAGAATACCGTATCCACGTCGTGGTGTAATCTGTTTTCCACCACCACCTTACATGGATGGGTATAATGGTGTAAATAATTACTATATATGATTATTATAAAATGATACTAATTCTGAGATATTATATTATCCACTCCAATTCCATTCAATAATTATAGGAATGATATCATCGCTTGTACATACGTACAGATTACTGTCTCCACGAATCGATGAGATCCATTCTCCAAGTTAACCATTCAAGAAAGATTATAAAGAATATATAATGAATAATAATGAAATATATGACATAATAATTCTACTAGATTTATTTATATATATTTCATCTACTTACTTCCATACAGAAATGAAAACAACGTTCATGCATACGTACGGCCTACCGTTTCCATGAACGGTGTATTTCATTTCATTTATCTATCTATTATACATATATATACTGAATATATATGATATATAAATCATGTTTTACATTCTATAAGTAATTAAATAATGATATAAGTAATAATAATATCAAGAACAACAAGTGCAAACACATACCATAATTGAAACGATTATTACCCAAAACGTTGCTTTAACATGAAATTGAAAAATGAACGGGTAATACAAAGACCTAAGTGAATCATATATGATATCATAAATATTATTATGGTTCTGTTAAAAGCTTATAATTTGTTTAAACCCACTATACAGGAGGTTATGATACATACGAAGCATATCGGACCTAAGGTAAGGGATAATTCTGTAATCTCATTTTTATCCAAGATTGTTTATACGTAAGTATTTACTGGGGTTATATTTATTATAAATGTCCATGTTTTCAAAAAAATGTTTTCCTAAAATGTTTACTATTCTTCCATGTTTTTTTAAAGTCATGTTTACCCCTTTTTGACTTTTACTACGATGAATGGAAGGAATATTTCTTTTGTTTACCATATGATGTACTTTTTGACTTTTCCGAAAAAAGTACGAGGAGAATGTTTTTTAACTTATACGACATGAATGGATTTTTACGGTTTATAACGCCTTATTTCCATGAATCTTCCTATACAAGATATCATGATTATTTTCAACAAAAATCATTTCTTTTAAAATTGCATGACATTTTGAGTAAAGTAAATGATTTTGAAGAAGAAATGATATTTTCCTCAAGAATTCATTTCAAGTGTTTTATCAAGACTATTTTCCATATAAGATGAAATTATTTAATATGGTCATGTTTCAAGTATAATGTCCCTATTATTTACATGGTTTTATTTTTCTTATGATTAAATGATATCCATTTATTTTGTATGGATTATGTTATGATGGGATGATGTTTACGAAACCAATTTAATTCTTTGGGTCATGATTATGTGCCTTTCTGATCTATGCCTTATGTACTGCCAAGATTCATGTCATTGCTCTAGATTTTGATGTTTTATGTTCATGTTTTTATGTTCAAATGTTTATGTGTTATTTTATGTTCTCCATGTTTACCTTTACTGAGAATTTGAGCTCACCCTTTATATGTTTTTCTTTTCCCCAGGAGTAAAAGAAATGTTTTAGGTAAGAAAAAAAAGGTGAAGATCTTTATGGGAGGTGTTTAAGATCTTTCACCATGATTATAAGATTATGTTATGAGTTTCCAAAGACACTAAACCAATACAGTCATTGGGCGTCTGTTTTTGTTATGTTTTAAGTATTCTGCAAATGTAATGTAGTGTCCATGTACATCAATCTTGGGTTTCTACAATATCAATGCTCTGAAATACTATTTTTTTTAAAAACTAAATATGCACCATCTTTTCAACAATAATTATTCATCAACAATTCATCATTTTTTCATTCTATTCATTTATATTATTTTAGAGGGTATCCATTAAATTATAATGAAAGAAAATTTATGAACCTTTGCAACACAACGAATGATAAAACGCTACACATTTCACTTTTCCAATACATACTATCCCTATCACATCATGAAATAACATCTTACCCTATACATATTACATTTTAAATCATAACAAATTACCAAGAGTAGGTAATTAAGGATAAGTAGGTTTTTAATTTGTGTAGTTTTTATCAAAGGTATAATAGGATCATTTGAAAAATTCCTCAATCATCCTAATTTTACTTTGTTAATTCATAACTCTGAGAAGATGTCAATGAATGACTTAGTAGTATATATGTCCCAAGTGTCTCTCATGAAATAGGGTATTATAAAGAATACAATTAAATGATTAATAATATATTTTAGGAAAGGGATACATAGTATTAGACAACCACCATTGGCTTGAATTGCAATAATAAGTTAATCAATATAAAAAATTAAAGATAAAATCATAATTTTTATTATTATTTCCATTGATATAAGATAATAAATATTACCAAATAACAATTCATTAAATCAATATCCTCTTATGTATTTTTATCATCCTACCACCATATTAGTCATTAAAATCATAAAAAAATTTATTTTGAAAACATGGTATGTGGTATTACTAAGCAGTTCTATCATATTAAATAAAAATTAGAATGATATATAAGTGTGGAATAAAAGTTCTATTACCTAAAAACTAAATAAAAAATATAGGGGTTCTATAAAGTTGAATAATTTAGAATAATACCCCCACACCATTGTATCGATTAATTTTATTTATTTCCATTTATATTTTATATTATGACTTCAACATCATATACACAAAATATAAAAACAGTAAATTGGAAGTGAAATATATAATCTATTCATTCTGAAAAATATTTTTAATTAAATTCAAATTCCTAAAGAAACATAAAATGACATCCTATAAAAACAAAAAAAAACGTGTTCCCTCCCATAATCTCTTTTTCATTGTCTTTAAACAAAACATTACCTCAATATGTCGAAAAATATGATTGTTGAAAGAAATTACTTGTATCATTACATTAATGATCTGACTGGTACATATTTAACATTGTCGTGATTTTTACTTCTCATTTACTGGGTAAGGTTGATAATGAATTGGCAGGATACCTATAATGGCAAAGTCAGCAATTTTTTGGCCTTTCAAAATTAATCGGAATTTTCTTCTGGCTGCTGGGGGTAACACGCCATGTAACTAGGTTACACAACATGTAGTGATTTCTTAGTGCATACGAAGAGAAGGTTCACCTCATGAGTAGATTCATACCATTAAAGGTTACATGATGTAATGAGCCTTTTCACATGGTGAGTCTTTTAATGAATGGTTTTAAATTTAAAGTTACATATTTTTTGGTTGTTATGAAACTTAACTATTTCACAATGTCTAGTCGAATTATACTTCATTAAATACCCCAATGATAGTTTTTAAACAAGAAACACATCTGATATACTATTTCCCCCTCCTTATTAGTTTTTTTATCTTGACCTAAATCCTTCCCTAAGCAATCTTGGAGCCCTCCAAGCCTTCAAGGTTCCTTTATTCTACATTCAATATTCACTATGCTTGTGGTGTAGATTATTAGGTATGTGATCTCTTCATTCTTCATTTATCTAAATTTCTCCTCCTTTAAGATTTAAATAGATCATCATGGAATTTATGTATCTTTGATCTGTGATGTTGTATCTCTTTTATATGTTGAGTTTCAAGATCTTCTACACCTTCATTCTCGTTGATGGGTTCCGTTTCAAGTGTTGAATTTTGGTAAAAAATGTAGATGATTCCATTTCATTGGGTAAAATTGATTAACCTTGAATTTCATGAATTATTTAAATTTTTTATTTAAATTCAATTGAAAATAATTTCTTTAAAATGATTTGATAAAACCCAATTCCATTTAATTGGGATATTTGAAATGGTTTTGACATCAAAATTGGGAAAACCCCCAATTCCATTGAAATGTGGAGTATTTGTGGAAATTAGTTTGTTTAAATTGTTCAATTTAAATTGTAAATTTAAATTCAGCTATTTCAATTAAATTTTAGAATTTTATTATGGGAAATTATTTTTAAATTGATGTAATTGGTTTTGAATTGATTTCAAATTTGTGAACTTGACTTAAAAAGTTTTGATAGAAACCTAGTTGTTTTATCTTATCAGAGGCATGTTTTTCATTAAAACTATTTTTGGGTTTAAAAATAAAATTGTAATTTTAAATAGGGTTTTGGGATTTAATTGTATTTTAAGTAGTCTTAAAATAAATTTTCCATCGTTGATTACATAATAGAACATACAAGACTTAGGTAGTTTTTGAGTTATTTGATCATACTATACGCTTATACAACGTTCAGAAAAATTAATGTAGTCGGTCAGATCCATGATGGGATGGTGACAAGTCACCTTTTTCCAGTGTTAGAGGGACTTGTGTTTACACATATTTCCATGATCACTTAGAGAGTGTATATTCCTAAAGGCTGGAACTTTCATACCTATTTGTAAGATGACCATGTTGGTCACTTGTTTTATATTTGAGATATAAATATATGCCGATGTTTTTAAAATTCTTCCCATTAATTTGTAATTTATATAATATATTTTATTTAATCCGTTTTTAGAAATATTCCATCAATTGTAAAGTCATTTCCCAAAGTATTTTCCATATTTCTAATTGTATAACACTATTTGTTTAAATATTCTTTAAAATTAAAAACTATTTTATTCTAAATTGAAGGCATTTCCCTGGTTAATCTATTATTGGAATACGATATGGAATCCTTAGTAAGACCCTACAAGTCTTTTTATCTCCACACATACTTGTGCCATAATTTTTTTTATATTATCTTTTTCTAGGTTTGAGTAGGGGGAAATGATATTCTGAAGGTGGATCTAGACAATGAGTTTAGGAAATAGTGAGTTGTGTCCTTAGGGACATGGGGTTTTCCCCCTGTTTTAGTACTTGGGGTTTATTACTTTGGTATCAAATTCCTTATTGACTACTAGTACTTTAATCCTAATGGATTTTCTTTTGTATGTATATTAACGTTATTGACTTTCTTCTACTATGATTTGTGGAATGTTCTTTCTCACTTTCATATTGTATGATGACATGTGCTAGTCGTCGACCCTTGGGGATCAAAAATGCCCATAGGGCTATGTAAAGATGGGATTGGTTATTAGGTTACCAGGGTATCCAAGCTGATTTGTAAAAATATGTCATGAGAGAAGGCTGTTCAAATTTTTTCTTGAAGTTAGTATACATTTTTAAAATCTTGTCAGGACTTTGGAAGTAGTTGTGATTGAGTATCTGGACAGCTCTCACTGTAATGAACCCTATGTCACCAGGGATATTTAGGGAAATATTAATTGTGGATAAGTTCTAATATTTTCATTATTTTGATTTGGGTAGAGTGGAATCAAAATATGATTATTCAATCTATTGGGAATAACTTCCCTTCTTCTATGTTTGAGTGTTATTATATGTTTCCTTGTTGTTTACTGATCTTATGCAGCTTCATGGATCTAAGAAGAAGTTTATATTGAATCTAGTAGGAACATGAATATGAACCATAGTGATGAAATCCTCTACTGGACCATAATCTGGTTGAGGTTATGGTGTGCATAGTCCATGCTATGGAACATGCACCACCTCCACTACCAGTTCAGTCGCCAGCTGTAGAGCCTCATAGAGACGTTCTTCGAAATAATTCTCAAGATTTACTTCACCAAAAGCCACCAATTTTCAAAGGATCCAATAATCCTTAACATACTGTGGAATGGTTGGTTAGGATAGAACGTCTGTTTGAGATCATGGAGATATTAGACAAGATAAGTTTAAGCGTGCCACCTTCATGTTAAAAGTACAGAGCAGGAGATGGTGGCATATGATGGTGACATAGAAGAAACATAAGGGATTATAGTGGAATGATATCAAGGTTCTTTTCAATTACCAATTCCATCTAGATTCAATGTTTTTGGCTATGGTTGTGGTGTTTTTTAGGATTGGAAAGGATGATAGAACTGTGAATGAGTATTCAAATCGCATTGCTTAGATGGTGTAGTAGGAGCTTGAGATTGTGTCCAATGAGAGGATGAAGGATTGGAGATTTGAGTTGGGACTTCAACCAAAAATCCATTCTCAGGTTTTATTGTTGAATCATCCCACTTATATTGATGTGAAATATAGGTAGATGATGGTTAATATGGACCTTGCTGGAATTTCTAGGCTGAAAGGAGTTATGTTTTCTCATATTGGTAGTGTCAGTTCCTTCAAGGGAAAGAGGAAGTGTGATTATTCTCATAGTATTTCTTGATAGAAGGGTCATTCCAAACCTTATAAAGTTACATAATTAATTATTTTTATTTTCTATTAGTGTGGAATTACAGGAAATTATAACAGGTTTTCATTGTGGTACCCAAGAACTGTAGGTCATATGGATTTTCACAACACTTACTAATATTCTGCCATATATTTTCTAATCCATGCAGTGGAACTAGATAATCATCTCCTCCTAAAACTATGGGGAAATTAGATGCTTCACATTTAAAAGGATTCTAGCCACATAAATCCATAATAAAACTACTTCACGAAGTGTAAGAGTCTCCAGAGGAAGTAGAAACATGTCCAAAAACTGTGAGAGGTACCATTACTATAGCTTCATCATTAGTGATTGCTCTATTTGATACTGGTGCATCTCATTTGTTTATTTCAACCCATACTATTAATATTCTAAATAATCATATGGATATTTTTTTCTTGTGTAATGGATATTACTATACCCCTTGGAATAAAGAGAGAGTGGGGTCTCCCTAGTCCCACTTGTGTCTTCTCTTTATCAAATGTCAAGATAGCTAACAGTTTACTATTCCTCAACATGAAACCTATTAACGTCAGTTTAAAAATGGATTGGATCATTTCCATTAAATACTAGATTGACTGTTATATTCAGTTGGTAGACCTTACTATACCTAGTGGTGTGTCTCTCATCTTTTATGTAGAATTAGAACCATGGTCGAGCAGAGCCATACCTTCTTATCTGGAGCTGGGGAATGTAATATTAGTCTTTTCTTTTTTACATGGAGTGAAAATCTTTGAGCGGTGTTCTACCTCCAATTTTTTTGAGTTTCCTGACATGTTTTGTTTTGATTTTTCTGGTTTGACACTGGTAAGGGAGGTATAGTTTTCCATTGACTTAATTCTAGATACTCAACCAGTTTTGTTTCCTCTTACCATATGTCTCTAGTTGAAATGAAAGTGCTGAAGTCCAAGTTGGAAGATCTTCTTGGGAAAGGCTTTATATTCCCTAGTGTGTCACCTTTGGTGGTGCTGGTTCTCTTCTATAAGAACCCAGATCTATATTTCAGGGTTGGATCTTTATTTCTGGTTTCTTTTGAGGAAAAAGGAAGAAATGGAAATTTTATAAGTACACACCATGTACTCCTGAGTACAAGCCGTGTACTGGACGTGTAACAGCCGATTACATGGCCGTGTTAGAGACCTGACAGACCACATAATGAAGGGGCCAGTTGTGGCTAGTACATGACCTGTAAATTAAATGAACATGCCATGCACTTTTTTTTGATTAATCAGAGCGGGGTCATGTCTAATCTCCAAAACAGTCTTCTTCTTCCCTTGTCTCGTACAGGAGAGCGATGAACGACTGAGAATATTCAATCTCCTCCCATTCCTCAATCCGAGCTCTGATTGAGACGTCATCAGGTGCATTGGATTCCCACTAACGAGTTATCTCTTTCCTTAGAGCTTCTCTTCCTGAATTATACTCTCTTGTAAGTTATTCAAGGTTGAAATATTTTTACTTTTTTTAGATCTACGACGTTCTATGCCAATTCAAGGGCTAATGTTGGAGGGTGTTCACCGCACCACATCAAGGTAGGTGGTTTGTGCCTTTCTTCGATTGTCTTTGAATTATATATGCTTAAATTTACTAATAACCATGTTGGGGTATTGAATATTTTGGATTTTGACCATTTTTAGAATTTTCTATGGTTTGGTTGTTTTATTAAGGGTTTTTCCTATGCATAAGATTTTATACCCTTGTGTATGGGACTCCCCATGGGTGCGTTTCCCTTGTTTTCCTATTTAGGGCCATTTGGACTAGGTTTCTTATGAGGAATACCTTCTTTTCCATGCCTTGAGTTGTTAGGATGGATTTGATAGGTTATATGTTATGACTTTTCTTATGCTTGATCAATGTTGATCCATGTAATAGTTGAATTTCATGTAGATCGTTTAATGAATGTTGTATGCACACCGATCTTCCAAGGACCATGATTGCCTTGGACCAGGAAAACTATGGGGGTTTCTATGTTTATATTTATAGGACTGTGAGATACTTAGTTTAGATTTTGACAAAGTGGGTATTGACTATGGGAGATACCCGATAGTCATTTATGATTATTTATGCTATGTTGACACATGGGTATTGACAGTGAGAGCTACCCAGAGGTCGTGTTTAAATTATTAACACTATGTAGACCATGGGTATTGACTGTGAGACCTAACAAGGAGTTCATTATCTTTTCTCTATGATATGTGAGACTAGATGGATTCGAGCGCGATAGCTTTCCCATAGATTCGGTTGTGAATACATGAATAATTGTGACGATTTTGCCAAGCCAAAGAACAAGCTTGGACTTAGTCTTCATTAGTTTTTTTAGATGGTATTCTGGGACGTCTATTGTAACTATTATATAGGGGATATATAGCATAGGCTAGATCCTAAGGTTACATTATTCAATGATTTTAATAATTTATAAATGAAAATGGATGTATTTAAAAACTGTAGTATTGTTTGTTTTGAGTACATACTAGTTTATTGCATCATTTCTTCATATGCCTGCTATATACATTCAATGACTATTAGGAATAGATCTTTTAGTGATTTCCCATTGGGATTCATCTCACACCTTTTTTGGGTCATTCTTTTGGGTCCAAAAATATTATAAAGTTGTAGGTATAGATAAGAGCAAGTTCCCTTCTTCATCAGGTACTTGATTGCTATTGGAGCTGGAGAGCATGGGACTAAGATGAGTCTTGTGATGCTATTGAAGATTAATGTTTTCTATAATTGGGTTTCGGTATTTTTTTTCTTGCATTGTGGCTTGTTTGGATATTTTTCTAGATACCTGTGACATGAATCATTTATTATATATATTCTACGATTGTTATACTATCATTCTTCCACTGTTTACATTGTTGTATGGTATTAATTCTTCCTCTACTGATTACTATTTATTATTCCACTATGTATAATCTTCCAATGAGGGAATAATTTCCCCATTATCAGACCTTGGCACCCGTTTCTAGTGGGAAGCCTATGGTGTTTGGGGAAATGTGCTTGACATCATGTGACCAACCGGGTTTGGGGAACCTTTGGTCAGCACCTAGATTTGGAACATTACAAACTCTTCCCAAGACATATCCTGGTGATGTTGAGGGCTGTTCAAGCCCAAGATTTCATGAATTTAAAGTAAGGATCTATTTTAGTGATGTCTTATTCTTGCTGTTTCATGGAGCTTCAGTGTCATGAACCTTCTCTAGGAGGTGACAAGTTATCTTTGGCTATGCGATTAGACGATGGTCTCTGGTATCACATCTAATCGTAGGTGAATGTTTTTAGGATGACTTTAGTAATGGATATAGTGAACTAGGTGTTGATTACTGAGTGTAATATGAGGGATTTGGGAGCTGTGTTCTAGTGTGGTTATTCATCCAAGGATGGTACTATTCGTTTGATAGTAGGAAGTGCTGCATGAAGCCTTCTCATGATGATTCCAGTAGCAAGGATGTATCTACAGGTGGGCAGGTGAGGTGATACTAGTGCAAGAAGAGTGGGCACAAAAGAAATCTATTCCTGAGGGACCCAGTTGAGTGTTGAGCTTGTGTTAATATGAGACATCTTCAGTTTTTTTCCTTTTTCTTCTCACCAACATCTAGTAAAAGGGGATCAGTTATGACCCCACATTCAGGAGCAGGACCACCTATTTATCCTCATTCCTGGAACTGGAGTTCGTTAGGCCGTTCAGGCCGAGGAGGCATTTGTGGTCATGGTATCTAGTCGAAAGGTTTTTAGAGATAGTAGGGTGGATCAACTCAGGGTAATCAGGCAGGGTCACAGGGCTACGGTATAGGTCAGACTTTTGCAGTGGAGTAGACCCAGCAGAAGTTGAATCCCAGATAATATACAGTTATAGGTACAATTCTAGTTGACTCAGTTTTATCTTCTTCTCATTTTAATATTAGGGCTTCCCATAGTTTTATACCTATTGTTGTTTTGTAGATCCATAGTGTAATTTACCAAACCTAGTTACCCAGAGTCAGTGCATTATTACATAACATTGGCATGATCCCAAGGGATCAAATCTTGAAAGACCGATCTGTTTATTAGCCTTGGAAGTACTAGATAAAAACATATGTTTTATATTACATCATGAGATAAAAACAACAACAAAAACATTTTGTCCCCTTTGAACACACTTATATCCCTTAGATTATCCCTGCAGGTCAACCATAAAATACTTCTTCACATCCTGGAAAAAATAAAACATAGAGAGGGGTGAGCTTAGAAGCTCAGTAAGGATAACAATATAGTGTAAACTTTCATAAATAACAATAAACATTTAAGGGAATGTATAAGACTAAAACATAATCCTTTTAAACTTAAACTTCATCATAATATGAAAAATATAAATCAAATAATGCCATTTACCTATTCACATGGATATTCTACTAGTCGGATAATCACATGCAATATCAATAGCTATTTTTATAATGATGGAATGCATAATTCCAGACTTCATAACCACATAGTCAAGGCCTCGTGCCAAGACTAAAAATAATATTTTTTCAAGGCCTTGTTACAAGACACTAGTTTGTCTCATGGGACCTACCGATGCATCGAGGATATATAGCAGGCTCCACCCATCACTTACTATGTCCAATGCATTCCTCATATGAAAAGGTTTAAACATTACATAAACATTCATATTAAAACTAGCATAAGAAATGCTAATAATTTAACCATAAACCACGAAAAGTATAAAATAACACATCCACAGTCAAACATATCACAAACCTTTAATTCAATATGGAAGATTGTATCATAATAAATCATCTTCGAACAAGTATAAAATCCATCAAAGGATGTTGACATAGATGAAATCAAAACTATTTGAGAGAAATATCTCTTTCTATTTTTAAATAATTTAAAAGTCACATAACTATAAAAGAAAACATTTATTTTGAAAATATTCTTATAATCTTGTAAGGGAATCATCGAAGATGTTGTAACGATGGAAAAAATCCACACTCTCCGTATAAGTTAAAAAAACATTATTTCCTTTATATTTTAGAAAAGGTTTTAAAGGACCTCGTTTGGAAAACGATGGAAGTATTCCTTAATAAACATTATATAAAAAGTCAAAAAAGGGTATAAATGACTTTTACCCATATCCTAGGAAATAGATTTTTTTTTGGAATACATTTTTAAGAAACACAGATGTGCATGATAAAAAGGTCTTTGTAGATATTAACGTATAAACAACCTCGGATAATGGAGAGATTGTAGAATTAACCCATACCTTGTAATTTTCCTTGATAGAGGGCACGTTAACCTCATGTATAATAGTTAAATAATTTTTATTAAATTATACTAGAACCACATACATAAATATGATATCATATATGATCCTTTAATATTTCTTTGTTAATAATTTTTCTGTAGTATCATTGTTTAGGGTGTTAACTAATTCGTTTTCCTTTGTATGTTTTGTTAAGTAAGTCATGTTTGATATGCATAGGATGTATTTGATTCATATCCATAATGATATTAAGTTCTTAAAAATTATCATAAAATGAAAACTATTCTTGAATGGTTATGATGTGGAATGAATTTCATCACGTTCATGGAGACGGTATTCCGTACATACGCACGAGTGACAATATCATTATATTGATGGTGAAATTGTATGTAATTGGATAGTATATCATATATAATAAATCCTTAAAATGTTATATTTAATATTTAAATTAGTTATACTCATTATTATACCCATCCAAACAATGAAGTGTTTGAATAACAAACTACACCATGACGTGGAGACGGTAAGCCGTACGTACGCACATATGGTGACTTTTCATTCATATGATGGATAGAATAATGAATATTGTTGTACCATATTTATAATAACATAAAATTATGTATAAGGTACTGGAGTTATTATTTTTTTATTTAAGCAACAAAGAAAGAGGAAGTGGAAGAAGAAAAGAACTTTGAAAAATGTGGTGAAATTATTACCTCTTCTTCGAGTGTTTCCTTTTGGGTTGATCAAAAGGGCTCCTTAAGTTGGATTTATGATCAAAGTAAGGCCTCTAGGTCTATTTTAGGGCAGTTGGGAGGATATTTGAGCAGGTTTTGGCTGATACAAATAGCTTTTAGGTGTGATTTTGGGAGAAGGGGAAGTACCATTTTATAAGAGAGGTGAGGGTCACTTTAGGAAAAGCTTGAAATATTATTTTATTATACAATCATATTTTGTTTATAATGGCTCCAAAATGATTTATTTCAAGGCTAATGTGTGTGTGTGTGTGTGGGGGGGGGGGTTAAAAAATATCAACTAATAGGTTTTTGATAGGTTTATGCCACTATATTATCATTATCTTTTATATTTAACTCTTAGTTAAATAGTTTAACTTTTACCATGTATTCTTGTATTATTATAATAAATGTTTATTAATATTACTATAAAAAGACAAGTGAACCTCATGTGGTTCATTATTTATATATATAACCTTATATATGTCCTTTGTCCAAACCTTAAATATTTAGGAATATTATATCATTAATAATATAGTATTTGTTTTAAATACTCATTTATGTCAATTTTGAAACTATTTGGTATTTTGTTTTTGTGAAAGTCATAAAAACTTTATCACTTCGAAAAAAATTATTTAATACACCCTAAAATGTAATATTAACCTAGAAAATTAGCGGAATTCATCAGAACTCTCAATTTACATTTATTTGGATATTTATAATATCAATTATTTTAATCTTTTATGAATAAGGTAATTACTCCATCATCATTGTCTCATAAATAAATTTAATTATTTAATGTCTAAAAATTATAAATAAAATACCATTATATAGGAAATAGTTTTATATATATAATGAATATTTATAGTCGAATTTATATTATGTATAACCCTATATTAAAAATAGATTAGTTATTAAACTTTTAATTTAACACTTTTAACTCTTCTTTAAATAAAATAATAATAAATGAAATAATCTAATATAAGTGGAACTATAGGTTCATATTTTATTCCTAAGGTTGTATTTCGTTGAAATAAACTTATCCAATAGAATTAGGAAATGTGTTAGGGTAATTATAATATCATTTTTTACATTTGATTACCCTATTTATTTTTAACTGTGGTAAATAAAAGTCAAAAGTTAATATTCACCAAAAAAATTCATCTTATTGAACCAAATTTTACTAACTGATGTCAACCATGTCCCTTGTATTTTTGAAATTCCATTCACAAAAGTGGTAAAATTACGTTTTATGTAAATTTTCAAATGCACCTAGAAGGTGGGTAAAAGACGGTAAATAGATCAATAAAATTTTATATATCTAATATTTTTATAAAATGACTCAAATGAATTATTTTGAACATAAATAGGTATTATTTATCTATTTTTTCCTAATATAAATTTTAAAAAAATAACTAGTTATTTAAATAAAAATTTGGTTTTAAACAACAACACAGTGTTGTTCACTATTCATCAAAAATTGAAAGTTTTCAGAAAAACACAAAAAAATTAACCCTAAGATAATTTCGATATTATGAATTAAAAAATGAAATTCATTTTCAAAATAAAATTTATAAAATTTTAAAAAGTGGGTATTACTATTCATAACGGCTAGTTTGATTGGTTGTGGTGTGTTAAAACTCCAAGTTGCATACAACGCTAGCTATTGTATTATTCAAAGGGAAACGTACCGTAGAAGATTGGGTTGTTACATTATTCAATCCTTCCAATAATTTCATATTAGAAATTTCTAGAATATTACTGCATAAAAAGATTTAGATGGTTCTTGATCATAAGTTCCTCAGGTTCCCACATTGCCTCTTCCATATTATTATTTCTCCATAGATCTTTTAACAGAAGAGTCGTCTGGTTTCTCAAAACTTGTTCTCTTGTATCAAAAATGTTTACAAGATCTTCAAAATAATACATATCAGGTTCCAGTTCAATTTCCTCATAGGTGAGTATATGCGTTGGGTCAGGCAAGTATTTTCTCAATAGTGATACGTAGAACACATCATGAACTTTGGAGAGTTTTGGCGGCATTTCCAAATGATAAGCTACAACTCCAATTCGTTCAAGAATTTAGAAAGGTCTGATGTACCTGGGACTCAATTTACCCTTCTTACCAAAACGTATAACACCCTTCTATGGAGATAACTCCAAGAAAACATGATCTACTACTTGAAATTCAAAATCCTTTCTACGGTTATTGGAAAATCTCTTTTGCCCACTTTGAGCTGCTTTGATGTGGGCTTGGATAATCTTCACCTTTAACATTTTTTCCTCAACATGTTCCGGGCCTATGAGTTTTCTTTCACTAACATCATCCCAAAAAGTAGGTGTGTGACATCTCTTTCCATATAACGCTTTATATGGTGCCATCTAAATACTTGAATGGAATCTATTGTTATACTAAAATTATACCAGAGGTAAATATTGATCCCACATACCTTTAAAGTCAAGTGAGTAGGATCTCAACATGTCTTCTAAGGTTTGAATAGTATGTTATGATTGTCTATTAGTTTGAGGGTGGTAGGAAGTGCTCAAACAAAGTTCAGTATCGAAGGCCTTTTGAAAACTGTTCTTGAATCTTGATGTAAAACACGGAACATGATAAAAAACAATCAATAGGGGTAATCCACGATGTCTTACAACTTCATTCATATATAGTCTTTCTAGACGTTCAAGTGGTAAATCTTATCTTATAGTAAGAAAATGTGCTGACTTGGTAAGATGATCAATAATGACCCATATTGGACCATTCCTTCTAGGAGAATTTGGTAGTCCCATGACAAATTCCATCATAATACCATCCAATTTCCACTCTGTTATAGGAAGAGGTAGCATGAATCATCTAGGATGTTTTCTTCCAGCCTTCACTTGTTGGAAAACCATACATCTTGACACATAATCAACAATCTATCTTTTCATGTTTCCCCACCAAAAATGTTCCTTAAAATCTCAATACATCTTAGTGATACCAGGGTGTATAGCAAAATTGGAGCTATGAGAATCATCCAACAATTCCCTTTCAAGATCAGGTATGTGAGGAACACAAATTCACTTCCCAAATTTCAAAATCTCATCTTCATATACAAATTCAATCAATCTCCCATCTTTTAAAGCATTAATCTTCTTTTGAAACTCCTCATCCTCAGTCTGAGAAATCTTTATCCTTTCTAGTAAAGATGATTTGGAAACCATTTGAAAAAGTATTGATGTTTCAACATCCATGGTTATTCCCATATCTGTCTTTACTAGATCCATGAAAATAAGATCCCTTTCCGCTCTCATATTATTCAAAAATCCATGATCCTTTCTACCCAAAGCATCTTCCACCTTATTTTCCTTCCTAGGGTGGTAGTATATAGTGAAATCATAATAATTAAGTATTTCAAGCCATCGTCTTTTCCTCATGTTGAGTTCTTTCTATGAGAAAATATACTTCGAACTATTTTGATCAGTATAAATTTCACATTTTCACCATAGAGATAGTGTCTCCATATTTTCAGATCAAATATTACAACTTCTAACTCAAGATCATGAGCAGAATAGTTGTGTTCATGAATTTGTAGTTGTCATTATGCATAGGAAATAACCCTATCATTCTGTATAAGGACACAACCAAGTCCTTTATCTGATTCATCACAATAAATAACAAACCAAGCATTCCCCAATGGTAGATTCAAGATAGAGGCATTGACTAATCTTCTCTTCGGTTCTTCCAAACACTCTTCACACTCTTCTATCCAAACAAATTTAACCCCTTTACGTGTGAGCTTGGTCAATGGGTTTGCCAATCGGGAAAAATTATGAACGAAACGCTGATAATAACCAGCTAAACCAATAAAACTGCATACCTCAGCTATACTCGTCGGTGCTGGCCATTATTGAATTTCCTTGGTCTTTGAAGGATCAACATAGATTCCATCCTTAGAGACAATATGGACAAGATAATAAATCTCCTGAATCCAAAAATCACACTTGCTAAAATTCCCATATAATTCATTTCTTCTAAGAGACTTTATAATAATAGGAAAGTCATTTTCATTGTAACGCCCCGACCCCAGTTACCTGGAGTCGGTGCCTTATTACATAACATTGTCATGATCACAAGAAAGATCAAATCTCGAAAGACCGATTAGTTTAGTAGCCTTGGAAACACAAGATATATTCATAAAGTTTTACATTACATAATAAACATAAAAACTACAACAACATAGTCTCCATAATCTACACTCTTATCCCCTCATACTATCCCTGCAGGTCATTCATAATTTACTTCTTCACATCCTGGGAAAAATAAAACATAGAAAAGGGGTGAGCTCAAATGCCCAGTAAGGATAACAATATAGCGGAAACTTTCATAAATAAGAATAAACATTTAAGGAAATATATAAATAAAACAAAAGACTTTTAAACTTTAACTTCAACATAATATGGAAAAAATAAAATGAAATAATTCCATTTACTTATTCACATGGATATTCTACTAATCGAATAATCACATGAAATATCAATAACCACTTTCATAATGATAGAATGCATAATTCCAGACTATCATAAACACATAGCCAAGGCCTCATGCCAAGAATACAAATAATATTTTGCCAAGGCCTTGTGCTAAGACACTAGTTTGTCTCATGAGACCTACCGATGCATCGAGGAGCTATAGCGGGCTCCACCCGTCACATATTAAGTCCAATGCATTCCCATATGAAAAGGTTTAAACATAACATAAACATTCGTATTAAAACTAGCATACGAAATGTAAATACTTAATCCATAAACCATGAATGGTATAAAAATAACACATCCACAGTAAAACATATCACAAAACCTTCAATACAATATAGAAGTTTTGTATCATAATAAATCAACTTCAAATAAGCGTAAAATCCATCAAAGGATGTTGACATAGATGAAATCAAAACTCTTTTTAGAGAAATATCTCTTTCTATTTTGAAATAATTTAAGAGTCATATATTTATAAGATAAAACATTTTCTTTGAAAATATTCTTATAAGCTTGTAAGGGAAGCTTCGACGATTTTATAACGGCGGAAAATAGCCGCACCCACCGTATAACTTACTCGTTTTCTTTTATATGTTTTGTTACGTAAGCCATGTTTGTCATGGATAGGTTTTATCTTAATCATATCCAGAATTATATCAAGTACTTAGATACTATTATTAATCATCAAATGAGAATTATACTTGAATGGATACGATGGAGAATGAATCTCATCGCGTTCGTGGAGACAGTAGTCAGTACGTATGCACGAGTGACAATATCATTCTTTTGATATTAAAATAATATATAATTGGATGTTATATCATATATACAGAATCATTATCATGTTATAATTATTATTTACATTAATGACACATCATTATTATACCCATCCAAATAATAATTTATTAAATAACAATTACACCACGACGTGGAGATGATAAGCCGTACGTACGCATGTATGGTGACATGTTATTCAAAGGATGGATAGAATACTGAATATGGTTGTACCATATTTATAATAACATAAAAATATATATAAGATACTTTATTTATTATTTTATAATGGTAATAACAAATAAAGAAGAAGTGGAAGAAGAAAGGAACTTGAAAAAGGGTGGTGAAATCATTACCTCTTCTTCGGGTTCTTCCTTTTGATTTGATCAAAAGGTCTCCTTAGGTTGGATTTATGACTAAATGAAGGCCTCTATTATGAAGTTAGGGAAGTTGAGAGAGTATTTGGGCAGAGTTTGGCCGAGACAAATGGCTTTGAAGGTGTGAATTAATGAGAAGGGGGAGTGCCCTTTTATAAGAGGGGTGAGGGGCACCTTTGGAAAAGCTAGAAATATTATTTTATAATAAATTCATATTCAGTTTATAATGGCTCCAAAGTGGATTATTTAAAGGTTAAGGTGGGGATGGGTCGAAAACCACTCAACCAATAGAATTTAGACAGGTTTGGGGTCATTATATTAACCTTATCTTTTAGTTTTAACTCTTAGTTAATTAGTTTGACACTTACCATGTCACTTTGTATTTTTATATTATATAGTTAATAAACTTACTATTTACCTCCAAGATACCTACAAGTTGTCCATTAATGATACACATATCATTATATAAGTCTCTTGGCCGAACCTTAGATTTTTAGGAATTGAATATTAATTAATAATATAATATTTGTTTTAAAAACTCTTTTATGTCAATTTTGACACTATTTAGAAAATTGATTTTTTTGAAAATCATAACAGAGTTATTACTTCAAAAAAAGTTAATTAAATAATTCTTAACATGTCATATTAACCTATAAAATTAGTGTAATTCATAAAAAATCTCAAATTATATTTATTTGGGTATTTATAATATCAATTATTTTAATTTTTCACTATTATGTTAATTAATGCATCATCATTTGGTCATAAATAAATTAAATTATTTAATGTCTAAAAATTATAAATAAAATACCATTATGTAGGAAATATTTTTAGCTTTCTAATTAATATTTACAATCGAATTTATCTTATGTATAACCCTATATTAAAAATTATTTAGTAAATGAACTTTGATTTTAACTCTTTTAACTCTTCTTTGAATTAAATAATAATAAATGTCCTAATCTAATCCAAGTAGACCTAAATGTTAATATTTTATTCCTAAGGTTTTTTTGGTCGAATTAAGCTTATAAAATAGAATTAGGACATGTGTTAGGGTAATATTAATATCATTTTTACCCTTAATTACCCTATTTACTTTTAACCGTGGTAAATAAAAGTAAAAAGTTACTATTAACCAAAAATTATTTTCATCTCAATGAACCACATTTTAGTCCTTGATATTAACTGTGTCTCTTGGATTTTCTAAATTACACTCACAGAAGCGGTAAAATTAAGTTTTATGAAAAATTTAGTTTTTTAACTAATACTTAGTGGTTTCACTATTCATCAAAAAATGAAGTTTTTTAGAAAAATACCAAAAATTCACCCTAGGATAATTTCAATATTCTGAATCCAAAAATGAAGTCCATTTTGAAAAATAAAATTTATAAATTTCAAAAAGTGGGTATTACTATTCATAACGACTAGTTTTATTGGTTGTGGTGTGTTAGAACTCGATGTTGCGTACAACACACGCTATTGCATTATTCAAAGAGAAGCATACCGTAGAAGTTTGGGGTGTTACATTCTCCCCTGCTTCAAATAATTTCGTCCTCAAAATTTCTATAATACTACCGCATGAAAAGACTCGGGTGGTTCTTCATCATAAGTTCCTCGGGTACCCACGTTGGCTCTTCCATCTTATGGTTTCTCCACAAGACTTTTACCAGATGAGTCGTCCGGTTTCTCAGTACTTGTTCTCTCGTATCAAGAATCTTGACGAGCTCTTCTCAATAAGACAGATCGGGTTCCAGTTCTAATTCCTCATAGGTGAGTACATGTGTTATGTCAGGCATGTATTTCCTCAACAGAGATACGTGGAACACATAGTGAACTTTGGAGAGACTTGGCGGCATTGCCAATCGGTAAGCTAAAACCCCAATTTGTTCTTGAATTTCAAAAGGTCCGATGTACCTGGGACTCAATTTACCATTCTTACCAAAACGTATGACTCCCTTCCATGGAGATACCTTCAGAAAAACATGATAACTGACTTGAAATTCCAAATCCTTCCTTCGATTATCAGCATAGATCTTCTACCTACTTTGAGATGCTTTGATATGGTTTTGGATTACCTTCACCTTTTCCATCATTTCCTCCACCAGTTCTGGGCCTACAAGTTTTCTTTCACCAACGTCATCCCAACAGGTTGGTGTGTGACATCTCTTTCCGTATAACGCTTCATATGGTGCCATATGAATACTCGAATGGAAGCTATTATTATAGGAAAATTTTACCAGAGGTAAATATTGATCCCACATACCCTAAAATTCAAGTGAGCAGGATCTCAACATGTCTTCTAAGGTTTGAATTGTTCGTTCTGATTGTCCATCTGTTTGAGGGTGGTAGGCAGTGCTCAAATGAAGTTCAGTATCCAAGTCTTTCTGAAGAATTTTCCAGAATCTTGAAGTAAAACAGGGATCACGATCAGAAACAATCGATAGGGGTACTCCATGAAGTCTCACAACTTCATTAATATATAGTCTTTCTAGTCGTTCAAGTGGTAAATCTTCCCTTATAGCAAGAAAATGTACTGACTTGGTAAGACGATCAACAATGACCCATATTGCATCGTTCCTTCTAGGAGTCTTTTGTAGCTCCATGACAAAGTCCATCGTAATATTGTCCCATTTCCACTCTGGTATGGGAAGAGGTTTCATGACTCCTCCAGGCTGTTGCCTTCCAGATTTCACTTTTTGACAAACCATACATCTTGACAAAAAATCAGAAATCTCCCTCTTCATGTTGTCCCACCAAAAATGTTCCTTCAAATCTCTATACATTTTGGTGCTCCCAGGGTGTATAGAGAAATTGGAACTATGAGTATCATCTAGCAATTCCCTTTTTAGATCGGGTATATCGGGAACACAAAGCCTCTTCCCGAATTTCAAAATTCCTTCTTCATACAAAAAGTCTCTCAATCTCCCATCATTCACAGCTTTAATCTTATTTTGAAATTCTTCATCATCAGTCTGAGAACTCTTAATCCTTTATAGTAAAGATGGTTTGGCAACCATTTGAAAAATCATTGACGTTTCACCTTCCCTGGTTATTCCCATGTCCATCTTCACTAGATCCATGAAAATTGGATCCCTTTTAATTCTCATATTGTTCAAAACTCCATGGTCTTTTCTGCTCAAAGCATCTGCCACCTTATTTGCTTTCCCCGGGTGGTAGTGTATCATGCAATCATAATCCTTGAGTAATTCAAGCCATCTCCTTTGCCTCATGTTGAGTTATTTTTGTGAGAAAATATACTTCAAACTCTTGTGATCATTATAAATCTCACATTTTTCACCATAGAGGTAGTGCCTCCATATCTTCAAAGCTAAGATCACCGCTGCCAACTCGAGATCATGAGTAGGATAGTTTTGTTCATGAATTTTCAACTGTCGTGATGCATAGGCAATAACACTATCATTCTTCATAAGAACACAACCAAGTCCTTTCTTCGATGCATCATTATAAATAACGAACCCATCATTCCACGATGGTAGAGTCAATATAGGAGCATTGACTAATAATCTCTTCAGTTCTTAGAAACATTCTTCACACTCTTTTGTCCAAACAAATTTAACCCCTTTACGTGTGAGATTTGTTAATGGGTTAGCCAATCGGGAAAAATTATGGACGAAACGTCGATAATAACCTGCCAAACCAATAAAACTGCATACCTCAGTTATACTCGTAGGTGCTGGCCATTATTGGATTGCCTTGGTCTAAGAAGGATCAACATAGATTCCATCTTTAGAGACAATATGTCCAAGAAAAGAAATCTCCTAAAGCCAAAATTCACACTTGCTGAACTTACCATATAATTCATGTCTTCTCAGAGTCTTCAAGATAATGCGCAAGTGATTTTCATGATCTTCTTAGATTTTGGAGTATAACAAGATATCATCAATAAATACCACCACAAATTCATCGAGATATTCCTTGAAAACTCTATTCATCAGATCCATGAATACAGAGGGTGCATTAGTCAATCCAAAAGGCATTACTGTAAACTCGTAATGCCCGTACCTGGTTCGAAATGATGTCTTCAGAATGTCTTCCTTCTTCACACACAACTGATGGTATCTAGATCGAAGATCAATCTTTGAAAAGTATTGAGCTCCATGCAATTGGTCAAATAAATCATCAATGCGAGGTAGGGGATACTTGTTCTTTATTGTTATAGCATTGATCTCCCTGTAGTCGATACATAACCTCATTGATCCATCTTTCTTTTTAACAAAAAGAATAGGGGCTCCCCATGGAGAAACACTAGGGAGAATAAATCCCTTATTACTCAATTCCTATAGTTGTTTATTTAGTTCAACTAATTCTACAGTGGCCATTCTATAAGGGGTCTTCGATATAGGCCTTGATCCAGGAATTAAATCAATGGAAAACTCAACTTCTCGTTCTGGAGGATGTCCAGGTAAATATTCCGGAAACACATCTACATATTCTTTCACAATAGGTACATCATCTATTTGAACATTCCTTTCCTCACCCACAGTCATTTCATCATCTTCCTCCCCAATAATTGAATTTAGTTAATCTATTGGGGGTGGATCTTGATAAGAATTAGGTGGTGACGATTCTGCTCTAAAGATAAGGTGTTCCTTATCATCATCATAAAAAATCGTAACCTCCTTCTTATTACAATAAATATTTAAATCATGGTCCGAAATCCAATCTATACCGAGGATTATATCAAACTCAATCATAGGTATGACGATGAGATCAGCGGATAAAGAACATTTATGTGCTCTAATGGGGACTGATTCACAAAACTTTATTGCAATGATACTTCCCTTAGGAGTTTTAACTGACAACTCCCTTGTTAAATAAAATTGTAAATATCGAATTTTCTTAGAAATCTGGGAAGATATGAAACAATGAGATGATCCAAAATCAAATAATGCATTTTCTAAACTTGAGGAAACCATTAAATTACCTGCCACCACGTATTTCGGAGCTTCTACCTCACCAGTAGTGATAGCATAAGCTTGGCCTTGATCCCTTGGCCTTTTCTGAGGTAAGTTCCCCTGGCGCTTAGGACATTCATTTTCATAATGTCCCATCTACCTGCAATTGTAGCACTGAACATCAGTAGCTTCCTTCTTCCCCTTGCAATCACGAGCTTGGTGGACTTTTTCACCACACTTGTAACAGACTCCTGTTCCTTTTAAGCAAGTACCAGGGTGTTTCTTCCCACATTTACTATAGGATGGATATTCAACTTTTCCCTTCTTCACTTTATTTCCATTCCCAGATTGATCAACAGATCTCTTCTTCTCTTGCTTTGTTTTAAAGTCATAAGACTTTGAGAATTCTTTCTTTGTCTTGACAGCACATGAGATAATGTATTCATACGATAAGAAGGATTGTGAGACTAATTATCGACGGAGAAATGGTTTTAACCCATCAAAGAAATGATCAATATTACTTCTTGGGTTACGTATATAATCTCCAACATACCTTGCTAACCTTGTAAAGTTAGCCTCATACTTTGCGACATTCTCATCCTCCTTTTGTCTCAGACTCAGAAATTCTCTTTCCATATCTGCTCGATGGTCACGAGGAAATTATTTTTCTAAAAATCGATCTTTGAACTCCCTCCATTCCATATTTGATACTTCATCATCTTCCTTTGTGTTTTTAATCAATGACCACCATTGATCAACATCTCCAGTGAGGCGGTAAACTGCCATGATAACTTTTTCCCTTTCACTACTCCCTAAAGCCTGAAATATTTTCTCTAGGGAATTTATCCATTAATCAGCTACTAAGGGATTTTTACTCCCATTGAACGTTGGTGGTTGTTGCCTCATAAAGCGATCTAAAATTGATCCTCCACGCTGCGTATCAGGGTGCTCCATACGGGTAAGGTTATTATTCATAACCTGAGTGAGTTGTCCCAGTATAGTGATTAGCTGACCGACACCAGTTGCATCACCAGCTCCACTATAATTATCTTGAGAAGGAGGGAAATCCCTACATGGAGTGCGTGCATTGATATAGTTTCCATTTCTTTCATTAGGCACCATTTCTAAACAATGTCATAAACTAGATCAGTTTATGTATCAAAATACATAATTCCATACTTATAAAACACTTAACATAAATTGAACTATTTATGGATATAATCCATAATCATAAAAAAATTTTCTTGGGGGAAGTATATACTCATAAACCCTTCATAATGATTTGTAAAGAAAATGAGAGTTATCCTAAGCATATCCCCCGGGAGTGTCGTAACCAAGAGTGCAGCAAGGCCCATTGTCGTGCACCAGTTCCCATTCGAGTCTAGCTCAAAGCGGTGTTTTCGGGTTTTACCCCTAGGTACATCTGTTCCAGATCTACCTCTACCTACTCATATCCAGACAGGGATGTATTTCTTGGAAAACTCACAAAATCTCTACAATACCAAAATTCTAGGAAGTTCTTCTATACTAATCCTCAAAGTCCATCTTAAATCTATGTGCTCTAATCAGAGTTTATCTAAATCTAGCTTCCAAGGTTTGTACTAAACTTCCTCTGATACCAACTATAACGCCCCAACCCCAGTTACCTAGAGTTGGTGCATTATTACATAACATTGTCACGATCACAAGAAAGATCAAATCTTGAAAGACCTATTAGTTTAGTATCCTTGGAAACACTAGATATATTCATAAAGTTTTACATTACATCATAAAAATGAAAACTACAACAACATAGTCTCCATAGTCTACACTCTTATACCCTCATACTATCCCTGCAGGTCATTCATAATTTACTTCTTCACATCCTGGGAAAAATAAAACATAGAAAAGGGGTGAGCTCAAATTCCCAATAAGGATAACAATATAGCGGAAAATTTCATAAATAAGAATAAACATTTAAGGCAATGTATAATTAAAACAAAAGACTTTTAAACTTGAACTTCAACATAGTATGGAAAAAATAAAATGAAATAATTCCATTTACTTATTCACATGGATATTCTACTAATATAATAATCACATGAAATATCAATAACCACTTTCATAATGATGGAATGCATAATGCCAGACTATCATAACCACATAGCCAAGGCCTCGTGCCAAGACTACAAATAAGATTTTTCCAAGGCCTTGTGCCAAGACACTAGTTTGTCTCATGAGACCTATCGATGCATTGAGAAGCTATAACAGGCTCCACCCGTCATATATTAAGTCCAATGCATTCCCATATGAAAAGGTTTAAACATAACATAAACATTCATATTAAAACTAGCATACGAAATGTAATACTTCATCCATAAACCATGAATGGTATAAAAATAACACATCCACAGTCAAACATATCAAAAAACCTTCAATACAATATAGAAGTTTTTTATCATAATAAATCAACTTCAAATAAGCGTAAAATCCATCAAAGGATGTTGACATAGATGAAATCAAAACTCTTTTTAGAGAAATATATCTTTCTATTTTGAAATAATGTAAGAGTCATATATTTATAAGATAAAACATTTTCTTTGAAAATATTCTTATAAGATTGTAAGGGAAGCTTCAAGTATTTTATAACGGCAGAAAATAGCCGCACCCGCCGTATAAGTTAAAAAAAACATTCTTACCTTAATTCTGTCGAAAAGGTTAATAAGCACCTTGTTTGGAAAATGATGGAAATATTCCTTTATAAACCTCTTATAAAAAGTCAAAAAAGGGTATAAATGACTTTAAACCATATTATTGTAAATAGTAAAAATGTTTTGAAATACATTTTTAAGAAACATGGATGTGGATGATAAATAGATCCCAGTAGATTATTACGTATAAACAACCTCCGATAATGAAGAGATTGTGAAATAAAACCTTACCTTGTACTTTTCCTTGGTTGAGGGTAGGTTAACCTCCTGTATAATGGTGAAATAATTGTTATTAAATTATACAAGAATTATATACATTAATATGATATCATATATGATCTTTTAACATTGATTTGTTAATAATATCTTAGTATTATCGTTGTTTCAGGTGTTAACTTACTCATTTTCTTTTATATGTTTTGTTACGTAAGACATGTTTGTCATGGATAGGTTGTATCTTAATCATATCCAGAATGATATCAAGTCCTTAGATACTATTATTAATCATCAAATGAGAATTATACTTGAATGGATACGATGGAGAATGAATCTCATCGCGTTCGTGGAGACGGTAGTCCGTACGTACGCACGAGCGACAATATCATTCTTTTGATATTAAAATAATATATAATTGGATGGTATATAATATATACAGAATAATTATCAGGTTATATTTATTATTTACATGAATTACACATCATTATTATACCCATCCAAATAATAATTTATTGAATAACAATTATACCATGACGTGGAGACGGTAAGCCGTACGTACGCACATATGGTGACATGTTATTCAAAGGATGGATAGAATACTGAATATGGTTGTACCATATTTATAATAACATCACAGTATATATAAGATACTGGAGTTATTATTTTAGAATGGTAATAACAAATAAAGAAGAAGTGGAAGAAGAATGGAACTTGAAAAAGGGTGGTGAAATCATTACCTCTTCTTCGGGTTCTTCCTTTTGATTTGATCAAAAGGGCTCCTTAGGTTGCCTTTATGACTAAAGGAAGGCCTCTAGGATGAAGTGAGGGAAGTTGAGAGAGTATTTGGGCAGATTTTGGACGATCAAAATGGCTTTGAAGGTGTAAATTAATGAGAAGTGGAAGTGCCCTTTTATAAGAGGGGTGAGGGGCACCTTTGGAAAAGCTAGAAATATTATTTTATAATAAATTAATATTCGGTTTCTAATGGCTCCAAAGTGGATTATTTAAAGTTTAAGGTAGGGATGGGTCGAAAACCACTCAACCAATAGAATTTAGACAGGTTTGGGGTCATTATATTAACCTTATCTTTTAGTTTTAACTCTTAGTTAATTAGTTTGACACTTACCATGTCACTTTTTATTTTTATATTATATAGTTAATAAAGTTACTATATACCTCCAAGAGACCCCCAAGTGGTCCATTAATGATACAAATATCATGATATAAGTCTCTTGGACGAAACGTAGATTTTTAGGAATTGAATATCAATTAATAATATAATATTTTTTTTAAAGACTCTTTTATGTCAATTTTGACACTATTTGGAAAATTGATTTTTGTGAAAATTATAACAGAATTATTACTTCAAAAAAAGTTAATTAAATCATTCTTAAAATTTCATATTAACCTATAAAATTAGTTTAATTCATAAAAAGTCTCAAATTATATTTATTTGGGTATTTATAATATCAATTATTTTAATTTTTCACTATTATGGTAATTACTACATCATCATTTGGTCATAAATAAATTAAATTATTTAATGTCTAAAAATTATAAATAAAATAAAATTATGTAGGAAATCGTTTTAGATTTCTAATTAATATTTACAATAGAATTTATCTTATGTATAACCCTATATTAAAAATGATTTAGTAAATAAACTTTGATTTTAACTCTTTTAACTCTTCTTTGAATTAAATAATAATAAATGTCCTAATCTAATCCAAGTGGACCTAAATGATAATATTTTATTCCTAAGGATTTTTTTGGTCGAATTAAGCTCATCCAATAGAATTAGTACATGTGTTAGGGTAATATTAATATCATTTTTACCCTTAATTACCCTATTTACTTTTAACCGTGGTAAATAAAAGTAAAAAGCTACTATTCACCAAAAATTATTTTCATCTCAATGAACCACATTTTAGTCCTTGATATTAACCGTGTCTCTCGGATTTTTGAAATTCCACTCACAGAAGTGGTAAAATTAAGTTTTATGAAAAATTCAGTTTTTTAACTACCACTTAGTGGTTTCACTATTCATCAAACAATGAAGTTTTTCAGAAAAATACCAAAAATTCACCCTAGGATAATTTCGATATTCCGAATCCAAAAATGAAGTCCATTTTGAAAAATAAAATTTATAAATTTCAAAAAGTGGGTATTACTATTCATAACAGCTAGTTTGATTGGTTGTGGTGTGTTAGAACTCGGTGTTGCGTACAACACACGCTATTGCATTATTCAAAGAGAAGCGTACCATAGAAGCTTGGGGTGTTACATTCATGACCTTCGTAGATTTTGGAGTATAACAATATATAATCAATAAATACCACTACAAAGTCATCAATATATTCCTTGAAAGATCTATTCATTAGATCCATGAAAAAAAGGTGCATTAGTTAGTCCAAAAGGCATTACTGTAAACTCGTAATGCCCGTACCTGGTTCGAAATGCTGTTTTTGGAATTTCTTCCTTCTTCACATAAAAATGATGATATCCAGATCGAAGTTCAATCTTTAAAAAATATTGAGCTCCATGAAGTTGATCGAATAAATCATCAATTCGAGGTAGGGGATACTTGTTATTTATTTTTATTGCATTGATATCCCTGTAGTCAATGCACAATATCATAGATCCATCTTTATTCTTAACAAAAAGAACAGGGCTCCACATGGAGAAAAATTAGGGATAATTAATCCTTTATTACTCAATTCATCTAGTTGTTTCTTTATTTCCACTAATTGCACATTGTCCATTCTATAAGGGGTCTTCGATATGGGCCTCAAACCAGGAATTAAATCAATGGAAAACTCAATTTCTCGTTCTGGAGGATGTCCAGGTAAATCTTCTGGAAACACATCAACATATTATTTCACAATAGGTACATCCTCTATTTGAATATTATTTTCCTCACCCATAGTTATTTCATTATCTTCCTCCCCAATAATTTAATTTAGTATAGCTATTGGGGGTGGATCTAGATAAGAATTAGGTTGTTAAATTTCTTCTCTAAAGATAAGGTACTCTTTATCATCATTGAAAATTTTAACCTCATTCTTCTTACAAAAAATTTTGGCATCATGGTCCGAAATCCAATACATACCGAGGATTATATCAAATTAAATCATGGCTATGATGTTGAGATCAACAGATAAAGAATATTTATATGCCCTAATGGGGACAGATTCACAAAACTTTACTGTAACTATACTTCCCTTATGAGTTTTTATTGACAGCTCCCATGTTAAATCAAATTGTAAATATATAATTTTATTAGAAAAATGGGAAGATATGAAACAATGCGATGATCCAGAATCAAATAAATCATTGGCTAACCTTGAGGAAATAATTAAATTACATACCACCATGTCTTTCGGAGCTTCATGCTCAGCAGTAGTGATCACATAAGCATGGACTTTCTCCCTTGTCATTTATGGAGGTAATTTTACTTGGCGTTTAGGAAACTTATTTGCATAATTCCCCATTTCTCTACAATTATAGCATTCAACATTAACGACCTCTTTATTTCCCTTACAATCATGAGCTTGGTGGCCTTTTTCACCACACTTGTAACAGACTCTCATTCCCTTCAGGAAAGTACCGGGGTGTTTCTTTCCAAATTTACCATAGGATAGATATTCAACTTTTATCTTCTTCCCCTTATTTCCATTTCAACAGTGTTTAGTAAATCTCTTATTCTCTTACTTTGATTTAAAGTTATAAGACTTAGAGAATTAATTTTCTGTCTTGATAACACATGAGACTATATCTTCATACGATGAGAAGGATTGTGATACTAATGCTCAAAAAATAAATGGTTTTAACCCATAAAATAATCGATCAATATTACTCTTTGGGTTACGTATATAATCTGTTGTATTCCTTTCTAACCTTGTAAAGTTTGACTCATACTTTGCGACATTCTCATCCTCCCTTTTCCTCAAACTCAGAAATTGTCTTTCCATATCTTCTCGATGGTCATGAGGAAAGTATTTTTCTATGAAAAGATCATTAATCTACCTCTATTCCATATTTGATACTTCTTCATCTTCCTTTGTGTTTTGAATTAATGACCACCATTGATCTGCATCTCCCATGAGGTGATAAAATACCATGACAACTTTTTCCCTTTTGCTACTTCCCAAAGAATGAAATATTTTCTCTATGGAACATATCCATTGCTCACCAACAAATGGATTTGTAGTCCCATTGAATTTTGGTGGTTGTTTCCTCATGAATCGGTCTAAAATTGATCCTTCGTGTTATGGATTAGGGTGCTCCATATGGGTAAGGTTATTATTCATAACCTAAGTGGGTTGTCCTAGTATGGTGATAAGCTGATCAACACCAGTTTCATCACGAGCTCCACTATAATTATATTGAATAGAAGGTAAATCCCTACATTTATTACATGCATTGATATAGATTTCATTCCTTCTCCAAGGATCCATTTCTAAACAATGGCATACACTATATTAGTTTATGAATCACAATAAATATTTCCAAACTTGTAAAAAACTTAACATAAATTGAACAGTTAATGGATACAATCCATAATCATAAAAATGTTTTCTTTGAGGAGGTATATACTCATAAATCCTTCATAATGGTTTATACAGAAAATGTGAACTATCCTAAGCATATCCCCCAGGAGTGTCGCATCCAAGAGTGTAGTAAAGCCCATTGTCATGTACCAGGATACCCCAGGTCAAGCAAATAACTCCTTGTCAGAGTTTTCACTCCTAGGTAAATCTGTGCTAGAGCTGCCTCTACCTTCTCGTATCCAGACATGGATGTATTTCTTGGAAAACTCACAAAATCTATACATTACCAAAATTATAGGAAGTTCCTCTATAATAATCACCAATGACTATCTTATAGTGTAATTCATTTAATAAACCCTAAAATGTCATATTAACCTTGAAAATTAGTGTAATTCATTAGAAGTCTCAATTTATATTCATTTGGATATTTATAATATCAATTATTTTAATCTTTCATGAATAAGGTAATTACTACATCATCATCATCATTGTGTCATAAATAAATTTAATTATTTAATATCTAAAAATTATAAATAAAATACCATTATGTAGGAAATCCTTTTATCTTTATAATGAATATTTATAGTCAAATTTATCTTATGTATAACCCTATATTAAAAATAGTTTAGTTAATAAACTTTTAATTTAACACTTTTAACTCTTTTTTAAATAAAATAATAATAAATTTACTAATCTAATCCAAGTGGACCTAAAGGATCATATTTTATTCCTAAGTTTTTTTAGTCGAAATTAACTTATCTAATAGAATTATGACATGTGTTAGTGTAATTATGATATCATTTTTTACCTTTAATTACCCTAATTACTTTAAAACGTGGTAAATAAAAGTCAAAAGTTGTTATTCACCAAAAATTATTTTCATCTTATTGAACAAAATTTTACTTACTGATCTCAATCATGTATCATTGATTTTTTAAATTCAATTCATAGAAGTGGTAAAATTACTTTTTATGCTAATTTTCAAATGCGCCTAGAAAGTGGGTAAAAGATGGTAAAAAGTTCAATAATATTTTATATATCTAATATTATTATAAAATGACTACAATGAATTACATTGAACATAAATAGGTTTTATGTATCTATTTTTACCTAATATAAATTTAAATAAAATAGCTTATTATTTAAATAAGAAGTCAGTTTTAAACAATAACGCAGTGTTGTTCACTATTTATCAAAAATTGATTTTTTTTAGAAAAATACAAAAAATTTACCCTAAGATAATTTTGATATTCCAAATTCAAAAATTAAGCCCATTTTAAAAAATAAAATTTATAAAATTTCAAAAAGTGGGTATTACTATTCATAATGGCTAGTTTGATTGGTCGTGGTGTGTAAAAACTACAAGTTGCGTACAATGCGGGCTATTGTATTATTCAAAGGGAAACATACCATAGAAGCTTGGGGTGTTACACTTGGGATCTGCATCATTACTTATGAAAATGTTGTGATGTTGGACACTCCGTTGGGGATTAGGATGACTAGTGTATGTAAGTGGAAGGATTTACCTATTGAGGTTGGTGGGTGTCACTTCTGATGGTACATCTATGTCATAGAGATGACATGATTCGATGTCATTATCAAAATGGATAGGTTGGTCTCCTTTCATGCATTGGTTGACTGCTATAACTGCAGGGTGAGTTTCACCTCACGACAGGGTGGGTCCTTTCTATACAAGGGAAAATGGGATGTCCAAGTGAACAGAGCGGGGCCCAACCATCTTGGGTTGGGAGGAATTATAGCCCAGATTTCTAGTTTATATCTAGAGGACAAGTGGAATTTACATATGGACTTTCCTCCTATGGTGGATCATTTTAGATATGTCTTTCCAGACAATATCTGAGGTTTAACTCCAGAGAGAGAGAGGTAGATTTCTCTATTGATCTTGTGGCGGAGCTGCACCGGTGTCCATTACTCCTTATAGGATGGCTACAATAGAGTTACATGAGCTCAAAAAGACGTTAGAGGAGATGCAGGCAAAATGTCTCATCTGACCCAGTACTTCTCTTTAGGGTTCGTCTATCCTTTCTGGGAAGAAGGCGGGCAGTACCCTCAGACTTTGTGTGGATTATTGGATGATGAACTAGTTGATGGCCAAGAACCGATATTCCTTACCTTGGATTGTTGATCTCTTTGGTCATCTTCGAGGAGCCCAGGTGTTCTTGAAGATTGAATTTAGATTTAGTTATCATAATTTGCATGTTAGACCATCAGATATACCTCTTACAGCCTTTCAGAGCAGGTATGGTCTATATGAGTATGTGGTTATGATATATGGTCTCACAAATGAGCCAATAGTTTTCAAGGCACAGATGAACCAAGTGTTTCATCCTTACTTTTACTCTTCTATGGTTGTTTTTGTGGATGATATCTTGGTGTACTCTCTCACTCGACACAACCATGCCACCCATATTGAGATCATTTTGAGTACACTGATAGAGCATCTGTTATATACTAAGCTCTCAAAATTCCACTTTTGGATGGACCAGATTCACTTCTTTAGTCATGTTTTCTTAGAGACAAGAGTATCAATATACCTAGAGAAATTGAGGGAAGTAGTTTCCTGGGAGAAACCAAAGAAAATCTTTGAGGTATAGAGTTTTTGGGGGTTGTATAGTAACTATAGGTTATTTATACAAGACTTTTCACACTTACTAATGCCACTAATAGGCCTGACTAAGAAGGGTGACAAGTACTTGTAGACAGATTCTTTCAATTCAGCCTTTCAAAAGCTGAAAAGGGATATTGAATTCAGAACTGATACTACTTTTTCCAGATCCAGGAAAGAGTTACACCATTTATTGTGATGTGTTAGGTATGGATCTGGGAATAGTGCTTATGAAGGGGGAAGGAGTTGTTGCGTACGGGTCTCGACAGTAGAGCCACATGAGAGGAATTACCCAACGCATGATCTTGAGTTATCTATATTTGTGCATACTTTATGATTTTAGAGACATTATCTTTTGGGAAAGAATTTTGTTGTATTCACTAACCAAAAAAGACTCAAGTATATCTTTACTCATTGTGATCTGAATTTGAGAGATTGATAGAGGGTTTAATACCTTCAGTATTTTGACATTTATCTTGCCTACATGCTTGAGAAAGGCAAAATAGTGGACAATGCATTGAGTAGGAGGACTTAGATAAAGGAATTTCAGGAGGCCAGTAGTGAGTGGCATCTTATGGCTCTATTCTTTGAGATGCATTCGAAGGTGTATGATAGGCAAGGGAAGATGTTTCTTTCTTCTATAGATGTTACCTCTACTCTACTAAATCAAGGGCGAATGAGATAGCTATCAGATTGAAAAGGCCTAGTCCAATGAAAGAGTGTGTAAGGAGAGGACCCAACTCTTGGGTGGACCATAGGTGATGATGAGATATTTCATTTTCATGGACCCGTATGGGTGTCAATAGACATACATGAGTAGTTGATGAAATATTTTCATTCATTAGATTGGGCAGTTCACACAGGTGTCACCAAGATGTATCGAGATCTACAAAATCAATATTCGTGGCCAGGTATGAAAAGGGATGTTTCTAGTTTTTTATGAGATATTCCACCTATCAGCAGGTGAAGGCGGAGCATTAGTGACAAGAAATGATTTTACAGTAGTTACTCATTCCTAAGTGGAAGTGAAAAAATGTTTTGGTGGATTTTGTGACGGGTTTACTGAGGTCACCTCGAGTTAATGATATGATTTGGGTTGTTGTTGACAGACTCACGAGGGTTTCACATTTATTTCGGATCAAGGAAACCTTCAGTGTTGATGATCTTGAAAGGTTGTACATCCAAGAGACTGTATGTTTGTCTAGGGTTCTGCACTCTATCATTTCTAACAGGGAAACATGTTTTACTTCTCATGTCTGGTAGGGTCTACAATGGGATTTGGGTATACAGGTACTTCTTATTACAACTTACCATCCCCAAAAATATGGTCAGTTCGTGAATACAATTTGGGTTTTGGAGGACATGCTCTGAACATGTGTGCTGGATTTCAGGGGTTCTTGGGAGAGACACATACCTAGTGGAGTTTTCCTACAATGAAAGTTTTCCAGAAACGATTCAGATGGAACCTTATGAGGTTTGTATGGTAGGCCATGCCGAACACCCCTATACTGGCTAGAGGCAGGAGATAAAGCTATGTTGGGGCCAATTCTTATCTAGGAGACCACAATATAGGTGGGGTTTATTCGAAAGGGGATGGATGTTGTAAAGTCTCGACGTAATATTATGTTGATTGATGAAGATTACCTGTGGAGTTTGAGGTCAGGGATCATGTTTTATTACATGTCACATCGAGGTTGGGCCACAAAAGTATTAACCGATAGGGAAAAATTTCACCAAGATACATTGGGCCGTTTTAGGTTTTAGAAAGAGTCGGGCTAGTTGCCTATCGTTTGCAGTTACCTTAGTGGTACCAGGATATGTACAACATCCTTCATGTTTCTTATCTATGAAACTAATTTTTAGACCCATATCAAAATTTTCAACCTGTGGAGGTTGATTTGGAAGTGTATTCATCCGTTGAGGACCACACTATTCGGATTGCGGACCACACCATGAAGTTTCTCCGTGGATGGTATGTTCCTCTAGTATGGGTTCTATGGAAGCATGAGTAAGTACATGATGAGACTTGGGAGAGAGAGTCCGATGTGTGATCGAAGTGGCTAGAGTTGTTTGATGCTTCTTCTTTTCCACCCTTGGAATAGAAATCCGGGGACAATTTGATTTAGTGGGGAAGTTTGTAAGAACCTAGATCTTTATTTCCAGTTTGGATATTTATTTTCGGTTATTTTTGAGGAAAAAGTAAGAAATGGAAATTTTCTATGTACACATAGTGTACTACTGAGTACACTCCATGTACTCACTTTCCACATGTAGTCATGTACTGGCTATATAATGGTCGATTACATTTCCATGTGGGTCACCTGGAAGGCTGCCTAAAGTGGGGGCCGATTGAGGCTAGTACACGACATGTACATTAAATGGACACATTGTGTAATTTTATTTTTATTTGATTAATCAAAGTGGGGTCACATCTAATCTTTAGAACATTCATCTTCTTCACGTGCCTCATACATGAGAGTGACGAACGACCGATAATCTTTGAGCTCCTCTCGTTCCTCAATCTGAGCTCCGATTAAGACACTGTTAGGTGCGTTGGATTCCCACTGGTGAGTTATCTCTTTACCTATAGCCTCTCTTCCTAATTTCTCCTCTCTCGTAAGTTATTCAAGGTTGAACGATTTTTACCCTTTTGTAGATCAAGATTGTTCTAGTTTGATTCAAGGGTTTATGTTGGATATTGTTCACTGTACCCCATCAAGGTAGGTGGTTTGTGCCTTTCTTCTATTCTATTTGGATTATATATGCTTAAATTACTAATTAACCATGTTGGGGTATTATATATTTTGGATTTTGACCCTGTTTAATACCTTCTATGGTTTGGTTGTTTGATTAATGGTTATTCCCTAGGTATAATATTGTATACCCTTGTTTATGAGTCTACCCTTTGGTGTATTTTCCTAGTTCGACTGTTTAGGTCCATTTTCCCTAGGTTGCCTATGAGGCATACCTTGTTTTCCATGACTTGAGTTGTTAGGATGGAGATGATTGGTTATATGTGATGCCTATTTTTATTCTCGATCAATTTTGATCCATTAAATAGTTTAATTTATTGTAGAGGCTTTAACAAATGTTGTATGCACACTGATCTTCCAAGGACCGTGAGAGCCTTTGACCAAGAAAACTGTGTGGGTTTCCATGTTTATTTACATAGGAACATGAGAGGCCTAGTATAGATTTTTAACAAGGGGTTATTGACCGTGAGAGATACCCGGATGATGTTAATGATTATTTATGCTATTTTGACCTAGGTGTATTGATCGTGAGAGCTACCCAGAGGCCATGTTTAAATTATTAATGCTATGTAGACCAGGGGTATTGACTATGAGTGAAGCCCATGAGGTCGTTATATTTACTCTATTCTATGTGATAACAGAGTGGTTATATCGCAAGAGATTTCCTAGAGGGTCATTTGGGAACAAATGAATAATTATGAAAAGTTTACCAAGAAAAAGAACAAGCTTGGACTCATTCTTACTTGGTTTTTTAGATTTTCTTATGAGACGTTTGTTGTCACTGTTATACAGGGGATACAGAGCTTAGGCTATATCTTGAGGTTACATTATTCAATGATTTTAATAATTTATAAATGAAAATTAATGTAATTAAAAACCGTAAGATTGTTTACTTTTGATTACTTACTAGTTTATTGCTTCATTTATGCATATGCCTGCTTTATACATTCACTGACTGTAAGGCACATATCTTTTGGTAGTTGCCTACTGGGATTCATCTCACTCTTTGTTTGGGTCATGCTTTTGGTCCCAAATAGATTATATGGTTGTAGGTATAGATAAGGGAACACACCATTCTTCATTAGGTACTTGATTTCTATTAGAGCTGGATAGCATGGGACCAAGCTACGACTTGTGACGCTGTTGGAGTTTACTATTTTCTATACTTGGGTTTCAGTATTGTATTTCCATCATTGTGACTTGTTTGTTTGTTTTCCTAGTTACCTGTGACATGCATCATTTATTATATACATTCTGCAGTTTTTATAATACTAGTCTTCCGATGTTTAATTTTTTATACGGTATTACTTCTTCTGTTACTGCTTACTATTTGTTATTCCACTGTGTATACTTTGGAAATGAGGGAATAGTTTCCCCATTATCAGACCATGGACCTTTCTTCTAGTCAGAAACCTCTAGCATTTGGGTAAATGCACCTGAGGTCATGTGATCAACCAGGTTCAAGGCACCTTTGGTCGGCACCCAGATTTGGGATGTTACATATTCTATAATAAAGATGATGTTTTATTCACTTTTGTGCAGATTACTGAAAGATCAATCAAGTTACTGTGAAGAAAAAGTATCTGTTTCCATAGATGGATGATCTGTTGATCAGTTGAAAGTTGAGAAGTGCTTTTCGAAGGTCGAAAATTAATCTGGTTAACAACATTTGAGGATAAAATAATCTTACATTCCTAAAACTTCATTTTAGAGTATTTATGTTCATTAAGAGTACCTTGTTATTACCTTTGCTCTAAAAAATTCTCCACTATTTTTAATGTCTTTTACGAATAGAATTTTACATGAGTATTGTGATACCTTTGGGGTAGTTTTTTGGATGATATCCTCATTTACTCCTTGTCTGGGGAGGATCATATGCATCATCTGATAATGATTCGGTGTCTGCTAAGAAATCACCAACATTATTCCAAGCATTTAATGTGTGATTTCTAGATCTACGAAATGAAAATATTTTTGACATGTGGTGTCTGAATAGGGTATATTTGTTGATCCTGAGAATTTGAAATATTTCATTACATGGGAGAAACCTTGAAATATCTTTGATATTCCATATTCTTGGGCTTACCTTATATTATCCTAAGTCCATAAAGGACTTATAGAATTTATCTTTTCTGATGACTTCTCTAACTCGGAAGGGGTGAATTTTTCTTGGAATGATGAATGAAATATTTCTTTTATTGAGATGAAACATATTTTGACAATTGTATTGTTGTTTACTATTGTATAGGTCAAGAATGGATATGTGGTCTTCTGTGATGCATCAAGTTTTGGCTTGGGATGCATTCTTTATGCTGGGTGATCATGTAGTTGTTTATGGATATCATCTTCATATTCCACACAAGAAGAATTATACTACCCATAACCATGAACATGTAGCTTTGATGCAGACACTTAACTATTTAAAGAACTACCTTTTCTGATAATGTTTTATTATGTATTCAGACCATAAAACCTTGAGTAACTTGTTCTTGTAGAAATATTTGAACCTGTACCAATGGAGTTGGGTAGAATTCCTTAAATATTTCAACATTGACAATGCCTAAACCCTGAGTAAAGAGAATTTATTTATAGATGCGTTGAGTGGGAATCTTCCGACACAAGTAGTGAAATAATATTTAGAAGAGTGGAATTTGATGTCTCCCTTTGCAAAGTTACATATTGGATTTTAAGAGAAAGGGACAAAAGTTTCTCTAGTCAATGTTTAGCTGACTTCTTCTCTTCTCAAAATGATTCTTTTGGATCAAGATATTGATTATGAATTCCATATAATTGGAGACTCTATTTAGGGTGGGGAGATAGTTTCCATGTGGTCGTTCTCTAAAGAGTGGGTTCTATGCTATCAAGATTGCTTCGTTGTTCCGTTAGCAGAATGAATTGTTGTGATGGGGGATTTTTATAATTTCTTGTGGGTGGTACAACTGGTTCCAATAAAATATTTTGTGACATGAGATGTCAGTTCTAGATTCCAGGTATGATACGGGGAATTTCTGAGTTTGTTTCCTAGTGCTATACATTCTAGTAGGTTAAGGTCGAGCATTAGAAAACATTAGGTTCACTTCATCCACTTCCAAACACTACGTGGAAGTGGGAAGAAATCTCTATGGACTTTGTGGATGGTTTTCCTCATACATAGAGAAATAAAAATGTGATATGGTTTTTGATCAATGGGATGACAAAGTTGGTACACTTCATACCCATTGATGATACAAACAATGTTGAGGAGTTGGGAAATCTCTATGTGACAGAGATTTTTCATTTTTACAGAGTTCCATATGCTATAATTTTTTATAGGGATCCTCAGTTCACTTATCACTTTTGGAGAGTCCTTAAGGAGGAACTAGGATATGAGGTTCATTTGAGCATGAACTAACATCCACAATCATATGGTTTGACATAGAGAGTTATACAGATTCTTGAGGATATTCATTTTTCTTTGGTTATCAACTTCGGTGGGGCCTTGGATAATAACATGGGGATGGTTGAGTTTCCTTATTACAAAAGTTTTAAGTCTACAACCAGAATGGATTATTTTGAGGCCTTGTATGGCTGTCCTTAGAAATATTAGTTGCGTTGGTTGGATATTAGTGAAAGTTCCTTGGTTGGACCATGTTTGGTCTATGGGACAAAAAAAAGATTAGGTTCATTAATTAATGAATATTTGTGACATAGATTCAATATAAATGTTCAGATGATCATTTCTATATACCATTGGAGTTATTAGTTGGAAACCAAGTGTTCTTGAATGTTTCACCCCAGTTGGGTTATTGATGACTTGGGAGGCAAGAAAAAATTACTACTCACTTTCTGGGATGTTGAGGTTGTTAAGAAGTTGGGGAAAGTTGCATATTATTTATCAATTCTACAACAACTAATGTAGATAAATAACATATTACATGTATCATAGTTGAGAAAGTATCTCTCCGATCCTTCTCATATTTTGAGATGGAGTGGTATTGAGGTTGAACCGGCTTTATCTCTAACCGAGTATCCAGTCAGGATAGTTGATTCTAAGACTACGGTACTTCATGGGAGAACGATACGTTTAGTTCATGTTCTATGGAAGAATGGATCTTATAATCATGATAAGTGGGAATGTGAGGTATTGATGAGAGAGTAGTGGCCTTATATTTTTTGTCATGGATGCTTCATCATAATATTTCTAGGGATATAATGTTTTAATGGTGGGGAGATTGTAACGTTACACTACCAATCTGGAAGGTATGTCCTTAAACCTGTTATTGTTTTCCTTTTCGTTGACTAGGTAGTGGTTAGAATGAATTAGGAGGATACCTATAATGTTGATGTTAGAAATTTTTTGGATTATAAACCTTAACTATCATTTTCTATAGGTTTTAGGTGGGTTACACGCCATGTAACTAGGTTATATGATGTGTAATTGCCTCTAGGTGCATACCGTGAGAAGGTTCATGTCACGAGAAGATTCATACCATGAAAGGTTACATGAAGTGATGAGACTTGACACATAATAAGTATTTTTATTATTGGTTTCAAATTTAATAAGAAAATTTTTTTGGTGGTTATGAAATCAAACTATTTCACGACATGTAGTGGGATTACATGTCCTATAATAGCCGGATTGTAGTTTTTAAATGATAAGAACAGGTGAGATCTTCTTTTCCCCTCCACTATATTTTCATTTCTCTCAACCCAAATCCTTCCCTAGGAAATCATGGAGCCATTCAATCCTGTTAGGTTCCTTCATTAATAATTGGATCACTATTTCACTTGTAGTGTGGAATCCTGGGTAACCAATCCCTTCATTCTTCATATTTCTCTCTTTCTCCTCATATGGTTTTTCCATAGATCATATTAAAATTTATGGATATATGATCCATGAATTTGGATATAATTTTTTTTTGTTGAGTTTTGAAGTCTTCTACACCTTCGTTCACATTGATGGGTTCCATTACGAGTGTTGAATTTTGGGAAAAAGGTCAGTGATTCCATTCTGTAGGGCCAAATTGATTAACCTTGAATTTCTTGATTTATTTCAATTGTTAATTTAAATTAAATTACTAAAACTTTATTTCAATTTATTAGATAAAACAAAATTTCAATGAATTGGGATATTTGAAATGGTTTTGGCATTAAAATTTGGAAAAACCCCAAATCCATTGAATTGGGGAGAATTTGTGGAAATTGGTTGATTTTAAATTTCAAAATTTAAATTGTAAATTATATGGAATATAATTAAATGAAATATTATATTTTAATTAGGAATATTTATTTTGAAATTCATGCAATTTTTTTTAATTGGTTTCAAAATTGTGAGAATGGTTTATTTTTTTTATAGAAACCCATTGGTTTTATCTTGTTAAATAGGCATGTTTTGTTATTAAAATCTCTTTTGTTTTTAAAAGGAAAAATGGTATTTGAAATGGAAAAATGGTATTTACTGTTATTTCATGTAGTCTAAAAATAAATTTCCCATCATTGATTATGTAAGGGAACATGCAAGACATAGGTAGTTTGTAAGTTATTTGGACACACTCTACACTTATACAATGTTCTAGAACCTAAATGTAGTAGGTCACACCCCCGATGGGATGGTGACAAGTTGAATTTTACTATTTTATATGGATGTGTGTATAAAAATATTATTGTTACCACTTAGAGATTGTGGAGACCAATAGAATGAAGCATCCATACCTATTTTCTAGAAGACCATGTTTCTCAGTTGTTATATGTTTGGGATATAAATATATGCCAATTTTTTTCAACTAATTTATAGGACTTATAAATTTATATGAATTTTTTTACATAAATTTTTAATTTATTCCACTGTTATAGAAATATTACATCACTTGTAAAGATGTTTCTTGAAGTATCTTCCATTATTTGAATTATATAGATTGATTTGAATAAATATGATTTAAAATTCCAAACATATTTTCTATAAAATTGAAATCCTTAGTTTGGATAATATATATTGGAATCTTATATGGAATCCTTGATGAGACTTTACTAGGATTTTTATCTCACACCCTACTTGTGAAGTCAGGTGTTTGTAGATTATATCCTTCTAGGTTCGAGTAGGGGGAATGATCTTTTAGAGGTGGATCAAGCTATTAAAACTTGGATATTGTGAGTTGTGTTCTTAGATAAATGGGTTGTTTTACCATTTTTTGGTTGGGTTTTATTACATTGGGCTTAAATTCCTTGTTGAATTCAGGAAATTTATTCCCAGGGGAGTTTCTTTTGTATGCATATTGACTTACTTGTCTTTCTTCGGCTATGTTTTGTGGAAAATTCCTTCCCACTTTCATGTTGTATGATGCCAGGTTCTTGTCACTAACCCATGGGGGTCAAGAACACTCTTCCGGATATGTCAGGACCAACTTGGTTATCAGGTTACCAGGGTATTCGGGCTGGTTTGTGACATTAACCTATTCAGATTTAACTATGAATGAAATTTATAATCATCTAGTGTGATACTTATATTCCTCTCTATAAACAACATCTCAACACATCCTCATGGTGAAAAATAGAATTTAGAAAATCACATAGTATAAGGGGACAAATCATAGACCATATAATCCTCATAATAATCCTTCTTTATAACTTCGTCTTTCAATTTCACTTCAAAATATTCAAATTGACTCTTCATTTCATTAGTCCTCACATATTTCTTTTTCACGTTTAACCATCCAATAAGAATTTTACTTTCATTTTATCGTTCATTAAATCAATTTTAAGGTCTTTTTCCATATGTTTTTATCACTATTGTAGATACATTATTAGAAATATCCTTAGATTCAACTTAAAATTCAGCATCACTTTTAGATTTCTCCCAAATTTTATCCTTGATTTTTTCTTCCTCTGGTAATTTAGTTGATTCATGATACTTTTTTTTCATTAACTCCAAGTCATTACATAACTCATTGAATATATGATTCAATCCGTAGAGGTGTACCTTATCATTACTTGATTTTATTTATGGGCCACATCCACCGTGGATGTGTATATTTACCTTTAGTTGATCAATTTAATATACAAGATTCATATCTTATATAAAAATGTAAATATCCCATTCATGATGTGTTTGGAAGCTACTGTCACCATAAAAAACAACCAAGAATGAAAAACAAACAAACAAAAAATTAAATTGAAATATGAAATTAGAAATATATTAGACATATCTTTATATTAATATATCTAACTAAATATTCCCATTGTGTTCCTATTATCTAACAGTGGTTCTAAAAACATTGATTTACCATGAGGTGTGATTAATTCTCATAATTAATCTTATTTTGAGATTAATCCTACTCATCAATAAAACTTATACTGAAATATTATAAAATATTTCATTTTTGAGCTTCAACCCACAATGAAAAGTACTAAACACGAAACTATAATATAATAGTTAAGATGAAAAATTTAATTTAAAACAGAATATAAAAGTAAAAAAAACATTAAATTTTATTGAGTTTTTTTATAAATATATCTTCCCAAGACATTGTTGAATAACAAATTTTAATATGTAGTCATGTCATTTTTAGAATTAAATCTGTGTAAATCCTTGGTCAACTATCCACTCTAAAATCACTAAACTCTCAATTTCTTATGAATTTGAATAAGAATGAAAAAATCAAACATTATTTAATTTAAACAATTAAATGTAACACAATATTCAATCCACCTTAATTAAAAACCTTGTCACATAGTTAGTACCCCCTCTTGCTATCTATAAAAAGTGAAAAATAAAACACCTAAAATGAAACATAGCATGTAGCTTTCAATCCTCCAACCAAGTAATCTAACTAATCCTCTTGGGAATGATGCCTTAAAATTTGCATTGGTGGCATAATTTTGTAGAAAAACTCGATTTTGTATCCTTATATCTCTATTTATCTTCATATATGTATTACAATTAATCCACATCTCCAACATCCTGAAGATAATTATCAATATTTGAGCCATATGTATCCTAGAATGTCCCAAAAAAATATCTTCTAATATTAAAAAATATAGTTGAGGTATTGAATCTAAAATTCTTTTAATTTATCAAAAATATTGTCCTTGAATTCGATATTATGTAGAAAATCCCATTTTACTACAAAATGGTTATCCATTTCCATTTTCATTACTTCCACAATGTAACATCTTATATCATGAGAAATATAAAACCACCTGAGGCTCTTTTATCATTACGCCATGAAATAGATATGATTATTTTTTCATCCATATTGGATTTTTTATCGCTTCCTACGATTTTCCATGACATGTAAGATTGAAAAAATACCATTTTGACTTATGTTACAATATAAATAAACTAAAAATTCTTCTTTACTGTGAAATATAAATCCTTGGATAGGTCTAGTGTTTCTAATAATGTAATGTACAATGTGTGGTAAAGTTGGTGGATGTGTTCCAAAATCTTCTGTACTACATCATAAGAGAGGGTTTGATACCTATAAGGCCTTATTTAAGGATTTGGTTTCATGGGATGGTACATGGAATCCTAAGGGTGATTGGAGGGTCTTCTATCAGTGAATTGGGGGGAAGGATGCTGGGTAAAAAGGAAACTGTAGGGGTGGAAGCACTGGCGATGGATGCAGAATTGATGACATGGTTGGATGATGGTCCAATAGTGGTTGTGGATGGCAGTAATGACATGGTGGTTTCCCCTAGTGCCACATCAAGTGACAATGCTACTGGGGTGATCAACAGTGACTGAATAAGGTGGTATCCCTTCATGACATAAAAATGAAATAAGAGTGGGTGATTCTAGACCTATGATGGTAGTAGGCCAGTGAAGATAGTCTATTGGCATGTTGGGGTGTATAGTGAAGACCTCGCATGGGTGGTAGAGGTGTAGGCATGTACACTAAAGGGGAAACTAAATATTCTTTCCATAGTATAGTTATAATGGGTTCCATATCCACTGTCCTATATACCATATAGTTGGTATCCTTTTCCAAGAATATGAAAAAAGGATTTTTGGATTAACTTAAAATGGACATTACTATAATAATTAAATATAATTATAAGTAAACCTTGTAACGCCCCGACCTCAGTTACCCAGAGTCAGTGCATTATTACATAACATTAGCATGATACAAGGAATCATGTCCTGAAAGACTGATCCGTTTAGTATCCCTGGAAGTATTAGATACAAACATAAGTTTTACATTACATTATAAAATAAAAACAACAACAACATTTTTCCCCTGTGAAAACACTTATATCCCTTATCCTATTCCTATAGTTCAACCATAGAATACTTCTTCATATCCTAGGAAAAATTAAACATATAAAGGGGTGAGCTCAGATGCTTAGCAAAGATAACAATATAGCGGAAAATTTCATAAAAAAGATTAAACATTTAAGAGAATTTATAAGACTAAACCAAAATACTATTTAAACATAAAAATAAGCATAATATGAAAAATATAAATCAAAATAATTCCATTTACTTATTAACATGGATATTCTACTAGTCGAATAACCACTTGTAATATCAATATACAATTTCATAATGACGAAATTCATAATGCCGAACATCATAAACACATAGTCAAGGCCTCGTTCCAAGACTACAAATAAGATTTTTTCAAGTCCTTGTTCCAAGAAAATAGTTTGTCTCATGAAACCTACCTATTCATCAAGGAGATATTACGGGATCCACCCGTCACTTACTAAGTCCAATGCATTCCTCATATGAAATTGTTGAAACATAACATAAACATTCGTTTTAAAACTAGCATATGAAATGTAAATACTTTATCCATAAACCATGAATGGTATAAAAATATCACATCCACAATCAAACATATCATAAAACATCCAATACCGTATGGAAGATTGTATCATAATAAATCAACTTCAATCAAGTGTAAAATCCATCAAAGGATGTTGACATAGATGAAATCAAAACTATTTGAGAGAAATATCTATTTATATTTTAAAATCATTTAAAAGTCACATAATTATAAAAGAAAACATTTATTTTGAAAATAATCTTATATTATTTTAAGGGAAGCTTCGAAGGTGTTATAATGGAAGAAAATAGCTGCACCTGCAGTAAAAGTTAGAAAAACATTCTTTCCTTAATTTTGTCGAAAAGATCATAAAGGACATTAATTGGAAAACGACAGAAAGATTTCATTATAAAAATTTCATAAAAATTAAAAAAGGGTATAAATGACTTTAACCCATTGTCCAGAAAATAGTAAAAATGTTTTGAAATACATTTTTATGAAACAAGGATGTGGATAATAAAGAGGTCCAATTAGATACTCACATATAAACAACCTCAGACAATGAAGAGATTGTAGAATTAACACTTACCTAGTACAATTACTTAATAGAGGGTATTTTAACCTCCTGTATAATAGTTAAATCATTGTTATTATATTATACAAGAACCACATCCATAAATATAATATCATATATGATCTTTAAATATTTCTTTGTTAATAATATTTCAGTAGTATCATTGGTTCGGGTGTTAAATGATTCATTTTCCTTTATATTATTCGTTACGAAAGCCATGTTTATTATGTATAGGATGTATTTGATTCCTATAAATAATTTATTATGTTCTTAAACATTATTTTTAATCATAAAATGAAAATTATTATTGAATGGTTATGATGGGGAATGAATTTCATCGCGTTCGTGGAGATGGTAATCCGTACGTACGCATGAGTGAAAATATCATTCTATTGATGGTAAAATCATATTTAATTGGATGGTATATCATATAAAAAAAAATCATTAATATGTTATATATATTATTCACATCAGTTATACTCATTATTTACCCATCAAAATAATTAAGTGTTGAATAACAAACTACACCACGACGTGGAGACGGCAAGTCGTACGTACACACGTATGGTGACTTGTCATTCATAGGATAGATAGAATAATGAATATAGTTTTACCATATTTATAATAAGATCATAGTATGTATAAGGTACTGGAGTTATTATTTTGGTATGAAAACAACAAAGAAATAGGAAGTGGAAGAATAAAAAAACTTTGAAAGAGGTGGTGAACTTATTACCTCTTCTTCGGGTGTTTCCTTTTGATTTGATCAAAAAGGCTCTGTAGGTTGGATTTAGGATCAATGTAAGGCCTCCAACTCAATGGGAGTGTAGTTGGGAGGATATTTTAGAAGGTTTTGGAAGAGAAAAATGGCTTTGGAGGTGTGATTTTGAGATAAGGGTAAGTACCCTTTTATAAGAGATGGGAGGGTCACTTTAGGAAAAGCTTGAAATATTATTTTATTATACAATAATATTTGGTTTATAATGGATCCAAAAGGATTTATTTCTAGGATACGGTAGAGATGGGTCTAAAACCTCTCAACCAATAGGTTTTAGACAAGTTTAGGTCACTATATTAACATTATCTTTTAGATTTAACTCTTAGTTAAATAGTTTAACTTTTACCATGTATTCTTGTATTATTATAATAAATTGTTAGTAATATTAATATAAAAAGACAAGTGAACCCAATGTGGTTCATTATTGATATATATAACCTTATATAAGTCCTTTGGCCAAACCTTATATTTTTAGGAATATTGTATCAATTAATAATATAGTATTTATCTTAAAGACTCAGTTATGTCAATTTTGACTCTATTTGGTATTTTTTTTTGTAAAAGTCATAAAAAATTTATCGCTTCGAAAAAATTTATTTAATAAACCCTAACATGTCATATTAACCTATAAAACTCATTAAATGAATCAAAAGTATCAATTTAAATTTATTTTAATATTTAACACTTTTAACTATTTTTAAATAAAATAATAATAAATGTCCTAATGTAATCCAAGTGGACCAAAAGGATCATATTTTATTCCTAAGGTTTATTTTGGTAGAAATACACTTATAAAATATAATTATGACATGTGTTAGGGTAATTCTAATATCATTTTTACATTTAATTACCCTATTTACTTTTAATTGTGGTAAATAAAAGTCAAAAGTTACTATTCACCAAAAATTATTTTTATCTTATTCAACAACATTTTACTTACTATTCTCAACCGTGTATCTCGGATTTTTGAAATTCAATTCACATAAGCGGTAAAATTATGTTTTATGAAAAATTGAAAATGCGCCTAGAAGGTGGGTAAAAGACGGAAAAAAGATTAATAATTTTTTTTATATCTAATATTATTATAAAATGACTCCAATGAATTACATTGAAAATATATTGGTATTATGAATCTATTTTTACTTAAAATAAATTTTAATAAAGTAACTAATTATTTACATAAAAATTCGGTTTTAAACAATAACGCAATATGTTTCACTATTCATCAACAATTGAATGTTTTCCGAAAAATAAAAAAAATCACCCTAAGAAAAATTTGATATTCCAAATCCAAAAATGAAGTCCATTTTGAAAAATATAATTTATAAAATTTCAAAAAGTGGGTATTAATATTCATAATGGCTAGTTGGATTGTCCATGTTGTGTTAGAACTCGAAGTTGCATACAACACAAGCTATTATATTATTGAAAGAGAAGCGTACCGTGGAAGCTTGCAGTGTTACATTCTTCCCTCCTTAAAATATCTTTGTCCTCAAAATTTCTAGAATATTACTGCATAAAACCATTCTGGTTGTTTTTCATCATATGTTCCTCAGGTTCCCATGTTTCCTATTCCATCTTATGGTTTCTCCATAGAACTTTTACGAGATGAGTCTTCCAATTTCTCAACACATGATCTCTAGTATCGAGAATTCTCATAGGCTCTTCATAATAATATACATTAGGTTCCAGTTCTAATTCTTTATAGGTGAGTACATGTGTTGGGCCAGGCATGTATTTTCTCAATAATGATGCATGAAATAAATCATGAACTTTGTAGAGACTTGGAGGCTTTTCCAAATGATAAACTACAAATCCAATTAATTCTAGAATTTCGATAGGTCCGATGTAACTGGGAATTAATTTACCATTCTTAATGAATTGTATAACACCCTTCCATGGAGATACCTTCAATAAAACATGATATCCTACTTGAAATTCCAAACCTTTGCTTCAGTTATCGGTATAACTCTTTTTCCTAATTTGAGATGCTTTGATGTGGGTTTGGATAACCTTCAGATTTTCTATTGTTTCCTCAAAAAGTTCTGGGCCTATGAGTTTTCTTTCACCAACATTATCCCAACAAGTTGTTGTGCAATATCCCTTTCTATAAAACGCTTCATATGGTGCCATCTTAATAAATGAATGAAAGCTATTGTTATAGTAAAATTCAACCAGAGGTAAATATTGATCCCACATACCTTGAAAGTCAAGTGAGAAAGATATCAAAATCTCTTTTAGGGTTTGAATAGTCTGTTCTGATTGACCATCAGTTTGAGGGTGGTAGGCAGTTCTCAAACTAAGTTTAGTATCTAGGGCTTTCTGAAGAAATTTCCAGAATCTTGATGTAAAATGGGGAGCACGATCAGAAACAATCGATAGGGGTAATCCATGAAGTCTTTCAACTTCATTAATATATAATCATGCTAAACATTCATGTTTTAAATCTTCTCTTATAACAAGAAAATGTGAGGACATGGTAACAAAATCAACAATGACCCATATTGCATCATTCCTTCTATAAGTCTTTGGTAGCCCCATAACAATGTCCATCGTAATATCATCCCATTTCCACTCAGGTATGGGATGAGGTTCCATGAATCCTCTGGGATGTTGTCTTATATCGTTCACCTGTTGAAAAACCATAAATCTTGACACATAATCAACAATATCTCTCTTTATGTTGTCCCAACAAAAATATTCCGTCAAATATCTATACATATTAGTTCTACTAGGGTGTATAAAGAAATGGATCTATGAGAATCATCTAATAATTCCCTTTTTAGTTCAGGTATACTAAGAACACAAAGTCTCTTCCAAAATTTCAAAATTCCATCTTCATATATGAAGTCTATAAATCTCCCATCATTCACAGCATTAATTTTCTTTTGAAACTCCTCATTATCTTTTTAAGAACTTTTTATCAATTCTATTAAAGATGGATTGGAAAACATTTGAAAAAGTATTGATGTTTCACCTTCCATGATTATTCCCTTATCCATTTTTAGTAGATCCATATACATATGATCCCTTTCAACTCTCATCTTGTTCATAACTCTATGATCCTTTCTCCTAAAAGCATCTACCACCTTATTTTTCATCCCTAGGTGTCAGTGTATAGTGAAATAATAATCTTTGAGTAGTTCAAGACATCATATTTGCTTTATGTTGAGTTCTTTCTGTGAGAAAATATACTTAAAACCCTTTTGATGAGTATAAATATCACATTTTGACCATAGAGATAGTGTCTCCATATTCTCAGAGAAAATATTACAACTGCTAACTCAAGATCAAGAGTGGGATTGTTTAGCTCCTGAAAGTTTTGCTGTCGTGATGCATAGGTAATAACCCTATCATTCTGGAAAAGGACAAAACTAAGTCCTTTCTTTGATGTATCACTATAAATAACAAACCCATCATTCCCTAATGGTAGATTCAAGATAGGATAATTGACCAATATTCTATTTAGTTCTTCAAAACATTCTTCACAATCTATTTTCCAAAAAAATTTAATCCCTTTACGTGTGAGATTAGTTAATGGGTTTGTAAATCGGGTAAAATTCTGGATGTAACGCCGATAATAACCTACTAAACTAATAAAACTGCGTACCTAAGTTATACTCATCAGTGTTGGCCATTCTTGATTTGCCTTGGTCTTTGAAGGATCGACAGAGATTTAATCCTTAGAGATAATATGGACAAAATTTTTTTTCCTGAAGCCAGAATTCACACTTTCTAAACATCCCATATAATTCCTTTCTTCTGAGGGTTTTCAGAATAGTATTCAAGTGATTTTTATTATCTTCTCAGCATTTTGAGTATACAAAGATATCGTTAATAAATACCACTACAATGTCATCAATATATTCCTTGAAAAATCTATTCATTAGATCCATGAAAATAAAGGGTGAATTAGTTAGTCCAAAAGGCATTACTGTAAACTCGTAATGCCCGTACCTAGTTAGAAATACTGTTTTTGAAATGTCTTCCTTCTTCACACATAACTGATGATATCCGGATCGAAGGTCAATATTTGAAAAATATTTAGCTCCATGAAGTTGGTCGAATAAATCATTAATGTGAGGTAGGGGATACTTTTTCTTTATTTTTATAACATTGATATCCCTGTAGTCAATGCACAACCTCATAGATCCATTTTCTTCCTAATAAACAGAACAAGGGCTCCCCAAGGAGAAACACTAGGGAGGATAAATCCCTTATTACTCAATTCCTCTAGTTGTTTATTTAGTTCCACTAATTCCACAATGGTCATTCTATAAGGGGTCTTTGATATGGGTCTCGAACCAGGAATTAAATCAATTAAAAACTCAATTTCTCCTACTAAAGGATGTCCGGGTAAATCCTATGGAAACACATCAATATATTTTTGCACAATAGGTACATCCTATATTTGAACATTATTTTCCTCACCAATAGTTATTTCATTCTCTTCCTCCCCTATAATTGAATTTAGTAGAGCTTCTAGGGGTGGATCTAGATAAGAATCAGGTGGTGACGTTTCTAATCTAAAGATAAGGTACTCCTTACCATCATGAAAAATTGTAAACTCCTTATTACAATAAATTTTCACATCATGGTATGAAATCCAATCCATACCGAGTATTATATCAAATTCAATCATGGGTATGACGATGAGATCATCGTATAAAGAACATTTATATGCCCTAATAGGGACTGATTCAAAAAACTTTATTTCAATGATACTTCTCTTAAGAGTTTTGAGTGACAACTCCCTTGTTGAATCAAATTGGAAATATCTAATTTTTTATCAAACTGAGAAGATATGAAATAATGAAATGATCCAGAATCAATTAATGAATTGGATAAACTTGAGGAAACCATTAAATTACTTGCCATCACATCTTTTGGAGCTTTAACCTCAGCAGTAGTGATCACATAAGCTTGGACTTGCTCTCTTGGCCTTTTCTGAGGTAAGTTTTGTTTGGAACTTTGGACATTAATTTGCATAATTCCCCATTTCTCTACAATTGTAGCATTCAACATTGAAAACCTATTTCTTTACCTTTCAATCACGAGCTTGGTGTCCTTTTTCACCACACTTGTAACAGACTTCCATTACCTTTAGGCAAGTACTGGGGTGTTTATTCCCACATTTACTATATTATGGATATTCAACTTTTCTCTTATTCCCTTTATTTCCATTTCTAGAGTGTTCAACTGATCTCTTCTTCGCTTGATTTTCTTCTAAGTCGTAAGACTTAGAGAATTATTTTTCTATCTTGATAGCACATGAGACTATATCTTCATACGATGATAAGTATTATGAGAGTAATTCTCGATGGATAAATGGTTTTAAACCATAAATGAATTGATCAATTTTACTCCTTGCGTTACGTATTTAATTTTTTTCATGCCTTTCTAACCTTTTAAAGTTAGCCTCATACTTTGTGACATTCTCATCCTCCTTTTGCCTCAAACTTAGAAATTGTCTTTCCCTATCCTCTTGATGGTCACGAGGAAACTATTTTTCTATGAAATTCTCTTTGAACTCCCACCATTCCATATTTGATACTTCTTCACCCTCCTTTGTGTTTTTAATTAATGACCACCATTGATGTATATCTCATGTGGGGCGATAAAATTCCATGAAAACCTTTTCCCTTTCGATACTCCCCAAAGCATGAAATATTTTTTCTAAGGAACTTATCCATTTCTCAGATACAAATAGTTTTTTAGTCCCATTGAATGTTGGTGGTTGTTGCCTCATGAATCGGTCTAACATTTATCCTCTGCGTTGTTTATAAGGGTGCTCCATACGGGTAAGGTTATTATACATAACCCGAGTGAGTTGTCCCAGTATGGTGATAAACCGATCATCACTAGTTGCATTACCATCTCCACTATAATTATCGTGAGTATGAGGGTAATCCCTAAATGGATTACATGTGTTGATATGGTTTCCATTCCTTCTACTACCCTCTATTTCTATACACTTTCATACACTATATTAGTTTATGAATCACAATACATGATTCCAAACTTGTAAAACACTTAAAATAAATTGAACAGTTTATAGATATAATCCATAATCATAAAAATGTTTTATTTGAGGAGGTATATACTCATAAATCCTTTATAATAGTTTGTAAAGAAAATGTGAAGTGTCCTAATCATATCTGACAGGAGTGGCGTAACCTAGAGTGCAGCAAGGCCCATTGTCATGTATTAGGATACCCAAGGTCAAGCCTGAAACACCTTGTCAGAGTTTTCACACCTAGGTACATCTTTGTCAGAGCCGCCTCTACCTGCTCGTATCCAAACATGGATGTATTTCTTGGAAAACTCACAAAATCTCGACATCACCAAAATTTAATGAATTTATTCTATACTAATCCTCAAAGTCTATCTTAGGGTAATGTTCTATAATCATAGTTTTTCTAAATCTAGTTTATAAGTTTTTTACTAAAATTCCTCTCATACCAACTATAACACCCCGACCCTAGTCACCTAGAGTTGGTGCATTATTACACAACATTGGCATGATACAAGGAATCAGGTCCCAAAAGACCGACCAATTTAGTAGCCTTGTAAGTACTAGATACAAACATAAGTTTTACACTACATTATAAAATAAAAACAAATTTTTTTTTCCCTTTCTACAAAATTATATCCATTATCCTATCCCTACAGTTCAACCATAAAATACTTCTTCACATCTGGGGAAAAATAAAACATAGAAATGGGTGATCTCAGATACTCTATAAGGATAACAATATAGCAGAAACTTTCATAAATAAGAATAAATATTTAAGGGAATGTATAAGACTAAAACAAAAGCCTATTTAAAATTAAACTTCAACATAATATGGAAAATATAAATCAAAATAATTCCATTTACTTGTTCACATGGATATTCTACTAGTTTAATAATAACATGTAATATCAATAGCCAATTTCATAATGATGGAATGCATAATGCCTAACATCATTACAACATAGTCAAGGCCTCGTGGAAAGACTACAAATAATATTTTTCAAGGCCTTGTGCCAAGACACTAGTTTGTCTCAAGAGACCTACCGATGCATCAAGGAGCTATATAGGTCTCCACACATCACTTACTAAGTCCAATGCATTCCTCATATGAAAAGGTTGAAACATAACATAAACATTCATATTAAAACTTGCATATGAAATGTCAATACTTTATCAAAAAACCATGAGTGGTATACAAATAAAACATCCACAGTCAAACATATCACAAAAAATCCAATATAGTATGGAATATTTTATCATAATAAATCAACTTTAAACAAGTGTAAAATCCATAAAAGAATGTTATCATAGATGAAATCAAAACAATTTGAGAAAAGTATCTCTTTATTTTTTGAAATAATTTAAAAGTTAGATAATTATAAAAGAAAAAATATATTTTGAAAATATTCTTATAATATTTCAAGGGAAGCTTCAAAGGTGTTATAATGGCATAAAATAGCCTCACCCTCCGTATAAGTTAGAAAGAATTCTTTCCTTAATTTTGTCGAAAAGGTCATAAATGACCTTGTTTGAAAAAAGATGGAATTATTCCTTTATAAAAATTGTATAAAAAGTCAAAAAATCATATAAATGACTTTAACCCATAGTCTAGGAAATAGTAAAAATGTTTTGAAATACATTTTTATAAAACAAAGATGTGGATGATAAAGAGGTACCAGTAGATTCTCACGTATAAACAACCTCAGATAATGAAGAGATTGTAGAATTAACAATTAACTTTTAATTTTACTTGATCAAGGGTACGTTAACCTCCTGTATAATAGATAAATAATTTTTATTAAATTATACATGAAAAACATACATAAATATGATATCATATATGATCTTCTAAAATTGCTTTGTTAATAATATTTCAGTATTATCATTGTTTCGGGTGTTAACTAATTCATTTTCCTTTATATGATTGGTTATGTCAGCCATGTTTTTTATAGATAGGATGTATTTGATTCATATGAAAAATGATATTATGTTATTAAACATTGTTTTTAATCATAAAATGATAATTATTCTTTAATGGTTATGATGGGGAATGAATGTCATCACGTTCATGGAGATGGTAATCCGTACGTACGCACGAGAGACAATATCATTATATTGATGGTGAAATAGTATGTAATTGGATGGTATATCATATATAAATAATCATTAAAATGTTATATATATTATTTATATCAGTTATATTCATTATTATACTTATCCAAATAATTAAGTGTTGAATAACAGACTACACCACGATGTGGAGACGGTAAGTTGTACGTACGCACGTATGGTGAATTGTCATTCATTGGATGGATAGAATATTGAATATGGTTGTACCATATTTATATTAACATCACAGTATGTATAAGGTACTATAGTTATTTTATTGGTACGAAAACAACAAAGAAAGAGGAATTGGAAGAAGAAAAGAACTTTGAAAGAGGTGGTGAAATTATTACCACTTCTCCAGGTGTTTCCATTTTATTTGATCAAAATGTCTCTATAGGATGGCTTTATGAACAAAGTAAGGCCTATAGGTTTAAGGGAGGGTAGTTGGGTGGATATTTGAGCAGGTTTTGGCCGAGAAAAATGGCTTTGGAGGTGTAATTTTGAGATAAGGGGAAGTACCCTTTTATAAGAGAGGTGAGGGTCACTTTAGGAAATGATTGAAATATTATTTTATTATACAATAATATTCGGTTTATAATGGATCCAAAAGGATTAATTCTAGGATAAGGTGGTAATGGGTAGAAAACCTCTCAAACAATAGGTTTTAGACAGGTTTTGGTCACTATATTAACCTTATCTTTTAGATTTAACTCTTAGTTAAATAGTTTATCTTTTACCATGTATTCTTGTATTATTATAATAAATGGTTAATAATATTACTAAAAAAAACCAAGAGAACCCCATGTGGTTCATTATTGATATATATAACCTTATATAAGTCCTTTGTCAGAACCTTAGATTTTGAGGAATATTATATCAATTAATAATTTAGTATTTGTTTTAAAAACTAATTTTTGTCAATTTTGACACTAATTGGTATATTGTTTTTGTGAAAGTCATAACAACTTTATCACTTCGAAAAAAAATTATTTAGTCAACCCCAACATATAATATTAACTTATAAAATTTGTGTAATGAATCAAAAGTAACAATTTACATTTAATTTATTATTTATAATATCAGTTATTTTAACCTTTCATTAATAAGGTAATTAGTGCATCATCATTGTGTCATAAATAAGTTTAATTATTTAATGTGTAAAAATTATAAATAAAATAAAATTATGTAGGAAATATTTTTAGATTTACAATTAATATTTATAGTCTAATTTAGCTTATGTATAAACCTATATTAAAATTTTTTTAGTTATTAAACTTTGAATTTAACACTTTTAACTCTTCTTTAAATCAAATAATAATAAATGTCCTAATCTAATCCAAGTGGACCAAAAGGATCATATTTTATTCCTAATTTTTATTTTTGTAGAAATAAACTTATACAATAGATTTATTGCATGTGTTAGGGTAATTATAATATCATTTTTACCTTTAATTACACTATTAACTTTTAACCGTGGTATATAAAAGTCAAAAGTAACTATTCACCAAAAATTATTTTCATTTTATTGAACCAAATTTTACTTATTGATATCAAAAATGTATCTTGTAGTTTTGAAATTCAATTCATAGAAGCAGTAAAATTATGTTTTATGAAAATTTGCAAATGCACCTAGAAGGTGGGTAAAAGACAGTAGAAAGTTCAATAAAATTTTATATATCTAATATTATTATAAAATTACTCCAATGAATTACATTGAACATATATTTGTATTATGTATATAGTTTTACCTAAAATAAATTTAAATAAAATAACTAATTATTTAAATAAAAGTTTGGTTTTAAACAATAATGTAGTGTTTTTCACTATTCATCATAAATTGAAAGTTTTCAGAAAAATACAAAAAAATTTCACCCTAAGCTATTTTTGATATCCGAATCCAAAAATTAAGTCCATTTTGAAAAATAAAATTTATACAATTTCAAAAAGTTAGTATTACTATTCATAATGTCTAGTTTGATTGGTTGTGGTGTGTTAAAAATCGAAGTTGCGTACATCACAAGCTATTGTATTATTCAAAGAGGAGCGTACCGTAGAAGCTCGAGGTGTTACACAACTCATAATAGTGGTTTCATATGGACATTTCTTGAACATAATTTCATTACATGAATACATGTGGGACAAAATTATTTTATAATCCAATATATTACATGCATAATAATTATAAATTCCCAATAAACCAAAACATACACTCGGAGGAGTATTAGTTATCTTTTAATTCATGAAATTATCCAAGGAATAAGGTGAGAAGTTACTATATATCCAATGTTTATTTTAGTTAATCACATGTATCCTCATATTTATCCCATATTATTCTATCATGAGAAATAATGTTCCCTTTAATACGATGTGATTAAGAAATAATATATTTATTCTTAGGAGAGGAAACCAATTAGATAATAAAATTACTAATAAAAATAAATACATGAAATCAATCTATCAACCACACATATGAGTTACTTTGTTTTTTGTGAAAGCATGTTTTGAAATTCTACCACTATTCAAGTCGGGTGGTGCATTGCATATGATGTACCATTATATTTGTAACAATTCTCAGGTAACTAGAGTTAAATAGAATGTGGATGAATTCTTTTTGGAATGAGTATTCTATAAATTAGTGAAGCAAAAGAACCCATGAATGGAACATTTACTGTAATATTTACTTCTAGCTAAGGGTGGAAATTTTGGTTCATGAGTTAGAATACCTTTAACTAAAATATAATTAACCTAAAATATTATTTGTCCCAAAACCAACCCATTTATGAAAATAGGGTGACCCAACATGATAAGTTTATTTACGGTTCAATTCAAACCAAAATTGAATAACCCATTTAATCAAAATAAATTAACACCCAACACTAACATGAAACAAGATGAATAAATCAACACATTTGACACATCTTACATGACCAAATCCAGTGAAAATTAAAAATATATGGGAAAACCTATTGTAAGGGATTGTAAAACCACTACCTATAACTTCTAATGTTGTTCTTGGATCATCTAGTCCAAGAATTACACCGATTATACAAATTTAACATCAACCGATATATTTTTTAATTCAAAATATAAAATTAACAGTTTACGAGGGTTATGGTAGGTTAACTTGAACTCAACCTAAATATTATTTGTGTCAAAATGATGGAAATTATTATAACCTAAACCCATTTAATCTCATCCAAAACACATGTAGAGCTCGTGTTCATGGGCTCGTGTTCATGGGTTATTTCCTTATGTTGGGTACTAAATTTCCACCTCTACTTGTTCCTAAATAGAATTGTGAAGGTATTTATTTCTATTTTGTGTTTGATTTTCCATGATCCCTAAAGAAGAATGATGACATTTTTATAGTGGTAAATCAAATTATTAAACCATAATACTTATAGACTATATAGGAAACCCATTTGGTGAAATATTGTGATATGATAAATATTGAAGAAGGTTTTAGCCATTATATAGAAACTTGTTTTTAATCACAAATGAAGATCCCAATTTCATATATAAATTGTGTAAGGTTTGTTAGGAGGATAAATGTACACAATTATGAATGAAAAAATATTATAATACTTATATATATATAATGAATATAAAATTTAGGATTTTAAATATTCTCTATTAGCATGTGTGCAAGATTTTTTTAGATTTAAGGAAGATTATATTCTTGTAGTGGGGTTAACTTACAAAAATATTTTCAAATATTAATTTCATATTGAACCATTTGAAGTAATATTGAATAGTAAATTCCAATCAACATTTTTTTTTATTTTTATTTGGATAGGTCATCCTTGGGGATTAATTTAGTATAATAGACCACATATAAAATTTATTTTATTCAAAAATATATGCTAATATCTCATAGTAAGTAGAAGAGTTTTTTATTTTATATTGATTACCAATGATTTTTTTGTTCAATGTCAGGTTTTTTATAAGTGTTTCCTTTGTTAGAAAATTAATGAAATTATAATTGAGAGTATTTGATAACATGATATGACAAGCTATTTGATATTATTAAGAATATTAGGGAAGTTATATACCAATTACGTTTACCATAGTTATACAATGTAGTTCATGTTATGCTTAAAATTTCACAACTAAGAATCTATAAAAATTATCGATCTTATGAATGTTATTAGAAATTTTTTACCTTCTATGTAAATATGATTTTTTTGAGAAACTGATTAAGATTAAAAATGGTGAATAATATATTCTATGGGGATAGAGTATCCCCTTAGTGTGGGTATCAGTGAATAACATAGAGACTCAATATGAAACATGAGAGAGATAGGACTATATGAAGAAAGAGTGGTTAGGACCTTATGAAGATAAAATAACACAAATATATTTAAAGGAGGAAACAATCTTATTATATGAATAATTGTATCACACTAAACCATGTATGTTTTTTATATTCTATATTATATATTTTTAAGATAAAAATTGAAATTTGTATGAATTTTTACTTTATAATTAATAATGCGAATGATTTTAAATCAACGGTAAAAACCATGAAGGGATAGTTAAGAGAGATATAAGATAATGATAGTTTTGATAACAATTATTCAATTATGCAACTGTGTGAATATATATTAATTTATAAGTATTGAATAATTTACCAAATAAATTTTTAACTATTTATTCAAAATATGTTGAAAAGTTTTTATTATGAGATTACATTTTAAAATTGATTTTTTGTCTATTTACTTTTTTGAGTACCCAAATAATATTTAACCATGTTTAGGGAATTTAGGGTTTGGTTTATTATCCTCCATTAATATTCAATGACCATGTATTTTTTTGGATGCTTCAACGGTAAAATAAACGTGAAGAATTTTTTTATTCTCTTATTAGATCCATCCATTTCTTAATTATTTATCCCCTATATTATTTTTTTGATAATTTAGATGTAATATTATATGGATATTTTTTTAAATATATATTGATAAAATAAAATAATAGTTTTAAAAAAAATATATTAGTTCGTTTAATTTTCATTAATTTTAAATGACACCTTTAGGTAGGTGATTTTGATATATTTTTAAATTTTGGATGATATTAGTTTTAATTGTTCATATAATTTAAATATAATGATTATTTATTTAAATGTGATTTTCATTAAATCATTATTTCTTATATTTGAGTGAAACTTTTAACTGAATACATTTTAAAAAAAATATGTTTTGACACTTATTTACATTTTAAATAAAGGAGATGATTTTTTTAAAGAATTATTTTGATTGATTAATAATTATATATTTCTTAAATGATTTCAAATTATTTTATATTCTAATGTTTTTTTTGAAATATTTTGGATTTCATTAAAATATTTTAAAGAAATGTTTTAGTTAAATTGATTTTACTTGACATTTATAAGGGTTTTTGGTTTTGAAATTATGTTAGAAAAAATTAAATTTTATTTTTCTTCATAATCATGACTGTATATTTATACTATGAGTATTTTTAATCTCTTTTGGATTTATCTGGTTATAATAATATTTCAAATTATTAGTTATAATTGATGTAATGTTAACCTTTGTCCTTTTCCACTATGGTTACTTATGTTGGAAGATTATGTTTGTCGGTATTTGGATGAGTGGTGAATTCGTATGTACAAAGGCAATGATGTGTAATGTACTTCTTCTCATAAAATTTGATGAAAATATATTACATATTCCCTTATTCTAAAAATAATCCTAACCATTTATGGTTTTTATTTCATTATAAACTTATGTTTTTATTCTTATGAAATTTATAATGTGATTAGTTTCAGAAAATGGGATTATGATTATTTCATATGGCTGTTCCTATGGGGTTTTATATCAATAATTTATATGTTTTGAAAAAATAATCTATTTAAATTTCCTATTATATTGAAGTATATTTTGAAATAAAAAAATTTGTCTTTAAAAAATTGATTTTTTATTGAAAAATTATATCTTTATATTATTTTTAAAAAAATAGAAAAAAGATCTCATTATAACACATTTTAATAGAGTTTGGTTTTAGAATTATTTTTTAGAAACTAAATTTTTATGTATTTTTATATTCTTTGAATTTTTTGTTTGGGATTACTCATTCATTGGGGATTGTAAGTTTCATAAGGGAATCCTACTAGGTTTTATACTCAACAACTATGTTTAATTTTTTTAGTTAATTTAGATGTTTTTGGTTATGTAATATGTATAAGTAATACTTAAGTTTATATTACTAGGGAACTATAGATCCATGGATGGTTATGTATAGAGCTAGAGGATAATCTCTGTCATATCTTCTTTTTTTCTTCCAATTGGATGGGTTTTTCTACTGGTTTATTTATTGTAATTATCCATTATAATTTTTATAAACAATGTTTTGTTCTACATTATTTTTAATGAGAATTTCCTAAATTTGTTTTTATAAAGATATATTTTAATCTTATTATTTTGGGAAGATTGTTCTAAAATATTTTTATTTTTTTCTTAACACTAGTTAATTTCCTCACGTCACTATAGAATACCCTCAATCCTATATTGTAATCTATATTATCTATGGGAATTCATTTATCTATGTCAATATGTTAAATTAGCTTCTAGAATGTGTAGAGTGAAGTTTTTATTAAATATCACATATCTTCATAGGATTTAATTCTATAACTCATAATTTTGATAAAATATGACATAAATTTATTTATCTATTATAGAACTATATTTCCATTTTATATAAGTATGATTAATTATGTAACTTATAACTTTCTATCTGACCCTTATATTTATGTTTATTATAAATGTTTTATCAATTAAATGAAAATTTTATGTGTGATTTTATAAATCAAACACCACTAATACTTTTTCCTTTTTAGTAGAGTTTTATTCTTTCTACCTAGATACCTTTACAGTTCTTCTAGAACTCATTCACATACTTAAACTGAATATAGAATATTATAAATCGATATACAATTAAATGATGTTTTTTTCCCTTAATCATCTAATTATGTTTTTATATAAATTTCTATAATCTATAACTTCTATCAATATAGTGTTGAAAAATAATATATTCTATAATTTAATCTATAAATTGTTATCATAAATTTTATAAAAATGCTTATAATTTTTGACATATTATTATTTATCCATTTAGTATTTAGTTCATGGTGTATGTTCTATTCAGAATCATTATTATTTCATCAGTAATATAATAATGATTCAGTTAAAGGAAAAGTTGGTGCCCTCTAACCAAATAAGTTAAAGAGAATAACCTTCATTAAATTATTACTAAATAATATTTATTTTCAACATGTTTTTCCAATCATTAATAGTGATAAACACCTGGTGTTTCAATACCTATTAAAATTTCAATTAAATACTCATTCCCATTATATAGGAAACAATAACTCTTGTTAACCTTTTACATATAAATTATAAACAATGTGTATTTCATAGGATATGATTTTTTTCCTAATATTAATTACACACCTCAAAATCTAACTCACGGATTAATTATAATGATTTCATCCTAGATACCCAAAAGTAACTAAACTGTGTTTCAAAAACGCCTTAGGAACACCTCATAATCACCTGACACTGGAATAAACTCTGAGGGATGTATAAAATATGTGGTAGATGATCTATAAGGGTCCAAAATATCATAGAACACAATTTTTATATTTTGGTGTTAGAGGTGTTGGGGAAGACTTATGAGTTATTTGGAGGAATAAAAGGAGGTGTTTGGGTATGTTTTTTCAACTTACCACATGGATGACACTATGAATGTATGTGTTATAGAGTATCTAGATGGGTAAAGGAATATGTGTTGTAATGGTAAGGATTATTACATCATGACATGTGAGATTTTTATGTGATGATAATGTTTCAATGTAGTGTTTAGTATATGTGTTTTTATAATCTATCTATTTATCTAAAGAAGTTTTTTTTTCATTGTGGAAATAAGTTCAATATCATTATGGACTTGTTGTCTAGGTTACTTGGGTCTATTTGACCATGGTCAGTTGCATCATGGTGATTAGTGTAATTTTATGAAATCTTCTATTCCATAAATTGAAACAACTTTTTATTTATTTATTTTTAAGGAGACCACTATCTAGATCTCAAGATCAAGCTTTATTATGGTATGGGAATATCCATAATGTTTTGATTCTTTATTTTTCTACTCTAAATATAAATTTGAGTGCTTAAAAAGATTTATTCCCATTCCTTCAAACTCTAACAAAAACTAGGCACTCTATGGGTTATGTTTGGTGATTATTCATCATTATTTGTTTCCTGTTATCTTTCCACATCAAGATAAAAATTAGCATAAGATCTAATGCGACATCCCCATATATTTTTATATGTCATTTACCATTACCTATTCTTATGAATGATACATATGGTTAGATCATTTAATTTATTGTGGTGTTGGGTTGATAAATTGATGAAGGATATTATGCTATATGTTTTTAAGATTTTTATTGGGAACTCTTAGCTTTTTCATCACTTTCAATACTTAATAATTCAGTGAAATATTTGAAGAATCCTTTGGGTCATGGAATTTGATAATTCTACTTCATTAATTATATGTGAATATGGGTAATTAATTATTTTTATTTCATTATGTGGATGGAATGGGTTAAATTAATTAAGATAATGAATGAGTGTAATGATATTGATGTTTATGATTGCGATGATTATCAGTTTTATCCGATTCAATGTCATTTCTTATAAGTTAATTCTTTTAGTTTTATTTATAAATCTATAGGGACCTTATTTTTTAATATTTATTTGTTTGAATTGGTGTCCATAAAATTTTAATTTATAAAATATGATAAATTAATCATTACATGAAAAAATACAATTATAATAATATTTTTTATATACAAGGTGATTAATTTATTAAAAATCATGTTTGATTAAAAATAGAAAATGAAATTTTTTATTCCTATATAAATAAAATTTTATTTGTAGTTTATATTATGTGATTAACTTTTTTATGATTCATATAGACATGTTATTGATTTTTTGTGACAAGAATTGGTAGTGGTAAAGTGATGTGGATGTGTATACAAAGTGGGAATGAGGTATTATAATTTCTACAACTAGTATGATATTTTTTTTCTATTATGGTAAATTTTTAATAATGTGGTTATTATTGTCACGATTCGTTATAGTGGGTGAGGTTGTAATGGGATCAGTTGATGTGGATTGAAATGTAGTTTCCCAGTAGAATGGTTAATGTTCAATTTGATTAAATATATGAATAAATAATGACATTAGAATTACTTTATGGTTTAGTGTTTTTATAGATAAAATAAATGATGCAATGAGTATATGAAATGTGGTGAATCAGGTTAAAAACATGAAAAAATGTTTGTATATGACATGATAATGTATGAAATGAAACATTAGAGGTTGGAATAAATGTGGACTGATCAGTGAATTATTAGAAATTTCTTATTTTAATTGAATCTAGAAATTAATAATGATGTTGTTAAATGGGACGTTTTTATATTGTTTTTTTGTTGTGTTTTGTGGTTGGGCAACGTGATTTTTTAGTTTTGATAGTGGTTGTTTATGCATGTTGTCCTGGTTGGTGTAGTAGTTTCCAGATGAGTGATGTATTGTCAGTTGACCCATAAGATTGTGTTTGTGTGTAACTACTACATCCATTTTATTTCAATGATATTTCTTAGGCACAAAAATTTTAATCAAATTTCATTGTTGATGCCCTTATGAAGAAATATGTTTTCGGTTCATTACTCAACATCCAGTTTGTGCACAAAAATTGATTGAGTACTCCCTATTCTCCACTAACTCTTCCAATTATATTACCCGCGATAATTTCCAATTTTTATGTTGAATGAGCTATAGTGGATTTATTTTAGATTGAGTATGATTTGAGAAGATGTGAAAAGGGATATGATGAATGGTGGAGTATTTTCAAGGTATGAGGAAGGAATAAAGTTGAGGTCCTTCACAGTCAAGTTACCTTACTATTATGGGATATGAAATTTCAATGTAGTATGCATTATGTGCATGTGGTTGCATTTTGTGGTATGTAATTATGGAAATGATGTGGTTATGTGGTTAAAAGGTAACCAAGTTATTTTGATATGCAAGGGATCCAAGCACTAAGACTTGTGTCATTGGGGCATTATAGTATATAGTTAAGTGGGAAAGTAGTTGTGGGAAGACTTCTTGATCTATATTCTTTGATATGATGTTACAAAACCTGGATGTGTTATTTGATGAATGATCCTTGGTAAGAATGGGCGATAGTGGGCCAGTTTTATGTGTGAGTATGTTTTGTTTTTTATTTGATGAGTCACTATATACTTCCTCCACATTTGATGAATATTTTTTTGGTGATGATCCTACTATGTATTCATGTATTCTCACCTATTTTGATATATATATATATATATATTTATCTGTGTGTGTGTGTGCGTTTTTTTAAATTTTTTGGAGGGAGTGGTGACTGGGATGGATATTTCTAGATCCTGAAGTTTGTCACTAGTGTTTTTGAGTTCTTCCAAATGAGTTTTTATTGGTATTTTATTATGGAGTTTGATTTTATATCATACATTATATGAATATTTGGGATATTGGTACTAATGTTTTATAATATAGTGTTTATTTTTTGTTCTTATTTATATATTTGTATGTTTTATGAGGTTAATGCCTATTATATGTGTGTTATCATTCCCTCAGTGCTAGTCTCCAACCCATGGATGTTTAGAGATAAGATTCAGGGGTAACTCTCATCTTTAATATTACCCTTCGATGGGTACTTATGGGGGAGATTCATGAAAAAGTGGTGTTAGATATTTTTTTAAGGGTTAGGATGGAGATTGGAGTTATCCACTAGAAAGTTCCATAAGATATATGTTCCAAAACCATATAGGTCAAATTTAAAATTCAATTGAGAGAGAGAGAGACTATCTAGGACACGAGAGTTTAGGGATAGTTATAATCTGACACAGGGACACTAATATTAATAAAATTTTCAGGTAGTATGTTTTTATTGTGGAGTAAAGACATGTGTTTAGTATATGAATAATTCTGTTTATGAATGTGTAAATTTTTTTGTGATTATAGAAAATAAAATGAATCTAATTAAATAATAATAAATGAAAATTCCATATTTATAATATTAAGAGATCCCTAGTTTGTGTTGTTGTTGACACTCCTTTCCATCACAGAGTCTAAATGAATGAAAAGGGAAATACATTGAACCCAAAGTGATTCATCCTTTGAAGAAACATCAAAAATCGACAAAGGCATGAACAAAGATTCATTTTCACTTTGGTCGTGCAAGTTCCAGTATGGTCGCGCAAGTATACTTGCATGACATCCAAGTGGTCACGCAGGTGACTTGCATGCCCTCTTTGAATTTCGCCCAGGGTCTTCACCAGCCTATAAATACCCCCGATGGGCCCCCCATTTTAGGGACGAAAAATTCCAAAAACTCAGATTTGAGCTCCCAGCGCCCTAGTCTCTTGTCGAAGCTTCCGAACACTTGTAAGGTAATTTATTACCTAGAACAGAAGATCTAAAGAGGGGGAGTAAGCCCTAAGTGTTGAAACTCATCAACAACAACGTGCCTAAGTGTCAAACCCTTAAGGGAAATGAAGACACTTGCACACCGACTTACCCCTTCAACAGAACTTGGGCGCCACTCTTCTGGAAGCCCCTAGAGATAATACTAAGGGCTTGAGCCATGTCTCGCCCAAGTATTACCTTAAGGGTTGACCTTCGTGCAAGTACCCATGTGTCGTGCAGGTATACCTGCACGACCAAAACTTGTGTTCCCACGCAGGACTTGTGTGCCTCTCTCTTTTTGAGTGCCCCTCCTACCTATTTGACCTCTCTTATACCTATCCACCTTTCCTCTTCAAGATTTAGTCTTCAAGAAACTCTTCAAATACATTTTTGGCATGTTTCCTTGGTTGACCTCCTTATCTAAAAGGAATTCTGTGGAACATCTCTTAAAATATAGTGATTTATATATCTATATATCACTAAGGTGAGAGATTCCATTCATTCAACCTCATCCTTTAAAGATGAGAAGTTCTTTGACTTGGGCATAATCCTTAGGAGTAAGCCCCAAGTTCCCAAATTCTCTTTACCAGGGCATCATCCATAAGAGTAAGTCCCAATCATAAGTCAAAGTTCCCCCTTAATTCTGGGATAATCCCTAAATTAAGAGTATAAATCTCCATAAAGCACATATACCTTTATGGACCCTGTTCACTTGGGCCTCCTTCTCAGGAATAAGCCCCAAGTCCCTTATTCATGGGCCTCCTTCTCAGGAATATGACCCAGTTATCTTGTTCCCTTAATCTTGGGCATCTTCCTTAGGAGTAAGCCCCAAATTCCAAGTTCCTTAACCTGGGACTCCCTCTCAGGAGTAACCCCCGGTTATAATTTCTCTTAACCTGGGCTTCCTTTTCAGGAGTAAGCCCCAGTTTTAATTTCTTTTGATTTGGACTTCCTTCTCAGGAATAAAACCCAAATCATAAGACCTATCTAATTTGGGAATCCTTTTCAGGATTAAGTCCTAAATTAAGTATCCAAATCTCCATAAAGCACATATACCTTTATGGACCTTGTTCCTGGGTTTCTTCCCTGAAGTAAATCCCGATATTCATCTATCTGGTTAGTCATAAACACATAATACCCACATTATTTCTCATGATTGCATCTTTCATGGAACAATTTTCTGGTTTTACCAATAACTCTTGTTTCTCACACTGAGAATCACTCACGTGATCTTAGAGTGTAAAAGTAATTATGACATCTTTCTTTGATCCATCAATCATGCATTAATCTCACACTTCCTTTTTCAAACTACGTGGGTTCTGATTCCTTTTCTAAAACAAAGGATACATAGGTAGCCCATCTGCAGGTATAATCCCAACTCTGAAATAATCTATGTCTTTTTAAATGACAATAAACATCAAGTTCCCCACTCAGTGGATTTAAAAACATCATGGTTATCATAATGACCAAGATACTTCTATACAATGTGTCTAAAGATACCATTGACTAAGAATCTCTAAAAAAACACAGATGATTCTCTATCGATGAAGAACCTCGAATACATATAAAAGATTCTCTAAATTTCATACATATTAAATCATTGATGGTCAAATCTAAAGGGAATCTCATTTTCATACTTGGTAATGTAATAAGGATTCATGAACATAAATTAAATCTATAAAGAGAGTCTCGGAGTAGACAATAATTCCCCTAAAAAAGGTGTGACGAGTTCGACCTCCCATCCTCTCGACCAATGAAAATTATTAAGCCTCATCAGTCCACAACTAATGAGCACATACCTTTGGAAAGTAGGTCCAAATGGATATAGAATCATTGGATGTTTCCGGTTCTACGAACAAACCCATTAGAAACCTTTTGGAATGTTTGAACCTTAAAAATCGAGGTCATCCCCAATTACAGAGGAAAAAAAAATGGTGAACCCGACATGAATCCTTAACCAAGTTAAAGTGATGTTTTACCTACTTGTTAGGCCCCTATTTAAAACTCAATGATAGGTCCAATAAAGCAATCAATAACATATGTGCTCATCCAAAATATGTAGTGGCTGAACTTATCTTGATTAGGTCTATTATATCAAACAAGCACTCTTTTCCAAGATCTTCTTCATTTCAGAAATGGCTTCTCTTAAGTTCACACCTGTGGATACCTCTGCTGTGAATGCCTCTGATGCTACTTCTGCTGGATCGTCGTCCATTCTGATGATGACATCACCTAATCAGTGTCTTCAATGCTGGGTATCGAATTCACCGGTTAAGGAGTACCGTCAACACGGTACCATTCCAACTCTGTAGGCTTCCTGACAAGCCCTCCAAGTGAACAACTCACACCGGTCATCCGGACAGCGACAACCAGTGATCAAGAAGCAGACGATGCTAACCACCGTCTCCAACCGTTTCGGGTCGTTATCCCCGGAACGCAATCACCAGTCCCTCCCATATTTTGGGGAGGTGAATGAGAAGGCCACTGAAGGCCTTAATTCAAGGAGACAGGAGTCCTTCCCGAAGGCTTCTGTCAACAATCACCACTAGGCTCGTGCGGCAGTGCGCCTTCAACATGATGGGGGTGTCATCTCCAGGCATTCGGCTCAGGTTCCTCGAACCTAAGTAGGCAAGACGAATCACCAGAGGCGACGACCGGTTAACAGTGAGCAGGTTCTTATCTCTTCTATTTCCGGAGAATTCCACCAACCTAACTTGGTGGAAAGTAACGAGCGGGCACACACACCCATCCGTTTTAATTCCGATATCCAGCAGACTCATCTAACAGCAACACGCCAATCCCACCAGGCAATTTCAGAGGAGTACTATAGACAGAAACATACACCTATTTATAAATCATCAGCTAGTCAGCAGGCTCGTCTGACTACATATGATGACGCCCGCCAACCCAATGTGTTGATAACTGGTAAACATGCATACACACCTGCTTACATTCATCAATCCTGCCAGCAACCTCATCTGTCAGTATTGAAGGAAGCTCGTCAACCACGTTCGGCGGAGTGCAATCAGCAAGCACATACACCTTCTAGTATTGATCAAGCCTACCAATAGTCTCGTTTGGTAGCACCAGGAGAATTCAGTCAGAAAGCTTCGACGACAAATAGGATGAAGAATCAACTCTATGCCCCCACACATGAGTACTGTCAGAATCCATTGGCAAGAAAAGGAGGACAAGATCAGGAATACACACCTACTCCAAGCACGGAATGGACGTATATCCCCATTCCGACAGCTGAAGTCACCAAGCATATTCTGTCAACGGTGAAAGATCAGAAACAAATACCTGCTCATATTCTGGATGCTTGCCAGGATATTATTGCAGCTTCAGCAGCATCTCAGGGAAAGACACATAAATATATCCTCACCAGTGGAGTGACTCATCAACAGATTACTCTGGAGCATATACACACCTCTGTTCCAGTCCAATAGGGTTATGGGGCGTACTCCCCCATGTAATATGGTTAACTAAGTCAGGCACATATACTTGATTTGAGTGGAGATTGTTAGCCTAACCTAGCCATCTCTCCTGACCAGGCACATAAACCTACTCAGAGTAACCACTTCCATAAACAAGTGATTTCTAAAGTGAGTAAGAAGGTGTCTAAGAAAAAGACCCATCTGGCGCAGTTGGAAAATCAAGAACCAATTTGCAAAGAGACCTTGCTCAATGTCGGAGTTCTTGAAGCCATCAGAAAATTATCCGTGGAAACTCAAGATTCTACTATCTTATTTCCCAATAGTGTGAACATTAATTCTGAAGTTCTTCAACAGACACTTCCTCATGAAGGCATGCTTCATGATAATTCAGTCGATCTCGAAGTTTCATCTTCAGATGAGAGCTGCGATAACCCTCTGTGTAGCTAGAAGACCAAGGAGAAAAATGTATCATCTTTTGTTGTAACCCACCATGGTGGTCCTCCACATGATGATGAATCTCACTGCAAAAGTCCTCTCCACAGTAGTGATGCACATTGCATGGAAATTTCTCTAATGGACAATGTAGTGCCGAGAAATCCCTCTTATCTTGAGGTACTTGCAAATGCGAAGCCATTTATGTCAGATGCTTCATCGCTAGCAGGTGAAATACTTTCTCAATTAGAATATATCTTGGGGTGTAGGTCATTCTCCGAACCACCCCTGGGTCATTCATCTTCTAGTTTGACAAATGATTTCTCTACCAATATTGTTGAATCTGATGAAGAAACAAGGAAGCACCATCTTTGGTCTAATCAGGTAGAAGAATCTTCATTGAATGATAAAGAGGAAGTACTGAATATGAGAAAACAATTGGAGAAATGTGAATTGACAGTCATGTTTTGGCCTTTGGCTGACTCTCAGTATGACATTCCAGAGACGTTGACGGAAGATGGAATTAATGATATTTGTCTCAACATATGGAAAAATCTTTGTTAGTTGAAAAAGAAAATATTATCTTATGAATAATATGAAAATCATGTCAAGATAATATAAGGGTTACAATGCCAGATTGATTTGTCCTCTCTATCAGTTTCTCGAAGTCCGAGGGCTGAAAAACAACAGAGAGACCTTCAGTGTTCATGCCTTGGTGAACTAAGAATATTGCACCAGTTAATTTCCAATTCCCCATATGGTATTCATATCATGGGATGGGGTGTTCACGGAGCACTACATTTTTCTGTACTCTCCAGCCAACAAAGCTTTCCAAAAATGGTATCATGCAATGTTATTGCCTATGGCCGGCCACATCCAATTGGATTTGTTTGTAATCAAAGGATTTCTCAAGAAAATGCCTCAACTAATTCTTCTCAAAATCAATAATACAGAGAACAAGTTGTTGAATTAATTCTTCATCAAGTAAACGAGAATATTGAACAAGCTTCCCATTTAGAGCAAGCACATCATCAAGTGACAGAAGTGTCAGAAATCATCAAGCGTTCATTTGAGCCGGGTGATAAAAGTGGATACAGGTTGATGCATCCAACCAATTTCCAGAATAAATTCCACAAGATCAGGAGAGATTTCAAGAAAGTCTCAGATATAGTATGTCAAGAACCACCCCATCTCGCCAGAATGGGGACTCTTTTAACCCAACCGTCAGAATCAACAAATAGGATTCGAGGAGTTGAGCAGGAGTAGCAAGAACAGCCCCAGTCCACCAGACTGGGGACTTTTTCAAATTCTCAATCCCCTCCTCAGCGAAAGTCAGTCTTCTCTCAATTAGGGAAGAAGCCACAAGAGGAATGAAGAGACGAATTATCAAGATATTACCTCCAAATTACGGTTCATCAAGAAGTTCCTGAGGGATCAAATCGACAAAAGGCAATGTATCATCAGTGACATGGAAGAAGACAATATTGCAGAAATGATGATAGAAGGGATGCAATGCATTATGCATCATTTAATGTCATCAATGCCGTTGTTGCTGATCCACCAGATGAGGCTCACTCAGAGGACTCAGATGAAGAAGTTCCTGCTCAAGAAGTTGTACGCGCAGACATAAATGAAGAAGGTGTGCGTACACGAAACCAAAGGCTTACCCAGAATTTGGGTGTTCCTTCAAATAACCCACTTCCCCTCTCTGAAAAGGATCCAACAAGGGAAAAGGAAAGAATCAGGTTACATACCTTTCCTCTGAAGAAGGCCAATTTCTCTCACTAGAGCAAAGATTTTCACACCAGGAGGAAGAAATGAAGGAGTTGAGGAGGTTGAATGCAGAACTACTTCAAGGTAGTCTTCCTCCTAAGACTACTGGAATAATTTAGTCAGGGGAGTTTGTTGAAGCTACTGAGATGGATCAAGAATATCCTCCGTTATCCGTACACCCTCACAGGTCTAATCCTATGGGTCAAGTGAAACAATAATCAGTGGTGCTACCATCAGTTGCAGTACCGACCACCATACCCATCCAGACTCCAGTTATTGCACCCGCCCAGGTCCAAGTTCAACCAGATATTTCTCAAAAGTTAATAACTACCATTGAGTCATTAACAGCTTGGTTAGAAACTATGGAGGTAAATCATGCATAGGTTCAACCAGAAAAGAGAGCATACCCTGAATGGGTGGATGCAATTTCTCCCCCATAAAATTTTGCGAATATCACATTCCCAATTTTTAATGGTTTGGGAGATCCAGAGAAACACTTAACAATTTTTTTTTCTCATTGTGATCCTATGATAGGAACTCTTCAACAACAAGAAGCAGTTAATCTCATGTGCTTTGTACAGTCATTACAAGGACCCGCTTTTGTCTGGTATACAAGTTTGCAATCCCAGTCAACTACTGGATGGGAAGATCTTCGTCAAAGGTTCTTGCTTCAATTTAGCTCAACCTTTCCAAAGACGACAATTTCTAATTTGACCAATTGTAAACAAAGGGAAAATGAAAGAGTTTCGAATTTCATTGCACGCTGGAAGGGATTAACATATTCACTAATCTTAGAGCTCCCTCAAGAAGAGTTGCTGCCAATTTGTGTGGCCAATTTGGGTGATGAATTACACACACCACTGATCCCTGTGAAATACATAGGATGGTTTCAATACCTTACTTAAATCGCTCAGAAGATTGAAGATTCCCTTATATAAACTAAGGCTAAATCTCATGTAATTCCATCAGTTCCAGGAAGGAGAATGGGGAAAGGAGAGACTACTAAAATTACACTTAAACAAGCACCTGTACCTGCTTCCACTTCAAAACCTTCATCATATTGAAGGGCTCCACCTCCCGAGCATCAAAAACAAAGGACGACTCATCAAGATGATCAAAGAGATCAAAGGCGGAAACAGTTTGAAGACTTAAAGAACAAGGTTTATTCTTTCCGGAATGAACAAGTTCCTGGCTACTTCATCTCAACTCTGGAAAACAATTTGGTTCATTTTCCAAGGCCCAAAAGGCCAAACAAGGAAGGAGATGAAGACCGCCCCAATTATTTCCCATTTCATCAGATGTTGGGGCATCCCATCCAGAAGTGTTTTGTCTTCAAAGACCTCCTGTAAAAGATGGTCGACTTGGGACAAGTCAAACTGAAAGGCTCTTTAGCCTAGGTAGCATGTGTTACTGCTACAAATCCAGAGGAAGAAGGCGAGTGGCAGAAAGTCAAAAGAAAAAATGCATAGAAATATGATGATTGGATGGTCATAAAGACAATCAACCGAACTCATGCCATTTTGCGAACGCAATTGAAGAAACCAATTGTGTCTTCTGCTATGAATGCCATGACAAAATCTTTTTCAGAGGGAAAATCTTCAAAAGGGTGTCATAATTCAAAGAAATAAGAGAAATCAGAAGAAGATAAAATCGTGTAAAATATTAAGTTGTCTTTGACTCTAGAAGATTTTATGCCATATACTTTGAAGCCACGGGCACTACCCCACCAAACAGCCCAACCTAAATTGGCTAGTCTGGAAGAGTCTTCATTGGATGAAGAGTTGATCTTTTGTTCTGTTAATATGATCCACTTAACAAATCCTTATACCAGTCACAGTTTCGATCTCGATGAACCCGAGTTCCCTATATCAAATAGAGGAATCAAAGGGAGTTCCATAGGTCTGGTATACATAGGAAGATGTGGATATCTCAGAAGCCACTATTCCAATTCTAACCCTGCTAGAACTGTGTTTGCAGCAGAAACTCGTGGCAGAGCCCTTCAGCGGGATCAACAAGAACAAGAAAATTCTTCCACCAATAGCTGATTCAGTCCTGGAACAATTATTCTAGAGGATCGATTGGAATTTACACCTTATTCCTCTCAGTAAGTAAATAGACCTATTCAGTCTAATCTTCCAAATCCAGGAGTATTACCAAATCCTACCCCGATACAAGAAGCATCAACTTCCAAGGCGCCTGCTAAACTACATGTTTCTATTGGGAAACGAAGACCTTTGGATCAAAAGTATGATGTATTGAAACACCTGGACCAAGTACCGACCAAGTTATCAATTTTGGATGCCTTGAATTTGTCAAATGATATTCGGGAGACACTCATTGAGGAACTGTCAAGTCCTCAAGAGTTTGAAACTGAAATTGCTGCAGCTGAAGCCTACCATGTAGAGAATAATCCTACAGAATTCCATGCAGTGATATCTTTCACAGATGAAGATGATGTCATTCATGGACATATTAGACCTTTGTATTTATCTGGAAAGGTCAATGGTGTAGACATCCAAAGAGCTTTCATTGATAATGGTTCAAGAGTCAACCTCATCCCCATTCGTACACTTCATCGATTGGGCCTCACAGAATCTAATTTATCTCCTTATACTATGATGTTACAAGGATATGATAAAAATGATCAATAACCACTGGGCGAGATTACACTCAGAACTCAGTTTGGAGATCTTGTATCCAATTCAGATTTCATGGTTGTTGATCAAGACTCAACCTTCAACATCTTTCTTGGAAGACCTTGGCAACATCAATATGCGGATATCCCTTCATCATATCATCAATGTCTCAAATATTGTTTCGATGGTCAAGTTGGAACATTGTATGGTGATAAGGCCTCGTTCAAGACATGTGAATCTCAATACATTGAGGCGGAATTCTATTACATAAAGGGAAAAGAGAAATCCACAACAAGGGAGATTACCAAAGTTAATTCTCCATATGGTTTGGAAAAGATTCCAGTAAATCCATTTGCACGTGTGAGTACAGATTATGTGTTTCCTATCAGTCAAATTGACAGGATAGTTCCGAATCAAAATACTCTTATCGAAAGTTCCATAATGTCAATCACAGCAATCGAGCTAGACAACATGTGAGAAATTGGTGATTCATCAGGCAATGATGAAAGCTCAAATGGGGATGTATTCATTTCATCTGCTGAAATACAGCATGTTTATACTTCGCCAACTAGGCCAGAAGAATTTATAGCAATGTCATAGGTGAACGATGATGTCTATTCTCAATCCATCATCTCCTCTTTAATACCCAAGAAAGACCCTTCATCATCAATCAGGTAAGAAATGGAAGCTTCCTCTTCAAGATGTTAAAATTTTAACATCTCTTATGATCATGGAAATTCTACTTCATCATTTACTATGCAAGTAGAAACAGAAGAAATAACACATGTTGAAGAAGAAGAGGAAGATCTCAGGGATGCTCCTCCAGCTTTTGAAGAGGGTATCTCTACCACCGTAGATGAACTCAGAGAAATAAATCTGGGTACAAAAGAAGATCCACGCCCAACATTGATTAGTGCATCCATGACTCTTAAAGAGAAGGAAATGTATATTTAATTTCTAAGGAAAAATCGAGATATATTTTCTTGGAACTATACAGAGATTACAGGCCTTGATCCTGATGTTGCTACTCATCGTTTTGGTTTTCCAGAGGAACATCTAGGATTCAAACAAGCTGCAAGAAGAACACACCCAACTTATGCTTCCAAAATTGAAGCTAAATTGGATAATATTATCAAATATAACTTTGTCATAGAAGTTAAATATCCTAAATGGCTGGATAATATTGTCCCTGTGAAAAAGAAGAATGGAAAAATTGGAGTTTGCATTGATTTTAGAGATCTTAATCGGCATTGTCCTAAGGATGATTTTCCAGTTTTGATCACAGAACTCTTAATTGATGCAACAACTAGCTATGAAGCACTTTCCTTCATGGATGGATATTACGGGTATAATCAAATATGAATGGCTCCAGAAGATGAGGAATCTACATCATTGAGAGCCCCTCAGGGTGTGTTTTTCTATCGGGTAATGCCCTTTATCCTAAATAATGAAGACACAACATATCAGCGTGCTATGCATCTTATCTTCAAACCCTTTTAGGGAAGTTTTTTGAATATTATGTGGAAGATTTGGTGGTTAAATACAGACAACGTTCCAATCACTTGGCTGATCTGGAATTCATATTCCACAAGCTTTGACAACATAATTTGAAGATCAACCCCTTAAAATGTGCTTTTGGGGTAACCTCAGGAATATTTCTCGGCTTTTTTGTACGCCATCGTGGTATCGAAGTCGATCATGAGAAAACAAAGTCAATCCTTGGTATTACACCTTCTAAAAATTTGAAAGAATTGAGAGGAATTTAAGGACACTTAGCCTATATTCGGTGTTTCATCACCAATTTGGCAGGAAAAAGTTTAACCTTCACCAAACTGATGAAGAAGGGAGTCACCTACCAATGGACTGAGGATTGCCAAGAGGCATTTGATATTCTCAAGAAACATATCTTGAGTCCACCAGTGTTGATGCCACCTATTGAAGGAAGATATCTTATTCTTTATGTGACATATTTAGAGCGATCATTGGGAGATTTCCTTGCCCAGAAGAATGATGCTGGGAATGAAAACAACCTCTACTATCTCAGTCGTACTATGCTTGAAGCAGAAACCCGATATTCAAGTATTGATAAGTACTGCCTAGTGTTAATATTTGCAGTTCAGAAATTGAGACACTACCTGCAAAATCATGAGGTCCAATTGGTATCTCGCAATAACCCGCTCAAATTCATCCTTAGTTTTTCAATTCTTACAGGACGTCAAGCAAGTTGGGCAATTATTTTACAGCAATTTGATATTCAGTATGTGTCTCAAAAGGCAATAAAGGGCCAAGATCTATCTGATTTCCTTGCTGAACATCCTTCATTAGAAGATATATCTTCAAATATGGAACTTCATGACGAAGAAGTATTTTCTATTCAAGATAGTCTTCAAACATGGGAAATGTACTTTGATGGTGCTTCCAGAAGTCTAACAGGAAGGAAAATGGAAAATTCTAAATTCAACAAAGTTGGGTTAGGAATTGTGCTCATTTATCCAGAAAAGGCAATGTTACACTATTCCTTCTCATTTATGGGAGGCGGTACAAATAATGAAGCAGAATACCAAGCTCTCATCGCAGGCTTGGAGTTGGTGCTTCAAGCACAAGTGAATCACTTAAAGGTGAAAAGTGATTTAGACCTGGTAATCAAACAAGTCAATGGGGATTATGTCATCTGAAAAGAATAATGAATCCCTTTGTATGATTACGTTAGAGAGTTAATGGCGGAATTTCCTTCTGAACCAACATTTTATTATGTCCCGCGGTCACAAAATGCCCAAGATGATGTACTGGCTAATATAGCCACAGCTTTGGCAGATCCAAATCGGGACAGAACAACCATCAGTATTGCCCACCTTCTTACAATTTCACCTTATGTTCAAACCAAAATAGAGGAAATCAATGAAATTAGTCCCATTCCTGAACCATATGGTTATACTATAGGATGAATGACACCTATCAGGGAATTCCTTCAAAATGGAACACTTCCACCTGATAGAGCCAGGAAAGAACAAGTCCAGAGACGTGTGGTCAATTTTACTCTTTATGATAGCCCATATCACCTAGAGAAAATTCTCTACAAGCGTGGTTTTGATGGATTTCTCTTCAGATGCATTGATGGTGAAGAGACAATGGATGTCATGAAAGAAGTGCATGCATGAGTCTGTGGTGCCCACCAGTCTGGACATAGACACAAAGAAATGTAATTCATGCCAAGTACATGCCAACTTCATTCATCAACCCCCAGAGTTGCTTCATAAAACTAAATACTCATGGCCATTTTCCACACGGGGAATGTATGTGGTGGGATCTTACCCTTAAGCTACAACCAAGTAGTTTAAGTATATTCTTACTGCCACTGACTTATTTTCCAAATGGGTAGAGGAAATACCTCTCAAAGAAGTTAGTTCTAAAAGCATTGTTAGATTTATCAAGTCTAACATCATTACCAGATTTGGTGTCATTCATACCATATTGACTGACAATGGCACCAAATTCTGTTCATATGAGGTGAGAAAGTTGTATCAAGAATACAACATCAAATCCAATCATTCATCTCGGTATCATACAACGGCCAATGGCCAGATAGAATCCTTTAACAAGACTCTTTCAAACATAATGCAAAAGATGGTCGATAAAGATAAGAAATCATGGCCTGAAAAACTCTTTCATGCTTTATGGGCTTATTGAACCACCACCTGAACTGCAAGACGGTCAACTCCATATTCATTGGTATATGGAATGGAAGTAGTCTTTCCCATTTAAGTTCAATTACCTTCGCTCAGAGTAGCCATTTTTGATCAGTTATCTACATATGAACAATCTAAAAAGCGATTGGATGAATTGGAATGATTAGATTAGAAAATATTGTGCACCCTGCATCACTTGGAAGTCTATCAGAATCGAATAGCACAAGATTTCAACAAAAAATTTTGTCTTCGTTCATTCATTTAGGGAGAATTGGTATTGGTTCTCCAAACTCCAATGATACTAGGAAAGAAACCTCCCAAGCTTGAGCCAAAGTGGGAAGGACCTTACTCAATACATAAGGTATACTCTAATGGAGCTTATTCTTTGATCTCAATGGATGGAGAACTCATCACTACTCCAACCAATTCAAGGTTCTTGAAGAAGTATTTTGTGTAATACAAATACATTGACATCCTAGCTACATGACGCTAAAATATATAACATCCTATTGTCCAACATGACGTTAAAATGTGTTGTGCTTGCTGCAAGACTTTAAACTGCATAGTCCCTTATGTCCAGCAAGACATTAAACTGCACCATCAACGGTCCATGCATATGATCTTAAACTATTCGCACCTTTGTCCCTGCTACATGGCACTAAACTGTGCAGCACCATTGTCCTTACTGCATGACGTTAAACTGCATAGTCCCCCATAGTCTAACGTGACATTAAACTATGACGTCCTCTCTATATGACGCTAAACTATACAACACTCTATTTCATCCTCACCGCATGACGTTAAACTGCACGAAATCATATTTTTACATCTGTTCATCTTAGTCCTCACTACAAGACTTTAAACTACACAGTTCCCCTTTCGTCCAACATGATGTTAAACTGTGTCCCCATAATTCATTCTAAATTTAACTACGCGGACTTTTATCCTTGCCTTCTAGGCTGGGTACGTAGGCAACCTCCTAAGGTTCAAGCCCAAAACCAATCTCTTCACATTGATTCACATCCATCTCATATGATGTTGATTTGTGAAGAGACCCAAAACCAATCTCTTCACATTGGTGTATTTTCATCCCACACGACGTTAAACTGTCAAAAGGTCCCTTTTCGTCCTACATGACGTTAAACTGTGCATTGTCCTTGCTAAATGACACTAAACTGCACAACATCCTTGTCCTACATAAAGTTAAACTATAAAAGTCCCTAATTCGTCTTACATGATGTTAAACTGTACATCATTAGGTTTGTTGTTACCTCTTGTTTCTCACACTGAGTATGACTCACGTGAGCTTAGAGTAAGCCTCAAACTTAACATTATCTCTAGGCTGGGTACGTAGGAAACCTCCCAAGGTTCAAGCCCAAAACCAATATCTTCAAGTCAATTTACTTTCGTCCCACATGAAGTTAAACTGTATACGTCCCATTATCCCTGCTACATGACACTAAACTGTACAACACCATTGTCCTTGATATATGACGTTAAACTATACTTCATTACCCCCCTCCTAAGAGGGAATCATCATTGACATTGATATCCAATCATGTCATATTTCAAATACTACGTGTATGCATGGTAGTTCCCAAACCTTTTATCTTAGGTCAAACCATCATTGCACTAAAGTCCTCTTTCACCATTCACATGTACGCACCAAATCCGTACAGAGAGTATTTCTAGAACTATATGGGATTGATTCCTATCCTTATGGGATACGTAGGAATGTTCGATCATCCCTCGAATCCAGCCCCAAGTCTTTAGGCCTAACCCCAAATTCCACTTCCAGTCCCTTGGCTAAAAAATCCCCTTGCAAGCACATAAATGTGGTATGAAAACTCTGGTCTTCATCAGGTTTATAACAAACACACAAATGTGTATCCCTTATTATGGTCCGAGTTCTACGACCCTAAACTAATATCTTCTACTCTCTTGTCCCACATGACATTAAACTGTATTTCAAGAACTACATATGGCATGATTCTCATCCTAATGAGATATGTAGTGAAGTCCAGCATCTCAATACAGGACCCAGCCATAACATGATTATGGTCAGCATTGATTTATGTATCTCTTTGGAAAATACTCATTTTCATGTGTCACAGTCCTAACCTTAAATACTTCCAGATCTCCACAACCCTTTTCTTGACTTCTGGTCACAAAATGTCAGATACCTGAGAATTCTTTTTTCTGACCATGCAACACATGCCCTTAGGCGGCCTTACATAAACAAGTCTACATAACGGACCTGTCAGCCAAAAGATGTTATCATTTGACTATGCAGCCAATGCCCTTAAAAGGCCCTGCATAATTCAACCCCCCTAATGGGTTTGTCAAATAATGGTAACTTCATTCTTGGAGGAAAACCTCTTTTTTCCTTATTGGTCTTAACAATGATATGTAGGGATTCGAAAAAAATAGACATCCTTAACATATTTGTCCCATACTCTTTTTCATGATCTGAAAGTATTCAAGTCTATGGTTTATATTTCCCTTCCCTACATTTGGGTCAGACCTTCGTAGGAGTGATATTCATCCAATTCTTAGACAATCTTAATTGGAAATATCCTTACCATATTCAAGTACCTCTCTCCATACAGCAAACTCTATGCTTTGGAAAATTTGAATATCCATAAACTTTCACTGGCTTTTTAGCAGTAGAAAAGTAAAATTTCTGAGAGTTCTTTTCCTGACTATGTAGCACGTGCCCTTAGGCGGACTTGCATAAACAAGTCTAAATAACGGACCTGTCAGCAAAAAGATTCTATTATTTGACTATGCATCCAATGACCTTAAAAGGCTCTGCATAATTCGAGCCCCCTAACGGGTTTGTTAAATAGTGGTAACTTCATTCTTGGGAAATACTTCTTCTAATGAATCTTAGTCCTTTTTCATATCATTCCTCAGATTCAAAATTTCTTTAGTCATAGTTTACATATTTTCCCTCATACTTGAGTATGGTAACGTGTTTTCAGATAAATTTTCAAATAATTGAGTCAATTTTAATCCATTCGGTCAAAGATATTTCGACCTTAAACATTAGCCTTTTTTATGTCCGATGTGCATGCCTTTAAACTGCCCACAAAAGATAAGGGAACTCTTAACAAAAGTCAAGTCCCAACTCACTAAACATACATTTCATATGATTTAGGTAATATTGAGCAATTAAAAGATTCAAAGTTTGTAGGGTTATTTTTATAATCCTAGTAAAAATCAAACTATGCTTACTAGGCCCATTTGGATTAGGTAAAAATTTAAAGCAGTTAAAAAAAGAATGCAAAAATGATTGAAGATGAAAGTGTTTTTAATTAATGCACAAGAGATAGAAGAACATCCAAAGACTAGAGTCTCTTCTCTTTTTTAGGAATTACAAAAGGTTGTCAACATAAATCTTCATTCAATTTACGGCATCCCGAGCTTCATCAACAACCACTTGAAGCTCATGAACTCGACCAGTTTCACTCTCTTTAGCCTGATGAAGTGCTTTATTGGAATCTGCAATGGCCTTCATACCATTAATTTGAACTCCTTCCAGTGAATTACTAAGCTGGTCAAGTTCCCCAGTAACAACATTCAATTGTTGTTGAAGATGAACCTGCTAGAAAATTTTCTCCTTGATCTTATGCTTCAGATCCTTCAGCTTTGTAGCATGATCAGCCTCAGCTCGGGACACCGCATCCTCAAATTCACCAATGTCGATCATCAGCCTCAATCTGATCTGATCTTGAAGACTTATTTTCTCCTGCTCCCTCCTAAAGATGAATTGTTTCACCGTGGTATAAATCTCTTTATATCCAAAACCACCAAGTCCTAACATGATAAACATGGATGACAGTCATGGAATCTTTGAAGACAGCTCTTCGAGAGGCACTTCAGATATGATTTTCCATATGTTCTGCCATGCCTTGCGTCATATAGATTGGAGCGCCTTTTGTATCACCGGGTCTGACTCAGCATCACTGTCATAGGGGGGAATATAATCTGGGATTAATGCACTTCGGGAAGTGCCCTGTTATGCTCGTTCCCCCCTGACCCATGTTTGTTCACTTTCAATTCTTGTTGGGACGGAGGCTTAGGCTTCACCTCCAGATCTAGCCACTGAAATTGATGGCCTTTCATAATCAATTGAAAACTTTGGTTAGTTTCAAAGGATAACAAAAGTTAATTTGATGTCTTGTAAATTAAGTACAGTTTCAAATATTGTTATCCTTTACCCAACGGTAAATCAACAACATGAGAAGGTTCCTCCCCATCTTTTATAGCTTCAACAGGATCTTCAGGATGAGTTTCAGGAAGCTCTATAGGGTTCATCTCCACTTGAGCCAGTGTCTCTCCAATAATGGGGTTGTCCACACCCCCTTCAGGCATTGGAAATTTAGTAATTTTCCCAGATGGAACTGTACATTTCAACTGATCATGATTAGACATGTAATAAGAAGTTTTTTTAATAGGAATAAGGATAACACTCACGTCCATAATCTTCTAAATTACATGGTAATTTAATTTGATCTAAAAAAATCTTCAAAAGATGCGCCAAGTTTCGTCATTTCATCTAATGATATCTCAGATTCTAGGTTAGTCTCACCAGTGGGAGCATTTGATATGTCTTCTTGGCGACCTTCATCCTGTGGTCTCTGACCCTGGACAACATCTTCAGATAAAATAGCGGCATCAGTTGCAATGGTTGCCAAAAGCTCTAGTGTAGGGGTTGAACCTAAAGTATCACATAATGGAAATTAGTTGATGTTTCATTCAAAATTTTATAAAGCATTGTTAATTTACCATAAGTAGGCTCTTTTCTTCTTTCAACAGCAGTAAGAGGGATATTGGGAACAGATGTTGGCTCTTCTCCAGGAGCATCCAAGTCAGCCTGAACTTGTGATTGTTCACCAGTACCCTCCGTGGTCCTCAAAGGAGGGCCAGTCCTCTCCCTCAGAGGGGAAATTGAAGAAGACCTTGAAATTCCAAGAAGTGTGAGTAATCTTTTCATGGGTTAAGACTCATGAATATCCTAAGGACTTACCACTACTGATGAAGCATTTAGTTGTGGACTTTTTTGTTCGATGCCTTTGTCTCTTTGGTTTTTTGGGAGTGTCGACAGCCTCCCCTACAGGTACATGAATTGGAGAATGGAAAGCCATGTAAAAATCCTCATCCATGTCCTGATGGCCTGGATATACCTCTCCTGACTCACGAGGAGATTCATTAGCCCCGATGGAAGTACCACTAGGGCTATACTGTGGTGAAGAAACCTCAACGGTTCCTTTCCTTGCAAGCTGTAGGATGAAGGAAGTAATTTCCTTAAGTAACAAAACTTTTATTGGAATCAAGTTGTAAAGAAAATAAGGAAAGAGACTTACATCTTCAGGAGCCACATAATCGTGCCACTCCTCATCTCCATAACCACCAATCCCCTCAGTGGCGCCACGATCTATCATTTCCTTCACCCGCTTGGTGGTAGGAATGGAATCATCGGTGGAATATATGAGAATTTCCATCTCTCTGATGTAAGACCACACTTCATCGGGGTTATCCTTGTAACATATATCTATATAAGCTCAAAGAGTCCCTATTACAGGGATGTGTAGCCTCTCGCACAAATCCAGCCAGGCAGTTTCGGCATCGCAGTATAAATTCTTCCATGTCCGGACAACCTCTGGTCATAGATATTCAGTATGTGTACCAGAAGGCTATGAGGAAAGTCCTACAATTTTGGACTTCAGCTTATTCCCAGCTCCTGCAACTACAGATAATGGATAATAAAATAAGACTTGTTTCTCTATAATGTAATGGTGATTAAAGTTCCTTAATGAAGTAACTCACTAGGAGTTGATGGAGTGGGTCATGTGATTCTGACAGGAGGATTATATCTGGAACGAGGCCGCTTTTCCACTTGTTGTGCCTCATCATCCCCATCTTGGGAATCCGATGAGTCAGTCCTAGATGCGGAATCCGGCGAATCAGCTTCGAGTGGTGTAGAAGAATCACCTTCTAGATGAAGGGGTTCTTTCTCTATGGTTATTTTTATTTTCCCCACCTGATAAACTGGGTGATTCAATACCCCTCCAGGGTATGATTCTATCCAGTTCTTGGCATACCATGTAGTCAAGTTATTTGCCACTGTTGCAACTGGTAGATAAAACACTGCCCCGGTCTTCTCCCTAAATGTCAGCAACCATAATTGTCGGGCAACCATTAGATGTTTCTCTGACCTAAAATGCATAGGGGGAGATACAACAGTCTGCTACAAACATCTGAATTGATGTGAAAATCTGTATGGAGCATAGGCCTCACATATAATCTCTTCGTCAATCCTGGTGGCCAGTACACCATCTCTGCAGGACAACATGTATGCCCTTAATTCCAGACTGGCTGTTTCATCATCAATAAACTGCCCGGTTGGAATATTTCCATAAGGAAATAAATTGAATTCCTTATGCATTCTCAGCATCACCTTCATGTCATAGGAATTGAGAGCTAGCGGAGCAATTCCAGAGAATTCCTGCACTAATGGCCTGAAAGAACCTCTAGGAACCTGTACTCCGTTCTGTACATTATACGTCCTGAAGTGAGTGGAGATCCATCCCCAAAAAACTTGGAATGGTCCCATTATTCTCAAAGGAGTCTTACCCATGAAAACATGGAGTAAGCTTCTGTGAATCTTTTCTAAAATGGGGGTATCCAGCCCAACCATTTTTCCCTCAGCCAACTTGGCTGTAACAACGAAGGTACCTAGCCTGACGCCTCCCTTCGAGTCCTTGACTGGAAAAAGATAAACACTGAGCCACAAGGCCAAGAAGCCCGCCAGATGAGTCCTCTTTGGGATTCTCTGATTCAATTCGTATCCCCACTTCTTAAATTATCCTGCTTCTAGAGTTGGTAAGAATGTGCCTGGAGCACCCCTCTTCTCTGTTTTGGGGCAGGTCGTAGGACGAGTGGGCCCCTTCTCCTTGGGCCTCTTCCCCTTCGATCCATTCTCCTTTGATCCCTTTTCCTTTGGCTCCTTCTCCTGCTTTTTGGTAAGAAACATATTCATCCACTCCTCTGGATGAATATCCTTTCTAGAATGAGTTAAGGAGGTATCTGAACTCTTGATCTTGTGGAATATTTTCAATAATTCCTGAGCTAAAGCCGGAGTCTTCTCCGAATCATTCCAAGTCACCTTGGGGGGATGAATTCATTATTCATATCACCCAAAATTGGAGCCCCTTAGATCTTGTGGACATCCCACAGATTTATGCCTACTTCTCCATGATTCAGATGGAAAGAATTGGTTTCAGGACTCCAATGGATAAGTATATCCGGTAAAAAGTCATCATTTCTGTAGACATATGTTTTCCCATCCCAGATGACTTCATATATTGTAGCTACTTTTAAATCCTTGAAAAAATCTACGCAGGTTTGTCGCACCCAGTATGCCCACATCCAAGTTGGCTTTACACCTCCTCCAAGATGAAAGTCCCAACTCTTCTTCCAGCCTTTGGATTGATCCATTTGAGAGTTTCAGATGATTGAGGGATAACAATGTGGTTGCAGCTCAGGCTTGTGAGATTTCAGATTTGAGGTACATGGGCTATGATGCATTATGTAGGCTTTCTCCACTGTTCCAGAATTTACAAATGATCCTCCACTTGATATGTTTTCTGAAGAAAAATTGGTGTAATTCTGAAACCAAGACTTTGAGAGATAATTATTTGCCTCTGGAATGGTAACTTCTCGCAGATGACCATATCCATACAAAAGTAGATAAATGCTTTGTGGGAAATCAATATGATACTTCTTCAGGTACTTAGCCAAATCTGGGAGAGTGCTGTCGCAAACTGCATAGTAATCATGGCCAATGATGCTCATCATATCATCAATTCGCTTGCTATCCAGCTCATCATCCAATCCAATTCTTCTAGGATCCATTTATTCTACACAAAGGTTGAATAATTATCTCTTAAGTAAGTTGATTCTTCATAATTTTTTTGAAGAAAAGTGAAAAACTGGCTAAGGCATTAAGGCGCGCAAGTCTGAAATTGGCGCGCAAGTATCAGTGTGTCGTGCACGTTTTTGCGCACAGGTATCACTGCACAAGTCCAAATACCTCTACAGCAGCACGACAATAAAGAAATAGTGGAAAAAAGAGCAACCTGCATGGAGAAGGAAACTTTCATGGCGAGAGCTTGAATGTTTGAAATTCGGATGCTTTGCGCGAGAATGGATGCATATATATAGGCCAGGCCGCAACCCTATGCGCCTAAAATGCCTACGTGGCTCCCACTTGCGCGCCGCAATCTGCGCGCTCAACACTGGAGCGCTGCATGTTCCTTGGTTTTCTTCTTTTCCTTAGAGTCACATCCTCATTTTTTTTGGATCCAACTCTGAGGGGGGACTTTTGTTGACGCTCCTTTCCGTCACAGAGTCTAAACGAATGAAAAAGGAAATACCTTGAACCCAAATTGATTCATCCTTTGAAGAAACATCAAAAACCGACCAAGTCATGAACAAAGATTCATTTGCACTTGGGTCGCACAAGTTACAGCATGGTCACGTAAGTATACGTGCGCGCCATCCAAATGGTCGCATAGGTGACTTGCACGCCCTCTTTGAATTTCGCCCAGGGTCTTCACCAGCCTATAAATACCCCCGGTGGGCCCCCTATTTCAGGGGAAAAAAATTCCAGAAACTCAGATTTGAGCTCCCGGCGCCCTAGTCTCTTCTCAAATCTTATGAACACTTCTAAGGTAATTTATTACCTATAACGGAAGATCTAAAGAGGGGGAGTAATTCCTAAATGTTTAAACTCATCAACACCTACGCGCCTAAGTGTCAAACCCTTAAGGGGAATGAAGACACTTGCGAGACGCCTTACCCATTCAAAAGAACTTTCGCACCACTCTTCTAGAATCCCCTAGAGATAATACTAAGGGCTTAAGACAAGTCTCGCCCAAGTATTACCTTAAGGGTTGACCGTCGTGCAAGTACCCATGTGTCGCGTAGGTATACCTGCACCACTAAAACTTGCATGCCCACGCAAGAATTGCGCGCCTCTCTCTTTTTGAGTGCACGTCCTACCTATTTCACCTCTCTTATACCTATCCAACTTTCCTATTCAAGATTTAGTCTTTAATACACTCTTCAAATCCATTTTTGGAATGTTTCCTTGGTTGACCTCCTTATATGAAAGGAATTCTGTGGAACATCTCTTAAAATATAGTGATTTACATATCTATATATCACTAAGGTGAGAGATTCCATTCATTCAACCTCATCCTTTAAAGATAAGAAGTTCTTTGACTTGGGCATCCTCCTTAGGAGTAAGCCCCAAGTTCCCAAGTTCCCTTAACCAGGGAATCCTCCTTAGGAGTAAGTCCCAATCATAAGTCAAAGTTCCCCCTTAATTCTGGGCATCCTTTTCAGGGATAAGCCCCAAATTAAGAGTATAAATCACCATAAAGCACATATACCTTTATGGACCCTATTCACTTGGACCTACTTCTCAAGAATAAGCCCCAAGTCCTTTATTCATGGGCCTCCTTCTCAGGAATAAGCCCCAGTTATCAGGTTTTTTTAATCTTGGGCATCTTCCTTTGGAGTAAGCCCCAAATTCCAAGTTCCTTAACCTGGGCCTCCTTCTTAGGAGTAATCCCCAGTTATAATTCCTCTTAACCTGGGCTTCCTTTTCAGGAGTAAGCCCCAGTTTTAATTTCTTTTGATTTGGACTTCCTTCTCAGGAATAAAACCCAAATCATAATACCTCTATAATTTGGGCATCCTTCTCAGGATTAAGTCCAAAATTAAGTATCCAAATATCCATAAAGCACATATATTTTTATGGAACTTGTTAATGGGTTTCTTCCCTGAAGTAAATCCTGATCTTAATCTATCTGGGTAGTCATACACACATAAGACCCACATTATTTCTCCTGATTGCATCTTTCATGGCACAATTGTCTGGTCATACCAATACCTCTTGTTTCTCACACCGATCATGACTCATGTGATCTTAGAGTGTAAAAGTAATTATGACATCTTTCTTTGAGACATCAATCATGCATAAACCTCACACTCCCTTATTCGAACTATGTGGGTTCTGATTCCTTTTCTAAAACAAAGAATACGTAGGTATCCCATCTGCGGGTATGATCCCAACTCTGAAATAATCTATGTCCTTCTGAATGAAAATAAACTTCAAGTGCCCCGCTGAGTGTCTTTAAAACCAGCATGGTTATCATAATGACCATGATACTTCTATACAATGTGTTGAAGGATACCATTGACTAAGAATCTCTAAACAAACACAGATGATTCTCTATCGATGAAGAACCTCAAATACATATAAAAGATTCTATAAATTTCATAAATTAAATAATTGATTGTCAAATCTAAAAGGTAGCTCATTTTCATACTTGGTAATATAATAAGGATTCAATAACATAACTTAAATCTATAAATAGAGTCCCAGAGTAGACAATAATTCCCCTCAAAAAGGTGTGATGAGTCCAACCTCCCATCCTCTCGACCAATGCAAATTCTTAAGCCTCATCAGTCCACAACTAATGAGCACCTACATTTGTAAAGTAGGTCCAAATGGATATAGAATCATTGTATGTTTCCGGTTCTATGAAAAAACCCGTTAGAAACCATTTGGAATGTTTAAACCTTAAAAATCGAGGTCATCCCCAATTCCAGAGGAAACAATTGTAAGTATGGTTGGTGGTCATCATCTGCATGTGGTTCATAGATGGATGGTGTGTTAGGATTCTTTTTCGGTCAATGGAATGTTGACTTAGCTGATAAGGATGCGTCTTGGAGGAAGACTTTATGGGAGGTTCAATGTTTGTGAATAAAAAATAAAGAGGGGGTTATCTCTAATTAAGATACATAGTATTGGTTGGAGGAGATTGAGATTTATTTTAGTCTAATATATAAAATTAATGATCACTACATCCCAGTGGTCATTAGTACATTAAGAGGCATTTCTCATTGAAGGTGGTTTCTATATCACAACAATCATGAGGAGTTGAAGGTGTCATGAAATTATTTCTGGATCTCATTTCATACAAATTTTCATTCATTGATTCTAAATGAACCTAGGTGAAAAGAGTTTATCTATATTTGGAAGGGGTTGATGAGTATTCATGATATCAAGGTCTAGTGAAAGAATCTTCTTTGATATTCTCCAATTTTTTCCAACATATAAAATCCAAATCATGAATTTTTTAGCATCATTGTGAATATATATTTAGTATCAAAGAACCCCATTTATGTTGAGTACATATCAAGAGGTTCTAGATAAGGCTGAAATAATTGAGAAGATGCATACATGATCTATTTTATCTTGATATGGGAGACACCAATGATTCCATAGAATTAGAACAAGATATATTTATTGTTATATGTTATTTTAGTCGAGCTTCTAACTAGCAATGATTTAGCCTGATCCCACTTAATTATTATCTAGGTATAATTGTTCCCATCCCTAAAAAAATTCATATATTCTAGTTTTTTTATTTATAATTATGTGGACATCATTATTTCCAGTTCCCAACCATTTTCAGGGGATAGAGTTGCATAATAATTATGTTTCTACTGTATTCTAAACAATAGTTGTGGCAAAGGACTTATCTGTAGTAGTTCATGAAGGATTTCATGTAATAGAGGGAAGATAGAGTAGGTTGAGGGTAGTATAATGATTTCCCTTTACTATAGGTATATAAGGATTATCATAGTTTTTATGTTGGTTCCTAGCAAGGTCTGCTTGGTAGAGGAGTAGGGAAACATTAGTTGTATATTATTTTGATTGTAACACCATGTAGTCTACGTATCATGTGATGTACTATAAGAATAAATTTTACAATAAATTATGAATTGTACAATTTTGTAGCATCAAAATCCTTAAACATTCTTCCCTTATATCAATCTCTGAGACTCATGAAATATTGACTTCCAGTTCCCCTGGTTTAGTCTATAATAAATAGGTGATAGTCTAGTTTTTTGGATGTGTGTAAAGGTTTTAATATGACGGTGTGGTGGAATTAGTTATTGAGGGATTTATTATATATTTGGATATAAACATACTATGTAATTCTAGGAATGTATTGGTTTTATAATATGTATACAATTATCGATTGATTCCAAAAGAGGATTTTATTATATGATACAAATTTTTAACATAAAGTGTTCATTGAAGAGTGGGGTCATAATATGGGTTGGAGGTCCCTAGAGCCCTTTCAATATTAATGGGGAAAGTTGATGTTGAGTTTTCTAGGAGTGAAGGTGGTGGTGGTTATGTGAGTTATAGTGGATTTATATGATTTATTCCCTAATAATGTTTTGATTTTACCTCTTGATGTGATATAGAGTTCAATATTATGTTAGGACATAGTGTTTCTATAATTTTCATAGATCTTTATTGGATTCCATCCTTTTATTTGGCATGGTTGAATATGTAAATTGATTATTTGAATATTAAGGGTTTCATCTATCCTTTTGTAACACTTTTTGTTCTTATAGTGTTATTTTATAAGATTGAAGATGATGGTATATGGTTATTCATATAATATTGGTGGTTTAACCAAGTGATGGTGAAGAACTGTTACCACTTCTAAGGATAGATAATATGTTCAATTAGTTTAAAGGATCCTATTGGATTTCAAAGCTTGATACGTGGTTTGGATATTTTTATATGAGTTTGAAGAAGGATTATATCACAAATACTATTTTAATGTTTAACTACAGGAAGATATTGTTAATGGGTTTTACTTTACTTTCCAAAAACTCCCTGTTTTTTTCAGGAAACTTATGAACTCCATGTTCCAATAGTTACAATTTCAATTCATGGAAGTTTTAATTGATGAAATTATTATATACTCAATGTTTGAATAGGATAATGTTGAGTATTTGAGGATTATATTTTAGGTACTTTGATAATATATACTCTATGTGAAGGTATCTAAGTACAATCTTAGGATGTGATATATTAATTTCATTAGACATGTTGTGTGTCGTTATGGAGGAGTTTTTTATCACATAATGACAATTATATTTTTTTCCTTAGTAGAATACACGAATTATATAATGATATGACGTTTCCTTTATCTTAGAGGATATTATCCTAGGATATTTTTTATTTTATATAATATTTCTTCTCATTTGATATCCTTGAACTGGATGGAGTAGAACATTATAGATATTTATTCGTATCAATCATTTTTCTATTACCTGATGGTGAATATATAGATTAAACACCACAAATCTAAAAAGTAAAAGAAAAAAATAAAGTGATTATGTAAATAGATATGTAATAAGTAATTATGCTCAGTTTTTAGTTCTTTAAGTTCTCAAGAGTCCCTAGATTTGTCTTGGTGAGGATATCGAATATATTCTTTGAAGGTTGTAGAAAAACATAGTGTCACAATGTTATCATTTATTTCTATAATAAAAAATCTAGATATTTATATTTTGAAACTATTTCTTCGTATAAGTTATCATCATGTATGTGATTTAGCAATTATACCTTTCAACATTCAACAATACAAGTTAACATGAAAAATATTCTGAAATTTATAACACATATCTTGTGTCATTAATGGATAATTAAGAATATTTTATTGGATATTTATACTGAACTCTAAAAATAATTAAATGCATTTGTGTAATTTTTAATTAATAAAACTGAACTAATCCCTATTTATAAAATCCCATAATATAGCCTTTGGTATCATTAAATTCAAATTAGGAAGAATAGTGATGGTAACATTTATGGTGATAGCTCATCAAGAGGTGACTCATGTATGGCAGTGAGTCATTTCTAGTGGAAAATCATATCATGAGCTGAATCATATATGTGGTGACTCAAGTATAATGGTTAATCATATTTGTTTGTGACTCAATTATATCCTTGATTCATGATGGTGGTGACTCATGTTCTCAGTGAGTTGTATCTGGAAGTGACTCATATCGGCGGTGTCTCAGGACTGGCAGTGACTCATTTATGGTGGTGAGTCATGCTGGAGGTGAATCATGCTAGAGACGACTCATGTTTGGAGGTGACTCATTTCTAGAGGAGATTCATACTGTTAGTGATTCTATATTTTGATGACTCATGTCTAGTTGTGACTGAAGTCTTGTGGTGACTCACACTGGCAGTGAGTCATATATGAACTATAAGGATCTCTTTCCAACACTTATCCAAATTTTAATTATATAATGATATACTATAATAAAACATAAAATTCATTAGAAGACAATGAAACCGGATAAGTAATAATTAAAACAAGGAGGTTTGAACAACCCCACTTTTTGATGATAAAAAATCACGACATTTAATAAAAAAATATTAAATTAAACTTAGACATAAATAGATGATTTTGAAGTAATAGTTTGGTTAAATTAAAACCACAAATACTTGAAATAGAATAAAAAAAGAATATATTATCAAAGGATGAAACTCATAAAAATATTTTTTTATCAAATAATTAAATCTAAATAGTTATGGTATCAAATACATATTTGGTATTAGGTAACATATCAAACAATTATGGTATCAAAGGAGAAGAAAAATACCAAACATAACATATCAAAGGATATGGTTGGTGCTAAAGGATATATTCCATAACTGTTCAACCCTTTTGGGATTATCAAAAAATTAAGATAAGAATGTTTAAATAAAAATATATGGAAAATATTAGAGAAATTTAATTATGGATAAAATTTATCATATTAAATCCAAAAATAAATACACAGGAAAATAAAAAAATCCCTATCAATGACTATGTCTAGTCCTAGTCACTCAGCCTGGGAGGTATGATTAGAAGGTATGTTTCCATTTCCAATACTAGGAGGCACTGAAATAGAGGCTGATGGGGATGAGGTAGTATGCGGAAGATTTAGGATCAAATTAGGTATGAGATGGATGACAACATCAAATGGAGACATATGAAAAGGTAGGAATTGATAAGGTAGAGGGTCAGAAGCAGGGGTAGACGTGAATAATTTTAGGTGAATCATATTTTAAGAAACTACTGACATAAAAAAAACATACAAGAATAGATTTATAAGGTTGAAAAAATTTCATAATAATGTTTTCTTGTCACTCCATAACAATGAAGAAATCTTTCTTATCTTCCATAAAGAGCTTGAACAAAAGTTTCATCACTTTAAACCAATATACCAGTTCCTTGAAAGCCCTATAAACATGTGGTATCCTTAATTTTTAAGCTAAAAACTTGAAATGATAATTCAAATTATGTTTGGTATACACCCTTTAATGATAGCATTTAATGGCCCTGGTGATGGGTTCCTTTCACTTTGGACATCATTTAAACAATCCCTTACTATTTTTTATTTTTTCTCACCAATTATTCTGATTTGGAATAAATCCTCCTAATGAGATATGTGAATATATCCCAAAATGGAATACAGATCCTTTTGGAGTATAGACTAGGTCAAGTCAGCATCATCTAAATCTGACAGGGGTGGAGAGATGGATGTGGAAGAAACAATAAGAACACTCTCCATCGTCTCCAACATATCAGCCTCACTAGTAGTGAAGGTGGTCCTCATATCATAAATCATAGATCTCATGGTTTATATATCATTGTAAAAAAATCGATTCTTAGTCTCAAATTCCTAAATATTAAAATTATTCTTGGGTTTAATGTGGCACACTACCAAATTAAACAAATTTCTAGCACCAGCTTCACAAATATGTGTGATATGTGGTTCCTGGGAACTCAATAATCAACTAGAATTTGAAATAATACTCTTATGAAATATTCTATGTCTAATATGGAAATTGAATATAATGGAATTATAGTAGTAACATAAGGTGGAGGTGTATAATATCTATTAATTATATGCAAAGCATAATATGTAGGCTATGATCTTGTATGGGAATCTAAAGTGAAGGCATGAAGCTAACCATATTGATCAATATTCTTCATAAGATATCCCTTAGAATATTTTACAAATATAACTTAGACAACAGGTAGAATATTCTTTGCTGGAATGTCGTGTCATCTCTACATCCTTATACTACACACAATCCTTCATAAGAAAGTCAATGTTGTTTGGATTAAGTAGAAGGCTCTCCCTTAGAATATACCTCATACTCATCTTAGGCTGAACCACCCTAAGAATCTATATTCTCTCCAATATATTCTTTAAAATACTCAACCTCTAAATTATCTAAACCATGTTTGAAAAAACATAATAACTTTTCCAACTCATCATTAGTAACCACTTCCACTCTACCTGGAGTTAAAATAATATGTTTATCTCTAATAGAACTTGGTGACTATTCCCCCTTAGTAGATACTATAATCTCACCTCTATGAGTGGTAGCATCACCAACTTTATGATTCAAAAAATATCTCCTTATAGAAATAGATCTATTTGAACCAGGTCTCTCCATAGTCTTAACTAATGTATAACTAGTAGGGGGTGGATGCTATGATTTTTCCCTAACAACATCGTCAAAAACATCATGCTCCAGTCGATCACTACCACCATCCTCATCATCATCTCCATTATCAACATTACCATTATAACCATTATCATAATATGAAACATCCACACCATACATAGAGTATATAGAAGAAAAAATCTTAATATTCTTATCTCTATATACCTCAGTCTCCTCATCATAATCATCTCCCTCACATAGGTAATTTCTAGTAGAGAGATAAACAAGAGAACTTACAACTCCAAAAGATATGGAAATTATCTCTAGAGTACCTGTGTCACTTCAATCCTCCAAATAGGTTAAAACTTCCTCTTAATCAACAACCAAATTAAGTTTTTCCTTATTATAATATCTCATAAGCTCATCTAGATCCAAGGCATGATCCAAAAAGTGCTTAGGTCTAGTAGGATGGTCTATATGATTAAAATCATAAAATATTTTATCAATATATTTAAACCATATTTTCTTCCATGGATTCAAATTTTCTTTCAGCCCTTTGTAGATAACCTTAGTAAAGTAGAAACCACCACACTTAATTTTATATTACTCCTCCTCATCAATCAAGAACTTAGTTTCTAACATGGCCGAAATCAACATAGGATAAATGATATAATTAGATATGGAAGATGTCTTACACATTTCAATTATATGAACCATGATATATCTATAGAGATTAATTTTATCTCCTCATTTCATATGGAATAGAAGGTACACATCTATATAGTGCATAGTACTGAAGTCCCCTTTTCTGGGGCACAAAAAATACAGAATAAACATTAAACAAATTTTTCATTCTCCATATAACTTAGTATCAATAAGCCTTCTTAGAATATTATATAACCAGTCATATTAAGCATTGAAACCTCATAATCAATGGATTCACTATTATTGGGTATTTTACCTTGATAATATTAAAAATAATTTACATGAAGAACATTTAGACCAATTTTACATTATTTTTATGGAAGGGAAAACTACTTACCATATATCATGCTCTAAATAAGATCTTTCTTCTTGAAAAAACCAAACTCTATATACTAATAAAAATGATAAAAAAACCTAGGATAGAAAAATCTATCATTTCTAGAGAACCATTCTACCCATACTTGGTCCTAGATCACCCTTATCACCAATAACTTACATGATAATAACGATTAATCATCCACTTCTTTTTCAGCAACAACAACGTGATTCACAAGTTTTGTGTACCTTGTATTGACAACATCTCAGCTCATTTATCCAACAGACTTCTTTTCTAGCCTCTATCCATCGAAAGGGGACTCAAAAGGATATTAGAATCTAACAATTATAGTGATATCAATGTTTAAGAAAATGTGTGATAAGGCTAAAGGTATAGAGACATGGAGAAGTTAAAATGGTTCTAAGGGAGAATTCATGAGTTACTGTGACTCAATTTTTAATTTTAAGGCCAGATTATCATTTAGGTACTCCAAATAGAAAAAAATAACAAAATATAAACGGATAAATTTAATAAAAATTTATTACATAAAAATATAGATGTTAACAAAATTTGAAACAAAGATCAATAGAAGAAAAAAATAGGTAGCATTCCAATACTGCCATATACCAATGGTGACTTGTCCAACCATGAATTTCTAATGGTGAATTTCTAGTGGTGACTCGATCAATGGTGAATTGATAATAATGACTCACCAATGTTGAATTTCCAATAGTTACATATCAATGGTGACTTTTCTAATGGTGGCTTCGAAACAATTACTTTCTAATGATTAATTACTAGGCTTTGTAAACCTCCCTTGTAATGCTGACTGTCTTTTCCTTTTTTAATAAAATTAGGTAGGAGTGAGCTTGAATTTCTTCTGGGCCATTTGAGTAAATTTTCCAATGGTGTATTCTCTAAATGTGTATTTTCCAATGATGACATGTAAAAATTTATTTTTCAACATTTTTTTTAATGGTTACTTTTGAACCATGAATCTCCAACAGGGACTTGAAAATGGTGATTTTCCAATGGTCAAATGACCAGCGAGGGCTTGCTAATGAAGAATTTACAATGGTTACTTTTACAAGGTTGGCATGTCAAATGGTATCTTTTCTAATGGTGGATTTTACAAGAGTTACTTTTATAATGGTGGATACTCTTAGATTAATGACTAATTGAAATTTATCATACCTAATTCATGTTTTATGTAGTTTAATTTCTTATAATTCAATGGTTTTGTAAAAATATAAGCAAAGTGATGTTTAGTTCTTATGAATTATATAGTTATATCACCTTTTTGAAAATGATCCCTAAAAATTTGACATCTTACATCAATATGATTTGTTCTAGAATGATAAAAATAATTTTTATAATTTTTTATTTCACTTTTATGGTCAAAATATATAGGGACTTGTGTGAATTGATATATATAGTCTAGTAATGTATGATTAATCCATAAAATTTGTGGAAAAAACTCCCTATAGAAATGTATTTATCTTCAAAATTAGATATTGCCACAATATTTTTCTTCTACCCACACCAAGATTTTAGATAACTTTCTAATGGATGTCAATTTCCAGTGGTTTCTTTTTTATCTAACTGATAACCACCAAAATCCACCTCTGAATAACTATATATGTCAAATTATTATCCTCTAGGATATAAAAATCTTAAATTGGTTGTATATTTAAGGTATTTAAAACACTTTTAACAATAATTAAATGAGATTATTTAGGGTTTTCATGAAAATGAGTACACATATACACAATAAAAATAATATCAGGTTGAGTATAAAGTAAGTATAACAAGTTTAAAATCATAAAATTGTAACTTGTTTGATACACTAGATTCCTAGCTTCATCAAGATCCATCTTACATATAGTACTCATGGGAGTATCACTAATTTTAGTACTATCCAAACTAGAAAATTTTATAATATCATTAGTGTAAATACTTTGATTTAAATTAATTCCAAATTTACATTGAAAAATTTGAAAAAATAAGAAATAATTTATGTTCACCCAATAAACTCATTTAAAATTCATTCTCCATAATCTTTAAAAAATCAGTTCAAAATTAATTTTAAAATATCGAAAAATTATATCATTAACATAGATATGATCAAATAAAACACCATTAGAAATTCTTTTTGTAAAAAGAGTAGGATGGACTATTAATTTTCCAAAACAATTATAAATTATAAAAGAAATCAACATTTCATTCTGAGAAATAGTATATTTTTTTAAACAATATAAATGTTTTGTTAATTTTAAATCATAATCTTGAAAATGCGGATTTTTAAATCCAATTGGTTTTTCAAAAAATCTCCTCAACTATATACCCATTTGAGAATGCACTTTTGTCATTCATTTCATGTTTTTTGAATTCTAAATGTGATGTAAAGAAAATTAGTATTCTAATGGATTCATGTCTATCCATTGGTGAAAAGGTTTCACCATAGAAAATTATCTTTTCTTGATTATATCCTTGTGAAACGAATATACATTTATTTATTACTATAGTTCCAAAATCACCAAACTTGTTTCTAAAAACTCATTTAGCTCTAACATTATGAGTTTACATAGGTCTATATTCAAGTTCCCAACATTTACTCCATTCAAATTTATTAAGATCCTTTTATATTTCCATCATCATGATTTCATCATTAATTTCATCACTGATGTTATTAGGTTCATGATGTGACAAGAATGATTGATGTTCAACCAATTTTCTAATAGAATATCTAGTTTTCATGAAAATATCTAGGAATCCAAATACAACATCTAAAGGATGGTATCTACAATTCCTAACAGCTTAAGGAAATGAATTTTTGTAAATATCAGTATCATCTATAGGTTCAGGTCCAGGTTGTTCCTTAAAACATGATGATTTTTCTTCTTGTAATAAACTTTTTTTCCAAAGGTTTGACATTGATATTAATAATTAAAATATCATATTCAAGGTTTTATAAAAATGTCTTAAGTTCATGTTTATCTGTCTCATCATATTTTATACGAATAGAATATTCCAAAATCATGGTTATTTTATTAAACACCCTATACTATTTAATAGAGGTTGAATAAACAAGGAAAATTACTTCATTACTATTGGAATCATCATTTTCAAGATTTATCATAGTATTAATAATAAATACTTTGTATAAAAAATATTATAAATTAGTTAACCATTGTGTTTATAACATTCTACAATTCATAAGGGATTTTCATTAAGAAGGGTTAATTAGAAATTAAATGATTATAATATTCATTGTTAATATATATAATTATCATGTGCTTAATTATTCATAAATAAAATTTTAGTTCATTTTAAACTTTTAACATAATTTCACATTATGATTGTGAGTCCTTTTTAAAATGGACTATTACATGGTAAATTTTTGAACACCATATAAAATACCCAATGATATTGATTTTATTTTCATATTTAATTTTCAGTTTGTTCATTACATTGGTAACAATTCATACTTTTTGAGTACTTGAATATTTACATTGGAAGACCACCAATGTGGGCCTATAACTAACAAAATTCTGGGCGAAGTGAACTGGAAAACAACCCAATAGTACTACTGTTGCGGCCAAAATCCTAGCCCAATTAATCTAAAAATTGATCTAAGGATATATTAAATCTAGGGGAACATTTCATAAAAAAGTTACATGAGATAATTCTGATTTTTAATTGATTTATAGGTGGCCCATGTTGAAGATGAAATTCTAGGCCAGATTCTGCAGCCCAGAAAAACAACCCACCATTTTGATCTATCTCGTAAACAAAATTCTATTTGGGAGGAAATTTTACAAGAGTTTAGGAGCCAATTATGGATTCATTTAATTATTTTATGGAAAACTCTAATTATTACATGTATAAGGTAATTTTGACGCCTCTTTTTGGTGGGTGCATATTGGCTTCCACTTCAGGTCAGGGGTGGAAAAGATCAAATTCAGCAAACATTCCACCACCCTAATCATACCATACACAAGTGGTATGGAATTAACTATTAGAGGATCAATACAAGGCTTAAAAAATAACTGTTTATGGTAGTGGATGTTTATTAGTTGATCATATTTTATGGTTTCTTTCATTGTAGTGTTATGCTGCCACTTTGTGTTTGTAATCGCATTTATTTCTCATTTAAGTTATTCAATTCGCCTTAGTTTATTAATAAAAGTAATTCATTTCCTATCATTTTGTTCTTCTCTATTTCACGTTGATACCTTTTCCTCATGGTGTGAATTTATTCACACCATTCATTGTGAAATTTATCACACAGCGGTGGAGTGATCATTAATTGTTTTTACATCTTTAATTCCAACCTCATAAGTCTACTTCCCACTTCCACTAAGAACATGTCCTCAATGGAGGGTTAACAAATTTATCAGTTGATACAAAGGAGTATCAAGGTGATGGATTAGATTTATTTCCCACTCTCTAAATATTTATTTATTTCTTTTACTTGATTTTCTTTTATTCAAATATTTTCTCTCTTCCTCTTCCTTTTTGAATTTTATCTCCCCATTTTATGTGCTAATAAGATCCTTTACCTTGGAGTGCTCATGAAAATGATCCTAAAAGTGTAAAAGTGATAAAAATGACTTAGTAAAGGTTCTTAACTAGTATGTGATGAGGTTATTTTGAATTCATTGAATGAATATTTCCCTAGTTAATGAAATTGAAATTGTTAAAAGGAATTCATCCAATCCACCCCAAGGGATAACCTAGGATCAACTCATTATCTTAATTTTAATACACTTAGATCTATTATCGATCTTTTAAACTCATCTAAAATAAACCCAAATTTTTCAACTTCATAGACAAAAAAAATTTATAGAATGTACGTGTAGGTAGGTTTTTTCTTAGGTCTCTGAGGATTCGACAACCAAAGCTACACTACAAGCGACTATTTAACCCAAAAAACTTGGTTAAATTTGTGTGAGACCAAATTTTGGGGACATTTCTGGGGACCCATATAATTCATCTCAAAACTCATTCTATTATCCCCCATTTCACTTTTATCACCTCAAATTCTCTTATATTTTCCCTTTCTCACTTTTTTTTATTTTGGTGCATGTCCGCCTACACCCCTGAAAACTCAAACGGATTAGTTAGGGTGGAAGGTCCCAAGGTTGGGGAGTCAAGTACACCAAGGGAAATATTTGTATTAGATCCTAATCTTCCTAATAATCTAGAGTAAAATATTGATCCCATTTTAATGGAAAGTCTTCAAAGAAACCCACTCATCATCATAGGTGGGAACTGAAATGGAAATCCAAATGAGGCAGCCCCGAACTTAGGGAATACAGTCAATCAAACCATGAATGACTACCTCACACATGACCGGAACCATGTAACCTATTACATAAGTCATGATTTCATAGGATAATACCACTATTTCTTCAAACATCATGTACTAAACCACCTTCCATCCTTCCATGGGATGGAGTCAGAAATTCAATACCTTCATGTGAAAGAGATCAACAACAATGTTAAAACCATGTTCCCACCACATCAACATGAGTTAGCTAAGATAAGACTCTTTCCATTATCAATTAAGGATCGATCAAATAATTGTTTGAAGAATACGATACCTACATCAATCCACTCATGGGACCAATTGTAAAGAGAATTCTATAGAAAATTATTTCTCCATAACAAAACAATTTCACTTAAAAAGAGCATCCAAATTTTTTTTGAAAAAGAGGAGGAGTCATTTTAGGAAACATGGGAAAGGATTAAAGACACACTCAACATGGTACCTCACCATAGATTTTAAATCCCAGAACTATTTTTAATTTTCTATGAAGGGTTGGGTCCTAGAAAAAAAAACAATTCATTGACATGATGTGTAATGGAACCTTCAAAAGCAAAGCCCCAAATGATGTTTACGAGTATCTAGAATGACTGGATGAAAAAAACATGGGGAAAATCAAATTAAAATGATAATCCACCCAAATATGGTTGAATTCACACACATAGGGAGAAATAAATCCTTAGGGTGTAACTTACTGCACTCACTAGGAAGTTCGAGGAGATAAATCTTAAGAAGGTCCATGAAATTCAAACGGTTGACCCTATTTGCAAAATTTGTGACAAACATGACCACAACATTAACAAATGCACAACCATCCCATCCATTAATAATGTTATTTTATGGGGACCACCAGTGGAGGTCAGTTCTCTGAGCATTCAAAAGCCACATTACCACAACACATTCAATCCAAGGTACAAGACCATCCAAAATTCCGTTGGAAAGATACCCAATAACCCAACCAACAACCTAGTCATCCACAAGTACAAAACACCTACCCTCCACAAAATTTTCAAAACCATTACCAGTTCCAAACACAACAAGTCCAATACCAACACCCTCCTATAAAATTCCAATAACCCATCCAACAACCCATGAAACAACCAATCCAACAACTAAAGTATCCTCTTGGGATAAACCAACCAACAAAAGCCACTACCCAGTCTGTCCCTCTTCCAATACTTGAGTAGTTTTGTAAACAAAAGGAGAAAGTGATAACCAATATGATCTCAAATTTAATGTCCTACCATCATCAATATAGTATGAATTATTAGGGAAAAATATATCCTTTCCTGTTTTCATTTCATCATCTATTGATGCCAATCAAGAGATGGTGCTTCTAGATGTCCTAAGAAATAATAAGAAAGCAATTGAATGAACCCTTTTTGATATTCCTGGGATTAGACCACTCATTTAAACTCATAGGATTGTTCTGGAATATAAATCGAAACCATGCCGTCAACCTTAAAGGTGAATCAATCTAAATCTTAAGGATGTGGTAAGGAAAGAACTTATTATGTTTTTGAAAGTGGGTATCATCTAACCCATTGCTGAGAGTGAGCGGGTAATCCCAATTCAAGTTTCCCAACAGAAAGATGGAATCACTATGATCACCAATGAAGATGCTAACATTATCCCCACAAAGATTAGTACTGGAAAAATATTCTACATTGACTATAGGAAGATCAACTCTTGTACCAAGAAAGACCATTTCCCATTTCCCTTTATTGATCAAGTCCTCAAGCAAGTAGAGGGTCATCAATTCTAATACTTCATAGATGAATTATTAGGGTATAATAAAATTGAGGTCTCCTTATAGGATCAATGAAATACTACATTAACCTATCCATTCGACACCTTTTACTTCAATCGAATACCCTTCAGGTTATGAAATGCCACTGGAACCTTCCAGGGGTGCATGATGGAAATATTCTCGGACGTGGTAGGGTATTTTTTAGAGGTCTTTATGGATGAATTCTCTATGTTTGGGGATACATTAGAGGGATGTCTGAGGAATGTGGAGATAGTTTTTTCAAGATGTGAATAAAGGATTCTGGTCCTAAAATGGGAAAAATTCCATTTCATGGTTAAAGAGGGACTAGTCCTTAGCCATATAGTCTCAGGTGGATTGAAGTTGAAAAATACAAGGTTGACATCATTTGTCACCTTGCATCACCCAAAACTATTAAGTAAGTGAGTCCATTCTTAAAATATACTGGTTTCTATAGAATAATCATTAATAACTTTATCTCAATCGCTTGTCCCCCTTATGGTCTTCTAGTAAATAATGCTCTATTTTCATGGATAGAAAGTTATGAGGGTTTATTATCAACCCTAAAATCATATCTCACCTATCCTCCCATCAGGAAATACCCAAATTGGAACCTTCCTTTCGAACTCATGTGTGATGCTAGTGAATTTTCTTTATGAGCTGTGTTAGGACAACGTTATGATAAAACTCATTTAATTTATTATGCAAGAAAATTCAAAAAGGATACCCAAATGAACTACACGACCATTGAGAAGGAGTTAATTTCTATTGTGTTTTCATTATAAAATTTTAGCTCCTACCTCTTAGTATCCCCCATCACTATGTTCACTGACTATTCTTCACTAAAATACCTATTCCAGAAACAAGATGCTAAGGCTAGATTGATTAGGTGGGTCCTTCTCGTACATAAATTTGACATCATAATCAAGGGAAAAAAGGATGTAGAAAATGTTGTAGCTTACCATCTCTATATGATAGAATTTAATGACAAACTATCTCAACTTTATGTGTCTGATTCATTTCCTGATGAGCACCTCTATTCTGTGGGTGATTGCCCATGGTATACTGACATAGAAAACCATTTGGTTATGGGTGACATTCCCAAATTCCCCGGGACACAAGCTAAGAATAAATTAATTTATGATGTTAAAAACTATGTGTTTGAAGATCCCTACCTCTTCAAGTTCTATCCCGATCAAATCATTTGGAGATGTGTTCTTGAGTCTGAGCAAGAGTCCATTCTAAAACTTTGTCTTGGAGAGGCACGTGGATGCTACTTTTCCACAAAGAAAACTATTGAAAAGGCCCTCCAATGTTGTTTTTAGTGGACTAACCTTACTAAGGATTCCTTCCAATTCTAAAAACATTATCCCCAATGTCAACTATTATGATCCATTACCAAAAGTAATCATATGGATGTCACTCCCATTCTGGCCATTGAAATATTTGATTGTTGGGGAATTGATTTCATGGGACCCTTCCCAAATTCTAGGGGATACCGGTAAATAATTTTAGATGTTTATTATGACTTAAAATGTGTTGAGGCCATTCCCACCAAGTCCAACGACCATCATATTGTGATCCAATTTCTGAAAGAGCACATATTTTCTTGATTTGGAATTCCTAGGGCTATAATCAGTGATTGAGGAACCCATTTCTGCAACCTTCCATTCTCTTAACTAATGTATAAGTATAGGATTTCTCATAAGGTTTCCACTGCATACCATCCTCAAACCAATGGTCAAGCTGAGTTATAAAATAAGGAGATTAATAAAATTCTTGAAAAACCTGTCAATCCCTCTAGGAAAGACTGGTCTTAAAAACTCTTGGATTCCCTTTGGTAATATCGTACAACATTTAAAATCATCCTAGATATGTCACTATATAGGTTGGTTTAGTGAAAATAATTCCATTTACCTGTTGAAATTGATAATATGACCTGTTGAGAAATAAAAAAACTGAACTTTGATATTTCTTTGGTAGAAGAATAGATGAGATTAGATCTTAATGAACACGAGGAACTTAGGATGGAGGATTATGAAAATTCAAGGATAAATAATGATAAATTTTAAGCCTACCAATCTAGGAATATCAAATTCAAACACTTTTATCTAGGAACATTATTTCTCTTGTATATTTTGACACTTCATTTACACCTGAGAAAGTTGAGGTCCAGATGTTCAGGTCTATACATAGTGCATTAGGTGTACCCCCATGGGGATGTAGAAATTAAATATCCCACCAATGGTCTAACCTTTAAAGTTAATGGTCATAGAGTCAAACCATTCACTAAACCATTACAAAAACATGAATTTTATGAAGAATTGTGTAAACCAACCTTATATGAGGAAAATAATTAAACAATTAAGGGTCTAAGTTGAGCTAGCAATGTTGAACAAAAGCATAGCATGAGAGGCAACCTGTATGTAGATTTCATGTTTCCAATCATTGTAAATAATATTTATTTTTAAAATAGGATTAATGAATCATTTTGATATTTAAAAAAATTAGTAAATTAATAATGTTTGACTATGAGAGTACCTTATAATGTTGACATGTTCTTCTATTGTGAGTATGGATGGGTATGAAAGGGGATAACTGTATTCATATGTGTCACGTGGTGTGATCCCTGAGTAATAACTTACCCATAATTTTAACAAGAAGATAATGTATCATCAGTTTATTTTATTTTTATGTGTTTGTAGGTTAAAAGAAAAATACAAAAAAATAGTAATTAAAAAAATTTAAAAGGACACATTGTAGATCGTGGGGAAAACCCCATCACAACCGGAAAAGCCACTGGGACTCGAACCCAGGACCGAAGAGAGACATGGGCACACACTTTCCACTGACCTACGTTTTAGAGTGATTTATTATTCTATAAATTTTTTTATATAATTATATTTTTCATTATATATATATATTTCTCCGTTTTTTTCCTTTTTCTACTATGGAACTCTGCGATTGACATGGATATCAAAGGATTAAATTGAAGCATCACGAACGCCAATTTCAACCACTAGGTGAATTAATTCCTTGATTCTCATTTTCAATATACTCTTTGAACTCCTCTCATATACCCCCTTCTAGGTTTTATTTTCTTTAAAAATTGGGGATAGTGTTATTCAATGTTGGGGGTGTGAAAAGAAATAAAAAATACTTGTGAAATAAAAAATGTGTGTAAATAGAAGGAAACTTTACTTTAACTTTGAACATGATAATACAAATTGAAAACTTTGTAACTGAATATAAAATTATTTAGCATGCCCTGATTCAGATTTTAATCCATGTATAATTTCATGAGCATAGATTTTGGAATGTGTGGCTATCTAATGTGATATTTCATTATTTATATTTTCATCCAAAAAAATCACAACGCACATCCTTTAGAAAGCATGGTATTAGTTTGAGTTCATGGGGTACCCCAAATAAATAGAATAGGTTTGGTGATCATTTTATATTTAATATGAGTATTCTAAAAATCACAAAAAATCAAAAAAAAAATCAAAAAAGGAAACAATAAATTTTCACGTATAGTAATGAAATGACCTAATGCGTGGCTTTAGGCACTTGGGGATTGTGGATACATAGATTTCTGGCTCGAAGTTAGTAATTTTATCTCTATTTTTGGTAATTTGTCTTTGTTTTTGAATGATTTTACTCGAGATGATTCCTAAGTATGCGGGCTTCACTTGGTATCCTAAGGTCTTTGAGACTGAGAGTCATCGGAAAAGTCTCGCTACATGGGTTGACTCTATTGAGTGAAATTTCAATTACCAAGGAAAATTGATAAGAAAAAATATATATATAAATAAATAAATTTAACACATATCTTATTATTTAAATGTGATTACACTTAGCACTTACATCATTTCCCCTTTGAATAAAGATGAACCCCCATGTCTATTGTGATGCACAACAAATCATCGTGCTTAATTGACATTGGATTAAATATAGAGATGAACTTGAATAAAGAAATTTGACTGGTATTGGGATATGATTATGAAATTTTTTTTACTAAAATATTTTTATGTCTTTCATAATTTTTTGATATAAGGGTTTTTGATGATCATTTTGTATTAAAATGTTCTATGAAAAGGGAATTCAAATTTCATTTATTTTTCTCAGGATTTGAAAAACTCATGTTGGGGGTTTGATTAGCCACTGAATGAGTCTAATATTCATTTTTAATATATATATAATACTTAGGTTCTTCATTATCCATAAACAAAATTTTAGTGTATTTTACACTTTTAACATAATTTCAAATTTTGATTGTAATTCATTTTTAAAAAGAACTATTACATGATACATTTTTGAACACCATAAAAAATACCCAATGATCTTGATTTTATTTTCATATTTAATTTTCTAGTTTTTCATTAAATTTTAAGAAATTATCACTTTTGGAGTACTTGAATATTCACATTGGAGGACCACCAAAGTGAGCATTGAACTAACAACATTCTGGGCGAAGTGAATTGGAAAAAAACCCAACAAAACTTATGTAGTGGCCAAGATCTAAACCCAATAAATCTGAAAATTTAACTTTAGATAGATTAAATAAAGGGAAAATTTAATAAAATAAGGAAAAGAGATAATTTGGATGTTTTAATGGAGTTAGAGACGACCCAAGATGAAGATGAAATTATGTGCCAAATTTTGCGGCCTAGAAAAACATCCCACCATTTAGATCATATCTCACAAGAAAAAAAATTCTATTTGGGATGATATTTTATTGGCAGTTAGAATACATTCTAGAATCTATTTTATTTCTCTATGGACCACTCTAATTTTTCCATCTATAAGGTCACATCTACGCCTCTATTCGGTGGGTGAAACCAGGCTTCCACTTCAGGTCAAGGGTGGAAAATATCAAACTCTAAAAACTTTACACCACCCTAAGCCTGTCATACTCAAGTGGGATGATTTTAAATATTGGAGTCTCCACCGAAGTCTTCCAAAATTCAAATTTAAGGTAGTGTGGATGGAGTATTTGATCATTTTTGTTCTTGGTTTCCTTGTAGTTTTATGCCACCTCTTTGTGTATGTAATCACATTTCTTTATCATGTAAGTTGTTCAATTCACCTTAGTTTGTTAATAAATTTTCTTATTTTCCTATTATTCTATTCCTCACATATCTCGTTGATACCATTTATTAAAGGTGTAAATTTATTCACACCATACCTTGTGAAATTTGTCACACAACGGTGGAGTGATCATTATTTTGTTGTTTTTTACTTCTTCAATTCCACCATCGTAAGTCTACTTCCCACTTTCGTTGAGAACATGTCATAAATGGAGGGATAAATATTTTATGGGCTGATCTAAGAGAGTAGAAAGGGTGTTTATTGGATTTATTTCTAACTTTTTCAATTTTTATTGATTTATTTTACTAGAGTTTATTTTATGCAAGGATTATCTGTCTTCCTCTTCCTTATTAAATTTTATTGCCCCAATTTTATGTGCTAATAAGATCCTTTACGTTGAATTTCTCAAGAAAATGATCCTACAAGTGTATAGGTGGTTAGAATGTGTTTTTAAAGGTCTTTAACCAGTAAGTCATGAGGTTAGTTTGAATCCATTCAATGAATCCTACTCGAGTTAATAAAATTGAAATTGTAAAAAAAATGTAAGTCATCCATTCCGCCCCCAAGTGATAACCTAGGATCAACTCATTCTCTTAATTTGAATTTACATAGATCTATTATTTATCCTTTAAACCCATCTAAAATAAAACCAATGTTGGGAACTTCCTATCAAAAAACAATCCATAGAATTTACGTGTTTTAATGTTTCTTCTTTGGTCTCTGAGGATTCAACATCCCAAGCTACACTATAAGAGACCACTTAACCCTATGAACATGGAAAAATTTGGGTGATACTAGAGGTTTAATTAAAACCATATTAATTATATATAAGGATGTATTCTTATATTCTACCCAAAAATAAACAGAAAGGTCATATTAATTAAGTATAGTCCAGTAAATTTCTTGAAGGGTCCTATTTATCCTTTCTAAAACACCATTGTACAATGGATTCATAATAAAAAAGTTATTATTATAGGAAATTTTGAGAAAAAAGATTCAATGTATTGATTTTAAAACTAATGACTCGGGTCACTTATTATGTTCTTAATACTAATTCCACAACGATATTCTATATATTCAGCATACTTTGGGAAATAAAAATAGGCTTCACTTTTTGTGATCTAGAAATAATACATAAGTTTACCTTGAAAAGTAATATATAAGGGAATAAAAATAGTTATTAGCATTTATAATTAAAACTATAAATAGTTAAAACATGTTCATCTGAAACTACTCTAGTTGTTTAGAATTTTAATCTTCCATAATTGTGATGTTATTAATATTTTTATGACTTATTATATTCCCCCTTTACTTATTTTATATGAAATGTGCATAATTTGTGTGAAATATTAATGTTTTAATTTTAAGTATAATATTTGAGCATTTTTAGAAGTAGTCAAATTGAGTCAGTTTAATGTTTTAATTATAACTATCACTATACTGATCCAAATTGTGTGGTTCTTGTTTTATAGGTTTCTCCTTTCAATATAAAACATTTCATTAGAAGGCACCATGATCCAATTCTACCATTTGAAGGGTCATATGGTCCTCACAAACAAGACCAAAGAATCTGTGAACAAACTGGACCAGCCTTGAATATTTATTTACTGGGCGCAATAGAGATATCCAAAAACCTTAACTCTCCACCATTATTCGGGGGACACTACATGTCATCTTGGATAAAAATTTCATGGCCCAAATCCAAGTACAAGGGGACCAAATAAATCTTTGAATTCCAGCCCACCATTCTGGCCGAGAATGAAAATCAGTATAGTATGCATGACATATCTCCTGATGTAATCATCCAAGAGAGCTGAGATTTTTCAGTGTGAAAGAGGAGATGTAGGCGGCCGACTTTGTTGAATAAACCATTCGGATTTGAAGGCATATTAATATTCAAAAACCCTTTCACATTATGGACTTCAAAAAGACTGGATTGAAATGGACAGTTTAAGTTTGTTTATGCAACCGGACATAACTTTTTATCCTTACGTCCAAATGACTCCAACTTTTGCGAGTAGTCGGGAAACATTATTGTCTACAACTTTGAAGAAGGAGATATTTGAATATTTGTCTGTCTAAATTGCCAAATTGGCGATGCAAGTGGAGGGACAGATTGGGAATGCAAACAGTCCACTCCTTGGGCTATAAATACTCTCCCCTTCTCTCCTTGAGAGGGGTTGGCATTTCAGAAGAGAGGAGATCATATTGGCACGACCAAAGCTTTTCAAAAGGCTTGGGAGGACCTGCCATACTCAAGTTTACACTTGAGAGACCTTTCCTCCTCTCTTTCTTTTCACTTACTTTTGTGTTCTTCATTTTTGTAATCTTGTAATTCTCTTTCTTTGTAATTCTGTTTTAATGCAAGTTACTTCTTCAATATCTCTTATTCTCTTCCACCTTATGTATTTTAATATTAATGTTCTTAAAATAGTTTAAATTCAGTTCAATCCCCTTCCCTTATTTAGCTTCCTCATTCAATTGAAAGTTCGTTTTTAATTATCATCATTGTTCGTGTGTGTGTGTCGACGTACCACTCTTTTCTTATCCCTTTCTTTGTCTTCTCTTATTAATTTATAATCATAATCATTATAACCAGATTATTAATCAACCAAATGGCTGAGTAAATCTCTCATTGGGGTGAGTTATAATTTAGGTATGTTAAGTGATTGAGAGCTTCTGCTCGATGAATATTCTTTGAATTAACATTGTGTATGTTGGACTTAACATGTCATGGATTAATGACTTGTTTTGTTTAACATGTGGTTTCCATGGATTATTGGAACCATAAATACACAACCATAAATAATATCTGATTGAGATTATAAGCTTAAGTTAAGTTAAGTCTTGGTTTAAAGCCTTAACACTTAAGAATTCTAATCAATATCATCTTGTGACATGGGTGTTAATTTAAATGTGATATAAAGCAAAACTCGAGGATATCACAAGCTTAACTAACCTAATGATGAACTCACCCCAATCTTTATCAATTTGGTAAATCAAACATCATCCATAAATGATTTCAATTATGCTCTGCAAACAAACCCCCCTAATCAAAATAAAATCAACTAGAAACAAACGACTACTACAAAGTATCATCGCCGAGGATTCGACCCGAGTGCTGCTATACACATTAGCAGAGCACCGGAACCTTGAACGGTCGATAGGCGACAATCGGCCGTGCGTTTCAAATGGCGCCGTTGTCGGGGATGGTTCTTTAAGTAGTCATTAGTTTCTGGTTATTGTAAAAAAAACCCAAAAAAAAAACAAAATTTTAAAAAAAATTGAAAAAAAAAACACAAAGAAAAACCCGTCTTCCTCGTAAAAATCATAAACTGAAAAAAATACAAAGAAAAACCCGTCTTCCTATTTCTTCCAAAATCTCTCTGAATGCCCCGTAGCCTTCCAAACAATCCCTCAGATTTGTTTGACCCTGAAATTGATAGAACTCTTCGTCGAATTAGGAGGACCATTAGGGATAACCAAATCACCCAAGAACCAATCATTGCCCTACCAATTGAATTAGATATGGCCAATCCTAGGGAACAAACATTGAAAGAACTTTCTGCCCCTGATATGAATTACCAACCTCTTGGTATTCAATATCCAAACATTGAAGCTGACTTCGAACTCAAATCGGGTTTGATTCATCTTCTCCCTCATTTTCACGGGCTAGCCGGTGAGGATCCACATCTTCACCTTAAAGAGTTCCAAGTAGTATGCTCTACCATGAAGCCTCAAGGGGTTTCTGAAGAACAAATCAAGCTTAGAGCTTTCCCCTTTTCCCTAGCAGATTCTGCCAAGTCTTGGCTCTACTACCTCCCACCTGGTTCCATAAACTCATGGGTTGACATGAAGAGACTTTTCCTTGAGAAGTTCTTTCCCTCTTCCCGAACAGCTTCTATCCGAAAGGAAATAAGCGGCATCCGTCAATTCCCTAATGAATCACTCCATGAGTATTGGGAGAGGTTCAAAAATCTTGTGGCAACTTGTCCACACCATCAAATCCCTGACCAACTCCTGATCCAATACTTCTATGAGGGGTTATTGGCTATGGAGCGAACTCTCATTGATGCCGCAAGTGGCGGTGCTCTTGTTGACAAAACTCCTGCAGCTGCAAGAGATCTCATAAGTAACATGGCTGCAAACACGCAGCAATTCCATACTCGAGCACATTCTCAAGTGAAACAAGCCCAAGAGAATCAATCCATAGAGCCCAACAAGATGACTGAGTGGATGAGTGAACTTACAGGTCTTGTGCATCAACTAGCGGTGGCTACCAAAGCCCCAACCTCATCTTCCCCACTGTCACTATTCCCTGGACCTATCAAGAATTGTGGAATCTGCAACTCTCCATCTCATCCGACTGACACATGTCCACAACTTCAAGATGATCCATCTGATTTATCTAGTCCAATGGAGCTCAATGCGGCATATGCTCAGCGAAACTACAACCCTCAACAATCAGGTCAGTTTGTTAGAAACTTCAACCAACCCCACTCTGAGCCCTTCTCTTCTACCTTTAACCCACCTCTGAGGTATGGTAATCCCATTTCTCATCCTCCTCAGTTCCCTCATCAAAATCCAAACCAGTTTCAATATGGTCAAAGTGGTGGTAACATCCATCAACCTTATCCTTTTGTTCCTCAACCCCAAAGGAACAATCCTCCTCCTGGATTCCACTATCCTAACGAGACTTCCCAATTCCCCACCCAATACAATCGCTTTACCAAGAACCAAAATCAAGGCCAACCCAATTTGGGACAAGCCTCTTCTTCTAAACAACCATGGGAAAGTGCTGTAGAGGATCTTGCTTCCTTCACCCGTTCTAGCCTCAAGAACATTGAAACCCAAATAGGTCAACTTGCATCCCACCTGAGCCAGCAACAACCATCCAATTCATCCCAACTCCCAGATCAACCATTACCCAACCCTAAGGGTAATGTAAGTGCAATTGTACTTAGATCGGGAAAGCAAACTGCAATGCCCCATGCTGATTTCTCTACCCCCCCTTTCGATGTTGATCTAGAAAATGAAAAGAACAAAAAGCTGGAAAAGGAACTTGAATCCACTCCTTCACCCCCTTCCATTACTCTAAGGAACCCAATTCCTTTTCCTCAAGCCATATCCAAGCCTAAGAAGTCCTTTGAACCTGATCCTGAAATGCTTGACATGTTTAGACGTGTTGAAGTGAACATCCCCCTCTTAGATGCCATCAAACAAATCCCTAAGTATTCTAAGTTTCTTAAGGAATTGTGCACCCATAAGAGGAAACTTAGGAACATTGAAAATGTTTCAACCCAACAGTCCATTCCCATGAAGTGCAAAGATCCAGGGACCTTCACGGTTCCATGTCAAATAGGGAGTTCCAACTTTGATGATGCACTCATAGACCTTGGAGCCTCAATAAATGTCATGCCCAAATCCATTTTCTCCAACCTTGGTCTAGGTCCCTTGCACCCAATGGGTGTTGTCATTCAATTATCCAATCGAAGCACTACCAGTCCTGAGGGGATAATTGAGGATGTTCTTGTTCGGGTCAATAATCTTATCTTCCCAGCTGATTTCTATGTCCTTGACATGGAAGGTGAGACGACCTCTTCTCGATCTCCCCTAATTCTAGGAAGACCATTCCTCATGACTGCGAGAACCAAGATTGATATCCATTCAGGCATCTTATCCATGGAATTCGGTGACCAAATGGTCAAGTTCAACATTTTCCAAGCCATGCGATACCCATATGAGGATCACTCTGCATTCTCAATCCATGCTTTTGAGGACACTTCTAAGATTCAATCGAACCCCAATCCACCATGTTCTTCATGTTCTAATGATAAAGGATCTTGTGAAATCTGCACCATGATTAACAAAGTCATAAATGGTGAAGTTGATGTGGACCTCTCATTCATAGACTCCATCAATCTAGAGGAACTTGAAAACTCTCTTAAATCCCACATCAACTCTGATCTCTACTGCTCCACCTTGGACAGTGTTGAGGAAAATGATCCAAAACCATCTGGAATCCCTTATCATGCTCCTAACTTGTCTAGCTCTCAAATCAAGGCTGAAACTGATCTAAAACCACTTCCTTCACACATCAAGTATGCATTCCTTTTCCATGATCCCTCCTACCCTATCATTATCTCTACTTCACTTTCTGAAACTGAGGATTCCCAACTTGTTCAAGTGTTAGAGGAAAAAAAAATGCCTTAGGTTGGACCCTAGAGGATATTCCAGGAATCAACCCTGCCCTTTGCATGCATCACATCCATCTAGAGGAATCATCCAAACCAATTAGGCAACCTCAAAGAAGACTCAATCCACTCATACTTGAGGTAGTTAGGGAAGAGATTACCAAGCTTCTTCAAGCTGGTATTATCTACCCAATTTCTGATAGTGAATGGGTTAGTCCAATTCAAGTCGTTCCTAATAAGGGAGGGATAACAGTTGTCACAAATTAACATGGAGAAGTGGTCACAACTCGAGTGAAAAACAAATGGCGTGTGTGCATCGATTATCGCAAATTGAATGCTGAAACACGAAAAGATCACTACCCACTTCCTTTCCTTGACCAAATGCTTGAGAGATTGGCCGGAAAGTCACACTATTGCTTTCTTGATGGTTACACCGGCTACTTCCAAATTCCAATCGCACCTCAAGACCAAGAAAAGACCACATTCACTTGCCCCTTTGGAACCTATGCCTATAGGCGAATGCCTTTTGGCCTTTGTAATGCTCCTGCAACATTCCAGCGGTGTATGATGAGTATCTTTTCTGAATTCATTGAGAATTGCATGGAGGTATTCATGGATGACTTTACCATTTATGGAGAGTCATTTGAATCTTGCTTACATTCACTCTCTTTGGTCCTTCAAAAGTGTGTCAAGTGCAACCTTGTGCTGAATTTTGAAAAATGTCACTTCATGGTTTCAAATGGGATTGTTCTAGGGCACATAATTTCTCAAGAGGGTATCCAAGTTGATCCAGCCAAAATTGAGGTGATCCAATCACTTCCTGAACCCAAATCAGTTCGAGACATTCGGTCCTTCCTTGGTCATGCCGGTTTCTATCGGCGATTCATTCAGAACTTCAGCAAGATTTCCCTCCCACTCACTCGTTTACTTAAAAATGATGTCACATTCAATTTTGATGAGGCTTGCATGAGAGCCTTCATTGAACTCAAATCTGCTCTCACATCTTCTCCAATAATCCAACCCCCAGATTGGTCCTTACCATTTGAATTGATGTGTGATGCTTCTGATAGGGCCATTGGGGCTGTTCTTGGTCAAAGAAGAGAAAACATTCCTCATGTCATCTTTTATGCCTCAAAAACATTGGACGAAACTCAATCACACTACACTGTGACTGAAAAAGAACTTTTAGCTGTGGTTTTTTCCTTGGATAAATTCCGGCCCTATCTCTTAGGTGCCAAAATCATCATCTTCACAGACCACTCAGCATTAAAGTTCTTACTTAAGAAAAGTGATTCCAAACCAAGGCTAATAAGATGGATTTTAATGCTCCAAGAGTTTGACCTCGTGATAAAAGATAAACCTGGAAAAGAAAACCCTGTAGCTGATCACCTGAGTAAAATTTCTAATTCTTCTCATTCTGAAATAATTGATCCTGAATTTCCAATTGAACACCTCTCATCTCTCACTCCAAAGTTACCATGGTATGCCCCAATTGTCAATTACTTGGTTTCTGGTGTTTTCCCTGAATATTTTTCAAAAGAACAAAAAGAAAAGATGAGAAGTGATTCAAAGCATTATTTTTGGGAAGATAATAAACTTTGGAAAACTGGGGCTGACATGGTAATTAAGAGATGTGTTGATGAAACTGAACAATCCTCCATCTTGGAATTCTGCCACTCAATGCCTGGAGGTGGCCACTTTGGACCACAAAGGACTTCTTGAAAGGTCCTAGATTCTGGATTCTTTTGGCCTTCACTCTTCAAGGACTCACATGATTTCTGTCAATCATGTCCCACTTGCCAAAAGTTTGGCACAATTTCCAAAAGAAACGAAATGCCTCAAAATCCATTAATCTTCTGTGAGCTTTTCGATGTTTGGGGCATCGATTTCATGGGACCATTTCCCCCTTCCAATGGATTCTCATACATTCTTCTTGCGGTCGATTATGTTTCTAGGTGGGTCGAGGCCAAACCCACTAGGAAAGATGATGCTCAAACTGTGAGTGAGTTCCTCAAAACCCATATCTTCCATCGATTCGGAACACCACGTGCTTTGATAAGTGACTTAGGAACTCATTTCTGTAATAGAACCATGGAGTCACTTTTGAAAAAGAATGGGGTTGTACATAAAACATCCACTGCATATCACCCTCAAACAAATGGAATGGCTGAACTTTCTAACAGAGAAGTGAAAAGAGTGCTTGAAAGAATTGTTAAGCCCACAAGAAAAGACTGGCCCGATAGACTTGGTGAAGCACTTTGGGCGTATCGAACAGCCTATAAGACACCCATTGGGATGTCTCCATTTAGGCTAGTTTTTGGTAAAGCCTGTCATTTACCAGTTGAAATCCAACATAAGTCATTTTGGGCTGTCAAAACTTGTAATTTTGATTGTGAAAAATCTGGTGAAGAAAGATTGTTGCAGTTGACTGAATTGGAGGAGCTTCGACTCGATTCGTATGAGAACTCCATTCTCTACAAAGAAAAGGCAAAGTCACTCCATGACAAGAACATTCTTCGAAAGGTATTTCATGAAGGTGAAAAGGTAATGCTCTTCAATTCTCGATTTCGACTTCACCCAGGTAAGCTTAATTCTCGTTGGGAAGGTCCTTTTGTTATTACTAACGTTTACCCATTTGGTGCAGTGCAAGTCCAAGACCCTTCTTCAAAAAGAACATTCACGGTAAATGGACACCGGTTAAAGCATCACCATGAGAGGTCTCAAAATCCAGGAACCACGTCGACTTCCATCGAAACCCCATCCACTTCAATAGAACCACCACTGGATGGAGACCCGCCAAATCCAAACCAGGGGGCACCTCTTTCCCTTTAACTCTATCTCTCCTCAATCTCTCTTCCCTCTCTTCTTCTCTCTATTTCTTCTTCTTCCTCTCTCCCTCTCATTTTTTTTACAACATTCTTCCACAACCTTTTTTCTATTCTCTCTTTTGTGTGGATCTGTCATTAAAAATAAAAAAATTAAAAAAAAAATAATAATTAAAAACAAATGAAAATTGAAAAAAAGGGGTGTCATAATTACTCATCATCCAATATTGAAATTTTGTCCAACCATTTTGGGGAGTCAAAAGGCTTGTTTTAAACTCAAATATATTGAATTTTTATCTCAAACTTGGGTAAACAATTTTGTGTCAATAACAAACATTTTGAATGAACAATTTTTGGTGGAAAATGATTCTCCCCTACCATGAGGAATAACATTAGCCTTCATGCCAAGGTCATCTATGGCCATATTTTTCATTGTGTGTCTTCACCACTGATTGTGAGTCTTGATTTTGTGGACCTTCGAGCTGAATTTCCATCTTTTGTGTGCATTAATATGATAGAGGCATTTTCTAAGCCACATGAGAATCAGAATAGCCAAATAGCCACCCGTTACCCTTACATTGATCCTACTTTTGAAAGCCCCTTTGAGCCTATGAAAACCTTTATTTTGATTGCCACATTACAAGCCTAATACCTTTTCCCACCCAACATCTTCATGGATTTTCATTGTACAATTTATTGAAATTTAAGTGTGGGGGGAATAGACTTCATTTTTGGGCGTACTTTCATTGATTTCCAATGTGTCATCATATGCTTGAGGGCAAGCTTCCATTCAAGTGTGAGGGAGAGGTTGTAATTCTGTGAGCTTTGGGGTGTATATGTGTAATTGTCATTTGTACAAAAGTCATTGAAAAGTGTTCAAAAAAAAATGAAAAAAAATTATATAAAAAAAATGAAAAAAAGGAATGGGTTGTGTCTTGGGTGGGTCAAAAATCATTCATCATCAACCTTTGTTCGTGTTATAAATTAGTTCCATGTGGAGATCAAGCATGGGTTGGGAGATGACTGTGAGACCTGTTTCAAGCACAACTTTCGAAAAAAAAGAGCAAAAAGAGAAAAAAAAAGAACACTTGAATCATCTTGTATTGTGCCATTATTGGAAGTCTTCCATGTTGTACATATTCCATCATCTCAACCTATTCCATTTTCTATCTCCCTCACTTTTCATTCATCACACATTCATGCCCTTGTAAATATGTGTTTCTATTTCCTTTCAAATCAAATTTCAAAAAAAATGTGCATTGATTTTTCCATATTGGTGTTTTTAACCCCTCTTTTCCTTTGGACATTATATACCTACCATCCCATAGAAACTGAAAAACCCCTTAAAAGACCTCTTGATTATTGTACACATTAGATTTGGGAATGGAAGCTGACAGCTCTTACAAACTCTTGATTTTCAATTTTTGTTGGTGAATGAGTGAACCTCCTAAAATACATTTTTATCATCTTGAGAGGAGTAAGTTTTGAGTGCCTACATTTTCTAATTCAAACCTTGAACATGAAAAAATGAATTGTTTCTGATGAATTATTGTGAACCAAATTTGTGATGGAATTCAATATGGATGAGTGAAATAGTCTAAACCTCCCCTGATTGGAGAAAACAAAATTTTAATATTTGTTGGTGAGTGAAAATGATTTTGTCATGTTTTTATATTTGTTGCACATGAGGACACACGCAAATCTAAGTGTGGGGGAGTTGATGTTATTAATATTTTCATGACTTATTATATTCCCCCTTTACTTATTTTATATGAAATGTGCATAATTTGTGTGAAATATTAATGTTTTAATTTTAAGTATAATATTTGAGCATTTTTAGAAGTAGTCAAATTGAGTCAGTTTAATGTTTTAACTATAACTATCACTATACTGATCCAAATTGTGTGGTTCTTGTTTTGTAGGATTATCCTTTTAATATAAAACATTTCATTAGAAGGCACCATGATCCAATTATGCCATTTGAAGGGTCATATGGTCCTCACAAACAAGACCAAAGAATCTGTGAACAAACTGGACCAGCCTTGAAGATTTATTTACTGGGCTCAATAAAGATATCCAAAAACCTTAACTCTCCACCATTATTCGGGTGACACTACATGTCATCTTGGATAAAAATTTCATGGCCCAAATCCAAGTACAAGGGCACCAAATAAATCTTTGAAGTCCATCCCACCATTCTGGTCGAGAATGAAAATAAGTATAGTATGCATGACATATCTCCTGATGTAACCATCCAAGAGATCTGAGATTTTTCATTGTGAAAGAGGAGATGTAGGCGGCCGACTTTGTTGAAGAAACCATTCGGATTTTAAGGCATATTAATATTCAAAAACCCTTTCACATTATGGACTTCAAAAAGACTGGATTGAAATGGACAGTTTAAGTTTGTTTATGCAACCGGCCATAACTTTTTATCCTTACGTCCAAATGACTCCAACTTTTGAGAGTAGTCGGGAAACAGTATTGTCTACAACTTTGAAGAAGGAGATATTTGAATATTTGTCTGTATAAATTGCCAAATTGTCGATGCAAGTGGAGGGACAGATTGGGAATGCAAACAGTCCACTCCTTGGGCTATAAATACTCTCCCCTTCTCTCCTTGAGAGGGGTTGGCATTTCAGAAGAGAAGAGATCATATTGGCACGACCAAAGCTTTTCCAAAGGCTTGGGAGGACCTTCCATACTCAAGTTTACACTTGAGAGACCTTTCCTCCTCTCTTTCTTTTTACTTACTTTTGTGTTCTTCATTTTTGTAATCTTGTAATTCTCTTTCTTTGTAATTCTGTTTTAATGCAAGTTACTTATTCAATATCTCTTATTCTCTTCCACCTTCTGTATTTTAATATTAATGTTCTTAAAATAGTTTAAATTCAGTTCAATCCCCTTCCCTTATTTAGCTTCCTCATTCAATCGAAAGTTCGTTTTTAATTATCATCATTGTTCGTGTGTGTGTGTCGACGTACCACTCTTTTCTTATCCCTTTCTTTGTCTTCTCTTATTAATTTATAATCATAATCATTATAACCAGATTATTAATCACCCAAATGGCTGAGTAAATCTCTCATTGGGGTGAGTTATAATTTGGTTATGTTAAGTGATTTAGAGCTTCTGCTCGATGAATATTCTTTGAATTAACATTGTGTATGTTGGACTTAACATGTCATGGATTAATGACTTGTTTTGTTTAACATGTGGTTTCCATGGATTATTGGAACCATAAATACACAACCATAAATAAGATCTGATTGAGATTATAACCTTAAGTTAAGTTAAGTCTTGGTTTAAAGCCTTAACACTTAAGAATTCTAATCAATATCATCTTGTGACATGGGTGTTAATTTAAATGCGATATAAAGCAAAGCTCGAGGATATCACAAGCTTAACTAACCTAATGATGAACTCACCCCAATATTTATCAATTTGGTAAGTCAAACATCATCCATAAATGATTTCAATTATGCTCTGCAAACAAACCCCCCTAATCAAAATAAAATCAACTAGAAACAAACGACTACTACAAAGTATCATCGCCGAGGATTCGACCCGAGTGCTGCTATACACATTAGCAGAGCACCGGAACCTTGAACGGTCGATAGGCGACAATCGGCCGTACGTTTCAAATGGCGCCGTTTTCAGGGATGGTTCTTTAAGTAGTCATTATTTTCTGGTTATTGTAAAAAAAAACCCAAAAAAAAAACAAAAGTTTAAAAAAAATTGAAAAAAAAAACACAAAGAAAAACCCGTCTTCCTCGTAAAAATCATAAACTGAAAAAAATACAAAGAAAAACCCGTCTTCCTCTTTCTTCCAAAATCTCTCTGAATGCCCCGTAGCCTTCCAAACAATCCCTCAGATTTGTTTGACCCTGAAATTGATAGAACTCTTCGTCGAATTAGGAGGACCATTAGGGATAACCAAATCACCCAAGAACCAATCATTGCCCTACCAATTGAATTAGATATGGCCAATCCTAGGGAACAAACATTGAAAGAACTTGCTTCCCCTGATATGAATTACCAACCTCTTGGTATTCAATATCCAAACATTGAAGCTGACTTCGAACTCAAATCGGGTTTGATTCATCTTCTCCCTCATTTTCACGGGCTAGCCGGTGAGGATCCACATCTTCACCTTAAAGAGTTACAAGTAGTATGCTCTACCATGAAGCCTCAAGGGGTTTCTGAAGAACAAATCAAGATTAGAGCTTTCCCCTTTTCCCTAGCAGATTCTGCCAAGTCTTGGCTCTACTACCTCCCACCTGGTTCCATAAACTCATGGGTTGACATGAAGAGACTTTTCCTTGAGAAGTTCTTTCCCGCTTCCCGAACAGCTTCTATCCGAAAGGAAATAAGCGGCATCTGTCAATTCCCTAATGAATCACTCCATGAGTATTGGGAGAGGTTCAAAAATCTTGTGGAAACTTGTCCACACAATCAAATCCCTGACCAACTCCTGATCCAATACTTCTATGAGGGGTTATTGGCTATGGAGCGAACTCTCATTGATGCCGCAAGTGGCGGTGCTCTTGTTGACAAAACTCCTGCAGCTGCAAGAGATCTCATAAGTAACATGGCTGCAAACACGCAGCAATTCCATACTCGAGCACATGCTCAAGTGAAACAAGCCCAAGAGAATCAATCCATAGAGCCCAACAAGATGACTGAGTGGATGAGTGAACTTACAGGTCTTGTGCATCAACTAGCGGTGGCTACCAAAGCCCCAACCTCATCTTCCCCACTGTCACTATTCCCTGGACCTATCAAGAATTGTGGAATCTGCAACTCTCCATCTCATCCGACTGACACATGTCCACAACTTCAAGATGATCCATCTGATTTATCTAGTCCAATGGAGCTCAATGCGGCATATGCTCAGCGAAACTACAACCCTCAACAATCAGGTCAGTTTGTTAGAAACTTCAACCAACCCCACTCTGAGCCCTTCTCTTCTACCTTTAACCCACCTCTGAGGTATGGTAATCCCATTTCTCATCCTCCTTAGTTCCCTCATCAAAATCCAAACCAGTTTCAATATGGTCAAAGTGGTGGTAACATCCATCAACCTTATCCTTTTGTTCCTCAACCCCAAAAGAACAATCCTCCTCCTAGATTCCACTATCCTAACGAGACTTCCCAATTCCCCACCCAATACAATCGCTTTCCCAAGAACCAAAATCAAGGCCAACCCAATTTGGGACAAGCCTCTTCTTCTAAACAACCATGGGAAAGTGCTGTAGAGGATCTTGCTTCCTTCACCCGTTCTAGCCTCAAGAACATTGAAACCCAAATAGGTCAACTTGCATCCCACCTGAGCCAGCAACAACCATCCAATTCATCCCAACTCCCAGATCAACCATTACCCAACCCTAAGGGTAATGTAAGTGCAATTGCACTTAGATCGGGAAAGAAAATTGCAATGCCCCATGCTGATTTCTCTACCTCCCCTTTCGATGTTGATCTAGAAAATGAAAAGAACAAAAAGCTGGAAAAGAAACTTGAATCCACTCCTTCACCCCCTTCCATTACTCTAAGGAACCCAATTCCTTTTCCTCAAGCCATCTCCAAGCCTAAGAAGTCCTTTGAACCTGATCCTGAAATGCTTGACATGTTTAGACGTGTTGAAGTGAACATCCCCCTCTTAGATGCCATCAAACAAATCCCTAAGTATGCCAAGTTTCTTAAGGAATTGTGCACCCATAAGAGGAAACTTAGGAACATTGAAAATGTTTCAACCCAATAGTCCATTCCCATGAAGTGCAAAGATCCAGGGACCTTCACGGTTCCATGTCAAATAGGGAGTTCCAACTTTGATGATGCACTCATAGACCTTGGAGCCTCAATAAATGTCATGCCCAAATCCATTTTCTCCAACCTTGGTCTAGGTCCCTTGCACCTAATGGGTGTTGTCATTCAATTATCCAATCGAAGCACTACCAGTCCTGAGGGGATAATTGAGGATGTTCTTGTTCGGGTCAATAATCTTATCTTCCCAGCTGATTTCTATGTCCTTGACATGGAAGGTGAGACGAACTTTTCTTGATCTCCCCTAATTCTAGGAAGACCATTCCTCATGACTGCGAGAACCAAGATTGATGTCCATTCAGGCATCTTATCCATGGAATTCGGTGACCAACTGGTCAAGTTCAACATTTTCCAATCCATGCGATACCCATCTGAGGATCACTCTGCATTCTCAATCCATGCTTTTGAGGACACTTCTAAGATTCAATCGAACCCCAATCCACCATGTTCTTCATGTTCTAATGATAAAGGATCTTGTGAAATCTGCACCATGATTAACAAAGTCATAAATGGTGAAGTTGATGTGGACCTCTCATTCATAGACTCCATCAATCTAGAGGAACTTGAAAACTCTCTTAAATCCCACATCAACTCTGATCTCTACTGCTCCACCTTGGACAGTGTTGAGGAAAATGATCCAAAACCATCTGGAATCTCTTCTCCTGTTCCTAACTTGTCTAGCTCTCAAATCAAGGCTGAAACTGATCTAAAACCACTTCCTTCACACATCAAGTATGCATTCCTTTTCCATGATCCCTCCTACCCTGTCATTATCTCTACTTCACTTTCTGAAACTGAGGAGTCCCAACTTGTTCAAGTGTTAGAGGAAAACAAAAATGCCTTAGGTTGGACCCTAGAGGATATTCCAGGAATCAACCCTGCCCTTTTCATGCATCACATCCATCTAGAGGAATCATCCAAACCAATTAGGCAACCTCAAAGAAGACTCAATCCACTCATACTTGAGGTAGTTAGGGAAGAGATTACTAAGCTTCTTAAAGCTGGTATTATCTACCCAATTTCTGATAGTGAATGGGTTAGTCCAATTCAAGTCGTTCCTAAGAAGGGAGGGATAACAGTTGTCACAAATGAACATGGAGAAGTGGTCACAACTCGAGTGAAAAACAAATGGCGTGTGTGCATCGATTATTGAAAATTGAATGCTGAAACACGAAAAGATCACTACCCACTTCCTTTCCTTGACCAAATGCTTGAGAGATTGGCCGGAAAGTCACACCATTGCTTTCTTTATGGTTACACCGGCTACTTCCAAATTCCAATCGCACCTCAAGACCAGGAAAAGACCACATTCACTTGCCCCTTTGGAACCTATGCCTATAGGCGAATGCCTTTTGGCCTTTGTAATGCTCCTGCAACATTCCAGCGGTGTATGGTGAGTATCTTTTCTGAATTCATTGAGAATTGCATGGAGGTCTTCATGGATGACTTTACCATTTATGGCGAGTCATTTGAATCTTGCTTACATTCACTCTCTTTGGTCCTTCAAAAGTGTGTCAAGTGCAACCTTGTGCTGAATTTTGAAAAATGTCACTTCATGGTTTCAAATGGGATTGTTCTAGGGCACATAATTTCTCAAGAGGGTATCCAAGTTGATCCAGCCAAAATTGAGGTGATCCAATCACTTCCTGAACCCAAATCAGTTCGAGACATTCGGTCCTTCCTTGGTCATGCCGGTTTCTATCGGCGATTCATTCAGAACTTCAGCAAGATTTCCCTCCCACTCACTCGTTTACTTAAAAATGATGTCACATTCAATTTTGATGAGGCTTGCATGAGAGCCTTCATTGAACTCAAATCTGCTCTCACATCTTCTCCAATAATCCAACCCCCAGATTGGTCCTTACCATTTGAATTGATGTGTGATGCTTCTGATAGGGCCATTGGGGCTGTTCTTGGTCAAAGAAGAGAAAACATTCCTCATGTCATCTTTTATGCCTCAAAAACATTGGACGAAACTCAATCACACTACACTGTGACTGAAAAAGAACTTTTAGCTGTGGTTTTTTCCTTGGATAAATTCCGGCCCTATCTCTTAGGTGCCAAAATCATCATCTTCACAGACCACTCAGCATTAAAGTTCTTACTTAAGAAAAGTGATTCCAAACCAAGGCTAATAAGATGGATTTTAATGCTCCAAGAGTTTGACCTCGTGATAAAAGATAAACCTGGAAAAGAAAACCCTGTAGCTGATCACCTGAGTAAAATTTCTAATTCTTCTCATTCTGAAATAATTGATCCTGAATTTCCAATTGAACACCTCTCATCTCTCACTCCAAAGTTACCATGGTATGCCCCAATTGTCAATTACTTGGTTTCTGGTGTTTTCCCTGAATATTTTTCAAAAGAACAAAAAGAAAAGATGAGAAGTGATTCAAAGCATTATTTTTGGGAAGATAATAAACTTTGGAAAACTGGGGCTGACATGGTAATTAGGAGATGTGTTGATGAAACTGAACAATCCTCCATCTTGGAATTCTGCCACTCAATGCCTGGAGGTGGCCACTTTGGACCACAAAGGACTTCTCGAAAGGTCCTAGATTCTCGATTTTTTGGCCTTCACTCTTCAAGGACTCACACGAGTTCTGTCAATCATGTCCCACTTGCCAAAAGTTTGGCACAATTTCCAAAAGAAACGAAATGCCTCAAAATCCATTAATCTTCTGTGAGCTTTTCGATGTTTGGGGCATCGATTTCATGGGACCATTTCCCCCTTCCAATGGATTCTCATACATTCTTCTTGCGGTCGATTATGTTTCTAGGTGGGTCGAGGCCAAACCCACTAGGAAAGATGATGCTCAAACTGTGAGTGAGTTCCTCAAAACCCATATCTTCCATCGATTCGGAACACCACGTGCTTTGATAAGTGACTTAGGAACTCATTTCTGTAATAGAACCATGGAGTCACTTTTGAAAAAGAATGGGGTTGTACATAAAACATCCACTGCATATCACCCTCAAACAAATGGAATGGCTGAACTTTCTAACAGAGAAGTGAAAAGAGTGCTTGAAAGAATTGTTAATCCCACAAGAAAAGACTGGCCCGATAGACTTGGTGAAGCACTTTGGGCGTATCGAACAGCCTATAAGACACCCATTGGGATGTCTCCATTTAGGCTAGTTTTTGGTAAATCCTGTCATTTACCAGTTGAAATCCAACATAAGTCATTTTGGGCTGTCAAAACTTGTAATTTTGATTGTGAAAAATTTGGTGAAGAAAGATTGTTGCAGTTGACTGAATTGGAGGAGCTTCGACTCGATTCGTATGAGAACTCCATTCTCTACAAAGAAAAGGAAAAGTCACTCCATGACAAGAACATTCTTCGAAAGGTATTTCATGAAGGTGAAAAGGTAATGCTCTTCAATTCTCGATTTCGACTTCACCCAGGTAAGCTTAATTCTCATTGGGAAGGTCCTTTTGTTATTACTAACGTTTACCCATTTGGTGCAGTGCAAGTCCAAGACCCTTCTTCAAAAAGAACATTCACGGTAAATGGACACCGGTTAAAGCATCACCATGAGAGGTCTCACAATCCAGGAACCACGTCGACTTCCATCGAAACCCCATCCACTTCAATAGAACCACCACTGGATGGAGACCCGCCAAATCCAAACCAGGGGGCACCTCTTTCCCTTTAACTCTATCTCTCCTCAATCTCTCTTCCCTCTCTTCTTCTCTCTATTTCTTCTTCTTCCTCTCTCCCTCTCATTTATTTTACAACATTCTTCCACAACCTTTTTTCTATTCTCTCTTTTGTGTGGATCTGTCATTAAAAATAAAAAAATTAAAAAAAAAATAATTAAAAACAAATGAAAATTAAAAAAAAAGGGGTGTCATAATTACTCATAATCCAATATTGAAATTTTGTCCAACCATTTTGGGGAGTCAAAAGGCTTGTTTTAAACTCAAATATATTGAATTTTTATCTCAAACTTGGGTAAACAATTTTGTGTCAATAACAAACATTTTGAATGAACAATTTTTGGTGGAAAATGATTCTCCCCTACCGTGAGGAATAACATTAGACTTCATGCCAAGGTCATCTATGGCCATATTTTTCATTGTGTGTATTCACCACTGATTGCGAGTCTTGAGTTTGTGGACCTTCGAGCTGAATTTCCATCTTTTGTGTGCATTAATATGATAGAGGCATTTTCTAAGCCACATGAGAATCAGAATAGCCAAATAGCCTCCCGTTACCCTTACATTGATCCTACTTTTGAAAGCCCCTTTGAGCCTATGAAAACCTTTATTTTGATTTCCACATTACAAGCCTAATACCTTTTCCCACCCAACATCTTCATGGATTTTCATTGTACAATTTATTGAAATTTAAGTGTGGGGGGAATAGACTTCATTTTTGGGCGTACTTTCATTGATTTCCAATGTGTCATCATATGCTTGAGGGCAAGCTTCCATTCAAGTGTGGGGGATAGGTTGTAATTCTGTGAGCTTTGGGGTGTATATGTGTAATTGTCATTTGTACAAAAGTCATTGAAAAGTGTTCAAAAAAAAAATGAAAAAAAATTATATAAAAAAAAATGAAAAAAAGGAATGGGTTGTGTCTTGGGTGGGTCAAAAATCATTCATCATCAACCTTTGTTCGTGTTATAAATTAGTTCCATGTGGAGATCAAGCATGGGTTGGGAGATGACTATGAGACCTGTTTCAAGCACAACTTTCGAAAAAAAGAGCAAAAAGAGAAAAAAAAGAACACTTGAATCATCTTGTATTGTGCCATTATTGGAAGTCTTCCATGTTGTACATATTCCATCATCTCAACCTATTCCATTTTCTATCTCCCTCACTTTTCATTCATCACACATTCATTCCCTTGTAAATATGTGTTTCTATTTCCTTTCAAATCAAATTTCAAAAAAAATGTGCATTGATTTTTCCATGTTGGTGTTTTTAACCCCTCTTTTCCTTTGGACATTATATACCTACCGTCCCATAGACACTGAAAAACCCCTTAAAATACCTCTTGATTATTGTACACATTAGATTTGGGAATGGAAGCTGAGAGCTCTTACAAACTCTTGATTTTCAATTTTTGTTGGTGAATGAGTGAACCTCCTAAAATACATTTTTATCATCTTGAGAGGAGTAAGTTTTGAGTGCCTACATTTTCTAATTCAAACCTTGAACATGAAAAAATGAATTGTTTCTGATGAATTATTGTGAACCAAATTTGTGATGGAATTCAATATGGATGAGTGAAATAGTCTAAACCTCCCCTGATTGGAGAAAACAAAATTTTAATATTTGTTGGTGAGTGAAAATGATTTTGTCATGTTTTTATATTTGTTGCACATGAGGACACGCGCAAATCTAAGTGTGGGGGAGTTGATGTTATTAATATTTTCATGACTTATTATATTCCCCCTTTACTTATTTTATATGAAATGTGCATAATTTGTGTGAAACATTAATGTTTTAATTTTAAGTATAATATTTGAGCATTTTTAGAAGTAGTCAAATTGAGTCAGTTTAATGTTTTAATTATAACTATCACTATACTGATCCAAATTGTGTGGTTCTTGTTTTGTAGGATTATCCTTTCAATATACAACATTTCATTAGAAGGCACCATGATCCAATTCTGCCATTTGAAGGGTCATATGGTCCTCACAAACAAGACCAAAGAATCTGTGAACAAACTGGACCAGCCTTGAAGATTTATTTACTGGGCTCAATACAGATATCCAAAAACCTTAACTCTCCACCATTATTCTGGGGACACTACATGTCATCTTGGATAAAAATTTCATGGCCCAAATCCAAGTACAAGGGGACCAAATAAATCTTTTAAGTCCAGCCCACCATTCTGGACGAGAATGAAAATCAGTATAGTATGCATGACATATCTCCTGATGTAATCATCCAAGAGAGATGATATTTTTCTGTGTGAAATAGGAGATGTAGGAGGCCGACTTTGTTGAATAAACCATTCGGATTTGAAGGCATCTTAATATTCAAAAACCCTTTCACATTATGGACTTCAAAAAGACTGTATTGAAATGGACAGTTTAAGTTTGTTTATGCAACCGGCCATAACTTTTTATACTTACGTCCAAATGACTCCAACTTTTGAGAGTAGTCGGACAACATTATTGTATACAACTTTGAAGAAGGAGATATTTGAATATTCGTCTGTCTAAATTGCAAAATTGGCGATGCAATTGGAGGGACAGATTGGGAATGCAAACAGTCCACTCCTTGGGCTATAAATACTCTCCCCTTCTCTCCTTGAGAGGTGTTGGCATTTCAGAAGAGAGGAGATCATATTGGCACGACCAAAGCTTTGAAAAAGGCTTTTGAGGACCTGCCATACTCAAGTTTACACTTGAGAGACCTTTCCTCCTCTCTTTCTTTTCACTTACTTTTGTGTTCTTCATTTTTGTAATCTTGTAATTCTATTTCTTTGTAATTCTGTTTTAATGCAAGTTACTTCTTCAATATCTCTTATTCTCTTCCACCTTCTGTATTTTAATATTAATGTTCTTAAAATAGTTTAAATTCAGTTCAATCCCCTTCCCTTATTTAGCTTCCTCATTCAATCGAAAGTTCATTTTTAATTATCATCATTGTTCGTGTGTGTGTGTCGACGTACCACTCTTTTCTTATCCCTTTATTTGTCTTCTCTTATTAATTTATAATCATAATCATTATAACCAGATTATTAATCACCCAAATGGCTAAGTAAATCTCTCATTGGGGTGAGTTATAATTTAGGTATGCTAAGTGATTGAGAGCTTCTGCTCGATGAATATTCTTTGAATTAACATTGTGTATGTTGGACTTAACATGTCATGGATTAATGACTTGTTTTGTTTAACATGTGGTTTCCATGGATTATTGGAACCATAAATACACAACCATAAATAAGATCTGATTGAGATTATAACCTTAAGTTAAGTTAAGTCTTGGTTTAAAGCCTTAACACTTAAGAATTCTAATCAATATCATCTTGTGACATGGGTGTTAATTTAAATGCGATATAAAGCAAAGCTCGAGGATATCACAAGCTTAACTAACCTAATGATGAACTCACCTCAATCTTTATAAATTTGGTAAATCAAACATCATCCATAAATCATTACAATTATGCTCTGCAAACAAACCCCCCTAATCAAAATACAATCAACTAGAAACAAACGACTACTACAAAGTATCATCGCCGAGGATTCGACCCGAGTGCTGCTATATACATTAGCAGAGCACCGGAACCTTGAACGGTCGATAGGCGACAATCGGCCGTGCGTTTCACATTGATTTGAAGGCAGTCTTGTATTGCTTACCTTTTTGACATGGTTTGCAAAATTTATCATTTGGGAATTCATGGTTAGGTTGATATATTACTAACCCTTTCTTAGTTTTATTACTATGTGAATGAATATTTCAATATCCTTGTATCTTATGCCAACACCAAGGTTCTTTTTTGATGGTACTTAGATAGGAAATATTTTGAGGAAATAAAGAGTCTAAATTTACAACAAAAACATTATCATTTATGAAATTAGTAATAACTAAATATTTTTTAGAATATTTTTTTCATGCATTATTTTTAAATTTCTCAAGAAAACTATAATCATATAGCTATGATATTCTAATAATATTATAATTTAAACCATCTAAAAATTATACTTTATAAAGTAAAATAGTATTAGAATTTCAAATTTTTCTAAGGATAGTGGATTTCCTTTTAAAATTATCACCAAAAGTGACATGACCACCATCCATATTAATCAAATTATTGATGCCTGAATAATCTCCATTCTTTTGTCTCAAATAGCTGTTGTCCATGTACCATACATTCTTAAAGTATATCTTGAAGCAAGTTCCCTAAAGTGAATATTTTACACCAAAAATGATTTTGGAACTGTAATATTCTTATGTCCCAAAAATGATAGCAATGAAAGATTTATGAACATATATTTTCTTAATTGGTTTCCTATATGTATATTTTAAACATTTGGAATTGAAGAATTTTTTGTTCGAGATGAAAAAATACTTGTAGCACTAATTAGATCTAGGAATAAATTTATTTTTTAAAATTCTCATATGTATAGGTTGATACCCTATACTAGTAGTGTACTTAGGTAATGTATTTTCTCCATGAATTTGGGTAAGAGTATTTCCACCATTTGTAAATATTTCTATATCTTTCTATAGTTCCTAATTAAACAATTTTAATTCATTTTTATCTATTAATAGTTGATAATTTCACCCTTTTTCAATACTAAGATCATATTTCAAACTATATGTCAAAGGATAATATTTCTATAGGATTTAATATTAATCCTTTATTTCATTGAATGTTTCTTCTAGAATGCTACTGTAATATAACATATCTTAATTAGTCATGTTTTCATCATTGTTTTCATCTCCATAATGATTTAAGGTATTAATAGGAGAATATATAATGACATTGGATAACATGTATTCATTTTTCATAAAACCCATTATAGCTATGTCATTCTTTTCCTCATGGTGTGGGTTTGAATCACTCAAAATATCTTCAGAAGCACTCCATGTGTTTTCATTTATTTCATATACCTCATATCCTAATCATCATATTTATTTTTTATTTCTTCTTTGGAAAATCATCATTAACATTCCCCTTCCTCATACACTCATTGAAAATTATATCATTTGAACTGTAATCCTTCTTATAATCCATAATACAGTTTACTATATTCTCATATTTACCTTTATTGTTTGGTTTCATAAAGAAAATTTTATTCTATTAATTTTGTTCGAATCTTCTAGCATGATAGGCCGCCTCTTCAGCACTATCATTGGGTGATTCTTCATCATATGAACTATCCGCTTAGACTTTCTACTTTTTTGAGGTAATGGATTTTAAGGCTATATATTTTCTCTTTGGTTTATCCTCTAATTCTATTTTTTTTACTTTGAGTTATTCCTCACTAGTCATTAGTTTTCAAATAATCTCCTTGATAAGTAACTTACTTACATAAAATAATTCTCTAATATACACTAATGTTCCTCTATATCTTTCTAGTATACACCTCACCCGACACATCACTTAGTCCTTATTAGAAATAGTATTTTCCAATGAGTTCATTTAATTGAAAATCACATTAAACCTGAGATACATTTGAGAAATATGATCATCATGTTTCATTTTAAAAGTATTATATTTAATAGTACAATTATTTAGTTTAATTTATTTTATATTATATGTTTTCTCATGAGAAACAACTAAAGTGACCAAAATTTAAAAAGAAGTTTTACATATACATATTCTTTTAAATTCTTCATGACCCAAAGCATAATACAAAGTAGTCATAAAATTATAATTATTTTTATGTTCATCTTTAGTGGTGTAACTCCAAGAAAATATATATGTTTGAGGTAATTCATACTGATCTTCAATTACTATCCATATATCAAAACCATTCCCTCATGATTCATTTTTTTAATTTTATGCTAATAATAATGAGTGAAATTCAAATAAGTTGGTTTGTTAGTAGAATATTATTCTTGTCAATTTTCCATAAAAAACTATATATGAAAACTAGATAAATTTGATAAATTTCAAACACAACCAAATAATATTTGAATTTTTTTTTAAAATACATCTAATACCAAATGTTGATAAGAGTTAGCAACTCATGATGGGGGGTGTGGTGAATTGAGTTCCAAATAATATTTATTTTAAAAAAATGTTCAATTTTAAATCACCCATTTAAATTAAATTTTCCCATTTGAAAAATAGTAGTTTAATGAATGTTTCATATTTTAATGTATTTTCAATAATTAATTATTTCTTAGTAAAATAAATATGAAAAAAATACTTTAAATTCTAGAAACAATTCACTCAATAAAATTTGTATATAAACATTAGTTAAAACTAACAATCAAAGTAGTAGTTTTATTTTTACATTTTAAAAAATAAAATATAAAGCCTTTATATAATGAAAAAAACTGAATCGCACGATGGAATAAAAGAATGGGTTCATCCTGAATCTCATACCTAATCCCCTCAACTAGGATATATTTTATTTCCAAGAATATTATTTAAAAATAATTTATTCCAAAACATGTACCGGTTATACCAAAAACAGAACAAGTTATCTAGACCCAAAGCCACTTCCATTGTTTTAAACGGGATGTAAAACAACCCAATACATGCATGGACCTCTTCCATAGTAATCATGGGTATATTGATAAAAAGTTATAGAAGATAATATTAATAAATATCCTATTCAACCACAAGATTTTGTGTTTTTAAATTTTATAGACTATACAACACTCTGATTGAATATAATAGAATATAAAAGATATATCATGTAAATAAATAAGAAATAATTAATTATGCTCAATTTTTAGCGATCCAGGTGCTTGAGAGTCATTATTTTTAGATTAGTGAGGATCTCTATTAGATTCTATGAATGTTATAGTAAAATATATTTTTGTGAAGTTCATATTTCAATATATAAGAATGGATAGAAGTATTCAGTGTGCTCCACTATTTCATAGTCGAATGTATGATATTTTAAATTCTATAGTAATGATCCCTTTTTTAATTCGACAACAAAAACTTATGGGGGACATAGTTGAAAATTTAAAAAATACATCATGCACCCATTTAAGGATAATCATGAAGATTTTCTTGGATCCTCATACTAAAATCTGAAAAAGATTCAATGCATCTATGAAATAGTTAAAGAAAAACATTTAATAAGTTGTCTGCATTAACTCCCATAATATAGCTGTTGGGTGCTTTGAATTTTTTTGAGAGATAAGGGACAGTAAGACTCATAGTGGTTTCTCATCAGGCTGTGAATCAAGTATGTTGGTGATTCATGTCTGGTGGAGAGTCATACATAGTGTGGAATCATATCGGTGGTAACTCATGTATGTTGGTTACTCAAGTATATTAGCGACTCAGGTCTGGTAGTGTGTCATGCTATTAGTGACTCATGCTGGTGGTGATTCATTTCAGGTAGTGACTCATATCGGTGGTGACTCAAGTCTAGCAGTGGATGGAGTCTAGTAGTGAGAGATGATAGAGGTGAATCATGTTATCGGTGACTCAAGTATATCGGTGACATAGTGTGAGTGGTGAGTCATGCTAGAAGTGACACATGTTTGTGGGACTCATGTTTGGTTATGACTCAAGTCTAGTGATGACTCATACTGGTAGTGAGTCATATCTGAACTAACATGGACTCTTTTAAAAACTTATCCAAATTTTCATTATAAAATTATATACTATCATTAAACATAAAATTCATAATAAAAAAAGGAAACATGATTTATGTGAATTAAAAAAAGTAGTTTCCAACATGGATTTTAATATGCATAAATATTTGTGGATAAAGTTTTGGATGGACTATAAATTTACTATCTACTATAACTTGGGTAAATGAATATAATTGAATCTATGTTTTGTAATAATTCTTGGTGATATCTCATTTGATAGTTCTGATATACATTTATTATAAAATATAATCTTTTAAAATTTTATATTGATATTGAGAAACCCGATAGTTTAGGTTTTTCATATTATTTTACTGTGAAAGATTCATTGATGAAGTAGGTAAAATATCCTTAGTGTAGGGTCATTGAGGTAGAGTTGGGAAATGATTATATTTTTTTTGGTGATGTTACGTAGGTATTTTTAGAGGATGAGAAACATCTGATATATTTTTGGGAGGGGATGTTTATTCCCTCAGTGATATAAGAGATGTTGTCCATTCAATCAGTGATGTGAGAGGACATTATTCACGAGTTTTATATATCACCAATGGTATTTCATATGAGTATATCAACGATATAAAAAAAATTAGGAGTTAGTTATGGTGGATAAGGTTTAATATATCAATTTTAGAGTTCATATCATAGTGTTTGGTTTTTTAGTAGTTGAAATTAGAGAATCTTGTTTTGGTAAAATTTTTATAGTAATTAGATGTTCTTAAGTGGAAATGGGATGGAATTTTGACAGATTAACTCCTCGACCGACCTTAATTTCAAGAAGAATGTGATTCTTTTTGGGTGATTATTTATCATATGAGGGGGTAATATCAATTCATAGATATGAAGGAGTTATGTTTAGTGGAATATTTTGTGAAAATGTATATATATGAGATAGTGGGGATTTATGGGGATTATTATAAGACCATTTCTTATTGAGAGCCTCAATTTACATCACATTTTTATAGAGGATTTTCATATGATATTGGTTCTTTGTTACTCTATAGAACAAAATTACATCCTCAAAAGGAAAATCAATACGAGTGGACCAATTGGAAACATGATTACATTTTTAAAGTAAATATTTTAGATTTTAGTGTTTCTTTTGGGTAGTAGTTTATTTTAGTTGAGTTGTCTATAATAATTTTGACCATTATTCCATATTATGGTTCACTTTAAAGTTTCTTATATATATCCTTGTCCAAATATATTATTATGGACCATGATTGGGAAGTATGTTTTCCTTGAACCATATGTGATATAGAGTAATACCCAAAATTTTTAAACAATTCGTGAGTGAATAATTGTGGTTCCAGACCATCTAAAAGTCATATTATAATCGAATAAGGAGACCTATATTGTTTTAGGGTAGATATCATGTGTTCTTGAAGGTTTTTCCTCATCATAGTTAATGGAGGGTTTTTAAAGGAATTAATATTTATCCTCATTTTGATATACCATTGAATGTGTTGGGGGTGATTTCGTGTAGTGGAATACTATATAACTATAGAATTGTTCTAAATCAAATATAACATGGCTTCCGTGAATCACATAATCATTGGTATATTTATGTAAATAATTTTTAAGATTTGGATATAAAATTGGAGGATTCATTTGTGGAGTAGCTGATCTATATTCATGATTTTTAGGAAAATGATTTAGATGATAATTTAATTCCAATAGTTTAAATATTGTTGAGGAAATGTGTCTTGAATGATTTTAAATGGGTATGTGAGTTGAAATTCAAAGCAAGTGTCCAAGATTTTTTAATTATTATTTTTATGATTGGATTCATTATTTATTTCAAGTATAATTGAGGGTTATTCATTCTCAAGTGATTCTTTTATTTTCTATTAGTAGATAGGTCATTGAATGAGAGGAATCTCTTAGGGTATTTGGGATTTTTTTCTTCGAATTAATTATGGTTTTATTGTGATTAACGAGGATGAGAATCACTAGAGATGAATCCAATGTATATGAATGGACTATCCTATACCATTGATTTTATTTTCAGTGGTGTTATATACATTAGGGAAGGAATATAGGAGACCCAGATGAATATATGGAGGATTTTGGATATGTTTTTTTTTGGGATTTTAGGATTTATATTAGCATGAACATGTATGTTATTGAATGGAAAGATGGGTGAAATAATATTAGATATTAAATTTTGGGACATTTCTTCACGATGGGTGAGATTTAGGGCTGAGGATCATCTTGTTTTGAGGTCATGCGTTTTAAGAATTTATTATTTTATCTTAGGGATTTTTGTTGAACCATGGGGAGGGATGCTTCACTATGACTTGGTTATTCAGATCCTTGGTTATTCAAATCCTATTTCATTTGTGATGTCGTTATTTGTGTTATATAATGTTATTTTTTATTGAACCAATTAAATTTATTTTACCCTCCTAATATTTATGGTGAATATTTTTTGGATCTTAGTATTATGCCTAATTTCTATGTAATAATCCTCACCATGACATGATTTTTTATTTTTTCAATGTAACTATAAATTTTTGTTCCCACTAAATTTTATTCTCAAACATTTAACCTATCTTGAAATATAGGTACAATGTGTCATGTTTTTTGTGATCCTTTATTCTAATTTGATGTCTTTTGGTTATCATATTCAAGATAACAATATTTTTGTGTTCCGATGTTTGATCCTCTTCCATTTTTCCTAGTTCTTTTTCATTTCATCTTATTGGGGAGGTTATTATGGTGCCCTTTAGTTTTTGCGGTTCTGGGTTGATGTCTTAAACGTGTATTTGTGCAATTTGTTGTTAAATTTTTCATTTGGTGCTGTCGGATTATTGATCAACTTTTTCTTAATGATGTATCAATATGATATTTGAAGCATCCATTGAGAAAGGGGATTTGGTAATTCTTATTTTTTTTAAAAATGAATGTGGATTAATCATGATTTTATATTCCTGGGGTGGATAGTATGGATTAACCAAAATAATATAATAAATCAGAATATGGAAGTTAAAGGGTGATATTTTTTATTTCCATGTGTCTTACATTTTTTCATTCTATTACTTACATGTTGATGCTAATAGTTTGATCTTTGAATTTTAGTGACCATGTTTGTTGATGATGATGAGTTTGAACCAACTTCAATATAATTTTAATCACTTAAAGATGGTAAATAATCATTTTTTGTGGAAATATGGAATTATGATGTTATTTTTTAAACTTATAGGGAATACTTAATATAGAATAAAGATATAAAATAGGGGTACTATTACTATTTATTACTATGTAAATTCTTGTTGTTTGGTGTTGTGATTAAGTAATTATATTTTTGTGATTCATTATCCCTTGGTAGGGAATTGTTTTACTAAATATAGGGTTCTTTATGTGATGTGACTCTAAAGGTGAAGTGAAATTTAGGGTTTTTGTTATTATAGATGGTATAAAATGCTTTTTTGCTATTTTTATTGTATTAAAATGGAAAAGATGATGTTTTAGAAGTGTTTATAGTGTATGAGGTGGTAGTGGGTGAGGTTGATGTGGTTTTCATCATATATTCCTAACATCATGTTTGATACTAAAATTATTTAAAATACTGAATAACTAATTAAATTTTAAAGGGGTTATGGTTAAGTATTTTTTTAGACTAATAAAAATTGAAATAGTTATATGAAATGAGGTGATGTAGGATGGTCCCCTTTAAACAACATTTTTATAGGAAATAATATTTTTTTAAATTAAATGTTAACACCGGGAATAAATGTGACTTGATCAATGAATGCGTTGAAATTAAATATAGATAATTTAAAGAAATGTGGATAGTAGTGTTATGTTGAGAAATTAATTAAGATGTGGTTAAATGTGATGTTTCTATCATGTTTTTTAGTTTGGTATGGTAGTTTAGGAGGTGTGATAGTGGTTGTTGTTGTGAGTTGGTTGAATTGATGTAATCGTTGTAAAAAAGGTGATTTGTTGTGTGTTGACCCTTAAGATTGGTCTTGTATGTGATTACAAAATCCCTTTTATTTCATTTTAATTTATTAATAACCCCATTCAAGTTAGATAGTCTTACTAATTCCTATATAAATATAGGTGTATTATTTTCATTCCTAAATACCTAGGTTATAGATGGAATAAATGGTCGACCAGTCCGCCTTCCCCCTCTCTCTTCCTGATACTATAGAGTATATAATAGTTAAAGGTTATAATTCATGGGTTATAATGGAAATATATTATAATTCCTATTATGTGATGATATAAGATTGATTTTCTGATACATGATAGGGTATGTTCGTATTAGGAATAGGTAATTAGGTTCATATACTTCAAATTCACATTACCATACTATGATGGACTATGTGGTTATGAAGCGATATACATTATGTGTATATGGTAGCAGTTTCTGGTATGTTGTTGAGGATAGGTTGATATGGGAGTGATGTTGTTATGTGGTTACTAGAATATGTGGTTACTAGAATATGTGTTTAGGTGAACATTAAAGGGTTGGGAACACTAGGATATGTTCTGTTAGGGGGTGAGAGAGACAAGATCTATTTGGGAAGAGGTTATTAAACAACTTATTTTTTTATTTTTTTTGATGTTATGTAAGTAAAATTTCATGTGTTATTAGGTAAGGAATCCATGGTTAGGATGGAGGATAGTGAAACAATTATAAGCATTATTTGGTTCTTAAATGTATCATCCCACCCCAACCCATTTACTTATGAAGATGTAGAAGTGATACTAAAAATAAGTGACATCCCCAAGATACCAAAGGCTAGAAAAAATTATAAGGGCCATACCAAACCATGGGGGATTGTTTTCCATAATGGAAAAAACAAATAAAAAATACTATGATATGAAATAATATGATGCATGACATAAATCCAATATAAATCACATAATATAAACCATAGTATAATCAGAGTGACAATAGACATTAGAATACCTACAAAACTCATGAAAAAATAAAATGTAAAAGACCCAAAGGAACCAAAGTGGAACCATAATGAAGACACTATGATAATTCCTCCATCATCCAACTCAAATGAAATCTATCAACAATATTCAAATACCATAATAATATTATGAAACATATTCTCTACCTATATCATTGAAAACCGCATCTTCATATGCATAAAAGTTTGTATATGTGGGTTGAGTATGACAACCCAATAAGAAACCCCCAAGAATTTACAAGCACGCTACTATGAAAAGTACAAGTTACCTAATAGTTTTAGAAATAATATGATGATAAAAAAATAGATCAATACAATTCACTGTTTAGGAAAGCAGCAAGACATTCCATTATAACTTGGTATATCAGTCTTTCCATGCACACACCCAATGCATGCATGTAACCTTTGAAAACCCTATCACATGAGAAAAAACATTTCCTCTCCATAAAAAGTAATAAGATATCCATTTATCAATGTACCCCACTAAAAATGGGCCCATGTGTGTACCCAAAAATAATCCATCAATGAAAGTATACCCACATACAAAAAAATAATTGAAATACCATAAATAATTGTTTTTATTAATAACCAAAACCACTTTTCAAAATAATTTTCACAAACACATCATGGTTTTTAAGAAAGACTCACAATTCAAAAACCAATAACCAAATTAGTAATTACAATAACAAAAAATCTTGTATTTTATGAGAAGACAGAAGAAACGTGTTTTGCAAGCTAAAACTTCAAGTTCTATGAAGGAAGTGTAGAGAGAGGAAGTGTTCCTATATATAATAGTCGATTCATGATTCCCTTGTGGATAGTTATTAAATATTTTAATTACCATGGTATAATTCTAGTGTATCTGATAAAGATAGACTCCAGATTGTACAGATCCTACAAAACAACAGAATGAAGTTCTAGAGTTCTAGAGAAAATGGAGTTAAGCTAACGAGGAAAGATGATAAAATATTTAATTAAATTTTATAGACCCAACCACATTCATAATATGTGTTATATATTCATGGAATGGATTCTAGGAAACATGTATGATGAAATTCACTTCACAAAATATTTAGAATACATAAAATAATTGATTTCATAAAGGAAATTTTACAACATGAATGACATCAGACATCATCTGACTAGAGAACCCTTCATTACCACAATGAAATTCATGGTTTTAACCTAGAAACATTTATGATATAAATAAATATTCATTTCTTGTTTCAACTCATGTTATAAGATTCTATATTCACATTTGTTTATTATTTTTAGAACCTCAAAAAGTTCTTCTCAGTCACTCCAATCATAAAAGAAACATATATATTACAAGTAATACCCCAAAATAGTGGTACCAAATTCTCCCACCCTTAGGAATTCTGTCCATGGAATGCATGAGGGAATCAATTATATGGAAATGTTTATCCCAATTATTTTGAATATGGTTCTCCAATTCAGAAGATTCTTCTTACATTCAATACTGTTTCTACAAAACGAACACCAAGGACATCTATCTACCACATAATAAATTTTCATGTGTGGTACCTATTAGGTTAAATACCTAGGGGGGATGAAACTTTCCGTGATAGATTAAAATGACTTCCTATTTTGGATCTTGTTTCATTATGAAATAAATAACCCTTCTCTCTTATTTCCCTAAAGGTGATTAAACATAATTTAAAAAATTCATATGACATAATGATTTTATGCGGTTAACCCTCATGTGGTTATTTCTAAGGAGTATATAATGGTAATGTGCTGATGTACCAAACCAAAAAAAGAAAAATAATGTTATAATGTTTATAGTGAACTCAATTTCTATCATGGTTCAATACTAGTTACACATTGAAAGAACATTTTTCTACCAAATGAAGGTTGATCACTCATCCTTTTGAATATTATACTATTGATTACATGATCCAATATTGTGTTCACTTCCTTTGGTGCATCGTGAAGTTTGATTTTTCATTCAAAAAATGAATATCAATTTACCCCTAAATTTTAAGACAATTCCATTTAGTTTGTGAAAATTATCACTTTCATGAAATCTATGAGAAAAATGTACTCAAATTCCTAAAATTTTGGAAAAAAATTAATTAATTTTTATTGAACTCTAAATTTCATGCAATTTTTCTGTTTTCAATTATACTCAAAATGTCATGCAAGATTTAGTTTGTTGATAAAATCAATTTTTCAAAAAGTGAAAATTCCCATTTTTTTGGGAAATTCATTTTAAGTGATTATTATATAATAAATTCCTTGTTTGAATATTAGATGATTTCAAAACCTTGAAATTATATAATTATTGGAGTCCAAAAATGTGTGTGTGTGGGGGGGGGGGGTATAGGCCTATTTATAGACACAACTGAACCTTTGTACATATTCCATTCATTTCATTGACCTTATATGAAACTTTACTACCTCGTTGATCATCAATATATTGATATCACCATTAAAACACATCTCAATGATGTCATGATACTCCCATATGTATTTCTAGGTCTGACATAACTTTTTGTGCATCTAAAAACCCTAACATTCTTGAATCGTCTAGATTTTTTTTTGAAAAAAAATCATTTATATGTGAACCATTATTATCACCATAAATATATTTCATAAATATATCGTAGATATTTTAACACAATAGTTTTAATAATAATTATAGAAATTCAAAACCAATCTTTTAAAATGGATCTCTCAACAAACATAACCAACAAAACAAATACTACAATGTCACCTTGATGGATTTTCACAATGCATATTTCTTATCCAAAATATGAACCGTGTAGCACAAAATGGTTTCATTATGTTCAAGTGTAACATTATGACAACCGAGAACATGATTTGAACTTAATTGGTACTTATTTAACTACTAAACATTGAATATTCTATGAACCAAACGGAATTATGGTGGTTGAGAATGCCGATAATAAAAATCAAAAATCCATTTTGGGATTTCAAATGGTCCCATATACAGAGTAAAAATCCCTTTATTACCCAAATTACTATGTGTTAGTATCTAAGAGACTTTCAAAAATCCTTTATCACCCACTAAAAAAGATAACCACTAACAACTATGAGCAATAAAACAAATTTCAGGATTTTTCATATAGCCATTACCTTTATGATCATCAGAATCATCATAGTTGTTTTATGAAAAAGGATAAGATCAATCATGGAGGTTTCTCTAGTTAGTAAACACGAATGTGGATACACAAACATTTTATGATATAATTCTACAAATGGGGATAATTTTTTCATCTCCTAATAGCTATATTTATATAATAACTCTAATATAGGTAAATGATCTTCCCATGAGACACTAAAATCTATTAGACAATCTCAAAGCACGTCTTTCAATGTTTAAATTATATATTCTATCCATTAATCAATTGTAGAGACCCGAAGATTGACGTACATATACAATACATTACTTTTGCGGAATACTTAGTACATAACAAAAACACACACACAAGGATCGTAATAGTTTAGTGTCTTTGGAAACTCAGAATATAATCTTATAATCGTGGTGAAAGATCTTCAACATCTCCCATAAAGATCTTCCTTTTTTTTTACCTAAAACCTTTCTTTATATCCTGGGGAAAAGAAAACATAAAAGGGTGAGCTCAAATGCTCAGTAAGGGTAATCAAAAGAAATATCAATCACAACATATTCATAAGAACATAACATTTTGAAATCTTAACCTGCAAAAGAGAGCATAATTTCATAACATGGGATAAATCATAGTAGTGAAATGAAATCCCAATAATCATAACTTAAAACATGAAACTTTGTGGCATACACACATAATCATAGATAATAATTTCTTATTAGTCAAGACTCATTTCCAAGACTATCTTAGTGGACAAAGTCCATTTCTGAACCGAGTTCACTCCTCGTTTCAGTCCTGTTTTACTGAACCGGTATAACCTGCCATTCCAGCCATGTCTATCTCATGAGATATAAAATCTTTACCCAATGCATTGGAGGGAGATACAGGTCCCAACCATCTCATAATGAAATCATTCTTACTTTTTCCACAAAATAAACATACATCATTCATAATAACCCAATAAATAAAATGGGTTTCATAAACATCATCCCATCATCACATAATCCATATAAAAGAAATGGATATCATTTTATAATAAGAAAAGTGTAACCATGTAAATCATAGAGAAATTATACTTGAAACATACACATATGAAATAATTCCATCTTAGATGAAAAAATGGTTTTGATAAAACACTTGAAATGAATTCTTGAAAAAATATCCTTTCTTCTTCAAAATCATTTTCTTTTCACAAAATGACATGCAATTTTAAAAGAATAGGATTTTTTTTAAATAGTCATGAAATCTTTTGGAGGAAGCTTCATGAAAATAAGGCTTTATAAAACCTTAAAAATCTGTTCTTGCCGTATAAGTTAAAAAAACATTCTTCTCGTACTTTTTCCGGAAAAGTCAAAAAAGTTACTCGTAATGTAAACAAAGAAAGATTCCTTACATACCATGTAGTAAAAGTAAAAATGGGTAAAAAAGACTTTAAACATACATGAAAACACTTTTATAAAACATGGACATGGATGATAGAAATAAACCCAGTAAATACTTACGAATAAGCAATCTCGGATAAAAATGAGATTTGCAAAATTATCCCTTATCTTAGGTCCAATTTGCTTCGTAAGTGTCCGAACATCCTCTTCTTTGAAGTGCTTCTTTGAGACTTCATTTTAGGGAACTAAAATTGGTCTTTTAAGAAGACCAGGACCTCTAGGATGTCTCTAGGGAAGTGGATAGGAGAAATTGGCAGGGGTGGGCCGAGCTTGAAGGCTCAAATTGGTGTGAGGAGGAGAGGGAGGAGGTTTCCTTTTATAAGGGAGGAGAGGGGCTCCTTTGGAAAATCTAAAAATATTATTTTATTATAAAGTCAAGTTCGGTTTTAAATAGCTCCAAATTGATTTATTTCGAAGCTAAGGTGGGGATGGGTCGAAATCCTCTCATCCAATATAATTTAGACAAGTTTAGGTTCCTATTTTAACCTTATCATTTAGATTTAACATTAATTTAAATAATTTTACTTTTACCGTGTCTTCTTGTGTTCTTATACTATAAGGTTAATAAACTTACTATAAGAAGCCAAACGAACCCCAAGTTGTTTATTATTAATATATATCACCTTATCTAAGTCATTTTTCTGAACCTTAGATTTTTAGGAATAAAATAACAATTAATAATATAATATTTGTTTTTAAAAACTATTTTATGTCAATTTTGACACTATTTAGTAATTGATTTTTGTGAAAATCATAACAGAATTATTAGTTCTAAAAACGTTAATTAAATCATTACTAACATGTAATATTAACCTATAAAATTAGTTTAATTCATAAAAACTCTTAAATTACATTTATTTGGGTATTTATAACATCAATTATGTCAATATTTCATTAATAAGATAATTACTACATCATCTTTGTGTCATAATAAATGATAATTATTTAATCCCAAAAAATTCTAAATAAATTTCTATAATGTAGATAATTGTATTAGGTTTTTGGATACTATTCATGTTTGTAGTTTTATGAAGTTTATCACTAAATTAAAATTATTATACTTATAAGATTTAAGAAAGTGACATGTTGTCACATTCTTTGGTTTTAATAATAATTAAATTATTTTCATGGAAAAAAGTCCATTAAATGATTCTAATCCTACCCTTAGGTGATATGGGTCTACTTGTAGTCATCCAATAGGATTTTGGAAGGTGTTAGGTTAATTTTATAATCTTATATTTACCCTTAATTACCCGATTTACCTTTAACTATGGTAAATAAAATTTATCGTAGTTACTATTCATAATGCCAAAAAATAAAAAGTAGATTATTAACATAATTTGGACCCACTGATTCCAAATATGTAATCCATTTTTCCAAATTCAATACACTAAAGTTTCAGAAATTAAATTAAAATTAATCCCGTTGTCGAAAGAAAACAGATTTTTGTTTAAAAAATTGCAAAAGATTGAATTGATTTATCCTACGAATTCAAGGTAGAATCAATGCTAATGACAAACATTATATTAAATGGTAAAAATATATTCTATTTATACTTTAAAACCATTCAATATTATAATTTAACCAAACAAATTATTACGATGAAAAAAGTTGTTTTTAATTAAAATATAGCGTGTTTTTACTATTCATCAAAATATGAAAGTTACCAGAATAATATGAAAAATTTATCCAAAGTAAATTTTCATTCCTTTATTCCAAAGAAGAATTTTATTTTTTCAAATTGAACTTATAAACATTTCAAAAACTAGATTTAAAGTGGGTGCGCCATCAAAAGGCGGCAAAACTGCATTTTTTGAAAAATACTTATTTTACCTGAAAAATTTATTTTGTTCTTATACCATGTTCTAGAAAATGTGTAAGATGAATAATAATGTTATAAAATTAAAAATTTAGTTAATACTATTCATAACGGCTAGTTCATAATAATATTATAATAATATATCGTTGTTTAGTAAAACCTGGTATTGCGTACAACACACGCTATCGAGGAAGGTCGTGATTGCGTGTAATACAAGACAAGTCAGGGTTGCGTGTTGTGCAAGAATCCTTCGTTGTTTCGTATAACAGAATCCAACCATATTTCATTTATACATTGAATATATAAATATATATATATATATATATATATATATATATTCAATGTTGCGTAGAATAACTATTATCAAAATTGTGTGTAACACGATCCAAGAATAGTGTTGCGTATACTGCAAGCTAATACGGTGTTGCGTATAACGCAAGGTAATATTGGTGTAGCATACAACACAAGACATTAATGAAATTAAAAGAATATTTTTCATAAAATATCAGGGTGTTACATTCTACCCCCCATAAAATGAATTTTGCCCTCGAAATTCGTCAGGGTTATAAATGGTTTACTACTCGAAAGTTTGTTTAATAGAAACCCACATCGTAAAAAGGAATACCAAAACATGGATTTAAAAAAATAAAGTATGAAATGTAATGGTTACCCAAATTAACTCATCACTGGGTTTCCACGTAGGAGAACATAGGTGAAAATATGGATATGGAAGAAAAATATAACCATCAAGTTCTGATGGAGAGTGGTAGAGAACATGGCTATGGAAAAACCAGCAATCACATAGCCATAAATTTGTGACGATCTAAGGTACTATCTGATTCATTAGATATAAGAGCACTATGACAACATTTTTGGTTTTCAAGATCATTTCCCTAAAGTTGATGAAATTGGAATTAGAAGAAATACTTTCGTGATTTTGGTATAGTCTCTCCGTTAGTCATTCTTTGGACAATTTCCACTTCATCTCTTAAAGAAATGACGTTGAATTTGTCATTCGTGATGTGTTAGAAGATCATGTGATAGAATGAGGGGTTATTCCATCTGTCTCAAACAAAAGGTTAGAAAAGTTATCAAAAAAATACGTAAGTCCATCTATAGTGAGATTAATCATATATGGTTCCTAAAATGGACTTATACTTCTTATATTATACTGCTTAATATAATAAAAATAGTTTCTACTAAACAGGGACTTCCTATAGGCCAGGCGATAAAGTCTAGTCACACTTCGGTTGTGGGTTCGATTCCCACAGCCTTGTCCGACGCGATGGGCTGTCGCCCGTCCTGCAGGTTGTCCTTTTTCTAAAGATATATTACTATAACATCCCATCAACAATATCAAAAAAAAGTTTTATCCTTAAACAATACTAACTTATTTCCAACATAATCCATTCCAATATTTAGTCTTATCTAAAATACTTCGGTCCAAGCTCATAGTATAAAGAAAATGATCACGTGAATGCCATCATTTATCCCCCATATATCATAAGATATATCTTGTTGGTCAAATTACAAACATGTGAATACCTTAATCATGTATTCTCTTGAATAATGAATACCCATTGAACCTTATTGAAAACATGAATGCTGTTAAAAGTTAACTCTTTCCACATACCAAAATCCTGAAAATTCTATATACTCAAACCATGATATCACTTAGTCTTTATATCAATCATGAGCTCATGAATACTGTCAAATATTTCATTTTCTCGTTTTCCCTTCATTATGCGCATATCATCTTTTTTTTTTCCAAAAATATCTCAATCACTTTCCATGGTTATCGATACCATAAAATTATTGGAAACCACAATAAACCAATACATAAATATTCCAATATTCCACGATACTATATACAACATTATTTTTGAATCCCATTACATAAACACCTAATCATTCCACCACATCATTGTCATATTCAACATCACCAATAGTGATCGCATGTGACTTCCCTTTGTCCTTTGCCTTAAGTGGTTGCTCATGTCGATCATCACTAACCCTTGGATTAGGGAATTTATTAGCATAATTCCCCATTTCCTTGCACTTGAAGCATTGAAGTGTAGTTGGTTCATTCTGTGTATCCCTTCCTTTTTTTGAATCATTAGACATCTTCTTCCCATCATTGCGGCATTCAAATGCCGGATGACCTTCCTTTCCACATTTTAAACATTTACTTGTCCCTTTAAGACAATCTCCACCATGCTTCTTTCCACACTTTGAGCATAAGGAATCATTCATCTTCTTTTCACCATTATTATGTGGTTTCTCCTTGAACTCCATCTTTCATTTCTTGTCAAAACTATGAGATGGATAAGTAACACCAACTTCCATTTCTACCTTGATAGAACAACGCACAATTTCTTCATAGCTACTGAAGTCTCTTATAGCTAATGCCCTTCGAAGATTTGGTGTTAAGCCACTGAAGAATCGATCAACTTTACTTTCAGGTTGGATGATAAATACAGATGCATACCTTGCAAGCCTTGTAAAATTCGCTTCGTATATACCAATAGATTCATCATCCTTTTTCTTTAGTTCAAGAAACTCCTTCTCCATCTTTGTTCGAAGAATACGAGGGAAGTACTTATTGAAAAATAAGTTCTTGAACTCGTCCCATTCCATGGACTCAATTTCATCTCTTTGCCTCGTATTCTTGATAAGATTACACCATTGATCAGCTTCACCTTCCAAATGATATACTGCTAAGATGACTTTATCATGTTCAGAACATTGAAGAACTGAAAATATCTTTTCAGTGGTACTGATCCATTGTTCAGCAAAAAGTAGATCAGAAGACCCACTGAAAGAAGGTGGACGTTGCCTCATGAAGGACTCAATAGAATGTTGTTCCCTTCTCTGCTCATTTGGAAGTCCAGAATGATTCATATCTTGTGTAAGTATAGCTATAAGATTTTGCACTCCATCTCCCATAACATTTGTTTGTTCAGGAGGACAATCATTGCATTGTCCATTATATTGATCAACACGGTTCCTTCGGGTTCCAGCCATCGTCTAAAACCCAAAAAGAATAGTGTGAGAGGCAAAAATCATGCTAGGGAAAACAACACAATAAAGGAGGATTACCTTCAATATCTAACATATTGGGTTACCATAATTCTAGTACTATAACCTATACTTATACTTAATCATAGGGACATCCCTAGACATACCTCAGAAATATCTCTAGGGATCTCACTAAAGTTCTCGCATCCTAGTTTCCAAAGGTTGACCAAACCTTTCCTCTGATACCAACTATAGAGACTCGAAGCTTGATGTACATAGACAATACATTACTTTTTCGGAATACTTAGTACATAACAAAAACACACACACAAGGATCGTAATAGTTTAGTGTCTCTGGAAACTCGGAATATAATCTTCTAATCGTGGTGAAAGATCTTCAACATCTCCCATAAATATCTTCCTTTTTTTTACCTAAAACCTTTCTTTATATCTCGGGGAAAAGAAAACATAAAAGGGTGAGCTCAAATGCTCAGTAAGGGTAAACAAAAGAAATATCAATCACGACATATTCATAAGAACATAACATTTTGGAAATCATAACCTATAAAAGAGAGCATAATTTCATAACATGGGATAAATCATAGTAGTGAAATGAAATCCCAATAATCATAACTTAAAACATGAAACTTTGTAGAATACACAAATAATGATAGAGAATCATTTCTTATTAGTCAAGACTCATTTCCAAGACTATCTTAGTGGACAAAGTCCATTTCTGAACCGAGTTTACTCCTCATTTCAGTCCTATTTTATTGAACCGGTATAACCTGCCGTTCCATCCATGTCTATCTCATGAGATATAAAATCTTTACCCAATGCATTGGAGGGAGATATAGGTCCCAACCATCTCATAATGAAATCGTTCTTACTTGTGCCACAAAATAAACATACATCATTCATAATAACCCAATAAATAAAATGGGTTTCATAAACATCATCCCATCATCACATAATCTATATAAAAGAAATGGATATCATTTCATAATAAGAAAAGTGAAACCATGTAAATAATAGAGAAATTATACTTGAAACATACAAATATGAAATAATTCCATCTTAGATGAAAAAATGGTTTTGATAAAACACTTGAAATGAATTCTTGAAAAAATTATCCTTTCTTCTTCAAAATTATTTTCTTTTCACAAAATGACATGAAATTTTAAAAGAATAGGATTTTTTTTAAATAGTCATGAAATCTTTTGGAGGAAGCTTCATGAAAATAAGTCTTTATAAAACCGTAGAAATCTGTTCATGCCGTATAAGTTAAAAAAAAATTCTTCTCGTACTTTTCCCGGAAAAGTCAAAAAAGTTCCTCGTAATGTAAACAAAGAAAGATTCCTTACATACCATGTAGTAAAAGTCAAAATGGGTAAAAAGGACTTTAAACATACATGAAAAAACTTTTATAAAACATGGACATGGATGATAGAAATAACCCCCATAAATACTTACGAATAAGCAATCTCGGATAAAAATGATATTTGCAAAATTATCCATTACCTTAGGTCCGATTTGCTTCGTAAGTGTCCAAACATCTGCTTCTTTGAAGTGCTTCTTTGAGACTTCCTTTTAGGGAACTAAAATTGGTCTTTTAAGAAGACCAGGACCTCTAGGATGTCTCTAGGGAAGTGGAGAGGAGAAATTGGCAGGGGTTGGCCGAGCTTGAAGGCTCAAATTGGTGTGAGGAGGAGAGGGAGGAGGTTCCCTTTTATAAGGGAGGAGAGGGGCTCCTTTGGAAAATCTAAAAATATTATTTTATTATAAAGTCAAGTTAGGTTTTAAATAGATACAAATTGATTTATTTCTAAGCTAAGGTGGGTATGGGTCGAAATCCTCTCATCCAATATAATTTAGACAAGTTTAGATCCTATTTTAACCTTATCATTTAGATTTAACATTAATTTAAATAATTTTACTTTTACCGTGTCTTCTTGTGTTATTATACTATAAGGTTAATAAACTTACTATAAGAATACAAACGAACCCCAAGTTGTTTATTATTAATATATATAACCTTATCTAAGTCATTTGTCCGAGCCTTATATTTTTAAGAATAAAATAACAATTAATAATATAATATTTATTTTATAAACTATTTTATGTCAATTTTGACACTATTTAGTAATTGATTTTTGTGAAAATCATAACAGAATTATTAGTTAGAAAAAAGTTAATTACATCAATACTAACATGTCATATTAACCTATAAAATTAGTTTAATTCATAAAAAGTCTTAAATTACATTTATTTGGGTATTTATAACATCAATTATGTCAATATTTCATTAATAAGATAATTACTACATCATCTTTATGTCATAATAAATGATAATTATTTAATCCTCAAAAATTATAAATAAATTCCTATAATGTAGATAATTGTATTATATTTCTGGAGACTATTCATGTTAGAAGTTTCATGAAGTTTATCACTAAATTAAAATTATTATACTTATAAGATTTAAGAAAGTGACATGTTGTCACATTCTTTGGTTTTAATAATAATTAAATTATTTTCATAGAAAAAAGTCCATTAAATGATACTAATCCAACCCTTAGGTGATATGGGTCTACTTTTAGTCATCCAATAGGATTTTGGAAGGTGTTAGGTTAATTTTATAATCTTATATTTACCCTTAATTACCCGATTTACCTTTAACTATGGTAAATAAAATTTATCGTAGTTACTATTCATAATGCCAAAAAATAAAAAGTATCTTATTAACATAATTTTGACCCACTGATTCCAAATATGGAATCCATTTTTCTAAATTCAATACACGAAAGTTTCAGAAATTAAATTAAAATTAATCCCGTTGTCGAAAGAAAACAGGTTTTTGTTTAAAACATTGCAAAAGATTGAATTGATTTATCCTACGAATTCAAGGTAGAATCAATGCTAATGACATACATTATATTAAATGGTAAAAATATATTCTATTTATACTTTAAAACCATTCAATATTATAATTTAACCATATAAATTATTGCGATGAAAAAAGTTGTTTTTAATTAAAATATAGCGTGTTTTTACTATTCATCAAAATATGAAGGTTACCAGAATAATATGAAAAATTTATCCAAAGTAAATTTTCATTTCTTGATTCCAAAAAAGAATTTTATTTTGTCAAATTAAACTTATAAACATGTCAAAAACTATATTTAAAGTGGGTGCGCCATCAAAAGGCGGCAAAACTGCATTTTTTGAAAAATACTTATTTTACTCGAAAAATTTATTTTGTTCTTAAACCATGTTCTAGAAAATGTGTAAGATGAATAATAATGTTATAAAATTAAAAATTTAGTTAATACTATTCATAATGTCTAGTTCATAATAATATTATAATAATATATCGTTGTTTAGTAAAACCCGGTATTGCGTACAACACACGCTATCGAGGAAGGTCGTGATTGCGTGTAATACAAGACAAGTCAGGGTTGCGTGTTGTGCAAGAATCCTTCGTTGTTTCGTATAACAGAATCCAACCATATTTCATTTATACATTGAATATATATATATATATATATATTCAATGTTGAGTAGAATAACTATTATCAAAATTTTGTGTAACACGATCCAAGAATAGTGTTGCGTATACTGCAAGCTAATACGGTGTTGCGTATAGCGCAAGGTAATCTTGGTGTAGAATACAACACAAGACATTAATGAAATTAAAAGAATATTTTTCATAAAATCTTAGGGTGTTACATTCTACCCCCCTTAAAATGAATTTCGCCCTCGAAATTCGTCGGGGTTATAAATGGTTTACTACTCGAAAGTTTGTTTAATAGAAACCCACATCGTAAAAAGGAATACCAAAACACGGCTTTAAAAAAATAAAGTATGAAATGTAACGGTTACCCAAATTAACTCATCACTGGGTTTCCACTTAGGAGAACATAGGTGAAAATATGGATATGGAAGAAAAATCTAACCATCCAGTTCTGATGGAGAGTGGTAGAGAACATGGCTATGGAAAATCCAGCAATCACAAAGCCATAAATTTGTGATGATCTAAGGTACTATCTGATTCATTAGATATAAGAGCACCAGGACAACATTTTTGGTTTTCAAGATCATTTCCCTAAAGTTGATGAAATTGGAATTAGAAGAAATACTTTCGTGATTTTGGTATAGTCTCTCCGTTAGTCATTCTTTGGACAATTTACACTTCATCTCTTAAAGAAATGACGTTGAATTTGTCATTCGTGATGTGTTAGCAGATGATGTGATAGAATGAGGGGTCATTCCATCTATCTCAAACAAAAGGTTAGAAAAGTTATCAAAAAAATACGTAAGTCCATCTATAGTGAGATTAATCATATATGGTTCCTAAAATGGACTTATAATTCTTATATTATACTGCTTAATATAATAAAACTAGTTTCTACTAAATAGGGACTTCCTGTAGGCCAGTGGTAGGCGATAAAGGCCAGTCACACTTCGGTTGTGGGTTCGATTCCCACAGCCTTGTCCAACGCGATGGGCTGTCGCCCGTCCTGCAGGTTGTCCTTTTTCTAAAGCTATATTACTATAACATCCCATCAACAATATCAAAAAAAGTTTTATCCTTAAACAATACTAACTTATGTACAACATAGTCCATTCCAATCTTTAGGCTTATCTAAAATAATTCGGTCCAAGCTCATAGTATAAAGAAAATGATCACGTGAATGCCATCATTTATCCCCCATATATCATAAGATAATTCTTGTTGGTCAAATTACAAACATGTGAATACCTTAATCATGTATTCTCTTGAATAATGAATACCCATTGAACCTTATTTAAAACATGAATGCTGTTAAAAGTTAACTCTTTCCACATACCAAAATCCTCAAAATTCTATATACTCAAACCATGATATCACTTAGTCCTTATATCAATCATGAGCTCATGAATACTGTCAAATATTTCATTTTCTCGTTTTCCCTTCATTATGCGCATATCATCTTTTTTTTCCAAAAATATCTCAATCACTTTCCATGGTTATCGATACCATAAAATTATTGAAAACCACAATAAACCAATACATAAATATTCCAATATTCCACGATACTATATACAACATTATTTTTGAATCCCATTACATAAACACTTAATCATGCCACCACATCATTGTCATATTCAATATCACAAATTGTGATCACATGTGACTTCCCTTTGTCCTTTTCCTTAAGTGGTTGCTCATGTCGATCATCACTAACCCTTGTATTAGGGAATTTATTAGCATAATGCCCCATTTCCTTTCACTTGAAGCATTGAAGTGTAGTAGGTTCATTCTGTGTATCCCTTCCTTTTTTTGAATCATTATACATCTTCTTCCCATCATTGCGGCATTCAAATGACCGATGACCTTCCTTTACACATTTGAAACATTTACTTGTCCCTTTAAGACAATATCCACCATGCTTCTTTCCACACTTTGAGCATAAGGAAACATTCATCTTCTTTTCACCATTATTATGTGATTTCTCCTTGAACTCCATCTTTCATTTCTTGTCAAAACTATGAGATGGATTAGTAACACCAACTTCCATTTCTACCTTAATAGCACAACACACAATTTCTTCATAGCTAATGAAGTCTCTTATAGCTAATGCCCTTCTAAGATTTGGTTTTAAGCCACCGAAGAATCGATCAACTTTACTTTCAGGTTGGATGATAAATCCAGATGCATACCTTGCAAGCCTTGTAAAATTCGCTTCGTATATACCAACAGATTCATCATCCTTTTTCTTTAGTTCAAGAAACTCCTTCTCCATATTTGTTCGAAGAATACGTGGGAAGTACTTATTGAAAAATAAGTTCTTGAACTCGTCCCATTCCATGGACTCAATTTCATCTCTTTGGCTCGTATTCTTGATAAGATTCCACCATTGTTCACCTTCACCTTCCAAACGATATACTGCTAAGATGACTTTATCATGTTCAGAACATTAAAGAACTGAAAATATCTTTTAAGTGGTACTGATCCATTGTTCAGCAACAAGTGGATCAGAAGACCCACTAAAAGAAGGTGGACGTTGCCTCATGAAGGACTCAATAGAATGTTGTTGCCTTATCTGCTCATTTGGAAGTCCAGAATGATTCATATCTTGTGTAAGTATAGCAATAAGATTTTTCACTCCATCTCCCATAACATTTGTTTGTTCAGGAGGGAAATCATTGCATTGTCCATTACATTGATCAACAAGGTTTCTTCGGGTTCCAGCCATCGTCTAAAACCCAAAAAGAATAGTGTGAGAGGCAAAAATCATGCTAGGGAAAACAACACAATAAAGGAGGAGTACCTTCAATATCTAACATCTTGGGTTACCATAATTATAGTACTATAACCTATACTTATACTTAACCTTAGGGACATCCCTAGACATACCTTAGAAATATCTCTAGGGATCTCACTAAAGTTCTCGCATCCTAGTTTCCAAAGGCTGACCAAACCTTTCCTCTGATACCAACTGTAGAGACCCGAAGCTTGACGTACATAGACAATACATTACTTTTGCGGAATACTTAGTACATAACAAAAACACACACAGAAGGATCGTAATAGTTTAGTGTCTTTGGAAACTCGGAATATAATCTTCTAATCGTGGTGAAAGATCTTGAACATCTCCCATAAAGATCTTCCTTTTTTTTTACCTAAAACCTTTCTTTATATCCTGGGGAAAAGAAAACATAAAAGGGTGAGCTCAAATGCTCAGTAAGGGTAAACAAAAGAAATATCAATCACAACATATTCATAAGAACATAACATTTTGGAAATCTTAACCTACAAAAGAGAGCATAATTTCATAACATGGGATAAATCACAATAGTGAAATGAAATCCCAATAATCATAAATTAAAACATGAAACTTTGTGGAATACACAAATAATCAGAGAGAATCATTTATTATTAGTCAAGACTCATTTCCAAGACTATCTTAGTGGACAAAGTCCATTTCTGAACCAAGTTCACTCCTCGTTTCAGTCCTGTTTTACTGAACCGGTATAACCTGCCGTTCCAGCCATGTCTATCTCATGAGATATAAAATCTTTACCCAATGCATTGGAGGGATATATAGGTCCCACCCATCTCATAATGAAATCATTCTTACTTGTGCCACAAAATAAACATACATCATTCATAATAGCCCAATAAATAAAATGGGTTTCATAAACATCATCCCATCATCACATAATCCATATAAAAGAAATGGATATCATTTCATAATAAGAAAAGTGAAACCATGTAAATCATAGAGAAATTATACTTGAAACATACACATATGAAATAATGTCATCTTAGATGAAAAAATGGTTTTGATAACACACTTGAAATGAATTCTTGAAAAAAATATCCTTTCTTCTTCAAAATCATTTTCTTTTCACAAAATGACATGAAATTTTAAAAGAATAGGATTTTCTTTAAATAGTCATGAAATATTTTGGAGGAAGCTTAATGAAAATAAGGCTTTATAAAACCGTAAAAATCCGTTCATTCCGTATAAGATAAAAAAACATTCTTCTCATACTTTTGCCGGAAAAGTCAAAAAAGTTCCTCGTAATGTAAACAAAGAAAGATTCCTTACATACCATGTAGTAAAAGTCAAAATGGGTAAAAAGGACTTTAAACATACATGAAAAAACTTTTTATAAAACATGGACATGGATGATAGAAATAACCCCAGTAAATACTTACGAATAAGCAATCTCGGATAAAAATGAGATTTGCAAAATTATCCCTTAGCTTAGGTCCGATTTGCTTCGTAAGTGTCCGAACCTCCTCTTCTTTGAAGTGCTTCTTTGAGACTTCATTTTAGGGCACTAAAATTGGTCTTTTAAGAAGAAAAAGACCTCTAGGATGTATCTAGGGAAGTGGAGAGGAGAAATTGTCAGGGGTCGGATGAGCTTGACGGTTCAAATTGGTGTGAGGAGGAGAGGGAGGAGGTGCCCTTTTATAAGGGAGGAAAGGGGCTCCTTTGGAAAAACTAAAAATATTATTTTATTATAAAGTCAATTTCGGTGTTAAATAGATCCAAATTGATTTATTTAGAAGCTAAGGTGGGGATGGGTCGAAATCCTCTCATCCAATATAATTTAGACAAGTTTAGGTTCCTATTTTAACCTTATCATTTAGATTTAACATTAATTTAAATAATTTTACTTTTACCGTGTCTTCTTGTGTTCATATACTCTAAGGTTAATAAACATACTATAAGAAGCCAAACAAACCCCAAGTTGTTTATTATTAATATATACAACCTTATCTAAGTCATTTTGCTGAACCTTAGATTTCTAGGAATAAAATAACAATTAATAATATAATATTTGTTTTAAAAACTATTTTATGTCAATTTTGACACTATTTAGTAATTGATTTTTGTGAAAATCATAATAGAATGATTAGTTCGAAAAAAGTTACTTAAATCAATACTAACATGTCATAGTAACCTATAAAATTAGTTTAATTCATAAAAAGTCTTAAATTACATTTATTTGGGTATTTATAACATCAATTATGTCAATATTTCATTAATAAGATAATTAATGCATCATCTTTGTGTCATAAGAAATGATAATTATTTAATCCCTAAAAATTATAAATAAATTCCTATAATGTAGATAATTGTATTAGATTTTTGGAAAATATTCATGTTCGAAGTTTCATGAAGTTTATCACTAAATTAAAATTATTATACTTATAAGATTTAAGAAAGTGACATGTTGTCACATTCTTTGGTTTTAATAATAATTAAATTATTTTCATGGACAAAAGTCCATTAAATGATTCTAATCCGACCCTTAGGTGATATGGGTATACTTTTAGTCATTAAATAGGATTTTTTCAGGTGTTAGGTTAATTTTATAATCTTATATTTACCCTTAATTACCCGATTTACCTTTAACTATGGTAAATAAAATTTACCGTAGTTACTATTCATAATGCCAAAAAATAAAAAGTAGCTTATTAAAATAATTTGGACCCACTGATTCCAAATATGAAATCCATTTTTCCAAATTCAATACATGAAAGTTGCAGAAATTAAATTAAAATTAATCCCGTTGTCAAAAGAAAATGGGTTTTTGTTTAAAACATTGCAAAAGATTGAATTGATTTATCCTACGAATTCAAGGTAGAATAAATGATAATGGAATAAATTATATTAAATGGTAAAAATATATTCTATTTATACTTTAAAACCATTCAATATTATAATTTAACCATATAAATTATTGCAATGAAAAAAGTTGTTTTTAATTAAAATATAGCGTGTTTTTACTATTCATCAAAATATGAAAGTTACCAGAATAATATGAAAAATTTATCCAATGTAAATTTTCATTTCTTGATTCAAAATAAGAATTTTATTTGTCAAATTGAACTTATAAACATGTAAAAAACTATATTTAATGTGGGTGTGCCATCAAAAGGCTGCAAAACTGCATTTTTTGAAAAATACTTATTTTACCCGAAAAATTTATTTTGTTCTTATACCATGTTCTCGAAAATGTGTAAGATGAATAATAATGTTATAAAATTCAAAATTTAGTTAATAATATTCATAATGTCTAGTTCATAATAATATTATAATAATATATCATTGTTTAGTAAAACCCGGTATTGCGTACAACACACGCTATCGAGGAAGGTCGTGATTGCGTGTAATGCAAGCCAAGTCAGGGTTGCGTGTTGTGCAAGAATCATTCGTTGTTTCTTATAACAGAATCCAACCATATTTCATTTATACATTGAATATATATATATATATACACTCAATGTTGCGTAGAATAACTATTATTAAAATTGTGTGTAACACGATCAAAGAATAATGTTGCGTATACTGCAAGCTAATACGGTGTTGCGTATAGCGCAAGGTAATCTTGGTGTAGCATACAACACAAGACATTAATGAAATTAAAAGAATATTTTTCATAAAATCTCGGGGTGTTACATCAATATATGGATAATATACCATGATCATGTTATGATATATTCCATTTTATTTTTGCAATGAGCACCAAAATCATGAGGTAAATCTTGGATCCATGTATAAGTTAGTAGAAACTGTTAATTCTGGGAATGTCACAACGTATCAGATAGACTAATTTTCCAATTAATATAATATATTAGATTCTTATATTGGAATAATTTGGTATGACATTATAAATCATTCTATAATCACATATATGGAACCATTATTCTGAATCATTCTATTCATAATAGTGATAATGTTTATGAAAATATATTCCCATTTCTAGATAGGTTTTTATAATGATTGTAATAATAAGTTCATTAGTAGATGATATTCCTTGACATGTTCATAGGTGATACATTTCATCACATAAGTAACCACTCATCACTTCATTTTTGACCACCAAAAATGGGTCCTCAACACCGTGTACATATTTTGGATGCATAGTTATATTGACCATTTAGAATGGTGATAATTTGAAACAATAAGTCCTTGAAAAGTTAGTGGAACGAATATATGATATTAAAAATTAAATAATACATTAAAATATTCTTTTAATATATCAATTTTATCCATAAAATTATCTTTTTACCACATGGTGAGGTAATCAGTAGCATATATTTGATTATCCTTGACCTTGTTAACTAGACCTAGAATAGGATTCACTAGGAGAAAGACTGCAAAAATATTCCTCTCAATGAAACCTTGATAAATATCAGAAAACACACTCATAAATTTACACGATCAATGAGAATATATAGATAATTAGTTATAAGATTATATTTTTAATAATCATACATAGAATTCATTGTAGTAGGTGTATAAACCAATTTGATGTCAAATATTTTGGGATACTCTATCCATTTCTGTTGTCAAAGGTTGAAATATATTTACAAAAAGATGTGTCTGAAACATTTATGGTATGTGAACAAAATAAAAATCTTAATAAAAAGATAATGATTCATTTTTTAGTGCATTTACCAAAATAACTAATTCTAGATTATCGATTTGGTAATTTTTTCATGAACTCACAAATTTCATGATACACCAGCCGTAACATAGTCCCCTTCCATGAGAGCACTACCCAAAATAAATCCAAACACAACACAGTAATATACATAATCACTCCCCAGTTTGGTAAATGTAAGGATGCATTTGAAATTTATTATGGACTTATATTCCAATAAGTATTTTTGGAAACAACATATTCATAAGAATGGAGTTTCTTAACTAGTAAATGATATCATAGGAGAATAATGGAGAAAGAAATAATAAACAAAAGGGGAGATAATAATCCTAGAAAACAACGCATCACAATAATATTTCCCATTGATTTCCAAGATATGAAAACTTTTATCATTATAGGGTTTTCTAATATGATTGTATCAGATATTACATGATCAAGAAAGTAAACATATTTTTACTACAACTCATTCTTAGATTGTTTTTCCTAAAGTCATTGTTCATGAAAGGTGCTTAATTGAATAACAAAGTTCATTTAAGGATCATCTTTTTTTAGAATACACAGAGACATCATCAAAAAATAATAACAAAAAAGATTCATAGTATCTATGAAAGATAAAATTAATCGATTCCATAAATACTTCGTGGAATTTGGTAAGTACAAAGGGAAAAACTTGGTATTCAAAATTACTATAGAGGCTTCAAAAAGGTGTTTTTGGAATTTCATCCTTTGGAACTCGAAATTGGTGATACCCTGATTGTTGATAAATTTTAAAGAACCATTTTGGACTATTCATTTGATCGAAAAGATCATTAGTTTAAGGAATATGATATCTATTATTGATAGAAACCTCATTTAGTTTATAATAATTTATTCAATTCAAAAAATAAACCATCTAATTTGTTTTTAAGGAGTATCATATCATACAAAGGTGATTAAATCAGTCCAATAATTCTCATACTCTCAAACAACACAAAATGGAACTTTAATTCTTGCAATTCCATTGGTATAATTCTATATGACTGAAGTAAAATAAAATTCAACTCTTGAAATGGTTGAATAAATATTCCACTTCTCTTTCATGTGTAAATAAAAAGAAATTTTATAGTAACACATCATGATACTGATCTACAATGATGGGTAATTATCTAGTCATAATTGTAACAACAGTCCCAAAGTTTTCTATTTCCAATTGATAAGATAAAATCCCAATTATTATTTATAAACCTAGTTCTCTTCTTATGTTCACATGTAATTCCACATTTAAATATGTACACATATCCATCATATTTTTAAAACACACTGGTTGAGAAAAAAAATTCATTATGATATTTGAAGAATATCCAACAGTCCATTCCAAAGAATAAGTCAATGATTTCCATTTATATAAAAGATAAGTCCAAATAAAATATATTCGTTCTATTTTTATAGAAAATTATTCACATTTAAATACTTGAAAATCTCATCGAAAAATAGTTTTCTAGATGAATATAATGTTCAATATAATTTTTATATCCAACACACTTGATTTCCCAAAAAAAGAAGAGATGAAATAATGGGATGTTCTAGTACAAAGCAATACTTGCTAAAGAGTGGTGTCTAGGAGGATTATACCTTACAATATTGAGGGTATCACATTAACATCCAATAAAAACTTTTCATCATCTTACAACTAATTTATATCTTCTATCAAGTAATCCATGCCTTAATGTTGAGGATTCATCATATGGGGTGTCTGGGTTGTTTTAGAATCACCCAAAATTTCTCGATTCCATGGTCAAGAACAATTATGTTGTGATCAACCTTTTTATACATGATATGCCTAGGTCACGTTAAAATAAAACCCATAAACTATCTTTAGAGTTTTAATACAAAAATACTAAAGGTATTTGACCACACCATTAACATTCTTAATAAGGTGACATACAAACATTCATGACATGGTCCAATGAACAACATTGGAAACATCTTAGATTATTATTTTTATAAGGGTGAAAAGAATATGATCTTGTTAAATAATTCCATAGTATCATGCTTCCCAATGAGTTTCCTTTCCACACAAAAAAACTATATTTAAAAAATCTATATATTCATATATAAAGAGAAAAATGACCTTAGTGTGGATGAATGATCATAGTCTTGCCTAATACATACATGATGTTAGATACTCGCAAGGAGTCACTTCTTGTTTGAACTAAAATATATTCATAAACATACTATAATACTCCACATGGGTTTTTTCAATTTCTTTAGATTGAAGAATTATGAAATTTTAGATACCTTGAATTTAAGAGGTTATAATTATTTATCAAAAAATTCATGAAATACATTCCTTGTAATTTATTCTTAGACATTAGTTTGAATGAATAAATCTTACCTTTTTCTTGCGAGATCTAGAAACATGTATAATTATAGATTTAGTTTGGTATCATTAGGTTATCTACGCTAATAAAAAATATTTTCCAAATGATCAAGGTGTGATTCCTTATGTTCTAGCCCTGAATCTCCAAGAAATAGTGATTAATTCTATTTCTGAAAGACCACATCATGATCCACATTGTGTGGATCCTAATTTTTATTTCCATTTTTATAACGTAGAAGAGTGTAAAATTATTTGTATAAGTTGTAAGATTTCCCATAGTCTAGGATGAACCATATTTTCAGTAGTATCTTCAGATTTATTCCAATGTTTTATTTATGGTTCCATCACTCTATATCTACAAAAATTGAAACTTAGTCTTCATATAATAATTCACTATAATTTTAGGAAATTTTATGTCACAACAAGAACCATTATAATAAAAAATTACAAAAAATAAATAAAAATATCATGGATAATTTATTCTTAATGGTTGGTATCATAACTAATGAGTGATATTTTTCCATAAATTTCTAAACCCAAGATGACGCGTTACCATAATTACTATAAGTTCTTAAGAAAAAATTTATATGAAACTTTCCCATGTAACATGATATTTAACATAAAAAGGTTGGGTAGAATATTTTATGCTATAAATTTCAAGTCTCAACACATCCAATATTTTTTCTATAATACCAACAAATGTACCAACCCCTTTGATACTACTTTTATGATACCACCCTAACCGATTTTATTAGGAATAAGTGGAGGTTATACTAAATTTATGTGATATCCCAAATACACAAAAGGGTTGAAAGAAATTCCAAGGGCTTCAATAAACAATTAATAATGATTTGAGATGAATAAAAATACATGAAACATGAACTATGAGAGGACATAATATGATTCGGTACATAAAATCAAAATATCTCATATAATATATACCATATGAAATTCAAAGTGATATATAAAATAAAAATTCATAAAAATGTTCTAAAAGAACAAAACATGAATGAATCTATTGAACAAATGTTGATCCATGATGAATCCACTACAAGGAATCCTCGATACTCCAACTTTTATCAAACATGTATATAGTATCATGATACTCCATTAGAAAAGTAATAAAATTTTACCTTTCTTGTACAATAAAAAATAGAATCTACATATGCACCAATTTTCATATATGGGGGTGAGAATGAAAACATAGTATAAAAACCTAGAGGCTTCCCTTGAACACTAATATTGTAAGATCTCGGATCTTAGAAATGTATATTATCCTTTAAAATTTGGATTAAATCCCTGGTTTTGGTTAATTAAGTGCTTAACCATGTCCTAGGGGTGTCTCAGGTGTGTTCCGAGGGTTTGGGAGATGAAAAGTAGAGAATATAGGTTTTTTTGGGTAGGCCGCACAATCTGCACTTGGTTAGTGCTAACCGTGTGGATAGCCCAGGAAACCGGGCAGATGTTTATTTGGATAGCATCCTCCGCACAGTTTGTGCATTGTTTGGAAAACCATGAGGGGAAACCATGCGAGGGGTGTTTTTGAAAAAAAAAACGTCCGCACGGTTTGCTCACAGTTTGGCACACCGTACGGGTGAACCATGCGGCCCAAAAACCTTTTAAAAATAACAATTTTTCCACTCTGATATTTTTAACCCCAACTCGGGATTTCCTTCCATTTCACCCCTATTCACCCTAGGAAGAAACCAAACCTCCCCAAGGCTCCAAGAGATCAATATCCATCATTTATAAGGTGTTTTTGGTACCGTTGGTGGTAGATCGATGTTCTAGGTAAGGCTAATCCCATCCTTTCATTTCTTTCAAGTGTAGGGTTTGTATCTTCTTCTCCCTTCTTTCTGAAGCTCTAAAAACCTACTCTTTGGGTGAGTTTTAGGTTAACGCTTCAAAGGTTGGTTGAAGTGGGATCTAAGGTCTTTATTAAGAGTGTGTTCACCCACCGAATCGAGGTAGGTGGTCTATAAGTTGTATCCCATGGTTTATTTGTGGATTTGTGCATGCGTGGTTTTATTCTTGGGTGTCTCTTGGTATGTTTGGATTAACCATAGAATGTTTTGGTAAAATGGTTATTAATAAGATAAAAGGAGACCCTCACGATCCCCATGGGACACGATGAGGGTAATGACACTAATCTCGGGCCACCCATGGGGTGTGTCGACTCTCCCAGTCCTAGGGATTTGTGAATAGTAAGTGAGATTGTTGTGTAATCATGTAGTGACCTTTATAAACATGTTGGTGTTACTATTAGTGTTGGGTTATAAGCTAGGTGGTGCACCAAGGCTTGATAAAACCTAAGAGATATTGGTTTAATATGTGGAAGTGATTAAAGACCATAAATGAATGGGTTATGAGCATGGAAATGAACAAGCCTAGTGAGATATGCACAATGAATGAATGCATAATGATATAAGCATAATAAAATGGAGTTGGGTTAAATGGATAAATGATGTGTAATGTGGTAAAAGTGCTAATGGGTTATGTCATGGTGTTAATACCATGTTATTGTTATGGTTTATGTTTTCATTGGGAAATTGTTGTGATGTTGTGTGAATTGTTAATGGATACATATATGTATATCATGTGCACATACCTTGGTAGTGTGGGGTATTGAATAAGGTTCTACGCCCATGGGTCAAGTAGTAATGAGGCTCTAAAATCCACCCACAATGCATGGGGGTAGGGATAGGAATGATGCTCTGTTTCCCTATCAGTTTCATCCACTCGGATTGATGCTTCGAGGTGAGGATATGGTTGACATCCACCCGAATTGATGCTTCGAGGTGAGGATATAGTCCGCATGGGGATGTTGGTCCGAGTGAGATAGGAAAACTATGTGTTTTCCTTATGTACGTGAATGTGTACTTAAATTCATGTATCTTGTTGTGTGATGAACCCATGATAAATGTGTTGGAAATGGTATTTAATGGGAAATGGGATGAAATGGTTTGTTATGGAAATGATAATAAATGTTAGTAATGGAACTAAACTGGATAAGGGCACTTAATCTATAAGTTTTCATTTATTATTCATTTCCCTTTTTGTATTCACAAATATTTATACTAGATATTTTGTAGACACCGTTGGTGGTGGCCTACTGAGTTGTACTCACACCCTGCTCGAGCCGCCGTTGGGTACCCAAGTAGACTCAATGTTTGCAAGTTAGGAGAAGGGAAAATGCCATTTTTAGGTATTTGGGTTGGCATGGGTGTACATGGTGGAGGACCCAGACTTGGTTTCAGGAACATTTTGGGGATTTTTTAGTTTGTATTCTTTTTGGATTTTGCTGACTTTTTCACTTATATCATGGCATAACATATTTACTGTTGGACATGTTTGTTCCCCATTTAGGGGAATGGTTGTTTATGAATTATCTTATATTATTTATTGTTATTACACATTTTTGTTTATCTTTTATTGTGGTTTACTATGATAAAAGGGGGTATAGTCTCCCTAATAGAAAATTCAGACCCCCGCTTCTAGTCACCAACCTTTGGCGTACAAGGAGGCACTCTTAAGGTCATGTAACCACCTGGCTCAGATCACCGGTTTAGTGAATTCTGGGTCAGGGATGTTATGACATGGTATCAGAGTAGGTCTTTCTTCTCATTCTCTGAAATATTGTTATTTGGGATGGTATACTAGTGTTAGGATGTGTCAGGCCTTGGTAATGTGGTCGTTCTTTGGAGTAGCTAACCCATGTAAGTGGGGAACCCCAAGTCACCCAGGGTGGGAATTGTTATTCTCGATTGTGCGATGTTACAGTTGGGGATATTTCACCACTGGGTGATGCACATGTGGGGTGATGTGATTGTTTTATGATATTTGTCTTGTGGCCTCAATGGAATGGGGCTTTGAATTCATGAATCATTGTAGGAACCTAGAGAGATAGGTGGGATTCATCATGGTAGGAACACATAGGTTGGGTGCGTGAGGTACGAAAGGTAGAATGCACCTTGCATCTTGATAATTGAAAATGGAAAATGCTGTAAATGAAACAATGCAAGGGGTGAAGATAAAATAATGATAAGTGATGATTAATAAATTATTTTTAATTAAAGGTTTGTAATGAATTAAAAGATGTTGTTTATAACATGTTGTGAGAGCCTTGTGGTGATGTATAGTTTTTTACCCCTTGTAGACCATAGCCCATAATAAGGATGGTCAGGGTGTTTTTTTTCAGAATGCTAAGGTTGTTTGGATGGTGCATGTATGGTGGGTTGTTATGGTTAGCAAATAACCTTCTTGTTATGAACTATGAAAGTTATTTGGTATGTGTTCTAAACATAGTGTTTGGAAATAAAGAGAAATTCCACAATGACATCGAGCGTCGGTTGGGAATCAAGAGGATGTTGTTGAGAACACTCCACCAGTAGAGGATCAAGAAAATGGGGTGATTCTAGAAGGTAGAGAACAACGGTTCCGAGAGAACTTAGATCATTTTATGCAGATTATGGCTCGAGACCCGGGGTGGGTTGCACCGAGTATGTTTGAGATAACCAGAGAGTTTCAGCTGTAGCACCCTCCAACCTTTACCAAAGAGGGTGGTCTAGAGGCAACAGAGTTCTGGATAGAGTCTTTCTAGACGATACTTGATCACCTGGAGACTCATATTGGGAAGTCAGTCAAGTTGGAGGCGTATATGTTGTTGGGCTAGGAAAAGAATTAGTGGGAAATCCTATATCATACTAATAAGGATGAAGGGATGTTATGGAAGGATTTATAAGAGATGTTTTTGGAGCATTTTTACCCAGAGACGTTGAGGAATGAGCGGGCTGCAGAGTTCATGAGCATGATTCAGGGATCGATGTCGGTGATGGAGTATGCTGACCACTTCACTGATCTGCGATGCTTTGTTCCAGTGTTGGTGGGGGATGAGGCATCAATTAAGAGGTGTTTCCAGGATGGGATGAGACACGATATCAGGTCTCATGTGAATATATTTTTCCGTAAAAGGTTTACAGAGGTAGTGGATTTGAAATTGATCTCAGAAGGGAACCTGAAGGGAGTTTTAGGTAGTGGGCTTGTCGTGCCAGCTGAGCAGACAAGTGGCGGAACTTTCAAGGTACGGAAGCATTGTTTTAGAAGTTTTCAGCAAGGCATAAGTGAGAAAGGTTGTCATAATATAGGGACAACCTCTCATGGTGGTGATCGGGTGTTCTGCAATCAGTGTGGCAGGTCGGGGAACATGTGTGTCCAATTTCTTCGACCTCCAGTTGAGTTCCTCTCGTGTGGTAGATTGGGACATGTTTATTGGTTCTACATGAATCCTCAGCAGGAGTGTATCAATGTGAGTGATAGAAAGATGTCAATCAGAGGCAAGGGATCATCTAATCCATATCAGACAGGCAGTTGGAGCTCCTTGGGCTGTACAAGTAGGGGTGGTGGACATAGAACTTTAGGTCATGATCACCCACATCAGTAGGGAAGTGCAGTACAGGGCACGCATGTTGGAGCCCAGGGTAGTGGAGATAGTCAGCTTCATGCAGTTCAGTCTGCACCTGGTGATGGAGAATCTAGGCCATCAACTATCCGAGGTATGATCCTTATAGCTTCTATGATTTCTAGTGCATTTTTTTGATACTGGTGCAACATACTCTTTTATTTCTGCTCAGTTTGTGGTAGCGTTGGGTTTGCCTATGGATAGTGTGTCTGGGGTTATATTGATTGACACTCTATTGGGGGTGTGAAAGGAAGATATCAGGTAGTGTAAGGGATGTACACTAGAAGTTGGTGGGTTTCGTTTCCTGTGGGACTTGTTCATTCTTGAGATGTCGGGATTTTGAACTGATCTTGGGTATGGTCTGGTTGTTGTTATATTAGGCTCAATTAGACGGTTACTATCGTGGGTATCTTTTAGGTCACTTGAGGGTGACACTTAGGTCTATCACGAAGAGTGGGATGTTTGAGCAGGTCATGTAGGACTGTTTTTTCAATAGTTTTATAGGTGCACAACTCAAGTAGCTTATGTTGTGCTTGATGATGAAAGAGGGGAACCGTTTGTCTTCCCTCCAGTGGTGGATCAGTTTCAGGATGTGTTTCCTGAGGATTTCTCGGGGTTTCCACCCGAGAGGGATGTTGAGTTCACGATCGAGTTATTGCTGGAATTGGATCCAATTTCTATTCCGCCATACCGAATGGCACCATAAGAACTCAAGGAGTTAAAGTTTCATCTTGAGGAGTTGGAATGTAAGGGGTTCATATGTCCTAGAACATCTCCTTGTGGATCTCCTGTGGTTTTTGAATGGATGTATGATGGGTCATAAAGGTTGTGTATTAATTATTGGAAGTTAAATCAGGTGATGGTGTAAAATTGGTACCCTCTTATTATAATTGATAACCTATTTGACTAGTGGTGGGGTGAATTGGTGTTTTCAATGATTGATCTGAGATCGATTTATCACCAGTTGAGCGTGAGGCCGTCTAACGTATCGTCGACAGCTTTCCGGAGTCGGTACGGGTTGTTTGAGTTTGTGGTGATGCCTTTCGGCTTAATCAATGCACCTGTAGTGTTCATGGACTTTATGAACCGAGTCATTAATCATTATCTAGATTATTTTGTGGTTGTATTTGTTGTTGAAATCTTGGTGCACTCGAAAACTCATGATGATCATGCCCAACATCTTGACATCATCCTAAGTACACTAAGAGAGCATCGACTATATGCCATACTGTTAAAGTGTCAGTTCTGGATTAGAGAAGTTCATTTTATGGGTCAAATCATCTCTGAGTTAGATGTTTCAGTGGATCTAGAGAATGTTTAGGCTATTGTGTCTTGGGAACAACCCAAGAGTGATTTTGATGTTCGGAGTTTTCTGGGTTTGGCTGGGGATTACCGAAAGTTTGTCCAAGATTTCTCTCACTTGGTAGCACCATTGCCGGGCTTGACCAAGAAGGTAATCATGTTTGAGTTGTTTGAGTATTGTGATAAGTCCTTTCATGAATTCAAGAAGTGATTGACGACCACACCGATCTTGATCTTACCTGAGCCAGGTAGGAAGTATGTCATATTTTTTGATGCATCCGGTATCGGGCATGGGGTTGTGCTGATGCAAGATGAGCGGGTGGTGGATTATGGTTCAAGGAAATTGAGACCCCAGGAGTGGAATTATCCCACTCATGATCTTGAGTTAGTTTTAGTAGTGTATGTCTTAATCTTTTGTAGGCACTACTTGTTGGGGGAACGATTCACTATGTATATCGATCCCAAGAGTCTAAAGTATATCTTTTTTTCATCGGGATTTGAATCTTCAACAGTGAAGATGGGTTCAATATCTATATTCCTTCAACTTTGAGATGGTATACACAATGGGAAAAGGTAATAGTGTTGCTGATTCTTTGAGCAGGAAGGATTATAACTAGGTGGTTCAGGAATCTAGCACAGAGTGGAAGTTGATGGCCTTATTCGCAGAGATAAACCTGGAGGTGCGGGATGAAAACGGTTAGGTGACTCGTACTTCCATGGTTGTTGAGTCAACATTTTTGAGTCATGTTAGGGAAATTATGCTCGACGATATGGAATGTTTTTCCATACAAGAAAGACTTAATGGTGTTGATCCACCTTCAGGTTGGGTCTTCGGAGTTAATGAGGTTGTTTCTGTTCATGATTGTGTGGTTGTGCCGGTGTGCATGTAGGAAGATTTGATGCATGAGTTCCATGAATCAAAATGGGTAGTGAATCATGGTTTGAAAAATATGTACCACGATCTCCATAGGCAGTTTTGGTGTCCATGAATGAAAAAGGATGTTGCATGCTTTGTGGCACGGTGCCTTACCTGTCAGCAGGTGAAGGCCGAGAACAAACGCCCAGGTGGTTTGTTACATCCATTTCCCATTTCGGAATGGAAGTGGGACAATGTAACGATGAATTTTGTGGTAGGTATTCTAAGGAAACCTCAGAAGAATGATTCAATTTTTGTGGTTGCGGATCATCTAACGAAAGTGGTTCATTTCTTACCAATTTAGGAGACTTATATAGTTGATCAGTTGGGTGAGTTGTATGTTCTAGAAATAGTACAGTTGGATGGTGTACCATAGACTATAGTTTTAGATCCTAATCTCCATTTCAAATCGCGTTTCTGGAAAGGGTTGTAGAAGGCGCTGGGTACATAGGTGATTTTGAGTACGACATTTCACTTACAGATGGACGAGTAGTCAGAGTGTACAATCCAAGTGTTGGAAGACATGTTGAGGGATTTTTTCTTGTATTTCAGTGGTTCCTAGGAAAAGAACTTGTATCTTGTTGAATTTTTCTACAACAAAAGTTTCCAGGCTACATTTTAGATTGCACCATTCGAGGATCTCTATGGGAGGTCATGTAGATCTCCATTGTGTTAGTTGGAGGCTGGTGAATCTGAGTTATTGGGACCAAGTCTTGTGTAGGAGACTTTAGAGAAGGTTGAGTTGATTCTGAAACGGATGGAAATGGCTCAGAGTAGGTAGAATTCATATGTGCACCTGAGATGTAGAACTATTGAGTTTGAGTAGGGTGATAGTGTGTTACTTCGGGTGTCTCCAATGTTGGGTCACCGACAGATTCAGAAGTAGGGAAAGTTGGCGCCCAGGTATGTGGGGCCATTTGAGATTTTTGAGAGGATTAGGCCGGTGGCATACCGATTAGATATTCCACAAAAATATAGTGGTATCTATGATGTCTTTCACATGTTATAGAATCAGTGGTATCACCCTAACCCAACTCACATGGTTTATGTTGAGGATTTTTTTCTTGAGGATGATGTGTCCTTTGAGGAGCATCCAGTTCATGTTGTGGATCGTAGTAAGAAAGTCTCGCGGGGCAAGGCTATACCCCTAGTATGAGTACTATGGAAGCATGGAAATTTTTAGGAAGAAACTTGGGAGTGGGAATCAGATATGCGGGCCCACTGGCTCGATCTCTTTTCCTTGGAAGTGAAATGAAGCTAGGGATCTCGGATCAAGGAAGATCCGTTATAAGGAGGTGAGGTTGTAAGATCCCAGATCATGGAAAGGTTTATTCTGGATTAAGTTTTGGTTTTAATCCCTTATTTTGGTTAATTAAGTGCTTACCCAAGTCCTAGGGGAGGCTCAGGGGTGTTCCAAGGGTTCAAGACATGAAAAGTGGAGAAAAAGTGGTTTTATGGGTAGGCTGCATGGTCTACACACGGTTAGTGCTAACCATGCAGACATCCCAGGAAACCGCGCAGAAGATGTGTTTTCGGATAGTGGCCTGCACACATTTTTCACTCGATTTGGAATTTTTTTTGAAAAATCGTGTGAAGGGGACTTTTTGGGAAAAAACCATCTGCACAGTTTTCACACGGTTTGGAAAATCGTGTTGGTAAACCTTGCGGCCTAGAAACCTTTTTGAAATTATAATTTTTCAACTCTGGTATTTTTAACCCCAACTCATGATTTCCTTCAATTTAACCTCTCTTCAACCTAGGAATGAACCAAACCTCTATAGGGAAATAAGAGATCATTCTCCCTTGTTTATAAGGAATTTTGACATCGTTGGTTGCAGATCAAAGCTCTGGGTAAGGATAATCCCATCCTTGCTTCTCTTTCGAGTTTAGGGTTTGTATCTTCTTATTCCCTCTTTCTGAATATCTAAAACCCTACTCTTTGGGTGAGTATTAGGTTGAAGCTTCAAAGGTTGGTTGAAGTGGGATCTAAGGGCTTGATTAATAGTGTGTTCAATTATGTAATCGAGGTAGGTGGTCTACAAGTTAAATCCCATGGTTTATTTTTTGATTTGTGAATGTGTGGTTTTGTTCTTGGGTGTCTCTTGGTATGTTTTTATTATCCATGGAATTTTTTGGTAAAATGGTTTTTAATAAGCTAAATGGAGACCCACATGATCCTAATGGGATGCGTCAAGGGTAATGACACTAATCTTGGGCCACCCATGGGGTGTTCCGACTCCCTAGGACCAAGGGATTTGTGAAGAATAAGTGAGATTGTTGTGTAATCATATAGAGTCCTTAATAAACATGTTTGTGTGACTATTAGTGTTGGGTTAGAATCTAGGTGGTGCACCTAGGATTGATAATAACCTAAGGGATATTGGGTTAATATGTGGAAGTGATTAAAGACCATAAATGAATGGGTTATGAGCATGGTAAAGAACAATCCTAGTGAGATAGAACCAATGAATGGATACTTAGTGAGATAAGAATAAAAAATGGAATTGGGGTAAATGGATAAATGATGTGTAATGTGGTAAAAGTGATAATGGGTTAAGGCATGATGTTAATACTCATGTTATTTTTATGGTTTATGTTTTCCTTGGGAAATGGTTGTGATGTTGTTTTAATGGTTAATGGATATATTTATGTATAGCATGATCACATAGCTTGGTAGTGTGGGGGTATTGAATGAGGTTATATGAACACATGTTGAGTTGGACTAAGGCTCTAAAATCCACCCCTAATGCATAGGGTAGGGATAGGACTGATTCAATATTTTCCTATTAGTTGTATCCACCCAGACTGATGCTTCGAGATGAGGATATGGTTGAAATACACCCAAACTGATGCTTCGAGGTGAGGATATGGTCGGCATGGGGAAGTTTGTCCTAGTGAGAGGGGACTACTGTGTGTTTTCATCATATATGTGATTGTGTACTTTAAACATTGTATCTTTTTGTGTTATGAACCCATGATAAATGTGTTGGAAATGGTAGGTAATGGGAAATTGGATGAAATGGTAAGTTATAGAATTGGTAATAAATGTTGGTAATGGACCAAAACTTGCTAAGGGAACTTAATCTTTACCTTTTAATTTATTATTCATTTCCCTTTTTTCATGTAAATTTTTTTATACCGGATATTTTGTAGACATGATTGTTAATGGCCTACTGAGTTGTACTCACACCCTTCTTAGGCCTCTATTGGGTACCTAAGCAAACATCATGTTTGTAGGTCAGGAGAAGGGAAAAGGCCCTTGTTAGGCAGTTGGGTTGGAATGGGTGTACGTGGAGGAGGACCCAGACTTAGTGTCAGGACCATTTTGGGGGTTTTGCAGTGTGCCTTCATTTTGGTTTTTGTTCACTTTTTCACATGTACCATGGCATGGAATATTTACTGTTGGACATGGTTGTACCCCATTTGGGGGAATGCTTGTTTATAAATGATCTTGTATTATTGATTTTTATTATACTATTTTGATTATCTTCTATTGTGGCTTACTCAGATAAATTGGGGTATAGTCTCCCAAATTGACTATTCAGACGACCACTACTATTCGGAAACCTTTTGCATAAAGGGAGGCACACTTATGTTTATGTAACCACCCGACTCAGAGCACTGTTTTAGTGGCTACCGGGTTGAGGATGTTACAAGAACATGTTAAAATACAGTTTTATAAAAAAATTTGGAGAAAAAAAGTTAAATCCAATTATCAGATCATGTATTTATAAAAAATTCACATTCCACTGGGCATATCCTTTTTACCATGCACACACCGATTGCATGAATCTAACCTTTAAACAGTCCTAAATCATGAGTAGAAAAAACTATCCATCCTTTTCCAAGTCTTAATATAGTTGTTTACCAATGTTCCCCACTATCACTGGACCGATGTTCATACACAACATGGCACCACAAAATAAAGTATGTACACACCCCAACCAAAAATTATACTTCCAAACCTAATTTTTTCCATTAAAATCCCCTTTTTGAAAATATTTTCACGAAAACTTGATGGGTGTCACCATTGATTCAATATTAACAAACCAATAAACAACCTAGTTTTCCCAAAAATAAAAAATCCAATTTTTTGAATAAAATCAATGAAAATAATATAGAAATATAATCCTTCATGTTATATGGAAAAGGTAGATATATTGTAAATCTACATACCTTTACCAACTAATTCACCTTTCCTATTCTAATAATTAGTGAATCATTTGATTAAAATTATTTAAAAGTTGAATACACGATTATGTTGGAATCTATATTTAATATAACCTCTAAAACTCTCTAAAAGAGAGATTGATTTGGATTGAAAAGAGAGAAAAACTAATAAGGATCAAATGTCATATAATTAATTAAATCTTATAAATATAACCCATTAATGATATGAAATATAGATTAATGTTGTGAATTTTATATATAGAATTTATGATGAAAATCACATTACCTTAGATTTATAATTCAATAACCCATTCATTACATGAAATAAATTTCATATCACGAACAACATATCACAGAAAAATCATTAAAAACCCTCCACACTGTAAAAATTTCATGGCTTCATCCTTTGACACATTTAATTATGGAATATCTATTCACATTATGAACCAACTACTCCAATGATATAAAAAATTATCATATATTTCCTCCCCCGAGAACCTAAAAAAATTCAACTCATGCACTCCAAAGATAATTGAAATAAATGGAGAACAATACATACATCAAAATGTGGGTATCATATTCTGTATATTCATTGAGGCATTAGTATGATTATTCTAAATTTATGTGGGAGGTTTTTGGAATTATTCTAGTGATTATATATATATATATCAACATTTCACACACACACATATATAAATATTTTTTTAATGTTTTATTTGGGGGAATTAGAATGCTCGACATTAATAGATTGTGTATTTTAGGGATAGTTTTTGGGTTGTTTTTCTAGGATTTTTTTTGATTTTCTATTATCATGTATTTTTATATGTGCGAAATTACATAAATATATGGAATATTAGTTCTGTGTATGTATCATTTAGTATTTTTTCCATTCAATGTTATATATTTAGGGGGTTTCTAAAGTAAATGCCTCATATATGTGTGTTTTCATGCTCTTAGTGCTAGTTTGAAGTCGTTTCATATTAGAGGTGGGATTTATAGACCCCAATTATCTTTACTATTGGCCCATGAGGGGTACTTGTGGGGTGGTTCATGACCTAATTATCGACTTCAAACCCAAATAAGATCATAGAAGGATACTTTTGACTTTTTGTACACTATAAGCATTAAATAAATGTAAAATTCAAACCAATCCACAAAAATGATTCAATTAAATCCAGGAAACCTATTGTACATAAATTTTAGTATATGAATATAATTACATGATCATGAAAGAAAATATAATAATGTTAAAAAAATACCCATCCGTGCCATAAACTGTAAAAAGAAATACCTATAAAAAACTCAAGTGCGCTAAAAAGATACTAAAGTGGAAAATTATATCCCATGTATGAGAAATACCATATGAAATGTTTGAGAATAATATTTTTCTAAAATCCATGATATCTATAAAAAATTATAATAGATCAAACCCATGAAAAATTATAATTAATATGTATTTCCATGATCAGGTGTCATAGCTTTCCCTAGATCATGGAAAAGGATCTTTATGAATCCTAGAAGGACATGTGTTAGGAGTGAGTATATCATTACCATTATAACTATCTAGCATAAATTTATGTTAACAAATTATCAATAAAATTAGGGTGGATAAAAATATAAAATAACCATTATGGTCTAGTAGAATAAGAAAATATGTATAACAACAATGATACAAAAATGTATACCATGTGGGAAAAAAGGTATTTGCACTTAATTTAATCAAAGATCAAGATGTAAGAAATAATAATATAATAGAGTCAATAGGTAATACCAATCCCATGGTAATGAGGAATGTGTATATATATTTAGATAAATATTTCACCTTGCCCCTTTAGGAATATGGAATAGGGAATACAATGTTGGGGCACTATGAAACTATCCAATTAATAAAATATTTTTCATTAATATCTAACATGAAATATTATACAATTTATAAAAATAATATTTCCCTTTATAGTCACTCAAAAATAATCAAAAATGGAATTTATTTTAATCCAACGCTAATCATGTACCCATATAATAAGATTAAGTTATATTTATTTACATAACACCATTATTGAGGGAAATTATATGTGTAACATATCTTGGGAAATAGAAAGTATAATCATATGTTAAAATTTGTGTAATATAAAACGTAACAAATAGACATGGATTTTCATGTAGAATATCCATGAACCATGTCTATAATAAAAAAGGAATATGAGAATGTAAAACATAAATTCCAAATTAATGAATCATTACATTTTAAAAATAATCCTTGAAATATATTTATTCAACAAAAAGTTGTATCTAAATAAAATTATATTATACATATAGAGTTGATAAACAAGGAACTATGAAATTATAAAAGATTATATGGGTCACCTAAAAATACATGGGAAAATTTCTTTCATAGCATAATAAAAGAGAATACATCAACACTTGAGGGATTATACTAAGCAAATAAAATGGTTTTTTTGGGAATTAGATACTACCAACAAACTAAAATAAATATAAAATGAAAACAATAGTTTTACCTTCACTTTACATAAGTTAAAATAAAAAAACATCTATAAAAAATAAATTTGAGAGTAAATAATAGATCTTTCATAACGTAAATACATAGATTAGGATTTAGTATTCTACCATAGAGAAAAAAATAAATAATAAGACTAGATAAATTAATTACATATACATTTCTAAATAAAATATTCAATGTATATATAAAAATAATTTAAATAAGAAACATTGACATATTTACATGAGAGGGAAGTATATGAAAAAATATCCAAATGGGAGAGTTATAGACAAATAATGAGGAAAATCCCTAACTAATTGGTTTAAAGGGATAATAATTGAGTGTAAAATTTCTATTTTTTTTAAATTAAAAAAAACCATATAAAACTATATTGAGTAATAATTAGTACCTGATTATTTCACTTAACCCCTTAAAGTCCCCAGACAAATCTAGGTAATTTGTACCCCTCTATCGTGTACCTGATTCATCTGGAACACCTTTTACACCTTTAATTTTTCTTCATTTTTCCCAAAACTTTAACCTAAATCCCCTTAACTTTAAATTCACAACAATTAATAATAGTAAAATTTATATTTCAATCCAAAACTATCCTCAAAGGACAAGGGTTATTTTAATCACTTTCTCATTATATTATATCCATGTACAATTCAAAATCTCATTTTAATCCTTAAAAACATTGGCTCTTAACTCTCCCATTGTCTAATAATGTGAAATATATCCTCTTTTTTCATATGTATAAAAACCAAAAAATCATATGCGATGCGTCAAAATCTACTATGTGATATTTGAAATATAATGAAAAAATAAAATATTATAAGCTAAGGGTAGTTTAATCTCTACATTATGGTTTGTTTAAATATTTTATCATTAAAATAAATCGAAAAAATATATATATCATTCCCAATATCATCACGCATTCAATATATTTTTTTATTCCACTATAAAAGAACATGAAAATATAATCAGTATCATAAGTACTCGATTCATTCTTTATATATTTCTCACCTTTATGGGTTTGAGTCTCCACTATTAATTGGGTTTTAGTTCTCTATTACCTCTAAGAATTATGTATCTATAAATGTTTTTGGGATTATGTATATCCATACCCCCATTGAAAACATTAACCAAAAAAATTATAGGAATGAAAAATTAGTTTCTTCCAATACACATCACTCCCCCCATTGTGGATTTGGATAACTGCCCATTGAGATAATGACTATATTTTCCAAATAAAATTTTCTATTCATTTTCTCTAATTATTTACTTATCAAAATGGAATTATATTGAACCTTATTTAAGATAATCTCAATTATTCTTATCACATGAAACATAAACCAGTCACTTAGTTTCTATGTGAGAATAGTCATTATAGAAAATAGTAATTATCAATCAATATCTTAATGTTTTTTCAATTATTCCCAAACCCAAATTAATGGGACATGGTGACCTGATATAAATTTAATTTAATCAAAATTAATTAAATGATTTATATAAATAAACAATAATATCATAATCATAAGATTTTATATTTTTGGTTCCCCCATAAAAATAAATTTAAGGACTTACCCTTTATCAAATTACTCAATCTCAATATTTTATATAAATTGAAGCAACTGAAACCCTTTTAATTACAATAATAATATTTATTCATTAAATATTATCCAAGAATATACAGATTCATTTTTGAATATAAATATTTCATGTGTGAGTATATTATGAGACACATGCATATTCTCCTACATTCTGGCTTCTATTTAAAGAAATAAGTCAACAACCTTTTACCCATATATTAAAAAATTATAACATTATCCATATAATAAAGTCATATTTATTATTACTTAAGGTCATTAATTTTAAATTATTCATTCATTCTTATTATCTATAGATTTTGTTATGATTTATTTATTTTTATTTGACCATTTTATTAGAGTTAATACATTTCAAAAAGACAACATTCTTCTTGAAATTTACGATTTATTCACTTAGATATTAGTTTTACGAAAGTCTCGCCATTCTTTTTTAGTGAGGCATTTAGATCTTAATTACACGGAGATATAATATATATATTCAGATATACAAGATCTAAAGTTTAGTACTTCATAGAGAACTATATTAATACATAATAATTACATATAAAATAGAAGAAGTTAAAGTAACTTGTTCTTAAAAAATTATATAATATATAATTACTTTTTAATCATCATATAAATATAATATCATGCATAATATTTTTCATCGCTATATGGTTAAATGTGGGAAAAGTGTGATATTAGACACTTATTTGGGGTAAACATATCAAAGGTTACATATACATCCTGATTATGGAATATATTACTCAAAAATAATAAGTAATTTATAATGATCTATAATAATATATGATCATAAAATTATAAACACATACTAATGAATAAAATAAGGGATATATATCATAATGACGAGAATAAATAATTTTCGTGATCATGAACTCACTAACAACGCCTTATATAAATAAATTATTCCTAAAGGGTATGGATTATGTCATTAACAAATCATAGTTATCTAATGAATCCTACCTATAAACTAATAGCATATATAATTCTCATCCACTCACATAAATAATTTATCCAATTAATTCAATTATAGAATAAATTGTTATATATAATAATTGGAATAATGTTTAATAGTGGACAACTAAAGTACTTAAAATAATATTCAATATTGATTTACATACAAATGTCTATCTATATGGAATAATATAATATAAATATATAAAAATAATTTTCACATTTCAATAGAATAGATGAAAATATGGGGGAATTACCGTTAATAAAAATAATGAAGTATTGGGTTTTTATACTATAGATTATATGATAATCAATTTTGTTATAAAATGATTCTATAAAATGGATCTCAATGTTATAAGAAAATGTATTTCTACTAAAGGATAAAAAAAGAACAGTATCATTCCATGGAAATAATGGAGATGGTATAGGATGTTTTATTTTTATATGGAAAACCACAGATATTGAATGACCCACAACATTCTTAGAATTTACCTTAATAACTAAAATTTCCCAACATTATTCCACATGGAGGTATAAAAGTTTGTTTTGATGTTTGTTGTTTGTATAATCAGTGTATATGATATGATATTCGTATAAAAATTATGATCTTAATTTTTTAGGTAAATGAAATTATAAATCAACACCGGATTAATCCCCTCTTATAGATTTAATTTACAAGAATTAAAAATATATAAAATTTTTGATTGTGGAGCATTATTGAGTTTTATTTATCTTGATACAATAAAGGTTTATAAAAGTTCTTAATAAGAGAGATTAAGTATTTTCAAATGGATAATACATCCAAGGAATAAAAAAATAATATATAGTCAAAAAAATAATGAATATTTAAAGGATATTATAACAAAATACTAATGTAGGAAAATAAATATAGAGGCTTAGAAACCATTACCTTACATTGATATTTTGTGTATTTATAACTTTCCATTCATGGCTTATAGATCTCTCAAATTTTGAATGATAATACTTTGAATAAGAATTTGGTATAGAAATAAAGACGAAATTGGAATTAATAGTGAGAATAAATTATTTAATAGGTTATAATTTATAGGTTAAAGTGGATGGGTCTTAATAAAACAATTTTATAATTTATTATTTGTCAACAAGACAATGAATAGTAATTATTCTCTTAATGATGAATAATAATTTAACTCTTTTGAACTATACCAAGATTTATTATATCATGCATGAAAAATTTGAATATTTATATATTGATCATTACATATTATGTCATATTTATCATATTTTGATACTCTTTTACCAATTATAAAAAACCAAAATATCATATATTTCCTAATTTTGACATCTTAATTCCATAATGTGAGAAACTTTTATTAAAAAAATTATTTATGAAAAATATACTTTTTAAATATAATATTCAAATAACTTAAAATTTTATGTTTTTTGTGATTAATTTATTTATATTTTTTATTATTAATCTTATCATTTCCCTGTTATCTATTAGTAATCATTTCTAATTCATGTATTATATGTTTTTTATTATATATTTTATTAATTATTTTTAATTATAAAATTATTATTATTTCTAAAAGTCTTGTTCCACTTACATTCAAACAACTAGATTACAATAACAATAGTTACGTATTCTATATACTAAAATTTAATTAATTTCATACTATAAAATAAAACTTCTCATTATATTTGTTTTTATAATATATTTATCACATTACTTATAGTGTTCTTTATAATAGTCTTATCTCTTATAGAGTTTTTGTTTATTGGAGGAAGCAATATTAGTTAGTTTCATATTCTAATAGTGTTATAAAATTCCATTTATATTTTCTTCTTAGTTTTATCCATTATGGACAATTTTTTTCTAATTAAATCTATATTAATATAATGTTTTTTCTAATTTTTTATGTTTTTAGTTAATATGATTCATTCATTATATTTATTTATTTCATTCCAGTAGTCAGCGACGTTAAATTATACATCATAATGTAATTTCCCCTTATAAATTATTGTCACATATCATTCCATGAACAAATATTAATAAATAAGTATAATTACTTTCTCATATTGCTAAGGCACTTACAAAATTTTATGATCCTCTAAAAAACCATTACTAGTAAAGTCATCTTGTTTCACAATACATTCTATTTTCTGTCATAGATATTAACTAGTGATTTATCATATAATAAATTATTCTATATATGAGCTGTATTAATAGTGGGTATATTTTTAGGGTTAGTTATTTCCTTTTGAATCACACATGTGACATGTCATATTATTTATAGAGTTTAGGAACCAACAAATTTAGAAATTTTTTGATACACTCCAATATCTAAAAATGTATAATATACAGTAGTATTAGCCTCCATTTATTTTAAAATAATATTAATCCTTTACATGGTAAAAATGGTAAGATTAAATTCTCACTAACTTTGAAAGCTATATACTTTAATTAATTATATATATATATATATTATGTCTATTATGTACTATTTTTATCTATTTTAAAAAAATTATATTTTCTCAGTTTTTTTCTTCAACATATTCAAGACCCAATAACATATATTTACTCATTTTATTCTAGTATGTTGTTGAACATAAAATTTTCCAAAACAAATATTTGGATGGATCTATTTGATTCCAAATGTTAAAACTATTGTTGTATAAAATTTCCACTCCTGGTGTCATGTGTATCATATTTTTTAGAAGTCATGTGATCACGAACTCAAAATTTTATTTACTAACCATATAATCCTTTCATATTCCCAATAAAATTTTCTATGATAATATGATCTATTCTTTAAATCAAGGATTAAGTCCTTGTAAATAAATTTCTTAAATTTTGATGTGAATCATGAATCTCAGATACTATTGAAAATGGTGTGTCATAAAAACTCACAAATTTATTTATATAAATTCATTAAATACTCCAAAGGGTAAAATAATACTATTGTTTTAGGGGATATTATATTTTGGTAGGGTTATCTATGATAACTCATATAGGATCATTTCTAATGGAAGTCATAGGAACACTAGTAGAAAAACCCATTATGATATTATTACACTCCCACATTGGCATAGGAATAGGTTTTATAACCCATTAGGTTAATTATATCATTTCTATTACTTTTTTAAGACCAATAATTTTATTGTGATTTAAATAAAATATCACTCCATATCATCCCAGCAGAAATAATCTTGAAATTACATATACATCTATGTTACACTAGGGTGAAAAAATAGTTATGAGATGCAAGTAATGAATCTTTATTTAGCTCCAGTAGTGATGGAACATAGATAATTTTTTTAAAACCACAAGGATCCATTATTGATAATAAAAACTCTATAATAACCATATTCAAATGTTGTAATCTTATTTTACTATCCATTTTCCTCTATATTTTCCATTTTGACTTCTCTTGTAAAGATTCATTAGGAATTACTTTAGAAAGGCATGCTCGTTACCCTTGCTTAATAATTCCATTATATATTATTCTCTAGTTCCATGAGTATCGTATTATTCACAATTATTATCATTGATAAAAATCCATGATTATTTATGCTCAATATATTAACTACCTAGATTTTATTTTCAAAATTATTATGTATACTATACTTTCACTCTTTAAGAATCCTTCATATTTTATTAATATTTATCTCTATATATATGAATATATAATTAAAAATTTGGTGATATATATATATCTATCATATATTTATATAAAAAGACAGTTTCTATATTTATTCAACAAAATTATTACTTATAAAAACCCAAAAATATTTTTTTTTATAATTCAATGGATGGATATTTAGTTTTTTTGATTCATAGAAAAATTCCCTTTCATTTTTTATAATGATTCACCTGAGTCCTTTCCTTGAATAATAACTTTATATGAAAAATCATCCTTTTCTCATTGTTATGGTTTTTTATGAATTGTTGATCAATATTTTAATTATCTCTATAAATTTTTGTCACATTTTTAAAATCATTAATGTTTAAACCATTTATAACAAAACATCGTTATAAATATATATCATTGGGTGTAAATTCAATAAATCACTATTTATAACATATTATTCCAATAAAAATACATATTTCAGTTATATTAATAAGTTGTAGACATTATTCTACCACCTTTGTTTTTAGGGGCCATGAAATATATCATAATCATGGAAAATATGGCTATAAAAAGAAATAAATTCCTCAAAAACACAATTATAAAATTTATTATAAAAATAAATTTTCCTCATTGTTTCTAGTAAAATATATAAATTAATATGGTACTCGCAATTCTACTAAACAATATAAAGATATAATTGATAAATACAATAATAATGTTATCTTGATATTTGTTCAAGACTCATTTTATTATAAATAGTAATATAAAGATGGCATTGGTTGACCTTAAAGAATAACCATGTATTAATAGTTATCACACCTTGTCTAGAGATCCATTTTTTAAAAAATAATTTCTACACCATTAGTTGATGGTATCTTGAATGAATAACAAATTCAATAAATACTAATATTATAGAAATAGGTCAACAAAGTCATCAATACATGGGAAAAATTACATTTTCATTATAGTGGTAGTTTTGATCACTCTATAGTTGATTCATACCTCATTAACCCACACTTATTCTTAAAAAACAAGATACATTCTATCGATAGTGAAATAAATTTATTTATAAATCCATTATCCTATAAATATTCTTTTTTTTCAATAGTTATACTTAACACATTAGATCCATATGGAATGTTAGGGTTTTCCATCTACGACCGGTGTGCTACAGAATGAGTTGGGGGGGGGGAGTGAATCAATGAGAGTGACCTATTAACCAATTAAAACCTACTCCCCTATATTATTAATATGTCTATTTATTGAATATATCATGGAATTGTATTTATCCTTATGTTTACATGAATGTAATGAAAATTAGTAAACACAAAACATGGTACAATATGACTTTTTAATTAGGTTCACCTCTATTATGGATGACTACATCCTCAGTGTACAGTGGTTGATACAAAATGCCACCTAGATTCACTTTTGTTTCTATGATAAAGATCTTGCAGGGGTATGTCCATGGACCCATACTTGTGGCACCAACTAGGTAAAATGAATGAACCGTCTTTTAGTTAATTGAAAACAAGATTTATATTGTATCAACAAGAAATAGGATCAGTAGTAGTCTAAGAACATATCACTTATGGATAATAAGAATTTGATCTCATTAATTGATATTTACTAATCCCGTAAGACGCATCTTCCAAACATTACTATATGTCCTAGACCTTATAAACTACATATTAGATTGTTTTTTAACATGAATTCCCATTGAAGGATCTTTTCAGTTGAGTGTTTTAGAGAATTAGGAAAAAATCATAAAAACTATACCCATACATTACAACTGGACACATTTACTTAGTGTTAATTCATTCAAAAATATTAAACTCTTTAAAATAAAAAATAATTTATCTTTACATAAATGTTTCACAATTATCCCATAGATCTCATTCATGTATCTATTCAACCTTAAACCCTTTTAAATTTATTTTAAAATCATTGGATGAGCACATAAGCTCAGTAAGGGATATAGAAAGAAAAGAAACTGTTAGATCAAAAAAAAAACTTTTAAACTCATATAAAATCTACCTTTATCATAAAATTTTATTTTCAATATAAAATAAAACATTTTCACAAGAACAGAAATAAATTTCTCTCATAATCACTAAAACCCCTATCATGTAATTAATACTCTTTTTGTGAGACTTATATAATCATATACATAAACCCCTTTCAAAACTATTTCAAAAACCTTTTAATGGGAATAAACATATAGAAGAATTCAAGTTAAGCTATTAAAAGCATACCCGGTGCTATCTAGGCCAATCCTCATTAAGATGTAATGGGCTTACCCGATGCTATATTGGCCAAAGAATATGAATCTATAATGGGCTTAAATAGTGCTATATGGGCCACACCATGTGAAGCTACAACTGGTTTCCTAGACGCTATCTGGTGAACCCCATGTTAAGCTATATGAGGATTACCCGGTGTTATCTGGGACACCCTATGTACATTCTATACTTTCCTCTCTTATTTACTATAATTATAGAGTACTATATCATAAATAAAACACCTTAATAATAAATCCCTTTGAAGAACTCTTTTAATCTCGTATGAAAAACAATTTTGTATAAAAATACACTTTTCATTTAATAAACAATTTCAAAAACAAAAAAACCCAAAAAATAAGGGAAATGGTTTTCATAAAATAAAATATTTAATAATTAAATGTAAGGTAGAAACTAAATAATATTCATCGTGGTGGTAAATTCAATTTTGTTGTGTACTGTAAAAATAGACCATTCTATTTATCATTTGTCAAAACGTTCCTCATAAAACACATAAAAAGATTTGTTTTGAAAAGAATTGAATGAAATTAAAAATAGACATAAAAGATTCTTTATAATCCTATAATATCAATATAAATAAATATGTAAAATTAATATCAAGAATATTAAGTTAGATAAAAAAATTTAATTTAGATATTTTAACATTCAAAGTCTCTCATAAAACATTGAAAATTTAAATCATAATCCCCATGAAAGAATAAAAACTAATAAAATATTAAATAAGAAGATAATAAATAAATTAATGATATGATAAGTCAAAGGGTTATTCATATACAAATCATAAGATATGGTGGGTGTATAACACCAAAATTTTCATCAATAAAAGAAGATTAAGATGATGTCCCTTACCTTTAGTCTAACTCGTCACATAAAATATTTATACTAATGAATAATAAACTGAGATTAATTATTTAGTTTCATCAGAAACTTTTTAAATTTTATAATTCCTTTTATTTCTCCTGTTACAATGATATAACAATTACATAATTATATAATTTCATGTCGGGTGTCTTGATGATATTCGGTACTTGGGTCCAAAATGACATTATTTTGATATCTATAGTAAAAATTGGTCATTATTCCATCATATCTAGAATAATATTCATGATATAATAATAAATTCTATACATCAATTATAATTTTTACCCATCCATTAAATATGAATATGAAATATGAACTATGTTACAGTCATGGAGATGGTATGTCATACGTACGCATGAGTAACATTATAATTTTTAAATGATAATTATAAAATGAAGGTAATAATACTTTTATATTTCCATAAATATAAAATTATAGTAAATATTATAATAATAATTTTAAATAAACTTATATAAATTATAAATGTGATGTGGTGATGAAAAACGAACCACAAGACTTTGTAGAGGTGGTAGTTCACAAGTACACACGAATGAAATTATCATTTTTATCTGTATAAAATGATAAGAATGAAAATATTATGTTATATTTTAATAATTATTAATATTTAATTAATATTATATATAAACATTAATTTAATAATTTTAACTTTTCTTGAAAGACAATGATGAAAATGAATTTCCTTGGTTTGCAAGGTGGCAGTCTTCTGTACACATGAACGATAATGCTTTTCCCATTTGATGGATGTGAATATGGATTTAGGGGATGATATAAAATTAATAAAATCAAAGTATATTTTGTATATAATATTTGTTAAATCATCATGTTTGAATAATATTTTTAGGAACTGGATGAAGAAATAAAATATAAATACATGATTTAAAATCATACATGTTCCTTAGATCACCACCTTTTCTTAACACCTTAAGAGAACTATGTATGGTGTTATTCCTAAAATAATAGATCTTGAATGTGTATATGGATTATAGTATGTTATATTTGTATATAGTGGACAAAAAATAGGTTTTTATGTGTTAATAATATATTATAAGAGGTGATATTTTTTAAGAGGGGGGGCACAATTGGAATTTCTCAAAATATTAAATTAATAAAAATTTATTATATAATTAAAATGGATCAAAACTAATTTATTTATAATATAGGATTATTATGGGTCTCATTTACTTCATCCAATGACAATTAGATAAGTTTTTACTATTTATAAATACTTCTCTCTAGGCTTTATCTGTTATTTAACCTTTTTAACTTTTACCATGAGAACTCATTTAGGGTTAATATAGTTACTTTAAAATAAAAAAATAACCATAAATGGATCAATAATTTAATTTTAAACCTTATATTAAAAAATTTTATTAATTTTTTTTATTAATTTTATAACTTTAAACAAAAAAAATTATTTTAAAATATCATTAATGTCAATTTTGAGTCTATTAATTACTTTCCTTTTTAAAAATTTCATAAAACATGATAAATTAGATCAAATAATTCTAAAAAATAACCAAAATTTAAAATTAATATAAAATATATATATATGAAAATAATTATTTAATATTTTATATGTTTTAATAATTTTAATTTAACTTATTTGATATTTCCATTAATTAAACAATTATTACATCATCATTATTTGATCATTTAAGGAAACTATTTTTTCACTTTCAAAATTATAAATAAACTACAATGATATAAATATTAATATTATATTTTCATATAATATTTATAGTTTTATATGTCTTCTAAATAACACTATATTATAATGTTATAGTTATTAAAACATAACTATGACATCTTTGACTATTAATTAAAATAAAATACTATAAAGGATTATGTTAATCCAAGTGGATGCAAGAGATCATAAAATTTCTACAAATATTGTTTTGGTTGAAAATAAATAACCCATTAAAATTAGTAAAATTGTTATTTTTTTTCTAATATTGATAATATTAATATTTACACTTAATTACATGATTTAACCTTAACCTTGGTTATAATAACTACTAAGTTTTCTATTTTTATTATCAAAAAATTTAAAGCAACGTATTTAATAAAATTTTACATTTTAATTCAAAATATGGAATCCATTTTTCAAAATTTAATATGCCTAATTGAATAAAATTAATTTATAATTAATCCCATTTATGGGGCGAGAAAATGAGGTTTTAATATGAAAACCTTCAAAATATTGAAATGTTTTTATGTACAAATTCAATGTAAAATTGATTCTAATGGACTAAATTAGATTAAAGGATATAAAATATATCTTATTATACTTTAAAACCAATTAAAAATATAATTTACACTATAAAATATCTAGATGAAAAATGTTTTTTCAATTAAAATTTAGTATTTTTCACTCATCAAAACATAAATCTTTTCAGAAAAATACCAAAAATTCATACAAAGTAAATTTAAATATTAAAATTAAAAATAAGAAGTTTATTTTTTCAAATAGAATTTATAATAGTGTCAAAAATTATATTTAATACAAGCATTCCATTGAAGGGCGATATAATAATACTTTTTTTAGAAAAATATGTCTTATATGAGTAAAAGTGGATTTTTTCTTATATCATGTCTAGAAAACTTGTGTGATGGATGTTAAATGATATATTTAATATAATATAAATTATATTAATATAATATAATAATTTTGATATTTTATTTACTGGTATAAGAAAAACTAGTGCATATTTAAATGGGTTTTCAGAAAAGGTTTTTCTTTTATTTTAAAAAAGGGTTGTATTTTTACGTATAATTAATTGGTCACAAAATAATTAATGATATATATTTGTGTAAAAAATATTTTAATAATTTACATAATTTTATAAATACCCTCCTTTCAAATAGTTATGTGACAACTTCCATATTAAATAATAATATTTAGTTTTTCGTTTAAGATCAATTTGGAATATTATGAATGCTGTAGAACATAGTGATTCTTTTTAAAAACTAATGATGTTACATTATCCCCCATTTAAAAAATTTAGCCCTCCAAATTTCAATTTTTTCATGAAAACTAGTGTTTGACTATATATATTAAATTTATTAAAATTCAACAATAAAAAATAATTAATAAAACATCAATTTTAAAAATAAGAAGAGGAAGTACGAAGGTAACTATAGATAACACATAAAATGTATACATTTTGGAAAACATAGACATAGAAGAGAAAAAAACAATCATTTTATGATAAATAATGATAGTGAACATGGTAATTATAAAGTTTACAATAAAAAAACTATAAATTTGTAATGAGTTAAAATGTCATTGATTTACTAGTAAAAAAAAAAATCAAATGACATTTGTGTTTAAAGGTCATTTTCAAATACTTGATAAATTATTTTACTACATAGAATACGAAAATACATAAATATACATACTTTGTAGGTAGAGTTTCATCCTTAAATCATTTTCTAGCAGAAAATGATCTTTTTCTCCAAACGATGAGTATTCAAGATGAATGCTTCACAACTAAAGCACTAAAATGATCTTTTTGAGAAAAAAATTATACAAAAAACCAAAAAAATCTATTTATCCTTTTGTGAAACAATAACCAAAACTAAAATTGTTTGGATAAGATAAGATAATTCCACAAAAAATAAATGTTTTTTTTGAAAATAACAAATTTAATCTAAAAATTCGATAACAATAGAAAAAGTATATTATGAACCATTTAAAAAGAAACACTCATTAAAATTGCATAAAAATATTCTTGAATATGACTGAAACCAAAAAATCAAATGGATTTGATCACATAGACATTCAAGATAGTATTTTTTCACCAAATAACATAAATGACTCATAAATTTTCAGATAAAAAATGTATTTTTCTATATCACATAATATCCAAGATATGTTATCCATTTCCATAAATAACCTAAATCACCACAAATCGATAATAAAATAAAATAATAATACAAAATATAAATTAACTATTGTTAATAAAAAAAGCGCATAGTCTTCTATATTCCACAATTATATAGGTTTCCCAACATAGTAAACTTTTTCTAAAATAACATTAATCACTTGGTCACTAAGTCATTTTACAATCCCAAGGTTATCTATTCGAGAAAACATATGTTCCCAAAATCATATTGTTTAACTAAAAAGAAAAGTCGTACTAACCAGGACATTATGTAGGCCCGTGGTAGGTGATCTACCCTTGTCATCCTTCTTTTTTGGGTTCAATTATAGTGTAATTTCTAGATATGAGGAGTTTTTATATGGTCTCCCAATTGACCTTTTTATAAAATTATAATTGTTATAACATTCCAATAATTGTGAAAAATATCTTAAAAAATAAATTCATAAGTTTTAACTTGAAAGGATATCTCATACCTTTCATTTTTCATCCCAAAATCTATTTTTTTTAAAAAATAATGATTGTCTACAATCATATCATTATTCTCTTAAAAATTTCATAACTGAAATTCTCAAAATGGGTTTTGAACACACCGGCCTTACGATTAACCCTATAATTATAAACCCAGGATTATATCCACATCTCTTAATAAAACATCTCAATCTCCAAATTCATCTAAATTATCCTTTTATACCAACTTTAAGGGCCTCACCATAAACGTTACATATTCTAGTCTTTTTGAACAATATTTCACATTATATGAAATTTTAGTTTATAGATTTAGTGAATTTGAAAAAAATATTACAAACTAAACCCATACATTACAAGTAGACACTTATAGTCAGTATCCATTTTATCCACAAAATAAAAAAATAAAAAATAAAATATGATTTATCATTAATAAAAATCATCAAAATTATCACCATTATGTAATCCTTTTCACAATTTCCCCTTTAATCATGTGAAATAAATTTTCTAAACATGGTATGGTCATATAAGATCAGTAAGCGATATAAAATGGACGGAAACTGTTATTTTTTAAAAAACTTGAAATATCATATAATGTTTACCTTTATCTCCAATGTTTTCGATAATATAAAATAAAAAAAATTACATGAAAAACCACATATTTTATTCAAATAAAAACCTTAAAACCCATATTAAAAAATTAAAACTTTTTTAGGACACTTATAGAATCTTATACATAAAACTCTTTCAACCCACTTTCAAAACCCATTCATTTGGAATAACTATATAAACCACTTCTAATTAAACTACTACAATATTACCCATCATTATCTGGGCCACCCCATGTTGAGCTGTAATAGGATTACCTGGGACTATATTGGACACCCAATGTTAAGTTGTAATGGGCTTACCCAACACTATCTAGGCAACCCCATGTTAAGTTGTAACAGGCTTCCCTAACACTATCTGGACCATTCCATGTTTATATTTACTGTGATTACATGGTTATATCAATGCCACCCCATGTATAATCTATATATGGCTCACAAATTTCCTATAATTCTCAATTACATTATCACTAATAAAATTATTTTATCCTAAATCCCTTTGAAAAACTATTTTAATCCCATATGAAAAACACTTTCATATAAAAATACACGTTTTATTTTGGAAAATCATTTTCAATTCAAAAAATAAAAAAAATAAGGGAATATGTTTAATCATTTTTATACTTTGTTTTTATGAAAATGATTCTAGAAATTAAATAACATCCTGGGTGGTGGGATAGTCGATGTCACTGTGTATGTTAATAATAGAACATTCCTTTTTCATTTTTCAAAACATTCCATATAAAACCTATAAAAATATTCCTCTAAAAAACATTGAATTAAATTAAAAATTGAAATAAAATATACTTTATAATCCTTTTATATCCTTATAAATAAATATTTAAAATAAATATCATGAATATTTACATGGATAAAAATAATTAGAAATTAAATCTTTAAATATTAAAAGTTTCCCATACTACTTTTAACATTTAAATTAGAATACCAAAGATATAATAACATTAAATAACATTTTAAAAAATAATTTAATTATATTCTAAGTCAAAGGGTCTGTATATATACCTCACAAGAAAAGGTGGGTGTATAAAATCAAAATATGCATCAATGAAAGGAGATTGAGATGAAGCCCCTTACCATGAGTCAGAATCATCATGTACAATCTTTATATTCATGAATAATAAACATAGGTTAATTATTTACTTTCTTAATAAAACTTTTCAAGTTAATTATTCCTTTGTATCAGTTATTACCGTGTTATAACATCTACTTAATTATTTATGTTAATATAAGACTTTTTGATGATATTTGGTACATGAGTCGATAATCTCTTTAGTATCATGTCTATAGTCAAAAGTGGTTATTAGTACATCATATACAGAATAATATTAACGATATAATAGTAACTATTATACATTAATTTTAATTTTAAATCCATCCATTAAATATGGATATGAAAAATGATAAATCTTATAATCATGGAGATGGTAAGTCATACATACGTAGGAGTAAGATTTTCATTTTTCAATGATCATTATGAAAATAATGTAGGAATAATTGTATCATTACATAATGATATTAATATCATTAATATGAAATTTTTCTTAAATATACTTATATATATTATCAATTTTATGTGGTGATGAAAAATTAATATCAATGTTTCAAGGAGGTGATACTTTACATGTACGCATGAACGATGTTATCATTTTATTGTACAAAGAATAGTAAAATAAAAATGATATGTTATCTTTTAATAATTATTAATATTTCATTAATATCATTCATTTTCATTAATTAAAAAATTATAACAATTCTTGAGAGATTATGATGTAAAATAAACATCCTCTATTTTTGAGGTGGTAGTCCGTCGTATATGTGAAGGACAATTCTTTTCCCATTTTATGGAAGTGGATATGGATTTTGGTGATGATAAAAAATAATAAAATCTAATTATATTGATTATACTGGATTTATTATTTTGTCATGTTTTAAGGATATTTGAAGGAAGTTAAAGAATAAATAATATAGAAATACATGATTAAAAATGATACCTCTTCCTAGGACCACGTCCTTTTCTTAACACCTTAAGACCACTAAGGATGGTGTAATGACTAAAATAAGTTATCTATAATGTTGAGAGGGATTCTATTAATGGATCTAGGAAGATATTAGAATAAAAAAATTGGTTCATATGTGTGAAGAATAGTGAAGAAGATGTGCCTTTTTATAAGAGGGGGAATGAGCACTCTTGGAATTTCTCAAAATATTAAATTAATATAAATTAATATTATTTTTCCATTGGATATAAAATGATTTATTTTTTTAGAACTGATTATTATAGGTTAAAATAAATAGATGGAATTATTTTTTTATGTTTAGATTATTTTTTGATCCTTAACTTTTGGATTTAACCCTTATTTAACCTCATTAACTATTACCGTGATAACATGTGTTTTTACTATTTTAGTGTAGTTACTATAAAATAGAAAAAAAACAAGAAATAGATCCATGATTACATAGTAAAACTTATAAAAATATTCTTATTCTGAAATTCATATTTTCATTAATTTAATATCATATAATAAAAAAATTATTTTAAAATAGCACAAAGGTCAATTTTGATAATATTCCATACTAGTGCTTTTTAAAAAAATAATAACATGGAAAATTCGAACCAATAATTTTACCAAAATTACTAAATTTTAAAAATATAAAATTCTTGTATGATATTAATTATTTCAACATTTATTTATTTTAATTTTTTAATATCATTTATTTGATATCTGTATTAATTAAACAATTACTACATCATCATTGTATCATCCTCTAAGGTCAATAGTTATTCACTTTAAAATTTATAAATAAATTAAAATGATGTAGATAAAATTTTTCTATTTACATATACTATTTATTGTCAAATATATCTTCTAAAAACCCAATATTAAAAAGATTATTGTAATTAAAAAGAAGTATGACATCTGTTAAGAACTCATATCCTTTACTAAGGATTGATGATCTCTTTGATCAGCTTCGATAAGCCCGAGTGTTCACAAAGATTGACTTGAGATTCGGTTATCATCATTTGTGTGTTATACCATCAGATATACCTCTTAAAAAATTTCATATGTGGTATGGTCTATTCATGTTTGTGGTTATGCCATTTGGTCTCATGAACGTGCCTGCATCTTTTATGGCACTGATGAACCGAGTGTTCCATCCTTACATGGATTCATTTTTGGTTGTTTTCAAGGATGATATATTAATGTAATCTAACACTCGACATGAATATTACAAACATCATGAGATCATTTTGAGTACACTGAGAGAGAATCAATTATATGTGAGGATCTCAAAATGCCACTTTTGGATGGAATAGATTCACATCTTTGGTCATGTTATCTCAGAGACAGGTTTATCAGTAGACCTCGAGAAAGTGAAATAAATAGTTTCCTGGGAGCATACAAAGAACACCTTTGAGGTATAGAGTTTTATGGGGCTACCTAGTTACTAGAGGTGCTTTATATAAGACTTTTCACGCTTAGAAGCGCCATTGAAGGGCCTGACTAAGAAGGGTGTGAAGTACTCATGGATAGATTCTTATGATTCAGACTTTTTTGAGCTGAAAGAGAGCTTTACTTCAGCACATATACTAATTTTTCCAAAGTCAGGAATGAGGTGCACTATTTTCTATGATGCATCGGGTATCAGGCTGGGAGCCGTTCTTATGCAGGGGGAAGGAGTTTTTGCGTACGAGTCTCAACAATTGAGGACACATGAGAGGAATTACCCGGTGCACGATCTTGAGTTGGATGTAGTTCGACATGCTTTTCATTGTTGGACACATTATCTTTTGGGAGAACATTTTTTGGTGTAAACTGAATACAAAAGTCAAAAGTATATCATTACCCAGCTTGACAAGAATTTGAGATAGTGAATGTTGGTTGAGTACCTTCATTCCTTTGACTTTGAGCATGCCTATATGTCTAGGAAAGGCAATACAGTGGATGATGCGTTGAGGGAGAGGAATCAGATATAGGATGTTCATGAGGACAACTGTGAGTGGAAGCTTATGTCTATGTTCTCTGAGATGCATTTGGAGGTCCATGACAGATAAGGGAAGAAGTTTATTTCTTCTGTAGTTGTTACCTCTACTCTACTGGATCGAGTGAAAATAAGGCAGCTATCCGATTTTGAAGGCCCAGTCCTAGAGGAGAGTGTGTTAGGAGAGGACCCTACTCCATGTTGTAAAATAGGTGAGGATGAGGTATAGTGTTTTCATAGGTGATTTTGGGTGTTAGTATATATATGCGAGGATCTGTTGTGAGATTTTCATTGCTCAGTTTGGGAATTTCATCATGGTGTTACCAAGATGAATCAAGAACTACAACGTCAATAATGGTGGCTAGGTATGAAGAGATATGATGCTAGTTTTATTTTTAGGTGTTCTACCTTTCATCAGTTGAAGGAGGAGCATTAGTGACCTAAATGACTTTAACAATAGTTACACATTCCTGAGTGAAAGTGGCATGATGACACACTGTATTTCGTGATAGGGATACCAAGATCACCTCGAGGGAATGATGCGGTTTGGGTTGTTATCCACAGACTCACGAAGGTGTCACACTTCTTATTGATCAAGGAGAACTTCAGTGTTGATGATCATGGAAGGTTGTACATCTGAGATATTTTACAATTGCATGAGGTTTCGGACACTATTGTCTCAGATTGGGATTCCTGCATTACTTCACGTTTTTTGAAAGAGCTATAGAAGGATTTGGGTACAAAGGTACTCTTGAGTACAACTTACCATCCCCAGACAAATTTCCAATTAGAGCGCAAAATTTAGGTGTCAGAGGGCATGATTAGAGCATCCATACTAGGTTTTGGAGGTTCCTGGGAGAAGCACATAAATTTTGTGGAGTTTTCCTACAATAATTGTTTTTAGGAAACTATTCAGATGGCACCTTATGATGCTTTGTACTGCATGCCATACCGATCACCCCCATGCTGGCTTGATATAGGGAAGGCAACTATGTTGGGACCTCTTCTTTTCTAGGAGACCATAGAGTAGGTAGAGTTGATTTAGAAGAAGATGGCTACTGCATAGTCATGGCAGATGTCTTATGCTGATCGATGGAGATGACCTATGGAGTTCAAGGTCAGAGATCATGTTTTCCTATGTGTCTCACCAAGGATAGGAAACAAGAGGATTAGGAGATAGGGGATATTTTCACCGAGATAATTTGGTATGTTTTATTTTTCAGAGAGAGTTGGACGAGTTTTCTATTAGTTGCAGTTACGTCAAAGGTATAATGCTATGCACAATTTCTTCCATGTTTTTTAGCTATGATGTTATATCTAAGACCCGTCTCATGTTTTTCAACCCGAGGAGGTTGAGTTGTAGGTACATTCATCATTCAAGAAGCATCCTATCTGGATTTTTGATCATAGAGAGAAGGTTATACATGGATGGTCTGTTCCTCTAGTACAGGTGCTATTAAATAATGGGCGAGTACATTACATGACTTGAGAGAGGGATGCTGATGTGTGATCGTAGTGGCCAGAGCTATTTGATAATTCTTCTCTGCCACCTTATTATGAAAATTCGGGGACAAATTTATTTTATGTAGGTAATTTTTAAGATCTTGGATCTTCATTTCATGTATGGATCTTGATTTTGGGTGATTTTGAGAAAAAAATGAGTTTTTGGAAATTTTATAGGTACACGTCATGTACTTGGGAGTACACATCGTGTACTAGGTTGTCGTGGGTAGCTGTGTACTGGCCATGTAACGGTCAATACATGGCCATGTGAGGTGACCTGGAGACTACCTAAAATGGGGGTGGTTGAGGCATGTACCCGGCGTGTACATTAAATGAACACTTCGTGTACTTTTTCTTTTATTTGATAAGTCAGATCGAGGCCGTGTCTAATCCCTAGAGATGTCTTCTTCTAAGATTGTTTTTTCCAGGAGTGACTGAGAAATGAGATTCTTCTCAGAGACACTAATCTGTCGTCCGTTCTCCGAATCAAACACCACCAGGTGCGTTGGAATCCCACCGGTGAGTCCTTCCTTCTTCTTGAGCCTCTCCTCTAGATTTATTCTATCTCTCTCATGTTATTCAAGGTTGAACTTTTTTGACATATTTGTAGATCTATGATGTTATATGTCTATTTAATGGATGACATTAAACTATATTGATCGTATGACCTTGAGGTAGGTGGTTTTTTTCATTTTTTTGTTTTTCTTTGTGTTTTATATTCCAAAGTTTCAATTACTCATGTTTTAAGTATTGCGGGTTAAGGAAATTGAAGCATGGTTTATCTGCCTTCAATTTATTATTGGATTAAGGGTTGATTGATGTGATATTATGTGGAATTTCTTGTTTAAATAACACCCCATGGACGCTTTTACTTATTTTAATGATTAGGGCCGTTTGGTCCAGGTTGCCTATGAGGCAGACCTTATTTCCTTGCCTTGCATGATAAGATGGAACTGATTTCCATTTTAGGCTTGTTAAATGCTTGTGATATGCATTAGAACTGTTTATCCATGTAGTAGTTGAGATTAATTTGGACTACATGATATTGTTTAGGCATGATTGAATTGCATATGGCTATGAGAATTTGGTTTTGTTAAACCACATGGGGAATTTTAATTGAGTGCTTCCTCATAGTGTCTATTATATTTTCCATGCTACGAGACCACAATGGGGATTGACAGTGAGTTCTCCCTCAGAGTGTCTATAGTTTAAATTATGAGACCATAGTGGGAAATTAATTTGAGTTCATCCCCAATGAGTCTAAAGTTATTCAGAAAAAACCATAGGAGGAATTGATTATGAGTTCTTCCTCAGAGTGTCTTTGACTTTTTATTGCAATACATGGCCAGAGGGGTTAGACTGTGTGAGCTACAAAGAGGGTTAATATAAATATTTCATTTTTGTGAAATGACTACCAAGACAAAGAAAAATCTTGTATTCGGTTCTATTAGGTAGATTTCTTAGATAGATGTTGTGATACACACTTGATTATTTTATGAACATTAAATGCTAATGAACATAAATGGAAACTGTAGGATCGTTTACTTTTGTGTACTCCTAGATTCTTTTCTGTATTTCCATTATCACATGCTATATATACTCACTGATAGTTAGGCATAGATTTTTTGGTGGTTGCATACTAGGATTCGTCTCACACCCTATTTGGGTCATGCTTTTGGAGCCAAACAGATTATATGGTTTTAGTTTTAGATAAGGGAAAATGACCTTCATCATCAGGTATATGATTGCTGTGTAGCTAGAGAGTATGTGTAACACCCCAGGTAAATAAAGAATATGTCATCTTTATATTTATCCATATTTGTGAATCAAATATTAATATTACTTTAAAGGGGATGCTATGCTCGATGGCGTACCCAACACGCAACAATGAGTTTCTTGGGAATCTTACGTTGCAGACAAGTAATAAAATAATACTATTTTAAATGTTAGTTAACGAGTAGCCATTGTACAGGAGGGAATGGATAGAAATAACTAAAATATGATTATATATGTTTTTAAATGTTTTTACATTTACCCAATAAAAGATAAAGGCTTAAAATACGGAAAGAATTCAATTTTAGGCGTATATGCCCTAGTTTTCACTAAAGGTTCACTTATCGCCTTTTAATGGAGAACTGTCATTAAATATAGTTTTGATCACTCTTATACATTATTTTGGACCAAATAAAACTCTTATTAAGAATCGGACATCAAATTTTACTTTGTGTAATTTTTTGGTATTTTTTCGATAAAGTTCATTTTTTAATGAATAGTGTAAAATGTTGTGTTTTAATTCAAAACCTCTTTTTAATATAATTTATTTATATGATTAGATAATATTTTGAATTGGTTTTAAAGTAAAATTAGAAAATATTTTTACCATTAAATCCAATAGTGGTCGTTGGAATTAATTTCACTTTGAAATCAGACTTAAACTAGTGTCAATCTTTTGATACTTATTATTTTATAAAAACACGCTATTTTCTCTGACAGGGGGAATTAATTATTAAATTAATTAATGTGGTTAATATGTTTTGAATTTTTTAAAACGGACTTCATTTTTGAATTTTGAATATCAAATATAGCTTATGGTGAATTTTTGGTAATTTTCTGAAAAACTTCAATTTTTGATGAATAGCGAAACCACTAAGTGGTACTTATAAAGACTGATTTTCCGTTTAAATGAAATTTTTCCATCATTGTGTTTTGAATTTCAAAAATCCGACATACATGGTTATCATTAAGAAGTAAAATGTGGTTCAATGAGATTATAATAATTTTTTGGTGAATAGTAACTTATTAAGTTCTTAATCGCGATTAGAGGTAATTAGTGTAATTTAAGGTAAAAATGATATTATAAGAATGTGAAAACACCATGAAACTTTTCCTACACCTATTGGGTGAGTCATGGACGACCAAGAAAATCCATGGGCCAACTTGGGGACCCCATGGAGACACTTTGGTTGGGAAATGACATAAATAACTTTTTATTTAATGTTAAAATTAAATTGACACAAACATGAGTTGTTTTACTAAAACAATTTTTAAGTAGGGTTAAACAGGTACAAATTTTGATTATAAATAGTCATTGGAAAGATAAAAAGATTTCCTACATCATAGTATTTTGTTTATAATTTTTAGACATTAAATAAATTAAATTATTTATGACATAATAATGATGCAGCGATTACATCACTATTTGACGATTTAAATAAAATGGAAAGATAATGTAAAATCTATGGACTAAACATGTCCAAAACTTATTGGCTAGGTGTATTTCTAACCCTTATCACCTTATCCACGAATTATATCAATGTGGGACCTTTTAAAACCGAAACACATTTTCAAATAAAGTAATATTTCTTTACTTTCCAAAAGTGCCCCTCCTCTCCTCTTATAAAAGGCCCCCACCTCTACCTCATTTCACACACTCCTCAAGCCATTGGCTCGGACAAACCCTGCCCAATTACTCTCTCCACATCCCTCTCCTCATCCTAGAGGATTCCCTTTGGGCATAATCCTTTCAAAGGAAGCCTTTAGGCTCAAATCAAAAGGAGTTACACTTTTAAAGGTAATTCATTCTCTCATGTTCATTTGTTTTATTTTGTTTCTCCAACCCCCTAAACTCTTTTAATTTACTTATTTTGTAACAACAAAAGTATCTTAAATATACTAGGATGTTGTTATAAGATTTATTCGAGCTAAACTCTCACACAACTACATCAAATGGTTAAATAACATACGGTTTCCGTGGATGGCGAAATTCTGCCTCCCGAAACGATGATTGTTCAATACTCATTTAACACCTTCAAAGGTGGACATTATGATGTCACTATTTTTATATATGATATATAATATGTTTATGTTTTCTTTATGATTTTGTATTTTTCATTTTGGGCATACCTTTATGGTTTCCATTGTGGGTAAACACGATATCTTCATTTAAGGAAGTGCGGACTACCGCCCCCTCAAAGTGATGTGATTCGTTAATGCCATATGTGGGACATGTAAAGGATGGATTGAAAGTTATTATATATGATTTTATACTGGAATTATAATATAACTCTATATCATTATTATTTCTTTCCATTAAAGTATGAGATAGAAATGAAAGTAGCGTTCATGCGTACGTACGGCTTACCGTCTCCATGAACGGTGCATTTCATTTCTTATCCCCAAATGTAATGTACTATTAAAAGTACATGTATATAATGGATATATGTAATTAATGATATATCTAAATGATGAATATAATTCTGGAATTAAAATATACATACGTCTCATTTAGTTTTAATTCCATTAATATGACAAAGAAATGAAAGTAGCGTTCATGCGTACGTACGACTTACCGTCTCCATGAACGATGCATTTCATTTATCACCTATAAATGATTATGTAATATTATAAATACATTTATATTCTGGATATATATGATATATATGATATCCAAATCATGAATTTCATTCTGGATATAAAGAACCTTTGACCACACGAACAACATGTAATTGTAAGAAGTCCACTTTCGAGTCAAGAACCAAATATCGATAAAACAAACATTATTAACTTAAATGGTTACATAATGTTTATAACATGGGAATAAGTGATATAAAAGGAATAATTAACTTTAAAAATGTTCTTAATCAAGTATTAATTAACTCAAGTTTATTATTCAGGACGTTAAAGAACGATCGAGTCAAGTAGGACCCAAGGTAAGGGACTTCGTCTCAATCTCCTTTCATTGAGGCATATTTCGTTTTATACACAAATTTATTTTATACGGTGTATAAACCCCCTTTGACTTTTAATTTTATACAAAAGGAATCTTTTTATACGAATCGTTTTACAAAAAGACAAAAAGGAATGTTTCTTTTAACGTACGCGGTGACAAAAACCTTTTCCGCCACCGCGAGTATTATTTGGTCTTTGGCTTTCTCAACAAGCCATAATGTTTTTAGAATAAAATAAATACCATATAATCTTTTATGTATTTTGGTATTGAAAATAGTTTTGAAAAAGGATTCTATTATGTCAATATATTTATGATATATTGTGATTGAAATGTGGAAATGTTATCATTCCTTTATATTGGTTTTATATTTTATGATTTTATATTGGTACTTGGACATTTTAACGGGTGGTTACGTTATAAACCATATAACGGGTGGTGCCGTGAATACCAGGACGGGTGGTTACGTTATAACCTTTAATGCATTGGGTATGTAAGTCGGCCGTATGGCTATTCCATTAAGTATGTATGGAAATTGGCTGTATGGCTATTCCATTAAGTGATATGTGTGGGAGTCGACCGTATGGTTATTTCACTTAAGTATGTTTATGTCCCAAGTTACCTTTATATATGTTATGTGTTCTTTTTATGGGTTTTATGGTAATCCTTTGGTTTCAAAAAGGCAAGTAATGATATTTTTTCAGTGAAGAGTTTTTACTACTTCATAAAGGTGAAAAGTATTACCTTGATAAAGTATACATGGTTTACTATTTGTTTTGATAAACTAACAGTTTTTATTCTTTGTGTATCCCTTACTGAGTTTTTATGCTCATCCCAAGTTTTTGAAATGTTTTCACAGGACTTAGCATGGAATAGTTTCAAGGATGGGATCAAGGGAAAGTCATGCTACCTAAAACATGAAACTAGACATGTTTCTTTTTAAGAATTTTTATTTTATGGAAATTTAGTAGAAGAGACTACTTTGTAATCTTTTGAGATGTAATAGTTATGTCCTAATTCTCTAAAACTCTAAACCTGAAAAGATCCTCAATGTGAATTATTCATTTAATTCAATTTTAAGTAAGGTTTAAGGCTTGGGCCTTATATTTGGTATCAAATGTCGGTTTAGATAACTTTAGAGGTTAGGGTATTCTTTAAGCATAAGTGACATTACCATAATGGTTAGGATTTCAGACAGAGTACTAGTTTTAGATAAAGTGAATGAGTAAGAATATCTTAGTGGTTATCTTACTCATTAGTACATGATGGTTTTGTTGATATACTCACTCTGACCTTTTTGGTTTTAGTAAATGGCTGGATCTAGCAGGCACCAAGGTAACGGTGGATGTGAAGGAAACTGTGACAGTTTTCTGAGCGAGCAACTGAATGATATGGGAGCTGTAATGAGAACTCTTGTGTTTATCCTCAACCAACTATCTGGAGTCATGATTGACCACCTAAACCTTGGAGATTTCTCTAAGGCATCATATATGCAAGAAAAAAATCCCTACGGAAGTACAGGTAATACTCATAAAGGTAAGTGTGTTCAAAAACCTATGTGTCAAAGATGTGGAAAGAAACACCTAGGAAAATGTTTCAAAGGGACAGAAATATGCTATAGATGTGGAAATGAAGGTCATAAAGCAAGAACCTTCCATGGAAAAAGGAAGCATCCAGTTGACTCGAGGAAAGTGAAAGAAGTTCTTTCTGAGGGATCAATTGAATGTTTTAAATGTGGTGTGCATGGTCATTATGCAAACACATGTCCTATGAAGAAGTTTCGTGAATGGGGTCACCAAGAGCGTACAAATTTTTGTTTACCACTACCTAATGCCATTCCGATCGAGGATGAAGAAACTGACAATGACCAATCAAAGGTATGTATTATTTCATGACTATTGTTTTCCTATTTTGGAATCTTAGGATATGATTCATGATTTTGTTTGTAGGAAAGAGGTATTTCGGAATAAGTTGGAAAGGAATGGTTAATGGATCATGAAGAATGTTGAATAAGTAAGATCTCAACATATAAGGGCTTCAAGAGTTATGGTGAAATTCTTAAGAGTATTAAGTCTCTTTTGATGATGGGGTTACATTAGAAGACTTTTTATATTATGTGTAACCCTGATGTTTAATATATGAAATTTTATTCAAGGAATAGTTATCTCTTCTTTTGTGGACATAGTTATAAAGAACCATTTGGGTTTATATGATCCTAACTTTTGAGGTAATTATGGGTTAATATGTGTTATGATTGAAGTGAAAGGCATGAGATAAAATTGAGGTTAAATTATGTTATGGTCATTTTTGATGATTTTATCCCTTTTTGGGGAATGGTTTAAGAATTATATAGTTTTGAAAAAATAACAACACGCAGACCGTGTGAAAACCTGTCGCGTCGGACAAAGCTGCGGGAATCGAACCCACAACCAAAGTGCGACTGGTATTTATCGCCTACCACTAGACTACGTGAAGTCCCTGGTTAGTTTGACTGATTATTTCTGGTTATATGATTTTATGAATTAAGAGTAAGATGATTTTGGGTTATTTATGAAAATGATTAACCTATCATGGAGGATATGTGATTAGGTTAATTACTTTTCAATACGGGACTTTAGGAGCAACTGATGTTGTTTGGAGATAAATGTTACGATTTAACTTGGAAGACTATGTGACTAAATCCTTAAAATGTTTGGGTTTAAATCTTAGATTGTTTTACTTTGAGGAATTTTTATGGACAAATTTGTTTATCGGATGGTCCTCGTTGAACTTTGGATTTTGTTGGACAAATTTTGGAGATTAAGAATAGATTTTCTTTTTATAAAGGGTTATCCTTTTCTGGATTATCTGACCTTGTACTAACCTTTTTGGTTTTGGTTATGGTTAAGGTCTAAAGATATGGGAAGTATATAGTTCTCTTTTGTGAATTAGGTGATTCTCTAGAAGTTGATTATAGCACTCTTAATTTGAACAAGTCTTCCTAAATACTCGCCTTTTGGAGAAAATATGAGTTTGTGTAAGGAATCTAATAAAAGTTGAGAGTCAACATGATATGTGATTATGTTTCCTTATGAATAAATTCCTCAATAAAAAGTAACTTAAAACAAAAATGTTGTCTATTAACTTTTCCTACTGGGGAATCGAATACCGTTTAACCCATCACAAGTTTGTGATTCTCTCATGGTTAACTTTCTCCTAAACATGTTTTCTATCACTCTCCATCAGAACATGACCCTAATTTTTCTCCTCCATGTCCATGTTTTCATACTTGGAATCCTAGTATGGGTTAACTCGGGTGACCTTTGTACTTATCTTTCTTTATTTTAAAGTGATTGTTTTACCGATCCTTGTTCCGATGTGGAACTTTCAAGGATGTTTCCAAGCCCAATTTTAAAATTGCGAGGACGCAATTCCCAAAAGGGGGGAAGGATGTAACACCCCAGGTAAATAAAGAATATTTCATCTTTATATTTATCCATATTTGTGAATCAAATATTAATATTACTTTAAAGGGGATGCTATGCTCGATGGCGTACCCAACACGCAACAACGAGTTTCTTGGGAATCTTACGTTGCAGACAAGTAATAAAATAATACTATTTTAAATGTTAGTTAACGAGTAGTCGTTGTACTGGCGGGAATGGATAGAAATAACTAAAATATGATTATATATGTTTTTAAATGTTTTTACATTTACCCAATAAAAGATAAAGGCATAAAATATGGAAAGAATTCAATTTTAGGCGTATATGCCCTAGTTTTCACTAAAGGTTCACTTATCGCCTTTTAATGGAGAACTATCATTAAATATAGTTTTGATCACTCTTATACATTCTTTTGGACCAAATAAAACTCTTATTAAGAATCGGACATCAAATTTTACTTTGTGTAATTTTTTGGTATTTTTTCGATAAAGTTCATTTTTTAATGAATAGTGTAAAATGTTGTGTTTTAATTCAAAACCTCTTTTTAATATAATTTATTTATATGATTAGATAATATTTTGAATTGGTTTTAAAGTGAAATTATAAAATATTTTTACCATTAAATCCAATAGTGGTTGTTGGAATTAATTTCACTTTGAAATCAGACTTAAACTAGTGTCAATCTTTTGATACTTATTGTTTTATAAAAACACGCTATTTGCTCTGATAGGGGGAATTAATTATTAAATTAATTAATGTGGTTAATATGTTTTTAATTTTGTAAAACGGACTTCATTTTTGAATTCGGAATATCAAATATAGATTATGGTGATTTTTTGGTAATTTTCTGAAAAACTTCAATTTTTGATGAATAGTGAAACCACTAAGTGGTACTTATAAAGACTGATTTTCCGTTTAAATGAAATTTTTCCATCATTGTGTTTTGAATTTAAAAAATCCGACATACATGGTTGTCATTAAGAAGTAAAATGTGGTTCGATGAGATTATAATAATTTTTTGGTGAATAGTAACTTATTAAGTTCTTAATCGCGATTAGAGGTAATTAGTGTAATTTAAGGTAAAAATGATATTATAAGAATGTGAAAACACGATGAAACTTTTCCTACACCTATTGGGTGAGTCATGGCAGACCAAGACAAGCCATGGGCCAACTTGGGGACCCCATGGAGACACTTTGGTTGGGAAATGACATAAATAACTTTTTATTTAATGTTAAAATTAAATTGACACAAACATGAGTTGTTTTACTAAAACAATTTTTAAGTAGGGTTACATAGGTCCAAATTTTGATTATAAATAGTCATTGGAAAGATAAAAAGATTTCCTACATCATAGTATTTTGTTTATAATTTTTAGACATTAAATAAATTAAATTATTTATGACATAATAATGATGCAGCGATTACATCACTATTTGACGATTTAAATAAAATGGAAAGATAATGTAAAATATATGGACTAAACATGTCCAAAACTTATTGTCTAGGTGTATTTCTAACCCTTATCACCTTATCCACTAATTATATCAATGTGGGACCTTTTAAAACCGAAACACATTTTCAAATAAAGTAATATTTCTTTACTTTCCAAAAGTACCCCTCCTCTCCTCTTATAAAAGGCCCCCACCTCTACCTCATTTCACACACTCCTCAAGCCATTGGCTCGGCCAACCCCTGCCCAATTACTCTCTCCACATCCCTCTCCTAATCCTAGAGGATTACCTTTGGGAATAATCCTTTCAAAGGAAGCCTTTAGGCTCAAATCAAAAGGAGTTACACTTTTAAAGGTAATTCATTCTCTCATGTTCATTTGTTTTATTTTGTTTCTCCAACCCCCTAAACTCTTTTAATTTACTTATTTTGTAACAACAACAGTATATTAAATATACTAGGATGTTGTTATAATATTTATTCGAGCTACACTCTCACACAACTACATCAAATGGTTAAATAACAAACGGTTTCCGTGGATGGCGAAATTCTGCCTCCCGAAACGATGATTGTTCAATACTCATTTAACACCTTCAAAGGTGGACATTATGATGTCAATATTTTTATATATGATATATAATATGTTTATGTTTTCTTTATGCTTTTTTATTTTTCATTTTGGGCATACCTTTATGGTTTCCATTGTGGGTAAACACGATATCTTCATTTAAGGAAGTGCGGACTACCGCCCCCTCAAAGTGATGTGATTCGTTAATGCCATATGTGGGACGTGTAAAGGATGGATTTAAAGTTATTATATATGATTTTATAATGGAATTATAATATAACTCTATATCATTATTATTTCTTTCCATTAAAGTTTGAGATAGAAATGAAAGTAGCGTTCATGCGTACGTACGGCTTACCGTCTCCATGAACGGTGCATTTCATTTCTTATCCCCAAATGTAATGTACTATTAAAAGTACATGTATATAATGGATATATGTAATTAATGATATATCTAAATGATGAATATAATTCTGGAATTAAAATATACATACGTCTCATTTATTTTTAATTCCATTAATATGACAAATAAATGAAAGTAGCGTTCATGCGTACGTACGGCTTACCGTCTCCATGAACGGTGCATTTCATTTCTCACCTATAAATGATTATGTAATATTATAAATACATGTATATTCTGGATATATATGATATATATGATATCCAAATTAGGAATTTCATTCTGGATATAAAGAACCTTTGACCACACGAACAACATGTAATTGTAAGAAGTCCACTTTCGAGTCAAGAACCAAATATCGAAAAAACAAACATTATTAACTTAAATGGTTACATAATGTTTATAACATGGCAATAAGTGATATAAAAGGAATAATGAACTTTAAAAAGGTTCTTAATCAAGTATGAATTAACTCAAGTTTATTATTCAGGACGTTAAAGAATGATCGAGTCAATTCGGACCCAAGGTAAGGGACTTCGTCTCAATCTCCTTTCATTGAGGCATATTTCGTTTTATACACAACTTTCTTTTATACGGTGTATAAACCCCCTTTGACTTTTACTTTTATACAAAAGGAATCTTTTTATACGAATCGTTTTACAAAATGACAAAAAGGAATGTTTCTTTTAACGTACGCGGCGACAAAAACCTTTTCCGCCACCGCGAGTATTATTTGGTCTTTGGCTTTCTCAACAAGCCATAATGTTTTTAGAATAAAATAAATACCATATACTCTTTTATGTATTTTAGTATTGAAAATGGTTTTGAAAAAAGATTCTATTATGTCAATATATTTATGATATATTGTGATTGAAATGTGGAAATGTTATCATTCCTTTATATTGGTTTTATGTTTTATGATTTTATATTGGTACTTGGACATTTTAACGGGTGGTTACATTATAAACCATATGACGGGTGGTGCCGTGAATACCAGGACGGGTGGTTACGTTATAACCTCCAATGCATTGGGTATGGAAGTCGGCCGTATGGCTATTCCATTAAGTATGTATGGAAATTGGCCGTATGGCTATTCCATTAAGTGATATGTGTGGGAGTCGACCGTATGGTTATTCCACTTAAGTATGTTTATGTCCCAAGTTACCTTTATATATGTTATGTGTTCTTTTTATGGGTTTTATGGTAATCCTTTGGTTACAAAAAGGTAAGTAATGATATTTTTTTCAGTGAAGAGTTTTTACTACTTCATAAAGGTGAAAAGTATTACCTTGATAAAGTATACATGGTTTACTATTTGTTTTGATAAACTAACAGTTTTTATTCTTTGTGTATCCCTTACTGAGTTTTTATGCTCATCCCAAGTTTTTGAAATGTTTTCACAGGACTTAGCATGGAATAGTTTCAAGGATGGGATCAAGGGAAAGTCATGCTACCTAAAATATGAAACTAGACATGTTTCTTTTTAAGAATTTTTATTTTATGGAAATTTAGTAGAAGAGACTACTTTGTAATCTTTTGAGATGTAATAGTTATGTCCTAATTCTCTAAAAATCTAAACCTGAAAAGATCCTCAATGTGAATTATTAATTTAATTCAATTTTAAATAAGGTTTAAGGCTGGGGCCTTATAGTATGAGACTAAGATGAGGCTTGCGATGCCATTTTACTTTATTTGTTTTTATTTTTTACATTATTTTAGTACAATATTTATAGAAATGTGACTTTTTTTTGAAATTTTCCAAGAGATATGTGACATGCATCATTTATATATGTGCTCCAGTTTTTGATTGACTTTCATTCTTACACTGTTTGTTTGTTGTATGGTTTTATTGCTTCTGCTATTATTATTCGCATTCAGCTGAGCATACTCTGCGAATGAGGGAATAGTTTCCCCACTATCACACCCTAGGCCCTCACTGCTAGTTGGCTGTCTATGACATTTGGGGAAATGGACTTGAGGTATTGTGACCAACCAGGTGTGGGGATCCTTTGGGTGGCACCCAGAACTAGAATTCCTTTTTTAAAAAATACAGCATTTATGAGTAAAATTTAATTTTTTTCACATATCATGTCTAAAGAACACATAATATGAATGTTTACTATTAGATTGAATATATTATAAATTTCATTAATATAATCCAAAAATATTTATTTTTTTATTTTCATAAATCACACGTGTGTATATTTAAACTGTCTTTCAGAAAACCATTTCCTTTAATTTGAAAATGGGGTTTATTTTAATTTCTAATTTTTTGGTCACCAATGAATTAATTATACAAACACGTTTAAATGATATTTTCAAAATTTTGTTAATCCCATTCATAATATCCATTCTAATAGCTATTTGATAACTTCTGTATTAAATAATAATATTTAGTTGTGTGTTTAATCTTGATGTGGTTTATCTTCTACACTATCAAATATATTATTTACTTTCAAAAACTATGGATGTTACATTTAGTACTTACGATATAGAGATACCATAGGATATATTCCTATTTTCTAATCATAGATAATCTTTAGTAGAATAAAAGTTTCTCTCTCTATATAAATATTCTCCTTTAACACAGAATTATAATCTCTATCTCATTATTACCGAATATATCATCCTTTGAAATAAAAAAAATCCTCAATATAATTTTTGGGTTGGTTCTATTAACTTAATGCCCAACATGGAAACCATGATGTAGTATCATCAATATCTTGTCATTTTTGTTTGAATCACATAATATCTATGATAGTAACACTATCATATAATAAAATTATCATATTATTGTTCCCTTCACGTATATTTACAAAACTATGTGAATAATATATTTATAAAATTTTAAAATTCAAATCTCTAGTACCATTTTTCTAATATGTCCAACATAATTTTCAATAATAAATACATGAATACTAACCAATATTTTTATTGATAACCTAAAATATTCTCATACTTTAAACTATATGATCTCACATAATAATAATGGGAACATTCATTTAAGAATCCTCACAAACCTGATGAACTATAAACCCTACGTCTGTATAAAAACATTTAACATGACTGTTGTGGTGTGAATGTATATCTCACAACATGTTGTAGGTTTTAGTATGGTCAAATCATTGCATTAGATGTGATACATGTACATATTACTTTAATTTTAAATTTTACAACTTTATATATGATTTCTAGAAATCATCATGTGAGACCAAAAAATCTTCAAATGATCTCAAAGGTTCCTCAATCACACCCAAAACACATCGAAATATCATTAAATTAACTTCAGTCAATACCATCCTTGTTCCGAAAGTAAATACAATTTATAAAAACTCTTCCGAGTATTTATATGGTATTATTTTTCCTTAATCAAATTTTGATACCTATCAAACATCATCAATGTTTACTCTTCCTAAAAAATCATGCTTCACCAAATAACAACTATTAGGATAAAACTTCATTAGCTATATTTTAAAAAAAATTCATTAATATATAAAAGTTAACAATCGACACACTCAATAAATATTTTCTTATCTTATTCTCTCCTTAAACATAGTGAAATAAATATCATGATAGATGAATTTATATTTTCAATATCAATAATATCATAAATCCCCATGAAACAGAATCAACCCCACCTTAAATAATATTTCAAAACCTTTACCAACAAAAATATATTCGTTTAGTAGCAGAAAAAATTTAAATAAATTTCTATATGGTTATATATTTCCATGTATATACTTTTTAAACATATCATTATAAAAAGAATAAAGTCACTAAAATTTTCATTTCCATTTTAGTTACATCTTATTATATAGATAAAGAGTGGAAAATATAATATCGTGAGTATTTGTAGAATTTTTTTTCTCTAACAAATTAAATTTTCATTGATATATTACATTGAAATAATTCAAATATTCCATTCACATGACACCAAATTTTCATACAATACATCTAACACTGACTTGGTGTACATTACAGGAAACACTGATTTGGTGTACGTTACACGCAACACTCACTTTGTATACGTTACATGCAACCATGAACTGTCATACATTACACACAACACCAACAAGGTGTGAATTACATGAAACACTGACTTATCTTAAGTTACATGAAATAATGAATTGGTGCATGTTACATGCAACACCGACTTAGTGTATTCTATACACAACACCAACATGGTGTACATTTCAAACAACACTGAATTTCTATGAAACATGTTTTTTATAACTATTTAAATAATATATATTTAACATTACCATTAAAATTAGTAATATGAATTTTAATCACTAACTTTCAAATATTTTTTATAATGATTTTATATAAATAAAAAATATTGATAATGAAATATATAATTTTTGTCACAGTCTTTATATATTTTAAAGATACCATTTTTTAAAAAGAATGGATTTCATGCCCTTCTATAAAAACAACTAAATTAACTGTAGAGAAATTTTGAAACTTAATTTTCTAAAATAAAAATATTTTTTGAATTTATAAAGTTGAAATTTTCATAGGGATATATTTTTCAATTTTTCTATGAAACATAATTTTTGGATGAATAGTGAAAAATACCGAATTATAATTCCAAACCAAATTTTCAACTAATTTATTTATATGGATAAATTATATTTTAAATTTTGTAAAAAGGTTAATTATATAATATTTTTATTAGTTAATCCAATTTAGGTCATTGTAATAAATTTTACCTTAAAATTGGGTATATAAACTTAGTAAACATTTGGACATTTTTACTTTAAAACCTTGCATTGTCATCTTGTCTGTGGGATTAAATTTAAATTAATTTATAAAACTTATATGATTGGAATTTTGAAAATATGATTCCATATTTTGAATCATATTAATTTATAATTTCTATCAATTTAAAATAAATTTTTAACCAAAATTATTTGAATATTATTAAAATTAATTATAATGATTAAGAGAAAAAATAGGTTAACAAAGTAATGAAACTTAAATTTAAGACCCAAAAAACCATATAAACATGTAGAAGATACCATTTATAGATATATTTTTATCCTATCATACATTATAAATAATTTTTTCTATTATTGTATCTAATTTAAATGGGGAAATGTGGGTGGAATTCCTTTTCATAAAATTTACAACCGTGTCACTCCTCCACTATAAAAAGGCCTCTTATCCTCCCACTTCCTCAAACATTTTAAGAAAACATGGAACTATAAATATATTCAAAAATATCTCCTAAATATCCCTCCCATAAACCTATAATCCTCATATTTTTCATAAAGAAATCCTATTAATCCCTTTGGTACAGACTAAATGAAGTTACCCAAAGAAGAGATAACATCTTTCCTTAGGCTCTTTTATTTTTTTTCTACAACCACTGAAATATAATTTTCCATGATTATGTCACAAAAAATTATTATAAATATACTAATATTTTATAATAGTAATTTTTCTACCTACACATACATGCACTTCTATCTAATGGGTAACAAACATACTATTTACGTGTAAGAGGAACTACCATCTCACAAAATAATGATTGCCCATTTTTTCCTTTACCCCCTTCACTGTTTGGGAATTATGATATAAAATTTGTTTATATATGATATATATTATATTTATTATGTCTTTATACTTATGTAATTATTTTATGACACATACCCTTACAATTTCCATTTTTCTATAAATAGGATAATTTCATTTGAGGATGTGTGGACTACCTCCGCTAAAAGCAACGTGATTCGATCACACACTACGTGGAATGTATTAAGGTTGTTTTTAAAAAATTATATGATATATATGAAATAATAATACCACTTAAATTATATTATATACATATATACATATATTCCATTTTATTTCTTTCTTTCAATATGAAAATAAAATCGAAACAATGTTCATGTGTACGTACGACCAACCATATCAATGAGTAGTGTATTCCATTGAATAATTAAATATTATATGGATTATTATAATACAAATATAATGAATATAATTTATATTTATATATTGGTTTACATTATGGAATTCATTATATAAGTATAAGGGCCAATGATATCACAAATTAAGAAACATGTGAAGAACAAAGTAGATATTACCTGAAGTGAAACCTTAACATAGAATTTTTAACAAAAAGGTAATATAAAGTCAAAATGAAACAACAGTTGGGATTATATATAATAATATTGTAATGTGATATATTTTTAGTACACTTAAATTTTTTATTCATGAATTTTGTAGGACTACGATGAGAGTAAAGACACAAGGTACGAAAATTTCATCTCAATTTTTATTTCCATGAGATAAATTCCTTATTCACCACTAACTTATTTTTTGTAGTGTATATACCTCCAATTAATGTATTATATGAATATTATACTTAAATTTATCAGTATTTACATATCCATTTTATAATCCTTCCTTCACGTGGTTTATTTTTCAAATGATACCAAATCGGTAACGTAATTTTGTCTCAATTTGCCTCCATTGAGATACATCCATGTTGGGAACCTATATTTTTATATGTGGTATATAAACTACCTTTGATTTTTCATATCATAAATGTAATTAATTTAATGATATTTTAAGCTTTATTTAATTTTATTTTATTACAAGGAGAGTACGATTCAAAGTTACCATGTAGTAAGAATTTATTGAAACAATCACAATAATTATCAAGATTATTTATGATTATGCTCACATTAATGAAATATTATGATCCATATCTCAATAAAACTCATGAGTTTTCTAATCCTCTATTTATTTATGATATATCCCCATATTAGAACAAATTCATACTCTTTGTTACTTAATATGATTATGATTTTTTTTAAGAATAATATAATTGTATTTCTCCCTTCGATCAGAAATATGTTTTATTTAAAAAACCATTTTAAAAAAATGTTTTTCAAGGTAAAATGACTTTAAAAATGTTTTATGGTTTTAAAATACTCCATTATATGTTTTTCAATCTATTTTAAATGAAAATAGTTTTTGAAAATATTTTATGTTTCAAAACAAGATTTTAAATGTAGAAAGGATATTATCCTCAAGAAATGTTTTCAAAGGATCTTTCAAAATTATTTCCTATCTAACATGACATCCATTGGTGTTACTCATGCATTTCTAGAAAAATTATTCAATACTTCCATTCATATTATTTATTTTAATGGTTTATGTTTTTTTTGGCGTGATGTTTATGAAACCTATTTATCTTCTATTTGTTAAATGCCATTGAAACCCACTTCTTTTTATGGGTTATGTTTTTGATGAAATGATCATGAAACAAGTACCTTTTTTCCACAATTTATGATATGGTTTCATATTTAGAATTCAAATTTCATTTTATGGGTTATTAAATGATTTTTAATGATCTTTTGGAACATATATGTATGATTTTACTATGATATGTTTGATACCTATATCTCCATCCAATGCATTGGGTAAATATTTATTTATTATTAGATAGACTAAGAAGGTCTTGAGAGTGAACCTTGACTAACAATATGGCCATGGGAGTGAACCATGACTACCAAGATGGTATGATGAGTGAACTCATGCTACTAAGATGGAAATGGGAGTAAACCATGACTACCAAGACTGTATAGGGAGTGAACCGAAACTACTAAGATTCCCTTGTAAGTGATGCCTTTAATACTATGGAAATCATTTTTTACATGCTTCTACGTCTTTCACAATTACAGGTTTTATTACTCTATTATTATTTCATGGATTATTTTATTTATTTACTTATGATTCATGTCATATGAGCATCCAAGATTTATTCCATGATTCATTTTTATGATTGTTGATATGTAGGGTATGATCTTCTAATGTTATGATCACATTATCAAACCCCTATACCGATGTCTAGGCTTACATGTTGTCCTTGTTCACCCTTAAAAATCATCTAAGATCACCCATTTTATGTTTTCTTCCATAGGTTATAAAGATATGTATTATGTATGATGTTTCTAAGAAGGATTCCAGTCAAGAAGAACCTAGGGGGGAAATTTAGCTCACATATCAATCAGTGTTTATGATTTCATTTTTACAAAGGAAATAGACTAGTATGGTCTTTGGTTTTCTGTTTATATAATTTTTTAAGTATTATGAATAATTTATTTAATTTTATTGAATGAAAAGTGAAGTTCAATATAGTTGGTAATAGATAAAAGTTTTAGTTAACCTTTTAAAGATACCATGGGAAAACCATAGTGATAAACCTAAGGACATGTTTAAGGATAAGTATACGGATACGAAAAATTATAAGAAAATTCCTTGGAAATTTGGTAAAGGATAGAGAATGTGGTTTCCTAGAAAAAAATTCCTTTCTACATACTAAAAGTGGATGTTTCTCTAGAAAATATTTTACTAGGAGGAACAACTCCGACAAGGAGTGTTGGGCCTAACACAACATAACCTGGTGCATGATAATGGGAATTACTGCACACCTGGTTTTACACTACTAGGGTAAAATCATTTAGGAATTAATGTACTATTCATAAACCATCATGAAGGATTTAAATAGAAGCTCGCTATGATTAGACTAGGATGAATCTATGTTGTCATAGATTAAGTAAGGTTTAAATTTTTTGACATCCTATAAGTGAATTTTTAGAATTATATGGTTCTTCATTATGACAATTATTTCTTACTCTATACTTTTGGTATTAGTGAATATATGGAACCTGAAGGAACCACATTAATAGTCATTAAAACAGACAATGAAACAATTATCCTTATGAAAAACCAAATGATATGGGAGAAGGAATGAAAAATCAATTTTTTATCACCCAAATCTATAAAGTTATGAATCATGGTGGACATAAAAATGAGAAAAAGGGAAAAGTGCTCTATTGATTCCTTTATGAGAAAATGTCCATCTTCATTCAGCTGGTCTTCTAATCCACTAGTTTTTGAACAATAGATCAGTACATCTGAAAATATATTCTTCGTATTCCTGTGTTCAGAGAATGAGAAATTTGATATGGATATTTATCAGTTAGAAGAAAAATAAGACCACTAGTGGATGCTAATCAATAATAAAAGGAATCATGATGAGATTTAATCCATGGATTAGTATGAGTTCAAAATATTATATTTCAATAAGTACATTCCTCATATTCTTTGTACAAATATGGAGAAATAGTTTCTTGAGTTAAAGTAAAGGGATTATGGTTCCATTGATACATACGAGGCTAATTTCACTAGGATTGTTAGGTTAACTTCTAGAATTATCATCCACCCAAATGTAAATATGATTGGTTCTTCAGTGGCATAAATCCTAGTCTCAAAATGGAGTCATCCATTATATATTTTATTATCTATTTAGTTATTTTTCATTGTGAAATCAAGTTTAAAGTGGAGGTTATATTTACACATCAATCTCATGGTGATGACAATTTAAGGAATATGGAGTTTAAAGGAAAATATAGAAACCGTGAAGAGAAGAAGAAAATATTTAATTTATGATATAAGCATGGTAAGAATCATGGAGGAAAATTACATAAGGGGTATAATAAACGTTTTATATGTGGAAGGAAATTCTACCAGGAATTTGATTACGAAGTGATCAGAAGAATTTAGAATGTGGTGCAAATGGAGAAAAATATACAAATAATCCACCTCCCTTTATTCAATGATACGAGTTTAAGGGTGATGGGAATTATGATAATAAGAGATCAAGCATAAGGGATGGTGATGATGATTGAAATAAACAATCTCATAGGAAAAGGGACATGGGGAAATATCATTCAATCTAAATTTATGATGAGGGGTGTGATAACGACATGGTGAAAGTTACACTTACCATAAACTATAGAAATCTTAATGCCTTATTTTATTCTAAATCAACACAAATTTTCATATATAATAAATTTTATAAGGGTGTTAAGATTCCACCAATTTGATTTCATATGGAATTAATACTGTAAGCTACTAATGGTATGATGATTATATCCCATGTTAATGATTCCTCTTTGGTTGAAATTTTTGGGAATATGCTTCCTGAAAATCTGGTCATTCTCCCTTTGGTTAAATTTTATGTCATCTTAGGCATGGATTGGATTTATTTTCATAAATCCACATCAATTTTCAAGGAAGGGAAGTTATATTTTATATTTCAATCCCTCCTATGACCATACCTCAATGAGAAGATAAACATGAACTTCCTATAGAGAATAAATCTAGTGTATGGGTCTTAATTCCCATTCAAAAGGGTTGTTTATCTCAAATGGTTGTGAAGAAAATCGACATTGATATTATTCATATTTTTCAGAAATTTTTGGATGTCTTTCTGAAAGAGTCTAATTTCCTTCAATTAAAACATGAATTTTAGTTCTCAATAGACCTCATACCTCGTTCCACACAAATTTAAATGACTCTTTATAGAATAGACTTAATTGAGATGCATGAATTTAAGACAAATCTCCATGTAAACCTTGATAAGGGATTCATTCGGCCAAGTGTGTCAACTTGGGGTGCACATGTACTTTTTTTGGAAAAGTAATGTGGATCAATGTGAGTATGCATTGAATATTTGGAGTTAAAAATGATAAAAATTAAAATCATGTATCCTATTCCCGATATTGATGACTTGTTTGATCAACTATGTAGAGCCCAATATAATTTCATTAATGACCTCCATTCTAGAAATAATCAATCGGGGGACAAGAATGTGGATATACCTAATACCGTATTCTGTATAAGGTATGGAGACTATGAATATATAATGATTCCTTTTGGTCTTACTAATTCCCCTACTATTTTCATAGATTTCATGAATAGAGACATTAGAGATTACCTTCACTATTTTTTTATAGTATTTATAGATGAAATTATCATCTATTCAATGTTCAAGGGGGATAATTAAATCTAAATGATAATTGTACTAGAGTTCCTAAGGAAGGATAAACTATACAAAAATTTATAAAGTGTGAAATTTTCCTCCAAAAGAATTCATTTTTGGGTCACATAATCTCAAGAGATGGTATATCAATAGACCCATAAAAGATGAAGGAAATTGAATTATGTCCTAGATCAACAAATATGGCTAAGATCCATAGCTTTCTTGGTTTATCTAGATATTATTAAGGGTTTCTAGAGAATTTATTAGAACAAACGAATCCACTAACTAAGTTAACTCAGAAGGGTTCCGTGTTCCTATGGATAAATGAATGTGACAAAATTTTGATGGAACATAAAAGAAGTTTAGTCAGCGTACCTATTATTAAATTAACCTATAATGGAGAAGGGTTTTCAATTTGTAATGTTTAAATCCTATAAGGGATTGTGATGTGTTCTTATGAAAAATATCATGGTTATTGCTTATGCCTTACGACAGTTGATGATTCATGATAAAAATGACCCAAATCATGTTTTAGAGATGGAAGGGTAATTTTAACATCTTGTTATAGTTTTATGGTATTACTAAACCCCTAATTTAATTGAGCATTGGTTGGGATTTTTTAGTGTTTGTTTTGGGAATTTTTCTGACAATTTTGGAAGCTTCTGGCCTACTTCATGGTTGTCACACTACATGCACCCTGTTTTACAAACGATGAATCATGAAATAGGTTAATGGTTGTTTTGAAAAGAAGTTTGTCACATGGTTGGTGCATGGTTAGTAATCCATGCACCCTTATAAGATAAATCATGCTCCCAATTTATAATAGGCACATAGCATGTGTACAATTTAACAAAACCATGCACCGTTTCCTAGGAAACCATGCATTTGAATTTTAATTCATCCAAAAATTATAAAACAATTCCAAAAAACTATTTTTTGACCCCTGATTGATGTCATTCAACACCCACTCATTTTCTCTAGGTTTTGAGGCTCCCAAGAACCATTTTGACTCCTCCAAACCCCTTCCAAAGATGGTCGAAGCTAGGAGATCATTGTTTGGTCTCTTCCTAGAATGGTTTATCATTCCAATTTCTTCTCCCATGGTTTCTCTATTTCTTCCTACGGTTTCAAAGATATATTCATGTTGTTAGAGGATCTAACACCTGTTGTTAGGGATCTAAGCCTTATGATATTTTATTATTTCTCCTAGATTCCTTTATTGTCTTTCTTCCTCAGCAAATTGCGATTAGGGTTTGATGATACGAGATCTATTGGCTTCAAGTTAAGTGGTTCTATTACGGTGAACAATTTATATTAACCCAACTTTTTTTTTGAATTTCAGATATTTTAATTTAAATGCAATTTTTGGGATTTAGATTATATGGATTTCAATTGGTTTTTGTAAAATCTCAATTCTGGAGAATTAGTTGTTTTGAAAAAAGGGGATTTTTTCATGGAATTGGAAATTTGAGAGAATTATGTTTTTTAATTTAAATTTTTGTTTTGATGGAAATTGAATCAAATAAATTGTTGAACTTAATTATAGAAATGGATATGATGGAGAAATTTTGAAACCCCCCAATTCAAATTAATTTGAGTGTTGTGATGAAATTGATGGAATTATTTGAAAATTAATTTGGAATATTTAATTGTGCAATGTATTGTAAAATTTCATAAATTGGTTTCAACTCATTGTTTATGAAAAATTGATTGAAATTGTTTTTGATGAAAACAAAGTGGTATCATATATTTTGAAAAGGTCATGTTTTTTATTAAAAAACCCATTATTTTTTTAAAGGGGAAAATCAGCATATTGAAATATAGTAAGGGATTTAATTGTATTTTAAGCAGTCTTAAAACAAATTGTCCATCATTGTTTTTTACTAGAAAACATGAAAGAATTAGATAGTTAGTGTGTAATATTGGACATCACTTAAAAATTTATAACATTCTAAAACATCATATTAGTATACCCCATTCTTAGGCGATGGGGAAGAATCTTCTTCGCCTGGGTTCAAGGAATATATATACATACTTTTCCCTATTAACTGTGTTGGGTCTCTATATCCTATAACTATCATAACTACTTTTCACATGACCATATTTCTAGCTTATTTGTATTTCAAATGTATATATTCCATTATTTAAACTATTTTAAATTCCATGTAAATTTTTATAAACTCTTTTATAAAAAACTATTTATTTCATAAATTTTTTGAAAATTTACATTTGTGTGAAGCACACATTGATTAAAGTAAAATATCATATTTTCAAATGTATTTCCATATTTTTAAATGTGAAGAACCAGTTTCTAATGTATTTCCATCTTTGTAATTTTAAATCATGATATTTTTAAATATGATTTTATAAATTCCAAACCTATTTATATGAAAATTGGAAGCACATTTATGGTTAAATTGATATTGTAACCTTGTTATGGAATCTTTGGTGAAATCCTACTGGGAACTGGCTCGTACACTATTTTTTGTATCAGCTGATTGTAGATGACCTCTTTATAGGTTTGAAAAAGGGGAAAATATATTTGGTGGTAGATATTTATATTGAACAATTGTATTGGTGAGTTATGTCTTAGAGACATGGGATGTTTTCCCTATATGGTACTTGTGTTATAGTAATTTGGCCTTTAAATTCCTATTTGACTTCTAGTACTTTTCTACCAATCGAGTTTTCTTTTTATATTCCTATGGTCTTTTTTCTTTTTCTTTTTCTTTTTTAGTGGAAGAATAATTCCCACATCCATATTGTATTATGCTAGGTTCTAGTCGCCGAACCGTAGTGATTTAGAATGCGCTTTGGGCTATGTCATGACTGGCTCGGTTATCGGTTTACCAGGGTTCCAGAGTTGGTTTTTTAAAAGTTTGTATCAAAGGGATTTTGTGATTTTTTTCATGAGTCAATTTGAATTTGTTAAATAATTTTTGGACTTAGGAGGTAGTTGCGACTGAGTTCCAAGACTTCACTCAATACAATGAACCTTATGTCACCATGGATGGTATGGGAAAGACATCTTGTGGATTAGGTCTAGTCATTTCCAAATTTGTATTTTAATAAGTTGAAATCCAAATATTTTTTTGTGATTTTTTTTGGATTAATTTCCCTGTTGATAAGTTTTAGTGTTATCAGTTGTCTTCCTGGTTTTATACTGATGTTTTACAACATCATACCTCTAAGAAGACGTGATAATGATATCCAGGACAAAGTTTCTGCCGAAAATTAGTGAGTGAATCCTCTAGTGGACCCAAATCTTGTTGAGATGATTGTGCACATTATCCAAACTATGGGATAGACCCCACCTCTTTTTCATGTTCGACCTCCACCTATGGAATCTCAGTGGGAAATTCTTAAAGTTATTTGTCATGAGTTCTATAAAAAGGAACTAGAATCATTTAAATGATCAAATAATCCTCAATAGTTTGAGGAATGGTTGATTAGTATGGAATTCTTTTTTGGGTTCTTACATACACCCGATGAAATCAATGTGATGTGTTCCACCTTCATGCTAGAAGGACATAAGAGGATATGCTGTGGGAATGATGGTAATAATTAAGAAGCATGAGGGATTTGAGTTGATAGGATTAAAAGTAATTTTTACTAACCAATTATATTTTGGGTCAATTCCGTTAGTCGAGTCTAATGAGTTCTCTAGACAAGATCAGTCTGACAGGATAGTGATCAAGTATAAAAATTGTTTTTCTGAGCTCATTCTTTTTTCACCTTAGATTATGTCTAATGAGAATATAAAGTCTCAAAGGTTTGAGTTAGGAATTTGAAATGATATTCATTCTTAGGTTATCCTGATAAAAATTTCCTCATATTCTAATGTGATGGATATAGTTCTTATGGTTGAAATGGTCATGGCTATCAAGTTAGGGTTTTCATTAGTTTCTTTATCTCCCAGTGGAAACATGAGTTCCTTCAAGGGAAATAAGAAGTGTGATGATTCTCATGGATGCTCTTAATGGTAGGGTCATCAAATAACTCCTATATTTCTTGGAAGAGTTCCTTTGATTTTCTACCACTGTGGAATGAAAGGAAATTCGAAGAGGGTATGCACTGAACCACCAAAGAACTGTGGCTTCTGCAGAAATTTAAGGGAATTTTAGTGATTCTTCCATATTTATTATACTCTGTATAGTGGAACAAGACCATCAGATCCTCCAAAAGCTATATTAAAATCAAATTCTTTATGTGAAAAAGGGTTATAGCCACAGGAATCCTGAATGAATCTTCTTTACGCAGTGGAATTTTCTCCAGAGGAAGTAGATACAGGTTTAGAGACCATGAGAGGTACCATTACTATATCCTCATTATTATTGACTGATCTCACTACTAGAAGTTTTACTTTTGGAGGCGGGAGACCTAAAGCGGCCACCATTTGGCGGCCGCTAATGTTATCAACAGCGACCGCCAAATGGTGGCCGCTGCACATAATTTACCCCATTTCCCGACCCCCCAATTACACTCCCCGACCCCACACCCCGTCCCTCCTCGACCCCGCACCCCGACCCCGAGACCCTGACCCCGGTGACCCCGGCCCCGAAGACCCCTCCCTGACCCCGCGACCCCGACCCCGGTGACCATCCCCGACCCCAACGACCCCGCCCCCGGCGACCCCGCCCCCGGCGACCCCGCCCCCGGCGACCCCGCCCCCGGCCACCCCGCCCCCGGCCACCCCTACCCCCGGTGAGCCCTACGAACCCAACTCCCGAAGAGCCCCTGCGAGCCCCGGTGACCCCTGGCTACCCCAGAGACCTGACCCCTGGTGACCCCAACCCCCAACGACCCCCAATGACCCCGACCCTACGCTGCGCCACCCGCAACCCCGGCGACCCCCTGCGCCACCCACAACCCCGCGCTGTGCCACCCACAACCCCGCGCTACCCCACCCGCAACCCCACGCTGCGCCACCCGCAACCCCGCGCTGCACCACCCACAACCCCGACATCCTGAGATGCACCTTCGGACAGTCCTGCCCCAACCCGGCGCTTTGCCACCCGCGACCCCGACAGCCTACGCTGCACCTTCAGACAGTCCTACCCACTTCATCCCCTCTCGACCCCGCTACATCCCTCCGGCGAGTCCTCACGTCCTTTCTCTGTCGGACCCTTCCGGTTCGTCATGTACCGCCGTGTAGTACCCTCCCACGCTTCGTCCAGCTATTCCGCCGCTTTCGATTCCGGCCGTCGAACCCCTATTGTTAAGTCGCTGCGTCGTCATGAATCCACAATCGAGTCGCACCCCGTTACCCGCGGTCTAGTCCTCTACAGGTAATGTTTTTTATCCTTCAAATTTAGCTTTGAAGTCATTGGTTTTTAAATTTAATGATATGTGTTTATTTAGAATTTAAATAAGATATTTCACTTTTTATTTCTATTATAAATACAGATATGGATAAGAGCTGGATTGATATGCAAGATAGGTTTTTGGATGAATATTTTGAGGGGATTAAGCAATTTTTGGATTTCACCAATAGATTTCCAAGAGACATGATTAGTTGTCCATACAGAAAATGTGAAAATAGATATCTCTTCAAACGAGATAGTGTTAGAGAACATTTGTTTTTGAATGGGTTTTTGAAAAACTATAAGACATGGACACGTTATGGAGATGATTCTGTTTCATGTCATCACTCGGAAAGTATTCATATGAATGTTTATTCGAGAACAGTTGATCCGATGAACATAATTCTCAATGATATGATGCGCCAGTTTCAACCTGAAGACAGTAATGTCGTAAATGACGACGTTGGATCGAGTAATCCCCGTTCTTCTGCAGATGAAGAAGCATTGAAATTATTTGAAATTCTTGACGATGTACGTACTGAATTATATCCTGGATGCACTAAATTTAGTAAACTATCATTCATCGTTGAATTGTTACACCTGATGTCTTTGAACCGGTGGTCAGACACCTCATTCGACATGTTGTTGGTATTATTGAAGAAAGTACTCCCTGCTGGAGTGAAGATTCTGGAGTCATTCTATCAAGCTCGGAAGTTGACCGGTGATCTTGGTTTTACATATGATACAATTGATGCGTGTCGCAATAATTGTATGTTGTTCAGAAAAGAGAATGCACAATTGAATAATTGTACTGTTAGCTATACATCTAGGTGGAAGACCAATGAGATTAATCAAGGTAGTCAGATTCTTCCTGGGAGAGTCTTGAATCAAGGGAAACAAGTTGCCGCTAAACAGATGCGTTATTTCCCACTAAAACTGAGACTGAAGAGATTCTTCAATGAATATCACTACACCCCCTTTAACAAAGAGATAACGAGGTCTTCACAGCCTATCTCATGATTTATCTCTATCAGATTTGGATCTTGCTTGAGATTTTATGGTTCTCGATATAAAATCTCTTAGAATAATTTTTAGGATGGATCATATCATTTCTAATAATGACCAGATTGATTGTTATCTTCGACAGGTATAATTCACTACGCCTAGTGTTGTGTGGCATGTATTTGAAGGATAATGGGACCCATGGTCAAGAAGCGCCAAAACTTCTTATTTGAATTTGGGGAAAAGGGAGATCATTTTTTTCCTTTGATCAGCAGCATGAATAACTAAGCATTGATCTCCCTCCAGTTTTCTTCGAGTTTATTGATGTGTTTTCTTCTTACTTCTCTAGTTATTTGTTGGTAAGAGATGTTGAGTTTTCCGTTGAGGTAATTCCTGGTACTCGAACAGTTTTTATTCCCTATAACCTCATAGAATTATCTAAAATAAAAGATTTGAAATCCCATTCATATGAACTTCTTTAGAATGTTTTTATATGCCCAAGTGTGCCACCTTGGGTGTTGCTGGTTATCTTTTCAAAGAAATATGATGGTTCACAACACTTTTCGATTGATTATCGAAAGCTTAATCGAGTTACGATGAAGAAAAATTATCTGTTACCATGGATTGATGATCTGTTTGATTAGTTGAATGAGGTAAAATGGATTTCAATGGTCAACCTTTGATCTGGTAACCATCATTTTAGGATAAAAGAATCTATCATTTTGAAAACTACTTTTTAGTGCAGGTATGGTCATTTTGATTACCTTTTCATTCCCTTTGGATAAACAAATTCTCCTATAGTTTTCATGGATTTGATGAATAATATTTTACAAGAGTATTTTGATCCCATCACGGTTGTATTTGTAGATGAAATCTGGGTTTAATTTATTTTTGAGGAGTATTAGGTTAATTATCTTGGAATTGTCCTGAGTTTTTTGAGAAATCACTACTGTTATGCCAAGCACTGAAAATGTGATTTTTGGATTTGGGAGGAGAAATTTGTGGGACATGTTGTGTTAGACCAAGGGATATTAGTCGATCCTGAGAAGGTGAAGGCAGCCATGAATTAGAAGAAACCAAAAAATGTCTTTGAGATTCAGAGCATCTTGGTCTTAGCATGATATTATCACCAATTCATGATGGAATTGTTGAACATGGATTCTCTGATGACTAATTTAACTAGGAAGGGAGTGAAGCTTTCATAGAATGATAAAGGTTAGAATTTTTTTTGATCTGAAAAATATTTTGACTACTATGCTGGCGCTGACTCTTCCAAAGGCTGGACATGGCTATGTGTTCTTTTGGTATGCTTCAGGTTCAGGCATGGGTTGTGTTATTATTAAAGGTGATAAAATAGTTTCCTATATATCTCTTTATATTAGGAAACAAATGAAGAATTATCTATCCCATGAACATGAACTTGCAGTTGTGCTGCAGGTGCATAAGATTGGGATGAATTTAAATAATGTAGAAAGGTTTACCATGTATTCAGACCACATGATATTGAGATATATATTATCTCAAAAATATTTAAATCTCTGTCAGATATGTTGGGTGGAACACCTGTAATATTTTAAATTTTACATTTTATACACCCCTGGGAAAGTTAATGTTGTTCCATATGTGTTGAGAAGGAACCTTCTAAACCATGTATTGAAATATTCTTTAGAAATGTGAAATTTGATAACACTCATTGCACAATTTCATATTGGGGTTCGGGAAAAGGGGTCAAGTTTCCTTTTCTAGTTTTTAGTTAACATCCTCTCTTCTCTAGCTAATTATTCGGGATTAACAGATTTCTAGTGAATTCCATAGGATTACAAACTCTCTTAATGGTGGGTAGACAGTTTCTAAGTGGCCGTTCTCCAAAGAGGGTGTTCTGTGTTATCAGAATAGCTATGTTGTGTCGTTAGCAGCGAGGAAGGATGTGATGTGAGATTTTCATAACACCGCTGGAAAATCCACATATAACCACAGTTTTGAACCATGTTTATAGCCCTTAAAATCATGGGTATAGGCTATACCCACAGTTTCGAGAAACATGGGGACATATTGTGTTAGAATATCTCTATGATATACCCATCGCTTGAAAACTATATACCTATGGTTTTGAAACCATGGGAATAAGTGTATTCCACTGTGTCTTTAACACTATTACCATGGTTTTGAAACTGATGGTATAGGTTTTGAAAAATCACTAGCCATGGGTTTCAACCCCTGGACATCCTGTATATGAGTCACATGCCTAATAACTACACCACTATTCCTTATTTTTATATAAATATATATATATATATATATATATATATATATATCTAAACCATCTCTATATGTTGAAAACTTTAGCAATATGGGTTCCCACAAATTTGTTTTGTCTCGTGGAAATTTTTTTTTCCTCGCCCTAACACGGGAAATATATACCCACAGTGTTGGGGAACCATGGGTATTATCATGACCTATACCCACAAGTTTGAGAGAACTATGGGTAAAAGTATTGAATAAAAACCATATACCCACTATATTTTAAGAACTATATGTATATGAATGACCTATACCCACAGTTTTGAAAAAACCAGTGGTATAGGTTTCGAAAACACAACCTAAAACCACACTTTTTCCAAAACCATGGGTATATACAACAATTTACAACCTATACACATGGTTTTGGAAGGTTGTGGGTATAGGTTTCTATATAATTCATACACCCATAGTTTTAGGGAAATCATGTGTATATTGTCAAATTTTAGTAGTGTAATAACTAGCGGGAAGTGCACCCAAGAACCTCAAAGATGTTGTATTAACATAGGTGGTAGTTCTGGTGGCCATGAATGAGGTGGGGTATTACTGAGTTTGTTTTTATTTGTTATAAAATCCAATTGGTTAAGGCTGAGCACCGTAAACATGCAGTCTTTCTTCAACCACTTCCAGTTCCTACTTGGAAGTGCGATAAGATCTCTACAGACTTTTTGGTTGGGTTGCCTCATTCCTAGAGGAAGAATAATGATATATTGGTTTTGATCAATAGGTTTACCATGTTAGATCACCTTATACCCACTCATGATACAACCATAGTTTTTGGAGTTGGGAAATATCTATACAAAAGAGATCATTCATTTTCACATAGTTCTATATGCTATATTATTTGATAGGGATACTCAGTTCACTTTTCATTTTTTGGATAGTCCTTCAAAAGGCCCTAGGATCTTGGGTCCATTTGAGCATGGACCACTATCTGTAGTCAAATGAATAGATAAAAAGAGAGATACATATTCCTAAGGATATTCTTCCCACTTCTGTTCGCATCTTTTGTGGGGCTTGGGATGATCATTATGGGCCAGTTGAGTTTTCTTATTACAATAGTTATATGTCAGCAATTGGGATGGTTCCTTTTGAGGCCTTGTATGACCGGCCTTGAAAAATTATGTTCTGTTTTTTTGAGGATGGGGAATGTTTCTTACTGAGACTAGATTAAATGAATGATAAAACAAAAAAATATCTAGTTGATTCATCATAGGATGTTGATGTCACAAAGGTGATATAAGTCTTATGTTTATCGTACCCAAAGATCTATGGAGTTTTTAGTTAGTGACAAGGTGTTTTTAAAAGTTTCACCCGAGATGGGTATTTGGCATCTTAGGAGGCATGGAAAGTGTGATCCCTATTTTTTTTGGACCATTTGAGGTAATTGAACTAGTTGGGAAAGTGGAATATAATTTATAGTTTCAACCATAGATGAAATCAATACATAATGTGTTTCATGTATCACAACACCAATAGAATTTTTTTGATCCATACCATGTTATGAGTTGGTGAGATTTTGAAGTTGAACCTGATATATCTGTGAATGAATTACCAGCCAGGATGGTTGATTCTGGAACAAGGTACTCCATGGTAATACAATACCTTTTGTTTGGGTGTTATGGAAGTACAGTTTTATTTCTCATGAGATGTGGGAGAGGGAGGCACTGATGAGAGATCAGTGGCCTCCTCATTTTGGCATAGAGGCATCTACATATGCTTTATATGGATAAAAAGGATATATAGTGGGGAGGTTATAAAATCACTTTACTATTTTCTAGTATTCATATACCCCTCAATTAATTTTTCATTTATTGGGTTTATTTTGATGTTTTTAAGGTGTTTTTTGAATTTTTTTGAAGCTTTTGGGATGATGCACAATTGGAGCATGGCTTGGGCACGATTTTCCAATCCGTGTGCAATGCTATAAGAAATATTTTTGTTTTAGACAGTGGAATATCTCATGGTTGGTGCATATTTAGTAATCCATGCACCCTCTTAGGAGAAGCCTTATGTCCCATTTATAATGGGTGCATGACCTAGGCCTGGTTTAACCAAACAGTTCCCTGTTTCCCTTGAAACCAAGCGTACAATTTTTTATTAATCTAAAAATTGTAAAAACGTTAAAATACTCCTTTTGGACCCACACTCAGGCTTATTCGACACCTACTGATTTTCTCTAGGTTTTGTGAATCCCTTGAACTATTATTTAATTCCTCTAAAACCCTTCTATATGGGATCCAATCTAGGCGATCCTTGTTCAGTCCCTTCCTAGTAAAGGTTTTTCTTCTCGATATCTTCTCCCACAGTCTCTCTATTTCTTCATAGGGATTTGTAGATATCTATATGTTTATGGAAGATCTAGTACCCTCTATTATGTATCTAAAATTGGGTTTTTATTCTTAGTTCTATTGAATTCCATTGTTATTGTTCTTCCTCATAAAATGCTTATTTGGGTTTGACGCTTCAAGATTTAGTGGCTTCGAGGTAGGTGGTTCCATTATAATTCCCAATTTATATTAACCCAAATTTCATTTTTTAAATTTCTATTGAATGAATTGAAATGATTTTTTGGATTTGGATTATACGTGTTTGAATTTTTTGTTGGAAAAACCCAAATTCGGTGAATTGATATTATTGAGAAAAATAGGATTTGGAATGGAATTAGAAATTGGTGAGATTTAAATTATTAATTTAAACTTTCGTTTTGATGGAAAATGAATAAATTAATTTTTTTTATTTAATTGTAGAAATTGATTTGATTTAATTTTTTTGAAAAACCCCAATTCAAATGAATTTGGAGGGTTTTGAGGAAATTAATGGAATTTTTTGAAAAATAAATTTCTGTAATAGATTTTTAAATTTCATGAATTGGTTTTAAATAATTTTCTTAATGAAAAATGGATGAAAATGGGTTTGGAATAAAATGAATTAGTTTCATATTTTTTAAAAAGGTCAGGTTTTTTTATTAAAACCTATTTTTATTTTTTAAGGGGGGAAATCAGCATATTGAAATAGTGTATATGATTTAATTGTATTTTAAACAGTCTTAAAATAACTTTCATAGCATTTTTTATACTAGAAAACATGAAAGCCTTATATTGTCAATATGTTATATTGTAAAACACTTCATGATTTAAAAGATTCTAAAAAATCATATCAGAAAATCCCATTCCTTAGACGATTGTAATGAATCCTTTTACCCCTAGTTTAAGGGATGTATGTACATTTTTTTCTGTATTCATAGATTTGGGTCCCTATGGAATATAAATATCACACCTAATTGTCACATGACCATGTTTCCAAATTATTTTTATTTAAATTGTATATAAAAATTTTTCTAACAGTTTTACATTTTTTGTAAATTTATATAAGCTGGTTTATATAAATTTTTCTATTTAAGTTATTTTGTGAAATGTGCCATTTTTGGAAGAAAACTCATATTAAAGGAAAATTCAATATTTTGAAATGTATTTCCATATTTTGAAATGAGAATCATGAAATGATAATGTATTTACATATTTTAAATCAAAGAATTATTTTTTTAAATATGATTTTTGTAAATACCAACCCTATTTATTTGAAAATTGGATTAACATTTTTGGTTAATTTGATATTGGAATCTTTTTATGGAATATTTTGTGAAATACTAATTGGATTTGTCTCACACCTTAATTTTTTTATGTGTTTATAGATTACCTCTATCTTGGTTTGATCAAGGGGAAATGATCTGTTGGATATAGACCGAGTTGTTGAACCTTGGTCTTGGTGAGTTGTTTTCTTAGGGACATGGGTTGTTTTCCCTGTTTGGTACTTTAGTTGTAGTACATTGGACTTTAAATTCCTTTTCGACTTCTGTTACATTTCTAACAGTGGGGTTTCCTTTGATATGAATAATTTCTTGTTTCTTTTACATCCTCTTTGTTAGTGAAAAATTGTTCCCACATACATATTTTATGATGTTGATTGCTAGTCACTGAACCCTAGGGATCGGTAATGCCTTTCAGGCTATGTCATGACTGGCTAGGTTATTAGTTTACTAGGGTACCTAGTCTAGTTTGTGACATGATTTTTTCATTAAATATATAGATGTATTATCTTTATATAGAAATGTGTCATATATATACTGATAATAAAGTCTAAAATATATATTCAAACATAAAGAGTTCAACATCTGCTTTATAAGGTGATTAGAGTTGAGAAAATATTATGACTGCTCGATACATTACCAAATAGGGAAAGAAAAAAATGTGGACGATTCATTGAATCGAAAGGATAATTCTAGATTATCCATGATTAAGATTACAAACAATCAAAATTTTCTATATTTTAAAAGGTTAGAGATGGAAATCCTGAAGGAAGGGAAAAATATTATTTTTCTCAAATTAAGTTTCAACCCTATAACCAAGTGAAGATTAAGGAAGCATAGAAGGAAGATGTAGAGATTCAAAGGAAAGTTAGAAATGTTGTCATGTTTAACCATGATTAAGATGGAATGATAAGGTTAATGAACCATTTTTTGTGTTTATTCTACACTATAATGGAAGGAGATTTTAGAAGAATCTCATAGTTATTAATTAACTATTCATCAAGGAAGTGTGAAGATGTATATTGATTTTAAAAATACGTATGGTGGGATGGAATTATGATGGATATCACTGGGTTTTTATCTCAGTTCATGGTATTCTAGAAAGTTAAGGATAAAACAAAAAAGGCTAAAGGGATGTTGTATCCATTACCCATACTAGAATAGAAATGGGAGAACATCACTATGCATTTGTTCATTGGACTACCCAAAACATCTAAAGGGGTAAATTATATTTGGGGGGTAGTCTATCACCTAAAATTTCAGGAAACTTCTTCACTACCAAATAAGACTTATCTATAGATCATATTTCTAGGATATACATTATGTAATTGTTAAGGTCGCATGGATTACCACATTATATTATATCAGATCAGGATATGTGGTTTACCTCTATATTCTAGAGAAGTATTCATCAATAACATGATGTGGAATTGAGTATCTGTAATGCATATCATCCTCATAAATATCGTTATTCTGAAAGAATAATTCAAAACATAGAGGATATGTTGAGACCTTGTTGTTTGGATTTCAAAGGTGGTTGGGATCAACACCTTCATGTAGAAGAGGTTTCATTCAACACTATATTTCACTCAAGCATTCAAATGAAAATATATGAAGCCCTATATGTGAAGAAATTTAAAGATATAACATAATAGAATGATGTTGGAGGAACAAAAGCTATTGGGATGTAACAACCTAAGATTTCATAGTAAGTTATTTTCTTTAAATTCAATAGCTTGTGCTACACGCAACACCGATTTTTTGTGCACCACGACATACCAAACTAGCCGTTCAAAAGCGGTTATGAATAATATTAAATGGATTTTAAATTTTATATACTACATATAATTTTAACTTATGTATTATTTTTTTCTTAGACATATTATAAGAATAATTTCAATTTTTCAGATAAAAAATCTATTTTCAAAAAAATCAATTTTACCACATTTTAATAGAAAACCCTTTTTAAATCCAATATTTGACCCTTTTACATATTAAATTTTATATAATAAAAATATTTGTTATAATTGGGACATCAATATTTACTTTGGATGAAATCTTGGTATTTTTCCAATAATATTCATTTTTTATGAATATTGAGAAAGACTGTATTTTAATTAAAAACTTACTTTTAATATAATTTATTAATAAGGTTAGATTATATTTTAAATTAGTTTTGAAGTGTAATTATATCATATTTTTACCCTTTAATACAATGTTTTTCATTGGAATTAATTTCACTTTTAAATTATACATAACCAGGTGTCAATCTTTTGATAATTATGATTTCTTAAAAACACACTATTTTTTTTGACAATGTGAATTAATTTTAAATTAATTAATACAACTTCTAGGTTTTGAATTTGGTAAAATATAAATCATTTGTGAATTCAGAATATCAAATATATCTTAGGCTGAATTTTTGGTATTTTCTTTGAAAAACTTAAATTTTTGATGAATAGTGAAACCCCTAAGTAGTAGTTAAAAATCCGACTTTTTCATTTAAATGAAATTTTACAGCTTCTGTGAATTGAATTTTGAAAATCCGAGATACATGGTTGTTATTAGTATGTAAAATGTGGTTCAATAAGATGAAAATAATTTTTTTTGTGAATAGTGACTTTTGACTTTTATTTAGCGCGGTTAAAGTTAAATAAGGCAATTCAAGGTAAAAGAAATATTATAAAAATAAAAAATTACCTTAAAACTAGTCCTAAACTTATTGGATGAGTCATGACCAACCATGGGAATCCTTGGGTCGATTTTGGGACCCCATGGAGCCACTTATGAATGATAAAGAAATTTTATTTTAATTAACTTAAAGTATATGCAAAAATGACAAAAAAAAATATCTTTTAGTAAATAAATTTTTATATGGGGTTATATAAGTCATATTTTCGACTATAAATATTAATTTTAAATATAAAAATATTTCCTACATTATGGTAGTTTTTTTATAATTTTTAGATATCAAATAAATTAAATTATTTATAACACAATAATGATGTAGTATTTACCTCATTAATAAATGATTTAAATAAATAAGATTATTAATATTAAAACAATATCCAAAACCTATCCAATTATTATTGGATGATTTTATTTCGACCATAAGTCATCTTATCTTCTACTTTAATTAGTTTTGGACCTTTATAAACTGAATATCACTATATAATAAAATAATATTTTCACACTTTCCTAAAGAGCCCCTCATTCCCCTTATAAAAGGACACCACTTCTAACCCATTCCACACACCTCTCAAGCCCCTTGGCTCAACCAAAACCTCCCCAAAATAATCTCTCAAGATCCTTCTCTTACACCTAGAATCCTTAACTTAGGCAGAAGTCACTTCAAGAATTCATTTTGGTTCAAACCAAATTAAGTTACCCAAATTAATGGTAACAATTTCTCTTAAATTCTTTTGTTTTATTTTGTTTTATTTTACTTATACAACCCACTTAAACTATTTTTATTCTATTATTTTATAATAGTACCAGTATCTTCAATATACTAGGATGTTGTTTTGAGAAGTATTCGAACTACACTAACACACACCTCCATCTAATGGGTGAAGAACATAATGTTTCACTGATTGACAAACTAACGCCTCACGAAATGATGATTGTTCGATTATCTCATACTGCCTCTCATGGTGGACATTAAGATAGCACTTTATTTATATATGATATTTTTTTTGTGATTCTGTATTTTCTATTTATATCATACCTTTATGCCTTCCATTATGGGTAAAACGCAATAATTTCATTTGAGGAAGTGCGGACTACCGCCCCCTCAAAGTGATACGACTCGTTAATGACTTGTGTGGGACATATAAAGTATGTAGTTAACGATATTATATATGATATTATACTGGAATTATAATATACCTATGTATCATTATGTTTTAATTTCATTAAAATAAAAAATAGAAATGAAAGTAGCGTTCATGCGTACGTACGACTTACCGTCTCCATGAATAGTGCATTTCATTTCTTATATCCAAATGTTATGTACTGTTATAAATACATATATATACTATATATATAATATATATATATATATTATATCTAAATCATTTATATCATTCTAGAGATAATGTAATTTTGACCACATGGAAAAATTGTAATTATAACAAGTTCATTTTTGACTCAAGTTCCGAACATCCATAAAACATCCAATATAAACTCAAATAATTAATTGTTATATCAAGGTAATAAGTGATATAAAAGTAATAATATACTTTAAAAATTTTCTTAATCAAGTAGAAATTAAAATAAGTTTATTATTCAGGAAGAACAAGGAACATACAAGATATGCCGGACTTGAGGTAAGGGGTTTCTTATCTCACTCTTAATTTTGTGAGATTTCCATTGTTCGCCATTTATTTATTGCATGTGGGGTATTGTGTACTTATATTTGATATATATTATCACAATTAACTATATATTCATGGTATTATCTGATTAATTTTTTTGTTATTAACTTTTGTTCTTACGACTCGATTGATTACAACGTGGTAAGAGTTTTTCATCTCACTTTTTATTCCCGTGAGATTCATGGTATTTTAGAAACTATTACTTTTTCGTGGTGTATGTATTGCCCCTAATTGTATTCCTGGTGTAATATAATTTAATTTATGGGTATTTATGCCTTCATTATATGATCTTTCTTTCAGGGGGTGTATGTTTCGTAAGGTACCAAATTGGTAAGGGAATTTCAAATTTTAATTTCCACTCATTGGGCTTTACGCATAATTCATTGATTATTTTACTCCAAGATTATGTGTGGAATCACAATTTATTATCTATGTAGTAATTTACACTCACATTTTTGTGGATATAATTTTGATACACATAATCACTCCATTGATAATTTCTCAATTCACCGATATAAACTTGATAAGAGTAATTTTAACTGAATTTCTTTTCATTTAGTTAAACATCCAAGTCATTGGTGTTTTTTTTACAAGAATATGTGTGAATATAGTATTATTGATTTACACTGAATATCCAATAATATTGAGTGTATTTATATTTTTCACACATATTTATGTCATTGATTTATCTTTTACCTAAGTATATAGTCTTTATAAGGGATTTCATCTCAATTTACATTCCTTTGAGACCTCTTTGTTGATTATGTACCAATTCACTTTTATATGGTGTATACAATGTACTTTGACATAATATATCATGAATCCATTTATTATCATGACATTATAAAGTTTTTATTACCTCAAATATTTGTATTCATGTGTATCCCTTTTGGTTAGGAACTCTAACTAAAATATCACCTAAATGTTTTAAAGATTTAGTATTCTAAATCTTTCTCATTAATGTCCATGTTTTAAAAATGGTTTTAAGGATTTATTTATATGGAAATTGATGTTTGAAAATTAAAATTACTTTTAAAAGTTTCAAAGTGTTATGGGAAACATTGATTCAAAAATCTATTATAAACGACTTCTTGATAAATAGTGCAACTTTTAAATGTTTTGAAGAAAAAGGGGGATATTTTTCTTAAATAGTTTTGATGATTATTTTCATCTTTGTCAATATCCTTAATTATTATCAATTGAGGTTAATTTTTTATAAAAAATCTCCCATATTGTATTTAATAAGTTATGTTTGACTGTGTATATGCTATTTTTATACCATTCATGGTTTATAAATAAAGTATTGACATTTTGTATGCTATTTTTAATACGAATGTTTATGTTATGTTTAAACCTTTTCATATGAGGAATGAATTGGACTTAGTAAGTGATGGGTGGAGCCCTCTATAGCTGCTCGATGCATCGGTAGGTCTCATGAGACAATTAGACATGGAATTGTCCGAGGAATTTCCTAATTTTAGATATATGGTTTTGGATGAAGCCTTAATCATTTTTATAAGTCTTTGCCGAGGCCATGGAAAAATGTTTCAGAATGTCCGACATTATGCATTCCATCATTAAGAGATTAGCTATTAATATTTCAAGTGGTTATTCGATTAGTAGAATACCCATAACTATGTTTAATTATGGAATTATTTACTCAGATCATATTATTTCCATAATGTGATCATGTTTATTATCCTTTAGGGCATGTGTTTTCAATTGTTCACCATGCCTAATGTTTATGTAATCTTCCGCTGTATTTCTTACTCTTACTGAGCATCTGATCTCACCCCTTTCTCATGTTTCATTTTCCTAGGATATGAATAAATTAGTTATGAGTGACTTTCAGGAATAATCATGGAAGCTTGGATGTTTCTAATGGAATAAATTAGTGTTGTTTTTATTTTCAAGTTGTAATGTTGAAGTTAAGTATGTATCTTGTTTCCAAGACTACTAAACTAATCGGTCCTTCGGGACTTGATTATTTGTAATCATGCCAATGTATTAAAATAATGCACTGGCTCTTGGATTCTGGGTTCAGGGTGTTATAGTTGGTATCAGAGGAAGTTTAGTAAAAACCTTAGAAACTAGATTTAGGTAAAATCTGATTAGAGAACATTACCCTAAGATTTAATTTAAGGATCAGTATATAAGAACTTCCTAGAATTTTGGTAATGTAGATATTTTTTGTATTTTCCAAGAAATACATCCCTGTCTGGATATGAGCAGGTAGAGGTGGCTCTGGAACATATGTACCTAGGAGTGAAAACTCCGACAAGGAGTTTTGGGCTTAACCCAGGGTATCTAGGTACACGAAAATGGGCCTTGGTGCACTCTTGGTTAAAACACTCCTGGTGTATATGCTTAGGATAATTCACATTTTATTTACCAACTGATTTTAAGAATTTTAATATAAGAAGAGAATAAATAACCATGGTTAATACTAAGGTGTTTTAGATTAAAAATACAGTGTTATGGCATTCTCTAAATTATTTTTTTACTCACACTATGCTTTCTTGTGTTAATCAATGGATGGATTCCAAGGAAGTCATAGACACATTGAAGATGATGTACATGGTGGGAACAATGGTGGAAATGTGCAACGAAATGGAATTTTGATAGGTGTAAAAGATATCGTGTTCATGTTGAATCAGTTTTCCAAAAATATGATCAATAACATATATATTAACCAACTCCTAGACTCAACAAAGAAGAGAAAAGTGGGGAATCATAAGAGCTCCAGCAGTGAAGACCATAGAGAAAAGAAATCTCATTTTCCATCATGCATGAAATGTGGAAGGATACACCTAGGAAGGTGTCTTAATATAACAAAGAAATGATTTTTTTTTGGGGAAATAAGGACATAAAGTAAAGAATTTCTGAGGAAAAATGAATAGTACCATGTAAGAAAATAAAAATGGTCCCAAGAATCCTTTTATAGTCATTTGCCGTAAATTTAGGGGACCTGGCCATTACCCGAGTGAATTCTCTATTCTATAGGATATCCTATTTCTCAAGGAAGAATCTATGTGTAAATAAATGGATGGAGAAATGTTTAAAAATGTATTAGTGCTCTTTGTTGATGGGATTACATTGGAAGACTTTTCTCTTGTATTTGTAACCCTATAGTTTGTCTTGTGAAAATGATATTTGAGGAATAATTCTCTTTTCTCTTGTGGATATAGTTATGAATAACCATTTGGGTTTATATGATCATTGAGTTTGAGGCAATTTCAAGTTATTAAATTCTGGGATTAAAATGCGAGGTATGAGATAACATTTGTGATGAAGTTATGTTATAGTTACTTTGAGGAATCTATCTCATTTTTGGGAATATTATAAAATTATATAGTTTTTGGAAAAGGAAAATACATAGATCGTGTGACAACCCATCGCGTCGGACAAAGATGTGGGAATAGAACCCACAAACATAGTGCGATTGGGATTTATCACCTACCACTGGACTAAGTGAAGTACCTGGTTAGTGTGACTAATTGTTTTTAGTTAAATGACTTTATTGATAAATAATAATTTGATTTGGGATCTTATGTCTTATCAAATGGATATCCTTAGTATAGAAAAATTATTTGGTGATTAAGTGATAAATGTTATTTTAGAAGAAGTTTGCTCTATTGGGAATACAATATGCCTAAGGAAAATATAATACTATGGTATTTCATTTGAAGATTAATGGTGTTTCTTTACCTATGTTTTTATTATGGATTTATATCTATTTGGGTTATTTATGGAAATGATTAACCAATCATAGAGAATATGTGATTAGGTTAATTACCTTTAACTATGTGACTTTCAGAGTAGTTGATATTATTTGGAGATACAATTTACCGTTGAATATTATGTAAGGAAATTATTATGAGTTTTGGGTTTCAATATTAGTTTAGATTATATTGAAATATTTTATGTACAATTTTTTATTGAATATTATTTATTGAACTTTGGGTATTGTTGGTTTAATTTTAGAAATTAAGATTAGTATTTCTTTCTCTAAAGTATTATCCTTTTGGGATCATCTGATATTTTACTAACCATTTTGGTTTTGGTTAATCTCTAATGAAAAGGGAAATATATAGTTCATCCATTTCGGATTATGTGATTCTCTATAAGTTGATTCTAGTTCTTTAGGGGTGACCAAGTAATCTTTAATACTCATCATTTGGAGTTAAAGATAAGTTTGTGGGAAGAATTAGATGAAGGATGAAACTCTACTTATCAATTATATTTTTTTTTCTTATTCTATGAATAAATTAATTAATAAACATTAGCGAAGGGTTCTTAAAACCAAAAATTTGTTATCCTAATGCTTTATGTTTTTTTTGAACAAATGATATTTTAAATCGTCATAGATTGATGGCTTTAAGGCCCCCAATTTTACACTTTGTTTGTGATTGATGACCTCAATCACTGTCTATAAATATTTACATTTTCCTCTAATTATGTGTCTCTAATTTCCACCAATGTTATCCTAACCAAGATCATAATTTGGTGGTGAATTTTTCATCTCCCTTTCCCTCTTATTAAGACTAAATTTTATTAATCCAATTTTCAATGTGGGTTTTCCACCAAGGTATTTTTCTATTTTTAGCCTTTTATTTTTTAAGAAAAATTTAAAATTTCAAGGACACAATTTATTGAAGGAGGGGAGAATGTAACACCCCAAGATTTCATAGTAAGTTATTTTCATTAAATTCAATAGCTTGCGCTACACACATCACCGAGTTTGATCACACCATGACTTACCAAACTAGCCGTTCAAAAGTGGTTATGAATAATATTAAGTGGATTTTAAATTTTATATACTCCATATAATTTTAACTTATTTATTATTTGTTTCATAGACATTTTTTAAGAACAAATTCAATTTTTCAGATAAAAATTTTATTTTTCAAAAAAAATGAATTTTACCACATTTTAATGGAGAACCCTTTTTAAATCCAATATTTGACCCTTTTACATATTCAATTTGACAAAATAAATTTTTTATTTAGAATCAAGACATAAAAATTTACTTTGGATGAAATTTTGGTATTTTTCTAATCATATTCATTTTTTATGAATAGTGAGAAATACTATATTTTAATTCAAAACTGGATTTTAATCTAATTTATTTATAAGGATAGATTATATTTTAAATTGGTTTTGAAGTTTAATTAGATTTTATTTTTACCCTTTAATCTAATTTTGGTTATTGAAATTAATTTCACTTTGAAATTATACATAAACAAGTATAAATCTTCTGATAGTTATTGTTTCTTAAAAACACGCTATTTGTTTTGACAACGAGAATTAATTTTAAATTAATTAATAAAACTTCTATGTTTTTAATTTGGTAAAATAGAAATAATTTTTGAATTCAGAATATCAAATATATCTTAGGATGAATATTTGGTATTTTTCTGAAAAAACATCAATTTTTCCTGAATAGTGAAACCACTATGTAGTAGTTAAAAATCCGATGTTATCATTTAAATGAAATTTTACCGCTTCTGTGAATTGAAATTTGAAAATTTGAGATAAATGGTTGTTATTATTAAGTAAAATGTGGTTCAATAAGATGAAAATAACTTTTTTTTCGAATAGTAACTTTTGACTTTTATTTATCACGGTCAAAGGTAAATAGGGTAATTCAAGGTAAAAAGAATATTAAAATAATACAAAATTACATTAACACTTGTAATAACATTATTGGATGAGTCATGGCCGACCATGGGAATCCTTGGGTCGATTTTGGGACCCCATGGAACCACTTATGAATGATAATGACACTTTATTTTAATTAACATAAAGTAAATGCAAAAAATGACAAAAACAAATATCTTTTAGTAAATAAATTTTTACATGGAGTTATATAAGTCATATTTTCGACTATAAATATTCATTAGAAATATAAAAATATTTCATAAATTATGGTAGTTTTTTTATAATTTTTAGACATCAAATAAGTTAAATTATTTATGACACAATAATGATGTAGTATTTACCACTTTAATAAATGATTTAAATAAATAAGTTTTTTAATATTAAAACAATATCCAAAACTTGTCCAATAATTATTGGATGATATTATTTCTACCATGAGTCATCTTATATTTTACTTCAATTATTTTTGGACCTTTATAAACCGAATATTACTATATAATAAAATAATATTTTTACTTTTTCCTAAAGATCCCCACCTACCCCTTATAAAAGGACACCACTTCTAACCCATTACACACACCTCTCAAGCCCCTTGACTCATCCAAAACCTTCCCAAATAATCTCTCCAGATACCTCTCTTACACTTAGAATACTTAACTTAGGCATAAGTCACTTCAAGAAGTCCTTTTGGTTCAAACCAAAGGAAGTTACCCAAATTAAAGGCAACAATTTCTCTTAAATTCTTTTGTTTTATTTTGTTTTATTTTACTTATCCAACCCCCGTAAACTCTTTTATTCATTTATTTTCTAAATAAACTAGTATCATAAATATACTAGGATGTTTTTATGAGAAGTATTCGAACTAAACTTACACACACCTCCATCTAATGGGTGAGGAACAAACTATTTCTGTGGTTGGAAAACTAACGCCTCACGAAACGATGATTGTTCAATTATCTCCTACCACCTCTCATGGTGGCCATTAAGATAGAAATGTATTTATATATCATATATATTATGTTTATGTTTTCTTTTTTTCTTTTGTATTTTCCATTTATTTCATACCTTTATGGCTTCCATTATGGGTAAAACCCGATAATTTCATTTGAGGAAGTGCAGACAACCACCCAATCAAAGTGATATGACTCGTTAATTAATTGTGTGGGACTAATAAAGTATGGAGTTAATGATATTATATATGATATTATACTAGAATTATAATATACCTATGTATCATTATGTTTTAATTCCATTAAAATAAAAAATAGAAATGAAAGTAGCGTTCATGCGTACGTATGACTTACCGTCTCCATGAACAGTGCATTTCATTTCTTATCTCCAATTGTTATGTAATGTTATAAATAAATATATATACTGAATATATAATATATATATATGATATATAAATCATGTATATAATTATGGAGATAGTGTAATTTTGATCACATTGAAAAATTATAATTATAAGAAGTTCATTTTTGACTCAACTTCCAAACATCGATAAAAGATCCAATATGAACTCAAATAATTATTTGTTATAGCAATATAATAAGTGATATAAAAGTAATAATAAAAATTAAAAATGATTTTGATCAAGTATAAATTAACTTAATTTTATTATTCAGGTAGAACAAGGAACATACAAGACAAGTCAGACTTGAGGTAAGAGGTTTCTTGTCTCACTCTTAATTTCGTGAGATTTCCATTGATCGCCAAATATTTATTGCATGTGGTGTATTTTATACTGAAATTTGATATATATTATCATTATTATCTTTATATTAATGGTATTATGTGATTAATTTGGTTGTTATTTACTTTTATTCATACGACTCGATTGATTACAACGCGGCAAGGGTTTTTCATCTCACTTTTTATTCCCGTGAGATTCATGCTATGTTAGAAAATATTTTCTTTTGTGTGGTGTATGTACTTCCACTGATTGTATTCCTGATGTAATATAATTTAATTTATGGGTATTTTCATCTTCATTGTATGATCCTTCTTTCACGGGGTGTATGTTTTGTAAGGTACCAAATTGGTAAGGGAATTATAAATTTCAATTTCCACTCATTGGGCTTTATGCATACTTCATTAATTATTTTACTCCAAGATTATGTGTGGAATAACTATTTATTATTTATGTAATAATTTCCACTCCTCATGGTGTGGATATAATTTTGATACAGATAATCACCCCTTTGTTAATTTCTCAAGTCTTCGATATGAACTTGATAAGAGTAATTTTAACTCAATTTCTATTCATTAAGTTAAACATCCAAGTCATTGGTGTTGTTGTTACAAGAATATGTTTGAATATCCTATGATTTATTTACACTTAATACCCAATAATATTGAGTTTATTTATATTTTTTACACATATTTATGTCATTCATTTATCCTTTACCTAAGGATACAGTCTTTATAAGGGATTTCATCTCAATTTAAATTCCATTGAGACCTCTTTGTTGTTTATGTCCCAATTCACTTTTATATGGTGTATATAATGTACTTTGACATAATATATCATGAATACATTTATTTTAATGATATTAAAACATTTTTATTACCAAATATATCTGTATTAAAGTGTCTCTATTTTGGATAGGAACTCTCACTAAAATATCACTTAAATGTTTTAATGATTTATTCTTCTAAATATTTCTCATTAATGTACATGTTTTAAAAATGGTTTTAAGGATTTATTTATATGGACATTAATGTTTTAAAACTAAAATTCCTATTAAAATTTTCAATGTGTTATGTGAAACATTGATTCAAAAATCTATTTTAAATGACTTCTTGATAAATAATCTGACTTTTAAATGTTTTTAAGAAAAAGGGTGATATTTCTCTCAAATAGATTTGATGATTATTTTCATCATTGTCAATATCCTTAATTATTCTCAATTGAGGTTAATTGGTTATAATAAAATCTTCCATATTGTATTTAATGGGTTATGTTTTACTGTGGATGTGCTATTTTTATACCATTCATGGTTTATAGATAAAGTATTGACATTTCGTATGCTAGTTTTAATACGAATGTTTATGTTATGTTTAAACCTTTTCATATGAGGAATGAATTAGACTTAGTAAGTGATGGGTTGAGCCCTCTATAGCTCCTAGATGAATCGGTAGGTCTCATGAGACAATTAGGCATGGAATTGGTCGAGGCCTTTCCCAATTTTTGATATATGGTTTTGGCTGAGGCCTTAATCATTTTTAGAAGTCTTGGCCGAGGACTTGACAAAATGTTTCAAGAATGTCCAACATGATCCACTCCATCATTATGAGATTAACTATTGATATTTCATGTGGTTATTCGACTAGTAGAATACCCATAACTATGTTTTATTATGGCATTATTTACTCAGCTCATATTCCTTCCATAAGGTGATCATGTTTATTATTCATTAAGGAATGTGTTTTCAATTATTCACCATGCCTAATGTTTATGTTTTCTTATGCTGCATTTCTTACTCTTACTGAGTATCTGAGATGACCCCTCTCTCATGTTTCATTTTCCCAGGATATGAAGAAGTTAGTTATGAGTGACTTGAAGAAATAATCTTGTAAGTTTGGATGTTTCTAATGGAATAAATTAGTGTTGTTTTTCTTTTCAATTTGCAATGTTGAACTTAAGTTTGTATCTTGTTTCCATGACTACTAAACTAATCGGTACTTCGGGACTTGATTCATTGTGATAATTCCAATGTATTAAAATAATGCACTATCTCCTAGATTCTGGGGTTGGGGCGTTACAGGGACCTGAGATCATGGAAGAAATGGTCGAGAAGGATGGAACTATTATGTAGCATATCCAGGAAGCTCATAGTTTCCAGCAAAGTTATGTTGTTAACCAATAATGTGATATAGAATTTTAAGTTAGTGATAAGTTGTTAATATGAATATCTCCCTTGAATAATTTTATGAGGTTTAGAATGAAATGGAAACTAAGACATAGGTATATCGATCCCTATGAGATTCTTGATTGTATCGGGATAATATCATATCACATGGAACTTCCTACAAATCTCTCTCAAGTCTGTTATATTTTCCACATATCTCTCCTAATTATGTCCATACTTAACCATCACATGGAATGAACATAGAAGTCATACTACTGGATAAGGAAGTTTCTTATGAGGAACAACCTTTTGAAATTTTGGATCATACAGTGAAATTTATATTAAAAAAGGCCACTCAGATGGTCAATTGTTTTTGAAGAAATCACCAGTTAGAGGAAGATAAAAGGGAACATGAGGATTTTATGAATTGTAATTTTCCTCATTTTTTTACCTAAATGATAAATATCTAGGGTGAAATTCATTTTAAGGGGGGTAGAATGTAAAACACCATGTTTTTATGAATCTTTTTTTTCAAATAAATTAAATTTCCAATGGTATATTTCATTGAACAAAGTAAAACATTACGTTACCACAACACCAAATTATAATACAATATACATAACAACATCTCAATGTATGTTACATGAAACATTGACTTCGTGTACATTACATGAAACACTGACTCAACATACGTTCCACACAACATCTACTTGTCATACGTTAAACACAACATTGACTTGGAATACGTTACATAAAACACAAACTTGGAGTACGTTTCATGAAATAGGGACTTGGAGTATATTACACACAACACCTACTTGGAGTTTGTTTCATGCAACACCGACTTGGTAAATGTTCCACACAACACCAACTTGGCGTATTCTACAAACAACACAAAGTTTCTATGACACACATTTTTTTGTTATAATTATTGAAATGATTTAATTATAACCTAGGTGTTAAACATAGTAATATGAATAGTAATAACTTCTTTTAATTTTTTTTATAATGGTTTTATATAAATAAAACATATTGATAATTAAATATATAATTTTTGGAAAATTCCATATATGTTTAAAAATACTATTTTATCAAACGAACTGCTTTCATGTCATTCTGTGAAAAATAATGATTTTTTTTTTCAAATTTAGGAATTTAATTTGATATAATAAACTATTTTTTGAATTTATAATGTTTAAATTATCTTAGGTATAATTTTTTTGACTTTTATGAGAAACATATTTTTTGGATGAATATCTTAAAATACCAAATTTTAATTTAAAAAAGCATTTTACTATAATTTATTTATAAAGATAAATAATATTTTTAATTATTGTAGAAGTATAATTATATAATATTTTTACAAATTATTCTAATTGAAGTCATTATAATGAATTTTACTTTCAAATTGGGTTTTAAAACATAGAAAACTTTTGGATTTTTTTACTTTAAAATCCCACATTATCGTCCCGTTTGTGGGATTAAATTTAAATTAATTTATGAAAATTATATGATTGGAATTTATAAAAATTTATTCAATATTTTTGAAATATAATATTTTATAATATCTATTAAGGAAAACAAAATTTTTTACCAAAATGATTAGTTAAAGTGATTAAAATTAATAAAAAAAATTAATAGAAAAATTAGGTTAACACAGTACTAAACTTTATATTTTAGACCTAAAAGACCTATAAAAGTCTCCAAGTTCCATTATATGGTAATATATTAACCTTATAAAAACTTTTATCTAATTTTATTCATTATTGGATCCATTTGACCAGTGTAAAACATGGATGGAATTTTTTTTCCACAAAATTTACTAGATTTCCACCCCTCCCCCACTAAAAAAGGCCTCCTCTCATCCCAATTCCTAACACCTCTCAAGAAACATTGTCTAAACTAATATCATCCCAAATAGATTCTCAAAATACCTAACCTGGACCTGGTGTCCTCACCTTTGGCATAAATTAATCCAAGGAATCCCTTTTTTGTTAACAAAATGGAGTTACCCAAAGAAGATGTATCATCCTTCCTCAAGATCCTTTCTTTTATTTTATTTATCCACTCCCTCAACTATACTTACTAAATCCTTATATAATAAAAACAACATAATCAATATACTAATATATTATTATAATATGGGTTATACCTATAATTATAATCACATCTATCTAATATGGAATGAATATATTGTTTACATGTTTGGAGAACTACCGTCTCACGAAACTATGATTAATCATTTTTTCCATTACCCCATTTCATGGAAGGGAATATTTATATAAATGATGTTTATATATGATATATATTATATTTATCATATATTTATTATTCTTTAATTATTTTATAACACATATATTTAAATTTTTTATTTTTATTTTTGTAAATATGATAATTTTGTTTGAGGAAGTGAGGGGTACCACCCCTCAAAGCAATGCGATTCATTAAAAACTAAATGGAATGTATTAAGGATTTATTTAGTGAAAATATATGATATAAATTACATAATAATTATAACATAATGAAAATATATATATACATATATTTCTTTTTATCTCTTTCTTTTAGTCTGACAATAAAACAAAAAAAATGTTCATGCGTATATATTGCCTACCGTCTCCATGAATGATGTAGACCATTTTATACTTATATATTATATGTATTATTATAAAAAAAATATAATGAAAAAATAAATATTTATATTATGGGTTACATTTTTGAAATCAGGATATAAGTATATGGACAAAAGATATAACAAATTAAGACACATGCAAAGATCAAAGCAGATATTACCCAAAGTGAATCCTTAAAATAGAATTATTATCAAGAGGGTAATATAAAGTAGTAATAAAACCTTATATGGTATTATATATAAGAATATGGTTATGTGATATATTTATAATAAAGTTATTTTTATTATATGGGAATTGTTTACAAGTACGACTAGATTCAAAACACATGGTAAGAGAATTTCATCTCATATTTTATTTTCATGAGATACATTCCTAATTCACCACTCAATTATCTTTCTGTGGTGTATATACTAAACCTGAATGTATTATAATCTTATAATACATAAATTTATGTACATTTACATATCCATTTTATGATCTTTCCTTAATGGGTTTTACGTTTGAAAATTTACCAAATCGGTAAAGTAATTTTGTCTTAATTTACCTCATTTGAGACACATTCAATGTTTTGCATCTATATTTTTATATGAGGTTTATATAATACCTCTATCATGAGATATAATAACGCCCCTTCCTTTTAGGATGTTTTAACCTTCATTAAATTTTATTTTCATAAATGGAGAGTATAATTCTATGATAAAATGTGGTAAGAGTTCATTGAAAAAATTTCATCGTTTAACGGAATTATTTTGGATTATTCTCCCATTGATAAAATATTATGATCCATATCTCAATAAAAATAATTATTTTTATTATCCTATATATATTTAAGATATATATATGTATTCCTTCTATTTTTTTCTATTTTTGTACAATATATTTCTAAGAAATTTTTTTATGAAAAAACTGACCGTATTTATCTCTTCGGTCAGAAATCTATTTTATTTCAAAAACTATTTTTGAGAAATTTTTTTAAAAAATTATTTTCAAGTAAAATGATTTTAAATTTTATTTATGGTTTTAAAATATTCCATTATATGTTTTCAAATCTATTTTCAATGAGTTTTTTTTCAAAAAAAAAAATTATGTTTTAAAAAAAATTCAATAAAGAAAGGATATTGTCCCCTATAAATATTTTTTAAAGATATTTATCAATTATTTCCCATATAATATGACATATATTTGTGTTACTCATACCTTTATGGAGAAATTATTCAATGTTTCAATTAATATTATTTCTCTAAATGGTTTATGTTTTTATTGGTATGTTTTTTATGAATCATGTTTATCTTTCATGGGTTATATGCCTTTAAAGCATGCTTATTTTCATTGGATATGTTTTCGATTTTGTGGTTTTGAATCTTGTATATTTTTCCATAGGTTATGGTATGATTATTTTTATACGATACAAATTTCATTTCATGCGTTATGAAATTATTTTTAATGGTCTTTTGGAACATGTATGTATGATTTCACTTGAGATGGGTGGGACCTATATCTCCCTTCAATGAATTGAGTAATGAATTATATCTCATAAGATAGATTAATATGGTAGTACATGTGAACTGTGACTACTAAAATGGCCATGGGAGTGAACTATGACTACCAATATTGTATGAGGAGTGAACTCATGTAATAAATATTGTCATGTGAGTGAACCATGACTACCAATATGGTATTGGTAGTGAACCCACACTACTAAGTTTTCCTTGGCAGTGATAAATTGACTAATATGAAAATAATTTTTACATGCTTATGTGTCTGCAAAAAATTTCATGTTGTATTCTTATGTTTTTCTCTTATGGAATATGTTTTTTATTTCCTTATGATTCATGTCTTATGAATTTCACAAATTTATGACACGATTCATGATTATGATATTTTACATGATGTGCATGATCTTATAATGGTATGATAACATTATCATACCCCTATACACATGTATGTGCTTACATGTCTCATTTTTTGTACCCCTAATAAGAATATGAGCTCCCCATTATTATGTTTTCTTTACCATATTAGCAAGATATGTATTATTTTTGACGTGTCTATGAAGGTTTATAGTCAATATGAACCTAGTGGGAGATAATGTGGCTCACATATGTATGAAGGTTTGTGTTTCCATGTTTCAAAAGGAACTATACAAGTATGGTATTTGGGTGTCTTTTTTTATAATGTTTAATGTATTATGAAAATGTTATGAAATGTTAATGTATGAAAATCAAGGGCGGCTATATAAAAAATCACTAATATTTATTTAAAGTAATTGATGGTAGAACATTCTTCCATATTTTTGAGAGTTCTTTATCATGACTCAATAATAATGGAAATTTTGACTTTAGGATTTAAGATTATACATTATACTCAACATAATGTATATAGAAATCCGAGCATGGTTTCTCTAGTATCATTCTCCTCAATGTGCTTGGGAACTCCACAATACTTCGAAGATATTATTCTTCAACACATATTGAAACTAATATTACTATTTTTATTTTTAATGGATAAAAATAAAACTCAATGCAATGTGGGTCCAAAAATATCCCCATTTTAATTATTGTAAACATCAATAAAGAAAAAACTTCAAATTGTTCAGTATCTGTTTCATTCTCCCATATATTGGGAATAAATATAAATACCCTTGAGATAGGGTGGTAACATTTTACTTAAAACGATATGTCATCAATTATTCTAATATTTATCTTTGTGAACCATGATCTATGTATAAAAAAAGAGCGTGTAAATGTTACAATGAAGTTATCCATAAACAAAAAAAATATGATACGAACATAGAATTCCATGATAATGGGTTGTTAAAACATTTTTAGGCTGATAAAAAATTGTTTCATATAGTCACATGGGATTATACAAACATAAATTCATGCAATAATCTTTACATAATGATTAAAATATTTGAAAAAGGAAAATAATAAACATTAATAATCAAACCTTGATTTTATCACTTTAAAATTCCATTGATAAGTCCTACTTCCCCTATCTTTAAAATTCAATTTATTTTAGAAGAAATTGATTATATTATAGTGACCTGGGCTTAACATACCTAGGTATTACATCATATTAGATGAATATTCAGTGCATTACAAAAGAATAAATTCCCAAGTACCATAATAGATTAGAGTATTTTTAAAATTCGAAACTAAATATTATATCCCAGCGGAGTGTCCTGAAAATATCCCATAATGTATCAAACTTTATTAATTATACCTAAAAACATTCTTCATAACCTGGGGAAAGGAAAAATAAAAAAGTGGTGAGCTTAGATGATCATTACGGGGAAAAAATTAAATGCATAAGCATAACATGAACAAAAAGATATGGAATTTGAGCTTAAATTTTTATGATTATACCCAACATATTATAGATCATAATAAATATTGGGAGTTCATAAGACATGAATCCCAAGTAAATAAAGAACAGAAGCCATGAAATATTAACATATAAATAAAACATGGAATTGTGGAAAACACATATAAAAACCCTATGTCAAGGTAGCATACCGAGGCCTTTGTAACATGTTATTCTAGGGTTAATCATCTGTGTACCTAATTTTGGCTTGGGATGACCTCTTGTGTGACCTCTTGTTTTGGGATTAGGATGTCCAATGGTGTACCCCCTTATTTTAGTCATGGGATGTCCTCCTGTTTACCCTCTTTTTTTGGATTGGTATGTCCTCCCATTTACCGTCTTGTTTTGATTTGGGGATGTACTCTTATTTACCCTATTATATTTGGCTTGGAATGTCCCCCCATTTAACCTTGGAGATCATAAAACATTTATCATTACCCAATTCACTAAAGTGAGATATGGGTACCACCCATCTCAAAATGAAACCATACATACATGTACCAAAAAATCAAAAACAATTATATCATTAACCATGAAATGAAATGGGTTTCATAAACATGAAATAATATTATAACCCATGGACAAAGATACAGGTTTCATGATAATCTCATCAAAATCATAACATGTGAATGAAGTGAGTTTAATAAACATATAACCCATTAAATAGAAATTGGTTACACAAAGACAATTATATCATGAATAAACCATTAATAGAACTAATATTAATGGAACCTTTAGATAATTTTCAAGAATTTCATGAGTAAGATAAACTAATGCAATCTTATCAATAAAATAATTTTTAAATAACATTCAACAACATATCTTGAGGAAAATATCTTGTCTTCTTTGAAAAAATGTTTTTAAAAATATAAAACCTTTTGAAAACCGTTGTGATCGGAATACAACTTATAATGAAAGCATGAAAATATTTTAATAACCATTTAAATTTAAAACTTATTAATTATTCTTGAAAATATTTTGAAAACCATTTTCCTTTAAAACATATAAAATAGATTGAAAACGTTTTAAAGTATTTTTTATTTGAAAATAAATTGAAATAGTAAATTTACATAATATTAGGAAATTTTATTATTTTTTAAAGAAAATAACATTTTCATATAATAAACGAATATTTAGGGGAATGTCAGTCATGACAGCGGATAAACCCGAACACACCGATCAATCCTTTTACAACATAAATTTTTTTTAAAAATGAATTGAAGATAAAATGAAAAGAATATTCCTTATTAAATTTTTTTTTTCATAAAAGATAAAAACATGGGTAAAAATGTATTTTAAAGATAATATGAGAACAATAGAATATTTTTTGGATACCTTTTTGGAGGCATGGTTTTGAAAGAACACATATTTCAGACCGAAGAGAGAGGTAAAGTAAAAAATTATTAAAAATGATTAATTAACTATATTATGTACCAAAGAGTAGAACAATGGTATTAATAAATTAATATATCATGTATTACCAAAGGAGAATAAAATTCATGCGTGTTCTTGAAATATGGATCATAATACTTCATCAATGAAAGCATAATCATAAACAGTCTCGAAAAAAAATGAGATTATTTCAATAAACTCTTATAACATGGTAACTTTGAACCATACTACCCATGTAAAAATATATATTAAATTAATCTTAAAAAATTATTAAAGGATTTATATGAATTATATAACTTTTCAAATGTAGTATATACCCCTCTTAAAATAATATAGGTGCATAACATGGCATGTGTCTCAAAGAAGGAAAATTGAGACCAAAAGTACATTACATATTTGGAAATTTTTGAAACATAAACTCGTGATATAAAGATCATAAAATGGTTATGTAAATATAGATATATTTATTTAGATGATTAATATAATAAACTAATGGGTATTATATACACCACACATAAATCTGAGTGGTGAATAAGGCATGTATCTCATGGAAATAAGGAGTGAGATGAAATTCCCTTACCTTATGTATTAACTCTCTTCGTACTCATACAAAACTCATGTGTAATAAATATATATTTATTAAAAATATATATTTATTAAAAATATATAAAAGAACCATATTATTATATATAATACCATATATGTTTTTATTATGACTTTATATTACCATCTTTTTAACAATTTTATGTTAAGGCTTCACTTTGGGTAATATCCACTTTGTTCATCGTATTTGTCTTAATTTTTCATATCTTTGGTACTTATAATTATATCTTGATTTAAATATTGTAATCCTTGATATAAATATCAATTATATTACAAATAGTTTTATTACAATAATCCATATCATAGAGAAGTATGAAATTAAACACACTGTTCATAGAGACGCTAAGTTGTACGTACACATGAACGCTATTTCTATTTAATTGTCGTGTTTAAAGAAATATAGTTAAAGAAATATATGTAAATATATTAATATATTTATAATTATTAATATATATTTATTATATCAAATAAATCATATATATTCACTAAATAAATACATATTAAATTCCATGTAGTGTATGAACAAATCTCTTTGCCTTGAGGGCGTGGTAGTCCACACTTCCTCTAATGAAATTATCATATTAACACAAAATTGAAAGTATGAATATATGTGTTTTAAAATAATTAAAGAAGAATAAATACATAATAAATATAATATATAACATATATAAATAGTTTTTATATTATAATGTCCACCAAGAGTGGCGGTAAGGGAAAAATTAACACTCATCATTTAGTGAGGTGGTAGTCAACCATACACGTAAACAATATGTTCGTTTCCCATTAGATGGAAGAGTGTGTAGGTGTAGGTAAAATACTTTGTATAACAAAATATTAGTATATTTAGGATAGTTTTGTTTTTATAATATCATGTAATAAGATAATTTGAGGGAGTGGAGAAAGAAAATAAAAGAAAGGAGTTTGAGGGAGGGTGTTACCTCTTAATCAGGTAACTCCTTTTTGTTTCAACCAAAGGGATTCCTTGGAAGGCTTTATCCCCAAAGGAGGTTTTAAGGAGAAAGTGAGAGATTTTTGGGATCTATATTGGTAGTTTTTTGCCTAACATAGGTGTTTTTATAGGTGTTGGGAAGTGGATGGTGATAATGACTTTTATTATAGAGGAGGAGTGACACTTTTGTAATATTTTGGATGAAGGAAACCCCACCCACGTTTCTCAATTAAAATTGGTTGAAATAATGGTCCAAAGTAGCAATAAGGAAGTATAGGGTATAAATATGGAAATAAAATGGATTTTTGACAATTTTAAAGGTTGGTTTGCGCCTTAAGGTTATGATTTATTCCCTCATTATGTTTAATTTATCCTATGGTATTGTAATTAATATTAATTAACTCAGTAATATTTTTGTTCAAAAACTAATTTTACCTTATTAGACATTATATGTTATACTGATTCTAAATATGGAATCCATTTTTAAAATTATAAACATATAAGTGTCATAAAATAATTTAAATTATACCCATAGTTGGGTCGACAATGCAGGGTTCTAAATTAAAAACATTCAAATGTTTTCTATGTTTTTATATTTAATTTCAAAGTGAAATTGATTATAATGACATAAATTAGATTAATTGGTAAAATATTATTTAATTAATCTTTGAAACCAATTTTAAATTTAATTTATCCTTAAAAATATTATATGAAAAAGTAGTTTTGAACTAAAATACACTATTTTCACTATTCATTAGAAAAATAAATCTTCATAGAAAAATAAAAAAATAACCATAACCTAAATTTTATTATTTTATTTTATGGATTATTTTTATTTTTAAATACAATATTTTCTAAAATTTCCAAAATTTATATTTAAAATAGTTTCTCAATTACAAGGCGGTAAAATTGTTTTAAAAAAATGTTGGGTTTTATGTGTTAAATTGGTTTCATTATTATTATATGATTATAAAATATCTTGGATGAATATAAAAAATATTTACTTGGATATAGAAAAAATAAATTACATTAAAATTTCTTACTAATTTTATTAATTTCATTTATTTGGATTAAAACAACTTTATGACCAATTTTTTTTATAAAAATACTCACATTATATTCAACTGGTTCCTATATTAAAATCCAAATAATTTGGAACTGATTAATTCATATTATATTTTTTGAAAAAAAATATTTAAATAAGTTGGATAATAATATTCACAAAATATAATTTAATTTCTAGGTTATATATTATTATATTTTTAAAATAGTATATTATTGTTTTGTATCACTTGGTCCTACGTGTTACGCAAGACATCAAGGAAAGTCATTATTTCATGAAACAAAATCTTAAATCAATGTTCCTTATATGATATAATAAACATTATATTGAGTGTAGTGAGTTATTAACCTTAAATTGTGTATAAAAATATCCAAACATCAAGATTTAATATATAAAAAATAAATATTTTTGGTGTTACGTGCAATGAAAAAATACAAAAAGATTAAATTAATTCAAAAAATATATTTCAAAAAATATTAGGGTATTACATTATACCCCCCTTAAAATTGATTTCACCCTCTATATTTATCTAGGTTATCAAAGGTTTAAAACTTGGGAGTTCCTTACATAGAAACCCACATTGTACTAATGAATACTAAAATATCCTTTAAAAAAGAGAGATGGTACGGTAACAGTTACCCAAAGTAACTCAAAACTAACATACCACAAAGGAGAAAATATGTGGTAAGTGAAAATATTGACATGGAGGATAAATATAACCATAAACTTCCGATTGAGAGCAATAAAGAATAATGTCAAGATAATGTTAACAATCACAAAGCCATAAATCTTCAATGACCCGAGGGACCATCGGATTCATCAGAAATGAAAGTACATGGATATCATTTTTATCTTCTGGACACCTTTTCCTAAAGTTTAAGACACTTCATGAAAATATATACTTGAATGAATTCAATACATTTTCACACTTTTTTTTTCATTGATCCACTTCACCTATTTATCTAAAAAGGAAACTGACCTTTTTAATCACGAAGTACTAACAGATCATGAGACCAATGATATTCCATCCCATCAGTTATCATCAACACAATTTGGTTTTAACTGGCTCTCCAGTATGCATAATTCTTATATAAAAATATAACACATTACTCTTACTGACATCATCTGAATTTTTACTTAAAATCTTCATACATGTTCAACCTTATAACCCATCCAAGAATATATATCATTTTTTTAATTAAATAATCGCTTATGTTAAATAAAAAAAACTTTTTTTAGATTCATCAGTCCATCTTTGTACTGATAGAAGATCAAATGTGATTTTATTATTTCATAACCCATGAACAGAAGGATAGTCACATGAAATCACACCATATGATGAACAATAAGTCTTCCATAGGGTTTATTCATAAGAAATGAAACATAAAACTCCCAACTATAGAGGGGAGGATAAGTACATCTAAATTATCACAGACCAATTCATCCATTATGATCATATAAGACTTTCCTTTTTTTCCTTTCTATTCAGAGTATTTTGTGTATTATCATTCACATTATTCCTTTGATTGGGGAACTTTTAGCATTATGGAGAAGCACTATGAAATTAAAAACCTGAAATGATGGAGGTACATTCTTTGGTAATTTCTTATTATTTGCATCATCATATAACTTCCTCCCATCAGTTCAAAATTTATCTGCTTGATGACCTTACCTTCCACACATAAAACACATAGTATTCCCATTAATAAAATTCCCTACATGTTTCTTCCCAAAATTTATGCATAACAGAGGGATTATTTTCTTTTATATCTGGTCATTAGATTTTACTTTTATCTCCATATACATTTTCTTGTCAAAACCATGAGATTGATAAAATATCTACGACCTTTTAATGACTAGGTTTCAGACCACTAAAGAATTAATCAATTTTTTAGGGTTAATGATAATACCCGAAGAGTAAATAACAATCCTTTTAAAATTTTATTCATAATCATGAATAGATTAATCATACTTCTTATTAAGCTCTATGAATTCCTTTTCTTTATTTGTACAAAGAATAAAAGTAATGTACTTATTGAAAAATATGTTTTTGTACTCATCCAAATCAATTGAGTTTATTATGTCTTGCTGCCTTGTATTCTTGATTAGATTCCTCCACAGATTTGGTTCACCTTTTAATAGATAAATATATAGAATGAATTTCTCGTGTTATGAAAATTATAGAACATAAAATATCTTTTTAGTGATACTGATTCATTTTTCCACAATAAGTAGATTATAAGACCCACTGAATGAAGGCGTATGATTCATCATGAAGGACTCAATAGAAAACTTTTCCCCTCCTTTTCTCATTTAGGAATCCATAATGGTTCATATCTTTTGAAATTAGGGTGAGTATAGAAATTATAATGTTCATTTATGATCATATATTATTTGTTTTCTCAAGAATAAAATCACTACATTGACTGTTAAAATCAACATTAATACAGTTCCTTTAGGATACAACCATTGAATAAAACCAAAATCATTGAGTAAGAATCATTTATCAGAGTGAGGAACCACATAATCATGAAAACCACTTATATGATATAGAAATTAAGAAACATTTCTTGAAAAATAACACCAAAAGTTTATCCTAAATATTAATATCCAACTTCTCTTTAAGTCCTTCAAGATATTACATGAAGAGTCTTGGAATTCCCAAAGCATATCCATTGGATGTTTCAATCCAGGTGTATAGTATGCCCCATTGTCATGCACTAGATTGCCCTGAGTCAAGCCCGAAACATCTTGTTAGATTTGTTACCCCTAGGTAAATTTTTCCCAAATCCAGATCCACTTGTAGTATCCAATCAGGGATATAAAACTAGGAAACCACTCACTCTATCATTTAACAAAATTCCATAAAATTTTTCTAAACACTAACTTATCCTTATAACTATCACTAAGACATCCCTAGACATATCTTCAAAATTATAGATAGGGATCTCACTAATGTTCTATAGTCCTAGTTTATAATGGTTGACTGGACAATTCCTATGATATAAACTATAGCGACCTAGGATTAACATAAATTTATATTACATCATTTTAGATGAATATTCAATAAATTACAGGAAAATAAATCTCCAATATTCATAATAGTGTAGTGTCTTTGGAATCATGGAAACAAAATCTTCTATCATGGTGAAAGATCTTCAATTTCTCCCATAAAGATATCCAAATTTAGTAAATCTACCTAAAAACATTCTTTATAACCTTGGGAAAGGAAGCATAAGAAAGGGGTGATCTGCGATGCTTGATATGGGTTAATAAAGGAAATTATTAAACATTACATTAACAAAAGGCTATGGAACTTAAGTATAATATTTGATGATTATACACTCCTTATTCGAGATCATAATAAATATTGGATTTTCATAAGACATGAATCATAAGGGAATAAAGAACATAATTCATTAAATAATAACATAGGAATAAAGCATGTAATTTTGGAAAACACGTGTAGAATACCTATGTCAAGGTATCCTACCAAGGCCATCGAAAAATGTAAAGCCTAGGTTAGTCACCCGTTTACGTAGTTTAGGCATGGGATTTCCCCCTGTGTACCCACTTGTTTCAGGCATGGGATGTCCTCACATGCACACTCTTGTTTCTAGCTTGGAATGTCCTCCCATTTACCCTGTTGTTTCAGTCTTGGTATTTCCTCATGTTTACCTTAATTTTCTGGGCTTGGTATGTTCTCCTCTTTACCCTCTTCTTTCGGGCTTTTGATGTCCCCCCATTTACCCATTGATCTTGTAAAAAATTTAGCATTACCCAATGTATTGGAGGGAGATATAGGATCCAACCATCTCATAATGAAATAATATTTAAATGTACCACAAAATAAAAAAACATATCATGAACCATGAAATGAAATGGGTATCATAAACAAAAATTCATATCATAACCTATGGAAAAAGATACAGGTTTCCTAATCATCTCATCAAAACCATAACCCATGAAAGAATAGGGTATAATAATTATATGACCTATGAAATAGAAATGGGTTTTATAAACACCATTACATAAACCATAAACCATTATGAGAAACAATATGAATGGAACCATCAGATCTTTTCCAATAAAGGCATGCATAACATAAATGGATGTTATCTTAGATCAAAAATAATTTTGAAATATTTTTTTAAAAAATTCTTAGGGAAAATATCATTTCTTATTTAAAAAGTTTTTTTTATTTTAAAATAAAAAACCATTTGAAAACCATTTTTATGGGATTAAAACATATAATGAATCCTTGAAAACATTTTGACAACCATTTTACTTCAAAACTTATAAAAGAATATTGAATATATTTTGAAAAACATTTTCAATGAAAACAGGTAAAATAGCTTGAAAATGTTTTTGAAAACATTTTTCATTTAAAATACCTTGAAAAAAATGAATTTAATGAATATTCATAAAATATTATTTTTGAAAAAATAGCTTTTTAATCTTATAAAAGAATCTTAAAGGGAATATTGGTCATGACGGAAGATAAACCAAAAGATTCCAATCATTCCTTTTACATTGTAAAAAGTGAAGAAATCTACCTCGAATAGAAAATTAAAAGAAGATTATTTATTAAAAAGTATTTTGTTTTAAAAGGAAAAATATTATGAAAATTTATTTTAAAGATCATATGATAATAATATAATATTTTTAAAAAACACTTAATTAACTATATTATGTAAAAAAGAGTGGAAAATGGTACCACTACATGAATATATCATGAATAACCCTAGGAGAATAAAATTTATGAGTTTTCATGAAATATTGATCAGAATACTTCACCAATGAAAGCATAATCATAATTAATATTGAAAAGCGATGAGATTTTTTCAATAAACTCTTATAACATGGTTTCTTTGAACAATACTCCCCTTGTAAGAAAATGAAATAAATGAACCTTAAAATATCATTAATGTAAGGGGATTAATGATATAACATTTTAAAGTTCATATATACCCATCATATAAAAAATATTGGGGCATAACATGGCATGTGTCGTAGAGAAGGAAAATTGAGAGAAAAATTACATTACTGATTTTTTATGTTTTGAAACCCAACCCAATGATAGAAAGATCATAAAATTGTTATTTAAATACACATATATTTAATTAAAAGAGGAATATAATACATTAATGGGTAGTATATACACCATACAAAAGAAGTGAGTGGTGAATAATGAATGTGTCTCACAGAAATAAAGAGTAAGATGAAATTCCCTTACCTTATGTCCTGAAAAACTTTATACTCATACAAAACTCATGTATAATAAAAATATATTTATTATTTATGTATCATAAAACCATATTCTCAGATATAATTCCATATATTGTTTGATTATTATTTTATATTACCTGCTTATTAACAATTTTATGTTAAGGTTTCACTTCGGGTGATATCCGCTTTGTTCATTGCGTGTTTCTTAATTTATCATATCTTTAGTCCTTATAATTATATAAAAATTTAAAGAATATAAACCATGATATAAAAATCAATTATATTCATTATAAATTTATTACAATAATTCGTAGAATATATAAGAAGGAAATGGAATACACCGGTCATGGAGATGGTAAGCTGTATATATGCGTGAACGCTATTTTCGTTTAATTTTCATGTTGAAAGAAAGAAAGTAAAAGATATATATGTATATATATGGATATATATATTATTATTATAATTGATTTATTATATCATATATATCATATATATTCACTAAATCAATTATTAATACATTTAATGTTGTGTATGAACAAATCACATCGATTTGAGGGGGCAGTTGTCCATACTTCCTCAAAGAAAATTATTGTATTGACACAAAATAAAAAGTATATAGATACATGTTTAAAAAGAATTAAAGAAGCTTAAAGTCATAATAAATATAATATATGACATATATAAAGTTATTTTCCATCATAATTTCCACCATGGGAGGTGATAAAGAAAAAATAAACAATCATCATTTAGTGAGGCAGAATTCTTCCATACACGTAAACTGTATGTTCGTTACCCATTACATGGAAGCGTGTGTGTGCGTAGGTTGAATAATTATAATAAAAAAATCCTATTATTTTGAGGATTATAATGTTTTTTACAATTATGGAATAAGAATATTTGATGGAGTGAATAAAGAAAATAAAAGAAATTAGTTTGAGGGAGGGTGTTACCTCTTAATTGGGTATATACTTTTGGATTGAACTAAATGGATTCCTGGGAGGTCTATATGACCAAAGGAGTATTAAATAAGAAAAATAAGGATGTTTGGTATCTATTTTGGTTTTTTGGATGAACATAGGTGGATTGAGAGGTGTATAGAAGTGGGAGGAGAGTATGCCTTTTATAAAGGGGGAGGTGTGACCCTATATGACCAAAAATAATATATTCCACATCCTTATAATATGATGTTAATCTAAACCTTTCACATTGTTGGGAAAAAATACCTCAAGTCATTATTAGATAATTTTTGAGGTGGTAGTGTTTGTTTCCAAAGCGAACCTCCTTGCTGTGTTTGTTCACAAAGAAGACGACGATGTATAATTTGTTGAAGAAGGGGGTTTACATGGTGATTTGTTAGGTTCAAGAGATGTTGTTGGCTATCTATGTTTGATAGAAGGACACTGACAAAGGAATGGATGATCTAGAGGTGGTACAAAAGAGAAGATACAAGGTGTCACTATTTTAAAGTGTTTTCCAATTAGTGATAATGAAGATACCTACAGGTCTATAAACTGTGAGTGGATCCTCTGAAGAAGCAGCGAGCACACTTCAGTTGAGAGAGCAGCGGAAGATGTGTTTTTGGCAAAGGAAGGTGCCTGTAAAATCTTAGTGGTGCACAGAATATAAAGTGGTGCACAAAATATTAGCGTGGTACACGAGATATAAGAATGGATTTTTTCACTCAAGATGTGTTTCGAGATGAGAAGCTCAAAAATTGGCAAAGGCATGAGGTGCGTGAAAAATTGGAGCATGGCATAAAATATGGTATTGCGCAAAAGATGTGTTTTTCGCGCTCAAAGAGGATTATGTTCGAAAGGAGGGTTTTTCGTGAAGGGGTCGATTTTGCCTATAAATATGGAGTGACCCCCCTCATTCAAAGAAGCTCCATACTTAGAGAGTATCTGAGCTCTCACACACGAAATTGGTGTATGCAAAGTGGGTGTGCGTAAACGTCAAGTTTGCGCGTAAAATAAGTGTTTGCGCATAAAGCAAAGGCTGTGTGAAAAAGAAGACTATTGAATGTAAAATAAGAGTTTGAGTGTAAAAGTGGTGTTGCACGAAAAGTGAATTTTGCGCAAAAGCAGGGAATTATGCGCAACACAGTATAGAGGATGCACGTAAAAATTGGAGTTGCCCGGTACATCTGGTGCAAAGAGAGATTCATTTGTGGATGAAAGTTGGACCTCAATAGATCATCTATCAACAGTTAAAGATGAAAATTTCATTAGTGATAATGAAGAGACCTACAAGTCTATAAACTTTGAGTGGATCCTCTAAAGAAGCAATGTGCACACTTCAATTGAGAGAGCAGTGATCTTTCATTTTGTGAGTGGTTGTAAACCAGGAGGGACATTGAGTCTGCTTCGAACTTGTAAACAGCAGTGCACTTTCAGTGGATTTGGTACATCGGCACATCACCAGTTTATACTCCTAGGATGTATCCCAGTGAGGGTGAAACAAGTAAAAATCTCTATGTCCTATGCATTATTTATTTCTTTGTAAGATTTTCTACAAGAAAGAGAGAGAAGATGGTTTTTCTTAATAGAGAAACAAGATAAGTATGGGCATTTGTTTTAATCTGTCATACCCTAATTCACCCCCCTCTCAAGGTATCTAACCTAGTGGACATAACAATTGGTATCAGAGGGAAAGGTTGATATCAACATTTCTCTCTCTAATGGAGGTCATCAATCACAATGGAATTCAGTTCTTCGACGGGAAAAATTTTTAGCTATGGAAGAATCAGATGCAACACTACTTCCGATCATTGGGAATGGGTGTTTTCACAGCATCAATGCATGGTATAACATCCAATATTAATAGTGGTGCCTTATTTGAAGTTGAGCGTAGTGAATTTGATGCTGATGCCAAGGGAATTAATTCTTTAGGGGGAGCCCTATCCAATGCTATCTATACGAAGGTGATGTCATGAAAAACCTCACATGCGATGTGGGAAAAGCTATTAAATATATATGAAGAAGATAAAAAGGTTAGAGTGGAAAAGCTACAAGTTATGTGGAACAAATATAAAGATCTGAGAATGAACCCGAATGAGTCCGTTGATACATTCATTGATAGGTTAAATGTTGTAGTAGAAGGCATGCAAGATCTTGGTAAAGTCATTGAAGACATAAAAATTGTGAAGCGAATCCTGAGGAAACTTTTACCTTAGTTTAATCCAAAGGTTTCAATTTGGGGAGATAAATACCTGAAAGAGGTGACATTAGATTACCTACAGAACACCCTTGTTGCATATGAAATTAGAAATGATGATAATGATGCTGTGTAAAATGGGAAATCCAAAGAGGTGGAATTCAAAGCCATGAAAAAGATCACTATTTAATTCTCTCAGGAAGAAGAAGAGAGAGATGAGGTGATGTCATTATTCTCCTCAAACCTTCAAAGTAGAAAAATAAAATTTAAAGGGAAACTTCCACTTTCTTGTTTTCTATGTCGAATGTTTGGACATCTTGTGGAAAGGTGTCCCAAAATGTTCCAAGAAGATGATGATGTTGATGAAGCCAAAATTCCAAATATGAAGTCTTCAGCTTTTGTAAAAGGAAAGAAACAGTTCAAGAAACTTTTTTTAAGAATAAGAATCTTATTTCAAAAGAATGTGACAGTTCAGATGAGTTTGATGTTGAGGAGGTATAAGAGATTGAGAACTGTAGAGATCGTGGAGAAAATGCTTTGGTGGCTATTTTCGGTAGCTCTTAGAATAATGAAACCGAAGCTGAAGAAGAAGAAGTTGTGGGAATAGTTGACATGGATGCTGAATTAGAAAATCCTCTTGAAGAGATAGATTTTGGATAGCCAAAATGAAGAAATCCAACAAAGTGGTCTATGATGCCAAACTCTATATACAACATCAGGAAGAAGAGAAATTTGAGTTGATAGAAGAAATTGAGAAACTCAATTCATCAACACCAGAGGACTCATAATTAGTTAGTGAGTATAAAATAAAGATTTAAGAATAGAAAAGGGAGATCGATAGCTTGAATAACACAAGGAAAGATCAAATCAATCTTATTGAAGAACATGAAGGAGAAGTTGTCAGTTTGCGAAAAAAAGTTAAGGATCAATAAAAAATATTGACTTCTACTGGGAAATCAGGAAATAAGATCACTCATAAATTCGAGAAGATAAAAGTGGAGAATAGTGGCTCAGAATAAAAGATGCATCAATTTTTTTCATATGTTAAGGCCGATGGGGAGCTTGATCGATTTTTTTTTGTAAAATTGAAGTCAGACTGAAAGAACCAATTCCGATATTGAAGGTTGATTTGGGCATAAAGCAGAATCAGAATATTTAGAGATCCCAGGGGGAATATAGCAATGAATAAGTGATACGAAGGAATGAACCTTATATTAGGTGTTATTATTGTGGAGAGATGGGACATTCATAGTATCTGTGTTCCATAGCCAAGAGATATCGAAGGGAACAAGAACAAAGGTGGTAGGAAAACAGAGAACAGTTCTCTAGAACATATTTTGAAGGAAAATGTATTTGGTGCGAAGGATTTGGGCACATGGAAAGGTATTATACTTAGACCATTCAGAGGAATGTTCCAAAAGAGAATCAAAATGTTTGTAAGAAGAAGATCAATGAACCAACATGTGAGTTCAAAATAGAAAATAGATTTTCATCTTTTCAAGATGAAGTAGGTCCATCATACTCTGAGAAATATCAGAAGTATCAATCCATTACGAGTGTGAAGGAATAAATATGGACCAAGAAGAAATAGGATGAGAAGGCAGTGGGAGCAGAAATTACCCTTAAAGCATCAGATCGCTCTGGTGTGTGGATCCGTGATAGCGGTTGCACATCTCACATGACAGGTAATAAGGATATGGTTATAGGTATAAAATATGACAAAAAAGGAGTTGTCATGTTTGTAAATGATGAAGGACTAAAGATTATTGGCTTAAGAAAGGCCATTTTTTGGGGGAAAAAGAGATGAGACGTGCTGATGTCTTAGTAATAGAAGGCCTCAGTCATAATTTTCTCAGTTTCAGTCAACTATGTGACTTAGGGAATTCTATAAGGTTTACTAAGAAGATGTGTATCATAAAAGGAAGAGACGAGGTAGTGGTTATACAGGGAAAAAGAACAAAGGGAAATGTTTACCTGATAAGTGGAGAAGAAGATATATGATTTCTTTACAGAGAGGAAGAACAAAGGTTATGGAATAAAAAACTAGGTCAAATATTCCAACCATCCCTAGAAGATCTGGTAAAGTGTGATGTAGCAAGAGACCTCCCTAAGCTATCACGTGATCATACTCACACGTGCGATGTATACCAACAAGGGAAGATCATCAGAAAGACATATAAGGTAAAGGAAAAGAAGTCAAAAAGAGTGCTCAAATTAGTGCATGCTGATGTTTGTGGGCCTATCACATCAAGAGAAATTGACAGAAAAAGGTACTATGTTGTTTTCATTGATGACTATAACAGAATGGAATGAGTATTTGTTATTTCCCATAAGTTGGATGTGTTCAGCTTCTTAAAACAGTACTGCAAGGAGTGCGAAAGGATGATCAGATAGAAAATTATGAAGCTTCGTACTGATAATGGTATTGAATTCACAAACAGTCAGGTGGAAGGCTATCTCGAGAAACACTGGATAAGCCATCAAGTTTACTCAGTGAGAACTCCCCAGCATAATGGAGTGGTTATATGGAGAAACTGGATCATAAAGAACCTGTCTAGAATGTTTGTCATTGAAAAAGACATACGAGAGAAATTTTGGAAGGAAGCAGTTTTGACATCAGTCTACATTTCTAACATAGATCTGTTGTGTCTGAAAGAAGGAAAGACTCCATACGAGATGTGGTATGGAAAGAATATAATAGTAAAATAATTTTGAATATTTGGAAGCAATTTATTTATCCTCAATAAAAGAAACATAGGAAATATGAGTTATGAGGATATGATGGGATATTCCTTGGATACTCCGGAAGAATCAAAGCATATAAAATCTTTAATGAAAATCTGGGAAAAGTAGTCAAGAGAAATGAAGTCAATTTTGTAGAAAATGACGAGAAAATTCAACAGAAAAGTGAAAAATTTCCTAATGAAAGTGAAGAGGAAAGAAATGCAAGGGGAGAATAAGTGACTGATGCTGATTTGGAAGAAGATACTGATGATGATCATGATGAAGTAAAATCTGTATCTGTACAAAAGCCAAGAAGTCAAGAAAAAATTGATAGGAAGAATATCATTAGTGATCAGTCAGCTGTAGTTCAGACAATAAGAATGAAATCTCTACAGAAAACATGTTTCTTATCTTAGGTAGAGACTAAATGTTTTGTTTATGCAGCTGAAGATGAAAACTGGGTTCAGGCTATGAATGAAGAGCTAGATCATATTGAGAAGAATCAAACATGGGAGATTGTTTCAAGGCCATTAGATAAAAATGTCACTGGGACTAAATGGGTTTACCGCAACTAGATGAATAAATATGGAACAATGATCTGAAACAAAGCACGACTAGTGTTCAAAGTATACTCCCAGATGTAGGGAATTGATCTCGATGAGACATTTGCACCGGTTTCAAGGATGGAGACAATCAAATTATTCCTAACCATTGTAGTGCAACGAAAGTTCAAAGTATTCTAGATGGACATCAAATCTTCATTCTTGAATGGGATTCTAGAGGAAGAAGTGTATATCGATCATCCATATAGTTTTATCATTCATGAGTATGAGAACAAAGTTTGTCAGCTGAAGAAGGTGTTATAAGGGTTGAAACTAGCACCGAGAGCATAATACTCAAGGATTGATCAGTATTTGAAAAGCTTGGTTTCTAGCATGGTGGAGTTGATTATAATCTCTATTTCAACAAAAACAGTAATCAAAGGATGATGGTGTTGGTTTATGTCTATGACATAATATTTTACGAACCATATGAAGCAAAGTGCAGATAGTTTTCCAAATTCATGAAACCCGAGTTCAAAATGTCTATGATTGGTGAGATGACATTTTTCCTTGGCTTACTGGTGACACAAAGAAGGAATGAAACATTTATTTCTCAATCCAAATATTCCAAGGATGTTCTAAGATGATTTTTAATGGAAAATTCCAATGGATGAAGACTCTGGTTGCAACCCGGATGAAATTATCGAAAGATGATAATGGAAAGGCAGTTAATATCATAGAATATAGGAAAATCATTGGAAGCTTTCTACAATTGACTACGACAAGGCATGAAATTGTATTTTCCACATGCCAAACAGCGAGATATCAGTGTAATCCCAAGGAAAGACACATGCTGGTAGTGAAAGGAATACTTTGGTATATCAAGGGAACAATGGATTTTGTCCAGATATATAGTGACAAATCTTAGTCAGAATTATTGGGATATAATGATGCATATTGGGCCGGTTTAGAGGATGACATGAAATCAATGTCAAGAGGTTCTTTCTATCTTGGTGGTTTGGGTATTTCTTGGCTAAGAAAGAAGAAATATTTCATTGGACTGAGCACCACAAAAGATGAGTATATTGTGTCCACTTAAGCATGCACTCAGTTATTGTGGATGGAGCAGCAACTTGACGATATGGGAGTTGAAGTGAAGCCTCCGATCGGAATCCAGTGTGATAACTCAAGTGCTATAAGTCTCAACAAAAATCATGTCCATCATTATAGGACAAATAACATTGAGATAAATTACCATTTTATCAAGGATAAGGTTGAGCATGGAATCATGAAGTGGGAGTATGTGCCTATAGAACCACAGGTTGCAGACATTCTAACTGAGGCCTTACCCAAGGAAGATTTTGAGAGACATCGACTAGCTCTGGGAGTCCAGTCGACTCCCCACACTTGAAAAAGTGTGGATATGGGACCCCCTCTCCCAGAGATATGGTATGTTTTTATCTACTATGCTAATATGTGTTCTTTCCGTTGTGGAATACCATAGAGTAGTGACCTTTGGGTTCGTTGACAAATGGGGAGAAACTGTTGCTACAAAAGGGAGAAAATATCTTAGTCAAAGACACGGGGAGAACCTGAAAGGTGGAGTAGCGAGATAGGGGTACAACAATGATATAGTGGGGGAGTTTTTAAAATTTAATGATGCTAGAAGTGCTCGATCAAAGAGTAGATATCACAATAGTTGAGGATCATGATAAAAGTAGAAGAGTGATGTGGGAATAGTTTGAGACGGTTTCAAACTATCGCCAATTGGTATCAGTGCTGTCACAAGAATTGGCATCAGTTTGGAAATTGGTATCACTTGGGTGTCAAAAGTTGGTGTCTGAAATGACATGATTCATTGATGATCTTTTCATTGACTCTTGTTTCTCATGGAAAAAATTTCTCCTGTGGGATTAGAGTATGTGTTAAGTGAATTATTGAACACTATCAAAATCTCAATAGGTGAAGGGTGGCAGCGGATGGACGAATCATTAATGAGGTATCAAAGTGAAGAGAATTTTTATGTGAGTGTTGTCAACAAACCCAAAGGGGAAGATTATTGTGAAAAAATATCTCAAGGCATTATTGAATAATTTTTGAGGTGATTGTGTTTGTTGACAAAATGGTCTTCCATATTGTGTTTGTCACAAAGAATACCACAATGTATAATTTTTTGAAAAATGGGGTTTATATGGTTATTTGTCAGGTTCAAGAGATGTTGTTGGCTATCTATGTTTGATAGAAGAACCCTGAAAAAGGAATGAGCAATCTAGAGGCGATACAAAAGAGCAGATACAAGGTGGCACCATTTTCCAGTGTTTTCCAATTAGTGATAATGTAGATACATACAGGTCTATAAACTGTGAGTGGATCTTCTGAAGATGCTGTGAGAACACTTTAGTTGAGAGAGCATCGATCTTTCATTTTGTCAGTGGTTGTAAACCAGGAGGGATAGTGAATCCGCTTCGAACTTGTAAATAGCAGTGTGCTTTTAGTGGATTTGGTACATCGGCACATCATCGTCGTATTCTCCTTGGACATATCCCAGTGAGGGTGAACCAAGTAAAAATCACAATTTCCTGTGCATGATTTAGTTTCTGTTTATACTTTTCTACAGGAAATAGAGAAAAGAGAGTTTTTCTTAATAGAGAAACCAGATCAATAGGGGAATTTGTTTTAATCTGTCATACCCTGATTCACCCCCCCTCTCTGGGTATCTAACCTAGTGGACCTAACACACATCTAGGCTGTATGATGAAAAACTACCTAGCCATATGATGTCTTTATTTGAGAAGACATTTCCCCACTGGCCTAACCCTCCTGCCACACCATATTCCAGAACTACGTATGGATTGAATCTTTCCCTCACATTATATGTAGAAATGCCAAGGCACGTCACCTTGAGTCCATCCACAAGTTCATTAACCCTTCTGGAATTTCCCCAAATTATGGTCAAAATTATATGACCTTAAACTAGGATTCACTAGTCTATTTAACATGACATTAAACTATTGGCCAGAGTCTAGGCAGTATGACCCTAAACAATGTGCAATGTCTAGGCAGTATGATGTTAAAATACATCACGCATCATCCTCACCATATAACGCTAAACTATGTGTATATCATTCTCATTTTCATGATGAAAACTGTAATCCATGCCATGTACTCATCATAGGGGTCTCTTCTAAAAATATGTTTGATCTTGATTCATACTGATAAGCCCACCCAATGATATTTCATCATGGTGGTGTAGTTTCAAAAGTGTTGGACTCCATTTGAACATCCCATCACTCCATCGTTTCTCTTTGTGTGTACTATATTCCAGATCATCATCCTCTTTCACATCATAAGGAACCACCAAATAGCTAAGAGGCTTGTCCTTGAGGCCTGCCTACTATCCTGGGTCAATGTTCTGAAGGACATTAGATGAAATTTCGAGTTAGGCCCCGTGATTTCAAATACTGTCAGTGGTTGTCCCTCATTTTTCTGTTCTCATTTTAAGATAACATGATGTGGATGTTGTGTTTCAAATTCAGTCAAAAAGTATTCTTCATCAACATGACACCATTAATGTGTTCCAAATTTTGGGTATAATAATTCAATTTTTTCAATCCCCTATGTTCAGATAAATCTATACACACATGGAGTTACCCCGTTCGGGCACTAGGGAACATTTGGAAGGCAAGATGGCTACTCTGGGAACCCCATCCTCCAGTCGCAGCCTCTTTCAATATGAATTTTTTCAATGTTCAGTTAAAAATAGAATACCCCGATTGTTTAATTTTTAGGAGGAACTATCATACATAAAATAGATAATCACTTGATCATCCCTTATTTCTCACATTGGGTATGACACATGTGAGCTTCGGGATTGACCGTTAGTTACTTCACAATTATGATTGATCTATAGTGATTTAAAAAACAATAAATAAATCCATGCATGTATTCTAAGATGATTAAAATAATAGGAAAATATGGTTCATAAGTTCGGCCAAAACATTGACTTGTAGATCAACCCCTTCAATGGACTTCTTTAGTACAATCACTTTAAGGTGTGTAGTCTCCAGAGTTGTTTACCTCTCCCTGATCTCTATTTCTCCATTTCCAATCACGGAGAAGAGATCATTATCCCTTATATGAATTAATTCTCTCTCATATTGGTGCTCATCCATTTAACAGCTTTCTCACACTGCCTGATCTTGGGCTTCCTCTAGTTGGGCTTTCAATTATTTTTCGCGATCAGATAGGCTTCCAAAAAATTAAACTCTTTAATTATCCAGCTCTTCAAGGATTCTATCCTCCTTCTAATATTCACATATCTTCTAGATATTGTCATATTTTTTGGAACTGGGTAATATCAGAGAATTGGTTTCTATCCCACATCTTCTAAACCAAATAATCATGGATCATCATATGAAGATGGCGAGAATCCACCACTCTTGCACAGAGAAATCACACCCACATGTAAAGCGACCACATCCAACTCATCCATTCTGACTCTAGATGATCATGTATGGTTTGATGCACTTCTATGCCTTACAAAATTTCTTGTGACCCTCTTTAGCAGTGTCTGGGTCATAATTTTCCATCTCTATAGGATCCATAGGTCGATAATCAAGGAAAATTTCAAGATGTTCTCTGGCATGGTCCTCCTCTGGAATCCTCTCTGAGGGGTTGGGATCTATGACATATGGGAGACCCTCTTTACTCATATCTTAGATGAAAAATTTTCCTCCACATATTATATGCTCTTCCATGGAAGTAGAATCACCTTTTTTTGCAACTTCCTGCCCACTGGGTGCCCGGGCTAGACCAGTTTGTATAGTCGGTTCCTCATGGACATGTGAAATCCCTAGTGGATATCCCAAAGATGTTCTAAAATCAACAGTTTTATGAGCCACCAATATTGTGATAACTTCATAGTGAATTGGTACCTTTTTAAACATAGTTCTATGATAATATACGTAGCACTATAGTTAGAGACTTACAAGTGCCAAGCGTAGAGGTATCCAGTGCTTGAGTCACTACCGGACTTTCCACTGTAGGAGATCCCTCCGCAAATGTTAATTCAAATATAGGCACCTTCTCCTTCTAGATGATGAGAATAGCCTGAGATTATAAGGTCTTCACTGTAGATCCTCCTATTGGCTCACTACTGACCACTTTAGTAGTAGTTGTTCCTCCACCCACTTTATCCATGGTTGGTCCTCCACCTCGCTCAGTCATTGATACAAGTTCTGGGAGATTCCCTTCCACATCCACTAGTGCACTTTCACCCCAAAAGAGGAATAATCCTAATCACCACTACTTATTATTTCCTAATTATGGTGGATTTTAGTCAATGGATCTGAATTATAAAAGGAGGAATGGTCATAAGAAATAGGATTTGATACTTACCTCAAGGTGTTTGTCTAGTTCCGCATTAGAGCCTGCTATTTCACGGCTCTCATGTGGGATTCTCTGATGGGCTGTTATTCCATGATGCTCCTCACCACAAGGATCCTCATCCCCATCCATGTATTCCCTTTCTTCCCCTGCCTAATCTTATTATTCACCATCCTCTTATTTTTCCTTTTATTCTTCTTCATCGTTGTCATCACCCTTAAATGTTAGTTTTTGTGGGCCGTGCTCTTGGACAAGAATCACTTTCACTAGGAGATATGGCTCTTCATACCACCCTTGGTAGCACACAAATTCATCCATGGTTATTAGATATGCATATCACCAATGATAGTTTACTTTTTTATTAAACCATATGATCCCAATTTTTGACAGTTGGATCTAGTCTCGCATCAATTTTTTCCACAATACTTAATGACTTATTAGCTACCGTAGGGTTGTTTAGGCCACCCCGAGTGACGGGAAAACTATTTATACAGTAGGTTAGTGGAGGTAACTTATCTTCTTCTAGGGGAGTTCCCTAGATTGTTCATGATGTTTCCCATGAGGCACCTCTCTCTAGAGGGCATATGTGTGACCGCACCTTATGAAGATCCTCGCATTAAGGTTCCATATTGGGTTGTCTGAACCTCCTAGATTTCTCCCAGTCTCACTCCTCTAGAAGCACCTCACTACCTTTAAATGTGATATCATAGTGTTCTGAAATTCCTCATCAAAAAACCCGCTTTCAATGACTATCCTATTTTTTGGATTTTCCCTAGGTTTCCCTGGTAGGGTGACTATTGTTCATGATTTTATACAGCATGGGGATATCCCCATGCATCACCCACGACCATGGCATGTCAGTCTCAAATCTTGGCATCAACACCTCCTATAGAAGAATGAAGTTCCATATCGGGAGGCTATCACATAAGACCTAATCCTTCTAATTCTGGGTGAGTAGGCCTAGGATCATCTAGTTTTCAGATACAACCCTTCTCTATTGAAAAATTTGGGGGTTTTCAATCATTTCGGCCCTATAAGAAGCATAAAAAACCTCACTCTCAACCATAGTATATTGGGAAGCCATATTGATTAAGTCCAAAACATAGAAAAGATCCTATGCGAATGATTTTGGTTTGGGATGCAAGACAAGTAGTTAGATGAAAGATAGATGGAAGGTTCACAAAAATTTCATCTATGTCAAAAGTGTATAAGATCTAACTGTGACATGAAAGAACCAATAGTGCACACATAAGGCACTGACTAAATTCAATATATGTCGTGTAGAACCAAGATTCTTTCACGCACGATAGAAAAATTCTTGTCACACGAAAAATTCATGTTATGAAGCCTTGGACCCCCTATTTATAGGTGATAACATGGTCTTAGTTGTGTGTGAAAGAGGTTTTCATGCAAGATCTCCCCTTTTTCATGCACAAAAAAAATGTACTATTCTATTTGGTGTTGCCCTCAAAACCCAACCTTATGGTTCCCTTTCAGATCTGATTCCTAGGGGAATTTTTTAGCAAAAAATCCTAGTTGAGGCCATAAGTCAGTATATTTTAAAAAACCCAAGGCACATTTTGAATCAATAAGTGATCCTAAGGATCCCAAGGGTGGTCAATTCAATATATGAAGGATGAACGCAAGACTGAAAGACATGAAAAATACTCTTGCATGCCCAATGAAACATATAATAGATTCCTTCACGCCAAGGTCTAGAAAAACGGCCAAGTCAACTACGCTAAAGAAACGAGGTTCACATGCAAGAAACAAGGTCGCGTGTAATGCACTAGCGCGCCCAATGTGGTGTCAAATTCCTACATCCATAATGGAACCCTTGAGTGTCATCAACTAAAGTTTAACCCATAAATAGAAGCATAACCCCTCCCATAAAATAATTATCTTGAAGATGAACTGTCGCTCCCATTTGTATAAGACAACCATTCTGCAATCATGCGAAAGGCAGGGATTCAAGGTACTAGATCTTCCATGATAGGTCTTCTAGGGGTCCTCCTTTGGTTGGGCCCACATGGGCTTCTCCTTTTCTGATTTAATTTTATTACAAGGAAGTGGCATGAAAAAGATCATTATTATGTGTAAGATTGCCTTTGTGTTGTGCCTTTTTAACCATACCCCTTCATCTTGAACAAATCTCTTCGATCTTTTATGCCCCTATTCCCATGAGCTCCACGTCTTTTCCAAACTCTAAAGAACCATGTTCTACCTCATATTGTGTATGACACTACTATCTTGTGCGTACCTCCCTCATGTGGTCCTCCAGGATTGTGCATAGTGATTTCCTAGTCCCTCGAGTGGTTCTCCATGTTTTTTCCCTACCTTATGCATTTTCGCATAGGTATACTAATAGATATTAATTATTCGCATAGCTACGCTAACATGGACATATTAATTGACCACTCTTACACCCTTTTGACACCTGGCATTGCAGGTTACATCCCTTCACCAAAGGTTAAATGGTACCTATAATGTATGTCCAAGGGAGGAGGAGTGAGACCTAATCGTTCAAGAAACAAGACATTAAACTGCCAAGAACCCATGTCTCATACATATGATTTTAAATTTTCACCACCACATGAGTGAAAAGCCTGAGAAGACCACTAAGGGGATGGGAACCAGCACACTCTCACTCCCCCTATCCCTCTACACCTTGTAACTATTCTCACCTCAGGTGGTCTCTGTGTAAGACTCGAACTAACTTGATTGAGTGCTACATGTCTGATGAATACCTCCTCCTCGTACATATGGAAATCCTCCTTGAGCTTCCATCCCTGTTTAAGTCCAAATCTCCATCTCACTGGGATTATAACCATGTGCAATCCCTACACCATACCTCATGGATGCACCTTTTGTGACATGGTCATCAGGTCTATTACTGCCTCTTGTTTCTCACACTTAGTATGACTCATGTGGGATTAGAGTAAGCATTGACCAAGACATCCTTTTTGGGCTGCTAACCGTGTATAAGCCCTATCCCCTTTCTCTAGCCAAACTAAATTTACTTTGATCCCTATATCCAATACCGGGTATGTAGGAAGCCTCTTAGAGGTTCAAACCCATAATCCCTCTGCCCCGACCATTTCATGTCGGTTCACCCTCATCCCGCATGAGGTTAAAATGTGTCTCCTAACCGAACTACATGGTTTTGGTCCATTTCTTCTATACAGGGTACGCATGACACATCATTAAGGTTCAACCCCATTAAATGGTAACATTTGGTGCTCTCTCATAGGGATGTACCATGTTGGTGTTACATATTCTCTTTTTGGGATATATCTCCCAGATCTTCCTCCATAGGGTGTTTCATTCCATCCATTTAGGTCATTGTCCTTTTTGTACCCCGAAACCACATGTCCCATTTTCTAGAGTAGATAATCATGTATAATACCCACACACTTCATCATACTCATCCAAATAATAGTGTCCCTCTTTCAGTGGGATGCTAACCATGCATAAGACCCAATATATCTCCATGTCGTTGTCCTTTGTGTACACACCAATTTTATTCATCATTCTATAATTATGTGGACTTTGATATTTTCTCATTTTGAGAGAGGTATGTAGGAAGCCTCCCTGAGGCCTAATCCCATTACACATGTGGCATCTTGGTCTCTCCATTGAGCCTTAGTGTTTTAGGAAGATCTTTCCCCAAACCGTATGTTCTGCATCCTTCGGGTTGCTATCCATGCACTCCATTCTAACAGACCACCTCCCTAGGTTTCTGGTCACCCCACTGAACTATGTGGACTTTGATTCCCTACTGTGGGGATATGTACAAAGACCCCCTGAGCTTCAAGACTAACACAATCCTCATATCCATGTCAGTTCTATCTCATTCACCATATATATCATCCTTCAACACGTACTCCATACCAATACTAATTTTACATGGGCCACCACATCCCAGTGGAATCATGTAACCGATCCCATTGCTCTTTATAGTACCTAGGCTGCTAACCATGTGTGAGACCCAATATATCATTAGGTCATTTTACTCTGTGTATAAATTTATTCCATGCCTCACCCAATTTAACAATGTGGATTTTGATCCCTGTATACTAAATGAGGTACATATGAAGCCTCGATGAGGTTTAATCCCAGCAAATGATAAACCTTGGTGTTCCCCCTATGTTGGGGTTCACGCTCTCTAATATGGCATTTATGGTGTCCAAATCATCCTTCATATTGTGAATTATTCCCTTTTGGGACACACCATCCTGAGTCTATCCTCATTGGGTGTTCTCATCTGTCCATCCGGTAAACCATCTAGGTTATCCCTCACAGGGATGTCCCAATCTGATCCACTCTTATCAGTGCTCTGATCAGTCTAATCCATCTTCTCTATATGTTAAACTCATGACATACCCTATGTTAAACATGGGAAAAAAAATTAAAACCTCATATAGATGCCTTCGGTGTAGGATTCCCCACACTTGACGTGGAATGCCTCAGTCTTACGCTCCCTCAAGAAGCCCAATCTTAAGGAAAAATTATGATGCACCAGTGTTTCAGTGTCCAAACATTCCATGAATACCCAATGTGACTATTTTACTGACTGAAGTTTGATACCCTAACATAATTCTATGAAATTTCCACATAGAAGCAGTGAAATTAACCAACATCCACAAAGATATTCCACCAGTGAGAGTTTCACGAAAAAATATCTTAACCTATAAGGGAGATCCGGACTCAGCAACGAGTTCCAAGGAGGAATCCATGAAAGGAGGAACTGATGTCCCATCACCCCTTTTTGATCAAATAGAAAACATACCTCAAGATTTTATAGATTATGACTACCTATGGAAATAGGTAATGCATGAAAAATGCGGAATATCTATCTAAGCGTCCCAACAGACGGGCATGATGAGGCAGTAAATCGACACATCACAAAGAATGTTTTCATTTTTAATAATAAAAGGATAAGTGGAGGGGTTTGAAGATGAGTATTTAAATAACACAATATAATTCAAGTATATGTATGATACTGGAGTTATCATGTCCCTTGAAAGAGTGTTTTCGATTAGATAATATTAAAATAAAATAAATTGAAAAGAAATTGAAATGAAAACAAAAGAAGATTTTAAGTCTTGAACTTCTTCCCCTTGAGAACCTGCTTAAGGCACTTGGTTTTGGTTTTTAGTGATACTAGAAGGTCATATATGTGGTGGAGAGGCTTGGGATGGTAACTGGGTAGAAATTATACAAGTTACAAGGATTTTTAGGAGTGAGGAGAAGATATGGTTAGGGGTGGTATTTATAGTGGGGGAGAGGGGTGGGTTTTGATTATTTTATTCAGCAGTTTATTATTTTGGCACAAAACTATGAATATTTTGAAACTTATCACTAAATATATTAAAATAACAAAGGTGAGTTTGAGATTTTGGTCTTACATCTGCTATAAATCATATATGACTCAATAATTCATGAATTTTTTAAATACCGTAAATTACCGTATTTTACTATTCACCAAACATTGAACTACATTAGAAATATAAAAAAATTCACCATTACCATATTTTTATGTTTTTAATTATAAAATTATATCCATATTACGAAAACAATTTTATAAATATGAGGAATTTAATGTTTAATTAAAATCATTATTAATTAAAAAAATACCGATTTTAAAATTATAACTGATTTTATGAAACATTCAAAAATTAATTTAGCTCTGTTAAATTTATCTTATAATAATAATAAAAAAAAATATTAATTTATAGATATATTTTTTGAATATAATTTTTTTAAATCATTTTATAAACTATAAAATTTTATATAAAAAATTATGTGTCCTAAAAATACAACACTTAATATATCATTTTCAAAACATTTATTTCCTTATTCCACGATATAAATATATAACATTTTTATTAATAATATTCAAAAATTTTATTTACACATTCATATTTGTGGTTACTATTTTGTTTGTATAGATTTTTTAATTTCTATAAATAAAAATTATTTCATTATACATTTATAATGAATCTATCTATTTATTTGGAGAATGAAAAAAATTATTTTATATGTACCTAGGTTGTTACATTATCCTTACTTGGGGTAATTCTTTCCTCATAATTTTTATTCCCTTATTAATCAAGTGAGGATACTATTCCCTCATAGCATTTTCTTATTCCTATATTGCTTCCCAACTATGTAGTTTCTCCCCCAAACCATAACTTTTAGAATTACATTATCAAACAATACTTTCTCTCTAAAATCATGAATTTAAACAGGATATTCCTTATAAGAAACATTCCCTTCCATATAAGCTACATCTGGGTTCAAAACATGATTCAAATCCGACACAAAATTTCTTAACATCAAAACATGAATTACACTATGTACCTGAGATAAAATTAGAGAAAAAGATACTCAGTAGGCAACTGGTCGAATGTTATCTATTATTTAATATAGCTTAATTAACCATGGAATTATATTTCATTTCTTACCAAAATACATAACACTTTTATATGGATAGATTTTAAGGAAAACATGATCACTTACCTCAAAATAAAAGTCATTCCTCCTATTATCAGCACAACTTTGGTAACATCCAAAGTAAGTAATGAATAATAAATATTTTTATCTATTTCTATTAATAAATTAGATAGTGTTTTATAGGCTTAAAATGAGAATAAATTCAATCATAAGCATGGAATACACTAATATTTTTAAAAGATTGTTTTACTGCCTTTTGATGGCAAATCATTTTTAAATCAAACTTTTGACAATTTTATAAGCTCTATTTTTCAAAATAAACTTATTATTTATGATTGGGACATTTAAATTTACTTTGGGTAATTTTTTTCTATTTTTCCGATAAAGTTCATTTTTTAATGAATAGTGAAAAATGTTGTATTTTAATTCAAAACCTCCTTTTAATATAATTTATTTATATGATTAGATTATCTTTTGAATTGGTTTTAAAGTTAAATTAGAATATATTTTTACCATTTAATCCAATATTGGTCGTTGGAATTAATTTCACTTTGAAATCAGACTTAAACTAGTGTCAATCTTTTGATACTTATTGTTTCATAAAAACACGCTATTTGCTCTGACCGCGGGAATTAATTATTAAATTAATTAATTAAACTTATATGATTTGAATTTTTTAAAATAGACATCATTTTTGAATTCGGAATATCAAATATAGCTTAGGGTGAATTTTTGGTATTTTTCTGAAAAACTTCAATTTTTGATGAATAGTGAAACCTCTAAGTGATACTTAAAAAAACTGATTTTTCGTTTAAATGAAATTTTACCACCTCTGTGTTTTGAATTTCAAAAATCCGACATACATGGTTGTCATTATGAAGTAAAATGTGGTTCAAAGGGATTAAAATAATTTTTTTGGTGAATAGTAACTTTTACATTTTTAATCGCGCTTAGAGGAAATTAATGTAATTTAAGGTAAGAATAATGTTTTAATAATATGAAATGAACTTGAAACATATCCTACTCTTATTGGCTGTGTCATGGACTACCAAGAAAATCCATGGGTCAACTTGGGGACCCCATGGAGCCACATTGGAAGGAAAATGACATTAATATCTTTTTATTTAATGTTAAAGTAAAAATGTCACAAACATGAGTTGTTTTACTAAACCAATTTTTAAATGGGGTTATACAAGTCAGATTTTTTACTATAAATAGTCATTGTAAAGCTAAAAATATTTCCTACACCATAGTATTTTTTTTATAATTTTTAGACATTAAATGAACTACATTATTTATGACACCATGATGATGCGGCGATTACCTCATTATTTAACGACTTAAATAAAATGAAAATATAATGTAAAATATAAGACCTACACTTGTCAAAAACCTATTTTATGGGTAGATTTCGAACCCTTATCACCTTATCCTCGAAATTTATAATTATGGTACCTTTTTTATCCGAAAATCAATTTATAACAAAGTATCTTTTCTTAACTTTCCAAGAGTGCCCCTCCTCTCCTCTTATAAAAGGCCCCCACCTCTACCACCTTACCCACACTTCCAAAGCCTTTGACTCGGACAACCCATACCAATTTTTCCTCTCCACATCCCTCTCTAACTCTTAGAAGCCTCACTGATTCTCGCTCAAATTTACCCAAGAGATGAAGGTAGATCGGTCCTTGTAGTTTAGTTTGGGTTATCGAATCCTTAGAGACCTAAGAAGAAACCTATAGACACGTACATTCTATGGAATATTTTTGGATATGAAGTGGCCAACTTGGGTTGATTATATATAGTTTTAAAGTATAACTAATAGATTTAAGTGAATTCAATTTAAAATAATGAGTTGATCCCAGGTTATCGCTCGGGGTGGATTGGATGTATTTTCTTTTTAGTGATTTCAATTTCTTAAATTTGAGATGGGTTCATTTAAGGAGATAAAACAACATCATCACTTAATGGTTTAATGCCTACACCCTTTAATGTGAATCACCTATACACTTGAAGGATCAAAGTTTTGAGCACTTCAAGGTAAAGGTTCGTATTAGCACTTGAAGTGTGTGACCTTAAATTCAACAAGGACGACGGAGTTTAAAAATCATCAAATACAAATCTCATTTAAAGAAGTGATTATACATTAATAAGGTGATAAATAACATCCAACCCATCCCCTTGCTACTACCTTGGATCAACCCATAAGTGGGTTATCCGTCCGTTGATTCTATGGTTTCAATGGAAGCAAAAAGTAGACTCATGAGGGAGGAAATGGAGACGTAAAAAAACGCAATAAAATAACAATCACTCCACCGTTGTGTGATAATCTCACAAGGTTTGGTATGAACAAGTTCACACCTTGAACCAACGATATAAAAGTGATAAGGAGAATAATATAATATTAAGAGAAGAAGAACTTTTATTATGAAACAAGGATGAATTAAAACAACTTACATGTGAAGGAAGAACATTACAAAGAGAAATTGGCAGCATAACATTAAGATGAAAAAAAGCTCAATGATTCTAAATCCTCCAACAACACTGCCTTAAATAAGAATTTTTGAGCCCTTGGGTCGAGCCTCCAACAGTACAAGTCATGCCACTTGAGTATGGTAGGTCTAGGGTGGTGGAAAGTTTGTGGAAAGAAGACTTTCCACCCTTGACCCGAAAAGGCATATAGCTTTCATGCACCAAACATACGCGCTTGAAACACCTTCTATATGGACGAATTTTGGTGGTCCATAGAAGACTTAAATTAATATCCGGCTGTCACCTAACAGCCTGTAAAATCTAAGCCCAAAAGTAGTTATGGTTTTCGAGATATGATTTAATTGGTGGGCTGTTTTTCTGGGCCGCAGAATCTGGCCCCGAATTTTATCTCTAACTTGGGCCGCCTAAATGGACACCATGGAGGCCGAATTAGCATTGGATTATGAAGAGTGATTTGTTCCTAAACATTTATTATATCATCCCAATAAAGTTTGGATTCATTGGGATTGTATGTTGGGCCCCACCGTCTCATCAGTGGGATGGTGTCCAATCTGCCTTCTCCAGAATTGCTTCCTTTCATTGCCAAATATCTCCATCATCCTCCATGAATTCTCCATTGATCCCTGAATGAAACATGTTAATATTAGAGTGTAGATCAATCTCCAACAATATCAAATTAAAATATGTATAATTAGATGAATCATTGGGTACTTAAAATGATGTTAAAAAATGTACCACATAATAGTGCATTTTAAGAAGGTATTACAATCATAATGTGAAATGATGTTCAAAGTGTAAAATGCACTAAAATGGTGTTTATGAATAATAAATAACATGAATATTATGTATATTAACAATGAATATTAGCCTCATTTAGTGGCTAATCACACCCCCCAACTTGAGTTTTGCTAGTCCCGGGCAAAATATATCTCAACAATATGAAATTCAAATTCCCTTTTCCAAAAACATTTTAATACACAATGATCACAAAAAACTCATATACCAAACAATCATGAAACCCATAAAAATATTTTAATACAAGATAGTTTCATAAGCATATCCCAATCCCAATCCCATTCCTTTGTTCAAATTCATTGCCATATTTCATCCAATATCAATTAAGTATGAGGATGTGTTGTGCATCACAATAGACATGGGGGTTCATCTTTATTCAAGGGAGAAATTACGGAAGCGCTAGGTGGAATCACATTTCAATATTAAGATGTGTATTCAATTTTTTTTTGTATAATTTTTGTTGTTGTTTTTTTTGTTTGTGCAATTTTGCCATGGTAATTGAAATTGCACTCAAAAGAGTCAACCCCAATAGCGAGACTTTGCCGATGACTCCCAGGATCAAAGACCTTAGGGTACCATGTGAAACCCACATACTCGGGCATCATATCGAGTTAACTCAGTCAAAAACAAATTCGAATTACCAAAAATAGATATAAAATTAATAACTCTGGGCCAGACAACTATGGAGTCACGATCCCCAAGTGCTAAAAGCCACGCATTAGGTCATTTCATTGCTCTACGCGCAATTTTTTTTGAATACTCATATTAAACTAAAATGATCACCAAACCTATGCTATTTATTTAGGGGATCCCATGAAATCAAACTAATACCCCACTATCCAAAGGACGTGCATTGTGATCTTTTTTTATTTGGATGAAAATATAAACAATGAAATATCACACTGGACAACCCCACTTTCCGAAATATATGCCCATGAAATTATAAAAGGATTAAAATTAGAATCAGGGCATGCTAAATTATTTGATATTCAGTTTCAAAGTGTACAATGTGTATTACCATGTTCAAAGTTAAAGGAATTTTTCCTTCCATTTACACATTTGTTTTTCAAATCATTCAATTTTTTTTGACACAAAAGCATTTTTTTTATTTTATCTCCCCCCCAAATTAAAATAACACTGTCTCCAGTGTTTAAATAAAAGAAAATTAGAAGGGGGTAGAGGTAGAGAATGATAGTTCAAAAAGGAAATTGAAAATGAGGGTTATGGAATGAAGTCACCTGGTGGTTGAAGTTTGAAGTTCTTGCTGCTCCCTTTTAGTCCTTTGATATCCATGTCGCATGCAGAGTTCCCTAGTGGAAAAAGGAAAACAAACAAACAAAACAGAAGAGTATATATATATATATATATATAAGTAAAATATAAGTATATATATAAAATAAAATAAATTGATGATACATTGTCTTATTTTTAAATTTCTGGGTAAGGTATTACTCAAGGATCACACCACGTGACACAAATGAATATGGTGCTCCCCTTTCATACCAATCCATACTCATAATAGAAGAATAGGTCAATAGTCTATTTTTTTATTTATAAAAATGATTCATTAATCCTATTTAAGAAAAAGATGATTTTCAAAGATGAAAACCACGGGTTGCCTCCCATGCAACACTTTTTTAAAGGTCGTTAGCTCGACTTGAACCCCCCAACTTACCCAATACCAACTTTAAATATTTTAAGGAACAAATGTTTCACCAATTATACTAGGTTGGGATTGATTCTATGTTTATAATTTGTTTCATTCACAATCCTATGTTCTATAATGAGTGGGAAAATCCAAGGAATGTTTGAATTGGTTGATCCAATTTCCACTGTAGTTTTTCCAAAGACATCAATGGTAATTCCAAATTTTTTGGTTTCAAGAGAAGAATGAATTACAACTAAATTTTCATGGTTATATCCTATGAAGGGATAGTTGATCATGGAAGGAAGGACAATAATTTTGAGCTCAGGTTGGATAGTAAATTCAAACACAGGTTGAGATTTTGAATCCAAATTAGTTTCATTTTCCAAATTTCTCAAATAAATTGGTTCCTTTTGAATAGAAGATTTAACCAAAAAATTGGAAAGATCAGTGTTAAGAATGTTTATGGACTCAAAGTTTGTGATTTCTCCCAATGGTTCAGTAATTTTTTGTTCTGAAGAATCAATGGAGTGATATCCAGGACACTCAATCCATGATGTCAAATTCTCCTCTTGTGAATAAAAAAAATCAGTTTCATCTTGATTTAAACACCTATCAAAAATTCCTTGATCCTCCTCATCTTCTCCAAATACAAAGGTTCTCTCTTCAGTAAATTCATGAGAGGTTTGTGAGAAGCTAGACAATTCACATAAGGTTATGGAAGGGACAATTTGTGTAGGGATGGGTTCCTCACAATATTTAATGCTTTGTACTTATAACCTCAATGATGAAACCTCAAAATTAAATATCTACATTTGTTGACACAATTTTTAAAGTAATGGTTGTGGATCATTATGGACAAGGGGTTGAGAAAGATGGTCTATTCCAGGTGGATAATTAAGTTGTTGAAATTGCATAGGAGGATGTTATGATTGGCTTTGTGGGGATTGAAACTCATTATATGTTGGAATTTTTTGGGGATCATAGGAGTAAAAACATTTTGGATCATTAGGTTGTTGATGATTCCACAAGTATAAATTAGGATGGTCATTGTACATCACACATGGGTTTGGGTGATCAAAGTAGGGATAAGTGTCCCATGTTTGGACTTGTTCAAAATTTAATTCCATAGGAGTGATGGGGTGAGAACAGAGAAGAGGGATGAAAAAAGGAGGATAGTGTCTAAGATAACTTACTTAGGTCCCCGGAAACGGCGCCAAAATTTGATTCTCGCTCAAATTTACCAAAGAGATGAAGGTATAACGGTCCTTGTAGTTTAGCTTGGGTTATCGAATCCTCAGAGACCTAAGAAGAAACCTATAGACACGTACATTGTATGGACTGTTTTTGGCTATGAAGTGGCCAACTTGGGTTGATTTTATATGGTTTTAAAGTATAACTAACAGATTTAAGTGAATTCAATTTAAAATAATGAGTTGATCCTAGGTTATCGCTCGGGGTGGATTAGATGTATTTTCTTTTTAATGATTTCAATTTATTAAATTTGAGATGGGTTCATTTAAGGAGATAAAACAACATCATCACTTACTGGTTTAATGCCTACAACCTTTAATACTAATCACCTATACACTTGAAGGATCAAAGTTTTGAGCACTTCAAGGTAAAGGTTCATATTAGCACTTGAAGTGTGTGACCTTAAATTCAACAAGGACGATGGAGTTTAAAAATCATCAAATACAAATCTCAATTAGAGAAGTGATTATACATTAATAAGGTGATAAATAAAATCCAATCCATCCCATTTCTACTCCCTTGGATCAACCCATAAGTGGGTTATCCCTCCATTGATTCTATGTTTTCAATGGAAGTGAAAATTAGACTCATGAGGGAGGAAATGGAGAAGTAAAAAAAATGCAATAAAATAACAATCACTCCACCGTTGTGTGATAATCTCACAAGGTTTGGTATGAAAAAGTTCACACCTTGAACCAATGGTATCAAAGTGATAAGGAAAAGAACAGAATAATAAGAGAAGAAGAACTTTTATTAAGAAACAAGGATGAATTAAAACAACTTACATGTGAAGGAAGAACATTACAAAGAGAAATTGGCAGCATAACATTAAGATGAAAACAAGCTCAAAGATTCTAAATCCTCCAACACCACTACCTTAAATAGGAATTTTTGATCCCTTGGGTCGAGACTCCAATAGTAAAAGTCATCCCACTTGAGTATGGTAGGTCTTGGGTGGTGGAATGTTTGTGGAAAGAAGACTTTCCACCCTTGACCCGAAAAGGCATCCAACATTCAGGCACCGAACATACACTCTTGAAACACCTTCTAGATGGACGAATTTGGGTAGGACATAGGAGACTTAAATTAATCTCCGGCTGTCACCTAACAGTCTGTAAAATATAAGCCCAAAAGGAGTTATGGTTTTCGAGATATGGTTTAATTGGTGGACTGTTTTTCTGGGCCGCAGAATCTGACCCATAATTTTATCTCTAAATTGGGCCGCCTAAATGGACACCATGGAGGCCGAATTATCTTTGTATACTGAAGAGTTATTTGTTCCTCAACATTTCTTATATCATACCAAGAAATTTGTGATTCATTGACCCTGTATGTTGGGCCCCATCGTCTCATCAGTGGGCTAGTGTCCAATCTGCCTTCTCCAGAATTGCTTCCTTTAATTGTCAAATATCTCCATCATCCTCCATGAATTCTCCATTGATCCCTAAATAAAACATGTTCATATTGGAGTGTAGATAAATTTACAAAAATATCAAATTAAAATATGTATAATTAGATGAATCATTGGGTACTTCAAATGATGTTAAAAAATGTACCACATAATAGTGCATTTTAGGAAGGTATTACAATCATAATGTGAAATGATGTTCAAAGTGTAAAATGCACTAAAATGGTGTTTATGAATAATAAATAACATGAATATTATGTATATTAACAATGAATATTATTCTCATTTAGTGGGTAATCACTCACTTTGGGAAGAAGTCTTCCCAAGGAAGCCTTTGAGTTCAAATCAAAAAGAGTTACCCGATTTAAAGGTAGTGTCTTCTCTTGTGTTATTATGTTTTATTTTTCTTCTCCAACCCCCTAAACTCTTTTTATTAATTTATTTTGTAACAAAACAAGTATATTTCATATACTAGGATGTTTTTATAATACGTCTTCGAGCTAAACTTACACACACCTACATCTAATGGTTAAAGAATATACTGTTTCTGTGGATGGAAAATTTCTGCCTCACGAAACGATGATTGTTAAATATTCTTTTAACACCTTCAAAGGTGGCCATTAATATGAAACTATATATATATATGATATATAATATGTTTATGTTTTAATTAAGCTTCTATATTTTTCATTTATGGCATACCTTTATGGTTTCCATTATGGGTAAACGTGATATCTTCATTTTAGGAAGTGCGGACTACCGCCCCCTCAAAGTGATTTGATTCGTTAATGCCATATGTGGGACGTATAAAGGATGTAATTAATGATATTATATATGATATTATACTGGAATTATAATATACCTTTATATCATTACGATTCTACTCCAAAAAATACGAAATAGAAATGAAAGTAGCGTTCATACATACGTACGACTTACCGTCTCCATGAACGGTGCATTTCATTTCTTACCTCTAAATGCTATGTAATATTATAAATTCATGTATATACTGTATATATATGATATATATGATATCTACATCATTAGTATAACTCTGTATATAATGGATACATGAACAACGTGTAATTATAAAGAGTTTATTTTTTTACTCAAGTACCAATGATCGTTAAAACGACCGTCATTAACTTAAATAATTACATAGTGTTCATGACATGGTAATAAGTGATATAAAAGGAATAATGTATATGAAAAAGGATCTTAATCAAGTAGAAATTAACTCAAGTTTATTATTCAGGAGGTTAAAGAACGATCGAGTCAAGTCAGACCCGAGGTATGGGACTTTGTCTCAATCATTTTCATTGAGGCATATTTTGTTTTATAAACAACCTTCTTTTATACGGTGTATAAACACCTTTGAATTTTAAGTTTATCCAAAAGGAATCTTTTTTATACAAAGCGTTTTACTAAACGACAAAAAGGGAATGTTTTTGTCGTACGTATGCGGCGACAACGACTTCTCCGCTGCCGTGACCATTATTTGAGTTTCGACTTCCTCTACAAGCCATGCATTTTTTTAAAAGAAAAATAAATACCGTGTTTTACTTTTCTTTTATTTTGGTATTGAAAATGGTTTTCATAATGTTTTTATATCAATGTGTTGTATTGATATCTTGTGATTGAAAAGTGGAAATGTTATGTTTCCTTTATGCATGTTTTATGTGATACAATTATGTTATGGTTCTTGGGAATTATTATGAAGACGGGTGGTTCCGTGATAAACTAAGGGAGGGTGAGCCCGATATAGATCTCCAATGCATTGGGTAACGCGAAGGGGTTAAACGTTGAGGTTTCTCCGAAGAGATTTAGGGAATATACTGTGATGGGTATTCCAAACATAACCAAGAGGGTTACTCCCTACGTAAGAATGTTATGAATGCCTCAAGTTACCTTTATTTCTTATGATTTCTATGATTTATTCATGATTTGATGAGGTATGTTAAAGTGCTTATGTTTTATGGGTAAAGTATGATTTCATTCTTATGTATATATGTACTCATGTTTCCTTTCCATATTTTTATATCCCTTACTGATCTTTTTATGCTCATCCCATGTTTTTGAAATGTTTTTCACAGGTCAAGGGAAAGGTACATGATATGATGATAGTGTCAAGTAAGTGTCAAGAAAGAATCCATGTTTTATTTTCAATATGTTTCTGTTGATGGGAAAAATGAATACTATCTTTTATGTAACCACTTTGTTTAAATTTGGAATGTAATGCATGTTTTATGATCTAATTCTCTAAAAACCTAAACCTGAAAAGATCCTCAATGTCTAGTCTTGTAATAACTCAAGATTAAGTAATGTTTAAGGCTAGGGCCTTATAGTTGGTATCAGAGGTCGGTTTAGATAACTTTAGGAGTTAGAATTTTATTAAATGATTATCCAAAAATATTTTTTATGGTCAAATGGAAATGATATAGCATTTGAAGATTACCATGTTTCTTCATCTAAGACATGTTTGTTCAAAATGGTTTTCCGCACAGGAAACCGGGAAGCAGTGCTACGAAGGCATAAAGAAGGAAATAACCTTCCGAATCAGCATCCTGAGATGGTCGGAATTGGAACTGAATAGTTTGTTATAGTAATGGCATAGTTGACTCAAGCGATAAATGGTGGCGGTATCCATGCACGAGATTATCCAGATCAACCGCAGAGGAATATGTCAGTGGTGGAACATTTTATGAGGCAACATCCCCCATCATTCAGAGGATCATCTGACCCTGTGCTAGTTTAAGGGTGGATTAAATCACTGGAGAAGATTTTTTATGTCATAGAGTGTTCAGACAATCAAAAGGTTAGTCTTGCTATTTACCGTTTGGAGGGTGAAGCAGATCAGTGGTGGTCAATGGTTAAAAATATCAGGGATGCTGATGAGATTGATTCTCTCGACTGGGATGAATTCAAAGGTATGTTTCTTGAGAAGTATTTTTCTAAGGATGTTCGACTTAGGATGGAAAAACAATTCTTGGAATTGAGGCAAGAGGAAGACTCAGTTGCTGTCTATGAAGAAAGGTTCACTCGATTGGCAAGGTATGCTCCAAATTTTATCCAAGACCTTGATAGTAGAATCAATCGTTTTTTACTCAGGATTAAAGCCAAAATATCAAAGGGAATTGTCTTATCGTGAGTTTAAAAGTTATGAAAAGCTTTTTTGATATGATGAGAAGGTGGAAATAGAGTTTGCCGATGATCAAGTGTTCCATAACAACCAGCAAAAGAAGAGACCGAGGTGGTAGGAGAAAGGAAAGAATTCTTTAAAAAGGTATGATGGTAAAAAAACTAAGTTTCCAGTTTGTGATAAATGTGGTAAAAGGCATGCTGGGGAATGTCTTCTGAATTCTGGAAAGTGATACCGATGTGGTAAGATGGGACATAAGGCTCGTGATTTCACTGAAAAAGATCAAGGTGATGGTAAGTCCAAATTTGATTTGCAGTTAGTGAAATGTTTTAAGTTCAATTAGATGGGTCACTATGAAAATGAGTGTCCGACAAAGAGCTCGAGTGATGGGAAGCAGTTAGACTACAAGCAAAAATGGGTGGTGAAATCCTTTGCAACTGCTTCAGCAGATGTCGGGCCATCAAATGAAGTTGTATCAGGTACTTTGTTTGTTTTTTCAGATTATGCTAGTGTGTTGTTTGATTCGGGGTCTACACATTCTTTCATATCTGAAAACTTTTCTAGTAAAATGGGAATACCATCTCAAGAAATGACTCCTGAACTTGTGGTAAAAACACCTGGGGGAAATGTTGAGGCAAAAAGAATTTATAATAATCTTCCTATCCTTATCCGTGGAAAGAACCTACTTGCTAACCTTATTTTTTTACCTCTAATAGAGTTTGATGTTATCCTAGGTATGGATTGACTCTCTATTTACCATGATAATATTGACTATAGAGCTAAAGAAGTTTTTTTTCAGAAAGACTTTCAGTTTGTGTACAAGAATGAACCCTTACAGTTGATAACTTATCAAGAGGCCGAGAAACTTGTAAAAGATGGAAATGAATGTTACCTTGCACACATCGTTGAAAACAAAGGAACTGTTCATATTAATGATGTTCCAGTGGTAAATGAGTATCTTGATGTTTTTCCTGATGAGTTTCCTGGAATAATACCAGATCGGGAAGTTGAATTTACTGTTGACTTAGTTCCTGATGCTAAGACAATTTCAAAACCCCCTTATCGAATGGCTCAAATTGAACTTTTAGAGTTGAAGGAGTAATTACAAGATTTATTAGAGAAAGGTTTCATTCGACCTAGAAAATCACCATGGGGTGATCCTGTTTTATTTGCTAAAAAGAAAGATGGTTCAATGAGACTTTTCATTGATTATAGAGCCTTGAATAACATCACTGTTAAGAACAAATATCCTTTGCCTCATATCGATGATTTGTTTGATCAACTCTAGGGAGCTCAGTTTTTTTCCAAGATTGACCTGAGATCAGGGTACCATCAGTTGAAGGTAAAGGAAGAAGATATTCCGAAGACCACGTTTCGAACAAGATATGGCCATTATGAATTTGTAGTAATGACTTTTGGGATAACCAATCCACCTGATGTATTCATGGACTTAATGAATAGAATTTTCCATTAGTTTTTGGATAAGTTTGTGGTTGTTTTCATTGATGATATTTTGGGGTTTTTTAAAAGTAAAGAGGATTATGAAAGACATTTAAGGGTTATTTTTCAAACCTTAAAAGAAAAGAAATTATATGGGAAATTCAGCAAGTGTGAGTTTTGGTTGCAACAAATTTCTTTCCTTGGTCACATTGTTTCTAAAGTTGGGATAACTGTTGATCCTGCAAAAACAAAGGTTGTTGAAGAATGGCCAAGACCCAAAAATGTAACCGAGATTCGTAGCCTCCTTGGTTTGGCAGGCTATTACCGAAGGTTTGTTAGAAATTTTTCATGGTTATCTAGTCCAATGACTACGCTAACTCGGAAGGGTGTTAAGTTTATCTGGACAAAAGAATGTGATGATTGTTTTCAGGAATTGAAAAGAGGATTGGTTAATGATCCAGTTTTGGCACTACCTTCCAGGAATGGTGAGTTTGTTATCTACAGTGATGCTTCATTGAAAGGACTTGGTTGTGTCCTAATGCATAATGATCAGGTAATTTCTTATGCTTCACGACAGTTGAAAACTCATGAGGTAAATTACCCTACACATGATTTGGAATTAGCGGCTGTTGTTTTCGCTTTAAAAATTTGGAGGCATCATTTGTATGGAGTAAAGTGTGAAATATATACCGATCAAAAAAGTTTAAAGTATATATTCACTCAGAAATAATTGAATATGAGATAGAGGAGATGGATAGAATTAATCAAGGATTATGATTGTACAATTCATTACCATCCGGGAAAAGAAAATAAAGTGGCTGATGCTTTGAGTCGAAAAAGTAATGCTTCATTAAAAATGTTGCGTTTGGAACGTGATCCTTTGGTTAAGGATTTGATGAACTTTGGCATAGAAGTTTTTGGTGTAGGATGTTCTTCTGTTTTGTTTCAGGTATCAGTGAAATCTTCTCTATCAGACAGAATCAAGCAAGCACAGAAGCAAGACAGTGAGTTGCAGAAAAAGGTAGAGCTGGTTTAGAAGGGTAAGTTGCTTGAATTCAACATTGATAATGATTGTGTTTTGAGATTTCGGAAGAGATTGTGTGTGACTTGTGACTCACAGTTGAAGAGAGAGTTGTTATGTGAAGCTCATAGTTCTCCATTTTCAGTTCATCCTGGCATTACTAAGATGTACAGAGATTTGCGGGAGTATTACTGGTGGGATGTAATGAAAATGGATATTGCTGATTTTACATTGAAGTGTTTGACTTGTCAACATGTTAAAGCAGAGCGGCAGTTACCGAAAGGGATGCTTTAGCCTTTAACAGTGCCAGAGTGGAAATGGGAAAATATATCCATGGACTCCATTGTGGGATTGCCGAAGACACCTCGAGGTAATAATGCAATCTGGGTTATTGTTGATCGCTTGACTAAATCTGCTCATTTTCTTGCTATACGAGATATTTTTTCCCTAGATCAACTTTCCCATTTGTATCTTAAAGAGATAGTCGGGTTACATGGAGTTCCTATCGCCATTGTATCTGATCGTGATCCCAGGTTTACTTCTATCTTTTGGAAAGGCCTTCAGAAGTCATTGGGTACTGAATTAAATTTTAGTACAGCTTTTCATCCTCAATCAGATAAGAATTCAGAATGAACAATTCAGACTTTGAGGGATATGCTACATGCCTGTTCGATGGATTATCAGGGAAGTTGGGACCAACATCTTTCTTTGGTTGAGTTTTCTTATAATAACAGTTTTAATTCCAGTATACAGATGGCACCATTTGAGGCGTTATATAGGAAGCGGTGTCGAACTCCAAATTTCTGGGATAAAGTGGGTGAAAGGAAGTTGATGGGACCGGAAGTGGTAGAATAGTTGGCAGAAAACGTTCAGTTGATACAGAAACACATGAGAACAGCTCAGAGCAGGAAGAAGAGTTATCCGGACAATAGGAGAAAGGATCTCTCTTTTCAGGTAGGTGATCATGTTTTTCTCAAAGTATCACCATGGAAAAGTGTGATGCTATTTGGTAAGAAAGGAAAGCCGAGTCCAAGGTTCATTGAACCATATGAAATTCTGGAGAGAGTTGGATCAGTTGCATACCGAGTGGATTTACCTCTGATTTTATCTCATATACACAATGTTTTTCATGTTTCGATGTTGAGAAAGTATATTCCAGATCCATCTCATGTTTTGAGTCCAGAGGTAGTTCAGCTGGAAGAGAACCTATCTTATGAGGAAAAACCGGTCCAGATTCTTAACCACATGGAGAAAGTGTTACGGAATAAAGTGATTCATCAGGTAAAGGTTTTGTGGAAAAACCACATGATTGAAGAGGCAACATGAGAATCTGAAAATGCAATGAGGGCTAAATACCCCCACTTATTCGATAAGTAAATAAATTGCAGGGACGCAATTTTCAAAAGGGGGGAAGGATGTAACATCCCAAGTAAGTAATGAATAATAGATATTTTTATCTATGTCTATTAATGAATTAGATAGTGTTTTAGAGGCTTAAAATGAGAATAAATCCAATCTTAATCATGGAATACACTAATATTTTTAAAAGATTGTTTTACTGCCTTTTGATGGAAAATCATTTTTAAATCAAACTTTTGAAAATTTTATAAGCTCTATTTGTCAAAATAAACTTATTCTTTATGATTGGGACATTGAAATTTACTTTGGGTAATTTTTTGGTATTTTTCCGATAAAGTTCATTTTTAATGAATAGTGAAAAATGTTGTATTTTAATTCAAAACCTCTTTTTAATCTAATTTATTTATATGATTAGATTATATTTTGAATTGGTTTTAAAGTGAAATTAGAATATATTTTTACCATTTAATCCAATATAGGTCGTTGGAATTAATTTCACTTTGAAATCAGACTTAAACTAGTGTCAATCTTTTGATACTTATTGTTTCATAAAAACACGCTATTTGCTCTGACAGCGGGAATTAATTATTAAATTAATTAATTAAAATTATATATTTTGAATTTTGTAAAATATACATCATTTTTGAATTCGGAATATCAAATATAGCTTAGGGTGAATTTTTGGTATTTTTCTGAAAAACTTCAATTTTTGATGAATAGTGAAACCACTAAGTGGTACTTAAAAAAAACTGATTTTTTGTTTAAATGAAATTTTACCACCGATGTGTTTTGAATTTCAAAAATCCGATATACATGGTTGTCATTAGTAAGTAAAATGTGGTTCAATGGGATTAAAATAATTTTTTTTGGTGAATAGTAACTTTTAAGTTTTTAATCGTGATTAGAGGTAATTAGTGTAATTTAAGGTAAGAATAATGTTTTAATAATATGAAATGAACTTGACACATGTCCTACCCTTATTTGATGTGTCATGGACGACCAAGACAATCCATGGGTCAACTTGGGGACCCCATGGAGCCACATTGGAAGGAAAATGACATTAATATCATTTTATTTAATGTTAAAGTAAAAATGTCACAAACATGAGTTGTTTTACTAAACCAATTTTTTAAATGGGGTTATACAAGTCATATTTTTGACTATAAGTAGTCATTGTAAAGATAAAAGTATTTCCTACACCATAGTAGTTTTTTTATTTTTTAGACATTAAATAAACTACATTATTTATGACACCATGATGATGCAGCGATTACCTCATTATTTAACGATTTAAATAAAATGAAAATATAATGTAAAATATAAGACCTAAACTTGTCAAAAACCCATTGGATGGGTGTATTTATAACCCTTATCACCTTATACTCGAAATTTAAAATTGTGGGACCTTTTTTATCTGAAAATCATTTTATAAAAAAGTATCTTTTCTTAACTTTCCAAGAGTGCCCCTCCTCTCCTCTTATAAAAGGCCCCCACCTCTACCACCTTACCCACACTTCCAAAGCCTTTGGCTTGGCCAAAACCTTCCCATTTTGTCTCTCCACATACCTCTATAACTCTTATAATCCTCACTTTGGGAAGAAGTCTTCCCAAGGAAGCCTTTGAGTTCAAATCAAAAAGAGTTACCTGATTTAAAGGTAGTGTCTTCTCTTATGTTCTTATGTTTTATTTTGCTTCTCCAACCCCCTAAACTATTTTTATTCATTTATTTTGTAACAAAACCAGTTTCTTCCATATAATAAGATGTTTTTATAAGAAGGATTCTAGCTACACTTACACACACCTACATCTAATGGTTAAAGAACATACTGTTTCCGTGGATGGCGAATTTCTGCCTCACGAAACGATGATTGTTCAATATTCTTTTAACACCTTCAAAGGTGGCCATTAAGATGAAAATATATTTATATATGATATATAATATTTTTATGTTTTACTTAAGCTTCTGTATTTTTCATTTAGGGAATACCTTTATGGTTTCCGTTATGGGTAAACGCTATATCTTTATTTTAGGAAGTGCGGACTACCGCCCCCTCAAAGTGATTTGATTCGTTAATTCCATATGTGGGATGTATAAAGGATATACTTAATGATATTATATATGATATTATACTGGAATTATAATATACCTTTATATCATTATGATTCCATTCCACAAAATACAAAATTTAAATGAAAGTAGCGTTCATGTGTACGTACGACTTACCGTCTCCATGAACGGTGCATTTCATTTCTTACCTCTAAACGTTATATAATATTATAAATTCATATATATACTGGATATATATGATATATATGATATCTAAATCATGAGTATAACTTTTTATATAATGGATACATTAACAACGTGTAATTATAAAGAGTTTATTTTTTTACTCAAGTACCAATGATCGTTAAAACGACCGTTATTAACTTAAATAATTACATAGTGTTCATGACATGGTAATAAGTGATATAAAAGGAATAATGAACTTGAAAAAGGATCTTAAGAAAGTATAAATTAACTCAAGTTTATTATTCAGGAGGTTAAAGAATGATCGAGTCAAGTCGGACCCGAGGTATGGGACTTTATCTCAATCTTCTTTCATTGAGGCATATTTTGTTTTATACACAAACTTCTTTTATACAGTGTATAAACCCCTTTGAATTTTAAGTTTATCCAAAAAGAAATATTTGTTATATGAAGCGTTTTACTAAACGACAAAAAGGGAATGTTTTTGTCGTACGTGTGCGGCGACAACGACTTCTCCACCGCCGTGACCATTATTTGAGTTTCGACTTCCTCTACAAGCCATACATTTTTTTTAAAAGAAAAATAGATACCATGTTTTACTTTTATTTTATTTTTTTATTGAAAATGGTTTTCATAATGTTTTTATATCAATGTTTTGTATTGATATCTTGTGATTGAAAAGTGCAAATGTTATGTTTCCTTTATGCATGTTTTATGTGATACGATTAGGTTATGGTTCTTGGGCATTATTATGAAGACGGGTGGTTCCATGATAAACTAAGGGCGGGTGAGCCCGATATAGCTCTCCAATTCATTGGGTAACGCGAAGGGGTTAAACATTGATGTTTCTTCGAAGAGATTTAGGGAATATACTGTGATGGGTATTCCAAACGTAACCAAGAGGGTTACTCCCTATGTAAGAATGTTATGAATGACTCAAGTAACCTTTATGTCTTATGATTTTTATGATTTATTCATGATTTTATGAGGTATGTTAATGTTATTATGTTTTATGGGTAAAGTATGATTTCATTCATATGTATATATGTACTCATATTTCCTTTCCATATTTTTATATCCCTTACTGAGCTTTTTTTGCTCATCCCAAGTTTTTGAAATGTTTTTCACAGGTCAAGGGAAAGGTACATGATATGATGATAGTGTCAAGGAAGTGTCAAGAAAGAATCGATGTTTTATTTTAAATATGTTTCCGTTGATAGAAAAAATGAATACTATCTTTTATGTAACCACTTTGTTTAAATGTGGAATGTAATACATGTTTTATGATCTAATTCTCTAAAACTCTAAACCTGAAAAGATCCTCAATGTGTAATCTTGTAATAACTGAAGATTAAGTAATGTTTAAGGCTGGGGCCTTATAACTTTCATTCATGATACATGCTTTGAACATATGTTAATAAATAATCTTATTATTCACATCCACTTCCTCTACTTATTATGGCCTCATCAACATTCTTCCCCCGACTTCATCCTAGAATCGTGGATTTCAACACCTATTTTCATATAATGCCTCAAAAGGTTCCATCAGTATATAGGAATGATAACTATTATTATAAGTAAAAAACTAAATAAAAATGATGATCACAACTTACCTAGAAATTCATCAAACATGAATGAAACAGTTCTTCTAATTCTGAATTTCTCACTCATTCTTTCTATTATATTGTTGATGAAAGGATGTGTTTAAATATAATTCATTTACAAATTACTTCTAAGGGAATTTACAGAAGTTGGAAGTGAACCTCGGATCATAGTAAGATACAATGAATAGATGAACTACTTGTAACTGGATAATCATTTTGAGTTACAGTTGAGAAATATGATCTAGAGAAAGAGTGTCCTGAATAAGAAGGAAATATGAAAATTTAGTAATACAATAAAAAATAACCCAAATGACACTATTATATCGAGAATTATTTGGTAGTACCATGAAAAAATATATGGATATATTTTCCCATTTCCGCTCAGGTAAGGGAAAAGGTTGAAGTATCCCCTTTGGTAGTTCTCACTATACATTAACATGTTGAAAATTGAAATATTTCATTAAAAAATCACAAATATCTATTTTCATTCCATCACACCAGTAATAACCTCAATGTAACTTATACATCTTAGTGGTACTATGATAAAGATAAAATGAAAATCAATGAGCCACACATAATATTTCATTCTTCAGCTGGGTATCACAAGCACACATAATCTCTTTAAAAATCCCAAGACATAATCTTTATCAAAAATTAAATTTAGGAAATGTAGATTCCTTAATTAATTCTATATTTTTCTATAACCCAATGTGTTCCTTCTACAATTTTTTTAATTTTTTGAGAGATACTATTTCATTGAAACGTAAAATAAAACCGGGACATTTCCTATATCAAAAACATCCGAGAAAAAATTCAGAATATCATAATTCAAGGGGTCAGGTTCCAAACACAACGTGGTTAATGATGAAATTTGTTTTTTATTCAAGTCATATGCCACATTTTTCTTTTCCTAGATGTTAATTGATCATGAAATCATAATATTTTATCAATTCTATCCATATTTTATGCCTTTTTTAAATTTCTTTAGAGTAAATATATAATTCAATATTTTATAGCATGTATATATTTCAAATTTGTCCCTATAAATATGATTTTACAATTTTTTATTACTAAGAACAAAAAAGTAATTCTATATTGTAATACCCTAATATTTCATAGTAATTTATTTTTTAATGTAATTCAATAGCTTGCGCTACACGCAACACTGAGTTCGAGCGCACCACGACTTACCAAACTAGCCGTTCAAAAAAGTGGTTATGAATAGTATTAACTGCATTTTGAGTTTTTTATATTCCATATAATTTAGATATCCATATTATGTGTTTCTTAGGCATAATATAAGAACAATGTTATTTTTACAGATAAAAGAAGTATTTTTCAAAAAATGCAATTTTACCGCCTTTTATGGAGAGCCATTTTTAAATCCAATATTTGACACTTTTATATATTCAATTTTATGAAATAAACTTCTTCTTTAGAATAGGGACATAAAAATTTATTTTGGATGAATTTTTGGTATTTTCGTGAAATCTTTCAATTTTTTGATGAATAGTGAAAAACACTACGTTATTGTTTAAAGACCGATTTTATTATTTAAATAATTATTTATTTTATTTAAATTTATTTTAAGTCAAAAATATAAACAAAATACCTATATTAGTTCAATGTAATTCATTGTAGTCATTTTATAATAAAATTAGATGTATAAAATTTTATTTAATATTTTTAATGTCTTTTACCCACCTTCTAGGCTCGTTAGCAAATTTACATAAAAAGTAATTTGACCACTTCTATGAATTGAATTTCAAAAACCTGAGAGACATGGTTGATACCAGTAAGTAAAATATGGTTCAATAATATGAAAATAATTTTTGGTGAATAATAACTTTTGAATTTTATTTACCACGGTTAAAAGCAAATAGGGTAATTAAAGTTAAAAATGATATTATAATTACCCTAACACATGTCATAATTTACTGGATAAGTGTATTTAGACCAAAATAAAACTTAGGGATAAAATATTATCCTTTTTGGTCCACTTGGTTTATATGAGGACATTTATTATTATTTTACTTAAGAAGAGTTAAAAGTGTTAAATTCAAATTTTAATAACTAAAACATTTTTAATATAGGGTTATATATAAGATAATTTCGGATATAAATATTCATTATAAATATAAGAAATGTTACTAAATCATGGTATTTTATTTATAAATTTTGGACATGAAATAAATAATTTTTTTTATGACACAATGATGATGCAGTAATTACCTTATTAATGAAAGATTAAAATAATTGATATTATAAATATTAAAATAAATTTAAATTGAGAATTTTGATTCATTAAATTAATTTTATAGGTTAATATTACATTTTAGGGTTTATTTAATGATTTTTTTGATGTAATCAAGTTGATAAGACTTTAACAAAAACAAAATAATAAATAGTGTCAAAATTGTCATAATTGAGTTTTTAAAATGAATACTATTTTATTAAATTATATAATGGTCCTAAAAATATATGGTTTAGAAAAAGGACTTATATAATGATATATATGTTATTGATGAACCACTTGGTGTTCTATTAGAAGTTTATTGTAAGTTCATCAACCATATAATATAAAAATACAATGAGACATGGTAAATGTCAAACTATTTAACCAAGAGTTAAATATAAAAAATAAGGTTAATATGGTGACCTAATCCTGTCTAAAACCTATTTTATGAGAGGTTTTTGATAAATACTTACATTATCCTCGAAATAAATACATTTTTATCTATTATAAACGACAAATTAATTTATAATAAAATAAAATTTCATTGTTTTTCTAAAGTGACCCTCAGCTCTCTTATAAAAGGGAACTTCCCCTTCTCTCAATTTCACACGTCCAAATCCATTTGGATCTATCAAACCCTACCCAAATATCCTCCCAAATACCCTAAATTCATTCAATAGGACATCCTTTGATCATAAAGGAAACTTATGGAGCCCCTTTTATCAAATCAAAAGGAATCACCCGAAGAAGAGGTAATAATTTCATCACCTCTTTCAAAGTTATCTTCTTCTTACACTTCTTCTTTATTTGTTGTTTCCATACTGAAATAATAAATACAGTACCTTATACATATTGTGATGTTATTTTAAATATGGTACAACCATATTCATTATTTTATCCATCTTATGAATGAAAAATTCACCATACATGTGTATGTACGACTTACTGTCTCCACGTTTTAGTATAGTTGTTATTCAACACTTCATTATTTGGATGGGTATAATAATGATGTATAATTGATTTAAAAAATAAATATAAAATGTTAAGTTTTCTGTATATATTATATAACATCCTATTATATAATATTTCACAATCAATTGAATGATATTGTCACTCGTGCAAACGTATAGATTACCGTCTCCACAAACACGATGAGATTCATTCCCCATTGTAACCATTCAAGAATAATTTTCATTTTATGATTCAAAATAATTTTTAAGAACTTAATATAATGATGGATATGATTCAAATACATCCTATCTATATGAAATATGAATTATGTAACGAAACATATAATGGAAAATGAATTAGTTAAACCCTAAAACAATGATACTACTAAATTATTATTAACAAAGAAATACTAGAAGATTCTTTATGATATCATATTTATGTATGTGGTTATTTTATGATTTAATAAAAATTACTTAACTATTATACCAGAGGTTAACGTACCCTCAACTAAGGAAAAGTACAAGGTAAGGGGTTTTCATATCACTTCTTATTCGCGTGAGATTCATGCTATATTGCCACTATTTCCTTTTGTATGGTGTATGTACATCCAATGATTGTATTATTTTTGTAACATAAAATAATTTATTGGTATTTACATCTTAAATTTATGATCCTTCTTTCATAGGGTGTATGTTTCGTATGTTACCAAATCGGTAAGGGAATTTCTAATTTCAATTTCCACTCATTAGTTTCTATGCAAACTTCATTGATTGTTTTACTCCAAGATTATGTTTGAAATAATTATTTATTTACTTATGTAGTAACTTCCACTCCCCTTAATGTGTATAAACGTTTGATACACATAATCACTCAATTGATAAATTATCAAGTCATCTATATGAACTTGATAAGATTAATCTTAACTCAATTTCCATTCATTGAGTTAAACATCCTAGTCATTGGTGTTGTTTTTACAAGAATATGTGTGAATGTCCTCTGATTTATTTACACATAATATCCAATCATAATGAGTGTATTTATATTTTCACATATAATTATGTCATTGATTTATCCTTATCCTAAGGATACATTCTTTATAAGGCATTTCATCTCAATTTACATTCCATTGAGTCTTCTTTGTTGTCATGCACCAATTCACTTTTATATGGTGTATATATTGCAATTTGACATTATATATCACGAATTCCTTTATTCTCATGATATTGTAACATTTTGATTACCTCAATTATTTTTATTCAAGCATCTCTCATTTGGTTAGGAACTCTAACCAAAATTTCATTTTAAATGTTTTAAAGATTCATTCTTCTAAATCATTCTCATTAATGTCCATGTTTTAAAAAAGGTTTTAAGTATTTTATTTATATGGACATGAATGTTTTAAAAATAAAATTACTTTTAAAAGTTTCAAAGTGGTATGGGACACTATGATTAAAAAATATAATTTTTAATAGCTTCTAGATAAATAGTGAGACTTTTAAATATTTTCAATAAAAAGGGGATATTTCTCTCAAATAGTTTTATTGATTATTTTTATTTATGTCAATATATTTAATTATTATTTATTGAGGTTGATTTTACAATCTTTTATATTGTATTGAATGATTTATGTTTGACTGTGGATGTGCTATTATTATACCATTCAAGGTTTGTGGTTAAAATATTTCCATTTTGTATTCAAGTTTTAATACGAATGCTTAGATTATGTTTCAACCCATTCATACGAGGAATTCATTGGACTTAGTAAGTGATTAGTGGTGCCTGATATAGCTCCTCGATGCATCGGTAGGTCTCATGAGAAAAACTAGTGTCTTGGCACAATGCCTTGACAAAATGTTATTTTTAGTCTTGGCACGAGGCCTTGACTATGTGGTTATGATGTCCGGAATTATGAATTACATATTTATGAAATTGGATATTGATATTAAATATGATTATTATACTAGTAGAATATCCTTGTGAATAATTAAATTGAATTATTTGATTTATCATTGCCATATTATGCTTCAATTTATGTTTAAAAGGCTTGTGTTTTAGTCATATACATTTCCTTAAATGTTTATGCTTATTTATGATAGTTTCCGCTATATTGTTATAGTTACTGAGCATATAAGCTCACCCCTTTTTTATTTTTTATTTTTTCCTAAGATGCAAAAAATTATATTATGATTAACCTATAGAAATAGGCTACGGGGTATAAGAGTGTTCAAAGGGGACACAATTTTTTATTTATTTTATGATGTAATGTAAAACATATGTATGTATCTAGTACTTCCAAGGATACTGAATTGATTGGTATTTTAGGAAATGATTCCTTGTATCATTCTAATGTTATGTAATAATGCACCGACTCTAGGTAACTGGGGTCAGGGCATTACAACTGGTTTCAAAGGAGGTTTAGTACAAACCTTGGAAAATAGATTTAGAAAAACTATGATTTGAGAACATTACCCTAATATTTACTTTGCATTAGTATAGAAAAACATCCAAAAAAATATGGTAATGTAAATATTATATAGGTTTTCCAAGAAACACATCCCTTTCAGGATACGAATAGTTAGAGGTGGCTCTGGTACAAATGTATCTAGGAGTAAAAACTCCGAAAATGCGTTTTGGGCCTTACCTGGTGTATCCTGGTACACGAAAATGGGCCTTACTACACTCTTGGTTATGACACTCCCGAGGGATATGCTTATGATAATTCACATTTTCTTTACAATCCTATTTGAAGGATTTTAATATAATATGAGAATAAATAACCTTGGTTAATCTTAATTTGTTTCAGATTGATCATAAGGAGTCACGATATTATCAAAATGATTTGATGACTCACACTATGCTTTCTTATGTTAGTCAATGGATGGATTCCAAGGAAGTCATAGTAACATTGAACATGATGTACAAGGTGGTAACAATGATCAAATGAACAACTAAATGGAATGTTGATAGGCATTAATGATATCGTGTTAATTCCAAAGAAGGTTTCCAAAAATATGGTAAATAATATATACATTAACCAACTCCCAAACTCAATAAAGAAGAGAATAAAGGATAATGATAAAAGCTCCAATAATGGAAATCATGGAGAAAATAAAGATCATCATCCTAGAAATGTGGAGGGAGACACCCAAGAAAGTGTCTCAATAGAAAAAAGAAATTCTTTATGCGTGGGAAAAGACATAAAGTAAAGAACTACTGAGGAAAAATGAAAAGTACTATGGAATAAAATAAAAATGATCCTAAGAATCCATTTATAGTAATTTTCCGTAAATGTAAGGGAACTTGGCAATACCCTAGTCAATTCCCTATTTTATAGGATAACCACTAGGTCATGGAATAACCTATATAGAAATAAATAGATGGAGAAATGTTTAAAAGTATTAATGATCTTTGTTTATGGAATTAATTTGGAATACTATACTCCTATATGTGTAACAATGCAGTTTGTTTTATGAAAATGATATTTTAGGAAGAATTATCTTTTATTTTGTGGATATAGTAATAAAGAACCATTTGGGTTTATATGATCCTTGAATTTGAGGTAATTACAAGTTATTAATTTTTGGGATGAAAATGAGAGGTATGAGATAACATTTGTGGTTAAATTATGTTATGATTATTTTGAGGAATTTTTTTATTTTTGGGAATGATATAAAATATAGTTTTTGAAAAAGGACAACGCGCAGACCGTGTGACAACCCATCACGTTAGACAAAGATGTGGGAATAAAACCCACAACCAAAGAGTGAATGAGATTTATTTCCTACCACTGGACTATGTGAATTCCCTAGTTAGTGATTCACGCTCAAATTTACCCAAGAGAAGAAGGTAGGATGACCTTTGTAGTTTAGCTTGGGTTGTCGAATTCTCACAGACCTAAGAAGTAACCTATAGACAGATACATTCTATGGACTATTTTTGGATATTGAGTGGTAAACTTTGGGTTGATTTTAGATGGGTTTAACTGAACACTAAAAGTCTTAAGTGAATTCAAATTATGATAAGGGTTGATCCTAGGTAATTACAAGGGGTGGATTGGATGAAATTATTTCTTCAAGTATTTCAATTTCTTATATTTGAGATGAGTTAATTTAAGAAGATCAAACAAAATCATCACTTACTGGTTTAATACATATACCCTTTAATACTAATCACCTATACACTTGACTTATCAATGTTTTGAGCACTTCTAGGTAAAGGTTCGTATTAGCACTTAAAGTGTGTGTCCTTAAATTCAACAAGGACGATGGAGTTTAAAAATCATCAAATAAAAATCTCATTTAAAGAAGTGATTAGAAATTAATGGGGTGATAAAAAACATCCAATCTATCCCCTTCCTACTTCCTTGGATCAACCCATAAGTGGGTTCTCCCTCCATTGATTCTATGGTTTCAATGGAAGCGGGAAGTAGACTCATGAGAGAGGAATTGAAGAAGTAAAGAAAACAATAAAAAGAAAATGATCACTCTGCCGTTGTGTGAATAATTTCACAAGGTTTGGTGTGAATAAATTCACACCTTGAACCAAAGGTATCAACGTGATACGGAGAAGAATAGAATAATAAGAGAAGAATAACTTTTATTAAGAAACAAGGATTAATTAAAACAACTTACATGTGGAAGCCAAATTTGAGACAACAAAATTGTAGAATAACATTACAATGAAAGAAAGCTCAAAGATGAAAAAATCATCCACAACCACTACCTTAAATTGGAATTTTTTAAGCCTTGGGTCGAGCCTCCAATAGTCCAAGTCTTCTCAATTAATTTGGGTAGGCCATAAGTGGGTGGGAAGTTGAGGGAGAGTTGATTTTCCACCCTTGAACCGAGGTGGTAGCCAGCTTTCTTCCACCGAACAGATGCGCCTGGAATACCTTCTATATGGAAGAATTAGAGTGGGACATAGAGGAAGAAAAGGGATTCCCGGATGTCTCCTAACCGGATGTAAAATATGGGCCCATTTGGAGTTTTTTATCCGGAGATATGATTAGATTAGTGGGCTGTTTTTCTGGGCCGCAGAATCTGGCCCAGAATTTTATCTCTAACTTGGGATGCCTAAATAATAACAATGGAGGCCGAATTAGCTCTTGATTATTCAGAATTATTTGTTCCTATATATGTCTTCTAGTTTCCCATGAAATTTGGGCTTTATTGGGCCAGTATTGTGGGCCCCACATTCTCATCAGTGGGCTGGTGTCCAATCTGTCTTCTTTAGAATTTCTTTCATTCATCTCCAAATATCTCCATCATCCTTTATGAATCCTCCATTTATCCTTGAATGAAACATGTTCATATTTAAGTGTAGATCAATTTACCAAAATATAAAATTAAAATATTTTTAATTACATTCCTTAAAATCAGATGAATCATTGGGTACTTTAAATGATGTTAAAAAATGTACCACATAATAGTGCATTTTAAGAAGGAATTAAAATCATAATGTGAAATGATGTTCAAAGTGTAAAATGCACTAAAATTATGTTTATGGATAATAAAGCACATGATTATTATATATATTAAAAATGAATATTAGCCTCATTTAGTGGCTAATCACACCCCCCAACTTGAGTTTTTCTAGTCCCGAGAAAAATATATCTCAACAATATGAAATTCGAATTCTTTTTTCCAAAAACATTTTAATACAAAATGATCACCAAAAACCCTTACACCAAACAATCATGAAACCCATAAAAAATTTTAATACAAGATATTTTCATAAGCAGATCCCAAGCCCAATCCCATTCCTTTGTTCAAATTCATTGTCATATTTCATCCAATATCAATTAAGTATGAGGATGTGTTGTGTATCACAATAGACATGGGGGTTCATCTTCATTCAAGGGGGAAATGAAAGAAGCGCTAGGTGGAATAACATTTCAATATTAAGAATATTATTCAATTTCTTTGTTGTATTTTTTTTGTTTTTTTTTTCAATTTTTCCATGGTAATTGAAATTTCACTCAAAAGAGTCAACCCCTGTAGCGAGACATTGACGATGACTCCTAGGCTCAAAGACCTTAGGGCACCAAGTGAAACCCACATACTCGGGCATCATCTCGAGTTAAATCAGTCAAAAAAAAATTCAAATTGCCAAAAATAGAGATAAAATTACTAACGCTGGTCCAGAAAACTATGGAGTCACGAACCCCAAGTGCCAAAATCCACGCATTAGGTCATTTCATTTCTATATGCACAAATTTATTGTTTTTAAATTTTTTTTTGAATACTCATAATAAAAATAAAATGATCACCAAACCTATGATATTTATTTGGGGGACCCCATGAACTCAAACTAATATCCCACTATCCAAAGGACGTGCATTGCGATCTTTTTTTTTATTTGGATGAAAATATAAACGATGAACTATCACATTGGACAACCACACTTTCCAAAATCAATGCTCATGAAATTATACAAGGATTAAAATCAGAATTGGGTCATACTAAATTATTTGACATTCAGTTTCAAAGTGTGCAATGTGTATTACCATGTTCAAAGTTAAAGTAATTTTTCCTTCCATTTATACACATTTTCTTTCAAATAATTTTTTTTGACAAAAAAGCATTTTTTTTATTTTATCTCCCCCCCAAATTAAAATAAAACTTTCCCCAGTGTTTGAAGAAAATAAAATTTAGAATGGGTTGAGGTATATGAGAGGAGTTATAAAAGGATTTTTAAACAATAAACAGAGAACAAATTCACCTGGTTTTTGAAGTTGAAGTTCATGATGCTCCAAATTACTCCTTTGATCCCTTAGGAGATGTAGGAACCTCCTTGATCAAATATGTATCACCCAAAATAGTCCCTGAACCATAAAAAGAATAAAAAACTAGAAAAACAAACAATACAACAGTTTATTTAAAACCAAGTATCAACATTTTTATGATTTCCCTGTTTTTTTTAAATCAAACTGATGATACACTATCTTCTTTTAAATTTCTAGGTAAGGTATTACTCATGGATCACACCGCGTGACATAGATGAATACAGTGCTCCCCTTTCATACCCATCCATACTCATAAAAGAAGAACAGGTCAACAGTATGAAGTACTAATTAAATAAAATAAAACATGAAAACCACAGGTTGCCTCCCGTGAAGCGTTTAATTTAAAGTCTTTAGCTTGACTGGAACCCCCCAACTTATCCAATTACAACTTTCAAAATTTTAATGATTTCATCTTTCTCCACTTCCACTTTATTAAGATTGATTATTTGTTTAGAAGTTGTGTCATGAACAAACCTATGTTCTACAATGAGTGGGAAAATCCAAGGAATATCAGAAATGGTTGATCTAGATTACTTTGTAGTATTTCCTAAGAAATCAATGATCATTCCAACTTTTTTGGTTTCAAGAAAAGAATGAATTCCAATTGAATGCTCCTGATTATACCCTATGAAGGGATACTTGAGTGGGGAAGGAAGGATAATAATTTTGATATTAGGTTTCATAAGAAATTCAAACATAGGTTGAGATTTTGAATCCAACACAGTTTCATTTTCCAAATTTCTCAACAAAATTAGTTCCTTTAGAATAAAAGATTCAACCACAAAATTAGAGAGATTAGTGTCAGGAATGGGTATGGACTAAATTTTTTTAATTTCTTTCAACGGTTCAGTGATTTGTGTTTTTGAAAAAATCATCAATAAAGTTATACATAGGAGACTCAATCCACGATGTCAAATTTCCATATTGTGAATACATGAAATCAATTTCCTCCTGATTTAAAGACCCTTCAACAATTTCTTGATTCACTTCCCCTACCCCAAATCCAAAGGTTGGTTCATTAATAAATTCATTAGGAGTTTGTGGGAAACTAGACACTCCAGATATGGTTTTGGAAGGTACAATTGGTGTAGGGATGAGTTCCTCACAAGTATTAATGCATTGTAGTTCTAATCTCAAAGATGATACCTCAGAACTCATTATATCCATTCGATTACAAAATTTTTCAATCAGTGTTTGAGGAATATAATTTATATTTAGTTGATAATCATGGACTTCCCCAAGATACATCTCTTCAAATTATTATCAGTGGGCTGGTGTCCAATCTGTCTTCTTTAGAATTGCTTCCATTCATCTCCAAATATCTCCATCATCCTTTATGAATCCTCCATTGATCCCTGAATGAAACATGTTAATATTTAAGTGTAGATAAATTTACCAAAATATAAAACTAAAATATGTATAATTATATTCCTTAAAATCAGAAGAATCATTGGGTACTTTAAATGATATTAAAAAATGTACCACATAATAGTGCATTTTAAGAAGGAATTACAATCATAATGTGAAATGATGTTCAAAGTGTAAAATGCACTAAAATGGTTTTTATGGATAATAAAGCACATGATTATTATATATATTAACAATGAATATTGGCCTCATTTAGTGGCTAATCAGTTAGTGTGACTAATTATTTTTAGTTAAATAATTTTATTGATCAATAATAAATTGATTTGGGATATTATATTTTATCAAATGAATACCTTAGTGTAGGAAAATGATTCTGTGATTAAGTGATAATTGTTGTTTTAGAAGAATTTTTCTCTATTGAGAACACTATATGTTTAATGAAAATAGAATTCTATAGGATTTCATTTGAAGAGTAATGGTGGATTTTTTTCAATGTTTTTATTGTGGATTTATAGCGATTTGGGTTATTTAGGGAAATGATTAACCTATTATAGAGATAATGTGATTATGTAAATTTATTTTAAGTATGGGATTTAAGAGTAGTTTATGTTATTTGGAGATAAATGATAAGATTTACTAAGAATGAAAATGTGATTAAATTTCCGAGTTTTGGGTTTCAATCTTAGTTTGGATTATATTGAAGGATTTTAAAGAAAATTGATTATTGAATGGTCTTTATTGAACATTGGGTATAGTTTGTTCAATTTTGAAAATTAATATTAGTATTTATTTCTATAAAGGATTATCAATTTTTGGGATAATATGATATTGTACTAACCATTTGGGTTTGGATAATCTCTAACGATAAAGGTAATATATAGTTTATCCTTTGTGGATTATGTGATTCTATAGGTGTTGATTATAGCGCTTTAGGTGTGACCAAGTCTTCTTGAATACTCATCGTCTGGAGAAAAGATGAGTTAGTGGTAGGAATTTATTAAAGGATGAAACTCTACTTAAAAAGTAAGTATATCTGTTTATGTTCTTAGTTAATCTCATAAATAAATTCCTCAACATTCTGAAATGGAACTTAAAACAAAAAAACATTGTCTATTTACTTATCCTACTGCGAAACTAATGATCGTTTAACCCATCACATGTTTGTGGTTTTTTTATTGTTAACTTTCTCTTAATAATGTTTTCTATCACTCTCCATCAGAACTTGACACATAGTTTATCTTCCATATCCATGTTTTTCTACATGGAATCCTAGTATGGGTTATATCAGGCGACCTTTGTACTTCTCTTTCTTTCTTTTAAAATGATAGTTTTATTGTCTCTTTTTTTGATGTGGGACTTTAAATGAAGTTCCCAAGCCCAATTTTAAAATTTCGAGGATGAAATTTCTAAAAGGGGGGAAGAATGTAACACCCCATGATTTCATAGTAAGTCATTTAATTTAAATTAATTCAATAGCTTGCGCTAGATGCAAAACCGAGTTCAAGTGCACCAAGACTTACCAAACTAGCCGTTCAAAGAGTTGTTATGAATAATATTACCTAAATTTTTAATTTTATATATTCCATATAATTTTAAAATCCATATTATGTTTTTCTTAGACATAATATAACAACACATTCAATTTTTTAGATAAAAGAAGTATTTTTTACAAAAATCAATTTTACCACCTTTTTATGGAGAACCATATTTAAATCTAATATGTGAAACTTTTATATATTCAATTTTAAAAAATAAACTTCTTCTTTAGAATAGGTAGATAAAAATTTATTTTTGATGAATTTTTGGTATTTTTATGAAAACATTCAATTTTTGATGAATAGTGAAAAACACAGCGTTATTTTTAAAAACAAACTTTTTATCTAAATATTTATTTATTTTATTTAAAGTTATTTTAATTAGAAATATATAAATAATACTTATATTCGTTTAGTGTAATTAATTAGAGTCATTTTATAATAAAATTATATGTATAAAATTTTATTGAAAATTTTAACGTCTTTTACCCACCTTCTAGGCACGTTCGCAAATTTTCATAAAACCTAATTTTACCGCTTCTGTGAATTGAATTTAAAAAATCCAAGAGACAAAGTTGATATCAGTAAGTAAAATGTGGTTCAATAAGATGAAAATAATTTTTTGTGAATAGTAACTTTTAAATTTTATTTACCACAGGTAAAAGTGAATAGGGTAATTAAAGGTAAAAATGATATTATAATTACCCTAAAACATGTCATAATTCTATTGGATAAGTTTATTTTGACCAAAATCAACCTTAGAAATAAAATAGGATCCTTTTGGGTCCACTTGGTTTAGATTAGGACATTTATTATTATTTTATTTAAAGAAGAGTTAAAAGTGTTAAATTTAAATTTTAATAACTAAAACATTTTTAATGTAGGGTTATACATAGGATAATTTTGACTATAAATATTAATTAGAAATATAAAATTATTTCCTACATCATGGTATTTTATTTATAAATTTTAGACATTAAATAACTAAATTTATTTATGACACAATGATGATGCGGTAATTACCTTATTAATGAATGATTAAAATAATTGATAGTATAAACATTAAAATAAATGTAAATTGAGTCCTTTGATGCATTAAAATAATTTTATAGTTTAATAAGACATGTTAAGGTTTATTTAATGTGTTTTTTTGAAGTAATCAAGTTGGTATGACTTTTACAAAAAACCAAATACTAAATAGTTTCAAAATTGACATAATTGATTTTTTTTAAAAAATACTATTTTATTAAATTATATAATAGTCCTAAAAATATAAGGTTCAGAGAAAGTACTTATATAATGATAGATATGTTGTTAATTAACCACTTGGGGTTATCTTGGATTTTTATAATATGTATATTAACCATATAATATAAAAATACAAGGAGACATGGTAAATGTCAAATTATTTAACCAAGAGTTAAATCTAAAAGATAAGGTTAATATGGTGACCTAAACCTGTCTAAAACCTATTGAATGTGATGTTTTAGACCCATACCCAACTTATCCTAGAAATAAATCCATTTGGATCCATTAGAAACTGAAAATTAATTTATAATAAAATAATATTTCATGATTTTCCTAAAGTGACCCTCAACTCTCTTATTAAAAGGCCACATCCCCTTCTCTTAATTTCACACCTCCAAATCCATTTGGCTCGGCCAAAACCTGCCCAAATATCCTCCCAACCATCCTAAATTCATCATAGAGGCATTCTTTTGATCATAAATCCAACATAAGGATCCCTTTTGATCAATTCAAAAAGAAGCACTCGAAGAAGAGGTAATAATTTCATCACCTCTTTCAAAATTATCTTCTTCTCCCACTTCCTATTTATTTGTTATTTTCATACCAAAATTATAACTCCAGTACCTTCTACATACTATGATTTTATTATAAATATGGTATAACCATATTTATTATTCTATCCATCCTATAAATGACAAAGTCACCATACATGCGTACGTATGACTTACCGTCTCAACGTCGTGGAGTAATTGTTATTAAAAAATTCATTATTTGGGTGGGTATAATAATGATGTATAATTGATGTAAAAAAATATAACATGTTAATGATTCTTTATATATTATATAACATCCAAGTATATAGTATTTCACCTTCAATTGAATGATATTGTTGCTCGTGCTTACGTACATATTACCATCTCCATGATCGCGATGAGATTCATTCCCCATCGTAACCATTCAAGAATAATTTTCATTTTATGAATAAAAATAATGTTTAATAACTTAATATAATTATGGATATGATTAAAATACATCCTATCCACAACAAACATGACTAATTTAACAAAACATATAAAGGAAAATGAATAAGTTAACAACCGAAACAATGATACTACTAAAATATTATTAACAAAGCAATATTAGATGATCATATATGATATAATATTTATTTATGTGGTTATTATATAATTTAATAACAATTATTTAACTATTATACATTAGTCTAACTTACAATTGACTAAGGAAAAGTACAAGGTAAGGGGTTTTCATCTCACTTATTATTCGCGCGAGATTCATGCTATATTGCCACTATTTCCTTTTATGTGGTGTATCAACTTCCCATGATTGTATTATTTGTGTAATATAATTTAATTTATGGGTATTTACATATTCAATGTATGATCTTACTTTCATGGTGTGTATGTTTCATAAGTTACCAAATCGTTAAGGTAATTTCTAATTTCAATTTCCACTCATTGGTTTCTACACAAATTTCATTGATTGTTTTACTCCAAGATTATGTGTGAAATAACTATTTATTTACTTATATATTAATTTCAACTCCCCTTTGTGGAGATATACTTTTGATACACATAAACACTCCATTGATAAATTCTCAACATATCGATATGAACTTGATAGGAGTAATCTTATCTCAATTCCCATTCATTGACTTAAACATCCAAGTCATTGGTGTTGTTTTTACAAGAATATGTGTGAATGTACTATGATTTATTTATACTTAATATACCATAATATTTATTGTATTTATATTTTTCACACATAATTATGTCATTTATTTATCCTTAACATAAGGATACAGTCTTTATGGGGGATTTCATCTCAATTTACATTCCATTGAGACTTCTTTGTTCTCATGCGCCAATTCACTTTTATATTGTGTATATAATGTACTTTGTCATAGTATATCATGAATACATTTATTCTCATGATATTATAATGTTTTTATTACCTCAATTATTTTTATTCAAGTGTCTCTCGTTTGGTTAGGAACTCTAACTAAAATTTCATTTTAAATTTTTTAACGATTCATTCTTCTAAATCATTCTCATTAATGTCCATATTCTAAAAATGGTTTTAAGTATTATTTTATATGGAAATTAATGTTTTAAAATTAAAATTCTTTTAAAAGTTTCTATGTGGTATGGGAAACTTTGATTCAAACATCTATTTTTAACACATTCTTGATAAATAGTGAGACTTTTAAATATTTTCACAAAAAAGGGATATTTCTCTCAAATAGTTTTACAGATTATGTTTCATCTATGTCAATATCCTTCATTATTCTTTATTGAGGTTGATTTATAAAATCTTATATATTTTATTTAATGAGTTATGTTGGACTGTGGATTTTCTATTTTTATACCATTCATGGTTTGTGGTTAAAATATTGACATTTTATATGAAACTTTTAATAAAAATAAGTATATTTTGTTTCAAGGTCTTCATATGAGGAATTAATTGGACTTAGTAAGTGATGGGTGGAGCTTGATATAGCTCCTAGATGCATCGTTATGTCTTAGGATACAAACTAGTGTCTTGGAATAAGTCCTTGAAAAAATATTATTTGTAGTCTTGGAATGTGGCCTTGACTATGTGGATATGATGTTAGACATTATGCATTCCATAATTATGAAATTGGATATTGATATTACATGTGAATATTTTACTAGTAGAATATCCATGTGAATAAGTAAATGGAATTATTTGATTTATCTTTTCCATATTATGCTGAATTTTAAGTTTAAAAGTCTTGTGTTTTAGCCTTATACATTGGCTTAAATGTTTATGCTTATTTATGATAGTTTCTGGTATATTGTTATCTTTACTGAGCATATGAGATCACCACTTTATTATGTTTTATTTTTCACAAGATGCAAAGATTTATATTACGATTAACTTGTAGAAATAGGCTAAGGGATATAAGAGTGTTCAAAGGGGACACAATGTTGTTTATTTATTTTATGATTTAATTTAAAACTTATGTACATATCTAGTACATTCAAGGCTACTAAACTAATCGGCCTTTCAGGACATGATTACTTGTATCATGACAATGTTATGTAATAATGCAATGACTCTGGGTAACTGGAGTCAGGGCGTTACACATATCATGTGTGTGATAATTTAACTCATGAGGGTTCAGTTTCCTTGAAGAATAAATAGTTTCCAAATAATTCTTCATCAAATCACAACCAAGTCCCGTCAATGAAGAATCATTGTAGATAAAAAAATATCCATTTATATAAGGTTTATCAAAATTAGATCAATCACTAATCTTATTTTCTATTCAAGAAAAAAAATCATAGTCTTTGATCCAAATAAATTATACCCCTTCTTGTGTTAACATAGCTATCTCACTACAGAACCTTGCAATGCTTTCAAAAAAACGTCTATAATAAACTACTAATCAATTAAAAATATAATTAAATATAACATTTTTAAGGTATTTGAAATTAATAAACCATTTTTTTGTAAGGATCAACTTTTATTCCATCCATATTTTCAATGTTCCCATGAAAATAAATATATTTCAACCAAAAAACACATTTTATAAATTTCCTATATAACTTATTTTCATTATTTATATCCATAAGAATCCATAGATATTTTCTATAATCCTCATAACTTTTTTAATAAACTAAAATATAATCAATAAAAACAAAAACTAATTTATCCAAATATTCATGGAAGATTCTATTTATAATATAAATAAATATATTAGAGTAATCTATCAAGATAAAGGGAATAAAAAACCAAATAATTCCCATATCTAGATAATAAAAAGGTTTTCAAAATTTTATCCCCTTCACCTTTAAATTATGGTTCCTAAATCACAAGTCAATCATGGAAAAATACTAAGCTCCCTATAACTGATCAAACAAGTCATCGATATGAGGCAGCAAATATTTATTCTTAACATTAATTTTATTAAAAGTTATATAATCAATGAAAAAACTCATGGAACCAAATTTATTTTTAATTGAAAAAATGGATCACCCCATGGAGAAGTGATTCGATGAATGAAGCCGTTATCAAACAACTCATGCAACATTTTTTCTATTCAAGAATTTCCACTTGAGCCATTCGATAAGGGGGTTTCAAAATTTTCTTAACATCAGCAAATAAGTCAATACTAAATTCAACTTATCGATAAGGTATAACATTGGGAAACTAATCAAGAAAATTATTCGGTTATTCATTTAAAACTGAAACATCATTAACATTAATGGTTCCCTTAGTTTCAACAATATGTGCAGGATAACATTCATTTCTATATTTTTGTTGTTTCTATCTTTTATAATATGTTATTAGATGTTTGGGTTTATTATTTAAAAAAAAATATAAACTCTTTTATTAAAAAACATCTTTAGATCTATAATCAATCTTAGCATGATAAACAGGAAGCCAATCCATACTAATAATAACATCAAACCCTACTAATGAAAAAAACTAAAAGGTTAATAGGTAATTTATTTCAACACACAACAACATGGATATTCTTATAGTTCATTTTTTATTCATTATTTCCCTTGGTGTATTCACAATATGTTTTGGTGACATTTTTAGGGGTAAAATTTCTAATTTATAACAATATTTGTTAGAAACAATGGGATATGTAGTCCTTATATAAAAAAACAATATAAAATTTTGTGTAAACAAAAAATGTATTTGATACCACATCATTGGATTACCCAAAATATGATAAAATAGTTGTAAAGGATTTAATTTCAACTTTATTCTAAAAATATTGATTCATTCCATCATTTAGATCTTTCTTTTGGTAGGTATTTTCATAATTCCCCATCTCATAACTTCTAAAACCCTTCACAGTTTTCATTTTAGAAAAAAATTAATGTCATTTTCATTAGAATCTCATGTGATATGTTTTAACTTATCACATAAAAAATACTTTATAAATTTCTTGAGGTATTCCCCATGGATATTTTTACCATAATTCCCATGAACTAGAAGCTGGACTTTTTACCTTCAGGTTTCATTGATTGATTCATACCCATTTCCTACCACTAGACATTTTATTTTTCTTATTTTTAAATTAAAAATTATTATTAAAAAACTTCATTCCTACCCTATCATCATAATAAACTTGTTTCTCATAACATTAGAATCCATAGGAGGCTAATTCCATTCGATATCATGGCTTTAATCCTTATTAAACTTTATTTATTTCACTATTAGTATATCACATAATATTTAGAGCATACCTTTCCAATAAAGTGAATATTACTTAATACACAACAAATAAATCATAATTCTTTTGTTTCAATTATATTAATTTATTTTTCAATAATAATTTGAACTACCTTAGAAAGATATTTTTGAATGAACAGATTCATAAATTCAACCGGTTCCAAGAAATCAATCTCCTCTCTATCCTTAATATTCTTGACCATTGACCACCATTGGTTAGATTCACCTTCAAAATTACAAATAGAAAGACTAAACATTTTATTATCTTAAACCCCATGGCATAAAATATATTTTCAAGGTCTTTAATACACCCCACATCTACCACTAGGTTAGAAGATCCACTAAATTCAAGAGGGTCTTTCCTTATAAAATGTTCCACTATATTCATGTTCCTTTGTGATAGATTTAGTTATTCTTTTGCATGGAAGACACCACAATTTATAACCTGATTCAACCGATCCATTAATATAAACAAAATTCTTTGTTCCCATTCCCACCATTCAAGGTTTGGGATTCAAAAATATATCATCCTCTCAGTGCCTTCTATCTTTATCTTCACAATTTATTCTATGGAAGAACATTCTTAAGAGACATATGTTAAATTAATCAACATATTAGTAATTTAATTATATTTCAATTAAACAAAACCGTAGGGTAAAAATAATTTATGGTATTCTATTAACCTCATCTTAACCCCTAATGTTATCTAAATCACGCTCTGATACCAACTATAAGGTCCCAACCTTAAACATTAAATAATATAGTAAATTATTTTTGAATTCACATTAATATATTCCAAAAGATATTTTTAGTTTATATCATTAGATAATTAGTACATAATTCATACATATTTTCCCATAATAATATATAGTTGGTTCTACTAAAAGAATATCCATTTATTCTATAATATAATTATTTAATAAAACATATAATATTTTCATGAAATTTTTTCACATCATTCATCTTGGATTATTATTTTATATTACCCCTAATTAAACCCTATGATTTTTAAAAAAAACTTGGCATGGGCACAAAAATCTCTGAAAGGGACATAAAATGAAGGAAAGAAACAATTATTTCATTAATAATTATAAACTTATGAAATCATTTCCACAAAGACATACTTATCACCAATAAAGTATCATGTTCTAAATAAGTGAAAAAAGAGATTTCCATAAAACATAGAAAACATAAATAAAACCATAAATGAAAAATAAGGAATTTATTACTTATAATTTAAATCCCCAGGACTACCGTATCATTTGTAACCCTCACGACTACCTTTTAATGTATCACTCACAAATACCTTATGATGTAACCCTCACGACTACCTTATGGTGTAATGATCCGAGTTACATATGGAGTAACCATTACACTAAAATTAAAACATAAACATAACCAATGAATTGGAGAGAGATATAGGTAAAACCCTACATCATAATAAAATTCCCAAAAATAAGAACATTATCAAGAAACATGAACAATTTCATTATAAAAAAATTACTTAAGGAAAATAACATATTTTAAAATTATACTTTCCAAATAAAAGGAAAAACAATTTCTTTCTAAAAAAACATGTAATATAATAAATAAAATGTAAAAAAATTTAAAGGATCATAAAAATGGAATAATCTACTCATTTCATATACTTTAAGGAGAAAAATTTTGTTTCGATTTTTGTAAAAAGATATAATAAAGAGTATTTTTAAATGGAAGTCCCTTACCTAGGATTCAACTTCCGTGAAACATGTTCATACATCCTGTAGAATGGTTTAAAGAGTGTTATTAATTAATTTTATAACTATATTAATATTTTTAGTACCTTATAATATCATTATATAAAACATTTCCACCCATTTATTGATAATAATATTTTAATTTATTGTTTCTGATGCATTTATTTCATGGTTTCCATGGTTGGTTGATTATGGATTTTCATGTAAAATAGAAGAGAAATTACAGAAGGGGAAAGAAATGGTATTAATATATTTATATAATTTTAAATTCTACCATAATTGTTTTTATAATATAAGGATTTCCCATTAGATAACAAATTAATGAAAAAAATTTAATTTATTTTGGTAGTTTTTACAACCATCAAGAAATTATACTGTCTTATTTAACCCAATATTTATATATTGGATAAAAATACATTATATAACTTATAATATGAATAATAAAATATTATTTAACAATAATAAAGGTTTTATGAAAATACTTTAATGTTGTAAAGAAAATGAAAACACATTTTCCACAACAACGGTCAATCGAGACACCCCAAAAAACATTTTCATCTTTTAGAATAAAATGAGAAGTAGAGAAGATTGATGATAAATATTACATTAAAAAAATATTATTATAGTATATTTAAGTCACTATAGTTATAATTTCACTTGTATGTGGGTATGTTATAAGATAATAATAAGTGATTTGAAATTGAAAATAAATTTAAAATAAAACAAACTATGATTTTACCACTTGAATTTCTTCTCTTTGAGAACCTCCTTAAGGAACTTGGTTTTGAAATTCTGGTGAGACCAAAAGGTCCTGAAATTGAGAAAGAGTCTTTTTATAGTAATTGGATTTAAATTAAACAATATATAAGGCTTTGTAGGTGTGTGGTAAAGAGGTGGTGAGATGTTGTATTTATAGTGGAGGAGAGTGGTGTTTTTTGATTATTTTATTTATTAGTTTATTATTAAAGCTCAAGACTATTAATATTTTGAACCATATCACTACAATAATAAATTATATTTTGATATTTTGGGTCTAAATTAGCCACAAATAATTTATTAATGAATAAATCATAAATCTTTTAAATACCATAAATTATCTAATTTCACTATTCACAAAAATTATATTATTTTAGAAAAATACCAAAAATTAACTCCACCCATTTTTTGACATGAAAAATTGAAAAATGAAATCCATTATATGAAAATAATTTTATAAAAATGATAAATTTTATTTTTAATTAAAATCATCATTTATTTGAGAAATACTAATTTACAAATTATAACTGATTTATGACACTTTGAAAAATTAATTAAGTCATCATAAAAATATCTTATAATAAAAAGAGAATAGGATATAAATTTATGAACCTATTTTATGAAGTTAAATTTTGTTTTAATTAATTATATTAATTATATAATTGTAAATAGAAATTTATTTAAAAAAAATTCCAACACATAATTTGTGATTTTCAAAACAATTATTTACTTATTCCATGATATAAATATATCATATTTTCATTCATAAGATACCTAAAATTTATTTATATTTTAATAGGTGAGGTTATTTTTCTATTTTTATAGATTACATAATTTCTATAAATACCACTTATTACATTATACATTTATAATGAATTTAATTTTTTAATTCTAGAGTGAAAAAAAATTATTTTATATGTACCTCAGTTATTATAGATGTATTCTTCATCTATTTAAAATATTTTGTTCCTTCAATTAAGTATGATAATAGTAGTGATATAATATTTATTTTCACTATATATATATATATTCATGTATATATTTCATAATGAATTTAGGAGGATCACCCAAAATACAAAAGTATTCATGTATTGAGTTCATTAAGATTCAAACTAAATGTGGATCATGGCTATGGTAATAATTAATATTCCATAAAATATAGTGAACCATACTATGAAGGGGGGGGGGGTGAATATATGTGAGTGACATATTAACCAATATAATCATTTTTCCTTATCTTTAATCTAAATCTATTTTGTGAATAGATCCTTTAAAACTATATCTTGTTTATATTTAATACATTTAATGATAAATAGTAGACACTTAATAAGGAACCCTATGATTATTTAATGAGTAATTCCTCAAATATGGATGACTACATCCTAAATTCATAGTGGTTTTTATCCCATGCCCACACATATTTAATTTTATTATCATGATAAATATCATTGAAAGTTATATCCTTATTATCATACTCCTACCACCAACTAGGTATAATTAAACACACAACATGCCACTCCTATAATAAAATATTTTAATTATATCACCATATAGTAATATTATTAGTAGTATAGGACCATGCCCATCCTTAAAAAAATTTATCTGATATATTTCCTTAATATGATGTAATTCAAGTGGATTCCTCTTTTCTTATTTTGACATTTATATATATATATATATATAATAGGTTTGTGTCTCTATTTATTTTCATGAATGATATTCAGTAGAAGAATGTTAAAAACTCTTTATATATATATATATGTATATTCTTCTTCATATTCAATTCATAAGTACAATCACATTTTGAACAGTGTCAGATCAATCTTTATCCAACACATGTAATTTTTAACAGCACGATGTAATATAGTAAATATTATCTCCTTTTTATCTAAATAGTAATAAATCTAAGAAAAAGAAAACTTCTAATAATAATTTTTATTTTTATTTTTAACTTCATATATATTCATAGGACCACTTTAAAAATATGTCTATAAAATTTTGTACATCAAATCTCATATCCCATTAGCCGACTTTGTCTAAAGTAATTATCAATAATAAATAATAAAATACCGAACAAGATATTTCTAGATAACTACCATGATTATTGTCCTTATAATACTCAAGATATCCTATAATAATATTGGGAAAATCATATATAATAAAACAAAAATAAATTTCACATTAAACACTAAATTTGATTGAAAATATTTAGTGTGACTATTTTTGAATGATGGAATCTCTTATGTTTAATTTTTTTCATTTTAGAATGGTTTCACCATAGAATTGGTTTTGGTAAATTTTCATATTAATTACTTTTTTAATTTTCCACCTTTAAATATAAACTTTATAATTCTTCATGTGAGCTCAAATATTCATCAAATCATCTAAAATCTTCCTTAATCACAACAAAACACTTTGGAATGCCTCAAACTAAACTCTAATCAACAAAAACTATAATAACAAGGTACATATAGTATATAAATACTCCATAGATAATTTCAATGGCTTGGAAATATATTAAACAAAATTATATCCTTTCAAATGACATCCAAGTTTACTATATATGAAACATCAGTATTTACCCTACACTAATACCAAGGATAGAACTTCATCAACTATATTTAGGAATTTTTTTAAATTATAATATAAATAAAAATCTACACACTCAAAGGAATTCTTGTCATTTTTCAAACCCCTCAATATTAGTGAATTAAACATCATTCAATATGAATTATTTATAATGAGTATCTAGAATATCTGCATGTTCTAAGAAAAATCATCCAAAACATATTTAACTAGTTTTAGAAATATTTTACAAGAAATTTAATCTTCATGTAACTATGGTAGAAACTCATATAATTTTCCATATAATATAATATCTTTAATCATATCAAATGATATCAAATCAGATTAAATGGAAGAAACTCAATTATGTTTTATTTTATATTTTAGTTATTCATTTTTTTCTTTATTAAGTTTGGTTTTAACTCAATTATTTTTATTTTGAACAATTCATGGTTGAAAATTAATCCCCCTTATGATAAATTTATTTTCATGAATCAACCATGAGGGAACTTGTAACTTTAAACTATATGATTTTTCAATATGGTCAACTCCATGTATATAGAAAACATTGCTTGGATACCCAAATTTCTTTTTGTTAATATTTATTTGGAACACAAAAATAATTCAATATCATTATCCTTTAACACATATTGGCATAATTGTGACTATTTCCCTATATTTTAATGATATTTTATTCATAAATATTATATCTTTGAACCCACACTCTTAGATATAGCGATGAAATCCTAAAAATTATGTTTCTAGCTTTGATACTGATGATTGTGACCCAATTTTTTCTATTTAAGACTTCATAAATCAAAAGGGAAAAAATTATATTTACTTGCACTATTGAGAATATTTTATTTTTATAGTTTTCGAGAATTAGGAAAAACTCATACAAAAAAATACCCATGTATTTAGATGATCATTTCATCTACTTAACCAAGATTTTTTTATTTCACTTTATGTCACAACTATCATATATACGAAATGCCTTCTACAAATAAATCATCCAACATCGTTCCCTATAACATAGTTGAAATAAACCATAATAAGTTTTATCTCAAATGCTTAGTAATGGTAAACATATGCATTAACAATTGAATTTCATTAATGAGGTTAAGAAGTGCATAATGGTATGAAAAAATAGTTATACTGTATAATCAACTATAAAAGAACTCATACACATAAATAATTGAATAATACATCCATAAATATGTAATAATTCCTGAACAAATGAAAGAGTTATAATAATCAACAAAAAAAAGAGACAGGGGATATCTATCTTGAACAAAAAAAGAAATATAAATCCATAGAAAGAATAGATAAAACATTTTGGAATCATGGAAACATTATCATCATAAATAATTTTAAACCCATGTAATAGATACATGAATCCCAATTAAATCCATTAGATAAACCCATCACTAGATACCTTATTATTTTCTAATAAGACATAGAACATTACACTGTGCACCAGAGTGCAATTTAGGGGAAACTATTGTATAATCCTTTTCAGGCTCACAAAGTTCTATCCTGGTGCATCGATCATATATGATAAAATGGATTCACCCTGTTCTATCTGGGTGGACCCATGATGATCAATAATTTATATATAATATTCATATATATATATATATATCATTTATTTCCTCATAAACTCAAATAAAAAACCATTACTCTATTCATAATTTTATTAACAGGTGGAAAAAATAGATTCCACAAAAACATCATTAAAAAAGATTAACCCATGGAAATGAAATGGAATCCATAATAATATATTTGAAATATGATTAACCCACAAAAAATAAATGGGTTCTAGTATAATCTCTTTGAAATATGATTAACCCATTGACAAGAAATGGGTTCCATAATAATCTCTTTAAAACATGATTATCCGTTATTATAGAATCAGGTTCTATAAAAATATCTTTGAAATTTGACTAACCTATGAAAATAAATTGGGTTAATAATAATAAAATTGAAACATGATTAATACATGGAAAATAAATAGTTTCTATTAAAATATCTTTAATACATGACTAACTAGGGAAAAGAAACTGTTTCCACAAAAATCACTTCGAAAAAATCCGAATCCATCCAAATAAATAATGTTGATAAAATCATAAAAAATACACCTATTATAGCATAAGAAACAAAATGGTTTATTGACATTGACGAATGAAAATAAAATTAAAAGGTCATTAAATTTTTTGAGGAAAATAATATTTTCATTTTCAAAACAAATTTTAAAAAATATTAGTTCACCAAATATTGAAAAAATAATTTTCATTGAATACAAAATTATAAAATTATAAAATAAATTTCAAGGAAAATAACAGACATGATAACAAGAAAATATGTTCATTTAATATATGTTAGTAATAATTGCTCTTTGAATTTTTTTTGAAATAAGGAGTAAAAATAGTATCATTAGAAAATTATTAAGAAATTTAAATTTAAAAAATATGAAAATAAGTTAAAAGATAATGTAAATTTGATTAATTAAATAATTTGTTTTATAAAATAATTTTTTTTACAAAATTTTATAAAATTTTGATATGGATGAGAAAGATAAAAAATATAATATAAAAATACAAGGTCAATATCACATTCAAAAAATATGGTGTTTATCTAAGAAATAAGGGGGGGCAAAGAAAATTAAACACTAAAAATAGATTAATTCTTATAAGAGAATAAAATATATGTGGTTTAGTGAAATAATATAATTTTTTTACCTCCAAAAGAAACTAGAACATAAAAAACCTGAATAAAATTATATTGTAACCTAATGAATTTTCCACATTTTTAGATCTTAAATTGTATTCCCCATGAAATAATAACATAAATTGAAAAATTAAATATAATGAACATAAGGAGATACATTTCATAACACTGAAAAATGTTATAATATCTACCAAAAAATACAAATAGGTTCATATAATAAACATATGTCCCAAATTAAGTAATTTGGAATGATTAACCATTATAAAGATCGTATCATTGAATTGAGAATAAAAAAATAGGGATATTTTGTGTAACAAATTTAAATCCATACCAAACAAGGGTAAATTTAGAAATAAAAAATTTATAGAAAAATTCAAACATAATCATATCATAATGATTTAATGAATAAGTTTTATAACCAAATGAAAGGTAACTATACTAAGAAGTCATTTTCGACGTGGTAACATTCAAGTCAATCCAATTGGAAAAATTAATTCAAAATTTAAAAAAATCCATAATTTATGAATATTTCAGGATGTTACATGAAATTTTTTTATTATTGGAACAACATAATAAAAAAATTTATTTAATATAGAATATGACTTATAGAAGTATAATGGAGATGAGAAACCCTTACGTCGAGTCTATAATTTCTATTCATATCCTTTAAATCATGTATAAAAACATTATATCAATTATTTAATTTCATGTGAACATTACTCAGGTTTTTAAAAATATTCATAAATCATTTATTTTTATTTATTTATATTGACATATTTAAATACTTAATCAGTTAAGTTCAGTTTGGGTGTTTTGAGGTCGTTAGTTCATTATTTCAAAGAGAATTTTGTGTATTGGATGTGGTAAAAGAGGTCATTATTTGAAAATAATTATAATAATAATACTGAATTATTAATTTTACTTATGCATAATTTATATTTTTAAAATGTGTCATGAAATATGGTTATGATAATTTAACTATAATACGATCATAGAGATGGTATGTCAAACACATGCATAAATAACATTTAAATTTCCTGATCATCATTATGAAAATAGGTATATATTATTTTATATTTCTATAACTATAATAACATCATATACACCATAAAATTTAATTTAATATTCTTATATATATATATATCACTTTTGAGACGGTGATGAAAAAAATAACATCACTTTGTGTAGGTAGTAGTCCTCATGTACACGAACAATGTGATCATTTTCTAGTTCAGGAAAAAATAACATATTTTATTTACAGAATGGTAAATATGTTATTTATATAATTATTATGTCATTTTTATCATATATATTCATTAATTTAATCCTTATTACATTCTATATAAATCACTAATGAAAAACTAATAACATTGATTTGTAAGGTAGTAGTCCATTTTACACATGAGAGATGACATCAAATCCTTCATGGATTGAAAAGTAAGATGCTCTATGTGATATAATTTCAAAATAAGAATAAATATGTTACAAATATCCTATTCATACTTTAAATCCATCATTAAAACAATCTTTGAGAGGAAATGTTGGAAAACAAATGACATTTGTTTGGGAGGCGGTAGTCGATCGTAAATATCAATGTTGATTTCGTATCCCATTTGATACAAGAGGATATGAATTTAGGAAATTACATTTAAATTATAAAATATTAAAATAAAAAGATACCAGTGTTTTATATTATCATTTTTAATATTATTTTAATTACTTGGAATATGAAATATAACAAAAATACATATCTTGAAATTTTTTCAATTCTCAGACCACCTCTTTAGGATGATAAATAATATATTCCCAGAAAGGATTTATGACCAAATAAGGGATTCTAGGAAGAGAATATATAATATTTTGAGTAATTTTGGTTGTTATTGTCTAAACTAAATGGATTTTTTAGTGTAAATAGGATGGTAGTGTTGGTTACCTTTTATAAGAGAGGTGTGTGGCACACTTGAAATGGTTCAAAAGAAAAATAAATACACATGTATTTAACTTGATAAAAGGATAAAAAATGGATCATTTTAAACCCTTAAAAATTATGGGGTCTAAATATTTCTATAAAATATTTTTTAGAAATGTTTTTAGTTCATTTTAATTAATATCTTTTTAGTTAAAACTTTGATAAAACCATTTTATCCTTGACCACAATAATTAATTCTTAATGTTTTCACTATTAATTATGGTAAAAAATTAACTCAAAATTATAAGAAATTTTTTATTATTCATCTTAATAAAATAGAATCTATTTTACCAAATTATATTAATATAAGTGACAAAATGTAATACAATATTAAACCTAAAGGCGCGATGAAAAAGCGGGTTTTCAAGAAGTGTACATTCAAGAAAAATTGATTTTATATTAACTTTATGATTAATAATAATAATTTTATGAATATGAATTATTAATTATTGATATTTTTTATATATTTTTTTAATTTAAATAATTATTATTGATGGGTTTTTAATTATTTAAAAAGGTGAAACATTATGCACTTTAAAACAGATTTTAGAAAAATATTTCTTTTAAACCTATGGAGAAACTTAAAATAAAATACAATATGATGTTGACTAAAAAGAAATTAATTTGATTATATTTTAATTAATTTTTTTTAATTTAATATAAATTTTATTCCAAAAATATTGATACTTTTAAAATGTTAATTTTTTGAAAATAAATGACATTTTACTAAAAATCGATGTTTTCACTAATCACCAAAAAATCAATATTTAAATAAAAATCCCAAAAACATAAAATGAAGTAAATTTTGAAATTTATATTTCAAATTGGAATTTAATTTTATAAAATATTTTTTTATAAAATTTCCTAAAATAAATTATAGTATTTTTTAAGAATATAAATAAATATCATTTTTGAAGAAAACATATATTTGAAGAATAAAATTAATTTACTAAAAATGGTTGATTATTTATTATGAATTTAGAAATAAGGTGTATTGAGTTGAATATATATATATATATATTTCAATAATTAGTTAATAATACTTATACATACAAATTTAATGGATATATTATAATGGTTATATATTTTGTGGGTCAGTTAATCTCGTGTTGGTGTGAAATACACTATCGACCATAATATCTTTTTTAAAATCTCATAGTGCTAAATCCTCTAAGAATTTAATAAATTTAATCATAAAAAATTTAAACTTTAACTTTATAAAAAATGATAGATATTTCAAAATATTTTTTTTGGATACCCACACTATAAAATAGGGTAATAAAATATTTTCTTGATAAGAGAGAAAAAGAAGGAAAATAGGCGATCTAGAATAACACATACTTGAACATCAAACAAGAGGACATATGTGGGAAGTGAATATGTGGGCATGAAAGAAAGGAATAATTCCCAAATAATGATAATGAGTGACAGAGATCATCAGTCATAAGAAAGTGAATGATCAAGAGAATGTTTACAACCACAAAACTATAAATGTAAGGGGTGTGAAAAAAAGGTCCTTGATATCATCAGAAATGATGGTAATAGGGATTTTTATTTTCAAGATCATTTTCCAAGAGTTGAATAATTATTTTACCATATATACCAAGATAATAAGAAAACATGCATACTTAATGAGTATAATTTCATCATTTTAACAATTTCTACCAGATTCCCATCTTTTTTAAAAATAATCTGTATTCATGATACTTATTTTTATTTTATGCCTAAAGAAATAAATTAAAATAAAGAAAAGCGTAAACATAAAAGGGATAATCAAACTATTCCACATGTCTTCAGAAAACAACCAAAAAGAAATATTAATAACATGGTATGATGGTTAAAGAAAATGAGAAAACCATTATGTGAAGAAATAATAAATTAGTCTCCAAAATTCAGAAGTAATACCCAAATTTAAACATAAATCATTTCAAAATAACCTCAAAAATAAAGGTAGTTTTAACATTAATTGTTATTTCATACCTTTTAACTTGAAAGCCCAAATATTTGGTTATAATTTTTTAAATAACTTTTATCACTTAGTCACCAAATCAACTTTCAATGTTTTGGTTATCTATATGATGAAACTTGTTTTCCCATATATTTGTCAGTATTCAAGATCCTATTAACCCAATAGGTTATAAATACAATAAATATTTTTTTTCAAAAAATTAAAATGAATAATTTATGTAAAATATATTTATATATGCTTCAAAATATTAAAACTACTACAAAAAAATCATTAGTAAATTTAATACCTCATCTCCTTACACAATAAAGGGGTGTCTATGAATTTGTATTTTGATGAAACCAAATATTATAGGCCTTTTATAGTGTTTATAAATCTTAATAAAAACTCAAATAAAAAAATAATTATGTTTAAAGTTGTCTTAACATTTACTTCGATAGTAACTATAATATACTGGAACCCACACCCCTGTTTCCAGTTCTGAAATCATAAAATCTACATTTATGGATTTGATACTGATGTAGGTTACCCAGAATTTTCCATCCAAAACATACACCATCAAAAGGAAGAAAAATTAGATTCTATTAGATTATGGAGGTCCTTTTAGGGTTAGTGTTTTATATAACTAGGAAAATATCTATCATAAATAATAAACATGTATACAATTGATTATTTCCATCACTTAACAAAGTTTTTCTTAGTTTATATTATGTCATAATTATAATCCATATTAAATCCATTTTATTCATAATTATTTTAAACTTATTATTTACATAATGTGAAAATGGAATCATAAGAAGGATGATCTAAAATTCTCAGTGAGGGTAAACATAAGTATTAATAATTGAATGTCATCATGGAGAATAAGAAGTGCATTAGGGGATAATGACATAATCAGAATGCTTGAGAAAATCATAGAAGAACTCATAACCATCAATATGAGAATTATAAATCATGAAATATGGAATAAGGATTTAATAAAGTAAATATTCATAAAAATTAATAATCATGATCCATATGATATCAATGTTGATCAAAGGAAACATTTCAATCCCATAGAAAGAATAGATAAAATGTATTGGTATCTTTGATGTATTATCTTCCTAAAACATTTTTTACCCATGTCATAGATGACTAAATCCATGTTAAATATATAATAGAAACCCATCAAAAACTCCCCCTTCATATCTATTAAGAAAAGAAACATTACCCAATTAATGAGAGTTCTTTCTGGGTTCAACTATCATATATGATATTCGGTCTCTCTCGAAACTATTGGGGCGCACCCATCCTATAAGTTATAATGGGTGTACATGATTACATCTAGGTCAACCCATTATCATAAATAATGTCCATGAACCATTCATGAATAATTTATTCATTTAATTAAAAACTCATAGAAAAAACCTTTGTTCATTTCAGAACATTATTAACCCAAGGAAACGAAATGGGTTCCATAACAATATCATTGGAGATGATTAACCTGTCGAGTAAAAATATTTTCCCCAAAAAATCTCATTAATACATGATTAACCCATGGAAAAGTTATAAGTTCTATAAAAATTTATCTGAAACATGAACGACATGATGAAAAGAAATGGGTTTCATAACAATCTCACTGAAACCTGATTAACCCATTAAAAACGATGGTTACATAATAATACCTTTGAATCCTAATTCACCCTCTATAAACCCTTTTTTACTATAACCATATAAATTTTTACTATTTTCACTAATCTTTATGTTAATTTTTTTAGTAACACCATTAGTATAAGGCCTAAACATTTATAATTACATAATCTTGAGTTTTAGTCGTGAATTTAATTTCTTACACATTGAGGATCTTTTTAGGTTTAGAATTTGGGATAATTAGACGATAATCATTACACAAAAAAACCAGAATAATGAAAAGTGGTCACTTTAAAACAATAACCATTATATTCACCAAATGAAACCATTTTAAAATAAAACATGATTTATTTTTGAGACACATCATAATTTCATTCATCATGTTATCTTCATTGTAATTACCAATATTAAGGCCTGCAAAAAACAATTTAAAACTTGGGATGAGCATAAAAAGCTCCATAAGGGACATAAATAAGGAATGAAACCGTTAGTCTATGTATATTTTAAACTCATGAGGAATTTTCATAGAATCATACTTTTCACCCAGAACAGATTATTTTAATAACATGCCTCCTGAAATAATAAAATTCCTGAAAAAATTCTTATAAATCATAAATCATAAAGGTAAAAGGTGTCATCCATATCATACTTAAATTGTAGCTTTCACAGCTACATATGGAGTGACCTTCAGGGTTATGTTTTAATACCCATCATAGTATATTCCATAAATATCTTAGGAGAATACTTATTGTTTAAATCTATATCTTTAAATAAGGAATTTAAGAGCAATCACGAGCTTAAATGCCCTCAGTTTATCATGGAACCACCCGTATAGACAATACATTCCCATGAACCATAACATAATCATAAAAAAAAATAAAAACCAAAAAAGAAAAATAACATTTCCACATTTCAATAAAAAGATATAATTTCATATTATTAGAATAATGAATTCGTCCTCAAATCCATTTTCAATTAATATATACATTTAAAAGAAACATGGTATTTTTTTTAAAAACATTAAGTCTTATAAATGATGTAAAATATCAAATAATGGTCACAATGGTGGAAAAGTCATTTTTGTCGCGTATGTTAAAAAAGAATTTCTTTATTTTGTTTAGTAAAATGTTTTTTAGAAAATGATTCCTTTCAAAAACCATTGAATGAAATTAATAGTAAAAGGGGTTAATTATAATTTGTATACAAGAAGGTGGTCTATATTGTCGAAATATGTCTCAATGAATGGAGATTGGGATGGAGTCCCTTACCATGAGTCTGAATCATCATATACAATCATTATATTATTGAATTATCAACATAAGATTATTTATAATTTATTGAGAACCTTTTTCATGTTTATTATTATTATTATATCACTTATTATCAGGTTATAAAAATTAATTAATTATTTAAGTTCATATCGGACGTTTTGTCGATATTCAGTACTTGAGTCAAAAATAAAAATGGTTTGACATCACTAGTCCATGTTGTCATAATTCCATATAAAGAATAAAATTAGAGACATTTTTACCATTTTTATACTTTAATTATACTTTTAAATCAATCCATTATGTATGGTTATGAAAAATTAACAATGTTATAGTCATGGAGATGATAAGCTATACATACACATGAGTAACGTTTTCCATTTTTCATTTATCATTAATGAAAGAAAGTAAGTATTATTTTATATTCCCATAATGAAAATAAAATCATTAATATAATACTAATCATTTAAATATACTTATATATATATATCATGCAAGTGATATAATTAATAAAATCGAGTCACACGGCTTCGTGGAGGTGATAGATCCCACCTACACACGAACAAAATTATAATTATTATGTGAATGGAAAGTAAGAACATAATTGATATATTATAATATTAAATTTTATAATATGTAATTAGTATCACATATGAAAATTAATTTTATTATTCTAAAAAGTCATGAGAGATGGTTATGGAAAATGAATTAGATCAGTTTGTGGAGGTGATAGTTCACTCATATGTACGAATTCTTAATTACATTCCCATTTAAGGGTAGTGGAGATGGATATAGGTGATGATATTAACATAATAAAATTCTAGTATATTGAAGTTACTGGATATATTATTTCATCATGTATGAAGAAAATTTTATGAAATGGATGAAGAACTACAATAGAAATACTTAAATAAAAACATTACCTTTCCTTAAAATGATCACCTCTCTTTACACCTGAACACATATAGGAAGGGTGTTATGACTAAACTAAGGCCTCAATAATGTAAGTATTGATTATAGAAATGGTATTGGGTAGATAATGGATGAACTAAATGGTTTTGGATGTGTGAGTAATGTATAAGAATGTGAGCTTTTTTATTAGAGAGGGGAGGGTCACCCTTATAATTAATAAAAGTTTCAAATTAATAAAAATTCAATTTCCAATATAAATGGGACTAGGATGATTTATTTCAAATATTGGATAAGGATGGCTCTGTAATGCACTGAACCCAATTACCTAGAGTCGGTGCATTATTACATAACATTGGAATGATCACAAGGGATCAAATCCCATAAGATTGATCCATTTAGTAGCCTTGGAAACACCAGATACATTCATAAGGTTTACATTACATCTTAAAATGGAAACCTAAAACAAAATATTTTCCATAGACAACACTGAGATCCCATATACTATCCTTACAGGTCAGTCATAATATACTTCTATGCATCCTGGAAAAAATAAAACATAGAAAGGGGTGAGCTCAGATGCTCAGTAAGGATAACATTATAGCATAAACTTTATAAATAAGCATAATCATTTAAGGAAATGTATAAGACTAAAACAAAATCCTTTTAAACTTTAACTTCAGTATAATACTGAAAAGATAAAATCAAATAATTCCATATACTTATTCACATGGTTATTATACTAATTGAATAATCACATGCAATATCAATATCCACTTTCATAATGATGGAATTCATAATGCTAGAATTTCATAACCACATATTCAAGTCCTTTTGCGAAGAATAAAAATAAGATTTTGCCAAGTCCTTGTTCCAAGACACTAGTTTATCTCATGAGACCTACCGATGCATTGAGGAGCTATAGCGGGCTCCACCCATCACCTACTAAGTCCAATTCCTTCCTCATATGAAAAGGTTTAAACATAACATAAACATTTGTATTAAAACTAGCATATGAAATGCCAATACTTTATCCATAAACCATAAATGGTATAAAAATAACACATCCACAGTCAAACATATCAGAAAACATTCAATAAAATATTGAAGTTTTGTATCATAATAAATCAACTTCAAATAATCTTAAAATTCATCAAAGGATTTTGATATAGATGTAATAAAAACTATTTGAGAGAAATATATATTTTTTGAAATCATTTAAAAGTCACATAATTATAAAAGAAAAACTTTATTTTGAAAATATTCTTATAAGATTGTAAGGGAAGCTTTTACGATGTTATAACGACAGAAAATAGCCGCACCCTCCATGTAAGTTAAAAAACATTCTTACCTTAGTTTTGTCAAAAAGGATAAAAATGACCTTATTTGGAAATCAATGAAAATATTATTTTATAATGATATTATAAATATTCAAAAAAGGGTATAAATGACTTTAACCCATTTTATATTAAATAGTATATTTTTTAAATACATTTTTAAGAAACATGTATGTGGATGATAAAGAGGTCCCAAAAGAAAATTACATATAAAAGAACCTCGGATAATAAAGAGATTGTGAAGTTAACCATTACCTTGTACTTTTCCTTGGTCGAGGGTAGGTTAACCTCTAATATAATGGTGAAATAATTGTTATTAAATTATACAAGAACCATATACATAATTATGATATCATATATGATCTTCTAATATTGTTTTGTTAATAATATTTTAGTATTATCGTCGTTTCAGGTGTTAACTTACTCATTTTATTTTATATGTTTTGTTATATAAGCCATGTTTTTTATGGATAGGTTGTATCTTATTAATATCCAGACTGATATCAAGTCCTTAAACATTATTTTTAATCATCAAATGAAAATTATTCTTGAATGGATATAGTGTGGAATGAATCTCATCGCGTTCTTGGAGACGGTAATCCGTACGTACGAACAAGCGACAATATCATTATTTTGATATTAAAATTGAATATAATTGAATGGTATATCATATATAAAGAATAATTATCATGTTATATTTATTATTTACATCAGTTATACTCATTATTATACCCATCCAAATGATGAAGTGTTTGAATAAAAACTTCACAATGACGTGGAGACGGTAACCCGTACGTATGCACCTGTGATGACATTTTCATTCATAGGATGGATAAAATGACTAATATGGTTGTACCATTTTTATAATAACATAAAAGTATATAGAAGATACTGTATTTATTATTTTATAATGGAAACAGTGAGGAAATAAGAAGTGGAAGAAGAAAAGAACATGAAAGAGGTGATGAAATATTTACCTCTTCTTCGGGTTCTTCCTTTTGATTTGATCAAAAGGGATCCATAGGATGGCTTTCTGACCACAGTAAGGCCTCTTGGTTGAAGTGAGGAAATTTAAGAGGATATTTGGGTAGGTTTTGGCATATCCAAATGACTTTGAAGGTGTGAATTAGAGAGAAGGGGGAGTGACCTTTTATAAGAGGGGTGAGGGCCACTTTAGGAAAAGATAGAAATATTATTTTATAATAAAATAATTTTCGGTTTCTAATGGCTCAAAAATGAATTATTTAAATGATAAGGTGGGTATGGGTCGAAAACCACTCAACCAATAGGTTTTAGACAGGTTTGGGACACTACATTAACCTTATCTTTTAGATTTAACTCTTAGTTATTTAGTTTGACATTTACCATGTCTCTTTGAATTTTTATATTATATGGTTAATAAAAATACTATAACAAGCCAAGAGAATCCCAAGTGGTTAATTATTAATATATATAACCTTATATATGTCATTTGGAAGCATCCTTAGATTTTTAGGAATAGAATATCAATTAATAATATAATATTTCCTTTAAAAACTCTTTTATGTCAATTTCGACACTATTTGATAATTGATTTTCATGAAAATAATAACAGAATTATTACTTATAATAAATTTAATTATATAAATACTAAAATGTCATATTAACCTATAAAATTCGTGGAATTCATCAAAATTCTTAATTTACATTTATTTTGGTATTTATAAAATCAATTATTTTAATCTTTCATTAATACGGTAATTACTGCATCATCATTGTGTCATAAATAAATTAAATTATTAAATGTCTAAAAATTATAAATAAAATTCCATTATGTAGGAAATAATTTTAGATTTCTAATGAATATTTATAATCGAATTTATCTTAAGTATAACCCTATATTAAAAATGTTTTAGTTATTAAACTTTGATTTTAACTCTTTTAACTCTTCTTTGAATTAAATAATAATTAATGTACTATTCTAATACAAGTGGACATAAAGGATCATATTTTATTCCTAAGGTTTTTTTTGGTCGAATTAAACTTATCCAACAGAATTAGGACATGTGTTATGGTAAAAATAATATCATTTTTACCTTTAATTACCCTATTTATTTTTAACCGTGGTAAATAAAAGTCAAAAGTTACTATTCACCAAAAATTATTTTCATCTCATTGAACCACATTTTACTTACTGATATCAACCATGTCTCTTGGATTTTTGAAATTTAACTCACAGAAGTGGTAAAATTAATTTGTATGCAAATTTGCAACAGCTTCTAGGAGGTGGGTAAAAGACGGTAAAAAGTTCTCTAAAATTTTATATATCTAAAATTAATATAAAATGACACCAATTAATTACATTGAACTTATATAAGTATTATGTATTTATTTTTAAATAAAATAAATTTAAACAATATAAATAATTATTTAAATAAAAAATCGGTTCTAACCAATAACTCAGTGTTTTTCACTATTCATCAAAAATTGAAAGTTTTCAAAAAAATACCAAAAATTCACCCTAAGATAATTTCGATATTCTGAATTCAAAAATGAAGTCCATTTTGAAAAATAAAATTTATAAATTTCAAAAAGAGGGTATTACTATTCATAACGACTAGTTTGATTGGTTGTGGTGTGTTAGAACTCGAAGTTGCGTACAACACACGCTATTGTATTATTCAAAGATAAGCGTACCGTGGAAGCTTGGGGTGTTACATTCTCCCCTACTTCAAATAATTTCTTCCTCGAAATTTCTAGAGTATTACTGCGTAAAAAGCCTCAGGTTGTTCTTTATCATAAGTTCCTCAGGTTCCCACTTTACCTATTCCATCTTCTAGTTTATCTATAGAACTTTTACCAGACGAGTCATCCTGTTTCTCAAAAATTGTTTTCTTACATCAAGAACATTGACAGGTTCTTCGCAATAAGACAGATCGGGTTCCAGCTCTAATTCCTCTTTGGTGAGTACATGCGTTGGGTCAGGCATGTATTTTCTCAACAGTGATACGTGGAACACATCGTGAAATTTAGAGAGACTTGGCGGCATTGACAACCGGTAAGCTACAACCCCAATTTGTTCTATAATTTCAAAGTTACGATGTACCTGGGACATAATTTTTCCTTCTTACCGAAACGTATAACACCCTTCCATAGAGATACCATCAATAAAACATGGTCTCCTACCTGAAATTCCAAATCCTTCATTCTGTTATTAGCATAGCTCTTCTACCTACTTTGAGCTGGTTTGATGTGGGTTTGGATTACCATCACCTTTTCCATCATTTCCTCCACAAGTTCTAGGCCTATGATTTTTCTTTCACCAACATCATCCCCATAGGTTGGTGTGCGACATCTCTTTCCATATAACATTTCATATGGTGCTATCTGAATACTTGAAAGGAAGATATTGTTATAGGAAAATTCTACCAGAGCTAATATTGATCCCACATACCTTGAAAGTCAAGTGAGAAAGATCTCAAAATGTCTTCTAAGGTTTTAATAGTCTGTCATGATTGTCCATCATTTTGAGGGTGGTAGACAGTTCTCAAATGAAGTTCAGTATCCAGTGATTTCTAAATACTTTTGCAGAATCTTGATGTAAAACGTGGATCATGATCAGAAACAATTGATAGGGGTACTCCATGAAGTCTCACAACTTCATTAATATATAGTTTTGCTAGACGTTCAAGTGATAGATCTTCTCTTATAGCAAGAAAATGTGCTGACGTTCAACAATGACCCATATTGTAGCATTACTTCTAGGAGTCTTTGTTAGTCCCATGATAAATTCCATCATAATATTATCCCATTTCCACTCAGGTATGAGAAAAGGTTTCATAACTCCTCCGGGTTGTTTCCTTCCATCTTTCACTTGTTGAAAAACCATACATGTTGACACAAAACAAGGAATCTCCCTCTTCATGTTGTCCCACAAAAAATGAACCTTCAAATCCCTATACATTTTGGTGCTCCCAGGGTGTATAGAGAAATTGGAGCTATGAGCATCATCCAACAATTCTCTTTTTAGATCAGGTATATCGGGAACACAATGTCTTTTACCAAATTTCAAAATTCCATCTTCATATACGAAGTCAATGAATCTCCCATTATTCACAGCTTTAATCTTCTTTTGGAACTCATCATCATCAGCCTGAGGATTTTTTATCCTTTCTAGTAATGATGGTTTGGAAACCATTTGAAAAAGAATTGATGTTTAACCTTCCATGGTTATTCCCATATCCATCTTTATTAGATCTATGAAAATAGGATCCCTTTCAACTCTCATCTGGTTCAAAAATCGATGATATTTTCTTCTCAAAGAATCTTCCACTTTATTTTACTTCCCTGGGAGGTAGTGTATCATGAAATCATAATCCTTGAGTAGTTTAATCCATCCTATTTGCCTCATGTTTAGTTCTTTTTGTGAGAAAATATACTTCAAACTCTTGTGATCGGTATATATCTCACATTTTTCACCATAGAGATAATGTCTCCATATCTTCAAAGAAAACGATTACAGCTTCTAAATCTAGATCATGAGTAGGATTGTTTTTCTCATGAAGTTTTAGCTGTCTTTATGCATAGGCAATAACCCTATCATTCTGCATAAGGACACAACCAAGTCCTTTCTTTGATGCATCACTATAAATAACAAAACCATCATTCCCCGATGGTAGAGTCAATATAAGAGCATTGATTGATATTCTCTTCAGTTCTTCAAAAAATTATTCACAATCTTTTGTTCAAACAAATTTAACCCCTTTACGTGTGAGCTTGGTTAATGGGTTAGCCAATAAGTCAAAATTCTTGACAAAACGCCGATAATAACCTACTAAACCAATAAAACTGCGTACCTCAGTTATACTCGTTGGTGATGGAAATTCTTGGATTTATCTTATCTTAGAAGGATAAACAGAGATTCCATCCTTAGAGACAATATGGCCAAGAAAAGAAATATCCTAAAGCCAGAATTCACACTTGCTAAACTTCCCATATAATTCATTTCTTCTGAGGGTTTTCAGAATGGTGCGCAAGTGATTTTCATGATATTCATAGATTTTGGAGTATAAAAAGATATCATTAATAAATACCACTAAGAAGTCATCAAGATATTCCTTGAAAACTCTGTTCATTAGATACATGAAAATAGAGGGTGCATTAGTCAGCCCAAAAGGCATTACTGTATACTCGTAATGCCCGTACATAGTTCGAAATACTATTTTAGGAATGTCTTCCTTATTCACACAGAACTGATGATATCCATATTGATGGTCAATCTTTGAAAAGTATTGAGGTCAATAATGTTGGTCGAATAAATCATCAATTCAAGGTATGGGATACATGTTTTTTATTGTTATAGCATTGATCTCCCTCTAGTCAATGCACAACCTCATAGATCCATCTTTCTTCTTAAAAAAGAATAGAGGATCCCGATGGAGATACACTATGGAGAATAAATCCCTCATTACTCAATTCCTCTAGTTTTTTCTTTAGTTCCATTAATTACACAATGACCATTCTATAAGGGGTCTTCAATATGGGCCTTAAACTAGGAATTAAGTCAATGGAAAACTCAATTTCTTGTTCTGGAGGATGTCCTGGTAAATACTCTAGAAACACATCAACATATTCTTTCAAAATAGGTACATCCTCTATTTGAACATTCCTTTCCTCACCCACAGTTATTTAATTGTCTTCCTCCCCAATAATTGAATTTAGTTGAGCTACTTGGGGTGGATCTAGATAAGAATTAGGTGGTGACGTTTCTTCTCTAAATATATTGTTCTCTTTATCGTCATCAAAAATTGTAACCTCCTTCTTCTTACAATAAAGTTGTTCATCATGGTCCGAAATCCAATCCATACTGAGGATTATATCAAATTCTATCATGGGTATGATGATGATATCAGTAGATAAATAACGTTTATATGCCTTAATTGGAACTCATTCACAAAACATTGTTGCAATGATCCTTCCCTTAGGAGTTTTGACTGAAAACTCCCTTGTTAAATCTAATTGGAAATATTTAATTTTCATAGAATATTGGGAAGATATGAAACAATGCGACGATCCAGAATCAAATAAAGAATTGGCTAAACTTGAGGAAACCATTAGATTACCTACCACCACGTCTTTTGGAGCTTCAACCTTAGCAGTAGTGATCGCATAATCTTGGACTTGATACCTTGGAATTTTCTGAGGTAAGTTTCCCTAATGCTTAAGATATTCATTTTCATAATGTCCCATCTCCCTGCAATTGTAGCATTGAACATCAGTTGCTTCTTTCTTCTCCTTGAGATCACATGCTTGGTGGCCTTTTTCACCATAATTGTAACAGACTCCCATTACCTTCAAGCAAGTACCATGGTGTTTCTTCCCACATTTACCACAGGATGGATATTCAACTTTTTCCTTCTTCCCCTTATTTTCATTTCCATAGTGATCATAAGATATCTTCTTCTCTTTCTTTTCTTTAAAGTCATAAGACTTAGAGAATTCCTTTTACGTCTTGATAGCACATGAGACAATGTCTTCGTATGATGATAAGGACTATGAGACCAATGATCGAAGAAGAAATGGTTTTAACCCATCAAAGAAAAGATCGATATTACTTCTTGGGTTACGTATATAATCTTCAGTATGCCTTTCTAACCTTGTAAAGTTAGCCTCATACTTTCCAACATTCTCATCCTCCTTTTTCCTCAGACTGAGAAATTGTCTTTCCATATCCACTCAATGGTCATGAGGAAAGTATTTTTCTAAGAAAATATTTTTAAACTAACACCATTCCATATTTGTTACTTCATCATCTTCCTTTCTATTTTTAATCAATGACTACCATTGATCAGCATCTCTGGTGAGGTGGTAAACTGTCATGTCAACCTTTTCCCTTTCACTACTCCCCAAAGCCTGAAATATTATTTCTAGGCAACTTATCCATTGCTCATCTACCAATGGATTTGAACTACCATTGAATATTGGTGGTTGTTTCCTCATGAAGTGGTCTAACATTGATCCTCTACGCTGCAGATCAGGGTGCTCCATACGGGTAAGGTTATTATTCATAACCTGAGTGAGTTTCCCCAGTATAGTGATAAGCTGATCAGCACCAGTTGTATCACCAACTCCACTATAAATATCTTGAGTATGAGGGAAATCCCTACATGGAGTGAATACATTAATATGGTTTACATTCCTTCCACTAGGCTCTATTTCTAAACAATGGCATAAATTAGATTAGATTATTAATCAAAATACATAATACCATACTTGTTAAACACTTAACATAAATTGAACAGTTTATGGATATAATCCATAATCATAAAAATGTTTTCTTTGGAGAAGTATATAATCATAAATCCTTTATAATGGTTTGTAAAGAAAATGAGAATTATCATAATCATATCCCCTGGGTGTGTCATAACCAAGAGTGAGGAAAGGCCCGTTGTCGTGCACCAATTCTCGTTCGAGTCTAGCTCAAAGCGGTGTTTTCGGTTCCTATATACATCAGTGCCAGAGCCGCCTCTACCTGATCGTATCTAGATAGAGATGTATTTCTTGTAAAACATACAAAATATCTACAATACCAAAAATCTAGGGAGTTCTTCTATACTAACCCTCAAAGTCTATCTTAGGGCTATGTTTTCTAATAAGAGTTTATCAAAATATAGCTTCCAAGGGTTATTACTAAACGTACTCTGATACCCACTGTAACGCCCCGACCCTAGTTGCCCAGAGTCAATGTATTATTACATAACATTGTCATGATCACAAGGGATAAAATCCCGAAAGCCTGATCAGTTTATTATCCTTGGAAACCTTAGATACATTCATAAGGTTTACATTACATCATAAATTCGAAAATTACAACAACATTGTTTCCATAGACAACACTGAGAACCCATACACTATCCCTATAGGTCATTAATAATATACTTCTTTGCATCCTGGAAAAAATTAAACATAGAAAGGGGCGAGCTTAGATGCTCAGTAAGGATAACATTATAGCCGAAACTTTCACAAATAAGGATAACCATTTAAGGAAATGTATAAGACTAAAAAAAAGCCTTTTAAACTTGATCTTCAGAATAATATGGAAAAGATAAATTCAAATAATGCCACTTAATTATTCACATGGATATTCTACTAGTCAAATAATCACATGAAATATAAATTGCCACTTTCATAATGATAGAATGCATAATGTCAAACTTTCATAACCACATAGTCAAGGCCTTCTGTCGAGACTAAAAATAAGATTTTGTCAAGGTCTTGTGCTAAGACACTAGTTTGTCTCATTAAACCTACCGATGCATTAGGGAGCTATAGTGAGCTCCATCCATCACTTACTAAGTCTAATTCATTCATCATATGAAAAGTTTTAAACATAACATAAAAATTTGTATTAATAATAGCATAAGAAATGTCAATATTTTATGCATAAACCATTAATGGTATAAAAATAACACATTCACAGTCAAACTTATCACAAAACCATCAATACAATATGTAAGTTTTGTATCATAATAAATCAACTTCAAATAAGCTTAAAATCTATCAATGGATGTTGATATAGATGAAATCAAAACTAATTGAGAGAAATATCTGTTTTTTGAAATCATTTAAAAGGCACATAATTATAAAAGAAAACATTTATTTTGAAAATATTCTTAAAAGTTTGTAAGGGAATCTTCGAAGATGTTATAATGGCAGAAAATATCCATACCCACCGTATAAGTTAAAAAAACATTCTTACCTTAATTTTGTCAGAAAGGTTAAAATGTACCTTATTTGGAAAACGACAGAAAGATTCCTTTATACAAATATTATAAAACTTAAAAAAAGGGTATAAATGAATTTAACCCATTATCTATTAAATAGTAAAAATGTTTTGAAATAAATTTTTATGAAACATGGTTGTGGATGATAAAGAGGTCATAGAAGATAATTACGTATAAAACAACCTCAGATAATAAAGAGATTGTGAAATTAACCCTTACCTTGTACTTTTTTGTGGTATAGGGTAGGTTAACCTCCTATATATTGGTGTAATCATTGTTATTAAATTATAAAATAACCATATACATAATTATGATATCATATGTGATCCCCTAATATTGTTTTGTTAATAATATTTTAGTATTATCGTCGTTCTGGGTGTTAACTTATTCATTTTCTTTTATATGTTTTGTTACATAAGCCATGTTTATTATGGATAGATTGTATCTTATTCATATCTATAATTATATCAAGTACTAAAAAATTATTTTTAATCATCAAATGAAAATTATTCATGAATGGATATGATGGGGAAGGAATCACATCGCGTACGTGGAGACGGTAGTCCGTACGTACGAACGAGCGATAATATCATTATTTTGATATTAAAATCATATATAATTGAATGGTATAAAATATATCTAGAATCATTATCATGTTATATTTATTATTTAAATTAGTTATACTCATTATTATATCCATCCAAATGATTAAGTGTTTGAATAACAAACATCACAACGACTTGGAGACGGTAAGCCGTACGTACACACGTGTGATGGCTTTTTCATTCATAGGATTGATAAAATAACTAATATGGTTGTACCATTTTTATAATAACATCACAGTATATAGAATATACTGGATTTATTATTTTATAATGGAAAAAACAAGGAAATAAGAAGTGGAAGACGAAAATAACATGAAAGAGGTGATTAAATATTTACCTCTTATTTGGGTTCTTCCTTTTGATTTGATCAAAAGGTATTTTTAGGTTGGATTTCTGACCAAAGTAAGGAATCTAGGTTGAAGTGAGGAAATTTGAGAGGATATTTGGGCAGGGGTTGGCCGAGAAAAATGGCTTTGATGATGTGAATTAGAGAGAAGGGGGAGTTCCCTTTTATAAGAGGGGTGAGGGGCACTTTAGGAAAAGTTAGTAATATTATTTTATAATAAAATAATTTTCGGTTTATAATGGATCCAAAATGAATTATTTAAATTATAAGTTTGTTATGGGTCTAAAACCACTCAACCAATAGGTTTTAGATAGGTTTGGGTCACTACATTAACCTTATCTCTTAGATTTAACTCTTAGTTAATTAGTTTGACATTTACCATGTCTCTTTGTATTTTTATATTATATGGTTAATAAACTTACTATTAAAAAAAGAAAAAACCCAAAGTGGTTCATTATTAATATATATATCCTTATATAAGTCCTTTGGCCGAATCCTTATATTTTTAAGAATAGAATATCAATTAATAATATAATATTTGTTTTAAGAACTCTTTTATGTCAATTTTGACACTATTTGGTAATTGATTTTTCTAAAACTCATAATAGCATTATTAATTCTAAAAAAGTTAATTAAATCTATCATAACACGTCATATTAACCAATAAAACTTTTTTAATTCATCAAAAGTCTTAATTTACATTTATTTGGGTATTTATAATATCAATTATTTCAATCTTTTATTAGTACGATAATTACTACATCATCATTGTATCATAAATAAATTAAATTATTTAATGTCTAATTTTTTTAAATAAAATATCATTTTTAGGAAATATTTTTAGATTTCTATTGAATATTTATTATCTAATTTATCTTATGTATAACACTATATTAAAAATTTCTTAGTTATTAAAAATTGATTTTAACTCTTTTAACTCTTCTTTGAATTAAATAATAATAAATATCCTATTCTAATCCATGTGGACCTAAAGGATAATATTTTATTCCTAAGGTTGTTTTTGGTTTAATTACACTTAACTAATAGAATTAGGACTTGTGTTAGGATAAAAATAATATCATTTTTACCTTTAATTACCCTATTTAATTTTAACCGTGGTAAATAAAAGTCAAAAGTTACTATTTATGAAAAATATTTTCATCTCATTGAACCAAATTTTACTTACTGATATCAACCGTGTCTCTCGGATTTTATAAATTCAACTTACAGAAGCGGTAAAATTATATTTTATGCAAATTTGCAAAAGCTCCTAGGAGGTGGGTAAAAGATGGTAAAAAGTACAATAAAATTTTATATATCTAAAATTAATATAAAATGACTCCAATGAATTACATTGAACTTATATAGTTATTATGTATTTATTTTGACCTAAAATAAATTTAAATAAAATAAATAATTATTTAAATAAAAAGTCGGTTTTAACCAATAACTCATTGTTTTTTACTATTCATCAAAAATTGAATGTTTTCAGAAAAATACCGAAAATTCACCCTAAGCTAATTTTGATAAAATTCAAAAATGAAGTCCATTTTGAAAAATAAAATTTATAAAATTTTGAAAAGTGGGTATTACTATTCATAACAGCTTGTATGATTGGTTGTGGTGTGTTAGAACTTGAAGTTGCGTACAACAAACACAATTGTATTATTCAAAGAGAAGCGTACCATGGATGCTTGGGTTGTTATAGGGTCGAAATATAATAATAAAATTATAATTATATATATTTTTAATAATTTTTAATACTTATATTTTTTTATCCTTTTTAACTCTTACCGTTTTATCAAGTAATTTTTACTTTGAGAACTTAAATAATTACCAAATCAAGCCAAACGACCAATTAATGATTCATTAATGAAATTTTTAGAGTTATCTACACTTGTTTCCTGAATATTAGGTTTTTATAAATTTTATATCCTTTAATTACGTATTTTCAAATTTAATTTATGAATTATGTCAATTTTGACACTATTCATTACATGACATTCTTAAAAAACATAATAACCTGATTTCTTCAAAAAAATAAATTAAAACAATTCTAAAATTTCATATTCGTCCAAATAATTCATTTATGGAATCAAATATTTCAAATGATATTTATTTTAAAATTATTAATACCATTTATTTGATTCTTTCTTGAATAAGTTAATTACTACATCATCATCGTGTAACAATTTATTTTAATTATTTATTTCCTAAAAATTGTAAACAATTTAAAATGATGTAATTAATCTATTTATATTTCTAATAACTATTAATAGTATAATATATCAGTTATATAACCCCATATTAAAATTATTTTACTAAGGAGTTACATATTTATGAAATATTTTCGTTTACTTTAAATTAAAAGTTATAAATGTCATAATCACACACAAGTAGCTTCCAAAGGTAAAAATATCAGCAAAAGGATGGCCATGGTTGATAATAACTCATCCAATTATAGCAGGACATGTGTTATGGTAATTTTATAATATTTTGATATTCATTTTACCTTTAATTCCCTTATTTACCATTAACTTTGGTAAATAAAGTACTAAAGATACTATTCACCAAAAATTATTTTGATCCTATTAGACCACATTTTTCAAATTGATCATAACCATGAATTTATATTCATGAAAATTTCAATTCAAATGAGTTGTAAAATAAGGTTTAATACTAATCTGATTGACATATTGAGAAAGAATTCATTTTAAGTAAAACGTATAAAAGTTCACATAGTTTTTCAATATAATTTTAATTTGAAATGGCATCCAATGAACTAAACTAGATTAAATGATAAAACTATAATATAATTATACCATTAAACCATGTATAAGTAGAATATATAAATATATATATTTTTATGATAATGTAATTTTGGATTAAAATGCGGTATTTTCACTATTCCTTAAAATATGTTTTTTTATCAAAAAAATACCATAAATTAAACCAATATAATTTTCGATGTACCAACTCCAAATAAGAAGTTTATTGTTTAATTTATAACATATATGTATAAGAAAAACTAGATTCAAATATGGTTCTCCATTAAAAGGTGGTAAAAATGCTTTTTTTGAAAAATACTCCATTTATTCATAAAATTGAATTTCCTCTTATATCAAATTTATAAAACTTATAAGATGAATTTTAAAAAACATATTTAATTTCTATTTCATTAATATAATCCAAAGAGATTTATTTGATTTTTTTTATAAACACAATTGTTCTCACTTAAATATATTTTCATAAAAACATGTCCTTTATATTCAATTGGTTTTCTTAATTTATAATTAATTTTCAAAACAATGAATCCTTATATAAACATTTATAAACCCTATTTTATTAATTTAGAAAATATCATTCATTCCTACCATTCTAACAGATATGTGATTACTACAATATAAATTAAAAATATTATTAATATAATATTTTTCTATATAACTCAATCTTGGGTACAACGTAAGATTTTAGAGAAAACCATTGTTTCATTTAAGGGATCTTTTCATAAATAGAATACTATTTAAAGTAAAATTCCTACCAAATTTATAATTATTAATAAATAAAATAAATCTTATTCTATAATTACAAGGGTTGTTACACTTAGATTTTGTAATTTTTGTCAAATTAATTTAATCTTGTGGATATTTTTCATTACTCTCGACATTATTTTTTTCTTAAGTCATTCAAAACACTATGTTTGAATTCACTTAAATGAAATATAGATATTCGACTTTGTTACCTGAAACATAGTGTTTAAATTAAATGTGAAATATTTCTGATTTTTTTATGATATTTGTCACTTAACCGTTGGAGTGGAAGTTATGATTTTATAAGCTTATGTGTATTATAAAATTCTTTGTATTATTCCAATTTAATGCTTTATTGATCCATGTTATTTTCTTACCTTATGATTAATTTCTATTGAACATACAATATTTATTCCATGACTTAATATTATGATATTTTATATGGAAGGTATGATTTGTATGTGTTATAATCATATTCACATACTCTTATTCTCATGATATTATTAGATATCTTACTATTTACCCTTTCTAAGAATTTTAGCTACCCATTTCATGTGTTTCCTTTCCCCATGATATGAAGTAAGGTTTTATGTAGGGTATTTATATGATTAAAACAAAATGGAAATATATTTTTTTGTACCATTTAATATATTTCAGTACATTAGAATATTGTGTTCCAATTTTCCAATGGAACTAAACTATTTTGATCTTAAGAAGTGTTTTTGTGTAATGTTTTAAATATTTATCTAAAAATATGTAATATCCATGTATGATAAGCCTGATACCTTATAAAGTTAAACTTGTTAGATAATATAAATTATTATCATTATAATTATAGAATCTATTTTACAAAATTAAACTCACATAAGGGAATAAATTTAATTTAAAATTGAATCTGAAAACATGATGAAAAAAATAAGATTTCAAGAAGTTTATTTTGCAAGAAAAAGATGATTTTTTTAAACTCTATGAATAATTATAATAGTTGTGTGATTATAAATTTTTACTTATTAATACATAACATATACATTTAATTTATACTAATACTCATTATGGGTCAATTTAATTAATTAAAAATGAGAAACATTATTCTCTTCAAATTAGTATTCTGAAAATAAAGTCTTAAAACCCAAGGAAAACAATTATACTAAAATTGAATATTAATTTTTTTAAAAAGTAATTCAGTAGATTTTATATAACTAAATAATACTTATTTTAATTTTAATAGTATTCAGAACATAAATTTTTTATTTAAATTTATTAATTTATTTAATGTAAATTACCTTTTAGAAAAATTGATATTTTTTTACTATTCACTGAAAAATCAATATTTTTAAAAAAATACTAAATCTTCAACCAAAGTAAAATTTGATATCCTCATTTATAAAATTATTTTAGTTATTTCAAATAACTTTTTTTGGTATTCCAAAATGTAATTTTTTTTTTCATGAAATGAAGTAAACATCATTGGTAAAGAAAACATATTTTTTAAGAATAAAATTACTTTACTAAAAATCGAGTGAATATTTTTTAAGAATTAATTATTAATTTATATTTATTGTAATATTTATTTTTGTATAATTTTCATAAATTAGTGAATCTTATTCATACCCTATAATTTAATGGCTATGATATAATGATTATATATTTCATAAGTCCTTTAATCTCAGTATTGCGTGTCAAATACTCTATAAAAAATAACAATCATCTATTAAAATATTATGGGTATATAATAAGTTAAAGGTTTAATTATGTTTAAGATAAATTCATAATTATTGACCCACTATGGTAATCTATTGAATAAAAGTTATACGATCAATACAAAACAAAGTAGACAAATTAATCCCACAAGTTAAACTGGTGGTAAATAGAGTGGAAATAAATATATTTATAGTAAAAAAAAGAAAATTAAAAACAAAATAAAATAAGAATATAAAAAAGTCATGGTATGTAAAAAAATTCATATATTTATGTATAATAATTAATAAAATCCATAAAGGATATTATTAAATAATATGTTATCTATACGAAATCATTGAATTTAAACCGAAGTTGTTGGTGGATAAGTATACTAGATCCAAGGTATAAAAATGTTTTAAATACCAAAACTTGTTCCTGAATTCCAATTATTTGAAACATGTTTCACATCGAGAATTTCATGTATAAGGGTCTATAATTGAGAAGCTTGAGCCTCATGAGAAACTTCAATTTATCCCTGACTGGTAGAAAGTCTAAGTATAATGGATTTCCCTAAAAACCTATTTGTAAGTTGGAAAATACTAAACTCATATCCTCATTGATCAAAAGTTTTCAATGTAGCTGATTAGTAACTATAATATCATTGATCACAATATTAAGAAGATAAAAAATTAAAAAATATATTATATCTTTAAAATAAAACCATGACAATGATAATTCAATGTAAAAAACACTATAAAAAATATATTACATAAATCACTCAATTAAATGGTCTTATACATGCTTCAACATTATTTAAGTAGATCAAAAAATCATTTTTCCTTAATCCTTCAATAAATTTCTAAATTACGGCATAAAAACATTTACATTAATATCCTAAGAACATCCATAATGTTTTTAATATCATAAAATTCTTTATCAACTTCCAATGAATTCAGAACTAAATTATAATGATTTAATTTTATGTTCCATGACGATGTCTCATCATTTATAGAAATTGTATAAATCACCTCTGATCGATGAAATATACAATAGAAAGATAAAATATGAATATAGAAAACATAAATATGAAACCACAATATAATTAGGATTTACTATAGGGTTTTTTATTCTTAAATAAATATAAAATAAATAGTCATTTGAAGAAACAATTGTAAAACACCATTCCTGCATTAAAGGATCTAGTTCAAATAAAATATTCTTTACATGATAGTTTTCATACATACTGAAGCAACTCAAACCTAAAAATCCATAATTATATATAAATAACTAATACATATTCACTTACACACCCAATAAATTTCATATTTAGAGTTTTATAAATTATAAATAACTATTAACAAACAAAAACCATATATTTCCCATCAAATGGACAATTTTTACAGTAAACCATAGATTTATAATTTTATAATAAACCATTAACATCTTCCATAAAATTATATACACAATATTCCCATCTTAACATATAATACTTCATAATATTCCTTATAACATGGAGAAACTTTAGCAAAATATGGTTGAACTCAAATACATAGTAAGGTATAACACATAATTTAAAAGGAACGAATAATATGACATGAATAAATAATAATAATAATAAATTATATATAACTAATTACATGATAATTTAATATATCCATGGGTAACATAACAATATAAATAATCACATGGTAAAATTAATTGACTGAATAATTATGAAATACATAATTGTTGACATCTTAAAATTATGTTTGAGTCATGAGGCCAAGATATCATATATAAATGGGTAATGTTTTCTCCAAATATAGAAGCTAGTTTGTCTCATGAATCCTAATAATGCATCAAGGGGATATATAATTTTAGTCACCATCCATCACAAATTAAGTCCAATTTAATCATTATATAATGGAATGAATAAAAAATAAAATAAATAATCAAAATTATTTTTTAATTCATAAATATCCATATTTAAATAACAATTTACCAACTTTTAAATACTTCCCCCATTTAATAAATGGAATAACATTATAGGTAATAATCATATAAATTAAAAATGTATTTATAAATTCATATATGGTTAATTAAGTAATATAAAATAGACTATATAAATAATTTATATGATATAGAATATATCCATCAATGTAAAGAATTTGGATATGAAGGATAAATAATGAAAAGAGAGAGAGAGATAAATTGTGATATATCACATAACCGTTGTGAACAAGTTTAGTTATGAACTATAAATACATGAGATGATTTAAAAGTTAATACTTGAGACATAAATCCAATGGAGATATATATTTTATATTTTTAGATGAAAATTGATGTGAAATTATAAAAATAATTTTCTTAATTTTTTTTAATAAGGTTTCGAAAACAAACTTCTATGTCGCTTTCATAAATACCAATTCAAAGGGTTAAAGGAGAAAATTGAAAAAAATAATTTTACAATAATTATAAATATTTAATACTTGAATTTATCTTTTTTGACTTATGATATATTGAGTGGAAGATAATATATATATATAGGAATGGAATACCATTATTTATTCTTATAAAATATTGAATATTATTTTTAAAAAGAAAAATTCCCTGAATAATTGGAATTGTATATTCTCTATGAAAATTGGAAACATTAATAGGATTAAATATATTAAATAAAAAATTTATTGTGGGAAAATGTGGCCATGAGGTATATATTAAAAATGAGATTCTTTTCACACTTTTCTAAAGAAAGTAAAAAATTAACCACGTAGAAAATTCTTAATAGATTCCTTTTGAAGATTTTTTGATAAAATTAAACGATGTTTTAAATTGACCTTAAGTTATATTTATTGTATAATTAATAAAATTAATGAATCAATATGTAAATAACACTTAATTTTAGGAAAAATATCCCCAATTTTAAAGAACAGACAAGTACATGTCCACATAAATGAAACTATTTGGTTGAATTGTTAACGAAAGGCAGGTGAATTGTCAATCATACATGTAAACCTTAGAAAATGAATAGATTATACAATATAATAAAATATTATTTTTTTAAAAGAATTTTTTTTAAGGATAATGTTCATGAAATTTTCTTACAACTCAATAATAGTAAATTATGTTTACAATAGCTCTTATGAATTATGTAATGTGTGAATATACAGAAAGGGAAGAGGGATAACATAAATTTGTGTACAAATCCAAATAAATAGAGAATATTTAATGTATAATATTTTAGTAAGTTAGTATTTACACAGTATAAATGTAAATTATTTCAAAATAATAATCATTTGTCAAGAAATTGAAATTGGGACAAAAAACTAATATCATAGGTCCCAAATTAGTTAATAAAATTTGATCCCCATGTATAATAAAAATATATTATTTAAAACATTAATAAAGATGTGAATCATATTAATTGTTGTCATTATTTATAAGTTGTAATAAATACAATTTATTTATTACAATTTCATTCAGAAAGAGAATGAATTGATGCCTTGTTTTATTTTAAATTATCTCATTTTGTTACAATGTTTTGATTTTTTTTATTTGTAATTTTTTTTTAAATTTGTTCATATAAAATTAAAATATGTTAAAATAAATTTATGTTATATAATTTTAAAAAACCATTCATGCAGGTAGTGATAAGTAAAGCATTGAAGAAATCCTCTTACGACAATAAATTTAACAATTATCAGAATGTGTTAAAGGAGATAGAGAGAGAGAGTATATAATATAAATGGATTAAAAACTGATATATCAGTACCATAATAACATTGATATGTTTTATTATTATATACTAAATATTTTTTAAATTTATAAAAATTTAAATTCATTTGGAAATTAGATAGAATAATAGAAAATAAATAACTATTGATATTTCGGGTTACCTCATTATGGAAGTTTTAATCCATTGCTAAAGCCTTGGAGGATCAGGGTTGGGTATCTCTAGAATGCACATAAGAATATTTAAAGACGTGGGATATGGAAATGATAATATTCTGATCTTATTGTTGTGAATGAAAAGTTATTTCTTAAGGGAAAGGAGAGGGGATTCTTTACATAACGAGAGTGGTGTTTTGGGTTACAATAGTTATTATTTTATCATTTAGGGAAACTACTCTTGAATATTATTTATTACCATGAAGTTTTAGTTTATTATTAATAAAGTTAGGGTTATTGGAAATTTATATCATTCTAAAACAAAATGGATGCTTCTAACCAATCAATTAAATGAAAATAACCAAAAAATTTATTTCATTAGGATAAAATATAATTTAGGTTCCAAAATGACAAATATACGTTTCAAAGAAAACTTTAATATTTTTAATTTCATTATTTTACTCCATAAATAATTTTTTAGGTTAGAATAGGTAACATAAAATTTTAATTCATGTTTATCACATACATATATCATAAATTATTTTCTATTCGTAAAAACTAATGTTTTACTATTCATAATAATATAAAAATCTACAAAAAAATCCCAAAAAACACCTTGAGATAATTTATATATGATAATTCCAATAATTAAATTTTTTTATTGATTTAAAATTATAAAATTTATGAAATAAATTTTAAAATGTAAACATAAAATATACTAAAAACTTTTTTTCATTAAATAAAATTCTTATATAGACTTTAAGTGTTTTTAATCATATTTCATATAAATGAATAATTAAATATGTATTAATATATTATTTTTTACAATAATGTTTTTATAATATTTATTTGAGAGGGATACATTCAATATATTAATAATAAAATGAATATTTTATTATAAGTTATAATTTCTCAGAAAATATTCCTTTCAATACTAAATGGTTATAATAACATGACATTAATTATTTATCTTATGATAATAAAATTTATCAATTAATTTTAATTATAAACATATTAATTATTCTTTAAAATAATTATAATAATATGTAAAATAAACCTTTTAGAATATCTTTTTATTTACTTGAGATTTTAATCTTCATTTATCTCTCTTAATGTAATTTAACATTTTATATCCATAATGTATTAATTTTTAACATGATTTTTAAAATATATATATTTTTATTTTAGTTCCTTTTTTTGTTTGATAAAATTTATTCAATATAGTATTTTATTAATTTAAACACATACTAAAATTGTGGGGGTTTTTATTATACCTCCATATACAAATTGCATCCTTGAAAGTTTAATTTCATTCACTTTTGAAAGTAGATGAGGTTTCTCTTAATATATTCATGAATCATAATATAACTAATGCATTTAAATAATTTATAATCATTTGTAATGATCTCATGAATCATCCATAGAGTATCCCCTAATAGGGTCAATCCATGTGTGCAATTAAGCCCTTTTCTTATGAACAAAGTGAAGAATGAGTTAGTACATAACCAACTATTTTCAATATTATTTCCCTGAGATGCATCTGAAACAAATCCTGAGTGCACTTATTTTTATCAAGACTGATAAATAATTGATAGGAAACCACACTCTCTTCAATATACCAATATTTAAGGATTTATTCAAGTATATATATTTACCCATAGGATTTTCATTAATTTATTCTAGTTATAATTTCCCATTACAACTAAATAAATATATTTATTATTAATTATAGGATCAAAATTCATGAAAAACCATGCTTCTATAATTCAACAGAAACATTATCTCTATGAATCATAATATCACATATCAATCAATATATACCTTAAACATACATACATCCAGAAAGATATTAGTAACTTCCTTAATTGACCTAAATTTCATTAACATAAAATCATATACTGACCATATGGTATACTTATAAATTTATCATTTACTCTTCCTAAAACCCTAATAAATGTATCCCCAAAATATCATTAATCACCCTATTATCTAATCCCCTAAGACCTCAATATTTTTTTTTATTTCTTTAAAAATAATATCAACATTAAACATATTAACCGATGATGTTATCTAAAAATAATAAATTATTCAAAATAGATAACATCCTATCCTATAATGTTTTCAAAACCCTACACTGATACAAATTGTGACACCCTGGACTCGAACTCCTAGATCTTGTTATAATAACATATTCTTTTTATTCTATTTTTGAAACTGACTATAGTTACCCAAACTAAACCATCAAAAATTATAATACATGTAACCAATGTCGAGTTAAATACAAATCCAAGACCATTTGGGTTTAGTTTTTAAAACAATTTAAAAAACCCATTATTAAAAAAACCATATAATTATTCTCCAATATACATTTTCCTACACTAAACTAAGGATTCATTATTTAATAAAAAGTCTTCAACATTTCCTATAAAATTCTCGACACAATACACCCATATAGAAATATCATAATTAATAAAATTCTTATTTAACAACAAAAAATTAATCATAAGAAGGGTGTTCTACAATGCTCGTTAATGGGATAAAAATAGAAAAAATCATCATGGAAGACACAATGAACAAATAATATGGAATGAATACACATTAATAAAAAACACCATATAGTTGAGAACATGAGAATTAAATATTTTCATGGATAACATAAGTATGTAAATAATAACATGAAAAATAGTGAATAATTTCAAAATTATAAAATAGATAATTATAGAAATCATAAAATGATCATCAAGTATTCATGATAAGAAATAATACATAAACTAGTAGGTTTATAATAAAAAAATCTAGTTCATCTCACAATAACTATCGATTCATCGAGGGGATATATAATTTTTTACTCTACCTTTAACCAATTTTATCCTATGTATTCATCAGACAAATGAATGAATAAAAAATACTATATATATCCTATATTCTTTAGTATTCAATAATCATATATATTTAAATAAAAAGTGTGTGAAATGTAAATATTTCTGAATATCAATAAATATAATAACTTTCTCGATATGCATTATTAAAAATGACATTATTATAGAGTAATGGGTATATAATTATGTTAATAAAATAAATAATATTGATATTGTTAATTGAACAGATTATATTTTGGAAATTAATTAATATAGACTAGTATGAGAAAAATAAATTCAAGATACATATAAATGGTGATAATGAACATAACCATTATGAATAATGTGAGATATTATGTAGTAATTAATAATTCTTTTATATGATCATATATGATACACAAATTTAATGGATATATATATTTTATAGTTTTAAAAAAATGGAACCAAAATTATTAAAATAATTTCTAAAAATATTTTTCATTATACTTATAAAAAGAAAAATCTTAGTCACTTTCATAAATTCTATTTTATGTGGTGAAAAAGGATAGTGAAAATCCCAATTTTGAAATAATTAAAAATATTTAATTATTTAAATGATATGTATTTAAATTAGTCACTGTGATGTTGAAGATGGAAATATAAATTGTTGAATGAAATCCCTTTATTTATTCTTCAAAAACATTATACTTTATTTGTAAGATAAAAAATCATAAAATAAAAGGAAATTATTTTATTTGAAAAACCATGGAAACTTGAATAGGAATATTAAAAATGAATAACATACATAAAATCATGAAAAGGATCTCATGTGGTAAATGTTATAAATGAGATTATTTTCCAACTTTTTGAATGGAAGTAAAAAACGACCCACGAAGAAAATGTTGAAATGATTCTTTTTAAACATATGGTAATGATATTAAAATATTATTGTAATTTAAATTAAGATATATTGAAATTTTATTTAAGAACATTCATGGAAGGAATCTAAATAATATGAGCATGGTGGAAAAACATCCTGATTGTGAAGATGGGATAAGGTCATATCCAAAGAAAAGGTTTTATTTAGATAAATTGTATCCCAAAGGGATTAAAAATTTAAAGAACACTTATAAACTCTAGATAAAAATAGGGAATATAATATAGTATAACAATACAGTGAAATAAAAAAAATAAAGAAGTGGTTTTTCAAGAATAATGGTTATCACTCTGTGAATGTAAATTAAGTTATCAACCATTATGAATTAGGTAATATATGGATTGAAGGATAATGAAGAGGGAGAGGTTAAATGAATTTGAAACTACCAATAATAAAAAATTATATAAGATATATGAAATAAATTGGGATGTTTAATAAAAAAATATAGATTGGTCCATAATAAGAAACACGTCTTAGTGAATTGAAAACGAGATAAAGAACCCTTACCTTAGGTCTGTTTTAATTTATGCATATTTGTGCCCCTATAAAATAATAATATATTTATTAAAGTATTTATACAAAATTGAATTGTTTTCTTTTTTTACATATTTATTATTTATAATAATAATAATTTATTTATTTCTATTTTGTTTAATGAGATAATATCTTGAAGATATATTTTCTATTAAATTATATCTTTTTTACGATTACAAGAATTTAATTATTTCTATTTCATCACCTTATAAAATTATTTATAGAATATTAAAAATAATTAAAATAAATTTATATTAAAAAATATACTCTAAGAATCTATGTATCATGTATTAAGTGACACATTGGAAAATTATTACTAGGTGGATAAAACTGGGAATTTTTAGTACATGTAATAAGAGAGTGATTGAGAGAGAGAGAGAGTATAATATAAATGAAATAAAATAGTTTTTAAAACATCACAATAACATTAATATTTTATACATTTATATATAAAATATTTGATAAATTCATTAAAAGATAAATTTTTAGGGGTTTATATAGAATACGATAAATAAAATAATGAAAGAGATTCGAAGTTACCTCTTTATGGATGTTTTAGTCCTTTTCTAAAGCCTTGAGGGCATAGGTTTGGGTGACATCAGAAGTTCTATAATGGATATAATAGATTTAGGGGAGGTTAAATGGGTATATATTTATCATTTAAATTGTAATAGGATATTATTTTCTAAGTTAAAATAGTAGTGGTATTTATACTTGAGGTGAGGGTTGTTCTGGGTTGAAATAATCGTTATTTTAACTTTTATTCTATCATTTAATATTATTTATTCCTAAAATTTTAATTTCTTTTTTAAAAAATATGGTAATTTTATTTTTATATCAAGACAAAACCAAGTGGAACATTTATACCACTCATTTAAAAACATAGAACGAAAAGTATTTTCTAATTAGTTTAAAATATAATTTCTTCCCCAAAAAATCAAATATAAGTTTCTAATTGCAAATTAATATTTTTAAATTTATTTTTTACTCCAAAAACATTGTTTTTGTCTATAAAAAATATTATTGAATTTTTATTTCATTATTACATCATAATATTGTTAAAAATTATGTAATATGCGTAAAAAATGTATTTTTCTATTCACTAAAAAATAAAAATATTTAGAAAAATAACAATAATGTCAACATTGATTAACTTTGATATGATGAATCAAAAATTTAATTACATTGTATCAAATTAAAATTTTGATATTTTGGAATTTCATTTCCAATTATATATATATAATATATTGAAAATAGTTTTTATCAAAGAAAATAAAATTTAAACCATTTATACTTCTTAATCTTATTTTAAATATAATACCATTTAAATGAGGTTCAATATGTTATTTTTTAAATTAAATCATTTTATTATAATAATAATTTAAAACATTTAAATTCCACATATAAAGATATAAATAAATAATATAGATATTCCCTCCCCAATGGTTGGAGCCTCGACATACTACCATTACATTGGCATTAGATGAATGGAACTACAAGAAAAGTATAGAATAGATTCTTTGTATTGGTAAAATAAATACTATCACAAAAAATCCAGGGTACTCTTGTAACTTAATAACTAATCTGAACATCACATATCCCGAAGGGCATTCTTGATCCCCATCGGTCAGTAACTAGAACCCGACACCATACAACATGCAATTGGGAATGAATTTTCCACAAACAATGCTGAAGAAAAAGAAACAAGGATGTATGTATAACTATTGAAACTCTATAAAGAGTAATGCACAAGAATTAAACAAGGAATTTATTCCCAAAGTACTAAAACACAAGTAGTAAAACATAGGAAAAACACCCCAAGTACCTAAGGACATAACTCACCAAGTCCAAAGTTCAACCACAAAATCCAGCTCTAAGTGATCGTTTCCCCTTTCTCAAACATGGATGGAGATAATATACAAAAAACTGAAGGAAAAAGTATAGTGTGAGATGAAAATCCTAGTAGGGTGTCGCCAAGGATTACATAACAGATGCCAATAATAAATTAAACAAAAATAATGATTTCAAATTTTAAATAAACAAAATTGGTATTTTAAATCATATTTAAATAATTTAGTTACTCATTTCTGAGGATAGAAAAATAATTTAATCAAAGGCTTACATGTTATGGAATATTTATAAAACAATGGTATAGATAAAAATATTACATAAAAAAGATTATATAAAATTATTAATCATGTAAAGTAGCTTACAACATTGGCATAAATTTATATCTCTAATATAAAGTAAGCGAGCAACATAGTCATCTTCCAAATAGGTACGATAGTATTTTTGGATATAGGAATCTGAACTCTCTAAGTGATCTCAACAATATGTGTACACATACATCCCCCCAACACTATCTAATGGAAACTCATCACCCTCCCATCAGGAATTTGATACATTGAATGTATGTTTTTGAACTTTGTAATAGTGTAGAGCGTGTCCAAATAACTCACCAACTACCAAATCCATGAATGTAATCTTACATAATAAATTATGGGAAATTTATTTCAAGACTACTTAAAATAAAATTAATTCACATTCTTCCATTTCAATGAAAATTTTCTACTTAAAACCAAAATGGTTTTTAAAAAAAATACCTCCTTCACATGATAAAACCACTAGGTATCAATCAAATATTTTTAAACAATTTTCACATGGTTGAAATATATTAAAAAAATAAATCCATTTTTCAATTCAAGTACACAGTTAAATTCAAAAATTTAATTGAAATAATTTCCATCAAATCCACAATTTAAATTACAAAATTTCAATTTACCAATTTCCATAAACACACCCCAATTCAACAGAATTCGGGATTTTCGAAAATTATGTGGCAGAACCATTTCAAATCACCCAATTTACTAGAATCAGGTTTTACTGTGTCAATTAAATTAAAGATTGAGAAATTAAGTTTAAATAAACTGGTGATATAAATCAAGAAATATAAGTTTAATCAATTTGGATAATCAGGATGGAACGACCTACATTTTTTTCTAAAAAACAACACTCGTAATGGAACCCATTAAGGAGAAAGATAGTGTAGAAGACCTTAATGAACAACTAGAAGTAAGAGTTAACAAAAAAGACATATATCCATCAATTTCATGATGATATATTGAAATCCATAATGGGTAGAAAAAGAAAAAAATGAAGAATGAGAGACAATGCATACTCAGAAATCACATCATGAGAGCCATGATAATCGAACACCAAATAGAGGATCTACAATGGTTGGAAGGATACAAGATTTCCTAGAGAAGGCCTCAGTTCAATGGGGACGAAATTGGATAGGAGCTAAAAAGAACATACTATCCTCACTACCTATTTAAAACCCACAGCTGTGGTATTACACGATGTGTAATACCAATACATGTCATCAAACCTTTAATTTTTTTAATCAATTAAAAATGTGTCTCTTAAAATAAAATAACTAAAAATCTGTGTCAAAGACTGATCTTTAAATTATTCATTGCATTTAAAGGAACTTCAAAATGTTTATCCTTTACATGATAAAGCCTTTTGTGACTTTTATCACGAAAACAATACATGGAGTGTAACCAAATTACATGATGTGTAACCCTCCAGTAGCCTACAGAAAAGGTTGGTTAAAGAACAGAAAAAAAGTCAATTAATTCACCATTAAAAGTTATCCTATAAATTCATTCTCAACCCTAACTAGACATCAAAAAGGAGAAACCATAAAGAGGTTTGATACATACCTCTTAAATCGATAATGGGATGTTAAGACCACACCACCATAAAAACATTTTGATCCTATAAAGCCTATAAAGATGCTTCTATTATAAACATATGAGGCCACTAATCTATCATCAATTCCTCATATTCCAATTTATCATGATTATCATAACCATGTGGCCATAACAAATGTTCCAAATGTATCATCCTTAAAGGAAGTAACTCGGTCTAGGAATCAACTACCCTAACTTACCATTCACGTAGAGATAGATCAAGTTCAATTTCAAGATCACTCCAAATAAAAATTTGATCAGGATCATAGAGATACTTTCTCAGGTGTGATACATGGAATATATTATGTATCGATGTTAGATGAGGTCAAAGTTCCAAATTGTTTGAAACTTTCCCTATCTATTCAACAACCTCAAAAGGTCCCAACAAATGATGGAAAATATTCCCTTTCCTCTCAAGCCATCGATAAACCAGCAATGGAGAAACATTACAGAACACCTGGTTACCAAATGAAAAATCCAATTTCCTATAGGAATGAACAAAATATGACTTATATAGTATTTTTTCTATCAACATTCTATGAATAATTAACAAAATATTTTTTGTCTCCTCTTACACCAATCTTTGTCCAAATAAAGAACTTTCACCAATATCCGACCAACACAATAGTGATTTACAAGGCTTGACATAAAAGGTATAAAGAAGTTCAATTATGATCATATATTGGTAACTATTATTATAAGAAAACTCAACCATACCCATGTTATCATCCCAAGCCCCACTGATGTTGAGAACAGAAGCAAAAATCCTATCCTCAAGAATCTGTATAGATCTCTCTATCTGGCCATCTAACTACCGATGGTTGGACATTCTGAAATGTCCCATAGATCATAGTGACTCTTAAATTCCTCTACAAATGTGATAAGTAAAATAAGGATATCTATCAGAAACTATAGCATATGGGACTCTGTGAAAATGTATAATATTTTTTACATAGTGATTTCTCAACTCCTTAACTTTAGTTATATCTCTAATGGGTATTATGTGAGCCGACTTAGTCAACCTTTAGATGAAAACCCATATCACATTATTCTTTATTGGGGTATGAGGAAAAACAGCCAAAAATTTCATAAACATTTCATCCCACTTACAATTAGGCACTTGAAGTGGACGATGTAAATATGATGGTTTATGGTGCTAGGCCTTAACTTGTTGGCATGTGTAACAAAGAGAAACAAACTAAGAAATTCCCAATCTGATACCTAACAACTAGAACTTCCACTTCATGTCATATAACATCTTAGTGGTTTGTGAGTTCAAAATAACTAGAAATTATTAAAATCCCCCATTTTAGACATCCTTTTTGATAATGATAGAATAAGGATATTTCAATAACATAAAACACCCTCCTTGGAGAAAAACCACTGGGAAACGGTCTCCCCACAATAACAAGAGTCTATAGTGATACAAAATTCATCATAAAGCTCCTCATCATGAAGAATCATATCAATAAGAGTGGATTTCAACTGAAAGTTGGCTAATGAAACACTATACCATTTCTTATGAACTATGATATGCAACTGTGAAAAGAGAGCCATCAAATTTTACTCTCTATAAGATTATTTCACTACATGGGTTGGAATTTTACAAATTAATGCATCTGAAATGAATTTACCCTTCCCCATGGCCTAGTAGATGTCAAAGTGGAAATATTTTATTTACTCCACCCATCACCTCTGGTAAATATTCAAATCTTTGTTAGAGAAGATATAACTCGTGATTTTATGGTCTGAAAACACAGTAAACCATTCACTATAAAGGTAATGCAGAAAACACTAATGATTGTGCATCGCCGATGTAATTTTATGGTCATGGGTAGGATAATTCTTCTCATGCAACCTAATATGAGGATATCCATAAGATATTACATGATCTCCTTTCATAAGAATGCAACCCAAAACTGAACCTAATGCCTCACAGAATGACAAGATAGCCTTACCCGACCTCTAGAAGAGTTAAAATCGACATAATAGTCCAAAGAAATTTCAGCTTAATAAAATAATTTGGACACATATAATTCTATTAAAACTTTAACCCCTTCTGATTCATAGTAGTCAATGAAGAAGAAAACATTGAGAAGTCTTTTATGGAGAGGTGATAATATCTATCTAACCCCAAAAATAATCAAATCTCAAAGAAATTACATGCCTACTCCTAAGTTATAACAACATTTAACTTATTAGGATCAATAGATATACCATTTTCAGACATCTCATTTCACAAAAGTTTACTTTTCGAATCCATAAATAACACTTTGAAAGAATGGAATAAAGTTGGTGATTTCTCAGCAGACTCAGAAATATTCTCGAAAGATTCACATGATCCTCCTCAGACTTAGAGTAAATGAGGATGTCATCCACAAACAGTACCATAGGGGTATCTAGATAATTGAATAATATATTTTTCATCAAATCCATGAAAAAATCTGGAGTATTTGTAAGACCAAATGGTATAAAAAGTTACTCATAATGGACATACCTACTTATAATGGTGATTTTCTAAATGTCAGATTTTTATCCTCAACTAATGGTTACCAGATCGAAGGTCGATCTTTTAAAACCTCCTCTTCCTTTTAAACTGATCAAATGGATCATCAATCCATGGGAATAAATACCTTTTATTTACAGTAACTCGATTAATATTTTGGTAATCAACACATAAGATAAGAGAACCATCATCCTCCTCGGTGAAGAGAACCAATGCCACCCAAGGTGACATTCTCTAGGGTATAAATCCATTATCAAGAAGATATTCCAAATTGTACTTTATCTCATTTTGTTCATATTTTTCCATGTGGTAAGAGGGAATTAAAACAAGTTGAGTACTGGGTATTAAGTTAGTGGAATACTCAACTTCCCTTACTGGTGGTAAACTAGAGATATTAGAAGGAAACACATTCTGAAACTTGAAAACAATTAGAGGGAGATCACCTATCAATGATTCCCACTCTATACCAAAATAAAACACTGATATTACTTTCCCTAAATCCAAATAAGAAGGTCCCACTCTACTCAACCTTGGGCCCCATTTTCCTTGAAAGGGAAGTGACACACCACTAGGTGTACGATTCTAGAACAGTCAAAGATAATAATCAATATAAGAATTTTTGACATTGAGACTATCCATCACGAATATGAAAAAAATAGGTATCATGTCGAGGACCAGAAAAAATACGAGCAAGCTCGACATCTGATAGAGGGAAGATGTAGGTAGAACTATAGAGACCCTACCCTTTATTTGTACCATGGTGTGTATTAATATCTATTGCACTAGATAAAATCTATATAATAAGTTTTATAATATTAACCATATGAGTTCAAATAAAAAAATGAGATGAAATAGTGTCAAATAAATCAGTCCCTAATGATAAAATTTAGGGTAATGAAACCTCTCAGAGTTTCTGGACCTGTGCTTACTTCCTCTAGAGATTCTTTTACTTTGTGAAGTAGCTTCATTTGAGGTGCCTATGGATGTAACCCTTTTATAACCGAAGCATCTGATTGCCCCACTATTTTAGGAGGATTTGATGATCATATTACACAACATGTAAAAGAAAGGTTATGGTAGAATCTTTGTAAATGTACTAAACATATATAGGATCTACAATTAGTGGGTGTTTCTGTTAAAAACCACACAAAATTTCATGACATTCCCCACTTATAGAATGTCAATGCACTCCCCCTAGAACAGTAGCAGGTCTGTAACGAATATTCGATCGAAAAATTTCATGAGAATCATTATGCATCCATTTTATCTTGAAGGAAATAACACTTAAACTTGGAAAAAAAGAGACAGCTGATTACCCTAAATTTATTGCTAGGTCCATCCTGTCCATCATCACCATATAATGTAAATGAACATAAGTGTAAATAGTTATCAAGAATAACTAAAACTGTATATCTGATCGAAGTACAAACTTGAACCATAGAGCCTTCATCCTTTCATTATATACAATCATAGGTGAAAACTACATGAGCTCAGCAAATCAATTTGAAAAATTATTCAAGAATCTATCATCCAAATCAGGCTTGAAAAACTCTATACCTTTGGCTGACACCATTGATTCTTGATGGAACTAGTCGGTGAAAATAACCTTCAATTATTTCCACTATAAGCCCTCATATTTCTTTTCCATCACCATTGTGTCCCTCTATATCTGTCTTGTTCCTTCTTCTATGAAGGTGACACACCTCACCTTGATCACATCTGGTGTCTCCAATAACACAAAAATATTTTCTACCTTTTCCAAAAATTCCTCCATATGTTATAGATTAGTTGATCTTTCAATAACTGGTGGCTTCTAGTGAAGGAAATCTTGATAATTCTTTCAAATGACACCCCCCTGAGGATCCACAACTTGATCCTGAACATGGATTAGAGGTATTTTCTGTCCCAGAGCATGGATAGTTAACACAATAACCTCGACTTGATTTGGATCCACAACATTATTTTATTGATGAGGTTCAACAACAACATCATCCTGGATCTGATTCACACATCTTCACAGAGGAATGATTCATTAAAACATCAATAGAAAACAATGAAGACATGATACTAACACTCAAACTGAGAAGCAAAGGAAATTATTTCCAGCATATGGAACAATGAGAATTATATTTCACACCATCCAAATAATGATAATTAAAATACTATAGCTAATCTTGAAGAATTATTTCCCTATTCACCCATGGAGACATATTTTCATTGCAGAAAGAGTTGTCTAGGAAATCAATCCTAACAACCTCCCAAGTCCGGACACGATTTTGTAAATGAATACTGACTTCAAGATAAAATCCCAATAGCCTCCGCTGATTTAATTTTATCATGATTTATCATGGGTACCAAAGTAAAATGATAACTAAGATGGTCGTGACATATCCCAAAGGGAATCGATGATCCCCATGGGTCAAAAACTAGCACCTAACACCATACAATAAGAACATGGGAACAAATTTGACACAAATAATTCAGAAGAGAATGAAAGAAACAACATAATATGCATAAAAAAAGATACTTCACTTTATGTAATGAACCAGAAATCAATAAGGAATTAAATCCAAAAATACTAAAATAAAAGTACCAAAATAGAGGAAAAACACCCCATGTCCATAAAGACATAACTCACTATGTACAAAGTTCAAAATCCTGATCCACCTCCAAGGGATCCTTTCCTCTTACTTTAATCTGGAAGGAGATACTCTACAAACACCCAAAGGCACAAGTCGAGTGTGAGTTAAAAAGTCCAGTAGGGTATCACCAAGGATTACATAATAGATTCATACGATATATTAACCAAAATAAATACTTTCTCTTTTAAAATGAATAGGTTTGGAATTTTAAAGAATATTAAACAAATCATGCTATACTATTCAGATGATGGAAAAATAATTTTTCCTAATGATTTACAAGTGATGGAATATTTCTAAAAAATGGATTAAAGAAAATAGTTATATAAGATATTTTATGTACATTCAGAGTGAATTTAAATAATTTTTACAACATTGGATGATATTTATATCTCAAACTTAAAAAAATGAGCAACATAGTCATCTTCCAAATATGTATGATATTATTTTTGGATAAAGGAATCCACACTCTATAAGTGATCTCAGAAATATGTGTATACACACATCCCCATGACACTAGACAAAGGTGACTCATCACCCCCATTAGCGATATGACCCAATGCATGTATGTGTTTAAACATTTTAATAGTGTAGAGTCTATCCAAATAACACACCAAATACCTATGGATCACAAGTGCTCATACAAAATAAATGATAGTAAATTTATTTTAAGACTACTTAAAATGAAATAAAATCTCAATATTCAGTTTTACCACCAATTTTATATTTAAAACCAAAATATTTTTTAATATATAAACATGACTCATTCATAATATAAAACCACTAGGCTTATATCAAATCCTTTTAACCCATTTTCACAATTTTGAAATCCATTTTATGAAAATTAAATACATTTCACAATTAAATTCAATGATTAAATTAATTAATTTAATTAATAACATTTACATAAAATCGATAATTAAAATTAAATAATTTATATTTACCAATTTCTATATACACTCCCCAATTAAATGGAATTTGGGGATTTTCCCATTTTCAATGCCTAAACCATTTCAAATATCCCAATTCACAGGAATCAAGTTTTATAATCTCAATTGAAATAATTCTTGATCAATTGAGTTTAAATAAATAGTTTAAATAAATCGACCAATATAATTTTAATCATTTTGGCTAATTGGGATGGATCCAACTACCATTTTACTGAAAAATAACACTCGCAATGGCACCCTCCAACAAGAACAAAGGTGTAAAAGAACTCGAAGCACAACCTAGAGGGGAGATATAACACAATGGAAAATAGATCCATCATTTTCAAGATGATATATTCAAATAAATAAGTAAGAAAACATAAACATGAAGAATGAGGGATAAAACTTACATGGGAATCACACCGCACGTGCTACGATGATCGAACACCGACCAAGAGGATCCAAAGGGGTTGGAAGGCTTCAAGATTTCAAGGAGAAGGGCTCAGGTCAAAGGAGATAAAACTAGAGAGATGAAAAAAAGAGTAGACCAGTCACACTACCTATTAAAAAACTGGTGTCAGGTAATTACATGACATGCAATACCAATACATGTCATGAAAACACTAAATTACGTAACTGCTAAAAAATGTGTTGCCTCAAATTAAAAACTAATGATCCATGTTAAAAAATGATCTTCAAATAATTCATGATGTGTAATGGAACTTCACTACATGTATCCTTCATAGAATGAATCCTTTCACGACTTATATCCTGATAAAAATACCCAACATGTAACCTTTTTTACAGGATGTTTAATCCTCTAGCAACCTGCATAAAAGGTTTGTTAAATATGATAATCCAAAAAATATATTACTTGACCATTATAGGTATCCTTATAATGAATTAAAAACCCTTCCCATCTAATCAAAAGGATAAACCATTATGAGTTTAAGGAGTTACATGTAATATCAGTAACTGAATGATACAAATATATACATGAGTATTAAATTATAATTGAATATAAAAATTACAACATATTTTTTGATAAAAAAATTATTCCTTATAACATAAAATTTCATATCAAACATATTATTTTTCATGTAATCATAGGGGAAGAAAATAAAATAAGTTTTAGATAAAATTCTTAGTAAGAGTTATTTAAAACATAAGAAATTATGAATCAATAATAATAATCAATATATAAAGATAAAAAAATCATTACACAATCCTTAAAAATAAATGGATAAGGAATAATCAATTTTGAGATGTAAATAAATGTGCATAAAATCCATTTATTTAACTCGATAAGGAATAATCAATGTGATAAGGTAAATAAGTAAGAACACATTCTATTTATGTAAGTGGAAATGACTAAAAAATATGTTAAGTTTAATAACTAAAAAAATTCCATTTAATCAATAAATAGAGAATAAAATTCATCGAGAGAAAATATTGCATGAAAATATCATGGATAATAATTACTAAATTTATGAATGAATTCTATTATTAATTATTGAACATTATGTATATGGAATATGATAACACTTCCATCAATACCATTCATAAGACGATTTAATGTATAGGTAAAAACCTGATTAATGACGTCTTAACTGATTTATCTCAGGAGAGCTATCAATGAATCCAGCCACTATATAATACTACGCCCACCCACGACAAAAAATAAAAATAATTTATCATATATAGAATAATATATTTAATTGATGAATAAATACACCTTAATATCAAATATCTGTATTGATTGAAGGATAATATTTTATCAATATCTCACTAGGAATCAAAATAACATTCAACGTAAAATACTCTATGAATTAATGAGATATGATTTAATAAATAATAATATATATGATAGATGTTGGGTATATTTATTTAATATTTATTTTTCCATGATCACATGGAAGTGAATAATGCAAGGGGGAGTTAATAAATAAAAAATGAAACATATAAGTGAACGTCAAAAATATTCTTGGTCAAAAAATATAAAAAAATACATATAAATAATATGTATGGTATTAACTTATAGCATTTAGTTAAATAATAATGGGTTTTTCTCATTAATGAATAGAAATTTTATAAAATGATCTTTAAAAACATTATTAAGAAAATATAATTTTTTTTGAAAAAAATTGAAATCATTTTCTTTGAAAATTACTTTCAAAACAATTATTAAAAATATCATTGAGGAAATTCAAATGAAGTTTCGAAATATGATATTAATGATGGTGGATAAGTCTGTATGTTCCATAAAATAAAAAATAACATTCCATTTACAATTTAAAAAGGTTAAGAATGAGCCTTGTTTATAAAATTACATGAATATTCTATTGACATTTTCTATGAAAGAAAAAAATTTATTGTTTTGAAAAAATGGTAATATTTATTTGAATTTTTTTTAGTTACATAAAATTTGATACAATTTCATTGATAAATCAATTCCAAAATTTTAAATATATTTTTATAATTCATAGTTTTGGAAGAAAATAGATTGGGGACCAAAGAGAGAAATGATGTAATATATTAATAATAATTTTTGTCAATTAATTTAAGTACCAAAGAGTGAATAATGGAAATATTTCTTTAAAATATATTAAATAACTAGATTATAAGGGAATAAAATGGGTCTAATAGATATTTATCAAATAATTTATTCCAACATTAACTCAATAATAAATAATCTCAATTAGAATGAGATTGTGAAATAATCCCTTCAAATGATAATAATTTTGAACTAAGAATTAACTAATGAATCAATTATGTGTATCATATTTATGTATACATAAAAATGATTAAATATAAAAACATATAATTAAAATTAATTATACACATAATCTTAAAATATTAATGACAATAAGGATATAATATATCCCAACCAAAAGAAATTTAGTTTTGTAGTTCCTTACAAAAAGGAAACTTTTAATTCAAATCACATTAGACAAAAAAAATTAAAAATAAATAAAAAAATGTGATAAATATTGATTACTTAATGATATTACAAGTAAAAGGGTATTTATATAAACCATATAAACTAAATTATGTTCATAAATTATAATATTCCTCAAAAAAATGAAATTGAGATGAAATCCATTACCATATAATTCATTTTGGTTGAACATTATTTAACCTAACTTATAATGATTTTAAGAATGTAATTTAATTATAAAAAAATAATAATTATAATATAATATATGATCCTTTTATAACAAATTATCACCCTTTTTCCATTAATCTTTCATTATTTCCATTATTTTGGGTGTAAATTACCTTGTTTTAGATTATGTTATGACTTTTTGTTTTTTGTTCCTATTACATAGTTAATGAATTAATAATATAAAAAATATAAAAAATTATGTAAATATCGTATATATTCAGTATATATGTATTTTTAGTAATATATAAAATTTGGTGATAGGAAATGAAATTCACTATTCATGGAGATGTTAGGTTGTGCATACGCATGAAGTTTATTTCCATTTTCTTATCATATTGAAAGAAAAAAGTTAATTTAATATATATATATATTAGAATTAAAATAAAATTTTCATGTCATATATATCACATATGTTTTTTAAACCCATCCTTAATACGTTACACATAAATTGTGATTGAATCACATCACTTTACGAGGCGACAATCTGCTAGACACACACATACACACACAACAATATCGTATTCCTACAAAATGTAATGCGTAAAGGTATGTGGGATATAATAAAACAAGAAGAATAATAAAACCATAATATATATATATATATATTATATAATCTATAAATTAATAATTATACCCAACCTGAAGATGTGGTAATGGAAAAAATAGCAACATCGGTTAGTGAGGCTGTAGTCCGTGATACACATGAATGATGATTATAGAACCCATTTTTAAGGAAGAGTGTTATGTTTTAGGTACAAATATTGAAATAATAAAATATAATTATATAGAATATTATTAGTCTATTATATAATAATTTTATAATGGAAATTGAATAAGGTGTATAAGGAAATAATAAAGGATGCTTGTTGGAGAACAATACATCTTCTTCAGGTATCTTCCTCCATTTTTCACAAAAACCTTCCCAGGTTTTGTTTAGTACTAAAAAACGTATTTTAGGATGACGATAGGTATTTTGGGGAGTGTTTTTTTAAATATTGGATCAACCAATGTGGTTTGAGGGTGTGAATAATAGGGGATAGTGAGTTCCCTTTTTATAGTTTAGGATGAGTGAAATTCTTGTAAATACTCAAATGTATTCACTATTGGGAGGTATTACTTACCTAATGTGCTATTAAAATGAATGAAAATGTACCAGGGGTGTGGGGGTGGGGTTTATTTAGTCTATAAACTACCCCAAAATAACTTCATTTTTATAATTTTATTCCTTAACTTCTATGTTTCCTATCTTTTATCATTTCGGTTTTTTAAGGTAACTAATTTTTTTATCCTAGGTAATTTATCAATAATGAATAAATTAAGGTGATAATTTCTTAAAAAATATATGAAATATGATTTAAAATATCGTATATAATTTATAAAATAAAAAACCCATGTGTTATTGAAATTAATTTTAAAAAAATAACATGTTACAAGAAAGAAACACTATGTCACAACCCGTCCCCCGAGGCTTGTAACATGACTACCCCAAGCCCGCCTTCCATAGGCCAAGGGTTGGAGACTAGAACCAAAGGTGTAATTCCCTGAAACTAGGAAGGTGTTGCCTTTATAACCTGTAAACGCACACAACAGATCACACAACTAGATACAAAACACTAAGTGAACTGCATAACAAAAGAGTGCTGAAAAGTAGAAGGGGCCGGAAATACAAGCCCAACTGTAAAGTATAAGGAAATGGAAGTACCAGTACAACTGAAGGAAGGAATAAAAGCTACTGGGTCATCCTCCAAGATTTCTACCTGAAGGGTAGGTACAAATAACATCCTCATCACTCCACGTCCGTCAGTCTCCTCCATGTACTGACACATCTTAAGGTCCACCTCCTGGTAGTGTCCAGTCCTACTACTCTCAACCTCGATCAGTGCTGTTCGTCATCTCCATCCAACACAACAAGGTTCGGGCCTAGCCCGTGCATGGGTGAGTATATCTATACTCAGTAGGAACCCCGATACCCTCAAGGTCTCTCAAAATCCAACAAGGATAAACCACAAAGTATGAAATCAACAGATAACCCCACATAGGTATATGCCCAAACATATACCTAAGTTATCAAGTAATACTTATTAATCACGAGGAAAACACAAAAGTACTGACTCAGCTAAAATAAGGATTTATTCTAGGGGTAGTAACATTTTGAACCCTCAGATGCTGAAAAAACTCCTCCTCTATCAAGTACAGTGGGTCTGCCGCCACAACTAGGTGCTTCCCACTAACATTGGACTCTTGAGGTACTCCTCCTGTCGAGTACGATGGGGCTACTTTATCACACAGAGGCGCTCCCCACCATGGGTCTGCCGCCACAACCAGACGCTCCTCCACCGTGGGTTTTCTGCCACAACCAAGCGCTCCCCATTGGGCTAGTCGAGTCACTCTGAGTCAATCAGTCAACAGTCGTCAAGTCTCATCCAGCTACTAGGTTCCCGCACAAATGCTTTATCGTCTCTGGAAGACCCACTCCATAATATACTAGTCAATTCTCCAATATCCATGAATTCCCACTAAGAAGTATCCTAAAGGTATTCCACGTCATAGGGGTTTCAATGCAACTGATGGAACTTCAATCAGATGCTCGGTTTATGAGTTATTAGCCATTTAGTCTCGGGGCCCCGGTTGGATTCGTGCATGACTAAACCTGATCGTATCTCAACTATACCCCAAAATCAAGTGGAGTATACTCAAAGGGACTGTCTCTCTCTATGATTTCCAGCGCTGTTGACAGTTCATCAAACGGACATCCGGTGAAAAAGATATAGCTGAAGGAGCGTAAATGGGTTGCAGTGGGCCCGGGTCCAGTCTGACCCGGTCGGACTGACCCGACCCGATCCAGTCTGGTCCGACCCTGTTCATGTTGACTTGGCCTGACCCATTGGGTCTAGCCTAGCCCATTGGGAAAGCCAGCCCATTAGGTTCGGCCCGGCCTGTTGGGCCCATCACAGCTGGCCGCGAGGGGTCTCGGAGGGCCGCGAGGGCACAGACCAGTTGTAAGGGCGTGGACCTGCCGCGGGTCAGTGAGAGGAAGGCTCAGCCTGGAGGGTTCCACGTGGGTGTGGGCCAGCTCGGTCGGGGCGCCGCGTGGGGCACGGGAGGCCGGGTCGGACATGACACCGTGAGGGGCGCGAAAGGCTGGCTCTGTCGGGGCGCCACGAGGGGCGTGGGATGCCGGCTCGGCTGGGGGGGGGGAGGGGAGTGGGAGGCCGACTTGGTTGGGGAACCACGAGGGGCGTGGTTGGCCGGGTGGCCTGGGGATGATTCCACCGAGAGAGCGCAAGCGGACGAGAGCCAGAGCACGGCGCAGCCGGGGCGCGACGCGGCTCGGGCCGGTTCGGCTGGTAGGCGGCATGGTCGGCACAACTCGGAAGCCGGTGGGAGGCGTGGTTCGGCCCGGGGCAGTGGAGCATCGCGGGGGCGGCACGAGTTGTATAGGCCATGAGAAACATGGTCGTTGCCTGTTGCCTTTTTCGCCTTCAATACCATGGTCGCCTACCTTCATTTCAAATAACACCACAAAAGAGAATGGTGGAGGGGTCGGGCCATGTTGGTTTGGTCCGCACCCTCCATGTTTAGGGTGGTAGAATTTGTCTCACAAGAAGGTATCACAACAAACCCACTCGTAAAAATTTATTCCCAACCTGCAAGGAAAACATCAACATTGATTCATTGTTTTAGAAGGGAAGAATCAAGGGAATAAAATCAAACTTAAATAAAATCCCTACCGTGTTCATTGTTCGTCAACGTTGGCACGAGAAGGCGGATGTCGATACATTGTAGAGGAGAACTTCTTATGACGAAGGAGGTTCTGAGGAAGAAAATTGAGGATGAGGTCATTCTTTGTCGGTGGAGCGTTCTTTTTCAGGAGATCTTTCTTCGTTGGGAGATTAAGTTCTTCGTTAGAGAACATTAATTCTCCCAAGGTCTTTCTTCTCCCAAGTCCAACGAAAACGAAAATTCCAAGACAAAATAATAGATTATGTTATCTATTATTTAATTGGTGACACAACTTTGAAAATGGTTTAAGTAATTAATTGATGTGTTGGATCAATTAATTAATGGGGAGGATATAGCATAACAAATTATACGCATTGGCACAATAAAGGTGAAGGAGGTCAAGAGGGTCTACCCCATTTATGTGGGATTTGAGAGGTTTTACTTTTCCACCATTATTAGGGGAGGTTTAGTCTCGGGTAGTCCCCAAACCGTAACCTCTCATGAGAGGTAAGGTTTGGGTGGGCCCCACCACCATAACCTCTCATAGGGAGTTATAGTGTGGTGGTCCCCACACCCAAATTCCACATGGGTGGCTATAATTGATAAAATAAAATAAAACATGTGCTTATTTTATTTTATTATTTCCATGAAAAATCCAACAACTAACTTCACCCTCGACCATCTCTCATCGAGGTCAAAGTCTTCATAAGTGAAAACCGATGTTGTGAGTTCAACAGTGCCCTCAGATTTCAATTCTGAGCATTGGTTCAAAAGTTATAAAAACACACTTGTACATTTACTGAACGTACCCAAACAAAACTTTAGAAATTGATTCCGAGAACACCAGGCCATGGAATCATGCACTATCAATTTTCCCGGACTCATAAAATTTCCATATATTAAAAAAAAATATGGAAGTTTTGGGTCTTTACATTCTGTCCACCACAGGGCTCTATTTCTGCGTAAGCCACAACTCAACAAGGTAAACAAGTGGGGGTATGGAGCATGCATCTAAGCCTCCCGCTCCCATGTGCTCTCCTGGAGGTTCCCGTGCTGCCAGCGAACGCGCACTAGAGGATTTTTCCATCCACAAAGGACCCTCTCATGTTGATCCTCAATCTCTACTAGAACCTCCATAAAATTATTCCCATCGTCGATGTCCAGCTCGCCTTGGTCGATGATGTGAGAAGGGTTGTGCACATATCTCATCAACAATGATACGTGGAAGACGTCATGTGCCCGGTGCAACTAAGGTGGAAGAGCTAAGCGGTATGCCACCTCACCAACTCTACTGAGGACCTAAAAAGGTCTGATGATTCTCGAAGACAACTTGTCGTCTCGGCTAAATCTCCGTAGTCCTCGTCGGGGTGAGACCCATAGAAAGACGTGGTCACCATCTTAAAACTCCAGAGGTCTCTATCTCCTGTCGGTATACGACTTCTGCCTACTCTGTGCAGTCTTCATCTACTCCTGGATGATCTGATACTTCTCCATGGTAGCCTGTACCATCTCTGGTCCCACTAGTGATGAATCCCCTGGGTCATTATAGCACAAAGGTGATATGCGAGGTCTCCCGTACAATGCCTCAAAAGGTTCCATCCCTATGTGGGAGTGAAATATTTTTTTGTAGGAAAACTCCACAAAAGGTAAGTGATCCTCCCAACTGCGACCGAAGATGAGGACACAGGCATGCATCATGTCCTAGAGGGTCTAGATGGTCTGCTCAGTCTGACCATCCGTCTGAGGATGGAAGGCGGTGCTCAAACGAAGCTACATCCCGAAAGCCTTTTGCAACCCCTTCCACAGCCAGGAAGTAAAACGTACGTCACGATCGGATAAAATCATCCAAGGTACTCCATGTAGCCGCAAAAACTCCTACACATAGAGGCCTCCCAATCTCTCTACTGAACCCTGCTCTATGATCAGTAAGAAGGGGGCCGACTTGGTGAGTAGGTCGACGATCACCCAATTTGAGTCATTTCCCCTGGATGTACATGGAATAACCGTCACAAAGTACATGGATATCCCATCCCACTTCCACTCTGAGACCTCTAATGGTTGAACCAAGCCTGCTGGTACCTAATTCTATGCCTTCAGTTGTTGACAAGTGAGGCACCTAGAGATAAACTCTACAACTGCTTTCTTCATTCCCGACCACCGGTGCTATCGTCAAAGGTCCTGATACAACTTTTCCACTACTGGATGTAAAGCTAGAGTGGATGTGTGGAAATCCCTTAACACTTTCTCCTGAAGTGACAATGGTACCATGGTATGTCCTCTGAAGAGGATGACGTGCTCCCCACCTTCATAAAATCCGTTAGGTGCATGTACTTTGGATATATGACCAGGTCGTGCCTCGTAGTAAGTGTCCCCATGTTGCGCCTCCCTAAATCGCTGAAAAAGTGGGGGAGTGACTATAAGAGATCGAAGAAAAGATGCTCCATCTCTATCCATAGAGGATATCTGCAATGCGGCCAGCTGCTCTGTCGCTTCTTCTAGTAGCTGTATACCATATCTCTTATTGAGTGCATCAGCTACAACATTCCCCTTCCCAGGAGTATAGACTATCTCGAAGTCATAATCCTAGCGGAACACAATCCATCATCATTGTCTCAGGTTTAGGTCCTTCTGAGAGAAGATATACCTGAGACTATTGTGATCAGAGTACACTATAAAACGTTCGCCCATCAGATAGTGCCGCAACATCTTCAAGGCGAAGACCACTACTGATAACTCCAGGTCATGGATACCATAGTTCTGCTCATGCTGTCTCAGCTGCCGTGAACCATATGTGATCACTGCTCACTCCTGCATCAGTACACATCCATGTACGGTCCCAGATACGTCACAGTAGACTATGTACCCTATCCCCTCCTCTGGAAGCCTCAAGATAGAGGCACTAGTCAGCCTCTGCCTCAGCTCTTGAAAGCTCTGCTAACATCTCTCCGACCACAAAAGTTTCACCCCTTCTTCGTCAAGGCTCATAGTGGTCCTAAAACTCTATAGAAGTCTGGCACATACCTCCGGTAGTACCCAGCCACGACCAGGAAACTCCGTACCTCTGTCACACTCCTGGGTGGATCCCAATAAAGTACTGCCTTAATCTTTTTTGGATCTACTACAACTCCATCCTCAGATATGACATGTCCCATGAAGTGAACCTCTTGAATCTAGAACAGGAACTTCGAGAGCATACCATAAAGCTGGTTCTCTCAGAGTGTGTCTAGTACTACCCAAAAATGGTAGGAATGCTCCTCCTCGGTAGTCGAGTAGATAATAACATCGTCGATGAAGACTACTATGAAGCGATCAAGGTACGGATGAAAGATCATGTCCATGAGTCCCATGGACACTACTGTAGCGTTGATTATGCCGAATGGCATAAACAAAAACCTGTAGTAGCCATACCGACATCTGAATTCCTTCTTCTGCACATACTCATCTCACACTCTAATCTAGTGATAGCCTGATCTGAGGTCTATCTTCGAGAACCTTCATGCTCCCTTCAGCTGATCAAAGATGTAGTCTATCCTCAAGAGTGGTTACTTGTTCTTCATGGTCACCTGGTTAAGGCACTGATAGTAAACACAAAGCCTGAAGCTCTCATCTGCCTTCTTGACGAACAGAATCAGGGATTCCTAGGGTGAAACACTTGGCCAGATGAATCCCTTCCCCTTCAAGTCCTCCAACTGTACCCGTAGCTCACGAAGCTTAGTGGGAGCCATCCGATATGCTGGTGTAGATATCAGTGCTATCTCGGGGTACAAGTCAATGTAAAAGTACACCTCCCTGTGAGGAGGTATACCTGGTACATCATCAGGGAAAACATCCATGTACTTTTCCACCACTACAGGATAGATCAGACTCTCCACATCAATAGCTTTCAGGGTAAGGCTATCCACCTGATGTGTAATCGGCTGCACTCTCCTCTAGGTAAGTCTATCCTGCGCTACAAAGGCTCCCTTCTAACTAGTTAAGGTAAACCTGGTCCCATCTGTGTAGACACACCACAATTTTTTCCTAATATAGTCAATCTAAGCATGGACTGTAGATAACAACTCCATACACAAGATGACATTGTAAGGCATCGACACCACTACTAAGAGATCCCAGCTGAAGCTCTCACCTCCTAGAGTAAGCTCACATTGCCGGTACCAGTGGGTAATCGTCAAATATGCTCCCATAAGAGTCTATAGCCGTAAGGATCGAGCCAACGGCTCCGTAAGAATCTCTGAACTCCGAACAAGGGAAATGGAAATAAAAGAATGACTGGAACCTGTGTCTATGAGTACTTCATCTATGGTGGAATAGAAAAAGATCATACCTTGTAACTTCTCTAGAGCGCCATGATCATAGGGATCAGCTGCCTGGACCTGATTTCTCCCCTGTCCTCCTGCTCCCTACAGTCGGGGTGGACCTCTTGGTGGTGGTGGAGGTAACACCTCGAATCATCTCCCACCTCCAACTACACAAACAGCTCCTCTGCCACTTCCTCCTGCTCCCTGCTGACCGCCTCAATCGAATCTTTGTCTCTGCCTGGGTAGTTCTTCGACCGTCTACTGGTCATCTACACGACGGGTCGGACAGTCACGAGCCATGTGACCCTGCCCGCCGCATGCGTAACACTGCCTACTCTTGGAATGTTTGGATCTGTCTCCTGTGCCCTGCACAACTAACCCTGAGTCATGTGGTTTTCCACCCATAGGTTTGGTCTTCTTGGACCACTGTGATGACAGTTTGCTTCCAGCTGCATAAGACTCCGCTACGTGATGACTGGTAGTGGGTCTCGCTGATGGTTCCTACTTAGCAAGGAAACTCTCCACCAAGAGGTATCTCTCTAATATCCCCACCTGTGTTGAGATTCTAAGTGAGATCATCGATTCCCTGATCTCCCTCCTGATCCTCTTCTCGATGGTTCGAGCCATGAAGAATGGGTCCCGAACCATATTGGTGGAGTAGCGTGAGAGGTCTGTGAACCTCGCTGAGTACTGAGTTACTATCATACTGCCCTGTTGCAGATGAAGTAGCTCCTAAATGTGCACTGTGCGAAGAGTCACTGGAACAAACACTGCCCGAAACGGCCTCTCGAATTCTTCCAGGAGAAGTGTCACCTTGTCGTGGACTTGGAACATCAATCTCCACTATTTTCACACTGCTTCCTATAGATAGATGGAAGCAAGAATCACCATGAGGTTTGCTGGTGTCCCTAGTAGTCAAAAAACACTCACCACAGCCTCCAACCAATCCTCAGACACCTGTGGGTCCATTTCTCCCCTGAACCTAGGTGGACTCTAGCACTGGAACTTGTGCAACACGCTCAAGAGGCATGCATCATCTACTGCTAGGGATGGTGGCATCAGTGGCCCAATTGGTAAATGTACCGCTGGTTCCTCCACTGGTGCCTATACTAGAATAGATCCCTACACCGAGGCCTCATCACTTGACGGGATATTCGTGTGTACAACTCTCTGGACTCTTGTTGGTCGTCCATGGGGAGGAATCCTGAAAAGAAACAAGTGTGCTATGGTCAAAAAGTTATACCTGGTGAGCTGACCTGGTTGAGATGACTTAAGAAATCACAAAGAAAACTCTTGAAAACACACACACAATCTGTGTTTTCATGCACTGAGTCAGATATCAGAAGCCATGGTCTTGGTGTATGGATATGTCAGCCGCCGCACCAACAATGGACTACATGAACTGAAAACCAAACTCATTACCCTTAAAAATATTGGTTCATAGAAAAGATCAGAGTCATATGTTATGCAGTAGAATCGACTCCTCTCATACAAAATGTGTCAACTGGTTCCTGGTGACAGCACAGACACCCCTTCTTAACATGGTCGCTGTGTCCTGGCCCACCAGGTACCACCAATTGCGCTGCAGACACATGGTCCCCACCCTATGGCCCACTGACATGCCCGAATGGGTCATCTGACTAATGTCCATCCACATAGGCCAACACATGTCCTTTACAGTGTGCTTTGTACTCACTCACACACACACTAGGTAACATCCTAGAAGGTCACCCATCCTATTCAATACTCTAGGCCAAGAATGCTTAACTATGTATTTCTAATCCAGTATGGTCCCAAAATGGAAGGTGCACCTTGTTGACATGAGTCATATCCTTTAGCCATTTAACCCTTTATCATTATAGGGTGTTATATCCACCCCCCTTTAGAAAACAACATCCTTATTGTGGGACCTACATCGCACCCCAGGCTGTGCACCGCACTTAAGGCTAGGTTCCTCATCTGATACCAATTTGTCACGACCCATCCCCCAGGGCCCGTACTGTGACTACCCCAAGCCCGCCTTCCTTAGTCCATGGGATGGAAACTAACACCAAAGGCGTAATTCCCTAAAACTAAGAAGGAATTGCCTTTATAACCTGTAAACACACACAACAAATCACACAGATGGATACAAAACACTAAGTAAACTGTATAAAAAAAGAGCCCTAAATAGTAGAAGGGGTTGGAAATACAAGCACAACTATAAAGTACAGGGAACTGGATGTACAAGTACAACTAAATAAAGGAAAAACAGTTGCTGGGTCATCCTCTGGATTCCTACCTGAAGGGTAGGTACAGCTAACATCCTCAGTACTCCATGTCTGTTAGTCTTCTTAGTGTACTAAAACATCATAAGGTCCACCTCTAGGTACTGTCCAGTCCTAATACTCGCAGCCTCGATCAGTGCTATCTGTCGTCTGCATCTAACACAATAAGGCGAGGGAATAACCCATGCATGGGTGAGTATAACGATACTCAGTAGGGACCCTGAGACCATCATGGTCTCTCAAAATCCAACAAGGATAACCCAAAAAGTATGAAATCAACAGATAACCCCACTTAGGTATATTCCCATACATATACCTAATTTATCAAGTAATCCATCTCAATCATGAGGAAAACACAAAAGTACTGACTCAGCTCAAACCCGAATTTATTCTTGGGGTAGTAACATATCGAACCCTAGGATGCTGGAGAACTCATCCTCTATCAAGTACAGTGGGCATACCACCACAACCAGGCACTTACCACTAACCTTGGACTGCTGAGGTACTCCTCCTGTCAAGTATTGTGGGTCTGCTGCGTCACACAGAGGCACTACCCACCATGGGTCTTCCGCCACAACCAGGTGCTCCCCCTCAAAGCCTACATAGGTAATCCTCCTGTCGAGTACCGTGAGTCTGCCGAAACAACCAGGTGCTCTTCCACCGTGGGTCTTCCGCCACAACCAGGTGCTCCCCATAGGGATAGTTGAGTCACTCTGAGTCAATCAGTTAGTAGTCATCAAGTCTCATCCAGCTACTATGTTCCCGAACAAATGCTCACTCATCTCCGGAAGATCCACTCCAGAATCTATTGAAAGATGCTCCAACTACCACAAAGTCCCAAGAATAAGTATTCCAAAGGTATTCCACGTTATAGGTGTCTCAACGCAACTGATATCATGTCAATCGGATGCCCGGTCTGTGAGTAATTATCCATTTAGTCCAGGGGGGCCGGTTGGATTCGTGCGCGATCCAACCTGAACGTATATCAAATATAACCAAACTACAATGTAGTATACTCAAAGGGAATGTGTCACTCCAATATTTACAGTGCCACTAATGGTTTGTCAAACATACGTCCGGTGCCAAAGATATGGCTGAAGGAGCATAAATGGGTCGCAGTGGGCCTGAGTCCAGTCCGACCCGGTCGGACTGTCTCGGCCCAATCCTGTCTGGGCCGATCGGTTGGGTCTGGCCTAGACCGTTGGGTGGTCCAGCCCGTTAGATTCAGCCCGGCCCACTGGTCCCAGCCCAGTTGGCCACGAGGGGACGCGGAGAGCCGTGAGGGCACGAACCGATCCCGAGGGCGTGGACCGGCCACGGGTCGGCGCGAGGGAGGCTCGGCCCGGAGGGCACTACATGGGTGTGGTCCAGTTCGGTCGGGGCAATGCGAGGGGACTGGGATCCTGACTCGGCCGGGGTACCGCGAGGGGTGTGGGAGGCCTGCTCGGCCAGGGCACCGCGAGGGGTGTGGTAGGCCGGCTCGGCCAGTGCACCGTGAGGGGCACGGGAGGCCGGCTCGGTTGGGGCGCCGCGAGGGGCGCGGGTGGTTGGGAGGACGAGAGCCGGTTCAAATGAGAGGGTGTGAGCGGCAGGGAGCCGGGGCGCGACACGATTGAGGTGCGGCGCGGCTCGGGCTAGTTTGGCCGATGGGCGGCATGGCTGGCGCGACTTATAAGCCGATGGGCGGTACGGTTCATCCTGGGGTGGCGGAACGTCGTGGGGGCGGCGCGGGTTGTGGAGGTCGTGGGAAGTGTGGTTGTTGCCTGTCACCTTCATCGCCATCAATATCGTTGTCACCTACCTCCATTTCGAAGAACACTGTAAAAGAGAACGACGGAGGGGTCAAGCCATGTTGGTTTTGTCTGCACCCTCAACGTTTAGGGTGATAGCATTTGGCTCACAAGAATGTAGCACAATAATCCCTCCAGCAACAATTTATTCCCAACCCACAAGGAAAACATCCACAATGATTCATTGTTTTAGAAGGGAATAATCGAGGGAATAAAATTATAGTTAAATAAAATCCCTACCTTGTTCAATGTTCCTCAACGTTGGCACGAGAAGGCAGATGTCGATACATTGTAGATGAAAACGTCCTACGTCAAAGGAGGCTTCGAGGAAGAAAGTCGAAGTTGAGGTCGTTCTTTGTCAGTGGAGCGTTCTTTGTCGGGAGAGCATTCTTCGTTGGGAGATGAAGTTATTCGTCAGAGACCGTTATTTCTCCCAAGCTCTCCCCTCTCCCAAGTCCCACCAAAATGAACATGCCAAGCCAAAATTATAGATTAAGTTATCTATTATTTAACTATTGACACAAATTTCAAAATGGTTTAAGTAATTAATTTTTGTGTTGACTCAATGAATTAATGGGGAGGATTTGGTATAACAAATTATATATGTTGGAAAAATAAAGGTGGAGGAGGTCAAGAGGATCTCCCTCATTTATGAGGGAGTTGAGAGGTTTTCATCTTCCACCATTATTAGGGGGGTTTAGTACCGGGTGGTCCCCACACCGTAACCTCTCATGGGAGGTTAGGTTGGGGTGGGCCCACCGCCAACTTCTATATGGGTTGTTATAATAGATAAAATAAATTAAAACATGTGTTTATTTTATTTTATTATCTCCATAAAAATCCAAAAAACTAAATTTCACCATTGACCAACTGCCATCAAGCTGAAAGCCTTCTTAAGAGAAAACCGGTGCTGTGAGTTCAACTGTGCCCTCATATTTAAAATTCGATCACCACTTCAAAAGTAAAAAAAATCCGCTCGTATGTTTACTAAATGTACCCAAACAAAACTTTAGAAATTGATTCTGGGCACACCGGGCCTCAGAATCATGCTGGGTCAATTTTCGCGAACTCGTAAAATTCTGATATATTAAAAAAAATTACATGGAAATTTTGGGTCTTTACACACTACTTTAACAATAATTTCACTGAAAATATTTTTACTATTTAAGGATAAATATTTATATTATAAAAGATAAATTGGTCCATTGGTGGACCATATTTGAAATCTATTAACTTTTAAAAGTCACATGTAATTCGATAGAGTTATTTAGCAATTTTAAATCTTTTAATAATATATCTTTTATTTTAAAATAACATTAATGTCATTTTTGACATTAATTATATAATTTAAATTAAAAATTTACAATAAAATGATGTAATTTTAATTTATTCATTTAAAAAATATTTAAAATGATATATTTGTCAAAACATTAATTTAAGATAATTTATAATTCAATTTACCTCACTTTTAATAATTCTAGTATAATTAATTTAAGTAAATTATTAACTAATTAATTCATACGTTAGAGTTTCCTAATAATTTAATGTAATTAATCCATCTCTGAGACATTAAAATAAATTATCATGATAAAAAATCATTTAAATTTCAAAATAATATTTATGAATATAAATATGATGTTTTTGTCCTTATCCATAAAAATTATAAATGTTAAAGGCAATGAATGTTTATTTTCTGTATTTTTTCTTTACATAACTTATTATATAGGTCACATTCATTAAATTTTATCAAAAAAAATAATAAAAATTTAGAATAAGGTGTTAGGTGTTCATATATATCTAGAAAATGGGTGTTCGAAATGTTGGTAGGTCCTTTTACACTATATATTCTAAGATTATGCATTCTGTAATCTCATTTTTACCTTAATCACTCTATTTAATATTAGATATTTTCATTAATCAATATGGAAAAAATATAAGTTGATGTTGTTAGATAATATAAATTAGATTTATTAAAAAAATATAGTTCATTTATCAAAATTAAATTCACATAAGTGGCTTAATATAATATTAAATTAATATCACAGATGTTGCGAAAATGAAGTGTTTTATAGGGAAAATATTCATATATTTTCAATTTTTTATATCTAAAATCAATATAAAATGATTAAAATTAACTAAATTGGAATAATTGATAAAATATTTATCTCATTTTACTTTTAACAAATTAAAAATATAATTTAACATTAGAAATTTTTTAAATGAAAAGTAAATTTTCAATTGAAATTCTGTATTTTTCACTATTCATAAAAAAATTAATATTCTTGGAAATATAAAAAATAATATCCCTAATATAATTTTGGTATTAATATTTCTCATTTTTTAGTTTTTTATATAACTTTTTTAAAATTGGAAAAATACAATTTAAAATTATATGCAAAAAGCACAATTTAACCATCTTTAAAAAAATGCAGTTTTTAAGAAACATTTTTTTTATAATTTATATGTTTCTTATATATATCATAATAAATATATGACCATGGTTTTTAAAATTTAGTTATTACTATTTATACCCTATAATTTTAGGACTAGTTTATAAAAATGTTATTAAATAACAATATTTTAACAGTATACTGTTGTTCAGTAAAACATGTTCTTGCAGGAAACACAAGCTATCAAAGAAGCTCAGTATTGTGTGTATCATATACTATTAATATTTTTCTAAAAGAAATAAATTTTAATGTATTGGGGTGTTATATTATCATATACTCTAGTTTTATCATGTCACTTACACTATTGAAAAAAGTTTTATTCTATTATAACATCAGGGTGTTACATTATCCACATATTAAATGATTTCCCCCCAAATTTTAAATATAATCTCAGTAATATGGAGTTTGATATTTAATAGTATAATTATATAAATTCCACATTATAATAAGTTTTGGTAAAACATCATATGAATATGATATAAATATAAGGACCTTGGTAATATATAATAACACATAACCAGGTTTCCAAGAAGGATAACATTTAAAAAAGTGACGATATAGACATTGAGTAAAAGAATAAAAATTTATAGAGAGAGATTTAGGTAATTTATTTCAAGAAAGTGAACGATCAATGGAATGTTTAAGTCAAAAAACCAAAAATATAATAGGTTTGAAAACATCATTGATATCATCATAAATGATGGTAATAGGATAACATGTTATCTCAAGTTTGTTGTTCCAAATGTTGAGGAATTTATTTATTGTGCATTGATGTAAGTAAATATAAATACATGATATTTTTCTTATTAATAATAAAAATTTCATCCATTAATTGTATTTAAAATAATTTATAATTCATCACTTAATCAAAAAACATAATATCCAAAAATGTATTTTTTTATTCCTGAACTACTACAATTCACTTTTAATGTATCCTAATATGAATAAAAGAGTAGAAATTAATTCTATATGTCTATAATTATTTTATATTACCAATATGGTTACCAAATTAATATCTAATCAAAAGTATTAATACTACTGCTTCATAGTTTATATTTAATCATCAAATTGTTTACCCAAATGTTGAAAAATGAATGAGGACAATATGTAGGCTAGTGCTTGGTGTGGAACACTTACAATCCTTTGGTCGTGGGTTCAATCCCCACCTCCAAACTAGATGAGACTTGTTGTCACCATGCATGTGGGTTGTCCTTTTTTAAATAATATTAATATAATTCCTTTAATGTTACAAAAAATATGATTCACATACTTGAAATAATAATAATCATTAAATAACCATTTTTAACATGGTTTCAATACAACTTATTTTTTTCCCAAAGTCTAATAATATTATTTTTCTATTTTTAAAATGTCATTAATAATAATGTTATCCCTAAAGGTTATCAATAACTTTAAACTTTTTCCTACAAAATGTAAAGTCATTATTCCCGGAATGACATTTCCACTAAAACATATAATTTCCATAAATTTCTCCAACAAGAATAATTTTCAATGGGGGTGTTTAAGTATTTGAACATATGATCATCATTAGGCTCATAACATAATGAAAATCATAACTCATAAGTTAATCAAGACATAATGGATACTAAAATTTAACACAATCCTATGATTTTTCATAATTCCTTTCATAGTAATTATGTTAGTCGATATAATCCTAAAATTTAATTACTAAAACCCTATACAGAAACACTTCATCTATTTTATTTCATCTAATCCCTTCCTTGGTTTATGGTTTAGCCTTGGTTATTAATTATAATCATCTATTCATGTCCATCATAATGGTTTGTAAATAAAATTTGAATTATCCTAAGAATATCCCCCAGGAATGTCAGAAAAAGAACATTGTAAGTCCCATTATTGGGTACTAGGTAACACTCAAATTAGGGTTGATGTGAGTTTTTGGATTTATTATATATAAGTACCTTTTTACAGAACCAAATCCACTTCTAGTATCCGGAATTAGATGTATTTAATGGAAAAAGGACACAATATCTACCTTTGAAAAACTTTTGGATGTTATTATATATTTATCTTCAAAGTGAATCATAGGGTTATGTTCCCTAATTAATGTTTTCCTAAATATAATTCCCAATGATTGTAGTAAATTGTATTTTATTCCAATTATTACAATAATTACCACTGAATCTCAAAGCTAGTGCTCACAACCATTACATTTAATAACATACATGAAATTTCAACCCGAATGATCAAATAGTTTACTAGTCATGGTAAAATACATACACACTTGAGTCTCGAATTAAAATTGAATACATAAATTACAATAGAATTATTTTTTGGAATAACATTATTCCCTCTATCATATCCTTGAAGGTAAGACATATTATTTTAATAGAATCACAATGAAATGAAAAATAATAAGGGTGAGATCAATTTCTCAATAAGTTTTATGTATAGAGGAACACACAATGAATAAAAAAGCATAATCAATATAGAAATGTTAATAAAGGAGCACACATGCAATTTATAAAATATAATAAGGAATAATAAATATGTAAAGGAAAATTACTGATCACACTTGCCATTTTAATAACTCATTAAGGAATAATCAATGTGTTAATGTAAATAACTGAGCACACATTACATTTAAATAAATTTATATGTCATAATTCATATGGTAAGTTAAATAATTGAAAACCCATGACATTTAATCAATAACTGAGAAAAAATTTATTTATATATAATGTTATTGAGAAAATATAATTGACAATAAAAAATAAATTTAGAATTAAGGTAATACATAAATATTGGACATAATGAATCTTGAAGATGATAACAATACACTCAAGAGCTTTCATATTCATTTTAATCTATAGGTAAAAAATCCATTTAAGGCTAGCTTAATTTATTTTTCTCATGAGACCTACCGATGCATCAAGGGGATATATAATTCTATGACCCACTAATCACTTTAGTTATAAATAATTCTACATATATTGAATAATAGATATAATTTAAGAATCATTATTCCTTAATATCAACTATCTTTATTGAGTAAAGGATTCAGAATTATCAATATTTCCCAAATTATCAAATAAAACTCAATGTAAAACACTGTATGCAGAAATTAGATATATTTTAAGAAAAAAATATACCTGATAAATAAAATATTTATTTAGGTGAGTTTTTTACCTAATGATCACATGGAAGTGAATATTTCAAGGTGATGTTAATGAATACAAAATTAAATAAGGAAGTGAATGTCAATACAATACTTGGTAAAAATAATCATAAACAATCCTAATAAAAACTAGTATGGTATTAATATATAAAAATTGGATTAAAAATATTTGGTTTTTTATCATCTATGAGAAGAAATACCGTAAAAAAATTTAAATGACTCTTGAGGAAAAAATACTTTCCATTTTGATTAAAATTTAGCAGAACAAATTCAATAAACATCACTTTTAAAAATATTTTCTTTAAAAATATCCTCATAAATATGCAACAAAATATTAAAATGAATGAAGACTATGATGGTGTGTAAATCCATATATACCGTAATAGTAAAAAAGGGAATTCCATTTTAAATTTTAAAATCATATGAAGGTTCCTTTTTTAGAAAACAATTAGAATTTTATATTCACATTTTATATAAAATCCAAATGAGGATTACATAAAATATGAAATAATATTTCTTTGAAAAAAATTAAATTGTGAAAATTTTAAAAAATCCCTTTGATAAATTATTTTTAAATGTTAATAATATTTTTTAAACCTTTTTTAGAAAATATAATTTTGGAAGAAAATAGATTTCTGACCAAAGAGAGAAATTATGTCAAATTTTCATAAAAAAATTCCAAAATTAATTTAAGTTCCCAAGAGTTAAAAAATGGTACTATTACTTGAAAATATCATGAATAAATAGAGGATAAGAAATTGAAGAGGTTTTATTATAAAATTATCAAATGATTTTCTTCAACTGAAATTCATTAATATACAATATCCATTTGAATGTTAAGGTGAAATAAACCCTTAATATGATCATAATATTGAAGTGAGAATCAAAAAATGAATACATTAAGTGTATAATATGTAAATAATAATAAAAAATTGTAAATACAACATAATATAATCCAATTTCATAATGCAAATAATCATATAATATTAACGATAATAAGGATGTAATCGAACCCCATGAAAATAAATCGAGTTATGAAATTCTTCACCACATGGTAACTTTTCATTAAAATCCACATAGATGGAATAATTCAAATTTAAAACTAAATGAACATGAATAACTACGTGTTCATTATATTTCATGCCAGGTTTTACGTATATACTACTTATAAAATAATTTAGTTGTATATAATTTAAATATGCACCAACAAAAGAAAATTGTGATGAAATCCATTACATTAGATTAAATATTGGTTAAACACTCCATATAAATATATATAATGATTTTAATATTGTTATTACCTTCTAATATAAATATATTAATGTTTATAATATCATTTATCATCATTTTATAACATCTTATCACTCATTTATACATAATTCATGAATATTTTTATTGTTTCGGGTGTTAATTACCTTGTTTTTTCAATTTATTTCGACTTTTAATTTATTTAATATTACTTCAATTGTGATTTATTAATATCTAGAATATAAAACATGAATAAAATATCATATATATTAAGTATATATGTATTTATTTTAATCTATAAAAATTGGTGATAGGAAATGAAATGCACCATTTATAGAGACTGTGGGTCGTGCCTATAGATGAATGATGTTTCTATTTTTTGTCCTATTGAAAGAAGAAAATTTAAATATTATATATGAATTATAATTTAAATATAATTTTTATTTTATAAATATCACATATGATTATTAAACTCATATTTAACACATTCAATATAAAGTGTGAATGAATCACATCACTTCATAAGGCGGTAGTCCCCATACACATGAATGAAGATATCATATTCCCATAAAATGAAAAGAATGATGGTATATATAATATACTAATTTGAGAAGAAATAAGATAAAGACACTTGTTGAATAACATTACCTATTTTTTGGTCATCTTCTTTTTTTCACTAAAACCATCATAGGATACCTTATTTTAAAACTAAGGCTTCTAGGATTATGGGAGGGAAGTTTTAGAGTAATTTCAGCATGGATTTTCTGAACCAATGTGGTTTTAGATAGTGAAGACCAAGAGAGAGTGAGTTCCTTTTCATAGTAGAGGGGTGAAATTCTTGCATATACTCAAAAGTATTAAATGTTGGGAGCTCTCCCTTACCCCATATTACTCAAAAAATGAATAATAATGGAGGGGAGGGTTTGGTGTTTCGTTTAAATACTCCAATATAATAAAATAAAATTATATGTATAATTTTATTCCATAACTTCATAGTTTATATACTTTTATTATTTTGTTTTTTATTATGGTAACTAATTTTATAACATAGGTAATTTGTCCATTAAGATTGAATTAAAGTGATAAATATTATAAAACTTATATGAACTATTTATTAATGTTATATTTAATTTATAAAATAAAAATATCATGTCTTTTGGTAATTAATTTTAACAACATCACAAGTAAAGTGAAAAAAATAGCTTTAATTATAACCGCACTAACCAAATTTTTACTATTTAGGGGTCAATATTATCATTATAAAAGATAAAATTATCCATTATTTTACCCTATTTTATATTTATTTACATTAAAAAATTATTTGGCTGAAGATAGTTTAAAAAATTCATTTAAAAAAATATTTTTTACTATAAAATAACAATGATTTCAATTTTGAAATTATATATTTATTTTGAATTTAAAAATGTCACGAATATTATAGAAATTGAATATATTAAGTCAACACATGTGTATCTTGATATAGTCATCTTAAAAATTAATGGAAGATAATAATTTATTCAATTTACATCACTTTTAATAATTTTAGTATCATTTATTTTAGTTAATTATTAACTAAATAATTCATGCATTGGCGTTTCTTATGAATTTAAATTAATTAACTATTATATAAAAAACTAAAATAAATTATCATAATAAAAAACTCAATCAACTATTAAAAATGTTTATAACTGAACGTATTATGTTTTTCTCCCTATACCAAAGCATTATAAATATTAATGGAAAGAAAGGTTCTTTTTTACCTTTTTTTAATATCTTATTTTATAGATAAATTTCATGTAATATTATCTAAATAACTCATGAAAATAGATTTTATGGTTTTAAGGGTTGAAATATTTAAAACCAATCAGTGTTGAAAAATTTTGTAGTTCATTTTAAACCTTATATTCTATGTTTAATTACTATGTAAACTCGATTTTACCTTAATCACTATAATTTGTTTAAACTTTTTCACTAATAAATACAATAAGAAATTATTGTGGCATTATTATATAGTAAAAAATTTTAATATAAAATTATTAATCCATTTGGTGAAATTTAATTCACCTTAGTTAATGAATTTAATTTAAAATTAATCCTACAGATGTGGTGAGAAAGTGGGGTTTTAAACTGAAAGTGTTCAAAATATTTCCAATGTTTTTATATATAAATCCAATATAAAAATGATTCAAACAAAATAAATTTAACTAATATAAAATTTAACTAACTTTTATTTAAAACCATTTCAAAATATAATTTTAAATTATAAGTTAATTAAACAAAAATGTATTTTTCAATTTAATTTTAGTATTTTACAGTATTCATCAAAAAATGAAACTTCAAAGAAAAATCCCAAAAAGTGGTGAAATATTATTTTTGTATTATGATTTAAAAAATAACTATATTTTATCATAGAAATTTTATATATGTGGTAAAATTTAATTTTAAATTTTGTTCCCCAAGAATGATTAAACCTTATTTTAGAAAAAATATTGTTTTTATGAAGCATTTATTTTTCGTTAATTGATTCTCATTTTTATTCCTAATCAATAGATGACCATGATTTTCATAATTTAGTTAGTGATGTTAACACATTACAATTTTATTTCTAGGTTACAAAAATTATATTAAATAATGATATTATATTAGTATATTGTAGTTCTATAAAAATCGGTTTTGTGTGCCACCCAATCTATTAATGAAGCATTATATTGTGTGTATCATTTAATATTAAATTTATTTTAATGAAATATATTTTAATGTATTGGGGTTTTATATTCTGTTCTAATCGTGGTTTTTTGTTCATTTATTCTATTAAATATGAGTTTATTATTTTATAAATTTAGGGTGTTACACATAATATATAAAAATACAACTCTTTAGAAAAAAATCATTTTAATAATAATAGTTTTTAATCACATACCATTAATTTTTTGTTTTATAACTATTAAATATATTCAATTATTTTTTATTATAACACATTGAGTAATTCCTTATTTTTATAAAAAATAAATCAATTTATCTATAATTTGTCTACTTGGGGTTTTATTCTTCTTGTAATTCTCATAATGATACTTACCATTTTATTCTAAGGGGGAATTGTTATTTTTAATGATTGTAAAATATTTATTATTTCAATTTGTTTTTGTGTTTATAATGTTACTATATATTCAACGTAGTAATTATTTGAAATAAAATGCTTTTAATTTTTTTTTGATGTTACAATAATCTATAACATTTTCAAATTCAAAAAACATGTATGAAAAATGAATGTTTTACTAAAATTTTAAATAAATACTGCCATTATATAATGAGAGAAAGTCTCTTATAGTTTATCATCTATATGAGTTAAATATTTTCTTTTTTTAACTCATCATCAATAAAAATGAGTAAAAAAATCCTCCTCCCTATGTAAAAAATGACATTATTCAAATTTATCCTCCTTTGTGATTTTACAAAATAAATTTATCGAATGAAAAAAATAAACACAATGTACAAATTAAAAATAATTTAGACATACCTATTTATCTTCTATAAATATTCCCTCATTTAATACATTTATCATTTTAAATTATAAATTAATGATAGAGTAGTTCCATTTATTCTCTATAGTTTCTAATAATCACTATCTGTCTATCACATTCAAATAAAAAGAAAAAATCATCTTCTGAATTTTGATTATCTAAACAAGTAATAATGATTCAAACAATTAAATCAATAACAAAATCATTTTTCAAAAACTTTTAATGTATTCTAAAATAACCAAAATTTCTAAATAAATCAAAATATAGAATTAAATTTAATATCATAATTTTATTTTGATATTTGAACATAAATTTACTTATCATGTTTAGAAAATTCTTCTTATTCTTTATTTTATTTCTTTTATCACTCTCTTGTAATCATTTAATCTTGACCACTTTATTCAAAATTTTGGTCCTAATAACCAGAAAGAATGTTTGATTCATCAAAATATGTTTTAATTATAGAATTATAATAAATATAATAATTAATTTCATGATCTTGATGATTTTCATAATTCTCTATTCTAATTATATTATAGTAGTGAAACTCTCATGAGGATATATGACCCATAGAATTGATAGACTATATATGTATTAAATAATTAATAGTCCTTACTTAGCTAAACTAAAAATTCAAATACTAGGAATCATATGAGTTTATCTGAGTAATACATATTCTTGGAATACCAATCAGAATTAGTAATCCATTCATGAAAAACACTGTGAAAAAATTTTAGTGGACAATGCCATACCAATTCAAAAAATATTAACAGTAATATAGAATATAATACCCAAGATAGGTATATATTCACTGTAAATAATTATAACTAGAAACATATTTACATGCATTAATATAAGCAATCCTATCATCCTCTGATATGATCTAATAAAAAAACATAATGCTAAAAGAGATGATGGCATAAAATATTGAATTACCCAGATTAGTGTAAATCACTGTTAGGGGGTGAATTAATGATCCCTTTAAATATTTTTACTATTTATTCTTTTCAATTAAACCTCGATGGCTGGATAAATCCTAGATCCACTCTTCTTCTGTCTATTAGCCTTACCTCGAATGATCTATAAATGTAAAGGCACTGAACACAAGGGTTTACAAGGTTTTGTTCAAAGAACTACTCCTTGTTGTCTTGGTTATTATCCCCAACACAAATTATCCATTATAATTTTATTATCAATTACAATGGTTGATACAGAGTCCCACTATATCTCTCCAGAGTCCCAAATGAGGTTCTTTATACTGCTTGCTACTGTGTTACTAGAGTCCCATTGGCCAGTTTTAGAGTCCCACTGAAGACTTCTTCCTCTTAGATTTCACAAGAGATGATTCTTGATTCACTGGGGATGGATCTTCTGATATTACCTCATTAGAATTCTGAATCCCACTTGCTTTTTAATCTCATCAAGAATCTTCAACAACATTTGGTAAGGTCTGTTGGCCTTGCTCAATAAATATGATCACCTTTCTGATCAGTCCTCAGTTCAACAATTCTTAGGAAATTTATTCCTATTCTGATGAAGACCCAACCTCACTAAGAATTTTTCAAGTGGTTCACACAACTTCTTCAAGAATATTAATATATAATAATGATCTTGTACATTATCGGCAATGTATCTCTTCTTGGATTCTCAAACATTTTCAACTCAGATATAAGATCTTCTTTAATTTTGTCTGGCTTCAGTCTCAATACACATTCACTTCATTCAATGATTGAATGGGTATCTCAAATACTTCTCTTATGTGCATGTGATTGTGCATGTTTTCATGCATGTACAATAAGTACCTTGTAAACCCAAACACTCCCAGTTAGATTGTATCGACAGTTTAGGTTTATTCTCATGCATTTTATTCTTTCTCAATGTGCACACATTCACTTCCCTTATGTTTTAATCTTTTTCTCACAAACTTATTCTTTTTATTTGTGTTCAATGTGTGTAATGTATGTGAAGGTACTCTATTCTTGGTGAATCTCACTATATTTTATTCATCTTATTCTCTTAACCTCTTTTTTCATGCACATAGTTTAGGAGTCTTTATGTTTTGTGTATGTTCTTCTTCAAAACCAAATTATTGTAGTCCATAGTTTTTCTTTGTTCTTTGTCGACTTGAATGGATAAATTCCTTTGTTGATGAAATTCGTATGTTACTCTCATATATGAGTGGATTTGTGCATGAGTTTCCTCTTCCATCGTGGGTCTTCTTCTTGGAACAATCACCCAAAGGCCTCATGATTCATCATATCAAGAATATGAGTGCTTCTGAACACGTACTGCCCTTAACTTTCAATCCCCTTATTATTTTGTTCGTGAAACCAAATGGATTGAGTTCTTCTTCTTCACGAAAAGGGTGCACAAGGATCTCCTTTACAAAAATGAGGGTGGTTCTTATTTTTTCTTCAAAAAGGTACCACAAGGGTGGATGTGCATTGGATGTTTACCCACAGGATGCTCCTCAAGTAATAGAAGTGAGGGTTCAGGAGAACATGTCTTGTGTTTCTATTTCTTCTTCACACAGAGGGTATAATCTATTTTGCGAACAAAGGTGGTTCTCGATTCTCCTTTGTGTAAGGGATGTCTGGGATATCTTCTTCGTGAGAAACTTTGAGAGTTCATAGAACTTATTGACGGTCATAGAGATATATATTCTCTTTAGTGTAGCAAGGCTGCATTGGAACCCTTCTGCCTTTCGCAAAATCGAGGGGTTTGCGGTGTCTCTGTTTCTTCAGAGAAACGAGTTATCCTTTTTTTAGAATGGGAGAAAATTTTCTTGTCTCAGACTCCTCCTTTTATAGGCGAGCATGACTCCTTCTGCATTCAAAATCCTCAAGATATGATGCGGAGATCAAGATTTTAATGACCTAGATCTTTGACATTGAATATTTTCAAATAAGGATCATGATATGGCTGTAAGTACCAGTTTCTTTATTTTCAACATAACATCCTAATTTATCAGTGCAATCCTCACGTATATACATTTTTGAACACATTAAAATAATCTCCTGAATGAGTCGAGCATCTGGATTTGACCACACAAATTTTTTTTCTTTGTCCATGTTCAAGTTCATCTATTTCAATGTTTCATGAACTCATGAAAATAGACTTTCATGAATGGGCTTTGTCATGATCAAATGATCTAAACGAACACAGAATGAGCTCATAATGAGTCCAGAGACATGAGATAGGCATCTGATATCATCACTAGTTCATGGATGTAGCAGGGTGGCATGAGGTTGAAGATATCTTGGCTGGAGAGATCGGATGGTGATGCTTCAAACCCAAATCATAGAGATCAGATGGATGGCCCAAATGCGTGCGATCGATGACACGATTGATCAGATGGTGGCCAGCATGTCCGCAATTCTCAGAAGGTTGAGATTACTTCTTGGGTTTTAATTTCCATCCCACATAGAAATAGAATATCATGTGATTTCTTGTTTATAACACAGAGCACTCCAGCCTCATCTTAGAATTCTCTCCACCTCTCCTATTGCCGCCCTGCACCGGTGTTCTACGGGTGCGCTCCTGCACCCACTCTTGCCACCTCGGGCACACTCTTGAATCCCAATATGCACCTTGATATATGAATTAATCGCCCTGCATGCTCATGAAGGGATATACATGCCCCGCATGCCCTGCGCCTCTTGCGGGGATGACCTTGAGAAATTCCCTTCGACGCAGTTGACCCTCAGTTCCCGCATGCGCCTTAGGTTTGAGGTCCTCGACTGCCTTTTTATATTGGAAAATATTTTTGGAAAATGAATAAAGCACATTTAATTTGTAAAGAATGTATAACCAAGATGATATTCCATTAAGAAATACCAAAATCCCATTCCTCTTCTCTTCTTTCATTTTTAAACATCATCCTTCATTTCTTATTGGAATAACAAATCCAAGATCTTCAATATTTCTCCTTTTGATTCAAACATGGATAATGCATGGATCATTTCTTCATTACTCCTGAATTAAATAATAATGCAAGGCCTTCTATTTTGATAGAAGTGCTCTCTATTAGCACATGTATTATTCTTTGAAGATTATCTCTATCTGATTTGATTCAAAACCTTCATCCAATTAGAATCCATTAGATGGATCTTCTAAAGTCATAATGCATTCAAGTACTAAATGGACTTCATCAAATGGTGTAACAAAGTTTCATCCAGTGACACATGTCCTGGAACTTAGGACCATCTCAAAAGTCATCTGAATTAGTTAAATGTCATCAATTTAATATCAATAGAGGGATCTTCTTTCTTCTTATGAAATTGACTATTACATGATGGTCATCAAATTTTATAACAATGTGTTCTTCTTTTAAACAATATTTGGAACTTAATATCAGTTCCACAATTGTCTGAATTATTATGGAGAATTTCTAAACATGTTATCCAATGTTAAATAGTTATTATCCAAGTGCCATTGGCTCTGGAACATCTTCATAATCAAAGTGGGTTCTTCACTGAGTTAGCAACATTGATTTAAGCATCACAACTTCAATAATCATCATGGATTCCATCACTACCTTTATATAAACATATTGAAAATAGAAACCTTATTGAAATCATATTGACAACAAATGAAACACCATGATCAAAAATATCATAAAGGGATATATTTGAAATTTCAAAACATCTAAGTGACTTACATTTTGAAAAACTAAAATGTTAAAAATAAAATACCTTTATATATAATAATATATCTACACATTGAATGTATTATTATGTATATCCAGCATCAAATATTTTGTAATACAAATAAAAATATAATTAATCCTCATAAATGTTATCTTGGATACACAAGGATTATTTTCTTTAGTTGAAGATGGTTTATGAAATTATTCAAAATTAATGGTCTGATATTTTCTAGAATCAAAGGGTAGTTAATAAAGGTCTACTAGAAATTAAAAAAACAAAAAACTAAACACCAGATTGACTATAGAATTTATGTTTAAACAAAATGTTACAAGTTATAAGATCATACGTATAAATATAAAAACCATTCAAAAAATAAAATAAAATTATAAAAGAATAAAAAATAAAAATGTAATATTAATGAAAAATTTACATTAATGTGAAATTTTTCATAAACACAAAAAATATAAAATTTACTTAAAAATAAGAAAATTAAATTTAAAAATTATTAAGGAAAATTTAAAAAATTATAAAATTAAAATATGAATATATAAAAATAATTATTTCCAAGTGATAGATATTTTATTTTATACACCAGTACATGGTGATACTTTTTTAATATGAAATTATAACCTTGGAATGATGATCTTATTGGGTACTTAGGTGTTACCAAACAATACATTCTCACCAAATATTTCTTTTATTAGAAACGAATTCATTGGTATTTAGACCTTATAATATTAGTAGGCACTAGAAAACAATACTTTAGAGACCCAAATTATTCCATATTTTCTTTGTTTAATATCAAAAAACTAAATTGAGTAATATTATTAATGGATTAAAAAGAATATAACACTATTCAGAAAACAATGACTCTTCCAGTATCGACTTATATGAAATTTAAATCAAAATTGATCACTCTTTAGTAAACTTCAATTTGACTGATAATGACTCTTTTTGGTAGATTTACTACCAAGATAGTATATTTATGTTTTCATTTCAACTATACATATATTTTATCCAAAATATTCTTTATAGTAGTTATGTTTGAATGAAATTTAATTAAAAAACCATCTTCTAAATTTATATTAATCATTTCACTATAATATTCTGAAAATATAATTGAGAAATTATTAACATTTTTTCTCAAAATATATCCTTGAGATCATAATTTTTGACACATCCATGTAAAAAGTAATATCAACATTTTATTCATCTTCCTAGATAATTTTTTTGAATACTTCTAGAACAATATTCTTCTAGAAAAACTCCCCATTATGTCCAATATAGAACTCAAAGAGTCATTTATAAGTATCTTCAATTTCTATGACATATTATTTCAAAACAACATATAATTTAGCCACTTATTCTACCTCATCATCTTCACATGATTCAAAAACCATGGAAAATAAAAACTTTCCTATAAAAAATATATTTATTAAAGCATCTGAAATCATATTTCTCTTGAAACATAGTTCATTAATGAATTGTTTTGTCTAAAATCCAAGGATTTTCAATTTTATCACTGTTATACAATTAAAAATATGAATATGGTTCATAAATAACACTTCAAGTTTCATTCATATCATTTAAATATTTCATTACCTTTCCTATTTTATGTTCTTTTTAATTATGTTCATTCTTTTTCAATTTAGGGAACTCATGTCTGATGGGCCTTAGTTTCCTACAGTCATAATAAATAATATCATAATAATATTCCTTTCAAAAAGAAATTACATTTTTTTCCTTATCTCTCTATTAATATTTCTATAAATTAAGACTACAATATATACTCCTAAAAAATTATATATATCCACCATTTATATGTTATGGAAAACATTTATCTAAATATTTATTAGAGGTTATTCTTGTTGAACTTGTATTTGAATATTGAAATATGGATGTTTAGTCTTAATATGTTTATGTAAAAAAATAATTTCTCATATTATTTCTCAGTATCTTAATTTAGATAATTCTCTTATTTCCTATAATTTATGATCAAATCAACAAAGATCAACAATGTAATATGATTAGTATCGTAAATAGTTTTTCTCTTTGACTCCAAATAATTTAGAAGATTATCTATGATATTCTATATAATATGATCTTAAATGAGTTCACATTATATAATGGATTGAAAAATATTAGAGATGTTTATAAATCATTGATATATTTTAGAAATTTATTCACAATGTAAAAAATTTAGAACTTTGGTAATCTACCCTAATAATTTCTAGCTTCAATTATAGAACTGTTCAAGTTATAAAATTAGTAACCTCCAACATCTTTAAATTCCAATAATTTTTCTATATTAAAAAATTTGACTATAAATACATCTTGAAATATCATTTAAACACATATTAGTCAAATGATAGTTTATTTAAAACTCATCTCTCTCAGTGTGTGTAAAACCATTACCTTCATTCTATTATATTTATTATTTACTAGTAAGAATAACATAAATCTCTAGACTAATATTAATCACATAACTATCCATGTGGTCTCCAAAAAAAATCATAATCTATAAAATAAAAAATTGAGTTTTTGTTTTTATGTTGATTTTATAAACATCATACTATAATTTCACATAATATAACAAGAACAAACTAATCATTTCTCATTTAATTTTTTTATGTAAATATTAAATTGTGGAAAAAATTAAATTATAAAAACCAAGAGACTAAATTATATGAGAATTCTATATTAGATTTTAATACACATTATTTGATACAAAATTTTTCCTAGAGGTGTATGATATAAAAGATATGAGTAGGAGGAGTCATAGTCCAGATCCAACTCAAATTTTTTAACGCACTCATGTAATCAATTGACTAGAAGTTATATGTTCAAATAACATTAAATTTAAAAAACATAACATGAATGTTAAACAAGGGAAAAATGCAGAGATAAAAAATCTATCAGAAGTTATAAAACTATGTTATAAAAATACAATCCAATTAGAATATAAAAAAATACAGGCATACACAACAATGAATTGATTTAAGTATAATAGTACTTATTATTTTTATTCCATATAATAATGAAACATCCCAATTATAAGAACTCTTCTTTTTGAAACCAAGTTATCCAGAGGATCAGTAGACCATGTACTAGGTATCAATAAGTTTTAAACACCAAAAATATTTTATCAAGGATTTTTATAAGTTACAATCTTCAACTATAGGATATTATCAAAATTGATTTAGAAACATGTATATATATATACTCTAGCATCTCTTCGATCTATAACTAATTGGTAGAAAGAGTAAGTACCCGAAACATTATTGAATAAACTATTAAAAAACAGAAGAATCATAGACTTGAAACCTCATAAATAAATTTTTTGGAAGAATAATATTCCTCACCTGAATCTCATCGATCATGTATACTAAGAATTTAAAAAATTACATAAAAACTTTGATATTTAGACTTAAAACATCACAATAGTAGTTCTATGTAAAATACACTAGAAAAAAATAAAATTTGAAGTTCTAATAGTAATGTGACAATGAATTATTCAATAGATTTATAGTCATATTATATTATTAAAATTATAATTTGAAATTATAGATAATTGTAACACCCAAATATTTTATGAAATATTTTTTTTAAAAAAATCAAGTCCTTTTACAAATTGTGCAACATGAATCAATAAGATTTAATGAATGAGAAAAAATATATAATTATATTTTTTAAACACCACCATTATTACCTAGAAGTTAAAATTAGCGAGGTGAATAGGAATAACTAAAATTTAAATAATAATAATTATATTTTTATATAAATAAAATATAGTAAAAATAATAATTATTTTTAATAATGTCTTTATATGTTTCTAAAATTAAATTTTCACAAAAAAATGTTTTATTTCATTTTATAAAAAATAATAAAAATTATTCTCTCCAATTTTAGAAAATGTATTTTAAAAAATTAAATAAAATATTGATATAATTATTTTCAAATTTATTTAGGGTGATATTTTATGATTTTTTTTATAAAAACGTGATCTTTTAGGGAATACTAGGAATGTCTATTTCTGTAAAAAATTATCATTTATTTATTAAATTAAGTAAATATAATACACCGTTAGGTTTTTAATATCATGTAATATAACATATGTATTATTTATTTATATTTAATAAACCTAATTAATTTTGTGACATAATTTAATTGTATTTAAGTATAAGTATTTTTTCTGCTAAAAAAATTGATTAGTCAGAAAACTGTTTTAAAGTGCATAATTTTTATCCATTTTAATTAATTAAACCATCCTATACTAAGTAATGATTTAAATGAAAAATTTATATTATATTTCAATAAATATTAATTTAAATTCATATAATTATTATTATATGTACTATATTTAATAAAAAATCATCATTTTCTTGAAAAATACACTTCTTGAAAAATGAATTTTTCATTACCTTTAAAGGATTAATTTTAAATTAATTTTTCCAATTTTATGAATTTAATTTGATAAAATTGATCCAATATTTAGAAAAAACATAATTTATGTTTTCTATTATTTTAAACATAATTCTTTTTCATAATATATAGTGAAAACATAATAATTCTTTTACCGTAGATATGGTAAAAACAGATTTATCAAGGGGAGGTGTTTAAACTAAAAACGTATGGGATAAAATGACATAAACACATATATAAAATATATTATCTAGACATATCAGAAAACTATTGTTTATAGGTCTTGGGAATGGTTCATTTTGGTTCCTTGTTGAATGTGGAAAATGTTGGTACACCTTTTCCATTTCCAAATTACTTGTATTCCACTCACATCACTCATTAATGGCCACCACTGTCCTCTCCAAATCACACCATCATAGACCATTAACTGAGGAAATAATTAGAAAAATATATTCCTTAATTCTATCCCCATGAAATACATATCTTAGTTTGATGATAAATATATCCTAGGAATCCTTTTGGTGTTTACATAAGAATTTTGTTCGAAGAAGACGTAACATGGTTAAACTAGAAACTTTATTTTATTTTTCCATCCAACTCATTAAAATATTATTAAATTTTGATGATATAATAAACTAATTTTATCCCACATACTTGTTTTTTATTATTTGAATTCAATAACCTAAATCCTTACAATGTTCTATCAGATTGGATATAAAACCATCATTCGAGAATATAATTGACTACCACCTTGTGAACTGATGTGTTGTGTTTTTCATTTATATTTTACATGGATGATAATAATGTTATATTAAATGAATATATATGATATTTATATAATAATTATAACTTTTAATAAATATATCACATATATATTCTTAATTTATATTCCTTTGGAGATTCAAGACTGTCGTTTGTGTGTATAGCAGATTTCCACCTCGCAAAGCAACATGAATCATTTTTTCCCAATAATTTTTAAGGAAGGTATTAATAGTAAAATTAATGAATATTTGTGATATATGTGATATAAAAACTATTATTTATAGTTGATACAATATTTTCCATTTTATTTTTTCATCCATTGATAAAATAGAAATAACGTTCATGCATATATACAACCTACCATCTCCATGAATGATGTACTTTACTTTATACATATAAATTTTATGCATTACTATAAATACATATATAATGAATATATATGATATATATATATATTATGGATAATGTTCCTGAGATTATTGAATAGTGATCAAAGGAAGATGATCAAACCAAAAAAAATCAAATTATACATGAAATATAATGTAGTTATTGCCCAAAACATGATTTTAAGAAATAAATTTTCAATAAATGAGTAAGAAAAGGTCATAATTAAGTCAAATAGGGTATGATATAATTGTTTATAGTTAATTAACGTATTAATAATAAAATTATATATATTATAAATGAGGTTTGAATATGTATGTTGGAAGCCGAGACATATAGAAATGGATTTCTTTCTTAGTTTTTACTTTTAAGAGATACAATCTATACTCATCACATATTTATTTTATGATGTGTATATAACTTCCATGAATTTATTTTATTGTGATTCTAAGGAAAATTATTTTCGATTTAAATATCCATTTTATGATTTATATTTCATGGGTATTATTGTTCAAATGTTACCAAAGCAGTAAGGGATTTTTTTCTCTCAAATTACCTTCTTTGGGACATAAGTTATGTTGTATACCTATATTATTTTGTGAGGATTATATACTAAAACTTTGAAAAACTTTATCATTAATATACTTACATTAATGATATTAAATCTTTCCTTCCACATTATTCTTTAATAGGGCATAAAGTTCAAAATAAGCCTAAGTGGTTATGGTATTTTGTTAAAATACCATTATTTATCAGTATTTTTTACTATTATTCTCCAGAAGATGAAATATTATGATATATCTCTCAATAAAAAAAATTAATTTTATTATTCTCTTGTTAATTATTTAAAATAAAATTTATCCTTTAATTTTCCACTCATTATGTACTCGTGATTCTGAAAAAATATTTTTAACGAAAAACATATTTATTTATCTCTTTGGTCGAAACCCCATTTTCTTCCACATAAATGTTTTATAGAAATGTTTTTAAATATTTTTAATTTTCTTATTAGATTTTTAATGTCATTTATAACCATGTTTTAAATTTTTAATTTTTTAGAAGGAATCTTTATGCCCTTTTCAAAACAAGGCCAATTTGACTTTTACCAGAAATGTGAAATAATTTTTTATAATGTTTATGAAATTTCATACCATAATGATCCCTCATTTTTTTCAGATTACATTATATGTTTAAAATTTTATTTTAAAATAAAACTAGTTCTAATTTTTTATGTTTAAAAAAAAGTGATTTTAAAAGAAATATTTTTTTCTATAAGAAATGTATTAAATATCTTTTAAATATTTTTTTATATGTTTTTAAGGTTAATTTAAAGGAATTTTTTTAAATTTTTTTTTAATTAATAGTTTAAAAAATGTGTGTTTGAAGGAAATATTATTTTCCACATGAAATGATCATAGTGATTTTTCTTTCAAAGTAAATTTTCTTCTATGTTGAAATCATTTGAAGTTACTTAATATTTTCATGGGATATGATAAAATGATACCATAATTATTCTTTATCTAGATAGTTTATTATTATGATGAAAGTGATAATTATGAATCATATTTATTTTCCATAGGGTATTCTATGGTGAAATGTTTGTGAAACCCATTTCATTTCTCTGGTTATGATATGATGAATGTTTAATTGTATTATGGAATGAAAATGCTGAGATTATGTGATGGGTGGAACCTATATCTCCCTCCAATATTTTGGGAATGATTAATGTTATGTGATCTTAAAGTGTACATGTGAGGTTATCTCAATACCAAAATATGGTACATGGGAGGATATTCCAAGCCTGGTGAAGGTACATGAGTGTTTATCCCAAACCTAATATGTTACAAGTTTATTATTGGATACCCTTGACATTAGATTTTATATATAGACATATATTCCCAAAATATATGTATTATGAAAATATTATTATCCCATGGATCATGTTAATTGATTACATTATGATTCATCTATTATGAAATACTAGGTTTTATTCCATTACTGATGTTCATGATCTATGATAAGGAAGGTTTGATTTTCAAATGTTATTCTTATGTTCTCATACCCGTATGCTCATGATATGATGACATCTACCGTGTTTACCATTATTGAGCATCTAATATCCCCCTTTCATATGATTCATTTCACCAGTTTATGATAAATGTTATATTGTATGATTTGTGTAATAATATTTCATGTTATAATGAACATATGTGGATATGAAACAACTCACATTTAAACTTATTGTTTATGTTGTCCAATTTTATAAATAATGTAGAAATTAAAAAAAATCTATGGTGTATTTTTTTGTGATGTAATGAATATTAATATACTAACATTTAATATTTATGTATTATAAGTTTGGGGCCTTTACAATGATGTTTTAATAGAAATAAATGACCATATTTTTAAAATTTTGGGTATGGATAAAATCGAATCAAAACCATTAGAAACATCCATTGAATATATATCTAACTTCTGATGATATAGTTTTTTATTACATCACAAAATATCAGCATATTATGAGAATTTTTGTTTATCTAATCATATTAATGGAACATCTAATCAAAATATAAAAATTCAAAAATAAAATTCAAACAAAATAGTTCAAGTTAATTCAGTTCAACATGAGTTTAATTTTTTTTAAACCAAGGATATAAAATTAGTCAATTAACACAAAAATAAAAAAAGTTACTACCTTATATTTATTTTAAAAATTACTAATTATCAAAAATTAGGCCTAACATTATTCTTGGATTTTGTTATTTTCTAGGAATGGTATTGATATTGAATTATACTTCTCTATTCCAAGGGAATCTAAAACATTAAACTAGAAGTACAATCATATAATATATTATGATGTGCATTATATATATCCCTATATCTAGCATCTCCTTATTTTATATATATAAAGAACATTATCATAAAGGATCACGATGAGATGTGACCCAAGGGTTAGTTTTTAAATTATTTAGGTTATTAAACATCCCTTCCAAAAATAATATATTTAATAGTTATTTTTAACTGGTAACTTTATTTTCCTGGAAGTAATGTTAGGATTGGATAATTGAGCATCTAATCGATTTACAATATCACTCTAACTCAGTTATGGGTATAATCGATAGATTTTTACTAAGGGACTAACCATGAATTGAAATTTTAATAGTCTGTTAATTTTTTCTTATAATAAAATTCATATATATTAATACATATAATATATTTTATTTCATCTATATAATGAGTAAAAATAATTACTTCAAACATAGAAGAGATTGAATAATCAATTAATCTGAAATTATACTGGTGACCCTGATCCCCATGCCTTTTTTATGGTAAATTTATTTGATGTTTGTTAAGAATAATTGAAGACAAGTACATATCCATTAATTTAAATCATTTTCAATGATTACTTATCAATTTATTTTAGTTCTTGAGATTGATGTCCAATTTCTCTATGTTTATAGAAAAATACCATACACTTTTGATATACACCAGGGATCTCATTTATATAGTTATTTGATACGGTAAACTCTACTCTTTAATTATTATATCTTACAAAAACGATTTTATAATGGAATTATAGTATTATATTATTCTATATATTTTCATTAGGATTGTATGAATTTATTAATTCCATATATATAATCATTAATCCTTTAAAAATATCCATGTATGTGGAAAATGTTTTGAAGACTAAATACCTTCAATGGTTTGGAAATAAACAATAAAATAATATACACATCACATTCTTCTTGTTGAACATGTTTTTCATAATACACATCACTAATATAGTAATTTTGGATTCCTGTATAATAATAGATTATAATTCCTTTTATATTATATTTAATTGATTTTTTTCAATTTTAGGTGATTTCCCTCAAGGGAAATACTTATTGAAGAATATTTCTTAGAATATCATCCACTACATGTTTGTTTATTCTTCCTCCACCTTAGTTTTTTAATTAATTGACTACCATGAATTGAACATCCAGTTATCTTAAAAACTCATACTAAATATTTCTATCTTTATTTGTATTAAAGATCTATGAAATTTATATCCAATGAATTATAATCAAAATTTTAAATTAATGGATTAGTGGTATTATTAATGGTTGTTGGTTTCTTTCCCATTATGTTATCTATGATTATAGTACATAGTTTAGGGGAAAAGGTTTTTTCCTTATAGTAATTGTAAATTTTTATAAAAAAATTAAAATAGCATAGTATATTAATAAAATTTAAAATACTTAAATTATATTCAATAAGATTATCATTTAGAATATCCTTACACTGCTCTCGATTATTGACATCATTTCCATTTCTTACAGTTTTTGCCTTCTCCATGAAAACTTTAGATACTAGTTGGTTATTCTGTCACATTATTTTGTTATAAACATAATTTATTCCTATATAATATTAATTTTTCATAATTTAATATAATGGTTTCTATCCATTATATAATATTTTTTTGAATTTTCTAATAATTCATCTTGGTGTCTTTATAACAATGTTTAATAAATTATAATTCAATATGATTATTCTAAAATATTTATTATACCAACTAAAAAATTTTGATATATAGGGCCTTCAATACTTTAAATATTATTAATATTGATAGTTAATGAATAATATCATATAACCAAGATCCAATGTTCACATATGTACTACTTTTATGTTAATTTTTTATAAATATTATTTTTTTATAACACATATTTATTACTTGTTCGTGATAACTATATAATATAATATATAATATTCATATTTATTATCTTGAAATATGTTAAAAAATATGAAAAGGGTTAGCTCAGTCATGTTTTATGGGATACCGTATCAATGAAGCTAAATACTTCTAATCATGGAATATATATCATGAAATGAATAAATAATCAACATCTCTTAAAAATAATTAGTGGGCATGAAAAATTATTAAATAATCATGGAATAAATAATGAATGGAAATGATAATTTTGGGAATTTATAATTCTAGACTTCATAAATATATCATTGTGTCCTTGTTCCATTACATCAACCATAACAGGTAAATATTATCCCACTACCATATCTTAGTTTTTTTATCCATCTGACCGATGCAGATAGTGGATATAATATGCTGGATTAAAAATTTTATCAATATAGAATCAAATAGTAATAATTATTGGATTAAAATTTTTATCAATATATAATCAAATAACATATAAATAGGTTAATTATTTTCCCCAGTTAATTAAATGATATGACTATTTGTATGAATACACTTAAATTATAATAATGAATTATATTGTATTCATTATTTGAAGCATATCATAATCAATATTGTTAAAAAATAGACATACAAAGGACCTTCAATGTAAATGTAATTATTGAGACCCATATACCATAACAAGACCTGAATCATCCTCCCAAAATACCTTATATGCATCTTTTTATTTTGAAAAAGGTTTGTGAATACATTAAGAGATGAATTGTAACAACGTGATCGATTATTTTATATTTTTAAACTATTCTAAATTTTTAATATTTTGTTCTGAAAATTCAAAATGACCATTGAAGATATTGGATAAAAGAGAAAGATAAAATTGTACACCAATGCGGGTACGTATATATCAAGGAGACCTAAATATCATTATATATCGAAAAATGTTTAAAAATTAAATCAATATATAAAAATATATAAAATAACCTTCAAATTTTATAAACTATATAGATAGACCACTACTAACATTCACATAAAGTAGGAGTGGGAAAAAATCCTAAATTATGAAAGGTGTGGCCCTACGTGAGAGATATCCCCTTTGTAATGACAATTGACAGACCCCACTATGTCAACCCAAACTTCCATAAAAATGAAAATAAATGTCCAACCCAACTCTATTCTTCCAATGTAACAAACCCATATTCTATAATGCCTAAAATTTTCTCGAATTATGTCAAAAAGGATCTACAAACATCCAAAATAGACACATGAAGAGTGTGAGTATATCATACCCACTAGTGGTCAAAAAAATCCCCTAAAATCTATCATAAATATAGTTTAATATTGTTAAATTATAAAAAGGTGATAAGAAATACAATAATTATAATTTATCATCTTTCTTAAACAGAAATATTATAACAAAAAGAACTCCCAATCCTCGGGGGTATAATATAAAATTTTTACCTTCATCTAAACAAGATTGAAATTATGTAATGGTTAATATGATTAAGTAAAGTTGGGATACCTATCGTCAAGTGATAGAGAATCATCTATACCAAGAAAATAAAATTTTATATCCTATCCTAGGGAAAGTGGAAAGAGATATATAAAGTAGGGGAATCATGGGCCTATCCTAAGAATAATAACCTACACATCAATATCAATGTACCTACACATAAAATAAATAATAGAATATACCCAAATATACATGTATAAAAATAGTAAGAGAAAGCATGGGTAAATGAAGGCTATATATATTATGAAACTTTTAGGTATAATCCACTCATTTGTAATTTTAAGTAAAAACTAAGATGTTAAAATATGTATTTAATTCCATTTAAATATAAAAAAAATCATGACCAGAAATACAATCATGCATGAAAAAAATCATAAACACATGTTATAGATCTATAACAAACTAAAATAAGATAAATTTAACTGTATGAACCTTCCCAAGGCATTTCTCAATGAAAAGAAATTAAATTTTTCATAAAACATTCATATTTTATAAATAAATTTAATAAATATATTTATTGAGTTAGGAAATTCACTTTTTAAAAAATATCACTCTAAACCACACAACCACTATCCCTAATAGTCCAAACATATAGAAGATAATAGTGGTCACATACCTAAATTTATGATGATATATGTTCTATATCCATGAGGAATATATGATAACAAAAACCTAACTTATTATTCAATAATAGGTTAAGATAAAAAAATTAATCTATTTACATTAATGAAAATAAAAATCAAGGTAAATAAAGAACCACTATACCTTTAGCACCATGAGAAAAAGTTCTTTATACCCAATTTAGGAACAAAAAACCAAATATTCTTTGGATATAAAAATCAAGAGATAACATTTTTTAGGAATTTTAATTACTAAAATTACTATAATAAAAAATAATGCATTAGGGTTACGCTTTATAAGATTATCAAATGAGAATCTTTTTCAATTTTTTTTGGAAACTTTGGATTACCTAAAGTTAATTAATCATTTAGTAGAAAAAAATATTAAGTTCTTATTTGAATTATTGATCTATGATGTATTTGTTTTTAACCATTTTTTAGACACTATAAATAATTCTGTAGTGTATTTTTAATGTGTTTTTATATGTTTGGTGGATTAATGAAGTCGAATGAATAAGTTCATCAATTAATTTCCAAAATATGAGTTTTCATAAAATTGTAACATCCTGGATTTCATATGAGTAAATGAAGAGTTTGTAAGAGTTATTTTGACACATGAATAAAAATATGGTAAATTCACAAGTCATCGGAATATTTTTTTATGTTGAAAGTATAAATTTAAGATACTGAAGGAGTATTTCAGGAATTTTAAAGAGTCATAAAATACTTAAGAAAAGTAACCAAGGAAATTATAATATTCATTGGAAGATTTTAAATATTATATATGTAGTTGTAAAGAGTAACTTGGACTTTCAAAAAGTAAATGGAAAGTTTAGAATAGAAAAAACTATACATCATAAGAGTCATCATTTGTGAATGAAATCAAGAAACTATTGGAACAATAATTAGTCAATACTTTTAATATTAAAAATTTAAAATAGCATTGGATTGACCATTAACCATTATTTATGAAAGGATTAAATGAAGTTTTAATAAGATTCAAATGAAGAATATATTATAGGATTACAAAGTGATTTTAATTGATATTTAAAATTAAGTATTTGAAATCAATTATCATTGATAAAGTGGTTATTTTTTAGGGATGTTTTTTATCCTAGAAATAATTAATGACTTCATATTATATTATAGAAATTATTTTCAAACACAATAAAAAAATGATGAGAAATGAGGGGTTCTTGAATTATGAATATATTATCATACTATGATATATCCAAGTGAGAGAAAAAGATAAGAACATGAACAAGTCTTTGTCAAAGAATATTAAATAGAACAATGAAAGATGAATCTACTTCTATTGACCACAGTTCTTACTGTTGAGGAGGAAAAAGTTATCCCCATGCATGAATACTCTCATTCATGAGATTATTATTTTGAATAAATGAGGAGGTAGTATAGCATAATACTTCTTATTTTTTACTTTATTTATAGTCAAAGTTTCTTCATAAGAAGATCAATTTTTTTAAATAATATATAGTTCCACAATGGATCTTATTCATCACCAATAATGAGGAGATAATATAACTGATGATGGTACCATGATCAACACGTACAAATATTGTTATTTTCTATATACAAGTTAAATTATGATGTGTTCCTTTAATTTTTTCAATATATTAATTTTTTTATTGATTCATAGATATATACTTACCCTCTACTATAATAACTATTATATTATTCATAATCTTGACCTCAAAACTCACTGAAATCCATGAAAGGATCAAGCTCTCATATTGAGGTAAGTCCTTTTAATATCCTTATGTGTTGTGCATTTTATTTTTTATTCGTACAATTATATTGATGAATATTTTATACTGAGAATACCAAGTATTTAATAAGTTAAATGTTCTAAATCAAATGTATTTATTAAACATATAATAGTAGTTCACCTCCCCTCTTAATGTTATTCCAACAGACCTATAGGTTTAAAAGTTAATTAAATATAAAATGATAGAGGTGATGATGAATGATATGTAAAAATGCAGAATAAAGATAATAGGAATTGTAAAATAATTTTTTATTATTAAAATGACTATTTTACCCTATAAAAATATGTCATAACTTCCTTATAGTTTTAGTGGATTACGAATGGATTTTTAGAATCTTTATAAATACTTTATGTCTTCAGATGGTTGGGACTAGAGTTCTAATGAATTTATTATACTATATATTCTTATCAATTATTACATATATATCATAAAAAGTCTGTTATCATTAGTTCTAAACCCCATTTACCATATAATAATATCATTTTAAAAAAGGTAAAATGAAAATTAAAATAAAAAAATGAACTGAATGATATGGGAAATTAAAATTTTCAACCACCATTCTTCTCATCCCAAATAAGATTCAATATTCATACTAAGTTATCATGATTTTCCATTAAAATATCATTTCATAATCTTATTCCTATGTTTAATCCTAAAAAATTACTTATTGACATGGAAGAGAAAGTACATGTATAAATATTCTTATAAAAATAATCTCATGTCATTCGGTATTTAAAATAGGTTACTCAAGATATTCGACATCATATTTAGAATAATTATACAAAAAAACAACATGACTTGTATCATGTATATATTTTTTCAATTACTATACATAGAAAAAATTATGTATGGTAGAGATATTTAGACGAAATGCTAAGTTATAATAATTATATATAATTATTCTTAAAAACTAAAAATGTTAGATGGACCTGAGATGAATATCCCTCTGCTTAGTAATCTTCTATTTACTTAATCTTGGTGAGTCTTGAAGGAACACTTAATCAACCTCAAATAATTCCATGTTTTATATTTTCATATTAATATATTACTTTTGGAAGATTTGTACATTGATCAATTTTTTTCTACCCAATTTCACTTGATTTATCATATTACAAATTATATTATGCTCAATTTCTGAGGACCCAAAAGTCCCATTCCAACCTAAGGGTTAAAGATATGTCTTGAAATAAAGAGTCTCAAAAGTATTTATTTGAATATTTTACTAATTATTATTATTATATGATATATATTTTATTGTGATATGGTTCTCCCGTTGTCCATTAAGGTCAATAATACAGTCCCATATCATAACCATAAGAATACAAATGGATTCGTTGTATGGTCCATAAGTTTTATCAGTGATATGATATACTCTATTTCACATCAGAGTTAAATCCCCCAATAACCCCTCACATAGTCATGATGTGATAGTAAGATATTGGACTATGAACAAATTAGTTGATACTTTATTAAATTTTATAATTTTTCTTTCAAGTAATTTTTCTAGATCATTGATATAATAATCATATTTAATGGATAACATCTGAGTCGTTGTAGTAAGGTAGAACATAGTAAGTACATTATAATTCCATCCCATTCAAAACTGGTAACACCAGTTTTCATAATTCATTATAAATTTAGTAGTGTTTTTCATTTACTCACAGATATGAAAATAATGTTGAAAGAAGGGCTTGATTTATTTATTTATATAAATCCAAAAACATAGAAAGAGATATTCTAATATTTTTTTTTACCCTGGGATACCTAACCGACCTTTATGTTTTGTATTCTAATCACAAATTTCTTCATACAAATTGAGACTATTTAGATACCAAAGATATATGTGAAGGAATTTTTTTCTAGATGCCAACAATTAAGGATCTCCCAAGAATCTTGTTTCACATAATAAATGAAAAAATATGGGTTATATTTTTGGATGTTCTTGAGATTCGCCTAAATAGAGAACAAATGATTGATATGAAGTTAAAATATAAAATTCTAACCCCTAGAGATACATTTTAATTTTGGTCATCAATAACATTTTCCTCCATTCCACCTTACCTTCCTACAATTGTTGGGGTTTCCCTTTCCTTCTAAGAGAATCAGTAATCGAATTGTCAGTTCCAAGTTTATATCGAATATTGAAATAAAATTATTGAATATATTATTCATAATAACACTACCTCAGATTTAAATCCTACTATAAAAATGCATACTAAAGTTTTTTTGATGAATAAATACTATAAATATCACTTCAAACATGTAATTCATTATATGCTAAAAATAATGAAATATATAGTTAAAATAATGATCATAAATATGATTATTCAATTTATATAGTTATAACTTCCTTTAACAATAATCTACTACTCAAACATCTAGTATAATAACATATTCCTATTTGACTAAATATGTATCATAAAATAAAATAAACACATCCTTAATTAGTGTTTAAATAAAAGTATTAGTCATATTTCACGTTTCTATCAGCTCCAAAAATGCTACATCACATAGGTTAAACCATATCTATTAATCCATAACAAACATATAATCATGAAAATAGTAGATAATAATATCCGATAAATTATTTCTTCCACCTTTTAATAATATATTAAAATAACTACTTAAATAAACATTTTCTCAATAGAAATAATTTCTCATAATTAATATTAAAAATTTATATGATTAGTATATATATAGTTTTTCAAAAAAGATCTTATAATATTCCACGACATCTCCAATTATCATTTATATATTTTTAATACATTTATATATCATCAAAAAATGAAATTATGAAGGACTATAAGAAGGCATGAAATTTCCTTTCCATATTTGAGATATACATAACTAGAGCATTGGTCAGCCCATTCTTCAAAATTGATAACGATTATTGGGCATTCATGTTTTAATAATCAACATTTTACTAATTATATTGGTTTTCTCTTAGAATTTACGGAAAATATAAGAATATCACTCTAAAGATATGTGAATCGAAGGATAAACTCATTTTGATTAATGGTCCTTAAACTGAGCTTCATCTTTCAAAATATTTTAGAACTATATCATATGAAATAACATATATCTATTCAATTGAATATAATATCTTAATAAAAAATTAAAATTACCACTTAGGAGACAATAATAATAATTTTTCAAGAGAAAAATTAGGAAAGAAACATATTATATAAAGAAACGCCTTTAATTTCATGCCATATAAAATAAATATTAATAATCTCAATATCTAATAAATCATAATTCCTAATCTTATATTAAACTATTATAACTCAATACCTTTGATATTAACCTTCTATAATGAGAGAATATGGAATTTTATTTAAAAAATAAAAATAAAAATTTCAACCTATGTATCAATTACATGAACAATGAAATATGTTAACATGTATATACATGGGATAAAATTAATGTTTTTCATGTCAAGGGTATAAAAATAAAAAAATTCCTAAATTACCCTACTGTGATAGAATGAGAGTGAAATATATTCCCCTTTATAGGTCTTTAATGAAGGTATTATTAACACCAATGTGTTATAAGAATAATCAACCCCTAAACCTAAGAGAAATATTTAATACATATAAAGAATGAATAATAATATTCTTTGTTATAATAATTTAAAGTAATAATAATATGTACATTTATTTTAAATTAATTAATTTTTGGAACAAATTTGAAAAATATATAATGTGAGGCCTCAAATTTGTATATAAGTCATAGTATGGAATAAGGTATTAAAATAATACATCTAATAGAATACAACACATCACTAGTATATACAGTTTGTTTCCTACTATATTCATTATATTATCACTATCATTATACCATTGGGGTTTTTAAACTAGTCTCAATTTAATAACCCAGCAAAACCTCTAAAGGTTTCTAAATAAAGCACACTGATAACATTTCTTCTCTTCAAAGAGGAAATAAATATTGATGTTCCTAGAAGGACTGCACTATGGACATTTAACATATAGTACCATCAAGTATTAAAGAATTAAAACACATAAATACCATCTACTATAAACTATTACAACTTATATTGTCTCTATTGATCCACATTTCCATCTAGTAGAGGATCCACCAGCTTCCAATACTCAATATTTTATTTCCTCATCTAGAATATCCCACCAACACCATTAAGCTTCATATTGTATATGTTTTCCACTCATTCTCGATTAAAATATTGAAATTCAATTTTCTTCCATACATGAAATTGATATTATTATGTAATTTATCAGTTCATAACTGGTATATATTACAAAAAAAGATGAAGTAATATCATCAGTTGATAAATACCATCTTCATAATCCCCTCCCTAGAATGTAGGGAAAAGTTCTCGGATTTATTGATCACAGAATACTATAATATATTCTATTATGTAATGTATTTTTTAATTTCATATAGTTATATCATAAGGTGGTTGACCGGGCGGAATTACCAATATTTAATTAAAAAATATCATTCTCCTCTTATAATAAAATATAATTGCGTGTTTAGATAAAAATTATAATATTAGGTCTAACTTCATCTCTTCTCTCAAATATATCCCTTTATTAAAAAAACCTCATGATTTAGAAATTATTTTAAAACATTTGAATGAAAGTCTTGGAATAAAAAAATAGAAATATATTAAGTTGGAGTGACAATAAAAATTCCATAGATATGTGAAAAAATATTAATTTATATTAACATAGTCTTCACAAATAAATAAAAAGAATTTTTTTTTTCATATGATGTCTCATTTTATATATATCTAAAATTTATTATGATGATAAATAAAACTAAGACAAGTAATAGAATAACATTCATGACACCATTTTTATTTCCACTTATCATCACTAACTCATCCTGGATGAGTGTAGAAAATTTAACCTAATATAAGAGATGAAATCAAATTCATCTGGGATTATCCTTAGTAAGAAAAAAATCTACCATAATTTTAATGGGAAATAATTTTTATGCATTATTTCATGAGTTATTACAATAAAATATCCTAGATAATTACATTACACTTGTCTTCTAATGGGATCTATACAAATTCATACTGACCCTTACTCAAATACTCAAATAATACATGAATAAGCTTTCCATAACACGTCAGGTGGACTGTATGATTAATAGAGTCTGAAATATATGATGGGGAAGAATAATAATCATATGGAAAATTATTTTTCCTATAAAAATAAATTATATTATCCAAGGATAGGGATAAAAATTTTGAACAATCATTATCGGTGTTGTAAAAATGATAAACATAGAACCAACTACCAATGAGGGAACCTATTATCTTTAGAAACCTGAACAATAACTTATATTCAATATTATTATAAAATTATATAGTATATAGAAAGGTATAAAAATTAATATACAAAAAATAGACCATGTATATAGAAAAATATTAAAAATACACAACAAATGAGATCTGAATAGACCCTACAGTATATAAATAGGGGTCTCATGTGGTAGTTATCGCATATGGAACAACCATGGATATCAACTATCATCTCAACCGAGATCATCCATTAGATTCTGTATAAATTTAACACCAAAATCTAGAACCAAAATTATGTTAACATCTGTGCTTTGTTGCATTACATTCCCCAGCATCACAAATAAATGGATATACACAAATCATAAAAGTTTATTAATTGAATTTTTTATATCAGGCCTAGTAGAAATTCACCACTTGACCCCAACCAACATTTTATAAATTAGTGTGCATATAATATAAAATTATAGAATGTTATAGACAAAAAATAATGTTAACATGAAATATTATATGTCTTAAATTAAAATTTTACTATGTAAATGAACTATCTATATCAAGAAGATCCAAACCTGTGTTTATAAGATGAAGCAATCATAACAGTCATACAAAATAGATAATTTTACATTAATGTACATTATATATCAAAATAAAACACATCCTAAAACCCATTATATTATTTCATTTAGAGAATAACTGAATATACTATTAATTTTATAATAATTATTTTGTATATCCCCTAATATTCTAAAAAATTTATATCATTCTAGATATAATATATTTAATAATCCATTATATTACCTGGTTAATGTAAAAAAATAAAAGGGTGACCATAGATTCTTATTAATGGGTAAACAATTCGAGATATTATTTGAGGATCATAAGTTTTCATAAGGTGAACATGTGGGTATTAGAATATAACAAAGTTTCATAGATAAGACATAATGAAATCATACTCAATGAAAAAAATTGTAAATATGAATATAGAATTATACTTTTAACATAAAATTTAAATGAATCATATGTATTTTGTTTCATGGGAAAATATTGTTGGGATAATAAATAAAACATAATAATATGTAACAATAATAAACATAGAATATTATATATTTTATGAAGGATCACTAGAAATATAATCATCTCATATTGGATTAATTTCTAAAAAAACTGTATTGGTTTCACCCCTAGTCACACACATGTTGTCTAATGATATATAATGCATTAAACAATGTATTTGAGTGCAATTTAATTCAAATAAACTCACTAAAAAATAAAAAACCACATATATATACCACATGAGCTTGATCAGAATTCATAAATCAACCAAATCAAAAATATCTTATGATAAAAAACTGGTTTCAAGATAAATTACAAAAAGAATACATAAAGCATCTAGAGAATTAAAGTGTATGATTTCATTAAAAATATCTCCAGGGAAACATTATAAACATTAATTGATTTTATAATGATTTAAAAAATGTATAAGGAAAATAAATTTTTTTCTAGAATAAAAAAACAACCTTGATATTTTTAATATCACTTATCCGAAAAGGTAATAATTTTTAAATTAATGGTTTTATAAAAATAATGACAATGTTAATAAAAATTACTTTGGAGAACCATGAAATATTATAAGGTATTATTTTAATAAAAAAGCAGGACAATGGTGGGAGAATTTAACCATATAATAATGTTAGAGAGACTTAAAAACATTACTTCCATAATTTTATAAATTAATAAAAATGAATATTTATTGAAAATAAGAAACCAAAGAAAATGAGGTAATAAAATATATAAAATAATATGAAAAACATGTACTTGGAATAAAATTATTCCAGACAAAAAAATTGATATATTTTTCACTCTTTGAAGTATCATTATGGGTTAATTATAAACTAGTCTGATGGGAAATGTTAATAAGGCATGTAAAATAAAAAATAAATAGATTATAATAAAATATTTTGTTATTTATAGTTATAGAACAAATAATTTCACCTAATCAAAATTTATACATAGAAAATATCAATTTCAATCTGAGATTGGAAAAGAAAACCATAACATTACTGATAATTCCAACAAAATCACATTAAACTAATGTAAAGTAAAAATTACTATATTTATAACTTATTTTATCACCATATTAATATTTATTAACATTTAGAATACTAAATTATATTATTTAATTAAATATATATTTGTTATAGTTTATTTCCATCATCTTATGCTAGTAATTTTGATTGTTTTGCAAAAAAATTGGTATGTCAATGTCAATCATCATTCATTGCAAAAAATTTCATCATTACTAGATTATTAAATGTTTTTAAATAATTATGTTTAATTGATTTATGTACTCTCATATTCATGTAGCGTACAAATTTCATTAATATAATCCCTGAAAATCATGCTTTAGATAATTTACTAATAAGAATGAGTTTCATAATAATGACTATTAACAATTATGCAACCATTACTGAATAATATTCATAAAACAATTAATCAGTAATATCATTTATTACCATAATTAATGTCTTGGTAGTAATTAATTATTTAAATGTTGAATATATTATACCATCATTTATGTTGGTGATGGAATCAACCTAAACAATAACATGTTATATTAAGGAATTTATAAATATACAGAGTCATATTAAAGTAAAATAAATTTTAAATAATATAAATCATGTTAATAGAACAACATAATAATTGTTAATGGTATTTAGAATTATTTTATTTGTCACAGTAACTGAAAAATATTTTGAATATCTAGATACTTTATGAATTCACTCTTTCTCAAAATCGGTTTGTTAGGAATGAAGGCTTTAGGCCTCCATCGTGGGAAATTATGATACCAAATGTGGATAAATTATTTAGGAGAGAATATTTTGGAATTTATTAATGATATTAGTAATGTAATGGTATCATTTGAAGTGGGTAGAGGAGGGGTCCTCCTATGGATGAGTTTGAGTGTCATTTTCTCAAATACTCACCCATTAATGTTTTAGAAATATCCATTTTCATGGAAATTTGATCCAATGTATAAATAAGACTAATATTGATTAAAAATTACCCAAAAAACAATTTATAAATATTTTTAAATTTATATGTGGAATCATCCATGTACTTTTAAATATTTTTACTCATTTTACTCTTCACATAGTAACTAAATTTTTCATATATGTAACATATTTTTTATCATAAAAATAAAATTAATAATTTTACCTAATTCCAATTCCATAAATCCAAAAATGAAACTTGATTGATTAAATATAATTTTTTAAATTCATTTAAATTAATTTTAAAAAATAAATACAAAATAAATAAAAAATAATTTTTAGAAAACTATATTTTATTAATAATAACATCTTTATTAATTTTCTATAATAAGTAATAATACAAAAATTAATATATATATATATATACATTTATTTTTAATTAAAAAAATATAATTCAATATATATTATAATCAAGATATGGTATATTTATCTTTTCAATAAAACCATAAAATATATAATAAAAACAATGGCTCTGAATAAAAAGTCACTCATTAGACATGAATCATTAAATTATTTTTAGTTATAGTTTCCATATTTTCTATTGGTTGTTGTTTACTTATTTTAAATCCAATATATGAATTTTTTCAATATATTTTATTAATGAAATAAATTTAATTTAAAAATAATTATCTACAAAAAATAATTTCTCTAAAATAATTCATATTTTAAAAAATGAATTACTATATTTTTATTTTATTCCATTTTTATGTATTTTAATTATATGTAAAATATTCTATGTGTAACATATTGTTTAAATTTAACTATAAAATACTTTATATATCTATTGGAAACATGTATACACATTAAAAATGTTTCGAATGACAATATATATAATTTCCATATATATAATGGTCAGATGAAATTATTATATATAACCTTACATACTTCACTGAAATTCATTAATCCTAATATTTTATTTACCTATAAAAATTTAAATTAATTTTAAAATATTTTTTCTTATTTCCATAGTTATAATTAGTGACATGATTTTGATATTGATTTCAAATTTTATTTATTTTTTTACTTTTGGGCTTATGTTCATATTGTTGTATGAGATGAAATTCCCATAATCTGTTAATGTTTATCTTGTATTTTAATTTTTTATTTCGGAAAACATGTCATGTTCATTTTATTTTTGTGTTTTAATTGAAACAATATATTCAAATGTTAATGGGATTTAATTGTTAGGTGTTCTATTTGGTATCATTTCAGCTGAAGTGTTACTTTCAACAATCCAAATTGAAATACCCAAACATAATACTAGTATAGTACATGAATGGGATCGATCAACATGGAGAGGAAGTTATTGTATTTTTTTCTATAGTTTGTAATTATTTAGGTTAATTTTACTAAAATTTAGAGTCGATGGTTTTTATGATTCAATGATAGAGTAATTATACTTTCAATTTCTTGATAAATTATATTAATGTCAAAGAAAAAAAAAATTTATTCTGATGATAAATTAGAAGAATGCATTGGGGTTGTGGATTTTTAGGATAATTAATAAATCAATTTACTTATGATGTATTTTTGTTCATAATAAATCACATATTTGGCTTTTGGATATAACGGACCCCCCCATAGTCTTGTGAATTTTGTTTGAAATAGTAGAAACAAATTCTTTGATTTGAAATTTGGTTTCTATTATTATTTTTAATTGTAACCCCTTTTGAGTGGTTTAGTCCACCTAATGATCATAGATTTTCTTAATCGTAATTCCTCAAAAGATCCCTAGAAATCTCGTTCTTAGTATGATATGGGGTTTCCAGTGATATTAAGAAATCTTTTTCGATAGATTATGAGAGAAATAATAATAATACGATTACAGTATAGAAATTGATAAAAAATAAACCATAATCATCCTCAACCCTAACACATAGAGGATTTAGCTACACATGGTGTAGCTAGTGATTAACAGACTTGTGATACATGAGTTAAACAAGGCACAAACCTTGGAGTGAAAATCATTGGGAAGGTAACGGCATCACATAATATCTTATCTTATCTCCTTCTTCTCATGTTGGGTGTCTCTAAAATTTCCCCCTTTTGTGTCTGATTGAGAGTCCCGGATTATGAGGGTCTTCCCTCCTATTTATAATTTTTGGAAATACATAGTGTGTACTCCAAAGTAAATGGTATGTACCCAATACAACTTGAATTGGGCCATCTTTATCTGTCGGTGGGTGATCTACTTCACCTCAATTGGATTTGAACGTGGTGCCTCTAGGTTGGTGGTGGTACAAGTTGTGTATCGCCGCCCCACATGGCATATAATGTCAATCTTTAGGAACCAAGCACTTCTAGAATGGGGAACACGTTGTGTACATGGTAATCACATGGTGTGTAATATCTGACCAACAACATGGGTGTTTATTTGGGTTTACCTATCTGTGTCAGGGCAATAGTACATGGTTTATGTAATAAGTACACACTGTATATATTTGAATTCTTGTTCTGACCCTTCCCGATTTGTCTCCTAGGCTGTAGAATACCAAAAAATCATCATGATTACTAGATAAAAGCATTTTACCTTGAAATCAACACATATATCTAGTGAAAAAATGTTTTTATATTCAGTAGAATATACGAAAAGGTATGAACAATTTTGGCACATCAAACTCCCCCATACCTCTTGGGAATGAGTAAAAATATAAGGTCAACCAGGTCATGACATGAGTACAAATTATCAGTCTAATAGATTAAATGTCAATGATTTGAAATCTAGAATAAAATTATTTCTGAAATAATTTAAAAATACAATGAAAATTGAAATAATCATGTAACTTTTAAAATCACCTTTTATGCCATTATTATTTATAATTATAATTAATCAATAAATTTACACATTTGAAAATATTTCAACTATTAATGATGCCTCTTAGATCAGTTCAATGGAAAATACTAGTGTAGTCAGCGACCCTCCCCCACTTAATAGCACACATGATCCCCCAAGTGAAATACTAAGGAATAGGAGAAGACTGGGGGAAACAGGGGGTTAATATGAGGTTAAGTAGTGAAAGAAGTAAATTCAATGTAAAAAAAGAAAAAGAAACACTAAAAAGTAATCCCCTCTTGGTGAATTGAATGATATTGTGTGTAGTGAAAATAGAGATTCCCAAGTCACCCAAGGAACCATTGACTATTTAGGGAGTGGGAAAATAATTTGGTAGATACATACATCATCACATCCCAATAATATCACAAAAAGAGAGAGAAATATTTATATATAATGGAAATAAATGGTCCAAAAAATAGTCACTATGTCACTTCAAAATAGGCATCATCTGCAATAATAGGATCTGCTAAAGGAGGTGCACTAGTATTTGAAAAGGGATGTAGTGGATCGGTACTCTGAGTGGTAGGCACAAAAAGCACCTCAAGTGTGGTAGTAGGGGGAGTATCAGTCAGCCAAGTTGTAGATAGAAAAACTGAACCCATGGAAAAATCTATCAATGGGTTCTCGGTGGCTAGAGGCCTAGGAGAAGATGGAAAGGCATGTGATTCAAGTAGAAGAATGATGTGATGATTAAGGAGGAGGACTAAGAGATATGTAATATTCATTTGGGACTAGAGAAGGGTAGTCTTATGGAACTCTAGGATGTCCAGACTATGGTCGAGCTCAGTCAGATGAATGGTGGTGGGGATATCTGCCGATGGTGTAGGGGTATGTGGGGAGGTGGAAGGAAAAGAAGAATAAGTGATGGTGGTTAAAGAAGGAAGGCTGGAAGCAGTGGGGTGGGGTGGAGAAAGAATATCCACTGGTAGATGGGGTAGGTCCTGAACATCAACACCAACGGGGGAAACCGGGTCATCTCTTGCAACTGTAGGAGCTGGGAAATCGTGCACAATCTCATAGCCATCGCATCGATGCCCGACCATCCACATAGGAATATGAATGAGGATGTCGGGATGATGAGGTGAGCCTATGGGGTTATGAGGGAGAGTGGGATAAATAAATCCTATATGGTGGGTTAATTGAGTGGTATAAAAACCACCGTCCAGGTTTTCCTGATGGGCATGGATCACAGAGTGGAAGTAATAAGCATCCAGAAAAGGGAGGTCAGGGTATTCATGACTAAAAATAAAAGTTAGAAGGTCCATGTGTTGGCCATACATGACACCCATATCCTCGTGGAGAGTAAAAAGGATGGTGCAAAATCATTGGTGAATGAAATGAAGGGGAGGAGAAATGGTGATCATGCTCTTCTACGATATGGGGGTATAATTGTGGTCTGGCCTAGAAAGCTCCCACCACATCACAATGATGTCAGAGTGATCAGGGGGGTAAGGGTGGAGACAATAGGTGGTGTGGATGGATTGGGGTAGAATATGCACCCTCGGCTAAAATATGACATGGTAAGGGAAAAGGGTGTCCGCCCAGCCGAAATAGAACTGAGGTACCGATATTGGTGGGCATCTGTTGGTTGGAAGGCCCATAGAAATCGAAGGTTGTAATGAATTACAAAAAAACTATCTATTTAGGTGTTCTTACCAGGAGTGTATCAAGTAAATGTGTATTCATATGAGCTCTTAAATATCTTACCAGAGGACAAGGTGATGGAAAACACTGACATCACGAAAATGACTACTTAACTAGATAGTACGGCGTGAGAATCACTGGAATCTGTTTATCGCTAGATGACCCTTAAAAAAATGTGGTAGGGATGAAGATGAGGGAGAGGAACTAGTTGTATGGGCTGATGTGGTTCCACTGTTGTCGGGGTAGAAACTCCAGTTGTACTACCAGTTAGTGGAGCGACGAATACCCGAGCTACCTCTGGGGAAAAGCCAGTAGAAGAAAGAGGAACCATCTCAGTCTAGTCCACTTCTATCTTGGAGGGTGGTGCCAAATGGGTTGAGGTAGAAGGGGGACACGATAGTACCAGAGCTCTCAGCCACTGTAGATGGTGTGGGAGTATCCGTAGAAGGTGCAACGTGGGTAGGCAGGGGTGCCACGAAATCGAGTGGACCGACATATGTCACTAATGGAAATTTTGGTAGAAGATGAGGCATCAAGGACAATGTTGGGGGAGGGATAACTGGAAAATATATTGTGGGAGGCTTGGAATGATGAAGATTAATCTGAATATGAGGAGGCCACTCACCCTCAGTAGCAGAAGAGGATTAATTCCCAGTGATGGGATCATCACCTGCCATAGCTGAAAGAAAATAATTAAAATTAAATGGATAGAATAAGAAGAATTAAAATGTTAGAAAATAAAAAAAGTAGAACACAACGTGTATATTCAGGGTATACAACATGTAGTATGATATATGAAAGAGCTCGTGTACTATGGATAGACATTTTTAGGGGGCATGTGGTAGGGTAAAAACCAGTACACGACATGTAACATGGTGTACACACCGTGTCTTACAACGTGAAATGGTTCCTGAGTAAGTGGTCAGACATGGATTGACCATGGTAGGGGATATGACAAAAATACACACCATGTGAAAGGTATACACATCGTGTGGATAAATATGTTGTGCCAGGATCATACTCCTTCCACATGGATTCCTCTAAAGGGATAGAGGATATGTATTGTACCAAACATACATGCCTTGTGTGGAGACATGGGAAGGGGTCGTGTGCTAAAGGACACATGCATGTCCATACGTAGGAGGGTAAGGCACAATTAATGATGTGTACAGAACATACACACCATGTGTATTAGAAAATATGAAATGGTGTCTATGTGGACGTCCACAAGGTGTACATGGAATGTGTTCTTCATGCACTCCATGTATTTCATGGGATACACAAACAATAACCCGATTCTAAATAACCCTAAACACTTTTGAAAACATGAAATAAAAGGGGGAGAATGGAATACTTAGACGGAGTATGGAAATTAAGGAGAAATTAGTGCGGAAAATGAGTAAAAATTAAATATTAAAGTAGGGGAGGTAGGTGGCATGAGGGAGAAGAAAATGGTGAGGTGGGGGGGGGGGGGTTGCGGGACATAGGCTAAGGCCAGGCAGGGAACCACCCTTTATAGTCGACGTACATGTTTTGTCATACAGAGTAAACACCATGTATAATTTTTTAACCATATAAATATAAGAAATTTATTTATTTTCAATATAATTATTTATAAAAGAAAAATTATTTAATCAAAAATAAACCTATACATTTTGTGTATCAAAGGATGACATGACATGTGTTCTAATAATTGAAAAAGAGAACTATAACTTTAGGTTCGGTGCTTAGGGTTTGATTCAAACTAGTTATCGGTCATTCTGAATATAAGCCTTCAACCACTAGAGAAAAGATTTTAGTGCTAAAAAATTAGTTATTTGAATAATTAGTGTATATTTGCAGTTCTACATGGTATGAAGAAATTTATGGTATGTGGCTTGAATTTGAATAAAAAGGGATGATGCAGGGAGATTAGTGGTGTTTGAGCCTGATTCTTTTGAACCCATGACCAAGACACTTCTAATCTTCCAACTTTACCCACATGTATTCTCTTGGTTTGATAAATGTTTAAATTATGAATAAAAACCTGGATCACAAGATGTATATCAAAATGCATTCCATGTGGTTTAATTAACATAAAAAATGGTTGAACTAGGAAGTTTGTTATGATTCAAACCCTAGTTTTTCATTCCAATTTATGACTATATCCAGATGGTCCATCCCCATCATGTGTTTTCTTTTATGTGGAATAACTTATATTTTTTTTTGAAAAGTATCACATACATTGTTTAATTATACACAAGTTAAAAAGGATGAACCCAATACAAAACAACTCAGATATATTCTGGTGACATTACCATCAACACATGGACAATACCTATTTATTATTATTATTAATATATACATATAATATTAGTTCTATTATAATATACATTAAAAAGGAAAGTATACACTATTTATTTTTGATACATGACATGTAGTCTCTAGGTTTACTCCTAGGAATCACCTTTGTTTTATGTCATTGGATAAACCTTACCTGAGAATCTCGAAACACAAATTGTTTGGTGGAGATTGTACCCACCATGTAGTCCATGTGAAAATACGGCATCAAACTCTTCCTATTTACCTTAAATGATTGACTGTTAGATCCAATAACTTCCACTACACTGAGGTGGAAAACCATGATCACTTGAATGGTTCTTACCACCGGGACTTTAATTTACATAGATGAAATATCAAACAGGAGTAAAATAATAGTACCTCATCATTGGGGTGTAGTGATTTCAGAGAGATCATGTAGTCATAGACTGCCTTTGTCTTATCTTTATATAGACTATCATTCTCATATGGCTCCTAATGAAACTCATCATGTTCCATCAATTAAAACTTGTGCTTCTAAACTTCAGCTTATAGATCATAGTTCAAGGCCTTCATATCCCCATAGGATTTATGCTCATGTTACACTGGTAAATGTCATGGATTTTACAAATCAACTGATATGAGGACATATCCAGAGGTGTTTTGAAGGTTGTATTATATGACTACAAGGAATCATCATGTTTCTTGGACCAGTCATTCCATGAGGCTCCCACCGTATTATCAAGGATTTTATTTAATTATATATTTGAGACTTCCACTTGTCCACTTTATTGGGGATGATAAGGTGTCCATGTGTTATACCTTACACTGTACTTCAAAAGCACATTCTTCATCAACGCATCGTCAAAATGCATCAATCTATCACTTATCAAAGCATGTGGAACATTGAACCTGCTAAACATATTTTTATTCAAGAAGGAAACGACGAACTTTGCTGTGTTGTGTGTCATGGCTGTGGATTCCACCCATTTTGATACATAATCCACACAAACTAGTATGCAAGAGTTTTCAAATGATGGGGGAATGAGGCCCAAGAAATCAATACCTTGTATGTCGAAGATCTCAACCTCAAGGATAGGGTGTTGAGGAATTTCATATTAGCACCCCATGTTAGATGTCTGCTAGAACCTATCACAGTGTGTGACAAAATACTATTAATCATTGTGCATGGTAGGTCAGAAAAATATAGACCGAAGAATTTTTGCTATCGTTCAGTCTGGCCCGTGATGTCCCCCAGGTGGGGGAGAATGAAAAAACACCAGAATTCCATGAATCTATGTTTCTGGTATGCAGCGGTGAATTATCCCATATCCACATTTGTGGAAGAAAAATAGGTCTTCCCAGAAATATCTTTTCACTTCACACAGAAATTGACTCTTTTGTTGGAATGAATTATCAGGGTGAAAAACTCTTGTATCCATGTAATTCGATGCATCAACTTAGCATGGATGAAGCATCACTCTAACTTAAAAAATATGCACATTAGGGAAGCCATTGATTTCTCTATCATCTTCTCTTTCTAAATAAGGTAATTCCCATCTAGATAGATGATCGGCAACAACGTTCTCACTTACCTTCTTATCACAAATCTCTAAGGGAAATTCTTGGGGGATAATCCCCCAACAGATGTGTCATGGTTTTTCACCTTTCTTGTTCATAAAATATTTATGTGATGCATGGTAAGTGTATACAATAACTTTGGATAACAGTAAATAAGTGTGGAACCTTCCCAAAGAAAAAACCACTTCTGAATTTCCTTCCCAGTGGTAGTGTAGTTATTTTTTTCTTTATTTATGGCTCTACTAGCATAGTAGATTTTTATGATTATTTAATGTATCCATTCCCCAAGAAATACTCTCACAACATAGTCACTTGCATCACACATAATCTCAAATTGTACCTACCAATTTTCAGAAAACATGACAGGACATTCTACATAAATTTGCATCATAGTCTGGAAGGCTGCAGTGTATGTTTCATCAAATTCAAAGATAGAATCTTTTGAAAGAATATTATTTAGTGGTTGAGATATCTTTGAAAATACACTAATGTATCTTCTGTAAAAACCCAAATTCCCAAGAATGATCCGGATTTCCCAGACAGAAGTTGGGATATGATGTTGTGATATGACTCTAATTTTGGTCGGGTCAACTTCAATTCCCTTTATAGAAATATGGTTGCCTAAGATGATTCCATTTTTGTACCATAAAGTGGCACTTAACCCAGTTTAAAACTAGATTAGTGTGGTCACCCCGTTCCATGAAAAATTACAGAATTCTTAAGCAAGTGATGAATGATTTTTCATAGACCAAAAAATCATCCATACAGACGTCCAGAATCTACTCTATAGTATCAAGGAATATTTCCAACATGCATCGTTGAAAGGTGGTTGTAGCACTGCACATGAAAAAAAACATACTTCGATTGGTAAAAGATAAATATGGGAATGTTAAGGTATTTTTCTCATGGTGTTCAAGAGAAATTGAAATTAGGTTATATGTAGAATAACCATCCATAAAGTAATAGAATTTGTGCCCTGTTAATCGCTCCAACATCAAATCCATGAAAGGGAGTGTGAATTGATCTTTCCATGTGTCATCATTAATTTTTCAATAATACACACATACTCCTAATACCATGACTGTTCTTGTTGGTATAAGTTTATTTTTACCATTAGTGATCACGATGATACCCCCCTTTTCGGGTACCATGTGCAAAGGACTTACCCGTGGGCTATCGTTGATTGGGTAGATGATTCCCACATCCAAAATCTTGATCACCTATTTCTTTAGAACCTCCTTAATGGGAGGATTTTACCATCAGTGTGGTTATTGAGGGGGCATGAATACTTCTTCAAGTAGCATTGTGTCTGTGAAAATGGTTGGGCTGATCCCTTTAAGATCATATACTGTCCACTCAATAGCTTGTTTTCTTTGTTTAAGGACTTGTAGAGGTGCATGCTCTTGCCCTTGTGAGAGAGAGGCATTGAGTATAAGTGGAAGAATGTTATTATCTTCCAAGTAACCATATTTCAAATATCATGGTAGAGGTTTGAGTTTATGTTGTGGGGATTTAAAAATTGAGGGCACAATTGGTTCTACCACGGCCCGCTCGAGAATATCTGGAATATTTAAACATTTCCAATAATGACCACCCTACCCTATAATTAATTACAATTCTTCTGGTTCATAATAAATATTGATTTCATTGATGAATGGATAATCATTGATAGAACAACATTACATGTCATCTTCCATGTGTCTAAGTTATTTTCCACTATAGTTAATGCATATCAGTAGTCATTTTCCATTAGTGATACTTGCTTAACCGTTTTGAGGACATTTTAAGATACCATTTCATCTCCCACTCTAAAGATAAATTATCCTTGATGAAAATCGATATAAAATTTCCAATTATCCACAAAGTATCTTCCCAAAATGATAGTTTCCTATTTATTTTCCTCCATTCCAAGGATGATAAAATCAGAAGGAAGAATCAGCCTTCCCAATTTCACTAGTACATCCTCAAGGAGTTCTTTAAGATCTTTAATGGATTGATCTGATAACTGTAATTCCAATTAGATAGGTAAAAAATTGTTAATCCCCAAATTCTTAAATAATCCATGTGGAATATGATTAACAGTATCCCCAAAGTCACAAAGCGTTTTCCAAAACTCAGAATATACAACTGTGCGAGAAATTGTAAAACTACAAAGATCTTGAAGCATTAGAGGAAGAGAGTTTTAACCTTGATCTTGAAGCATTAGAGGAAGAGAGTTTTGAACCACTTCTCAACCTTCCTTAGTGAGAGGAATTGATCCCACATCATATATCTTCCTCTTATTTGAGAGGATTTACTTCAAGAACTCTGTATATATTGGCATATGAGTTAATTCCTCCATTAATGGAATGTTAATATGATTTTTCCAGAATAACTCTATGAATTTCTTGAACTGCGGATCCAACTTCCTATTCTACATTCATGCAGGAAATGGTAAGGGGGATTATATGGTTTTACCACTTATTTTCCAATATCATATATGACATTCTTTTATTTTGATAGTTCATGGATTGAGGGGGAATCTTAGACTTCACCGTGTTTATCTGAAGAGGACACAAATTGTGATTGATTTTTTTCCTCCCCATGATTTTTAGTTATTTACTTGGGTAGTTTCATATCATTTTATAGAATGAAGCATTTTTCTCCTCCTTTGGGGTCTTCTCAGTGTTACTTACTAGTGTACCATGTTTCCTTGAATAGAGTTTATTGGATAGTTTCCCAATCTGATTCTCAAGGATCCAAATAGATGCCTCCTAATTTTGAAATATTTTTAAGTAGTTGTTATAAATTTTGACATAATTTCTTCTATATTTTATGGGTGGTATTATTGATGTTGTTGGGAAGTTAGAGGAGGTTGCAGTTGCCTTGGTGGTTCTGCAGGAAGAGGGTTTTGTTACCCTTGTTGTTAGAAAGTTCCCTGCTACTGTTGTCTCAGATATTGATTTTAATATTGCTGTTGAACATAATCAGTTTTCCATTGGGGTGGGGTTTAGAATTTTGTTACTGCTGCCCCCAGCCCATGTTCCCATTATCATTCCACGTAGGGTTTTTTATTGTGAGTAAATATTTGGACGTCTATTTTGAAAAACATAACTTATCTCACTTATTGAGGTACCAACAATTTTCCCTGGTCATTCACTCATGATATGATTGTCACCACATTCGCTACATGTTGGGTGATGTACCGCCTGAGCATGAGATGAATTTTTCAGATTCAATGTATCAATTTTCATGGGAAAAACCTTGGGTTGAGTAGCAAGAATAATAGTGGAACTAAATTTATCCATTCCCTACTTTTGAGTACCTCTCTCATAGTTCAATTGAAGCAGTTTGTTGAAATTTCTTTGAGTAAGTCGAATAGTTCCTCTGTGGACTTCCTCATTACCTTGCCTCCTACAGCTGCAGCCACCAAATATTTGGTGTTTGTCGTAAGTCATCCATAGAGTGTTTCGACTTTCATCCAAAATTGAATTCCATGATGAGGGAACTTCCCCAACATTTAACTGTAGAGCTCCCAAGATTCGTACAATGAATCTAAATCATGCTGTTGAATGTTTTGAATTTCATTCCACAACATCACCATATTGGAGGGTGGGAAATACATTGATAATAATTCCTAGTCCAATGCCTCCCATGTGAGGATAGAATGATAAGTTACTCCTTTAATCTAGTCCATCACTTTATCCCTTAATGAGAAGGGGAATAAACAAAGGTAAAGAGCATCCTCAGACAACCCATGGTAGCGGAAGGTGTCACATATTTCCAAAAATTAGAGAGATGAGCATTGGGGTATCCACCTAGAAATACTCCAAATTATACCATGTTTTGAATGAGTTTCATGATGTCGGGATGGATCTCAAAATGTTTGGATTTCACCGGATGTCTGACAATACCCATATCATCTACATGGATAGAAGGAAAATCATAATTCATTAGGGTACGACACTGGGGTAGTTGATCATAATGAGGTGGGGGCCTAAATTGCTGATGAGGTGAAAAAGAAGGCCCCTGGCCTAGATGTAGTTATGGAAGTTGCTCTGGTGGGTACTTTAGGGGTAACGTCAGACCATAACCTCGAACAGATGGAGTCAGTTTTCATTGTTGGTTATGTGGTATGAACTTCCTAATGTTTGATAGTGGAAGTTGGATTTGCTCATCCTCACCATCTAGTAGGTGATTCTAGTTGTCCTCATGTATGAACTACTATCCAACATCTTGTAAAAAAACTAGTTCTCATTCTTCCATGTTTTTGATGGTTGTTTTTTGGTTGTGAATGCCCATAAGTTCTCGACGTCACCTTCAGATTGTTCATTTGTTCTCTATATCAAGTAGAAGGGATTATGATGACTCAACACTCTTGGAATGGGTAATTCAGTCACTCATGAATTTTTGATCCTACAAAACATGAATCAACACACCAAGAATAAAAGAGGAATACTAAAATAATGAAAAATAAAAATGATATTAAGAAATCAAAACTTAGAATTGTTGTTTTTTATTTTCACATTAATAAATAAAAATGGATTAATCAAAATTCCATTAACTTTTGTCCCCCTGGAAACATAAACATAATTTGGTATCATTCTATATGAAGTTATACTTTTAAAAATCCAAATTGAAATACCCAAACATAATACTTATATAGTGAACGTAGGGGATCGATCCACTGGGAGAGGGAGTTACTATATTTTTTTATCTAGTTTTTAATTAATTAAGAAAAGTTTACTGAAATTTTGAGATAATATATTTATGTTTCAATGATAAATAAATTAAAAATTCAATTTCGTGATAAAATACTTTAAATATAAAGAAAAAAAACAAAAAAGTTGATTCTGATGAAAAATGGGATAAATGCGTCGGGGATGTGTATTTTTAGGATAATTAACAAATAAATTTTCTTATGAGGTTGTTTTTTTCATTATAACTCACATATTTGGGTTTTGGATATTATGGAACCCCCCATTGGTATGGTGAATTTTATTTTAATAATTATAAACCAATTCCTTGATATTAAATTTTGTTTCTATTAATTTTTTTAATTTTATCCCCTTTTGAGATGATAAGTCCACCCAATGATCATGGATGTTCGTAATCATAATTCCTCAGAAGATCCATAGAAATCCCATTCTTGGTCTGATATGGGGTTTCTAGTGATATTAAGAATGTGTTTTTGAGTGATAATGAGAGATATATAAATAACAGGATTACAATATAAAAATTGATAAAAACAGCCCATAATCATCCACAACCCCAACACATTGGGTATTTATCTACACAAGGAGTAGCTAGTGACTAATAAACCTATGATACATGAGTTAAACATTCCACAGAGCTTGGATTGAAGATCTTTGAGAAGGTAGTGACATTAACTCCTATATTATCTTCTCTCATTCTTCTCTCATTGGGCATCTCTATAATTGTCTCCTTTTTGTGTCTGAGTGTGAGTCCCGAATTAGGAGGGTCGACCCTTTTATTTAGAATATTTTAAAATATACGACATGCACTCAAAATTACATGGCATGTACCCATATCAACTTGACTTGGTACATCATTATTAGCTGGTGGGTGATCTATCGTGCCACCCTTGACATTGAATGTGGCGTCACCCAGTTGGTGGGGGTACACGATGTGTAACACCACCCCACATAGCGTATAATTTCAATATTCAGCCACCAACCACTTCTAAAAGGGGGAACACAACATGTTAATTGTAATCACGTGACATGTTATCACTATCTGACTACATGGGAATGTATATTGTCATGTCGATCCCTGTCGGGGAAATAGTACACAGTGTGTGTAAGAAGTACACGCCATATATATTTGAATTTTTTTACCCTTCCAGATTTTTGTATTGGGATAGAGAATACCTAAAAATCACCATGACTACTGAATTAAAGCATTTTATCTTGAAATAAACACATATATCTAGTGGAAAAATGTTTTTATATTCAATATAATGTATGAAATTCTATACACAATTTGGGCACATCAATATTCTAGAAATCGTAAAATAATTTTTTTACTTGAAATTTAATTATGTTGATGAAAAACTATTAAGGTACTTATTCATAATTACATACATAGGTTCCCATATCATTTCCTCAAACATATGATTCCTCAAGAGATTAATTGTTATGTGAGTGGTCTGGTTTCATATTACACTATATCACTATCAAGGAAATCTACTTGTTTTTCTTCATTAAAGTGATTGTGTTCTTACTTTTCAAACTATGATTTTTGTACATATTAATTATATAAATTCTCAAATTTGTTAAATAGAACACATCATGCACTTGTGGTAATTATTGTGGAAGTAAAAGGTGATAAGATACAATCCAAAAATAGTCAAAGGTCTTATAGAGTATAATTTTTGTAGATCTCAACATCCCCTTCTATTTGAATCTCATAACCCTATTTCATGGAGATATTTACACAAACACCTTATATTGGATATCATTCATAAATTCTCACTGATGATTTCCATCACTACTCTTATATAATCATTTTTATTATTTAATATTTTATAAATCATTGGAATATTTTCTAACATCTTTTCAGAAATATCATCCACAAATTGATTCTTATCGGAGTCTTCAAGCCAAAAAATTTATGAGATGTACCTATTTCAACAAAGATCCACATTTGGGTCTATTTGAATAATATGAAATAATCTATCATTATATGAGAAAATTTCAAAAGGCATATATAAATTCAAACCTCATTTTAAATCTATCGAGTAGGATATCAACAAATCTCCAAATTTTAATGTTCCTATTATATTGAAAATTAGTGTGAGTATGATAGTAACTAGTGAATATAAGATCCATATTCAATGATTATTAAAGGGATATCTAAAACAATGGGGTAAGACTTGAAGCATCACACCCCAAATGCTACTGAAATAGTGATCCAAGACAGTTGTCAATAAGACCTCAAGCACGTCTCCCAGGATGCGAGAGGATACCAACTACTTATGAGGGCACTGGGTTTATCCATGAGGAGACAATTCCCTCACTAATCAGAGTAGATGGAAAATGTATAAATATATGAAAAATTTAAGAAATTAAAAACCTTAGATATTAGTGGAAATTACATCATAAAAATGAAAGATAAAGATATAAAGTGAGAAGATGAATAAATTAATAGAATACAATGATAATGATAATTTAAATGGTGTTATAAAAAATAACTAATAAAGGGGTTGGGGATACAAGAATATAAAACGTACAATAAAAAAACTAAAAAGTAAGAACAAACTAGTATAAATAGCCACTTGAGCGAAGGCTCGGTCCTCCATTTCAAACTCCATCTAAGAAAAATAAATCAATCATTGGAAGAGGTATTCTTCCCTTTGTCTACACCCAAAAACATAAATTCTACTCAAGTACCAGTGGAACCCAAGAATGTTGGGAGATACAATCTCAGTTTCCTGACATCCAGAGTGTCTAGGACTTTCCCTTTCATTCAATAACAAACAAGTAGTGTTACTCAAAAATTTAAATGAAAACAGAATTAAACAATTATTTACATAGGACATGATCACACTTAAACACCCTTCCCATCTACATAATTTTACTTAAGTCAATGAGTCTGAAATGAAGGGACCTATAATGGTAAAGTGACGTGTATGACGCTCTAGGAAAATTGAATGTACCCATGATTGTTCTTAGGATTTAATTGAACATCCCTTTTTTCTAAAGTAGATGACAATATTTACATTTGAAAACATTTATTTACCATGAATATATTTTGATCATTAATTTAAAAAACACATTGAGAAAACATGATTTGGTCCATGGAAATCTAAAGAGACATTACATGTATCAATCAAAGCCTCTGGTAAAAGTCCAATTCCAAGGAGTCCTTCCAAGGTGACACAATTATGAAGTCCCATGTGTCACTCTAACATGGAATGAAAATAACATGAACTAACCATTGAGTCCATAACTAATATCACATATAGGGGACCAAGTATCTCTCAAGGATTTGAACAACCAATCATGTCACTAATTCCTTCCATGGAGTATCTCATATGGAATTATTGTCACTCAACTATAGTAAAAAATATATGACACAAAACTTTCCCATCTCAAGAATAGTTGATGTCTCCCCCAATGTATTTGAAGAGCATTTAAAAAAGCTAACTTGAGGCATGAGAGTTCGTCCAAGGGGTCCCTATGTCAAAACCACTAGTTTCACACTTGTCACTATGGAATCGACAATTTAACAAGAACAATATTCACATATATCATTTCTAATGAGAGGAAATTCCATTTATTCAAGCATTTATCGTCAGATGAAATTAATCAAGGATTTTCATTGGGAAAACCAATTTATGTCATATAGCCTAAGTAATCAAGTGAATTGAAAAATCATCTAAATAAACCACAAACCTTGGCATGTTTTTAGGGTCTAACTCATATTTCAACCTTAAATTCAATTAATGAGAAGGTCCAACGAATTTATTATGTAATGACACACCACAAGGCATTAAGTTCATTTAAAAAAATGGGAAATTAGGACATAAAGGTAAGACACACCCATTGGGTTGGTCCGGGTCAAGGAATTCATCATTTGAAGTAATTTTTCACTTTTTAAAATAATAATACATATTCGAAACCACTGAAAACAATTTAATTATCATTTTAGAGGCAACGTCGGAACGTCATCATGAGAATCACTATGAAATATTTTTTAGAATGAAATGAAATGATGGTAAAACAAATGGACCACCTTCCTTAACATCATATAGCTTCCCCATTCAATATCAACATTTTATTTGAGCCAGGTTGGAAGAAAATAAAGAAAACATAAAATTCCCTGAAAATGAGAAAAATGAACTTTCACCCAAATAGTGAAATGTTTGGGAAAAAGAAATTGAAATATATTAGATATGATTTGATGTCATACCCATATATTTATATAGGTCCAACAATGAATAAATTAGATCTTAGACGGAGGAGGAGTAAGAAATCCTCAACTAGATGTGAAATGCATTTTCAAATGGAAAAGTAGTATGATGCTGGATAAATAAAGGAAGTGTACGGAAAGTACTATTTTAATTCATTTATGGGGTTGTTTTGGTAAATTAAACCATTTTTATAGAATTCAATTTTTGGATGCATGGTTTGGCCAAACTGTATGATAACTATGTTCCATTCATAATTACTTAGAGAACATCACAAGGTTTTCCATGTAGTTTAAATGACAGTCCAAAAATTATGGAAAGTTCTATGTTAATGATTTTATAATGTTTGTATTACTATGTAAATTCGGTCATACGGTTGCAGACATACTGCGAAACCCATTCTTCTTCATTTCTTCTAAGGCATTGGCATAGAATAATCCTTAAACGTCCCTAAAACCTCTTTAATCCTTTTATAAATCAAATATTGGGAAAATTATAGGAATTGATTTTTTTTTGTTATTTCCTTTTTGGAAAATTTGGGACATTACAACCTCCCCACCTCAAGAAAACTCATATATGAGTTTCCCATCCAAGGGTAGTAGAACTCCATCCAAGAAGAGTTCTGACCACTTCACAAATACATCTACTTCTCGCTCCATGTTCTTCTCCTATATGTTTCCATGGTACCATAAAACCTATATGATAGGAAATTATCTACCACTGAGAGCCTTCACGAAATGATCGACAATACACAGTGGATTCTCCTCAAAGGGCATATCCACTTCCTTAAATTTCACTGGGGTGGAACGAATGAGACATGTCTGGATGATACTACCAAATATGAGATATGTGGAAGATGTCATGCATGGAATGATACCTATGAGGTAGAAACAACTAATATGATACTAGCCAAACCATATCGACTATCTCTAACGGACCCAAATATCTCAGAAATAACTTTACATGTATCCTAATTATTCTATGACCCAACATTGGAATTGTTAGGTTGGAATATACATATATACAAAAGAGGGGGGGGGGGTGAATTGTGTCTTTCAAAATTCCATTAATATCCTGCCAGTTGATGTCGAATGATGATTATGCGATTAATAAGTATTTATCTTCTGTATGAAATTATGAGCAGAGAATAAAAGTAGGAATATAGAACATGGTTGTTTATTGTGGTTCAAGGCATAAATATCCTCTATTCCACTCGACCAATTAATCTCTCTGTGAGTTTGGTGAATTTTACTAGTCAGGTCCTCCTATCATAAGACCAATCCACAAATGAGTGCAGGCAGTTGACACCTTTAAAAAAAGATTAAAAATAGTGTTTTATAGTTCTATAACTGAGAACCAAAAAACCAAAACTTAGACCAATAAGTTGATTCTCCATCACAACCGTGAACGATCAATTAAAACTCTAAAAAAATATTGATTATAAAGTAATTAGATTGAACTTTATAGTTGAATAGAAACTCAACGTAGATGAATCTTCTTCTTCATAAAATAGTTTCTTCACAGAAGAACAATTCTGAAGAGATCCGGTTACAAATGATACATGAAATAAAAATAGAAACTAATAGCAGCAGAAAAATTACATAAAATACTAAATTTTGAATTTGTATACTTCCATTGTATCATCTTCTATAGAAAAACACAGTCTTATTGATTTTTGAAGTAGATCTGAAAAATATTTTCACAATAATTCAGTTTCGATCGTGAAGACGTGTCACAATATATGGCTCAATACATATCTCAATATACTTTTATTTGAATCATACACGAATATATATAGAACAAATACACCTATAGAAGTAAAACAAAGAGCATGTCTTTTAAATACTAATCTAAGAAAATCACCTGATAAATCACATGAACTCTAATTACATAGACTTCTTAGAGTGTTCATAACATTCCATAAGAATAAGAAATAATTTCTCCACCTAATAATATTATTTAAATTAAATATAAGGATATTTCAATCATTTATAATGATATTTAAATCGGCCTGATATTTTGTAAATATCGTTGCATGAAACTCTGATAAAATCATAAATTCAAATATCCGGTGTTGAAAAGTCAAATGTAATGTTACTTCACAAAATGAAAAAATACCAAACATATGGTTAAAATATGTAGATTTCATTATCCAAATGTATGGTTGACAATGTATGGTTGATCACAAAAGTAGGGTTGATGATCCATACATTTTCTTCTCAAACATACGGTTCCATACTTACTTAGGATTCTTTAAAAATAGTTTTTCTCTTTGTCAATCATAAGGTTTCATCTAAATGTATGGTTATTTATCCATATATTTCTGTCAATGTAGGGTTGATTAACCATACGTTATGATCTATTAGAATAAGGTATAATAAAAATGTAGGGTTTGTTCTTTATGTTACATTTCTTCAATGTACGGTATCCATATTTTTTCTTGAATATGGTTAAGAGCATTCCAGAAACATTGAATAATATTCCATGTGAAAAATAACCTTTAAAATATTTTTATAATTAGGAATATAATTAATATTATTTTCTTTAAATATATTTAATGTTATATCATTAGTAAAACAAAGAAGGGTATTTATGAGCATCAAAATAAATAATATTTATAGAGTATTGTTGAGACAATACATGCCCAACAATCTTCCCCTTTTTGATGATCCCAAAACCCATACAATTAATAATATATTTTAGAATTTTTCAAACAATTTAAAAGAAAACAATTCAAAATTCACTTATATAGAATTATTTTGATAAACAGAAATGAAAAAGAAATGTCGTGTTTTCAAAATTCCTCCCCTTTTTGTGAGACACAAAAAGTGAAAAAATAGAATAAAACAAAGTTAATTTTTCACAGATATCTAAGTGAATGATATAATAATCTATGTCAATAAATAAGGCCAGTTTTTTGGATTCTAGACATAAATATAAAGTAATAATAACTTACAAGAAAATCTAAATAAGGAAATTTTATTGATCAAAATTTGTATAAATACAATAATTATTTTGACTAGGAAACAAATTTAGTCAACTGAAATGGTTTGGGTACAAAATATTAGGTAAGAGTTGGATCAGTTAAGGTTATATGGATTTTGAGCAGCTTCAAACATATCCTTCAACTCATCCATATGCAATCACAACTTCATCATCAGAGTATCCACCAATTGAATATTTAAAATTCTTGAATCTTGACTTATATGAAAATTCTCAACAAGATTCACTTTTAAAAGGTCAAGAAAAATCTCCTCTTACTTTATAAATAGATCTAACTTTTCTATGAATTTGTTCATTAGAAATATGATACATGGTTCAATTTATGTCAGATGGTCATCTAGAAATTTCTAATTTTCCAATAGAACTGACATAGGGGAACTATTGCAACAAATATTTGTAAGACGATCATTCATATTAACCATGACAGAGGTGATAGACTGAGATCTTCAAATCTTATCTGAACTAGTGGTATGAGAATAGGTAGATATATTGGTATGATAAACAATACTCTTAATCGATTCAAACTAACTCCCCAAATACCACATTTGATCAAAAAATATGTCTTAGAAACAACATTAGATTTTATCTTTCCAACTTCATTTAGCATCTCTCTCTTGAAAGTATCAAATTCATTCTTGGAAATAGAATTCTAATGAATATTCGGTAACTTTTTCTTTCAACGTCCATCTCTTTTTGAATATTAAAATTCTCTTCCTAAGAAATATTAAACTTTATTACAAGTTCCTTAACCTAAGTTTACAGGTAATTGCATGTCCCTTCATCTTGATGTTACGAGTGACCAACTTCCACAATTTATAGTGATTTTGAAGTAGACTTTTCCATAAACTTCTCCACTAGGTTTTCAATTGATTTTACCATGAAAAATAACAACTATAAAGAAAATTAGTTATATATTCAGTTTCAGATTGATTTCTTTTATCCACATGATAAAAAATATACAACATTAAATTTTGAATAATCTATGTAACCACATTTTTAGTTCTGATCAACCGTTGCTCTCCCCAAACAACCATTTCTTCATCCTGATCAACTGGTAAATTAGAGGTTTCAGATCTATTATCTGGCTTTCAACATGTTGATCTTCATCAAGAAAAGTATATTCTAGAATAACTGACATGGTATCCTCACCTGAACCCAACACCGGTTCCACAGTAGGTGGATCTATTCTTTTTCCTGGTTTTACAACCAATTATCCTTGCACAACCACTTCTTCCTCATAATCTTATTCTTCTTCAATAAGTCTTAATTTTCTTTGGGTTGTCTTGGAACGTCCTTATTCATAGGTTTCACCAATCCCTTCATTCCAAATTTCAATTTCCTCCCTATTAGAAAAAGATCCTAATTTTTGGTGGTTATTTGCACCAACTGGTAAGAGTTTTACTTTGACTGTACTCCAGTAAAAACCTAAACTCATTAAGGTTCCGGCATTGAGCATGATTTTTTTATGAAATTTAATTTTAGAATCTATTAATCAAATAATTACTTTATTAAAAAAATCATGAAATTATCCTCCCACAAGGATAAAAATCATCATAGCATCTGGTTGAAAACCGTAATATAAATATCTTAACATATAACATGGAAAATTCAGTTTTATCTCACTCAAAAACATAAACATGATATACTTGTATGGATATAGAATCATCTCCATATCATCTATTCTAGGAGAAAATCCTTTTTGAATAAACATGACTAAGATTTTATGGTATGCCTCGAGATCCTTGAAAAACATGCTTTGAAATTTTTTTGAGATAAAAAGTCAAAATGTATTCGGATTTATAGACCATATCTCTAATATACCATATATTGAAATGAAACAATCTCTCATGAGTACAGTTAATGATTTGAGGAAATTCAGTCAACGAATCCAAAAATTCCATATCTTCTATTCTTTTAAAAACATTATCTTCAAAATCACAAATACTAAACTGAACACTGTTATACGATGACTTCATTTCCACCTCATTAATAAATCTAGAGTTCTCCTCTTTGAACATAGATTCCAATCCTTGGAAGGCTAGTGCTTTCTATAGAAGTTAATTTGTTTAATAGAGCAATTCAAATCAACTACATTACTCTATAAAATCCTTCTTAAAGATAATTTCTGACACTTCGGGTATCTGGCTTCACCTTCTTCGATTTTATTAGTTTTCTTCATTTCTAAGAAACAAAAGGTCTGTGGTTTCCGGGTTTTTAGGGCCTTGAAGGAAAAACATAGTTAAGCAAAGGTAGATAGGGGTAAACGAGGGTTTCAGTATTCCAAAAGGGTTTTAGAGTTGAAAGGGTTTGGTATTCAAAACGTCTATGACAATACCTTGTTTACCGTATCATTAAGTAAGAAAATCAATAAAAAATTTAAAATCATGACGCTTAAGTAAATTTAAGATTAAAATACATTAACTAAAGCTTATAGAGAAAATAAAATATTAAAACAAATTAGATTAAAAGTAATTAGTAAATAATTTCAAAATAAATAAATTGGATAAAATATAGAAAATAATATGAAAATTTAAAAATAAAACGATTAAAAAGATTAACATTTTATAAATTAAATAAACCTAATTACCCCTTAATAAAATAAAAAATTATAGTTGGAAGTGGTTTAATAAAAATAACAGCTAGTTGATATACAATATTTTCAAATTCAAAAGATATATCCTTTATAAGAACATGATATTTTAGAAAATGATATCAAATATCAATATTCTTAGTTCTATAAAGAATTATTGTATTTTTGAAATATTTATAGCACTTTTATTATCACATAAAATAGGGGTACAATTAAAATTTAGTCCCCAGTCCATTAGTGTTTTTTTCATCCACAATAATTATGCACAAGAAATGTCTAATGATAAATATTATGCCTTGGCTGTTAACTTGGAAAATGAGTGTTGTTTCTTACATGACCATGATACTAAAGATTTTCCTAAAAGGTGAGAGGTTCCTAAGATACATTTTCATTCCACTATACAACCTCCAAAATAAGCTTCTGAATATGATATCAAATTAATATCAGTTATTTTTTGATAAAAAAATATTGAAAAACCGTTACCTTTAAATACCTAAAAAACCTTTTAAGATCAATAAGATGAGATTATTTTGGATTTTTTTGAAATATAGAACATAAACATGTTGAAAATATAATATCAGGTCTATTTGTAGTAAAATATAATAAACTACCAATCATACCTCTATATAACTTTTTATCTAATTGTTTTCCATCTTCATCCAAATCATGTTTTATATTAGTACACATAAGAGTTGTATGTGTCTTGCTATTTTAAAGACCAAACTTTTGCAATAAATTAGTAACATATTTAATTTGGATTAAAACATTTCCATAATATTTTTGATAACTTAAAGTCCTAAAATGAAGTTAAATTCTTTAGTCATGATCATTTCAAATTCTTTTTGCATTATTTTTGAAAAAACAATTCAAGGGTTTTCAATGGATCAACCAAAAATAACATCATCAACATAGATTGGAACTAATTATATATTAGAAAAAATGGTTTTCTTAAAAAGTGTTGGATCGTCTATTCCAATAGTAAATCCATTTTTCAAAAGAATAGATCTTAATTTTTCATACCGAGCTCTAGGTTCTTGTTTAAGTCCATAGAGAGTATTATTATATTTAAAAAAAACTAGTTTTTGAGAGTTTTTAAAACCAGGAGGTTTATCAACATAAAATTCATCCATTAAATAGCTATTTAAAAAGGAAGATTTAACATCTAAAAGATATAATTTAACATTAATACAATATTCATAATCTAATATAATTATAATTTCTTCTAATCTATCAACAAGAGAAAAGGTTTCATCATAATATATACCTTCTACTTAATTATTTCCTTTATCTGCTATTCTAGATTTATTTCAAGTTATATTCCCTTGATCATCTTGTTTAATTCAAAAGACCCACTTTGTTCCTATAACTAGATAATTTTATGTTCTTTAAAATAATTACCTAACTTCTATCATTTTGATTTTTTTACTCATCTTGCAATGTTATCATCCAACACCCATATTCAATGTCTTATTCAAAAGATATAGGTTCTAGTTGAGATATAAAGGGAGATAATTAAACAAGGCTTAGTGTATTTCCTCTAGTTCTTATTCCTATTTCTAGGTCACCTTTCACAGATTCTAAAAGATGATTCTTTATGGTCCTAAACTATCTAGGTATAACACTTTTAGGTTCATTAGTATCATGCTGTTCTGAACTGGACTGAATTTTATTTATGTTTTTTTCAAAATAAATATTCAGGTTTTCAAGTCTCATGTTGTTAGAGGGGTTAGTAGATTCATCAATTTGATATTTCTCTTTAATGAAAGGGCAAGTTTCATCAAACTCCACATGGACTGATTCATCAACAATACTTGAATTTTTGTTAAACACTCTTTAAGTTTTATAGGTAGAAGAATATCCTAAAAATATTCCTTCATCAGCTTTTGGATAGATCTTACCAAGATTATATGTGGTGATCATGATATACACCATACATCCAAAAACATTAAAGTCCATTAACTTAGGTTTTTTTTTATTTTAAACTTTATAATGTGACTTTTTGAAAATATGCCAAACTGAAACTCTAATCATGATATAGGAGGTTGTTCTTAAAATTTTTACATAGAAGTTGGTAGGTAGATTGTATTCATTCAGCATAGTCCTATCCATTTCCTTAATATTTCTATTTCTTCTTTCAACAATTCCATTTTGTAGATGTGTTCTTAGTGCCGAAAAGGTGAGTTTAATAACTATATCTAAATAAAATAAAATAAATTCCTCATTCTCAAATTCCCCACCATTGTCACTTCTTAATGAAATTATTTTAAAACCATTTTCATTTTGGAAAAATTTACAGAAACATTCAAAAATAGTAAAATCTTTACCTTTGAGTTTTAGAAAATAAATCCAAGTAAATCTAGATTAATAATCAACTAAAACATATACATATAATTTTACATCGAAACATGATGATATTGATGGTCCAAATAGATCTATGTGGATATGTTCTAGAGGTTTTCATATATAAATTATGTTAATAGATTTGAAGGATGTTTTTTTTGATTGCCAATTTGGAATGCATCAAAAAATCTGTCACTATCAAACTTAAGACTAGGAAAATCATAAACTAACTGTTTCATATATAATTTATGTAGAGAATAAATATTACAATGACCAATAATTCTATGAAATATCCAAGACTGATTTATCTCAGTAGTTGAACAATTCTCTTCTTGTTTACATAACGAATTTAAATCCAGAGTATAATCATTACTAGGTATAGGTGCTCTAAACGTAAGTAGTTTGTCTTTAAACATAGTACATGATTTTTTTGAGAAATAAACATAATATCCATCATCATGGATTTGAGAGATACTTATCAGTTTATTCTTCAACCCTTGTAAATATATTAATTTGTTGATTAAGGCTATTTTTTGATATTCAACAGTTCAAACTCCAATTATATTTCCTTTTCCATTATCACCAACAGTTTCTAGACCTCTATCTATTGGAGTTAGTGTATTAAAGTTTGATGAGTTTCCACTCATATTCAGGGAGAATATACTTTCCATATACCATATATCTTTTATTTTTATGTGACCTATTTCCTAAAAATACAATTTAAACAAGAGTTTGTTTTGGTACCCATTTCATCTAGGTCCAGTAGTGTTAGCTAGTAAAGATCTGGGAATCTAGATCTGATTTGTTTTTTTATAACTCATATTTGCTTAATATAATCTATTTGAAATAAAATATTTTTTAATTCCAATTATTTGTGGATTTCATAAATAATATTTTTTTGTTAGATGCCCTTTTGTTCAACAAAAATGACAAGTAACCATTTTTTAGTGGTGAGAAAAATAATTATAATATAGTTTAGATTTTTTACCTTTACTTCCTATACAAAATCTTTTCATTATAATGAAATTTTTACCAAGAGTTTAGTTCAGAATATTTTCTCATTTTGTAAAGAAGATATTAGCACTTTTGTACGTTTCTACTTCATCTTGTAATTCTTAAATCTTATTTTTATTATCATCATAGTTTGTGGTATATGAGTTAAATTTTTTATTTAACTCTTGATATTGTTTAATTAAGGCATTTATTTCTCCTAAAATAGCATTGTGAATATTTTTTTAATGATTTTTGTTTCTTTAATAAGGAATCATATTTTCCTTTTAGCATTTTACATTCGGTAACCAATTTATTATTTCAATAATTTGAATCAGAACCAGAATTAGATAAATAATACATATTAACCTTATCTTCTTATTCCATGATGAAAATATTTCTTTTCATATGTGATTGTTTATATTTTTCAATCAGATTTTAGTGAGGTACTAGAGTCTTCATGGACACTCAATGTTGCCTTCATTACTCGTTTTCCTTTTCCTTCTGAATCATCATTTTTTTGATATGCCTTTTCAGTCCTTCTCTTATCACCTTTTAGCTGGGGAAAATTAGGTCTTATATGAACTAAATTATTATATTCATATCATACAAATTCCCTAGAGTATTTATCATCCATTTGGAAAGGATTTTTGAATCCTCTTCTATTCTTATAAAACATTATAATCTTTCTAGCTAATTGAGAAAATTCAATTTCAAAATCAGATGTATCTGAATTCCTTTCTTCTCTAACTTATTTCTTTATTATTTTTCACTTCTTCTGAGATGTAACCTTTATAGAAGCATTAAACTTTTTCACTAAGGCTTTATGATTTTAAGATTAATCTTCAATTTCAACTTCATACATCATCAATGTCCCAATTAGTTCTCTCAATTCTAGATTATTGACAGTATGTGATTTTCAAATTACTGCTGATATAACATTCCATTTAGAAGTTAGTACTCTCAGTACTTTCAAATAATGACCTTATTGCTTGATAAGATCACACAAGGCTGAAATATTATTTATAATATCTATAATCCTTCCATTAATCTGACTTATACATTCACCATCAAGCATTCTAAATGTATCGACTTTCAGTTTTGTAGTTGCCTACCTCATTTGTCTTACATTGTCTGTTCCTTAATAAGCTACTGCAAGTCTTTTCAACATTTCATAAGTAGCAATACATGTGAGACTAAATTGAATTTATCTGGCCCCTGACCACATATAGTAGTGTTCATAGCTTTAGAATTAATTTTATAATTAGCCTCTATAGAAGCAGTCCATGTTGTAGGTTTTTTATGAATTATATAAGGGGTAATGATCTTAGAGTATAATTTGAATCCCAGATTCTCCAAATATATAATCATATGTTATTTACCGCATCCATAGTTTTCAACATTCAAATAAGGAGAATGATCCATTGTCATTCATTATCTTTCAGCATTCATTTTAATCTTTGTATAGACCATATAATTTTAAATTGTTATAGCCTTTTCTAAAATCTCTCCCCTGATACTAATTGTTAGGATGAAATATAAAAATATACACAAGATGGGTGGGGTATTATTGTGTATTTCCAAATTACTTTACAATTCCACCACTTGATGTCAACTAATTATTATGTGGGTATGCAATGTTTATCTTCTGTATGAAATTATGAGAAGTAGATGAAAACAGAAATATAGAACACAACTGTTTATAATGGTTCGGGGAATATATATCCCCTAGTCCACTCCACCAATTACTCTATATGTGAGTTTGTTGAATATCACTAGTCATTTCCTCATATCATAAGACCAATCCACAATTGTGTCCCGGAAGTTGACACCTTTACAAACAAGACTACAATCCTAGTGTTCTTGTTCTATTAGAAGGAACCGATAAACCACATCTTAGACCAAGAAGCTGATACTCCACTTCAACTAAGTACAAGAAAGTTAAACTCTTAACAAAAAGATATTTACTGTAAAGTATTCTGATTGAACATTACACTTGAACATCAACTGATGGTAGATTAATATTATTCATCAAAAAATAGTTTCTTTAGGAAATAGCAGTTCTGAAGAGATCCGGTTGCAAATGATCTTTGAAATAAAAATAGAAACAAATAGTAGCTTATAGTAGTCATAATGTTCCTTAATAATAAGAGATAATTTAACCACATAATATGATTCTTTGAAATAGACATAACAAGCTTTGAATAATTTGAATACGAGCTTTAAATTGGCATGATATTCTTTAAGGACCATTGCACTAAACTCCTATAAAATCATAAATTAAAATATACAGTGATGAAAATCCAATCATAAGGTTCCTTCACAAAATTAATAAGATACCAAACGTAGGGTTCAACTACATAGTGTTCATTATCATAATATAAGGTTGTTAAAAAAAGAAAGGCTGATAATCCATACTTTTTATTATCAAACGTAAGGTTCTATACTTATGTAGGGTTCCTTAACCATACTATTTATCTTTGTCAAACATATGGTTTCATCCAAATGTTGGGTTATTTATCCATACATTTCTATAAAAATAGGGTTGATTAAATATACGTGGTGATAATTTAGAATAAGATATAATAAAAATGTGTTCTTCGTTCCTTATATTACATTTCTTCAGCCTATGGTATGAACAATATTTCTGGAATATGGTTAGGAGTATTCCAAAAACATTAAAGAATATTCCATGTGAATAATAAGTTTGAAAATATTTCCAAAATAAGAAATACAATGAATATTAATTTTAAAAAATATATTTAAAGTAATATCACATGTTAAAAACATGGGTATTCTTGAGAATCAAAGTCAATAAGATTTATTGAGTATTTTAGAGACAATACATGCCGAATAAGAAATACACCGAAAATGACCCAATCTACCAAGTCGAACTCAAGAGGTCTATGATGACGCTTAGTTTAAGAATTCTACCTAGAATTAGCTATATGCATAGTATTCTAAATCAGTTATACATTCTATAAGTTCTACTAAATGAGAAGAGGATCTTGTAGGGAAACTTCACCTTCCTCAAGCTAGCACAAAGGTAATGACATGATCTACCGTAGAGGGCCACATACAGATCCATCTGAATTATTGTTTAGAAAATATGTTTTAGGAAAAATCAAAAAGGGGGATATTATTCTCCCAAGAAAATAAAAAATAAAGGATATAGGCCTATAAAATATCCTTTAACACATGTCTGTCTACTCATATTTCCTGTCGATCTGAGGATGATATGCATTAGTCAAGATCACATTTGAACAAAGTTCCCTCTACTACCCTTACCTGAACCATGATGTAAAGTGGGTCCCTCTGTCCAAAAATATTGAAACAGTTAAAAAATGTATTTATAATATCTCTCATATATATATACTTCCCAAATCATCAATAGAGAAGGTCTTACAGATTCATAGGAAGTGAACGACCTTGTTCATCCCATCGACAATCACCCATACTCTATCATTGCCTCATGGGGATCTCAGAATGCATATAAAGAAATATATAGTTATGACATTCCATTTCTACTCAGGATTTGAAATATGATGTAGATGTCTATTAGGTAGTCGGTGCTATGCCTTCACCTGTTGAAAATTGGAGCACCGAGTAATAATGTTTTCTCTCTTCGTCTTTATACTTATCTAAAAGTACTGATGGTGGATGTATCTGTACATCCGTGTGTGATGTAGAACCATCCATACCGAGGCATTTGATTCCCTCATTAGCTTATATTTTATATATGATGGTACCTGTATCACCCTGAGATTTTATGATATGTATTCCTTTTAGTTTATTTGATGTCTTGTGTTGTACGATACACCAAGATTAGCTTGCATTATACCTAACACCGTATTAACTTTCAATATAAGAAATGATATTCATGGCTTGGGTTACACACAATTTCAAGTTCTTTTTATAGAATTCATATCTCTCAAGACCGATTATATGTAATAACTAAATATTCTAATTGATTTGTTATAATGGTAGGTATGAATAATATTAACATCCTTCTAAAAAACAATTAAAATGAAAATGACTGAATCTATAAAATAATAAAATCACGCTTTATGGATTTTATTATTGATATATATTTAATATATTAAATTTAATGTTTTAAATTCATCTTATATTATATAATAGAAATTTCATGTTTTCTGAAAAAATAAGTATTTTTCAAAAATATATAGTTTTTCTACCTTTTGATGGAGAACGCTTTTTAATTCTTGGTTTTGAAAAATTTTTATGTTCTATTTGAAATAATAAAAATTTCTTTGTACGGGGGACATCAAATTTTACCTTGGATAAAATTTTGGTATTTTTCTTATGAAAATCATATTTTAAGAAATAGTTAAAAAATCTACATTTTAAGTCAAAACTGGATTTTCATCTAATTAATTTATATAGTTATATTATTTTTTTATTTGTTTTTAAAGTTTAATTGGATTATTTTTTTATCATTTAATCGAATTGTTTTCATTGGATGTAATTTAACATTTAAATTGGACATAACCACATGTCAATCTTTTGATAGTTTTTACTTCTTAAAAAATTGCTTTCTAGTTTTGACTACGGGAATTAATTTTAAATTAATTGATGAAACTTCGGTATTTTGAATTTTGAAAAATTTATTCCATATTTAGAATCAGTGGTTCCAAATTATGTTTATATTTTACTTTTTTTTGGATATTATAAATAGTAGCTATGATAATTTTTATTTACCACGGTTAAAGGTAAATCGGGTAAATTAGGGTACCAAACAATATGACAAAGATGATAAAATTACCCTAACAACTGATAAAATACTATTGGATTAATTAAATATTACAAATATCACATATATTTCATAATTGATTCATTTAATGGACTTTTTCCCATGGAAGTGATGTAATTATAATCAAAACAAATGAAAGTGACAACATGTCACTCTCTTATCTCTTATAAGTATATTAATTTTAATATAGATAAAAAAATGATAAAACATAGAAAATAGATATTATATAGAAACATAATTACATTATCTACATCATGTGATTTTATTAATATTTTTTAGAGATTAAATAATTATCATTAATGGTGACATAATAGTGATGTATACACTATTTTATTGATAGAAATATGAAATAAATGGTTTTAAAAATATTTAAATAAATATCATATGACGAAATTAATGTTGTCCATGAATTTTCTAGGTTATTATGATATTATAGAAGTGAATTATATATGTAGTTTTGAATTTATCTTCTCTTTGTATTTTATTTAAAGTCAAATAAATGAACAGTGTCAAAATTATCTAATTTGATATCTTATAAAAATTACTTGTTATTAAATTATTTAAAAATAATAAAAAATATTTAAAAATTAAAAATTAAAAGTTATATTGTCTATAATTTCGTAAATTATCCAATTATGTATAGTTGAAAACACATAAGTAAATATTTATAACCATTTAATTTTTAGAATATTATTAACACAAATAAATTTAAATAGATTAAATAAGGATAAATCAAAATGATAAGGATTAAAATAAAATAAAAAAGTGTCTAAATTTTATTGGTTGGGAATATTTTTACTCATACTCATATTATCTTCTAAATAAATTATTTTTTGAACATTATGAACTGAATATAAATTAATAATAAATTACTATTTCAAGACATTCCAAACGTATCCCACCTCCATCTTATAAAAGGCCACCACATCTACTCACTTACTAACACCATTCATGCCCTTTGTCGCATAAAAAAACTACCAAAATAAGATCCCAAAATTCCTCCCTTACTCCTAGATTCCATAATTTGAGAATACATCCATCTAAAGGAGGCCTTTTTTGAAAATCAAAAGGTGAAACTCAAATTGGAGGTATTTTATTTACAATCTCATTCAAATTTTTTTCTTCTTATACTTTATATTATTATGTTGTTTCCATAATAAAGTAATGAATCAAGTATATTCTACATTTTTAGATGTTATTATTAAATTTGGGACAACTTTATACATCCATTATCCATTATACGAATAATAATATCACCATCTGTGCATATGTATGGATTACCATCTCCACGCTATCGTGTAATTTGTTATTCAAAAATACTTTATTTGGATGGGTATGATGATGGGTGTAATGTATGTAAATAAAGAATCTAAAACTATAATTATTCTGTTTGATTAATATACCATCCAATTTTATAACATTTAACCATCAATGGGATTGATATCGTCGCTCATGTGTACGTACAACCAACCTCTCCATTACACGATGAGATTCATTATCCATGTAAACAATTATAGAATGATTATAAAATTTATATTATGAGTAAAAATAATAATTATGAACATAATTTTATTATGTAAATGAATAAAATACATCCTAATCATAACAAACATGACTTGCGGGGAAAAGTAGGAATGTGAAAATAGAGCAACTAACACCCAAAATAATAGAAAAACTAAAACACTATTAATAAAATGATATAATATGACCATATATGATATCATAAATATGAATATGGTTCTGTTATAATTTAATAAAACACTTTAACTATTATAAGTAATGTTCAGATACATATGAAGGATATCAGACCTATGGTAATGGATAATTTTGCAGTCTCATTATTATCCGAGATTTGATTATTCATAAGTATTTACTATGGTATATTTATCATTCAATTCAATGTTTATTAATTATATAATATTACTTATATTCATATATATTTTTTTCAATGTTAATTTTACCCTTGGTAAATTTTTATTAAATAGTATGAAAGTAATCTTTTTCCATTATTCAATTTGAGGTACTCTTTGACTTTTTCCTGAAAATATATGAGGATAATGTTTTTTTAACTTATACTGCATGAATGGATTTTTATGGTTTCATGACTCCTTATTTCAATGAAACTTCATCTTAATTATTTAATGATTATTTTTAACTAATTTTTTTCCTTTGAAATTGCATGGTATTTTGAGAAAAGAAAAAAAAATAAGAAGAAAGGATATTTTCTTGAAGAATAAAGTTCAAGTTTTTTGTCAATATTATTTTACATATAAGACGATGATATTTAAAATTGGTTATGTTTATACCCCTATTATTACTATGATTTTATTGTGTTACAGATGGATTGGTATTTTATGATGAAATTTTGTTTAAAAAGAATCCATTTTATATCCTGGGTTATGCTATAAAGAATGATTTATGTTTTTTTTTCATATGTAATAATTATTACATTGTTAGATGAGTAGGACCTATATCTTCCTCTGATGAATTGGCTAAAGATTTATATATAATGATATCGACTTGACTAGAATGAAAAGTAAATCTTGTTCAGTAATACAAGGATGGAATTGAAAGTAAATCTGGTTCAACAATACATGGATGGAAGGACATGTAATTAAAATTTTATGGAATGCGATGAAATTATTTTAAAAGACCCGAACAACCTACCTAAGAATTTTAGAGCTTCCCTAACCAATTTCCATTGTTTAATTCAAGATATGTTTAAAGAAAAAAAACAAAATCTTTAAATGTCCTAAAAAATTGGGAAAATGAACTTTCACTCAAATAGTAGAATGGATGGGAGGAATAAATTGAAATATATTACAAAGGATTAGATATTTTACCTCTTGTATTATATTGGATCCAACAGTGAATGAATCAGAACTCTGATAGAGGATTTGTATGAAATACTTTATTGGAGGAGAAAATAAGTTTTCAATGATAGAAGGAGTCATCTAAAATATAAATAAAGGAGGAGGAAGGATACTAATTTTTAATTCATTTAATAGGGGTGTTTTAGTATATTTATCCATTTTTACACTATGAATGGTTTGGTCTGAGGGTTTTTTGAAACCATGCAACATTCCAAAATACTTTGGGAACATCACACGATTTTCATCATGTTTTTACTAACCTTTTTCAAATTGTGAAAAAGTTCTTTATCATAGATTTAAGATGGATCTTGTGGTCATACACCCTTAGTCTCACAATTTTAGAAAAATCATTCATCCTGCTATTTTTCTTGATTTTCATGACTTGGGCTTCGAATGAGTCCCGGATGACCCTAAATCCTCCTTGAACCTTTTTGGCATCAAATTTAGGAACAACTTATTGAATTAAAAAAATATGTGCTATAGAATTTAGGGAAAGTTAATATGTCACAAGAATAATATATTAATAAAATAAAATAAATAATGGTTCCCCACCTTGATTTACCACATACTTTATGTAGATCCTAGAAATTAGAGTGAGAAATTGATATTCTCAAATATTAATGAAGTGTACCTAATTAATAGGGTGACAAAACACAACCCATATTGAATTATTTCATATATAAATATAGGTAATTCCTATAATTAAATCCATGGGGTTGTTCATTCATTTCTATACTGGTATAGGTAATAGTTTCATCAAGCCCTTAGTCTTATGAAATCATTCTTCAATTGATAAAAAACTATGTATTAAGATATATAATTTACAATCACATGCAACAATTTGTCCTAATAGAAATTATCATTGGGTAACATATATATGTTTGTGCTTACATAATGGATATATAATTATGATATATATGTTTATTATCTAAAATATTCATCCTAAAAATTCCTTTCATGAAACAAACAATTCCATTATTATCATGGTTGGACTCTATAATATTCATTACCTTATTCTGTACATCCATGCCCTCCTCATAAACATCCAGTATTATCACAAGGATGGATGGTTGATTATTTTTTTGGATAGATAGTATTTCACCCATTTCCTTTTGATTTATATGTATATCCTTTAAAATCTTTGAGTATTGGAACTCTTTGAGTTCTCATTAGGTGTATGTAATGACCCAAACTTTTATTAATGAAAATACATCTTGATAAAATTAAATGTATTATTATGTAAAATGGTAAAATAAGACATATGAAATTCATTGGTTTTATGTGATTTGGATTTTAAAATACCATTAATAATTGTTACCATTTCTAATATAAGCGTTGGGAAGTGACCACATGATTAGTATAAATATAGGGCTTTAACAAATACAATTTACTTAGAGAAAGGAAGTGATGGAATCATCCAATAGAATTGCTTTGTATGAAGCCCATTTTTCAGATCTTGGAATGGAGGCGGAGTGAATCGGCTTCTCTCTATACCAACCCCAAGCTAAGCTTCAACAGGTTAAGCTCCAACGAAACTGCCTACGGGAGAAGTGGAAGTTAATAGAGATTACCACCCAAAAAATGTTATCCGAGCCACCCCAAGAGTTTTTCTCCATCACACACCATTCCCTTATCTCATATGTAGGTGTTATAAGGGGTTACGTATCAATACCCTAGCACTATGATTATGTGCATTATTTTTTATAGAATAAATAATATACATTCATTTTTATTATTACTTTGTAAATAGTTTTTAAAGCCCAAATAGTATTTTTAGCTAATATTATATTAAGAAATTTATTTTGATAAATTAATTGAATTTTTAATTTGACAATATCTTAAAAAACTATTATTACTAAATTATGTTTTATAAAATATACATGATCATATAATTTTTATGAATACAATTGTGATTTTTATTAATATTTGTAATATGTTTTTGTCAAAACCTATGACTTTTTCGTAAATATCAGTTTTTATTTTAAAATTAAAAATTAACAAATTAAGGAGATTATTTTTATAAAAGTAATATTATTTTTGGAATGAGGAAATATAAATTATCCAATGGTGAATTTTTAATAATTTTCGGAGACATTAGAAAATTTGGGTAAAAATTAAATACTGTTTTATTATATAATGTGTTTTATGACATCATAATTTCCCAATAGTTATGTAATAAAACATTATAAATGATATTTTCGGCAAATATATGTTTTACCTTTAAAATAATGTTATTATAGGTTTGTTTTATTTATTTGACAAAGCTTTTGTGGACCCTCCAAGACTTATAAAACATTTTAACTTGTTAAAATGATATCCTTGAGAGTGTGACTCACCTCAAAATTAGAAAGCCTAATATTTTAATAAGTTATGCCAGTTTCATTATAAAATAATGTTTTATAATCCCCTTTGTAAAAAACCATAGTAAAACCCCATGGGTTGGTTTGTGGTTGTCATTAGTTTAATGTGTAGTGTGCAAAACCTAAATAATTAAATAATTCACACTCTTTTCCTATAAAACCCACCCAAGTTCGCACTTCCCCTTCACTAAAAACCATTGGAGCTCGACCAGACTCTGACCTCATCTCTCAAAAATCCTCCCAAGGTTCCCCAATATCCCATGAATCCTCTCTCAAGCCCCTCCCAGGACTTTGGGATCACACATCCAAATAAGGGATTTATTTCTCTCTCTTTTTTCTCCAAGTTTCATTATGTTCTTATACCCTTTTATTTTCCATTAATTATTTTTTGGTGTGAATAAGAACCTCACTCATAATTCTTTCCTTATTTTTGAATGATTATATAACCTTTTATCTCTCATTAATGCCTCCCATGTACACCTTTTACCATGCCAAAATTCCGTAAGAGATTTCTCTCTCATCATTTACATTCAAGAAATTATTTTATATTATGTATCTAAATTCCATTAAATATGTCGGGAAATGTTTATATATCACCTATTTACTGTAAATTTCATGTAAATATGATGATATAACCCTTTCCTTATCATCAACAATTTTTATGAATTATTATTTCACGTCATCATGCATCCAAAATTGCACCGCGATTTTCCAAGACAAAGTCAATGTGTAGTGAATACCATGACCATTTATCTATCAAGGGTATTAACCTTTACTCACATTTACATATTTATTATAGAGTTTCATGTATTAATTCCAAATTACTTTATCATTGAAAAAATAATGATATTTAATGAATCCATGTTATATGATCCATGTGGCACACTTATGCATGAAATGAAATGATTACGAAGGGTACGCCCTAAGAGCGCTCTAATGCATTGGGTAAAGAATTGAATAATGATACATCAAGTGCAATGAGGGTTTACTCATGCTAATTAAAGTTCAATTAGGTTTTACTCATGCTCTATGTAAAATTAGCCTTGGTTCATCATAATATCATGTTAAATGTTGTTGCAACATTTTCATGTTATGATAACCATGCTATACCATGCCATTATGTTAATGTTTCTCTTATGATAAATTGATATGCATATTGCCTAAAATGTATTGTATTATTAATGTTATGAATTGTTTACTCCCTTAATAGGATTTATAGACCACCCTTTTCAAATGTATGTCCTCAGGTTATCCCATGCATTGCTAGCTACGAGGGAATGTTCGGGTCCGGTAAATGATGTTTTCAATAAATATATTGTATTTTTATGTCTTAAGATTTCATGTAATTTCCCTAATTTCCCAAGACAATATACCTCTTGATCCTTATATTTTTCTTAAGTGAATGTTTGTGTAATAATTTTTTTAAGTGTGTAATAAATAGCAAGGTTGTTATAGTTGGTATTAGAGGATAAATTTAGTTATTTTGGGGAATAGGATTAGAAACCCCAAGTAAAAGCCTTAGGGATAAGACTAAGTGTAAAAAAATTCCTAAATTTTGGTGAGTATTGAGTAACTATTTTATCATGAAAATACATCCCTTTCTAGAAATTAGAAGGAAGAGTCGGATCTGGAACATATGAATCTAGTGGAAAAACCCGAAAACACCGCTTTGAGCTAGACTCAAACTGGAACGAGTGGATGATAATAGGCCTTGCTAAACTCTTGGTAATGACACTCCGGGGGGATATTCTTTGGTAAATTCATGAGATTATTATGAACCATTATTAAGGGAATATATTTCTCCTATGAATATATGGTGAGAAGTAGATTATGGATAACATAGATTAACGCCTATAAATTCATAAGGTAAGAAAATAAGTTTAAATTATAAGTTATATATTTTTTTTATTTAGATTCCCTTTTTTGTGTTACCCCTAACATTAATTTAATTATAGCCAATGGCTGGTAATAGGAGGACTTGGGATAATAACTAATGCAAAGATCAATATTATGACTATTCAAATGAGATGCCCAATCCGATGTGAGTGGGAATTACAAAAATTCTCATCACACTCTTAGTTAACTCATATTTTTAATAGAAACATGGGTCAAGAGAAACATTCAACCCCCACTAAGAAAGAAAAAGTCACAATCGAGAGCTTCATGAGACAAATGCCTCCTACTTTTAATGGACCATTTTATCCGCCAATCACCAAACAATGGATCAACTCCATTGAAATGATCATCTCCATCCTTCAATGTTACAAACATGAGAAGTTTATTCTGGTTGCTAATCGTATGGAGGTTGAATCTGATCAATGGTGGAAATTGATCAAGAATACGAAGCCTGAGTAAGAGATCAAGGTGATTTAATGGAAGGATTTCAATAAGATGTATTTTGATAAATATTTTCTGCAAAACCTCAGACTGAATATGAAAAGGGACTTACTTTCACTCGGTAAAAAAGACAACGAATCTATTGGAGAGAATTAGGAAAAATTCACAAGGCTTGGATGATACGCCTCCCGATTTTTCTTTACCCCTGAATGAAAGGTTGACCAATTTTTTGCTGGGCTAAAACCTAGCCTACAGAAATCATGATAATCCGTGACTTTGATAGCTATGAGTAAATTTTATGATGTGCCCTCAAAGTCAAAATAGAGATCATAGAATCTTAGGGATATCATGGGGATTAGAATATTAAGGTAAAATTTAATTTCTGTGGTCTGATGGATAAATCCCATGGTGCTATGAAAATACAACACCCCACTTTCCGAAGGTGTGGAATGAAGAACCTCGTAATTTGCATGAAGAGGGAGAGGAAATGCTTTAGGTTTAGAGGAGAAATGAACCTAGACATTAAATGATGATAGGAAAGACCCAAGACTATTACATAGGATAAGAACACACAATTCGACCCTCAATGCACTACTCATTACTTCAATTAAAAAAATCAGGGAACTTTACAAACTAGTTCTCTAGGTCAAGGGTTTATGGAGGAAACCAATAACCTCCAAGGATGAAAGAGATAGAATTTTCCATCATTATAACTGATGTGAACCCTGAAAATGAAGTGGTGATAGGTATGCTAGTTATTCATTCAAGAATAGAAAACAAAGTTTCTGATTCTTATTCTACACATTCTTTTATATCCCGAATGTTTTGTAGAACAATACCAACACCACCAAAAATCATGGAAGTAAATATGTCTTTGAAAACGTCAAATGGGTAAATCATTTAATCCCATGAATATAACTCCGCCCCTATCACAATTTATTGATTTAACTATCCGGAGAACCTTGTCATACTTCCTTTCGTAGAATTTGATGCAATTATTGGCATTAATTGGATTTCCCTATATAGAGCCAAACTAAATTTTCAGGAGAGGGAAATCACTCTCCAAATGGGGAATCGACCCCCGATTCATTACAAGTGAAATGAGGAGAATGATTCTTCCTTAGCAACATCATGTCAACTATTGATATTACTTCTATATGGGAACGTGTATCTTACACAGATGATTGAGTCTAACGTAGCAACTACCTTTGAAGATGTGCCTGTTATGAGGGAACTCACTGAAGTGTTTCCTGAGGAATTGTCTGGTCTTCCTCCTATAAGAGATGATGAATTATCAATTGATATTATACCTGGGGCGTTACCAATATCCAAGAATCCATATAGAATGGATTTTTTGGAGCTCGAGGAGCTGAAGAATCAACTATAGTAGAATTTGGATAAGGGTTTATATGCCCAAGTGCCTCACCTTGGGGTGCACCTGCCCTCTTTGTCAAGAATAAGGATAGGTCAATGCACCTTTTCCTTGATTATTGTGAGCTCACAAAAATCACGATAAAGAAAAAGTATCCTCCACCCTGAATGGATGAATCATTCAATCAGCTACGTGCGGCACAATACATCTCTCAGGTGGATTTTCGATCGGGATATTACCAAGTAAGGGTGAAGAAGGAGGATATGCCGATGACTGCTTTTCGTATAAGGTACATGCACTTTGAATTCATAGTAACGACTTTCAAACTCACTAATGCTCCAGAAATATTTATGGACTTGATGAATAGAGTTTTTAGATATTACCTCGACAAAATTTTGTTAGTCTTTGTAGATGACATTTTCATATACTCCAAAACCAATGAGGAGCATGAGGAGCATATAAGAACTCTAATAGAGACCCTGTGAAAAGATAAGTTGTGTGAAAAGTACATCAAGTGTGATTTCTAGTTGAAGGAGGTCTCATTATTGGGTCATATCATCCCAAGAAATGATATATCTGTAGATTCCTCTAAGACAACTACAATTGGGGGATGGATGAGACCAACATCGATAACAGATATCTATAGCTTCTGGGGTAAGAAGGATATTATCACTAATTTGTGGGAAATTACTCATTATTTTCCAACCATCTTACCAAGATAACTCAGAAGGGAGTAAATCTTTTTTAGAGTGATGAATGCGAAGAGTGATTCAAGGAGATGAAAGGATGGTTATCACTTCACCTATACTTATAGTACCCACAAGTGGATAGCATTATGTGTTATTCAGTGATGCTTTGAAGAAGGGAATGGGCTGTGTGTTGATGCAAAATGAAAAGTAATTTTCTATGATTCAAGGAAATTAAATGGTCATGAGAAAAACAATCCAACACATGATCTGGAGTTGGCTATAGAAATCCTCTCCTTAAAAATATTGTGACATTACCTCTTTGGGGAGAAGTGTTAAATATAAAAGGATCACAGAAGCCTAAATTATATATTCACATAGAAAGCACTAAATATGCACCAATGAAGATGGTTGGATCTGATCAAAGACTATGACTGCTCAATCCATTCCCACATTGGGAAAGCGAACAAGGTGGTAGATGCTCTAAGTAGAAAAGGCCAAGATATTCTATCATTGTTGATAACTAAAAATGATCCAATATTATTAGATTTGATAAATATGTACATGAGAATCATAAATAAGGGAACATCATAAATCCTTTCACAAATGATTGCTAAAACGTCTCTTTTGGAAGGGTTTAAGTATTGTCAAAAGGATGATGTGGGAATTCAACAGAATGTGGAAACTATCAGAAAGTGGAAATCCTTGATGTTAAATCTTAATGAATAATTAATTGTGAGATTTGGTTCAAGACTACGTGTTCCATAAAATCCAGAGTTAAATAATGAAATTTTGGATGATGCAGATAGTTCGAATTTTTCCATTCACCCAAGAAACTCAAAGATGTATCTAGATATCTGAGAGCATTATTGGTGGGATAACATGAATAAGGATATCACTTAGTATACATCAAAATGCATGGTATGTCAGCAAGTGACGGATGAGATGCAGAAGTCTAAGTTTATAATGAAAGCATTACCCATACCAGCATGGAACTGGGAGAACATCGCCATGGAATTTGTCATCGAAATTTCAAGGAAATCCAAAGGAAACAATGTTACTTGGGTTATTGTGGATCATCTTACAAATACTGCACACTTCATTGTAATTTGGGAGGATTTCTCACTGGATCAACTGACACTAATATAAATTAAAGAAGTGCTAAGGTTGCACAGATTGCCACTATCTATTGTATCTGGTTGATATCCATGATTCACCTCTACGTTCTTGAAGTGTCTTCAATATGGTATGAATACTTAGTTCAACATCAGTATGGATTATCATCCTTAAACTGATGACCAATCTGAGGGACTATCCAAACACTTGAAGACATATTGATAACATGCTAAATGGACTTCAAAGTAGGATGGTATCAACATCTTCCTCCGGTTGAGTTCTCTTATAATAAAAGTTTCCACTCAAGAATCCAAATGGCTCCATATGAATCCCTGTATGGGAAGAGGTGCAGAACACCGACATATTGGGATGATGTTGGGGATAGAAAACTCTTAATTTTAGAAATGGTTAAGGAAATGGTGGAGAAGGTTAAGACCGTCCAGCATCACATTAAATATTCTCAGATTCGACAAAAGAGCTATGATGATAATCATCAACGAGACCTAGAGTTTCATGTTAGAGACATGGTATTCCTCTCCATATCAATGTGGAAGAGTGTTATGAGATTTGGGATGAAGGGAAAGCTTAGTCCAAGGTGCATCGTCCCTTTAGAGATCCTTGATTTCATTAGAGTAGTGGTCTATTGACTAAAACTCACACTAAACGTATCTCAACTACATTATGTATTCTGTGTATCACCTTTAATGAAGTAAATACCTAACCCATCGCATGTACATAATTCAGATGTGGTACCATTAGAGAATGACCTATCCTATGAAGAGAAGCCAGTGGCGATCATAGATTGTAGGAATAAAGTTCAACAAAATAAGAAAATCCATCTCATGATAGTGTTGTGGATATACCAAAATATTGAAGAAACAACGTTGAAATTAGAGTAAGTGATGAAGAAGAGTTACCTACATATGCTTTACTGTGGGAAAAGGAAATTTCGAGGCCAAAATTTCTTAAGGGGGGAAATTATAACGACCCAAACTTTTATTAATGAAAATTCCTCTTGACCCAATTAACTGTATTATTATGTAAAATGGTTATATAAGACATATTCACTCACTTAGTTTTATGTCTTTTGGATTTTAAAATACTATTAATAATTGTTATTGTTTCTAACATAGTTTTTGAATAGTGACCACAAGATTAGTATAAATATAGGGCTTTATAAAATCCATTTTACTCAGACACAGGAATCGATTGCCTCATCCAGTATAATTGTCATGTACGAAGCCCATTTGTTGGATCTTAGAAAGGAGGTGGTGTCACTGGGATTTTCTCTTGACAGTTCCCAAGCCGAGCTTCAACATGTTATGCTCAAATGAAACCTCCTATGGGAGAAGTGGATGTTGATAGAGATTACCACCTGAGCGATGTTATCCTAGCCACACCAAGAGTCTATCACCATTACACACCTTACCCATAGGTAATAAGCGGTTTTTATAAGTGGTGATGTAACAATACCCGATCACTATGATTATGTGCATTATTTTGTTTACAGAATAAATAATATACATTCATTTAATTATTATTACTTTGTAAATAGTTTTTAAAGAAGAAATAGTATTTTTAGTTAATATTCAATTAAGAAATCTATTTTAATGAATTATTGTATTTTTGGAATAAATAAAATTTCAAAAAATATTATAATTAAATTAATTTTTATTAAATATAACTGATTTTTTAAATTTTATGAATACAATTGTGTTTTTTATTAATGTTTGAACGTCATTTTTGTCAAAACCCATGAATTTTCGATAAATTTCAGTTTTTATTTTAAAAGTAAAAATACACATATTTAGAAATTTATTTAGATAAAATGAATATTATTTTTTGAATCAGGATGTTGAAATTATCTAACGGTTAATTTTTCATATTATTCTTAGACAATCGATTTTTTGGGTAAAATTTAAATACCGTTTAATTATATAATCTGTTTTGTGGCATCATAATGACCCAATAGTGATGTAATAAAATAATTTAAATGGTATGTTCGGCCAATATATGTTTTACCTTTAAAATAATATGATTTTATGTTTTTTATTTATTTATTTTACAATGCTTTATTGGGCACTCCAAGTCTTATAAAACATTTTAACTTTTTAGAATGATTTATTTTAGAGTGTGACTCACCTCCACATAAGTAGGCCTAACATTTTAATATGTTTGGACATTTTCCTTATAAAATAATTTTTTCAACTTCCCTTTGGAAAAAAATGGGAAAAAAATTGGTTGGTTTTTGGTTTTTATTAGTTTAATGAGTAGTGTCCAAAACCTAAATAATAAATAATTCCCTCTCTTTTCCTTCATAAACCCACCCATGATCCCACTTCCTCTTCACTAAAAACCTTTTGATGTCGACCAAGATATTACCTACTATATCTAGAATCCTCCCTAGGCACCTTAATCTTGAAATAATCTTATCTAAAGCCCCTCCCAAGCCTTTGGGATCACACATCCAAGTAAGAGATTTCTTCCTCTCTCATTTTTCAATGATTCTTTATATTCTTATACCGATGTATTTTCAACTAATAATATTGGGTGTATGATTTATAACATCCCACATACTTACCTCCTTATGTTTGAATGATGATATACCCCTTTATCTCTCATTAATTCCTCCCATGTGCACCTGTTACCATGCCGGAATTCCATAAGGGATTTCTCTCTCCTCATTTACATTCAAGCAATTATTTTATTTTATGAATCTAAATTACCTTAAATATGTTGGTACATGTATCTATATGAACTCCTTACATTCCATTTCATTTAAATATTATGATATAAATCTTTCCCTCTCATTAACCATTTTTATGAATTTTTATGTCATGACGTCATGCTGCCGAAATTGCACTGTGATTTTCCAAGACAATGTCATTGTATAGTGAATACCGTGCCCATTTATCTATCATGGGTATGAAAATTTACTTATATTTAGTTATTTATTATATATTTTTCATATATGAATTACACATTACAGTATCATGGAATAAATGATTATGTTTAATGGATCCATGTTATAAGATCCATGTGGCACACTTATGCATGAAATGAAATGATTTAGAAGGGTGTTCCCTGATAGCGCTCCAATGCGTTGGGTAAATAATAGTATCTTGATAAATCAATTTCAATGAGGGTTTAATCATGATAAATCATGTTCAATGAGTATTTACTCATGATCCATGTGCAATGGGCCATGGATATTGCTAATATCATGTTAAATGTTATCGCCACATTTCTATGTTATGATAATCATGTTATACCATGCCTTTATGTTCATGTTTCTCTTATGATCCATTGGTATGACTATTGCCTAACATGTAATATATTCTTCATGTTATTCCTTGTTTAATCCCTTACTGGTCCTTATATCACACCCTTTTCACATGTATTTCCTTAGGTTATCCAATGTAATGCTAGGTATGAGCGAATGGTGGGGTCATGTAAAGGATGTTTTCAATAAAGATGTTGTATTTTTATGTATTAAGTTGTCATGTAATGTCTCTAATTTCCAAAGAAAATAGACCTCTCTATCCATAGAGTTGTCTTAAGTGAATGTTTTTTTAATCAATCATGTTTAATTGTGTAATAAATAGCAGGGTTGTTATAGTGTAATGCAAAATTATCATTCCTACTCAGAGCATCAAATGCCTTGTTATCCTTCCCATGGTTGTAATGTATTGTGAGTTAATAGTATTTGAACAACTTCAATAATCTTATTTGGAATAAGTAAAAATCCTTCTATGTGAATATATACATTAAGATGTGTTTATCATTATATATATATATCAAAGTATTATTTATAGTTAAAATTCATCATTATAATTTTGGAAAATATTATAATTTCTAAATCTAAATCATGAATTGTGTATTTTTTTATCAATATTCTTTATTTGACATGAGGCATAATATTAAACCATTACTTTTTTCAAAAATAAACACCCCAATCACTTCTTTAGTTCATATATATATTTCAAAAAACCATCTGTAATAAAACATAGAGTATATTTATTGGTTCAGTGACTAACCTCCTATAAATCTAATTAAATACATCATCACATTATTTTATCCAAAAGAAGCTTGACTTTTTTATGAGAAAACATGGCTATTGTAATTTATCACTATGGGGAATTACTTAAAAAGTGTATGGTATCCAAATAATCCAAGAAAACTAAGAATCTAAAAAATAGTGACTGGTATATTATATTATTCAATCACATATTCCTTTGAAGGATCCATGGATATACCCCTATGGTGATTTTACCACCCACGAACAATACTTTCTATAGGTATAATTCATACATGAAAAATTCTGAATACAATTTTTCATTTATCAGAGTCTTTAGAACAATCCTAAAATGAACTTCATGATCTTCCTTAGTCAATGATTATATGAGGATATCTACTATAAATACTAAAAAAGAGATCATGGAAATATCTAAATACTTTAATCATTATATCTATGAATATAGACAGGCTATTAGTATGTTAGAATTGCATCACTATGAATTTCTAGTGTCCATATGTTGTAGAGATGTTTGTCTTAAGTATATCCTTGCATTACACCGTTAATTAAAGATATCCATTCGAGAGATCTATATTTAATTTTTCTATCCCCTTATAGTTTAATTAATAAGTAGTAAATATATGATATATAGTAATTGTTCTTGGCTATTATATTGTTCATTTCAGGATAATCAATGAAAATAATACATTAATCCCACCTTCTTCTTAAAAAATCGAACGGGTGCATCACATGTTGAATCACTAAAGTGGTCTAAACCATTTTATATATTATACTTTTTTCAATTAATCTAATTAAATATAGTATCTTCAATATTGACACATTTATATAACCATGTAACATATTAGGATTTATTTCAATAACTCAATAACATAATATAGGGGAAGGAAAAATTATTGTTCAAGAAATATGCTGAAATATTCTGTCATAATTATAATATACTAAATATTTATTTTCTCCAAAACCTTTTGAAATAAATACCCCAGACTATTTCGTATTAATAATTACACATGGGAAGTAATTTCCATTGGGAGTTCATAGTCTTTCATTCATCGATCGATGATCATAGATTGATTTTGGATATGAACTTTGATTTCCTTATCTTGTAAAATTATATGTAATCTATTAAGATACATGAATTCTATTATAATAATCAGATAAAATTATACCAAGCGATAATAGTAATATTTTTTGGAATAAAATTCCAATAAACAATAATTTTAGAAGTGTTTTATATTTAAGATGTTTTCATCACACTACTAGGTGTTTTGATAGATAAAAAATATTCACTACTTCGTGTGGTGAACTACTTATTTTAGAAAAATAATAATGACATAAAAGAATTTGTTTAACTCTAATCAAACAATACATTTGATGTTAATGAATTAGTATACCTTTATGCATTTTATTATAATTATAATAATTTATAAAAAATGGGTTTTTAGAGTATTAAATAATAATAACAATAGAAATAAATTATATAAGAATTAAATAAATCCTAATATGTTATAATCTATGAAATATTTATCTAAAAAAGGAATTTTTAGGTTTCAATTATAAGATTATTGGTTTTTCAAATGTCAATTCTGGTATAACCTATATTATTTTAGGATTAACCCTTTTATTATATATAATTTAATCCACAAAATTAGTTAAACCAAATTATGTTATTAAATGAGATGATCCAAGAATTTTTTTATACATAATACATAATTTTATATCAATATCCATTCCATATCATAATCAGACACACCATAGAAACCATTAGTTTATCATCTTTGAAGATTATTAGTATGAACTTCTTATTTTACAATAACTCTTCAACATCTACTACAAAATTCCCAATATTTGATATCCTTATATGTATATTATAAATACTTCTAATCTTTATTACTATAGGAATAGAAATATAACAATTATGTGATCTCAATGATTTATTTTGGGGTGAAACATGAGAAATACCAATCAGGGATTATGAGTGAGAACAATATGATCACGAGGTAATGAGAACATAATCATGGTATATAAATAAAACATAATAAATTCATACTAAATAAACACATGAACCAAAAAATATATATAGAATTTGATTTTTAACATAAATTAATATATGGATACACGATAATATTATCTTATTATATGAAAAAACATATGAATGTGTCAAAAACACAACCATTGAAAAAATTTCTTATGTTATGGATTATTTCCAAAACCATTATCACATAGTGGATATAGTAAGATAACATAGTTCATTAGGATTAATATATAGTATCACATAGGGGATATAGTACCATAAAATAGTTTATTTGGTTTAATCCATTGTCTCATAATTTTCATCCCCAATGATAAAATTTTATACCCAATTTATTTGAGGTCTATACAATTGTAATCCCACCAATCACATAATGAAAACCATATATCGGTGTACCATAAAAACATGATCACATTAACAATAAAATACCATTAATAACCCATGTAAAAAACCAGTTTCATAAAAATTTACACAAATCACAAATAAATAATATAGATAAATAATTTGGATGATTACATTAAAATATATCCCTATTGAAACATAATATATATTTAATTTTATTGATATAGATGGAAGTCCATTTAAAAAAATAGAAAATTATTGGAAAAATAAAAAGAAAACTCTTTTCCATTTTATATAACATGTATTTAAAAAAACATATTTTAAATAAATTATATTATAAAAATAATGAGAATATAAATTAAAATAACATTTTAGAATCATGAATGTTTGTAAATTAAAACTCGTAATTAAAAGAGAATAAAATAGAGGGATAAATTAAATGTTTAGAAAAATATGAAGAGGAGAGTTGAAAATATTATTTCCATAATTATTTAAATAAGTCAAATTCATTTAAAAGATAACTTATGAATCCATAGGATATGGAATAAGTATATCCACAATTTTTTTTATAAGATGGACTTGAATGAAAAATCATCCTCTGTTGAAAAGAAGAGATAAGGTCATTCCCACTAATAATAATCACTCTGAGTGAATTATAAAAGAAATGGTAGGGAAAATTTTATTAACGAAAATAAAAAAATATATAAAAAGAAAATATATGTGGTTTCATATATAAATAAAAAAATAATTTTTCCCAATGGAAATTTATACATAGGAAAATGAAACTCTTAACTTTACTCTCGAATCCTATGAAGCATGTTAGCCTCTGATAAAAAAATGATAACAATAATCATTTTTTTAAAAAAAATAATCATTTTAATTACATTTTATACTATTTAATAAAATTCATATGATATATATATATATATTAGTATGTTATAGTATATTTTAAATTTTACTCTAGTTTTTTTATTTTTTAATAAATTTGGTAGAGAGGTGTCAATCAAATTCCTTGATAAAAATTTCCTTACTTCCATATTAGTAATGGTAGTGTAATAATAATTTTAAAATGTTTTATTTTGTACCACTTTTATTTTATGGAATATTTGGGAATGGTTTGTAAGAATGTAATTCACAAAAAATATTATTTTGGGAAATATACAGAAAACAATGAGTTACATTATAATTACCATTCATACATATGTCACCATTACCAATATATATCAATAGAAATTTATATTTAATACAATATATTATGAATATTAATTAAATGATACTAATTCGTGATTTAAGAAATGAAAATAGTATAACATCATTCATGTAGGTGGTTTAACTCACCCAGATAAGAACATGTAATACTAATGAATGAATAAGGGTATAGAAATATATTATGGTAATATATTTTTAAAAAAAATGAATAATAATGTTAAAAAAACATCATTACATGGGATAATGAGGTTATTAATGTGTGGACATGAGAAAATAATTCAAAAGCATAGTGATGAACTAAATACTTACTTTTATGAATTCACTCCTCAAATGGGTTCCTTTAAAACAAAGGCTTTATTACTCTTTCTTGAGAAAAAAATTATACCAAATATTTAAGAAGGATATAAGAAATATAATTAGCTATTTTATTCAAGACATATTTTTAGTTAATTTTTTGTTTGAACTGGGTAGAATATGGGTCCATATATAGGTGAGTTTTAGTGGCATTTCAGAAAATATTCATTCTTTAATGTTTAAACAATGTATTTTTACATGGAAAGTAGATCTTTATTGGATATATAAAATTGAATAGTTATCAATTCCCTCATCAAAAAAAGTTATGGATAATTTTAAATACATTTTTTTTCATTGAAACCATGATTTAACATAAGTTACCCTTCCAATGGTCACTTAATTTTTACCTTAGTAACCTTTTTTTCAAATATAAATTTATTTTTGACTAATTTATATCCCTTGAATAAAAAAATACATTTTTTTAATACATATTTTTGAAATAATTTTGTAAAATTTAGTATAATATATTTTATTTTAGAATGGTAAAACATTAATAAACACTTTTGGATAACTATATATTAAGTGTAAAATTGATTTTATTTTTATTCTCTAATAATAAATAATCATTAGATAAAATTAATTTTTTTTCAAATTTATAAAAACACATTTATTTAAATTTTACACTCAAAATATGATAAATTTAACTTTTAAATAAAAACATATTATATATAAAGAAATAATTTTTTTATTAAATACATTTTTATGTTGACCATGAATCATTAAATTATTATTTCTTATAACATTGAAATTTTTTTATTAGATGTAATTTAATTATTTTTATAGTCATTAATTTAATTTTTTCAATATAATTTATTAAATTAGTAAATATAAATATAAATTATTTTTGTGTAAATCAATTCTTTGAAATAATAGATATTTTCAAAAATGAATTCGTATATTTTTCTTTTATTCCATAATATTTTATGTTAGTCACTTGAAAAGTATTTTATGTCTAAAAAATTATTAAATTTTACAAATAAAACATAATGTACCATTTGGATACATGTTTCCCAAACAACCACATTTCCAATGAAAAAAAATATAAAGACCATATTTCCACCCATCGTACATCAAATAAAATATATATTACATTAATCTAACATTATATATTATAACCATAAATTATTCATTAAAATAAATTTACCTGATTTATTTGTTCACCTCTAGAAATCTATGTTATATTTCTATTTATTTTCCTTTCTTATACAATTATAATGAGGGGAATAATCTTCAAAGTAAACTATGAGGTGAATATTTATTACTTGTGGTATTTTTATTTATTTCTAGTATTATTTATATTAAAATTTTCATAATAATTTTACATACTATATTCTCACAGTTAATAATGTTTATAATAACATGTAATGTTATATCTAAATAAAATATATTTTGGTCCATATCAGTTCACTGTTTCATGTGGGAAAAGATATCCAATATGTAAATGGTATAAAAATTTGGTGTGTTAGTGTTTAACTATGTCAATACTATAATATAATCAATGAATAATGAATATGAACACCTCAAAAAACCATTTCCCACATTTAAAAAGATATAGTATTATATATTGAGTTAGGGAAAGGTTTTAGATCAAATTTTGTAAAGGGGACAGGGGTATCCAATTCATGTCTTCAAAAAACCTATCCATCATGTAACATATTGTATATCAATATTATAGTACCATATTTTAATATATATCAAATAAAATAACCCATTATATATGCATAATAAAGATACAATAAGAATGTGTAAATAATGGTAATACTAAAAATGAACCCATAAGGAATAGTTAAATTATTAAGGATTATAAAAAAAACTAAAAATTTAAAATCAACAAATAAAATCATTTGGATAGTATCAAATAATCACAATCAATCTAATCATAATTACATAAATCTTGAACATATTTTTGATATGTATGAAAAAACTATCCAAATACAATGTAAAGAATACATACCTTCCAATGGTATTTCCTAATTAATATAGAAATAAAATTAATAATTATAATTTTAAAGTATATAAAACAACATAATAAAGATATTTTTATGGTTAAAAATTCTTTTTTAAATTGATATCACCCAGATCCATACCACTATTATTCTAGGTACCTTATATTTATGTATTATAGGAGGGGAAAATAACCTGAACTTATTTTGATAATTCTTTAAATACTTTTAAGAAGAATGTAACACCACTTACAATGTGACAATAAACATAAAGGTAATGGGGAAATAGAATGAAATTTACAACTATGATTGTCAACAATAATGAACCAAAATGATTAATTTCTGAAAATATAGGACACTGGGAACAAGACCATTTCATTTAATAGAGGAATATATAACAAAATACTATAGGGATTTATAATCCTTAATCAAAGATTGGTTTTTGGATTTCAATTGTTTTAACAATCATAACATATAATGAATAATTTAAGGTAATTATACCTTATATTATACAACCATTATATTTTTCCTAAGTTATCAAAAGCCTTGCATTACCCAAGGCCATGAACTCATTTATGAGGAGGAATAAATAGTTGAGGGCTCAAAAGGGTACAGTTTGGGATAATTTGAATTAATAAATAATTAATAGGTGTCTTGATATTAATAAAATTTCATTTAATTAGTAAAAATATAAAATTTAACACTTTTTAAAAAGAATAATTTTTAAATGGTGAATTAGTGTCAGATTTTTTGTAGTTTTAAAAATTCCACCATCTTCACTATGGAAGTCCCCAATGTTATGGTGTTTTCATGTGAATAGGGAATCTTATCCCTTCTTCTATCTTCTTCATTTAATATCCCTTAATTTTTTTTCGAAAACCTTTTCTCCTTCCAATAACAATAAATGATAAATATAAAGATGAAAATTAAAATGAAAACACTACTAAAATAGTAGGCTCATTACACTCATAATGAAATTTATCACTATAGAAGGAGTATACAATTGTAATATCTTAAGAATGATAATATGGATATTTCATAAGATATGTGATATTACTAGACAAATACATATATGAAGAATGAACTCTCACTAACCTATAATTATCCTTTTAAAAAAGTGTTTAGCATCCCTCCGTAGGGGGATATAAAAATCTTGATGAAAAAAAACTCTTATAATGAACAAATAATATGAAAAATTATTGTTTTAAAATTTTTCATTATGAATAGTTGATAAAAAATAAAGAAACTTTCAACCATGAATCAATGAAGTAATAGATATAATGTTTCTAAGGATTATATATATTTAGGAACTCACATAATGGAGACTGACAGAGTTTTATAGATCATGTGATTATTTTTTCATAATTAATTCTTGTCAATAATAAAAAATTATTATTTTTAGGTTTTGTAACACCCCATGAATTTTATGAGATAAGTTTTTTAATAATTTGATATCTTTGATGTCCTGTGGTTTACAATACACGAAGATAATCTTACGCTACATGAAACACCTTAATAGTTTGCACAATATGCATTACAATGCTTGGCTTGTGTTACACACAATGTTGAGTTCCTTAGATAGCATTCATTTCATGCATGACAGAGTTTTACCGAACATTTTCATGTTATTAAAATACTATTATTTAATATATTAAAATATAACCTACCCATTAAATTTTAGGTTATTAATATTATTATATAAATTATTAAAATATAAGTTTTATAATATAAATTCATTCATTACCAATCAATTATAAATGAATATATATACCAACTGATTATAAATGAAATATTTTTACTTTTTCTATCTTAAAGTCATATTGTCTTAATAAATTAAATAATTTAAAATTAGTGAATGATATTATTTAAATATATATTATATATATTAAATCAAATACTTTGATATTCATATGAACGATTTTATAAGCACATGATTGGAACAAGAACAATTTTACGCCTGAAGAACTATTTTTACGAAATGGTATTTTTATCACCTTTTAATGGAGAACCCATTTTAAATCTAATTTTGGAACTTTTATATTTTTGATATAAAATAATAACCTAATTCTTTTAAATAGGGATAAAAATATGTAATTCGGTATAATTTTTTTTATTTTCTTGATAAGTTTCATGTTTTGATGAATAATAACAAATTTATTTTTCTAAAACAATTTTTTCATCAAAATAATTTATATTGTTAATTTTTTTGGTATGGGTTTAAAGTATAATTATATACTATTTTTATAATTTAATCCAATAAAGGTATTTTCATAAATTTTACATTTAATTTAGATATAAATACATTTAAATATTTTGTTTATTTTAACAGTAATAACCTGTTTTCTCACCCCGTCAACGGGATTAATTTTAAATTAATTTCTACAACTTCTATGTTTTTAATTTTGAAAAATGGATTGAACATTTTAAATAATAGGTAATTAATTATTAAAATCGGTAGCTATTATTTTTGGGCATTATGAAAAGTAACTATAGTAATTTTTTTACCATATTTAAGGGTAAATTGAGTAGTATAAGTTAAAAATAATATTTAAATATTATAAAATTATCCTCAAAATTTTCATAATTGGATTGAATGATTGTATTTATAATAAAATAAACAATAGGATAAAATTATATCTATATTATGCCACTTGTTTTATAATATGGAATTTATTATATTCTAATTAAAAACAATTTAAAAATGTCATACTCAAATTTTTAGTAAGTAAATAATTTTTACTATATGGTTATATTGAAGATAAATTAAACTAAAAATATTCATTGGAAATATCATAAATTTATTTTCATCATGATAATATATTTATAAATTTTAGTGAATAAATAATTTTAATTAATGTCTTGTATATTGATGATGTAGTAATTGTTGAATTAATAGAAATTTCAAATTAATTATATTAAAAATATAAAAATATACACAATTTTACATAATTAATTACATGAGATAAATTTATAGATAACATTGATATGTTAGTGTAATATTAGAAGTTTTGGGTTGAAGTTATCAAGTTCTTAGGATATTTTTAAAAAGAAAAATATCAAATAGTATCAAAATTGACAAAAATGATACATTAAAACAAATAATAATTTTTTAAATGATAAAAATTCATGAAAATATAGACTTCAGAAAAATAATTAAAATAAGGTTTAAAATTTCATTAGTTATTCGTTTGGGGTTATTTTGGAATTATATAGTAAATATAATAATGCTAATGTGTAAAAATCCACGCTATCATTGTAAAAGTTATAGTTTTTAGATAAGGGTTAAAACCAAAAGATAAAGTTATTATTGTGACCTAAACAAGTCCATAAATAATTTGTTGAGAGGATTTTGAACCATATTCATTGTTGGATCTAAATAACTCAGTTTCGGTCCTTTTGAAATAGAACAAAGTTTATATTAATTTAATATTTTAAGAGATTCCAAAAGCGCCCCTTCCCACTCATTTAAAAAGGAACTTAATCCCTCACATCCTCAAACAACTTTGAGCCTTAATGATTGAACAAAACCTTCAAATTTACCTTATCAACTTCTATAGTAACATTATTGAGGTTCCTTTCTTCTCATAATACCAACTCTAGTGTCCCTAAGAGGATTTGCAGAGGGATATCATCGACAAAGAGGTAATCTCCTTACTGACTCTTTAAAAAATTCATCTTAAAATTGCACTTCATGTATTTATTTCATTATAAAGTAATAATTAATGTATCAACTATAGTATTATATGTTATTATGATTATATAAAAACCATATTCCACGTAATGACTTAGATTATCCAAAAAATTGAAATTATTTCAGAAAATTATGAGACCAGGAACTGAGATGGCATGCGATTCTAAGGCCTTGTGAGACCAAATTTTTTTTTTAAATGTAATGTTTTTAATAGCATGTGCACACGAATTTTATGAAAAAGGGAATTAATTTTTAAAAGGTTTATTGGATCTGAAATCTGAGTGAATATTTGGGCTCAGTGTAGTGGCTTTACCCTAGGTGTGACTCAACTTTAGTCGGCACATGTCTTCAGTGGAAAAAACCAAAAAGTTGGTAACCAAACATAAAATAATTAAATAAAATTATTTTATTTTTTAAAATCCAAATAACTCATAAACTGTAACACTGATTGGAAATCTGAGACCACCATTTTGTTTGTAAGGGGGTTCTTTTCTTATGCATGGCCTCACATTGGTCGGTGTAGGGAGTCTATGAATGATAGTTTTTTTATGTAAACAACTTTAAAATAATATAATAAAAAATATTTTATCCTTGATTCAATGGAAAAATTTATTTTAATACACATTTTTAGAGGATTATGGGTTATAAACATAACCCTGTAATTCCACTAAGTCTACGAAATAGAGCACTCTTGATGAATGGTGGAGGATCGTGGATCAATGATCAATGAAGAACTTTGTATTTGAATGATCTCAACCAATAAAAATGATGGGATGCCTTTTATTCCTCAGTGATCAAACTAAATCAAGGTAGAATTTTAATCACTTTGGTATTTCATTTCCCCTAATAGATTCAAATGATGAACATGGACCAACCCATGAATAGGTTGATCTGTGGTTTCTTCATTCTTAAGGGATGGATAACTTCTTGTGGGGATTTGAATATGGATTACATTTGTGTGTTGAATGGTTATTCCTAATCCTTCTAACATGAATAGATCAAGGCCGACAGGAATATGGATATGATCTATTCATTGGGAGTTTAGGTGATTCATCTCTTTTCCCCACACCTCTATGATTTCGTTGTTAATAATGAAATATGAATAGAGGATCATTAAAGATTTGATCCTTAGTGAAATAATCTAAGAACAGGGATTTGACACCGTAATGAATCCACAAAGGTGTGATGGAGATAGAGTGTTGTGAATCACCAGAGGCAGTGGGTTATGGGGAGTATGGTGGGGAAAACAATGAAACTAAGAGCAGCGGCTCTGATTGCATCTAAGCATAGGGCAGGGTGAATAGCCGACCATCGGTATGTCTCCTGATGATGGATGTAGTAGAGGAACAGTGGGGGCCAATAGGATGGCTACATGCATGGCAGAAAGCAGTGGTAGTAGACAAGGTCTAGGAGTGATAACCTTAGAGGGAGCTGCAATGGTGGGGGGGAGTAGGCAGTGGGACCAGGCATCCACAATGCTGTCAAGGGATGTGGTGAGGGTTGCAGCATATTCAGATGGCATACCATGTGGATCCTATAGAGGTGAGAAGATGTGGGGGATCTAGAATGTGGAACCCGACCAGGGGGACCGCAGTGGTGTCGCATTGAAAAGTTGTAGGGACAAGTTCTAATTGATAGCGTACAACATGGAGAACCCATCCCACATATATCTGTAGGGGCAGAGGAGATGGGCCCCTCTAATATCCCGGTGGGTTGAACGTAGTGGCCCAGTAGCCCGAGATGAATTGGGTCGGTTCAGTCGAATCGTGTCAGACTGGGTGGGGTCAGGACGAACCGGTTTAGACTGGGCTGGGTCAGGTAGGACCCGTACTAAACCCGAATCAGGTGTTTTCACTAAAATGTCTACATATTTCAAATAGTGTGTCCAATTGATGAGTCTTCTATGGAGTTGGGACCCATGGGATAGGGAGGTCATTTTGAAATGGCTTGGTGGGTTTTTAGTTGGATCAGCAGAGGTTGAGATCATACCCTTGGTCCCCTCCTATGAAGGTTCGATATAGGATCATGTTCCCATGTTAGTGGATGACCCGTATTCTGAAGTGAGTTATCTCAAACTAGATTTGATAGTTGACTCAGCATGTTGGATCATGTATTTCACCGAGAGGCCTGGTCAGTCCTTGCTTCTCTTCATGGTGCCTAAAATAGGGTTTATGGACAATGTGTGACCAATATCTACACATGAACATATCCAATATCTAGGATAATGTTTTTAGTAGGTAGAGGAGTCCCCCTAGTAATCCCTTAACACGGAGGACCCCCTATCTATATATCGAGGTCAAATTTTTTCCATTCTATGTGACTTGACCTGATGAGTGTGCTGAGGGAAGTTTTTAGGGGTTGATATTTCATTCTGACTTGATGACTACGTGACTTGGGGGTATCATGACTTATCTACACTCCAATTTTTATTGACACTTTGTGTATTACCAACACTGCATGTGTTACCCACTCATCATGTGTTACTGACACTCTATGTGTTACCGATACATCATTTCTTAGAAAGGATAGATGTCTTAGGGAAACTATGTAACATTTCATGACCCTAGTGTTCCCTTGGGTACTTTTGGTAGACCTATTTTTCATGTATATATCATATATCTCAAGGGGTGAGATCCCCTAGGAAGAGCGTTCCAAGGGAGGAACTTTTTAGCTAACAGTGAATGAGACTTTGAGGCTTCAAATCCATTATTAGTATACCTGTATGTTCTTCTAATATGTTCTATTGAAATATTTCAGCATTGATATGACTATATTTTCTTATTGGTGTTTTACTTTGTTTTATTTTTTTAGTATCTTCTTCATGATGATTCCTCTTTAGCATTTTACATTGTGTTTCAGGGTGTCGCACTTACTGTAGTTTTACTCACCACTACACGAGATTTTACAGAATATGTTTTGTCTTGTCCATATCATAGACAGTTAGATAGTGTCTTAGGTGGACTAGGACCAGGTGGTTCTTAAAGAGAGACCAGAAAATTAAGGTGTGCTTTTGTGTCTCTGGATATCTATTCATGTACCTACCCTTCAGGTAGGGTTTTTTGCAGATGATCTTTGGGACCACGTTCTACATCCTCTTTATTTTTGGTGGGCATGTATTTTTTCCTAGTTGTACTTTACTACACTTTACCTTCCTATCGTACTCTGTAATATAGGATATAGTGTTATTCATGCGTTTGTTTACTTGTTTTTTTACTTTTATATTTTTGGTCTTGGATATGTGTGCGTGTGTATAGGTACTTCGGAAAATGCATCCCATTTGTGAGATATTCCAACTCGGTGGTAGTCACCAGCCCCAATCCTATTGTAGGTGTGGTTGGGGTAGTCATGGCCTAAGTCCCACTAGGATGGGTCGTGAAAAAGTGGTATCAGAGAAGGTAAGTTTTACTTTAGGACTAAGGGATTTTGTTATTTGTTTGGGAAAATAGTGTTACGTGTTCTGAGTTTGGCTATCAAGACAGGAACTCCAGTGTTGGTTTGGCAGCCGATGTATCCATACACCAGGACTCTAGACAACTCTGTTTTGTCTTAGTATATGAAAACCCTATTTTTAGGGAATATATAAAGGCACATGAATAATATAAGAATGAGTTTTGTTTTCCATGTCCTTCTTGAGTCAACTCACCAGGTATACTCTTATAACTATGATACATCTTGATTTATTATAGGATGTAGTCACGATGATAGCCAGTGAGGATTCCACATCCTGATCGCGAGTTCAACCCAATGTTTGATGAGGCCTACATGAGGGGATCCAGTCACAAAGCATTTTTCCTTTAGGATGGCTATTAGGTGCCACTTTCTCCTATTGATAAGTTTGTAGACCCACCTACAATGGTTTAGATGGATGTATCTTTTATGGGTGAGTTGTGGACGGCTATTTTAGTGCTAGATGATGATATGAAGGGTCTAAATGCATATCATAAGATTTTGAGGTAGATATCTCCTAGGATTCAGGGTCTACAGGACCTACAGATAGCAGTTATACGATGTATGCTGCAAAATAGTAGGATTATTTGAATGTTATAGGGGTTTTCTAGTTCCTTGAGGAAGAGGTATTTCTTATAGTTGTAATGGGGAGAGATACTCCACGTGAGATTTTACCACTGTTCATGATGTAGTTAGAGAGGATTTTGATGAAATTCCGAGGATGAGGCAACGGTAATAGAAGAAAGATCAATTGGGTGAACGATGTGGAAGAGGAGTTTTGAGAACAGTAGGAGGTGGTCAAAATTTTTACGTGTTACCACCAAAAAACCCCAGTGGTACATAATAGACTCATGGAGATTGAGTTAATTGGAGGATACAACTGCAGGAGGTCGAGGCTTATAACCCTTGGACTCCAGGAATGGTTCAAGGTATGATCTGTGTTATTCTACTTTAGTTACATTAGTTAAACACTTCTTCTAATGTTTTCCTATATTGAAAATTTTCTTGATTGATAAATATATATTATGTTTAAAACACTTACTTGAACCTCACTAGTGCGGATATTGAGACCCGGCACTTAATGGAAAGAGTTTCGACTGGGATGTCTTGGTAGTAGCGTCGAGGCCTTACGATGCCATTCTTGGTATGGTCTAGTTTCCACATTTCATGGTTAGATTGATCTTTTTTGGAAAATGGTTCAGTTCATCCATGATAATAGAACCATATTTCTCTTTTTATTAGTGAATGTGAATTCCTTGCAGCTCGGGATGGACTCACGCATAGGAGGGTGCAGTCTATTACTCTTCAGTTTGCTATCCTGACCATCAGTGTAGTAGATGTTTTGAGTCATCAGTTTCTTGTAATGGTGGAAGAGTACAAGGAAGTCATCCCTAAATATGTTATAGGTTTTACACCCTAATGATAGATAGCATTATACATTTACCTACATATCAGGATGATACCAATATTTACACAAGCATATCAGTTGGTTCATGTAGAGCTTCGTGAGCTAAGGGTGCAGTTGGAGGACTTGTAGATGAAGGTCTTCATGTGACCCAGTGTTTCACCCTAGGAAGACCTAGATGGTTTTCTTTGATCTCAAAAATATCATCTCAGATACATGAGTTGCAATGGATCGATTAAAGGTTGAGGAAGAGTCTGACAAGTGATCCCCACTTGAGTTTTCCAGAGAAGGGTGTCTAGTATGTAGTGTTCTCTAATGCATTAGGAACTAGAACTGGTGGTGTCTTAATGCAGAGGCAATCAGTGATTCCCTATGGTTCACTTCAGTTGAAATCACACATGAAGAACTACAAAACCCATTATCTTGAGTTATTAGTTGTAGCATTCACCTTGAAGATGTGGTGACACTACTTGATGGGTGACAAAGTTATCATCTAATTCAACCACAAGAGTGTAAAGTATATATTCTCTCAGAATTATTTGAACTTTTAACAGAGGAAATGGATAGAGTTCCTCAAGTAATATGACTTGTAGATTTTATATACTCTTGGGAAGGGTAATGTTGTAGCAGATTCCCCTAGTATGAGATCTAGCTTGTAGTTTCTGAATTAGGCATCAGAGTAGTTGACCTCATTACAGACATCCTTTGTGGATAGAGATGAAATATATTATCTCTAGTAAATTATTGTCAACCCTCAACTCTACTAGTTAATCAAAGAGGGAAAACATATGGATACCGATTATGAGGCTCTACATTATGAAATGTCCACAAGTAATGTGCCTGATGGATATTCAAAAAGTGGGGAGCATGTTGTTCTTTTTAGTGGATACACAATGATACTAGTGGTGTTGCGAGAGGAGGTTCTTATTGAGTTTCATGAATCACCTTTAGTGGTACATCTAGGTGTGGAAATGATGTACCAGATCCTCTAATGTAAGTTTTTTGTCTTGGTCTGAAGAAGGAAGTCATAGAGTTTGTGTCTCGATGCCTTACTTGTAAACAAATTAAGGTTGATCATCAGATTTTAGAGGGTTTGAAACAACACCTTGAGGTTTTGAAATGGAAATGAGATGGAATAAAAATTGAATTTGTGACAGGTTAGCAGCATATTTCTTGGGGGAATGATACCGTCTGGGTGATCGTTGTTTGACTCACCAAATCAACACACTTCTTACCTATTAGGGAGATGAGTTTATTAGAGAGCTTGGAACACCTCTGTAAATAGGTAATTCAACTCTATGGAGTTCCATCGAAGATTGTTCCTTATTGTGATTCTCCCTTCACATCCCAGTTGTGGAATTGATTTTATGGGTTCTTTGGGAATCAGTTATGCATGAGAATAGTGTTTCAGTCATAGGCGAAAAACCAGACAGAGTGGGCTATTCAGTCTCTAGGAAACATTCTATGGCGTTGCATGTTATGTTTTGGTCATAGTTGGAGGATTTCATAACTCTCATGGAGTTTTTTTACAACAACATCTTCCATCTTCCATCGTTATGGAACCATTCGAGCCTTGTTATGGGTGACCATGTAGGTCGCCACATTATTGGACTAACCCCGGGTTCAGTGATGATGGGGATGGAGTTGGTGCAGGAAACTACAAAGAAGGTTCATGTCATCTAGGTTTGGATGAAGACTACACATAGATGTCATAAATATTAAGCTGACTGGAAACATAGGACTTTGGAGTTCTAGGAGGGAGACCGTGTGTTCCTTCAGGTCTTTCCTCGATATAGGATGTAGAGATTTGGACGAGATGACATGCTATGTATGAGGTTCATTGGAACTTTCCTGATACTATGTAGATTTGGTGATGTGGAGTACCAATGGGTTCTAACCTTGATGTTGGACTAGGTACATGATGTATTCTATATCTCTTAGCTGAGGAGATACAAGAATGATAAATCACCTTTTATTTATTGTGGTGACTTTTGTTGAGAACCTGGTAGTGGGAGAGGATTTTCAGAAGAGGAGCCTTAGTGGGAGGGAAATTTCCTTGTTGTATAATCTATGTAAGTTTGAGAATCTACAAGAAAGCACACGGGAGTTGGAGGCTCGAATTCAGGTTCAATACCCCCAATTTCTTGAGTATACCCTTCTTTTGGCTATCAAGAACATAAATAACTAAGGTGGGTAGAATGTAATTACCCCAATATTCCCAATTTTTTTTAAGAAATTATTTCAAAAAATTCTGAGACCACGAGATTAGATGGCATGCGATTCTGAGGCCTGGTGCGCCCACAACGATTCACTAACTATTTTTGTTTTAAATAGAATGTGCACACATGTTTTCTGAAAAAGTGATATAAATTTTGAACAAGTTCACAAATCAAAAATTCAAGGGAATAGTTGAGCTAATAGTAGTGGATTTAAACTAGGCGTAACATAACTTTATTTGGCATTGGTCTTATGTGGAAAAACCAAAAGAGGACTAAAAATAAATAAAATAAGTAAATAAAATTATTTTATTTCCTAAAATCCAAATAGCACATTAACGGTAACTCAAATTGGAAATATTAGACCACTGTTGAGTACGTAATGATGTATTTTCCTTAAGTGAGGCCTAACATCGACTGGTGCATGTTAGTTGTGAAAAATATTATTTGGACGTAAACGTCATTAAAATATATTAATAAAAAATATTTTATTCTTGATGTAATGATGCATTTTATTTGAATACTTGTTTGTTAGAGAATTCAGGGTCATTTGTATAACCCCAAAATTCCTCTGAGGAAAGGATACATAGATCTCTCGTTGAATTACTATGGATCCTAGATCAATGATCAACAATGAACCTTATATTCTAAGGATCTTCACCCACAACAACGTTGTGGTGACTATTACTCATCAGTGATCAAACCGAATCGATGTAGGATGGAAATCTCATTCTTATTTTATTTCCCCTCTATGATTCAAATGAAAAACATGGACCAACCCACAGACAAGTATATTAGTGGTTTGTCTGTTCTTGTGGGATGGATAACCGTTTAAAGTGTTTTGAATGGGGATTAGATCTAGCAGTTGAAAGGCTCTTCTAAATAATTATAAAATGAATATATCAAGGCTGATATGAACAAGGCCAATATCTATTTTTTTGGAATTCATGTACTATATCTCTTTTCCTTAAGCCTCTTCACGTTCCCCATTCTTCGTGAAATATGAACAGAGGATGGTTACACCTTCGATTCATGGACCAACAATCCAAGACTGGGGATTGGACACCGCAATGACATCGCAAATGTGTGATGATGATGGAATGACTTGAATCACCTAAGGCATCGGGTTATGGTGGCATAAGACAATGGAGCACAATGGCCCCTAGAGAAAAATCTCTGGTCGATACTGGGTGGAGGAACAGTGAATATCAGACCACGGGCAGAGCGACCGACAATGGAGGAAAAAGTGGACTGGTGGGGGTCAGGCCAGGAGGAGCTAGTATGATGGGTTGATAGTAATAGATTTAGGATGCACTCTAGGTGTGAACACATCCGAGGAATCCCACGGTTGCTGGGGGTTGCGGGCGGAGACCAGTGAGTGGCAACCAGGGGGTGGAGAACAGGTGTCCATTTCACAACGGGGGGCATGGTGAGGGAGACTTCATACACTATTGGTGGTTCGCGTGGAACCTGTGATAGTTAGAAGACATGTGGGAGATGGGATGCAGTGACTGACTATGTTGATTGAGGTGATTCCGTGTAGACTCGGCAGAGGAACACCATCCAACAGACTACATGTGTTGCGGCAAAATCGTCACCCACTTATGGGAAAGGTAGAGGGGTCAGGTTGCTCTAGTGGCCCATCGGGATGAGCGAGTTTGGGCCTGGTCAAAATTGGTTTAGTTGGTCAAACCTAGTCGGGCTAGCTTGGTCAGACTAGGTAGGGTTGGGCTGGGTTTGGTGGGTTGGGTCGGACCTGGACCAAACCCGGATTGAGATTTTTTAACTAATGTGGCCATATCATTCAAACTGAGCATCTGATTGATGAGCTGTCTACTGTGTTAGAACCCTTATAAGAGAGAGGTCCCATTGGGTTGGCATGGTGAGTTTTCAGTTGGATAAGAAGAGGTTGAGATCATAACCATGGTCTTTTCCAATGATGGTTTGATGTAGTATATCATTCCCATCATAGAGGATGACCCATATTCTGAAGTGATTTTTCTCATCCAGGCTTCGATAGTTGACACAGAGGGTTAGATCATGTGTTGCACCGGGAGGCCCGATAGGTCCTCACTTCTCTTAGTGGTACCTTAGACAGGGTTTGTGGACATGTTTTGAATAATATTTACATGTGAATATATCCCATATCTTGGATGATGTTTCTAGTAGGGTGAGGATTCCCCCTAGTGAGACCTAGGTGCAGAGGAACCCTATCTGTGTATCGAGATCTGATTCTATCCATTCTAGATGACTTGACATAATCTGTGTGCTTAGGGATGTTATTAGTGGATGATGTTTGGTTGTGACTTGGTTACTACATGACAGGGGGGTGTATGACTTATCGACACTCCATGTGTTACCGACACTTCACGCGTTACCGATACTTCATCTGTTTCCGAAACATTGTATATTACTGAAACTCCATGTGCTATCAAAACACCATGTTATAGAGAGAATAGATATATCTGAGAAACTAAGAAAATTTTTGAGACTCTATTGTTCTCTTGGGTACTTGTGGTAGACTTGTTCTATGTTCTTTTATCAGATAGCTCTAGGAGTGAGATATCCCAAGAAGAGTGTGCTATGAGCATAACCGTGTAGCTGGTAGTGGAAGTGACTTTGAGGCTTGGAATACATTATGAGTATTCCTAGATGTTGTTGTTATATGTTCTATAAACTTATACATGTGTTGAGATAAATATATATTCTTATTGGGTTTTTACATTGTGTTATTTCTGCATGGTACATTCTTTTTGATGTTTTTTATGTGGTCTTTTACTTTGTATTTTGGGGTGTCCTATTGAGTATTGTTTTACTCACCCTAGCACAGGCTTTTCCCACATGTGTTGGAAACTATGCAGACCATCGATAGATTGATGGATTTCACGGTGGACCATGACCAGGTTATTCTTAGAGAAAGACTTGGCAGATGAGGTGTTCTCCTATGGCTTCAGATACTATTCATATACCTTCCCTCAGGTAGGATTTTCTACGGACGAGCTTCCAGACCATGTGCTAAAAACTCTTTATTTTTTGTGGGAATGTATTCTAGCCCAGTTTTACATTACTTAAAATTACTTTCCTATTGTACACTATTGTTTTGGATATAGTGGTATGCATACATATGTTTACTTAGTGTTTTAGTTTTCATCTTTTTAGTCTTTGAGATGTGTTCCTGCGCATAGGTACATAGGTAAAATGCCTCCCTTTTGTGCTATATTCCTACTCGGTTCTAGTTACCGGACCTTGAAATATTAAAGGTTGTCTTGGGAATGTCAAGGAATGATCCCTTATGGGGTAGTTTGTGACATTACATAATTTATTCATCATATGAAAAACAAATGTTCCACACATGCGTACATACAGATTACTGTCTCCACATCGTGTTGTAGTCAATTTTTTATCGCTGCATTATTTGTAAGGGTATAATGATTGATATAATGGATATAAATAATAAATATTAATTTATATTTATTCTTTATAATTAATAGACCAGCTAACTCCCCTCCCATTTTACCATTAATATAATGAAATCATCGCTCATGCATATATAAAACTTACGGTCTCCACGACACAATGAGACACATCTTCAACGCTAACAATTTCAAGAATGATAATAGTATTTTTATAGTGAATAAATATGAAATATAAGAAATAATTATTCTAATATTATAATATAAATATACATATATTCTATTTACCTTCTTCCATTCTATATGATAAGAAAACGGAAAGTATATTCATGTGTATATACGACTTACCGTCTCTATGATTGGTGTATTCCATTTCATATATCAATATTTTATATATATTTAGATAATAAATATATATGATATATATATATAATATTTAAGGTTTTGGAAATAATTAAACCATGATAAAATTAATAGTATCGTGAATAAAAAATAAAAACACATACGATAAACAAAAACTTTATTACACGAAATGTTTCTTTAACATGGAATTGTAAATAAAAGGGTAATGTAAACTAATAAATGTATCATATATGATATAAAAGAAATATTATTATGACCCTGTTATAAGATAATTATATTTTTAAAACCACAATATAATAGTTTCATACTCATATGAAGGGAATCTGGCCTATGGTAAGGGATTTGTGTCTCACCTTTACTTCTGCGAGACACATGCCTCATAATTAACTTGTTTCCACTACACGGTGTATATAATTCCCATGGATTTATTTTATGAGTTTTAACCCAAATATTTTGGTATTTTAATATTGATAAAATTTATTTTATTCTATTCCGCATACAATTATACCGATTATAAAATTGTAAGGGTTAATTTCACAATCTCAATATTATTGGGATTGTTTATATATAAGTATATATTCTGAAATATTTGTCATCCATGTTAGTATTTCTTAAAAATTTATTTCAAAATATTCATTCAATTATTATAATATTGTTAAATTTAGTGTTTACCCATGTATGATTTTTTTAAATAGGTTTAAAGGAATCATTTTTCATTTTTCTAACGAGGCACCTTTGGACTTTTTTTGGCAAAAGTATGAGAAGAATGTATATTTTTTACTTATAGAAAATGAATAGATTTTACCACATTCATGAAATCATATTGACTTGAGGCATCCATTATAAGAATTAAAGTTTATTTTTAATGAATATTTCTTCATTTAATATTTTATGAACTTTTTATAAAAGAAGAACACTTATTTTCCTCAAGAAATATTTTTAAAAGATAATTTCAAATTATTTCCTATATAAGAAGAAATCCATTGATGTAAGTAATACACTTAATATAGATAATCCAAATAATACATTAATATTATTTATCTAAGGTGTTTACATTTTATGTAATGATGTCTAAAGAACATAATTCCTTTTTCAGAGGTTATGTGCTTTTGAATCCCACTTATTTTCATGGGTTATGCTTTGAAAAATGATTATGAAACCTATCACATTTTCATAGGATATAATATAATTAAATGTTTTTAATACCCATTCATTTCATGGTTTATGAAATTATTATTTATGATCTTGTTTCACATGTTTCTATGATTTCATTATTTGATGGGTGGGACCTATATCTCCCTTCAATTCATTGTGTAAATATTTATATCTCATGAGATAATAATAAGGGACTTTTCCACTAAATATATTCATGGTAGTGAACCATGAATACAAATATGGTATGGGAAGTGAACCCATACTATTGATATGGCATTGGATGTGATGCCTTTATTACCATAAAAATCATTTTTATATGCTTTTGTGTCTTCCATAATTCTATGTTTTATTCATATGCCATGAATTAATTAGTAATTTTGTTTATTTCCTTATGATTATTGTCTTATGAATTAAAAATATTTATGAATGATTCTATTTATTTTATTTTATATTCCTTGTGTGATCATCAATTTTCATGATCATGTTCGCATTCCCTTATGCTTAAGATTTTGTTTCCATGTCTCCCTTATTTACCCTTACTGAGCATATAAGATCACCCTTTTTCTTATGTTTTGTTTCCCCCTATTTATAAAGAAAGGTTTATTTAGGGGTATTAAATGGGATGCTATTTATAGGAGATGTTGAAGATAATTAATCAAATTAGAATAATGTGTTCTAATTTTCCAAAATCACTAAACCAATAAAGTCGCTGGGCGTGTGTTTTTGTAATGTATTGAGTATTCCAAAAAAATGATGTAATATCAATGTACATCAAGCTTGAGTCACTATAGCTGGTATCATAGAAAATTTTTATTTTACATTGGATACTAGGATGAGAAAATTTTAGTTAGATCCCTAATTATACTTCTATATATATATATCCAAGGGTGTATTTAAGGATAAGTCTAAGGATGAGATTATTTTTTCAAAAATGTAATAAAATTTGATAATGGGAGAGTGAGTGGGTTCCTATCCTTAAATAAGTGTATGGATAATACAAGTGGATGTTTCTACAAAATATATATAACTATGGGCTACAACTCTGACATGGTTCATCGGGCTAGACTCGAGTGTAATACTATACACGACAATGGGCCTTGTTGCACACCTGGTTTGACACTCCTAGGGTGTATGATTTGGAAATTTAAAAAAACTTTACGAAAAATCATTAATTATTTTAAAAATATGTTTTCTATGAAAACCCTAGGATAAACTTGATGTTTCATAGATTAATTAAGGTGTAATAATTTAGACATCCAATAAGTAATTTCTATAATTCTGTGGTTTTCACAATGATATGTGTTTCACATATTATTCTTTTGGGTTTTAGTCAATAGTGGGAACCAGAAGTAACTATGCAAAAATTAAACGTGAAGAAATTTTTTTGATGATAATTCAAATGAGATGATCACTTGAGATAAGGATATAGTGATTATGTAGAGTAAACTATCTTGATATATGATTAATAATGTCAGCATTGGTGATATTAAAAACATGTTAAAAAAGTAGAAGATGTAATTTTATAAATAATCACATTTTATAAAACATAGAGGAAGGAAGATTCTATTTCATTCATATAATGAATAAGGGATGAATAACCCTGAGGAATACCTCAAATGGAGGGGAAGATGTTATCTTTATGGGAAAATTGGTCGTAGAGTGATGAATTTTCATGGAATTCAATGTCTCATCTTTAGTGAACATGGGAATTACCAAACTCAATGCCCTACCTATGATTTTAGTTCTTAAATAAGGAATTATAAATTCTGTTCCAATAATTAAATTGGAAGTATTGATGTATTTATGTATTTGGATTCCAAAATCATGAATACTGAATTTTATACGTATTTTTCAGTTTATATTTTTTTTCAAGGTGGATTTTTAAGAATATGTTTAGTAGTTCCAATGCATAAGAAAAGTAAATTCATGGAAACATAATATTCATGGGAAACACAAGATTAATGGAAGGGTAACCATTAATATATTAAAAATGATATGATAATGATGTTTGGATAGGAGACATGTTGGATGTCACTAAGTGAATTGGATGGTTCTTATTACCTTGGGACTAGTAAATGATTTGTTGATAAAGAAGATTATGCTATCATGGATGGATTTTATAGAATTTTTGGAGTTGAGAAATACATACAATAAAAATTATAATAAGGAAACATGAACGTTTTTAATATGTATTTATGGTTTTTATGGTTATTAATATGATTCAAGAGAATAAATGTTAAATTTATTCACATGTTTGGACTGTGAAAAAAAAAAATATACTTTTGTTATATGTGAGATCAATCTTAAGATGATTTAATAATTTCATTATAAAGTGTTGGATTAGTATATTTTAAAAGGGTTAAAAGGTTATCCATTTATGAAAATATTAATCTACACTTCAGATGAAGTTTGTGGGAATAGAGTATTATATCACCACATGAGAATTTATGAATTTTGGATAACCTATTCTAATAACTTTGTGTTAATAATAAAACATGAAATATGGGATGAAATATCATGGATATCAAGATCTATCAGCACTTCATGAATGAAAAATTCACCTTTATTTTTGGAGAAATAGGTCATGTGGATCATTGAACAAAAAAGGGTGATGTTTTTCTAAAATCATGTAAGTATAACTTTTAATAACTTTTTATCTTTAGGGAAAATGATCATGAAACCAAAAATGTTTTCCTAGTACCTTTATTTCAAATGAATCATATTGTCCCTTAGGTCATCATAGATTCTCTGACTTGTGATTATTTACATTCTCCAAACCATTTTATCAATTACTTTCCATTAAAACATCACTGTTAGATTTATCTTCCATAAACATGTCTTCACTTGCAACCTATGTCCTCCTATGTGGAAACCAAATTATTAGTTAATCTGGGTAATAATTAGGTTTTGAAACTTCCATTTATAAAAGAATGTTTTCTTATTTTTTTCCAAAATGTGGGTTATATGAATTAGACTTTTTACTATTAAACCATTAATAACCCAGATGAATTTTGAGGGAGAAGTTTATTTTAAGGGGGATAAAATATAACACCCTAATATTTTAATGAGATAGATGTTTTTAAATAATTTTATTTTTTTTAAGTCTAGTGTTTTAAACTACACCAAGAAAATATTACACTACATGAAACACCATATTAACATGTGAAATACAAAACACTATGCTTGGATTGTGTTACATACAATGTTGAGTTCCTTCGATACCTTGCATTTCAAGTAAGACCGATATTTTCCAAACAATAATATATTATTAAATTTTATTATTTAATATAGTAAGATATAACCTATTTGTAAAATTTTCAGTTATGAAAAGGATTAAATAACTTATGAAAATATTGGTTTTATAATTACATTCATTGGTTACCAATTAATTATGAATGAAAATTTATAGCTGTGGATTATAATGAAAATATTTTTATTTTTATGCCCTCAAAGTTCTTTTGACTTAATAAATTTAATAAAATAAAATAATTGAATGTTATTAATTATATATATATATTGTATATATTCAATAAAATATTTTTTTATTCATCCAATAGATTTTATATGCACAGGTATGAACAAGCCAAATTTTATGCATAAGAGCATATTTTTTTCAAAAGGGTAATTTTATAGCCTTTTAATAGAGAACCAATTTTAAATTTCTTTTTCACACTTATATATATTATATTTGACAAAATAAACTTCTTACTTGAAATAATTATATATAAATTTACTTCTTTTAAATTTTTGATATTTTTCTGATAAGTTTTCTATTTTAATGTATAGTAAAAAATACTAATTTTTTTGAAAACAACAATTTTCATCAAAAACATTTGTAGTGTTAAATTATATTTTTGAGTGGTTTTAAATTAAAATTAGATAATTTTTTTATCATTTAATCAAATTTTTTTCATTTTCATAAATTTTACATTGAATTTAGATATAAAAATGTTTCAATCATTTGCATGTTTTAACATTAATAACCCGTTTTCTCACCTCATCAACATGATAAATTTTATATTATTTATTGAAACTTGTGAGTTTTTATTTTTGAAAAATGTTTTCCATATTTTAAATCATAGGGTCCAAAGTACGTAAATAGGGTTCTTTTATTCTTTTTAAATATTAATAGTGAATTTAGTAATTTTTTTACCACAGTTAATGGTTAATGGGGTAATTAAAGGTAAAAATAATATTATAGATATATAAAACGACCCTAATACTTGTTCTAATGTCATTGGACGAGTTTTTAAAATTCCAATAAACCTTAGGGTAAAATTATAACCTTTATAAGAAACATTTTTGAGAAAATAAAATTTATTATATTTTATTTTACGATGAGTTAAAAATGTCATACTCATATTCTTAGTATGTTTTCTTTTTTAATATAGAGTAATACATAAGAAAATTTTTACTATAAATATTCATTTTAAATATAGTAAATTTATCTTAATAATTATAATATATTTTTAATTTTTATAGAATAAATAATTTAATTAATGGCCTGTATAAGGATGATGCAGTAATTGTTTAGTTAACTGAAATGTAAAATAAATTATATAAAAAATAATAAATTAAATAAAATTTAGCATAATTAATGACAAACAAAAAATTCATAGATATATTTTACATTTTAATTGTATATTATAAGTTTTAAGTTTATGTTATCATGTTGTTACAATATTTTTGAAAAGAAAAATATTGAATAGTTTCAAAATTGACATAAATTACACTTTAAAACAAATAATATTTTAATAAATGATATAAATTCATAAAAAAATATAATTCTTACAAGTAAATGTAATAAGTTAAAAAAATATATAATGGCCCATTTGGGGTTCATTTTTCATTTTATAGTAACTATATTAACCATAAAGAATAGAAATAAATGTTTTCATTATAAATGGTAATGTGTTTAACTAAGGGTTAAAGATAAATGATAAAGATATTATTGTTACATAAAAATGTATAAAAATAATTGGTTGAGATTATTTCAAATCATAATAATTTTAAGTTATAAATAACTCACATTCAATATATTTGAAATGGTAAATAAATTAATATTAATTTAATATTTGAGAGATTCTAATAGTTCCCCTCCCCTCTATTAAAAAAAGTCACATTGTCCCTCACTTATACCGCATTGAGCCTTAAATAATAAACATACCCTACATATTTACCTTCTAAAATTATCTAGTAACATTATATATGTGTTTCCTCTAAAAATACCAAATCTAGTCTCCCTAAGAGGTTATTAAGACAGACATCATCGAAGAAGAGTTAATATCCTTACTAATTCATTCAAAATTGATTCTTCTTCTACTTAAAATCCATGTGTTTATTATATTATAAGTTAATAAATACAGTATAAACTATATTATGATATCTTATTATTCTTATGTACCAACCATATTCCACCTTTTTTCATCCCATGAAAAAGAAAGTACCACGTGTGCGTACGTACGGTTTACCGTGTCTATGATTTGGTGTAATTGGTTTTCATCACTAATTTGTTTGGATGAGTATAATGATAGATATAATGGATATAGATAATAAATATGAAATTATATTAATTCTTAATAATTAATATAACATCTAATTTCCATCACTTTTAACCATTAATATAATGATATTGTTGCTCGTGCGTATGTACAACCTACAGTGTCCACGACTTGATAAGATTCATCTTCCATGCTAACCATTCCATGAATTATTATAAATATTTATATAATGAATAAATATGAAATATATGACATAATAATTATAATGGTATAATATTTATATACATATATTTCATTTAACTTCATCCATTCGTTACGATAAGAAAACAAAATCAACATTAATGCGTATGTATGACTTTTTGTCTCCATGAATGATGTATTATATTTCATATATAAATCTTTTATATATATTTATATAATAAATATATATGATATATAAATAATTATCAACATTATGGAATTAATTAAATCATTATTTATGCAATTGGATCAAAAATTGGAAGTCAAAACTCATATGAAAAACAAAGCGATTATTACACGAAACATTGATTTAACTTAAAATTGTTAACAAAAGGGTAATATAAAGTAAAAAATGAATAATATATGATATCATAAATATTATTATTAATATTTTATAAGTTAATAATATTTTTAAGAAGACAATACAAGAGTTTTAGACAAGTACATAGGGAAACACACTTAAGGTAAGGGATTTTTGTCTTACCTTTACTTCAATGAGACACTTGCGTCATAAACAACATGTTTTTTATATATGGTGTATATAATTCCCATGACTGTATCTATGAGTCATAAAAATAATTTTATGGTATTTTCATATCCATATAATTTCCTTTATTTCATGGGGAATATGTCTCTATTTATTATAATGTCGTAAGGTTTAATTCCACAATCTCATTATTATCAGGATCATTTATACATAAGTATCTACTAGAAAATATTTTTCATCCATATTCATGTTTCTTAAAACTATTTCCAAATATTATTCTTATTCCTATAATATTTTTAATGTAGTTTCTACCCATTCTTTAGTTTTTCTTAAATGGTGTAAAAGGATTGTCTTTTCATTTTCCTAACGAGGTACCTTTTTACTTTTCCTGCAATATTACGAGAAGAAAGTTTCTTTTTAACTTTTATGGAGTAAAATTATTTTACCCTTTCATGAAATCACAATTTCCTAAGGCTTCCCTATTAATATATCGATATTATTTTTAATGAAACTATTTTTTTTCAATATATCTTGACATTTTTATAAATGAATATTTTTTCCAAGAAGAATGGATATTTTCCCCATGAAATGTTTTTAAAAGATATTTTCAAATTATTTCCCATTTAAGATGACATTTATTGGGTTTACTAAATCCTTTATTTTAAATAACCCATATAATCCATTAATAATTTTTCTTTAAGTGTTTTACATTTTACAAAATGTTATTTTTGAAATATGGTTCTTTTTTCATGTGTTATATGCTTATGAAACCTGTTTATTTTCACAGGTTATGTTTGTTGAAATGAATATGAATACAGTCTATTTTACACATGTTATGATATGATTACTTGTTTATGATACCAATTTCTTTTCATCGGTTATGATATGATTATTTATGATCATGTGGCACAAGTATGTATGATTTCATTATGAGATGGGTGGGTCCTATATCTCCCTCCAAAAAAATTGGTAATGATTTATATAACATAATATAGAAATAAGGGAATTTTTACACTAATATAGTCATGGGAGTGAACCAAGACTTCCAATATGGTACAGAAAGTAAACCCAAACTACCAAGATTGACTTTGCAGTGATGCATTGAAAACCATGTAAATCAGTATTATATGATTATGTTTTTTCCACAATTACATGTTTTATTCCTATGTTATAATTTTATTCCTCATGTTATTCATTTCCTTATGATTCATGTCTTATAAAATTTCAATATTTATTCAATGATTCTATTTATGATCTCTAATTTTAAGGGTATGGTCTTTTATTTTTATTTTATTTTCTCATACACTTATGCTCGAGATTATGATTACATATCTCCTTTTTCCCCTTACCGAGCATATGAGATCCCCATTTTTCTTATGATATCATCTCCATATGTTAAAAGAAGGTTTTTATTTAAGGGTACTAAAGGGGGACATATTTAAGGGAAATGATGAAGAACATTTACTAAATCAGAAGAATGTGTTCCAATATTCCATAGGTACTAAACAAATATGGTCCTTGCGTGTGTGTTTGTATAATGTATTAACTATTCCTAAAAAATGAATTAATATCAATGTACATATTTTTTGGTACCTATAGTTGGTATTAGAGGAAAATTTATTTAACATTTGGAAACTAGGATGGGAAACTTTAGTGAGATCCCAAGGAATATTTCAACTGATATGTCTATGAGTGCCTCTAAGGATAAGTCTAAGGATGAGTTAATGTTCAGGAAAATGATTTAAAATTTTGGTAAATGGTAGAGTGAGTGGTTCTAAAGCATTAAATACATGTCTGGATACTATAAGTGAATGTGGTACTATCAAAAATATACCTTGGGGTAACAACTCTGACAAGGTGAATCATGCCTAACTTGAGCGTAACATGGTACACGACAATGGGCCTTCCTTCACAAATAATTTGACACTACTAGAGGATAAGATTTGGAAATTCAAAAACACATTATGAAATATTATGATGGTTTTAATATTAAGTTTTCTATGAATACCCAAGGATAATACCAAGTTTTACAGATTAAGGAAGGTGTCAATATTTTGAAATAGTGTAGGTGATTTTTCTAATTATGTGGTTTTCACCATTATATGTGTTTATCACATTTGTCTTTCTGGTTTTAGTAAATGGGGGGACCTGAATGAACTGGGATAACACTAAAAGTGATGAAAAATATTAAGATGATCATTAAAATTGGATGATCACTAGAGTTAAAGATATTATGATTATACTAAATCAGCAATAATGATATATAATTAACAATGTTATCTTTGATGATGTTCCAAACATGTCGAATAAGAGGATGATGTATTTTTATAAATGTTTACTTGTTGAGGAACAAGGAGTTAGAAGATTCAAATTCCTACATCTTAAGAACAATGTAAGTGTAACCTTCAGTAATACCTCCAATAAACGGGATGTTGTCATCTCTCTAGTAAAAAGGGTTATATAGTGAAAAAAATTCAGGGAGTTCAATGTATCATCCATGGAGAACACAATAATTACCCAATTCAATGAACTAACATAATAATTTATTTATAAAACTATGAATGAAATATTCCATGCCAATAATTGCAGTGGAAGTATTGAAGTATTTATGTATTTGGATTCTAGAATCATGAATAGTGAATTATGTACGGATTGATCAGTTTATATTTTCTCAATAAGGACATTCAAGAATTTGTTGAATAGTTCCCATGGGTGTGAAAATTTATTTAATAGTAAATAGATAATTATGGGAAACAAAAAATTAAGGTGAATATAACCATTAATTTTTTCTAAAAGTTATGATAATCATGGTTGGAGAAGAGACAAGTTGGATATCAATAAGTGAATTAGAGAGTACTGATTATCATGGAACTAATAAAAGACTTATTGAAAAAGAATATTGTGCTATAATGGATTGAGATTATAGATTTTTGTATTCATGGAATATATATAATAAAATTTGGAATAAAGAAACATGCATTATTTTAATAATATTGTTTGGTAATTCAGTTTATTACTATGTTTCAATAGAATACATGATAAATGTATTCACATGTTTCAAATTCGAAACCCAAGAGGCACTTTGTGTTATATAGGGGATCAACATCAAAATGATTTCATAAAATTACTTCTAAATTATTAGATTTTAATATTTCAAAAGTGTTATAAAGTAAAAATTTTATGGAACGATTATGTTACACCTCAAATGATACTTTTGTGATTAATGTATTATCTCACCACATGAGGATTTATTCATATTGGATAACATGTTATAAAAAATTTGTGGTAATAGCTGATTACATATGGGATGTAATATCATGGATATCATGATCTATAATTGCTTCATGAATTAAAAATTCACCTTACTTTTTGGAGAAAGAGGAGATGCGGATTAGGGAACAAAAAAGAGAGAGGTTTACAGAAATTATGTAAGAATATCTTTTCAAGAAAATTCAACAAATGTAGGGAAAATGATATTGAAACCAAAATTATTATCCTATTAAATTTTATTTTGATGACTTGGATGGACCCTTAGGATTTCTCAAATTCATGGCCTTATGAATTTTAACTTTCTCCTAAACATTTTCTATATCACCCTTCATTAGAACATGATAGTAAGATTTCCCTTCCATGTCCATGTTTTCACTTACTACCTATATTCTCCTATGTGGACACCCAATTTTTAGTTACTCTCGGAAACCATTACATTTTCAACTTTTCCATTTTAAAATGAAGTTTTATAAATTTTTATGATGTAGTTTTCTCTCAATGAAATTTAATGTATTAAACCTTTAACAACCTAGATTAATTTTGAGGGAAAAATTCATTTGAGGGTGGGGGAAGAATGTAACAACCCACGAATTTTAGGAGATTGATTTTTTTAATAATTTGATTACCTTGATGTATTTATATTTTAAACTAAACCAATACAACCTTTTTCATCTTGAAACTCTAGATTAGATAATTCCATATTAAACACTATGCTTGGATTTAGTTACACATAATATTGAGTTCATTAGATAGCTTGTGTTTCATGCAAGACTGAGCTTTACGGAACACTTGTACATTATTAAAATTTTATTTTATAATATAGTAAGATATAGCCTAGTTATTAAATTTTATATTATGAATAATATTAACAAAATAATTAAAATATAATTTTTATAATATAAATTACTTTTTTACCAATTATTTATAAATGAAAATATATACAAATTGATTATAAAATAAATATTTTAATTTTTATGATATTAAAGTTATTTTGTCATAATAAAATAAATAAATTATATTTACTGAATTATATTAATGAAATATATATGTTATATATTCAATCAAAGATTTTTTATATTCATCCAATTGATTTTATAATCACAAGAAAAGAATGATTCCAACTCTATTCATAAAAACTTATTTTTTCAAAAGGGCAATTTTATCTCCTTTTAATGGAAACACCCTTTTAAATCCAATTTATGACCATTTTATAAATTATATTTGAGAAAAGTATCATTTTATTTTAAATTGGGATATAAAAATTTACATTTTTTATTTTTTTATTTTTTTGATAAGTTTCATGCATTGATAAATAATAATAAAAATAGAAATTTTCATTGAAGAAACGTTTTTCATCAAAATAATTTAATGTGTAAAATTATATTATTAATGGTTTAAAATTATAATTAGTTAATTTTATTTTTATTTAATCTAATTAAGGTCATTAGAATAAATCTTATTTTGAAATTAGATATAAAAACCTTTCAATCGTTCGTATGTTTTAACTTTAATAGCCCGTTTTATCACCCAATCAATAAGATTAATTTTAAATTAATTACTACAACTTCAGTGTTTCTAATTTTGTAAAACCGATTCGATATTTGAAATAAGATATTACGAATTATGTGTGTGTTTATTTTATTTTTGGTAATTATGAATACTAACTTTAATAAATGTTTATTTACAACATTTAAGGGTAAACCAGGTAATTAAAGGTGAAAATAATATTATAATATAATAAAATTACCATAAACCTTGCCATAATTTCTTAGGGTGAGTGGATATCGACCAAAATCAACCTTATACTGAAATTATAAACCTTTTTATTCCACATTTGTGAGAATATGACATTTTTAATATTTTATTTAATGTAAGTTAAAAATGTCATACTCATATTTTTAATAAGTATATAATTTTTTATATTGGGTTATACAGAATATAAATTTGACTATAAATATTAATTTAAAATAAAAAAAAATCATCATGATTTTTTTAAACTTTTAGAGAATAAATAATTTAATTTAAGGGATCTATAATGATGATGGTGTAATTTTACAATTAATGGAAATATTATGAAATTATATTAAAAATAATAAAATAAATATAATTTAAAATAATTAATGAAATACAATTTTTTTTATATATATTGGATATGTTGGAGTTATATTAAATCTATTGGGTCGAATTCATCATGTTTTTAGGATATTTTTAAAAAGATAAACATTGAATAGTATAAAAATTGACATAAATGATAATTTTTTTAAAAAAAATATTTTATCAAATGATCTAAAATGTATACAAGTATATAATTCAGAATACTAACTATAATAAGGTTAAAAGTGGCATTAAGTATCCATTTGGGGTTATTTTTTTCATTTTATAGTAACTCTTTTAAGCTTGAAGTGTGAAAAACTATGTTGTAATGGTAAAAGTTAAAGGGTTTAAGTAAGGGTCAAAGCCAAAAGATAATGTTGTTATTGTGACCTAAAAATTTCTATTTGTTTTATAGTATTTAGACCCATAATCATAATAAAATCTAAATTACAAAATTTTGAACTATTTAAAATCTAATCTAAATTCATATTAATTTAATATTTTTAGGGTTTCCAAGAGTGTCACTCCCCTCTATTATAAAAAGGAAACTCCCCCCTCACTTAATCAAAAGAAATTGAGCCTTAAAGAAAAACCAAAATCAGAAAATTTACCTCATAAACATCCCTAGTAATATTATAGAGATTCTAGACTTTTCAAAATATAAACTATTGTGTACTAAATAGGATATTTTTTGGGAGATAATCGAAGAAGATAAAATCCACTTATCAACTCATTCGAAATTGTGTTTTCTTCTACATCCTCTTCATGTATTTATTCCACTATAAAGTATTGAATAAAGTATAAACTACAATTTGAGATGTTATTATGATTATGGAAAAACTATATCCCACCTTTTATTCATCCTACAAAAAAAAAAAACAAAAGTTCCACATGTGTGTATACACGACTTACCGTCTCCAAGTCGTGCTGTAATCTTGTTTTCATCACTAATTTTTTATTGGTACAATGATGAATATAATGGTTATAAATCCTAAAATTACATGATATTTATTCTTTACAATAAATATATCATCAAATCACCCACCACTGTTACCATTAATGTAATGATATCGTCACTCGTCCGTACATAAAACCTACCATCTCCACGACGTGATAAGATTAATTATTAATGATAACAAATTAAACAATCATTATTGAAATGTATATAATGAATAAATAAGATATATATTACATAATAATGGTAATTTAATAATATATATTCATATATATCATTTAACTATTTCCATTCAGTATGATAAAAAATGGTAATAATGTTCATGTGTACGTACAAGTTATTGTCTCCATGAACGGTGTACTCAATTTCATAAATCTATATTTTATAAATAATTATATAATAAAAATATATGATATATACATCATTTTTACATTATAAAATTAATTAAATCATGATATAGGTAACTTGATCAAGAATCATAAGTCGAAACAAGTACAATAAACAAAGAAGTTATTACCCAAAACATTGTATTAACATGAAATTATAAATAAACGGGTAATATAAAGGAATAAATGTATCTTATGTGATATAATAAATATTATTATGATTTGGGTATAAGTTTATAATAATTATAAAACCACTATAATGTTGTTTTAGACATGTGTTGATGGAATTAGACGTAAGGTAAGGGATTCTTATCTCGCCTTTACTTATGTGAGACACATGCCTCATAAACTACATGTTTTATCTATGTGGTGTACATACTTTAAATGAATTTATTTTTTGATTCATAATAGTAATATTATGGTATTTTCATTTCCATATAATTTCCTTTATTTATTATAGCATATGATTCCATTTATTATAAAATTTTGAGGGTTAATTCCATAGTCTCAATATTACCGGGATTTTTTATATGTAAGTATCTACTAGGAAATATTTGTAATAAATGTTAATGTTTCTATAAAATGTATTCCAAAATATTATTACTATTATTATCCTATAGTTTAATGTAGTTTTTTTTACCACATATGTATTTATTTAAATGGTTTTAATGAAATCATTTTACATTTTCCTAATGAGGTACCTTTTGAAATTTTTAGCAGAACTATGAGAATCATTTTTTTGTTGAACTTATACAACATAAATGAATTTTTTAGATTTCAAGATACTGAAATACATTGAGGATTTACTAAAAATATTTCAAGTTTATTTTTAATGATTTTTTTATTAATTTTTCATGGAACTTTTATTAAAGAAAACTATTTCCCCAAAGAAATGATATTTTCCTGAAGAAATTTTTTAAAACATATTTTCAAATTACTTCCTATCTAATATAAAATCCATTGGTGTTACTCATGATTTTCATATAAATTATCCAATGAATCCATTCATATTATTTCTCTTAATTTTTTATGTTTTATGGAATTATGTTAACAAAATATGTTTCTTTTTCATGGGCTATATAGTTATGAAACCTACATCTTTTCTTGGGCTATTCTTTGATGAAATGATTTGTAAACAAGTCTCTTCACTATAGATTATGATATGATTACTTGTTTATGACACCCATTTCATTTCATGTTTTAATATATGACTATTTTTGATCTTGTGGTATATGTACATATGAATTTAAATGATATGGGTGGGACCTATATCTCCATAAAATGCATTCAGTAAATATTTATACATAATTACATATAAATAATGGAATTTTTATACTAATAAGGTAATGTGAGTGAACCATGACTACTAATATGGTATTGGAAGTGAACCTATACTACCAAGATGGACTTGGCAGTTATACCTTGACTACCATAGAAATAATTATTATATTTGATGTGTCTTCCACAATTCCATGTTTTATTCCTATGTTATGTTTTCCTGGATCATGTTTTTTATTCCTTAATGATTCATGTCTTATTAAATTATAATCATTATGTTAAGATCCTATTTATGATCTTTAATATATAGGGTAAGATCTTATATTCTTATGATCATGTTCTCATTCCCTTATTCTCATGATCATGTTTACATTTCTCCCTTATTTACCTTCATTGAACATATGAGATCACCATTCTTCTTATGTTTCCTTTTCAATAGGTTATAATGAAAGTTTTTAATTAGGGGTACAAAAGAGGAAGATATTTATCAAACATGTTGAGGACCGTTCACCAAATTAGAGGTATCTTTTCCATGTTTCCAAAGTCACTATACTAATATGGTATTTTGGCATGTGTTTGTGTAATGTATTAAGTATTCCGATAAAATAATGTAATATCAATTTACATCCTGATTGGGTCGCTATAGGTAATATCACATAAATAATAAATAATTAGAATAATTAGAAAATGGTTTAAAGTCTCAACAGTATAATAAAAAGACATTTATATGAGATTATAAAAAAATAATTATAATCATAAAATAGAAAGAAAGGAATAGAAACTATTACACTGCCTCTCTCGTTCCCACATTCAGAATGAGAACATTGAGTCTTGAAAAAATCTCAAAATTAGAGAGGTAGAACTATTGTAAATGAATTTTAGAGTGAAATTAAAATGAAATATAAATTTAGGGTGAAGGTAATGAATTCAAGAGGATGGTATTTATTGGTTAATAAGGTAGGATTTTGGTTAGAATCAATTAAATTATTTTTTAGTTTACCTAAAAACTATGATTAATGACGATTCTCATAAAAATAAATAGTAATTCCACTTATTGATGCATAAATAATTTGATCAAATCATGAATGATGTCATTTAATAGTAATAAATGTATTATTACATAATGGGAACTATTTTTGATATTTCACTATCCATTTTGTATTTTACTAGTTATAAAAAATACACAAACCTCACCCTACCCTAAATCGAGCCTACTAAATAGAAAATTAATTTTTTTAAAATATATCTCTAAATATGAGAAATTTAATTTTTTTCTAAAATTTCCAAGTTACTTAAAAAATTATTTTTAATAAGGTAATTATTTTTATGATGATTAATCATTCTAGATTCTGAAAATTTATAGATTATTATTTAAAAAATGAATATGATATTATTGATATTTTTTTATTTATTTATATTTTTATGGGTTTTAATAATGGTTAAATAAAATCTAAGTAACTATTATACTATCATGGTTATATTCTAATGATTTAATTCCATACAATATATTTCTTTCATTACAATCATATATATTCACTTGATTCCATATTATAAAATAAAATATCTAAATAACTTAGTTCCCAAAAAATCTCATGGACTATTTTAAAATTCTACTAATATTGAACTATATATAAATTATATTTTTAGATAATATTAGCTTGTGGGGTTTTATATTATAATGGTGATATTAATTTTACATTATATTGTATTTTTAGTTTTTTCCATAGAGAATATGGGAATTTTAAAATTTATATTTTTTAATATGAAACCATTAATTATTTTTTAATTTTGGTTATGTAATGGATGTTTTTTATTTATTCATTTAATTCTATAAGCCTTGGAAATTACATTAAATATATTATTGCAGACTATGGAAGTATTCAATTATATTTAATTAATTAGATAATGAAAAATTGTCTTTATGGATTGTTAGATAATCATAGATGATTTAAATTTTTATTTTGAATTCATTTGTTATATGTTTTTATTCAATAATTTTTTTACTGAGATATATCTTCATATTTTATTTTATTTTCAATCATGATATCCAATCTTTATGATTCCATAGATAATGATTCAATTCCATTAAAACTTAACTTGAAGATGGAATATTTTCTTTCCTGATTGTCAATATTTTTACCCCTGTAATGTTTTATCATTGTGATAATTCTATACAACTATACATGTAAATATATAAAATAATTTTGATAATTTATTTTTACCCACATCTTTTCATTTAATTTTTTTTACAGGTAATCAATTTTGATAATATAAAATAGTTTTAGTAATGATCTAATTTTAACTAAAATCTTAAATCATTTATTAATGTAGTGATACTTCTTCGCCCACATATAATGATAAAACATCCTTCCTCCATTTATAATTTTATGCTGATACGAAGATACCTTTGTTTAGTAGTATATTGTGAAATTGAAACTATATCATCTATATGAGTGAATAAAAATTATATTATTTATCAAATTTTTAGTATAATATTATATTTTATCTTAATAAATATGTACATGATGAATCATATTAATTATTTTTTGGAAGCATAAATTTACATTCATATGTATTATAAATCCCACAATACATAGTACAAAATTCATTTTAGTTTCTATTTGAGGTAAATATTATTAAATTTTCACATATAAATCAATGATAAATTCCCCACCACTCTTATAAATGTGTTAAACTATATAAATTTTGTAGATAATTATATATTTGAACATAATTTCAAAAATCAACCTAAATTGATAAAATAAATGATTAATTTTTTTATTTAATATCTTTTCCCATATAAGAAATTTTATGTTAAGGATAATGAGACTCATGTCGATCCATAATAAATTACAAATAAAATGGGTTGTACACTTTTTAAGCATGTCCAATTTAGTGATATAATAGAGTCTTAAATAGTGAAATTACAAAATGATAAAATTTCTAAGATATTATATATATGGAAAATTAAATTTCATTTTCAAAAACAAAACCTTAGATAGATACAAAGATATATTACTAGGGATACCTCAAGTCATTTAATAATAAACACCATAATCAAATGTTTTGGATGATATAAATAAAAAGGGAGACGGTGAGTTGGCTATTATGATATAATTTGATGGATACACTTATTCAATAATTGACTAAGATATATTGATATCACTAACATGACATGATACTATATTTTTGGGGTATGAATTTAAAATTCCCATGTTTTCATAATAGATCCTATAAATGGTTTCTAGTAGAATGAGATGAAATTGTTAGTGGTGAAAATAAATGGTAATATTTATATCATTATCTATTATATATCGATATTAGAGAAAACAAATATTGAAAATAAGGTGGTAAGACTATATCACTACCCAAACCACTAAATAAATTGATTTTACCTTATTTTATACTAATAATATTGTAATAAGTAAAGGCTAGCTTGACTATAAATGATCAATGTCATCATTATGATATTTATATATAGAAAAAATGAAAATTTACTCATAAAAGATATACATATTATAATAATTAAATAATTCTTATAAGATATATTTATAATTATGAAATGTAAATTATTATTAAATAAATAATGACCAAGATATGTGGGAGAAGGGAAGAGCTTGTGTCCACTAATGAAGGTGATGAAGAATCATGGGTTACATCCATGTACCTGAGGGAAGTTGAAAACTCTATAACACATTCCTACAAAAATATTGTAAATTATAAACTTGAATTATACATATAGAATGATCTAAGAGAACTAGATTGATAGAGATAGTGAGAGAGATAGGAAACAAAGAAGAACATAGGGTTTGGCCCTAAAAATGATGTTTTCTAGTGGAATTTTACAAGAAGACTATGTGGTCCACATTGAGAGATTACTTTAATTTCTCATTCCATGTGTCCACATTATTGGGTTCTTGTTTAATGAGTTTTGTATTGGGGAAAAACAAACAAGAGATGTGTATTAGAGAAGCACTGTTAAGGAGGGAATTTCTAGAAGGAAAATGAAGTGGGAGGAAGAATATTATTATTTGGATGATTTGTATATATAGAATAATGATGAACATGTGAATATTATTATACAATTTTATAAATTATTTAATTTCAAGCATATCATTGGATATATACATATATTAATTATATATTTTATTCTTAAGATATTAAATCTTTTTATTTACTATTATTATTGGTGTTATTTACAAAATCTTGTGTCATTAATTAGTCAACCATTTTTTCTATTATTAGATAATAATATAACTATAGTAATTAAGTGAAATTGGAATCTAAGATAGAGAATTGTGTTTTCTGAAAATATGAGTTAGGGGAAGAAAATTTTGATTTATTTCCCACACATTTATGGGTTGAAAGACAACATAGAAATCTTAACCTCTTGAAATGTTTGTTATAAACTAATCAATACCTAGATTTTTATATTCATTTTGTTAAGAGAGTCTTTATATTAATACTTATGAGGAAATGTGTTTTATTAAGGTGTCCATAAGAGTGTATCAAGAGGGAATCCTTTAAGGAAAAGTGGTTGTTTCTTAAAGCATTTCCATGATCAATTCACCTATTTGAGTGAGTCTATTTAATTCATTTTTGTAATAGATGAAACATAACTATATAAAAATATATTATTTATGGAAAATATTTCTCCCCTAAAAACCAAATTTATTTTATATTTATAGTTTTAGATTCTTAATGAAAAATAATTTAAATAAGAAATGAAAATTTTATTCCACCAAATCAAATTTTTTCACTAAACAAAAATCATTAAGTGATAATAATTTTTTATTAGAGCATAAAACCTTAAAAGTGGAAAATTAAATTATTATTTTAACATCTCCCCCAATATGCTCAACACATAATTCACTTCATGGAAGATAAAACACAGCACTATTCTTCATTATATGGGGAATTTAAACAAACCAAAGGGTGAACTCAAACACCCAATAATAGAACACTTTAGAGATCATAACCAAATATCATTAGTGAGAATAATATGAGTATATGGGGTTTATAAAATAAAAAATGTATATGAACATGAATAAATGAAATCAATACAATTATAACATTTATAATAAAACAAGAATAATGATATTAGTCTCCGAAATAACATAAGACAAGAGTCAAAATAGTGTGTAAATATGAATACATGATCATAAGTTATAAAAACATAACATATGAATGTTGAAAAACATTTTAAAAATGAATAAGAGTGTGGATAAATATAGTAATAGAATATTATTTCCTTTGTTAAGGCCCACTACTGATACTAGTATCATATTTTGGATAGGCCCCTTAGAGGATTTGGTTCACTCATTATTCAAATTAAAATTCTTGGGATTAGGTTTACTCCCCTATTATGATATATATTAAATTATTCAACACATTTTAGGGATATATAATTCTTGTAACCATAATCACGTAATAAAAATACATAAAATGTTTATGCAACATAAGAATGAAAAACATTAAACATTCCATCATATAATTATTAATATACTGGAATTAAAAGGTTTTTACAGAAACATTCATAAAACATGATTGTAACCAATCCATAAAATATATTTGGATAATATCTGTAGAGACCCATACCTTGGCATACATGGAAAATACATTAGTTTTTTAGAATAATTAATACATAACAAAAACAGACACACAAGGACCATAATAGTTTAGTGTCTTTGGAAACTCAGAATATAATCTTCAAAGCATGGTGAATGATCTTCAACATCTCCCATAAAGATCTTCCCTTTTTTTTCTTAACTAAAACCTTTCATTATATCCTAGGGAAAAGAAAACATAAAAGGGGTGAGCTCAAATGCTCAGTAAGGGTAAGCATAGAGAACATAAAACAATCCTTAGACATTTGAATGTAAAAAAACATGAGCATAAAATCTAAACATCAAAATCTTGAGCAATGACATAAAACATGGAAGTACATAAGGCATAGATCATGAAGAAAAATTAATCATGATAAATTATAATTGGAATAAAACATGTAATTGTGGCAACCATTAATCAGATGATATGATTTCCATAGTAGCCAAGGCATTGCTTCCAAGACCATCTTAGTGGACAAAGTCCTTTTCTAAATTGAGTTCAATCCTCGTTCTAGTCCTGTATTACTGAACCAGTTTAACTTGCCGCTCCAGCCATGTCTATCTCATAAAATATAAATCTTTACCCAATGCATTGGAGGGAGATATAGGTCCCACCCATCTCATATTTAAATCATTATTTCGTGTGCCACAATATAAACATAAATCATTCATCATAACCCAAGAATAAAATGGGTTTCATAAATATCATTCCATCATAATGTATTCCATACAAAAAAATGGGATATCATTTCATCATTAGAAAAGTGAAACCATGTAAATCATAGAGACATGATACTTGAAACATACATATGTGAAATAATGTCATCTTAGATGAAAATGGTTTTGATAAAACACTTGAAATGAATTTTTGAGGAAAATATACTTTTTTTCTTCAAAATCATTTTCTTTTCACAAAATGTCATGCAATTTTAAAAGAAAAGAATTTTGTTGAAAATATTCATGAAATATTTTGGAGGTGGCTTCATGAAAATAAGGCTTTATAAAACCGTAAAAATCCTTTCATGCCGTATAAGTTAAAAAAACATTATCCTCATACTTTTGTCGGAAAAGTCAAAAAGTGCCTCATACGTAAACAAAAGAAAGATTCCTTACATACCATGTAGTAAAAGTAAAAATGGGTAAAAAGAAAATTAAACATACATAAAAACGCTTTTAGAAAACATGGACATGGATAAAAACAATAACCCCAGTACATACTTACGTATAATCAATCTTGGATAAAAATGAGATTTGAAAAATTATCCCTTACCTTAAGTCCGATATGCTTCGAACATATCCGAACCTCCTGTATAATAATTTAAATAATGTAATTGACTTATTACAGAATCATATTCATTGTTATGATATCATATATGTTTCACTTATGACTTTATATTACCCGTTCTTTTGTAAATTCCATGTTAAAGCAGCGTTTTTGGGTAAAATCATTTCATTTATCATATGTGTTTCGACATGTAGTTCTTGATATTATTACTTATATCCTGATTTATATAATTCCATAATGTAAAACATGATTTATATATAATAAATATTCATCTTATTCATATATATTATAGATCGATAAAAGGAATGAAATACACCGTTCATGGAGACGGTAGGCCGTACGTACGCTTGAACACTGTTTTCGTTTCCTTATTGAATTGAATGAAACTAAATAGATGACATACATATATATATACATAAATACAGTAGCATTATTATTTCATATATTTCATTATTGTTAATTATATAAACTTTATGATCATTCATGTATAGTTAACATGGAGATTGAATCTCATCGCGTCGTGGAGACGGTAGTCCGTACGTACGCACAAGTGATGATATCATTCCCATAATCATTTAATAGAATTGGAGTGGATGGTATAATATATCAGAATCATTATGATGTTATAATAACCATATATAGTTATTCATTACACCATTATACCCATCCATGTAAGGTGTTGGTGAAAAAATAGATTTCACCACGGCTTGGAGACGGTATTCCGTACGTACGCACGCGTGGTGACTTCATTTTCCATAGGATGGATAGATGGTGAAATAGGGTTGTTTAATACTTATAATAACATAAAATTATATGAGTTATACTGATGTTATTACTTCATAATGAAACAACTAAAGAAGAAGAAGTGGAAGAAGAAATAAAGTTGAAAGAATCGGTAACAGACATTACCTATTCTTTGAAGCGCCTCTTTGAGACCTCCTCTTAGGGCACTAAAATTGGTCTTTAAAGAAGGCCAGAACCTCTAAGATGTTTCTATGGAAGTGTAAGAGGAAATTTGTCAGGGTTTGGCCGAGCTTGAATGCTCAATGTGGTGTGAGGAAGAGAGGGAGGAGGTTCCCTTTTATAAGGGAGGAGAGGGGCACCTCTGAAAAAACTAATAATATAATTTTATTATAAAGTCATATTCGGTTTTTAATAGCTCAAAATTGATTTATTTCGAAGCTAATCTGGGGATGGGTCTAAACCCTTTCATCCAATAGAATTAAGACATGTTTAGGTTTCTATTTTAACTTTATCATTTAGATTTAACCTTAAGTTAAATAATTTTAATTTTACCGTGTCGTCTTGTTTTATTACACTATAAGGTTACTAAACTTACTATAAAAAGACAAACTAACCCCAAGTTGTTTATTAATAATATATATAACCTTATATAAGTCATTTGAAAGAACCTTATATTTTTAATAATAAAATAACAATTAATAATATTATATTTTTTTAAAAAACTATTTTATGTCAATTTTGACACTATTTGGTAATTGATTTTGTGAAAATCATAACAGAATGATTAGTTAGAAAAAAGTTAATTAAATCAAAACTAAAAATGTCATATTAACCTATAAAATTAGTGAAATTCATAAAAATTCTCAAATTACATTTATTTGGGTATTTATAACATCAATTATGTGAATATTTTACTAATAAGATAATTACTACATCATCTTTGGGTCATAAATAAATTAAATGATTTAATGTCTAAAATTTATAAATAAAATAAAATTATGTAGGAAATATATTTATATTTCTAATTAATATTTATAGTCGAATTTATCTTATGTATAACCCTATATTAAAAATGATATACTTATTAAACATTGATTTTAACTATTTTAACCCTTCTTTAAATAAATTAATATTAAATGTCCTAATCTAATCCAAGTGGGCCTAAATGGTCATATTTTATTCCTAAGATTGTTTTTGTTCGAATTAAACTTATCAAATAGAATTAGTACATGTGTTATGGTAATAATAATATCATTTTTACCCTTAATTATCCTATTTACTTTTAATCGTGGTAAATAAAAGTAAACAGTTACTATTCAACAAAAATTATTTTCATCTGATTGAACCAAATTTTAGTTCTTGATATTAACCGTGTCTCTTGGATTTTTGAAATTAAATTCACAGAAGTGGTAAAATTTAATTTAAATTAAAAAAAGTCTGTTTTTTAACTACCACTAAGTGGTTTCACTATTCATCGAAAATTGAGGTTTTTCAGAAAAATAACAAAAATTCAGCCGAATAATTATTTGATATTCCGAATTCAAAATTGATTTCTATTTTACCAAATTCATAATATATAAGTGGAATTAATTAATTTTAAATTTAATTCCCGTTATCAAAAAGAAATAGCGTGTTTTTAAGAAAAAAACAATCAAATGATTGATACTTGTTTATATCCAATTTCAAAGTGAAATTAATTCCAATGAAAAAAATTGGATTAAATGGTAAAAATATATTCTAATTAAACTTTAAAACCAATTAAAAATATAATCTGACCATATAAATTATTGCGATGAAAAAATTTGTTTTTAATTAAAATATAGCGTGTTTTTACTATTCATTAAAATATGAAAGTTATCAGAATAATATGAAAAATTTATCCAAAGTAAATTTTTATATTTTGATTCCAAAAAATAATTTTATTTTTTCAGATTTAACTTATAGACATGTCAAAAACAAGATTTAAGGTGGGTGCATCATCAAAAGGCGGGAAAACTGAAATTTTTGAAAAATAAATATTTTACACGAAAAATTTATTTTGTTCTCATACCATATTCTCAAAAATGTGTAAGATGAATAATAATGTTATAAAATTCGAAATGTAGTTAATAATATTCATAACGGCTAGTCCATAATAATATTATAACAATATATCATTGTTTAGTGACACCTGGTATTGCGTACAACATACACTATCGAGGAAGGTCGCGATTGCGTGTAATGCAAGCCAAGTCAAGGTTGCGTGTTGTGAAAGACTCCTCCGTTGTTTCGTATAAAAAAATCCAACCATATTTCATTTATACATTGAATATATATATATACACTCAATGTTTCGTAGAATAACTACTATCAAAATTGTGTGTAACATGATCCAAGAATAGTGTTGTGTATACTGCAAGCTCATATGGTGTTGCGTATAGCGCAAGACAATCTTGTTATAGCTTACAACACAAGACATCAATGAAATTAAAAGAATATTTTTCATAAAATATTGGGGTGTTACATTCTACCCCCCTTAAAATTAATTTCTCCCTCGAAATTCATCGGGGTTATAAATCGTTTACTATTTATAGAAACCCACATCATAAAAAGTAATACTAAAACATAATTTTAAAAACTAAAGTATGAAATGTAAAGATTACCCAAAGAAACTCATCACTGGGTTTCCATATAGGAGACTATAGGTGAAAATATGGATATGGAAGAAAAATCTAAACATAAAGTTCTGATGGAGAATGGTAGAGAACATGGATATGGAAAATCCATCAATCACAAAGCCATAGATTTGTGATGATCTAATGTACCATCTGATTCATCAGACATAAGGGCACTAGGACAACATTTTTGGTTTTCAAGATCATTTCCCTAAAGTTGATGAAATTTGAATTAGAAGAAATACTTTTGTGATTTTGGTACAGTCTCGCCGTTGGTCGTTCTTTGGACAATTTCCACTTTATCTCTTAAAGGAATGAAGTTGAATTTGTCATTCGTGAAGTGTTAGAAAATAATGTGATAGAATGATGGGTCATTCCATCTATCTCAAACAAAAGGTTATAAAAGTTATCAAAAATACATAAGTCTATCTATAGTGAGATTAATCATATATGGTTCCTAAAATGGACTTATACTTCATATATCATAGTGCTCAATATAATAAAACTAGTTTCTACTAAACAGGGACTTCCTGTAGGCCAGCGGTAGGCGATAAAGGCCAGTTTCACTTCAGTTGTGGGTTCGATTCCCACAGCCTTGTCCGACGCGATGAGCTATCTCCCATCCTGCAGGTTGTCCTTTTTCTAAAACTACATTACTATAATATCCCATCAATAATATTGAAAAAACATCTATCCTTAAACAATACTAACTTATGTCCAACATAATCCATTCCAATCGTTAGGCTTATCCATAATACTACAGTCCACTCTCATATTATAGTGAAAACGATTACCAGAGATTTCATATAACAAGCATGTTAATACCATCGTTGATCCCCATATATCATAAGATATGTTTTATTGGTCACATTCCAAACATTCGAAGGCCTTAACCATTTATTCTCTTGAAAAATGAATACCCATTGAATCTTAGTGAAAACATAAGTGCTGTCAAAAGTTAACTCTTTCCACATACTAAAACCCCAAAATTCTATATACTCAAACCAAGATATAACTATTTCCTTATATCATTCATGAGCTCATGAATACTGTCAAACATTTCATTTTCTCATTATCCCTTCATTATGCGCATATCATATTTTTTCCAAAAATATCTCAATAACTTTCCATGGTTACCGGTACCATAAAATTATTGAAAACCACAATAGACCAATACATAAATATTCCAATATTCCACGATACTATATACAACATTATTTTGGAATTCCATTACATAAACACTTAATCATTCCACCACATCATTTTAATATTCAACATCACCAATAGTGATCGCATGTGACTTCCCTTTGTCCTTTTCCTTAAGTGGTTGCTCATGTCAATCATTACTAACCCTAGGATTAGGGAATTTATTAGCATAATGCCCCATTTCCTTTCACTTGAAGCATTAAAGTGTTGGCGGTACGTTCTCTGCAGTCTTTTCTTTATTCACATCATTAGAAACCCTTTTTCCATTACTTAGACACTCAGCTGCTCGATGACCTTATTTTCCACACATAAAACATTTTCTAGTCCCTTTAAGACAATCTCCAACATGCTTCTTTCCACACATTGTGCATAAGGAAACATTCATCTTCTTTTCACCATTATTCTGAGATTTCTCCTTGAACTCCATCTTTCGTTTCTTGTCAAAACCATGAGATGGATAAGTAACACCAACTTCCATTTCTACCTTGATAGCACAATGCACAATTTCATCATAGCTACTGAAGTATCTTATAGATAATTCCCTTCGAATATTTGGTTTTAAGCTAATGAAGAATCGATCAACTTTACATTCAGGTTGGATGATAAAGCCAGATGCATTCCTTGCAAGACTTGTAAAATTTGCTTCGTATACACCAACAGATTCATCATCCTTTTGCTTTAGTTCAAGAAACTTTTTCTCCATATTTGTTCAAAGAATACGAGGTAAGTACTTATTGAAAAATAAGTTCTTGAACTCATCCCATTCCATGGACTCAATTTCATCTCTTGGCTTCATATTATTGATAAGATTCCACCATTGATCAGCTTCACCTTCCAAACGATATACTGCCAAGATGAATTTATCATGTTCAGAACATTGAAGAACTGAAAATATATTTTCATTGGTACTGATCCATTGTTCAACAACAAGTGGATTAGAAGACCCACTGAAAGAAGGTGGGTGTTGCCTCATGAAGGACTCAATAGAATATTGTTCCCTTCTCTGCTCATTTGGAAGTCCAGAATGATTCATAGCTTGTGTAAGTATAGCAATAAGATTTTTCACTCCATCTCCCATAACATTTTTTTTGTTCAGGAGGACAATCATTGCATTGTCCAATGCATTGATCAACACGGTTCCTATGGGTTCCATCCATCGTCTAAAACCCAAAAAGAATAGTGGGAGAGGCAAAAATCATGCTAGGGAAAACAACATAATAAAGGGGGAGTACCTTCAATATCTAATATCTTAGGTTTAATTCTAAGATCGTTACCATAATTATAAGACTATAAAATATACTTATAATTAACCTTAAGGACATCCCTAGACATACCATAGAAATATATCTAGGGATCTCACTAAAGTTCTCGCATCCTAGTTTCCAAAGGGTGACTAAACCTTTCCTCTGATACCAACTGTAGCGGTCTGGAATTACATCCAGTGGACTAAAATTGATACCTATCAGGGAACTCCATGGGTGGCTATGCCCCCTAGGTGGGAAACACCACCATCCCCAATGGCATCCATTTCCTCATCAAGCCCTTGGGAAGAGATCCAGGCTTCATCCAACGCTCACATATGAGAGTTCCCAAGGATCAGATACATTCCTACCTCCTTTTCCTCTGATACCAACTGTAGAGACCCAAACCATGACGTACATGGAAATTACATTACTTTTTCAGAATAATTAATACATAACAATAAAAGACACACAAGGACCATAATAGTTTAGTGTCTTTGGAAACTCAGAATATAGTCTTCTAATCGTGGTGAAAGATCTTCAACATCTCCCATAAAGATCTTCCCCTTTTTTTCTTACCTAAAACCTTTCTTTATATCTTGGGGAAAAGAAAACATAAAAGGGGTGAGATCAAATTCCCAGTAAGGGTAATCATAGAGAACATAAAACAATCCTTAGACATTTTAATGTAACAAAAAATATGAGTATACAATCTAAACATCAAAATCTTGAGCAATGACATAAAACATGACAGTACATAAGGCATAAATCTTGAAGAAACATTAATCCTGATAAATTATCATGGGAATAAAATATGTAATTGTGGAAACAATTAAGCACATGATATGATTTCTTTAGTAGCCAAGGCATTGTTTCCAAGACCATCTTAGTGTACAAAGTCCCTTTCTGAATCGAGTTCACTCTTCGTTCCAGTCCTGTATTACTGAACCGGTTTAACTTTTCATTCCATCCATGTCTATCTCATGAGATATAAATCTTTACCCAATGCATTGGAGGGAGATATAGGTCCCACCCATGTCATATTTAAATCATTATTTCGTTTTCCACAACATAAACATAAATCATTCATCATAACCCAAGAATAAAATGGGTTTCATAAACATCATTCCATCATAACGTAATCCATACAAAAAAATTGGATATCATTTCATCATTAGAAAATTGAAACCATGTAAATCATAGAGACATGATACTTGAAACATACACATGTGAAATAATGTCATCTTAGATGAAAATGGTTTTGATAAAACACTTGAAATGAATTCTTGAGGAAAATATCCTTTTTTTCTTCAAAATAATTTTCTTTTCACAAAATGTCATGAAATTTTAAAAGAAAAAGATTTTGTTGAAAATAGTCATGAAATATTTTGGAGGAAGCTTCATGAAAATAAGTCTTTATAAAACCGTAAAAATCCTTTTATACCGTATAAGTTAAAAAGACATTCTCCCCATACTTTTGTCGGAAAAGTCAAAAAGTACCTCATACATAAACAGAAGAAATATTCCTTACATACCAGGTAGTAAAAGTCAAAATGGGTAAAAAGGACATTAAACATACATAAAAACACTTTTAGAAAACATGGACATGGATGATAACAATAACCCCAGTAAATACTTACGTATAAGCAATCTTGGATAAAAATGAGATTTGCAAAATTATCCCATACCTTAGGTCCGATATGCTTTGTACGTATCCGAACCTCCTGCATAATAATTTAAATAATGTAATTAAATTATTTCAGAATCATATTCATTGTTATGATATCATATATGTTTCACTTATGACTTTATATTACCCTTTCTTTTGTAAATTCCATGTTAAAGCAGCGTTTTGGGTAAAATCATTTCATTTATCATATGTGTTTCGACTTGTCGTTCTTGATATTATTACTTATATCATGATCAACACAATTCCAGAATGTAAAACATGATTTATATATAATATATAATCATCATATACATATATATATTATAGATCGATAAAAGGAATGAAATACACCATTCATGGAGACGGTAGGCCGTACGTACGCATGAAAGCTGTTTTCGTTTCCTTATTGAATTGAATGAAACTAAATAGAAGACATAAATATATATATACATAAATCTAGTAGAATTATTATTTCATATATTTCATTATTATTCATTATATAAACTTTATGATCATTCATGTATGGTTAACATGGAGAATGAATCTCATCGGGTCGTGGAGACGGTAGTCCGTACGTACGAACGAGCGATGATATCATTCCCATAATTATTTAATATAATTGGAGTGGATGGTATGATATATCAGAATCATTATGATGTTATAATAACCACATATAGTTATTCTTTACACCATTATACCCATCCATGTAAGGTGTTGGTGGAAAAACAGATTTCACCACGGCGTGGAGACGGTATTCCGTACGTATGCACGCGTGGTGATTTCATTTTCCGTAGGATGGATAGATGGTGAAATTGGGTTTTTTCATACGTATAATAACATATAAGTATATGAGTTATACTGATGTTATTACTTCATAATGAAACAACTAAATAATAAGAACTGGAAGAAGAAATAAAGTTGAAAGAATCGGTAACAGACATTACCTCTTGTTTGAAGCGGCTCTTTGAGACCTCCTCTTAGGGAACTAAAATTGGTCTTTGAATAAGAACAGATCCTCTGGGATGTTTCTATGGAAGTGGAGAAGAGAATTTGTCAGGGGTTGGCCGAGCTTGAAGCCTCAAAGTGGTGTGAGGAAGAGAGGGAGGAGGTGGCCTTTTATAAGGGAGGAGAGGGGCCCCTATGGAAAAACAAATAATATTATTTTATTATAAAGTCATATTCAGTTTTTAATAGCTCCAAATTGATTTATTTAGAAGCTAATGTGGGTATGGGTAAAAATACTCTCATCCAATAGAATTTAGACAAGTTTAGGTTTCTATTTTAACCTTATCATTTAGATTTAACCTCAAGTTAAATAATTTTACTTTTACCGTGTCTTCTTGTTTTCTTAAACTATAAGGTTAATAAACTTACTATAACAATCCAAACGAACCACAAGTTGTTTATTATTAATATTTATAACCTTATATAAGTCATTTTTCTGACCCTTAGATTTTTATGAATAAAATAACAATTAATAATATTATATTTGTTTTAAAAACTATTTTATGTCAATTTTGACACTATTTGGTAATTGATTTTTGTGAAAATCATAACATTATGATTAGTTCGAAAAATGTTAATTAAATCAAAAATAAAATGTCATATTAACCTATAAAATTAGTGAAATTCATAAAAAGTCTCAAATTAAATTTGTTTGGGTATTTATAACATCAATTATGTCAATATTTCATTAATAAGATAATTACTGCATCATATTTGTGTCATAAATAAATTAAATTATTTAATGTCTAAAATTTATAAATAAAATACCATCATGTAGAAAATATTCTTATATTTATAATTAATATTTATAGTCGAATTTATCTTATGTATAACCCTATATTAAAAATGATTTACTTATTAAACATTGATTTTAACAATTTTAACCCCTCTTTAAATAAATTAATATTAAATGTCCTAATCTAATCCAAGTGGGCCTAAATGGTCATATTTTATTCCTAAGGTTGTTTTTGGTCGAATTAAACTTATCCAATAGAATTAGGACATGTGTTAGGGTAATAATAATATCAATTTTACCCTTAATTATCCTATTTAGTTTTAACCGTGGTAAATAAAAGTAAAACGTTACTATTCACCAAAAATTATTTTCATCTCATTGAACCACATTTTAGTCCTTGATATTAACAGAGTCTCTGGGATTTTTGAAATTCAATTCATAGATGTGGTAAAATTTAATTTAAATAAAAAAGTCAGTTTTTTAACTACCACTAAGTGGTTTCACTATTCATCGAAAAATGAAGTTTTTCAGAAAAATACCAAAAATTCAGCCAAAGAATTATTTGATATTCCAAATTCAAAATTGATGTATATTTTTACAAATTCATAACATATAAGTGGCATTAATTAATTTTAAAATTAATTCCCGTTATCAAAACAAATAGCGTGTTTTTAAGAAACAAAAACAATCAAAAGATTGATACTTGTTTATATCCAATTTCAAAGTGAAATTAATTCCAATGAGAAAAATTGGATTAAATGGTAAAAATATATTATAATTACACTTTAAAACCAATTAAAAATATAATCTAACCATATAAATTATTGCGATGAGAAAATTTGTTTTAATTAAAATATAGCGTGTTTTTTACTATTCATTAAAAGATGAAAGTTATCAGAATAATATGAAAAATTTATCCAAAGTAAATTTTTATATCCTGATTCCAAAAAAGAATTTTATTTTTTGAAATTTAACTTATAGGCATGTAAAAAAAAGATTTAAGGTGGGTGCGTCATCAAAATGCGGGAAAACTGCAATTTTTGAAAAATACATATTTTACACGAAAAATTTATTTTGTTCTCATACCATATTCTAGAAAATGTGTAAGATGAATAATAATGTTATAAAATTCAAAATTTAGTTAATTCTATTCATAAAGGCTAGTCCATAATAATATTATAACAATATATCATTGTTTAGTGAAACCTGATATTGCGTACACCACACGTTATCGAGGAAGGTCGTGATTGCATGTAATGCAAGCCAAGTCAGGGTTGCGTGTTGTGAAAGACTCCTCCATTGTTTCGTATAACAGAATCCAACCATATTTCATTTATACATTGAATATATATATACACTCAATGTTTCATAGAATAACTACTATCAAAATTGTGTGTAACATGATCCAAGAATAGTGTTGTGTATACTGCAAGATCATACAGTGTTGCGTATAGTGCAAGGAAATCTTGTTGTAGCTTACAACAAAAGACATCAATGAAATTAAAAGAATATTTTCCATAAAATCTCGGGGTGTTACAATATCACTGGTGTATATACCATATAAATCATAAGAAACATACAAATATTTTTATGTAGATGAAAAAATCATTATATGTGCATTATAAAATTACATTGAAAAATAAGATTAAATACCAATTATGTTATTATTTTTTTTAATGAAATTATTTTGTAATAAAGTCCCAATTCATTCTATTTTTGGAAAAAATGAAAAATTCGTGATAATATTAATAAAAAACTTGTATAAGATAATGAGAAAATAAAAAATGTGTAAAAAATTTAAATAATGGATTCCATTCACAATTTTGTAAAGAATTTTTAATTGGGGGAGAAACATTCCCAAATAAGAATTTGAGATAATTATGGAACTTACATGAAATCACATAGTTGAGTTATGAACCAATGGGAGGCTAAATGGTAAAAAGACATATATACCCCTTAAACAAACATGTACATAAACTATAGATGGGTTATATTTGAGATAAGGAACCTTAATGTTTTTACCAATGTAAATTTAATCATAAACAATATCAATTTCATAGAGTGATTAGAAATGAAACACTTATTAATTGGTTATGTTATTAATTAGAATCCATTGAAAGAGAACTAATGAGATGGATATTTAAATACTTATAATTTCATGAAATATTCTAAAAAATACATCCATGGGGTAGTATATACCCCACATAAAATAAAAGAGGCGGGTAATATAAAAAATATGTTAATAAAGTAAAATAAAGTTTAGAAACACATATAAAGAGAATAAGAAGGAAGATAAGAAGTTATCCAAGAAGTGGTTATGTGATAGAATGGTAAATAATTAAAAAAAATCATTGAAAATTACATTTTATTTAAAAAAGGTTCGAATATATATATAATCTTAAAAGAAAATATTCATATAATAAATTATATAACATAATGAATGTAAATTGATATATGAATCCCTTTACCCTGTGTCCCAACTCAAATCATGAAATAATATGAGAATTTTATTAAAATGGGGGTAGGGAAGAGGGAATTGGAATCCTAGGGATCAAAGGGGCCTATAATAATCGAATGCAAGATCATCACTTTTAATGAAGTCAAAATGCCAATGGGTAAGGGATCAATTGTTAGAAAAATAGGCGATAGAAGTCTCTATGGTAATTCTTTGATGAAAGAATGTTACTAACCGTATTCCCTTTAGGCTATGTGTAGAGAAGATCCTTCCCATGGGCGATTATTGGATTTCATCTTTGAATTATTTAATAGATAGAATAAGGAGTAGAGATTGGGTCTATTAGTGAGTTATATATTATATTATAATTAGTCTCTACCATAGCCAGAAAAATCTTGTGTGAGTAGCATAATTAGAGATCACTGAGGATGGAGTTTGACTCCTCATGAATAATAACTATTCCCATTGAAACCACTAAAATATAAAATCAAAAATTCTTTAGAATCCTAAACAACATGTACCCCTATTTGAAAATGAAACATCATTTTCTATTGAGATTAATATTTAGGTCAGTTATAGAAGGGAGATAGAAGATCCAGTTCCATTAATGGGAAGGAAGGTGGGAAAATGGGTAGGGTTCCTTCATATCATAATCTTTATAAATGAGGGAACATTGTCCTAGAACATTAGAAGAATGGATAGGAATTAAAGAAGACATATGTACCACACAAAAAAATATATTTGCAAAGAGGGGGATTCATAATGATGGGCCTTGTTCCATTTCTCTGATATACACCAGTATCCAACAACTAAGAGGAGGGCCTAAGCTTTTGCCCACAGGTAATTGTTACTGACACCACTGAAATTATGAGGGAGTAAGTCATTAATAGTTGAAAAAATATCCATAATCCCAATGAAATAAATGAACATAATCCACACAGTGAAGACCCACTCTCTATGGAAAATTAGATTGGAGTGGGATTCTTCATTATGGTTGATTAAATATAAGAAACCTAATGTTAATAATATCTCGCTAAATTTGACAACTACGTCAGTAGAGATTACATAGTTCTCTGTACATGGAAAAAATGAATTTTATATTACTAGAGTCTCTATAAACTATTGGATTCCACCATAAACATATCTATCAAGTAAATAATGAGGTGCGAGTCAACATAAAATAAGGGAGAAAGAACCTGATCTTGCTCCATAGGAATCAATATATATTTCTCAGCTGATATTTTGATACAAAGAAATAACACTAATTGATCATTATTCAAGACCACTGAGAATAAATTCATACATAGGACGTCCTTTCAAGATGGGATCTCAATTATTTGGAATTAGGGGTAGTGGAAAACTTCACTAGCCTAATTATGCTCTTAGAAATTGATATACTCACATCCAATGAACCAATAAAAATTATTAAAAACAATTGGGATGTGACCATAAAATATATGTCCAAATAAATGATACTTTCACACATAGAGAATTCATGTCCTTGCAGTATTTCCTATTTTTAACCTTCTCCAAAGAGAAGATCCTTTGATGTCATCCCAATAGAGCATGACCTGTAAGAAATACATTATGTCGGAAATATTCCCCAAATTTTTATCCCCACTTTTGTAAAGTATTGGTGGTCTTTTCCATGAGGGGAAGTGGAATATATTATCTAAATGATCACCATAAATAGAGGAATATGTGAGGTTATCGATATATATTAGTAAATCTATGAGAACCCGGATGATATAGATATCGTACATGTGGATTGATATGATATTTTACTTAACAAGGGTTATCCTGCCACCAAAATAATGGTAATTAGTTTTTCCCATTGGTAATACATCTGAAAAATTATCGACTTCCTATATGACATGTAATATGTGAAACCTACCTAGAGTGATAATTTCTCACATTCAGTTCATGGGGATGTTTCCCTTGGGTAATCCTAGGATGAATTTAGTTATTCTTTAATGAATTATTGGAAAATATCTTGAAATAAAGAAACTACTCTTCCCATTATTTATAATTTTACCACTATACATACAATTATCTTCTAAGATTTTATTAAATCCTCTAATAATGATTCTACATATTTTGGTGAAAAATACCATATAATTGGTAAAGAGAATATTGGAAACACCATTAAAGTGGAAATTGAAGTACTATGGGAGGATTCTTCTATGATGAATACATCTATTAAGGTTCCTAATATGAACAATTTGAACCATAATAATTTTTTTGAGACAACTCATCACCCTAACTCAACCCCCAACCTAACTTGAAAATGTTACATCTTCTCTAAATAAATAGAATAGATAACCAAGGTGATCTAGTATAGTGGAAGAACAAATCTACCACCCTGGGAAATAAACCCTTATGCACTATGAACTTATGAATAATCTACCACTCTAGCATATCATAGTATTCTCCATAACAATCATAATGTATTCTCCATAACAATCATCCCACTCTAGTTTCATTATGATCATAGCCTATACTTTAGCATGAATACAAATATGTATTTTTTCACCTAATTTAAGCATGTGGCTGTAGAAGTTTTGTGGGAAACCCTATCATATTACAACAACATCTCATTTAGTAGGTTCTTTTTGTAGATGAGATTTTAAAACATGGCTTTAGTCAACCCAGATTCAATTATATTTTTTGATTGATCAATTTTCTTTTTGATATAATCATGATCTAGGATGTGGGTGGGGCGATAGATATTCCATGAAAGAAAGACCCCATTTTTGATGAATGTTGTTGTGGATGATGATCCCAAACCATTCATACTTGGGTTCATTCCAGGATGATTGTAACACTTTGTGATATTTTGGGTAATGACTCCAGCATTTGGAAAATACTAAATATATACTACAAATAATTTTATGGTATAGGATGATAATATGATGAGAGTGGTAAGAAATGGAATGAATTAGGTTATAAGCTGCTACATTAGGAAAATAATAAATTACCCCAATATTAGAGAATCAACATTCTATAAAACACCATGTTTGTTAGCTTACATTCTTTATTATTTCACCTTTTGAACATATCACTAGAGAAACCAAATTCTAAGAATAATTACAAATTAGAAAAGGAAGTGAAGTCATTCTAATCATTATAGGGAAAAAATTCATCCACCCTTATTCTCTAGTATATTTATTATAGTTTTGGATTATCCTCCAACGAGTTAAGATATGTCCCTTGGGTTGAAGGATTCAAGGTCACACCATTACTTTTCTATTACATGAACACCACAGATTTTATAAATGAATTAAAGGAAGAAAAAAAATTACCTAAAAACCATAACATATATATATTTAAATGAAACATCTATCTTCTCTACCAAGATTGGGTTTTTAAAGGGGAACAAAATTTACTGGTTGATGGGTTCACCATGTGTTCTTTTTTTTCATGCCCATCTTATAAGCCAGATCTATATTATTAGATGTGTGTTTTAGGTTCCATATCATCTACTAGATAATCCTTGTTATTGAATAACTAGTTGGATAAGAATTCCATTTTTACATGGGAACCCAGTCTATGGGTATTACATAAAATTAAATAATCATATGAATATATGGATCATTATTTTATAACATGACCATACAAGAAAATTATCAAGGGAAAGAGGATATTTCATTTTTAATTTGGATCGTGATCTATTTAAAACACCACATGATATAGAAGTGAAAATCTATGATGTCTGGGGAATGAATTCCAAGAGACATCATAATACACTTCATAAATTCAAAAAAATGGGACTCAAGAGATAGTAGAACGAACAAAATATTATGGGAGTAGGGCATCATGATGAGACATGGGGAGAATAATATCCTTTCAATGGACATGAAATCACCCATAGATCGATAACCTTACTGAAACCTAATTGTCCAAGGGAGGAAAGGAAACCCTCATCCTAAATGATTTCAATTCTACACGGTTCCAATTCATAAAATAAGTGGAAATACCATCATGCATAAAAAACATTGATAAGGGAAATTGAGGTTGTAGATGGGGGTGAAGAGGGAGGAAGACTATATTAAACCTTGTCTTTGACTGATGATCCATTTTTAGATAATAGGGATGGACTCACATCCATTGAGATTGACGGATCACCACTCAACATGATATTTTGTTGATAAAGACCTATGAGATGTAATTTTGTCTTTATGTAGACTAACACAATTGGACCTTGGATGTGACTAGTTAAACAAAACCAAGAAAAAGAAGTATAAAAAAAGTATTTCCATGATTCCACTTAACATTAAACACAACTAATATGCCACGATGTGAGATTTTGTGATAGGTACATATAGATGCATATCCATGCAATCGAACCCTCTTGAAGTTGAAGGGTACAGTTTTATAAATACTATAAAAAATATAGATAGTCTCCAAAACATCATAAGACATATATGTTATGGAAATGTAGAGGGATCATTGGAAGATTAACCCACAGCACCCTGTTAGGGAATTCCTGGCCTTAGTCAAACTACATGAACCTTAAAAACTGGTTGAGGTACCACTGGTCAACATATCTAAGGTTAAAATACTAGTATTTGATGAAATATTCTATAGAATATAGAGTGATGTAAGAATACTTCTGAATGTGTATAGTTAATCTGGAAAAAAGCATCTAAACCTTAGAAACTAATGGATTAGTCATAAATAAGAAGAGGTAAAGTTTTCGAACCAAATCTATCCACTAGATTCCACATGTGAATGGACAGACCATCTTTGAGGAATAATATAGAAAAATATGAATAAAATATCAATCCTCTATGATGTATTAGAGTAAATCCAAAGGAAATTCTAGGATAAAGGGAAGTTGCGATGACCAAGAGGATGTTAAGAGATAAAGTATATCTTTCAATGAAATTGTTAAAGATAATTTTATAATTTTTATATAATAAATTTAGTTGTTGGGGTATATTTTTAATGTAAATATAGAATAAAAAAAGATAAATATGTTATGGAATAATTATCATTCCTAGAGTCTTCCATGATAAGAATTTTTCAATGTTAAAAAATGAATATGAGTGTATACTTTTAACTTCATTATGATGAGGGATATTTCCCATTATATAATCATTATGATAAATTTCAATAAAAATTGATGTCACATTTCACAATGAAATTATTATTTTTAGAATATCCCTAAAATAAATAAGTTAATTAAAACATCATCATTCACATGGGAATCATAATCCCACCATGGTGTTTGATGTTTTTAAACGAGTTTAAATGGTTAAAGTAAATAACTATTTTAGATTTATAAAACCATTAACCTATAATAAATTTAATTTTATGGTTACCATTTAAAATAGTCTCAACCAATATCGGTAAAAAATTTCTAGTGTAATTTCATCTTTTAATTTTCGAAGAAGGAATCATAATATAAGAAATAATAAAAATAAGGGTTCAAGAGTTTTAGTGACCATAAATTGTTTATTTGGATTGGGATCAAGAGTCGAGTGATAAACTTCAGGTATAAGAGGAAACTGAAGGAGTGGTTAGGGCATGATACTACTGAATGGTTCTCTATCAACATATTCACATCATGATTGGAGTATTCACAATGTGAAATTTCTTTATGGGGTGGTCAATGGATTTTCATGACTTGAAAAAATTGGTGGGGAGTGGAACCTAAAAATTAAAAATGTGATAGTAGGTGTATCCTGATGACATATAGATATGATTGTTTTTTTAATTAAATGGAGGGGTTTGTCCCCCACTTTGAATCAGATTAATTAGATGTGCATGGGAGGGATGAGTTAGAGCACCACTCCCTCATTTTTTTCAATCTATTGGAATGGTTCCAAGTGTGAATGGAATACATAAAAAGAAATTATCTTTCTACTCCATCAATTTTCTATGTAATCCCCCTATATTTTATGATTTGGAGTGTTTCTATTTTAATAATTTCTTTTTATTCCACTAGGTTTCATGGTACTGACAATTTATAATTGGTATTTCACATAGTCTAAATAGAGGGGAATCAATGAGAAGGTCTACATACCATCATCTTTAAATTTTAAGGATTTATGTTTCCCATTAAAATTATTATATAATTACCAATTTTATTATATTAAATTTGTTTTTGTTCTGTTGTAGTATGATAGGGTTTTTTCTTATAATGAATTAAGAAACATGTATCATAGCTTCCCTAGAAGGTTGGTTGAGGCGTTGGCTAGTCTATGATATATTGTAAGTCTTTTGGAATGTATTCCTTTTGAATTTTAATATTAAATTCCAGGAAATCATTAATTTAATTATAATAAAGTTATAATTAATTATTTTCAATTATTGGGTGGGAGATAGAAACTCATGGAAATTAATGGAGGTTGAATAGAGGTTGATGACTCAAACATAGTTTATGTAATTTGATTTGATTGGAAGTTTACTCCATTTGAGTTAGGTGATCCTTTGTACTATACTCTATGATAATATGATTTTTATTAGAATATAATATGAGGTTTACCATAATAATATATTGATTCTAAAGTCATAATTCTGAGATAAAAAAATAGAATACACATTAATTGACTAACCCAACCAATTAAAGTTAGAGACCTAGTTCCACGCTTAAATAGTTAATGAATGCAATTTATTAAATAACTGAAATATTCCTATCAAGTTAATTGGGTGTGAAGGGCCATGTTGAACATAATATTTCTTCTTATTTTCTAGGTATAAATGTCCAAGGATTGATTGGTTATGCATTTATTATACACCATTACTACGAAACATATACTTGATTGTATGTACATGGTGTGATTGTGTTTCTTGTGATTTTGTGGTTGATTCCTTGAACACATTTTTTAGCATATGTATCCCATGAGTCCAATGCTGATTTTTTATAATATGATGCGTATGTGTGTAGCCTATAGACCTATGATTGTTTTCGTGGATTTGGTGTGTGTGTGTGTCTCCTGGAGACTTGTTCTTGTGTTGATTTTACATGGGTTGTGAGGATTGTGATATTTGTTTGTCTAGTTTTAATGTATTTTCATATAATTTTTATCATATATAATATGTATGATTCTCATGAATTCTATAGTTGAGAGTACTGTTGGAGTCTATTCGACATTCCACAAAGGGGGATTGGTAAGATTCCTAGTTGATATGCTGTGGACTACCCCTTCAAGTGGGATATTTCAGTCAGATTTTAGAACAATCCAATAAAAGGAAATATATCAGGATGCTCATGAAAATTTACTCCAACATGACACCAATGTTGGCATGGACAAGGTTCATATCATATTAATGAGTACATGACTATTCAAAAAAATAATTGATTGTTGTTTCCTTATGATTTAGTGATTATATGTTATACATGCACTCTTTATGTTTTAGCTATTTGTTTTTGCTGGGTTTATCACATATATTTACACGATATAAACTATTTTGGTACCAGACCATGTTAGTGTACATTATTAAATTGTAATCACACCTTGCTCAGTCAACCATGACATATGGTTCCCCAAACAACCCCCACTTATTTTAAGAACAATTTGATTTGAATATGTAGGTTTATATTCTAGTGGGATAACTCGACCTGAGTGTGGATACTCATAGGAGTTTTGGAATATAGCAGGATAAGATACTATTAATCTTTTCCACTTTTCTATCATGTAAATAGTCGGTATAATGAGGGATCAATGACATTACCCTAGTTGTGACTATTAATTTTATTGATTTTGCTTTTATTTATTGAGTTAGTATATAATTGTCTCAGGGTTAATCTGATTGTATGTTAATTACAAGTTTTTTTTTATTTTATATTATAACTCTAATTATGGTTATAGTATCCCCATGGTTTTACCATACACCCTAACTACTAGTCAATAGTCTCTGGTGTATGGGTAGTTGAGCCCAAGGTCATGTAGATTTCCTGATTAGAACAAGTGATTCAGTTGGGATTTTAAAAAATGGTATCAATAGATGTTGTACTATTTTTCTAGTTTTTTAGTTAGTAGACTGGGAAGGTAGAAATTTGTCAAGGCTTGTGATGAAACTTGTACCGGTGCATCACGGAAAAATATTCTAATGTAAGTCAAGGTTACGAGGGTATGAGATTTTTGTTTTGGGCTTAATAATTTTTGATCATATGTTTTAACCACATGTGATGAACATGAATTCAAGGTTTTTATTTCTTATGGATTTGAATATTAGACATATTGGGAAGAGGAATCCCATCTATAATATTAGGCATTTAAGATTTTCATGAATTTTATGGCACTTTTATGTGAGTTTACTGACAATAGAGAATCTAACTCTTTTAGTATTAATAACTTTTATAGTTTTTTAATATTTTAATTTGTGATTTTTTTTCATTTTAATATCCTTTTATGCCTACTTGTGATAGATAGTAATGTCAGATTATAGTGTGGTGCAACACGATGGCGATGATGATTATGATGATGTTTCCATATCTGTATGATTAGAAAATGTAGTGTGTTTGATAGGTTGTTGCAGGGAAATAATTACCATAGTAAATACACTTTCAAGTGTTGCCATTTTATAGGTCTATTTATTAGAGGTGTCAATTATAGCTTATGTAGGGTTGTCCATCAATCACCGGTGGCATTATGTTTAAAAAAACCAAACATCCATAGCATGTAATTGGATTTTATAAGGGTGATTTCATCTTAAATAATTTACATATATGAAACTAGATTACCTTTCATGGGGTTTTACCCTAGTAAAACCCTCTACCGGTTTTGTGAAAGACCATATAGCTTATGAAATTTGTCTCTAGTTACTAGTGAGATGATGTCTTAGGGTGTGTGAAGGTAACACAATGAAGGAATAATCCTTGTAAAGGTATAATAAATATTAATGACTTAGGCATAGTTATTAGGAATTAAAATTCATTTTGTATGTATGTAACCTTTTAAAGTATAGAAGGAAGGTATTGGGGGATTATTTTCACCCCTATAGAAACTCTTAAATCTTTAGTTCATTTTGAATCAAAATAGCTTCAAAGAAAAAACATTAGATGGAATTATAAATCTATTTAATTAATTAAATATTATTATAAAATAACTTCATGTGTAGGTATATACAAAACATAGAATAAAACAACCGGTTAATATGAATCACATCTCATTTAATTGAAATCTAAATGAGAAATGATGACAATGAGTTTAACATGTGTGGTCTGAAGAAATCAAAGAAGATATTATCTAATAGAAATGTAATCCTTCATAAAAAATAACAACCTATAATTAAACACAATAAAAGAATATACATTATATTATATTAATATAGATAATTATTAAAGGATATAACTTAATGAATGAAAATTGAGATGAAATTCCCCATACATTGTGTCTGAACTCTTCTAATTCATTATTTACTTCTGGAATATTTTTTTTAAAAATTATATAATTTCTTCAGAAAAAAATAATTTTTAATTTATTACTTGTATGATTAACTTTAATTAATTTATTATAATTTAATATTTATTTATTATATTGATTTTTCTTTCATTATTTGTTTTGGTGTTATATGATTGATTGGTTCAGAAAAAACTGATTCAGTTTAATTGTTAGGGATGAAGATACTATTCCAGTGGGTCAATAATCTAGAAAATTTTTAGGGTATGTGTTTTATTTATTGTTTGATGAAAAATATTATTTAAGATCATGAACTACTTACCATTCAATGAATCTTTATTGACAATTTTTTTTATAGTTAAAAATGTTCATGCTTTTTTAACATTTATGTAAGTGTTTTGTTGTATTTTTTGACATTATATAATCATAAGAATAAAATTAGTTGAATATTTAAGTTAATTTTAATCATGAAAAAATTTATAATAATATATATCAAATACATAAATTTATTAAAATATCATTGTTCACATAGGTAATGTAAAACCAACATAGTGGGTGATGTTTTTCAAAAGAGTTTGAAAGAAGTTAAAACCTAATAAATGATTGAGTTTTATAAAAACAAAATCATATAATTAATGTAAAATTTTATATTTTCTTTTAATGATAATTTTTATAAATCAAAATAGTATGATAAGATTTATATTTTAAATGAAATAGTTTATAAAACCAATATTTTGATATTTTTATAACTAATTAAAAAGAGTTTAGTGAGATTTCATGGATGATAAATAAAAAAATATCGATCAATAATATTAGAATACTATGATAATGAGATCATTTAAAAAAATAATTGTAGATTTAAAATAGTATTAATGAAAAGGATCAAAAATAAGGAAGGGAAAGGGTTCTAGGAAACTCTTACATTGATCATTAGGTCTTCATGTGAGATTATACATAAATCATTTAGAGAAATGACTTTTTAATTGAAAAAAACCTTATAAACATGAAATTTGATGTTTGGATAAGTATTTGGTTGATCACAGTGATAAAATTGATCATTATGTAGGTTCTAAAAATGTTAGAATGAGTTCCCTTTTAATTGAAAAGTTTGATGCTTTTATCACAAATATAGAAAAATTAATGATCAAGAATGTAATTTTAAAATCGAAAGTTACTCTTAAGTGTAAAATTTATGATATTACTGGCCAACCCCAATATACATGTAATTAAGAAATGTTTTTATAATTTTTATTAATTTCTAAATTATTTTTCTACATTTAATATATTTTAAAGTCATTTTTAGAGTTATTATTGTAATTTCAATTTTAAAATACATAAATAATTATAAAATTCACAATTTAGTATTTATATAATTAATTATCTATCATAAGTATCTATAAAATTCATTACACAACCTAATTCATCAAAACCATATCACTTATAATGAATTTAAATCAATTTATTCAACTTTCATGTTGCTCCCACAAGTGATGTGTTGATTATACATAATAATTTTAGATAATTATGATTATATATAACATTAAAAATAAATTTATAACATAATTATAATTTTTTGTTAATCCATATTAACCTATAAAACAATTAACAATAACATTTATTCACATATATATCAGGATAATATTTTTATGATAATATTTTTTTACTTTTCATACCCTGTGCAAGGGCTCGAAACCATTCAGATAACTAATATATTGATTAATTTTAAAATTCATAATTATACATATGTTTTTTGTTCATATTATTTATTAATTAATTTATTCATGTCCCTTTCATTAATATTATCTCAAAGACATCATTTTTTAATTTCCCAATGACGCAGAACTAGTACATCAAAAAATATGTTTTCCTAACCATATTAACATAAAAATAGTTAATGTTAATTAGATAAAATTTATATAATATGATTCAAATATTATAAGTAAATACAAGTTACATGTTTGTATAATGTTGTATAACATTTTGGATAAAAACATAATAATATGATATAAAATTCAACTTGAATAGTTACTTTAAAATGATTTTAAATTCCAATATATCACTCTATATACAACCATATTAATGTAGAATATGAAAAAAGTAAATATTTTAAAACCCTGACATACATAAATAAAAATATCTTATATATTATATATTTTTAATGATTTTTTTAAAAGATATGGATATACATGAAATTAACTATTTATTATCATATCTTGTTTTTAATAAATTTTTAAAATGTACCATCCACATAACGTTTAGATGAATTTTAAAAACATACCATTTATTTTATTATAATAATTCTAAAAGTAATAAATAATATTTTAAAAAAGTAAATTATATATTAAAATAATGGATTTTTTCAAACAATATATATTTATATAAAAAAACTATTTTTATTTCATACCATGATAAAATTATCTCTAAAAATTTCATAATAATAAATATAATCGTAAATACAAATAATTAATATTAATTACTATTTATAAAATATGTACTAAATAAATAATTATTTTAAATAGATGAAAATAATAAAATTTGTTATGGAAATTATTTATCCTTTTAATTATATATTTATAACATCAAGTTAATATATTAACTTGACCAGTATAAGGGGTATATAGTTTATCATTAACCATATTATATGAAATAAAATAATTATAGGGGTATTTAAATGTAAATATTTTTTAAATAAATATAAATTCAAAACATGATTACCAATAAAACCTAAAATTCATGTACTATTAAAAACCTGTGATATCACAATTTCCCCTTCATGTGAATGCCACCCTAGTATTTGTTAGATAAATGGTAGTTTAATGATAGAGTGTGATTATATACTATCATTTTTTATCCAATCCTAATTATAACTTGACACATCCACCACTTATCTTTAAATATATCTATATTAAATCTCTGAATAAAAATTGTTCCAGAAACACATCACTATGGTCTGTGAAGATTCCATTTCATTTCATTAAATATTTTATAATTTTTTTAGTGCGGTTAAAGTATATATAATATAAAACATTTGAAGTAGATGGATAAATTGTAATGGTGATTAATGAAGCTAAAGATTAAGAAATTATTTCATAGAAAGGGGAGATTTAAGTGTTCATGATTTTGAGATACAACATAGAGTTCTCAAGGCATCAGTACATAAGTTTATTATTGGAGATACATTCATGTTTTTTAATATATATTTCCATGGTTTCATTGAATATTTATAAATTAAATTATTTCATATTTTAAAACATGGTATCTAAGTAAGTATGTTGTATATATATTATATTATTTGAGTTGAATATAATTTTAATCGAAGATAAGTGATAATGGTTGATGAAATCACAGTCTATAGAATGATTTTGATTAGTATGAGAATATGTATATGATTTGATGTTAGAATCCATAGTTATATATATAATTAAATCTAAAATCACTCTTTTGAAAATAGGCATACTACATAGAGTTTGAAAAAGATTTATGAGTTAAATTAACAAAGGTTAAATGCGGATTTTCACATTCTAGAAAACAAATATTAATGTTAAAATTAAGAAATATTAAAGAGTGAAATATATCCATAAGAACTATTCATATAGGATTAATAATAGATAATGATAAGAATATAAAAAATTAAAAATAATAGAAGAATTTAGAATAATACACTATGATGGATGAGTAACAAATGAAGACTAATTTTTTTCAAGAAGATACATTATTTGGAAAACACACTGAGTTCAAGATAATTGAAAAACGTCAAATGATTATGTTCATATTGTATTTTCCTTGCAAAAAAAGTTGATATTGTATATTTTGTTAAAAAATTTAATGGGTTATGGGATTGAAAACAAATAATTTAGAAATATATAATGGATCTTGAATAATGCTGACAGTTGAAAGAGGACTACATATGATTAACTTATATATAATTTTTTTATGTAGTATTAAAAAAATTATACATTTGAATAATTTTAAATTAGTTCAGAGTTCTAAGGAACTTATTAAAGGCTAGAAGAATAAGAAATAAATTTTGACTGTTTGTTGAAGGATCCTGGTTTAGAAGGTGAGTCTAGAGGACTAAAATAATAGATTATTGAGGATTATTTTAAAGAAACAATCCCCAGAAAGTGAGTCCAAAAGAAGAAGAACATGTATGAAATATTCAAAATAATAGTGATGTTGGTGATCAGAATTGGAATTATAATTTAAAGGATTATATTGATGTCTAGAAGTAGAATCAGAAGTAAAATTTTGAATATATATAGTAATTTGGGAATAGATATGTATGTTCTAAATCTATATAAGAGTAAAATTAATGACACATAAGAATATTTTTAATTTATTCCATGTGTGTTCTAAAACATATATTATAATAATGAATAACTATTAATAACTAGAATATGTTGAAATTTTGAATCATAGGTAGAGGAGATAAAAAAAGATTATTTGATGTTGCGGTGATCTGATTCTTTGAGAATCTTTTTCATGGTGGAAGCATGAGATGTTTTACAGAGTTCATATGATGTGTTCGGTCCATAAAAAATAACTAAATAAAATGAAGATTATTTTCAGATTATTTTTGATAAACTAAAGTCCATTTAAGTGTAATTTAATTGTTTCCAATGGTCAAAATGGTGATATTGATGAATTACTTATTAAATTTATGAAATAAATATTATAATGATAATTTGTTATTAATGAAGTAAATATAATTATTTGTAAGTAATTAATAAAGTTATATTTTATATAATTGTTAAAATAGATCGGATGATATTTATGTTCGAATAATTCCTATTCAATATGATTTATTTATAAGATACAAATATGAGAGACCAAATAGTTGTGAAATCAAGAAATTTAAGTGAGGAATCTTCATAACTCCAGATGTCAAATTTTATAGAGGACTCAATACCCTATATTATAATTTAAATAAGGATCGATCATTTGAGATACAAATAATGAAAATGATAATGTATTAATTATATATAAATAATATATCATGTACCTTCATGATTATTATTTAAATTCACTAAATATATGCAACTGACTTGCATGTTCCAAAGGATCTCTTTATTCAAGGAAGGAAGATCGATATTCAAACCACATCTTTGTTATATTAGATGAGTTGAAATAATAACTATTTAAAAATATTATGGATTCAAAATCATAGGGGGAAATTGAATTGATTTTTAATAAATATCTAATTATGTATATCCATTTAATTTAGGAAGTATATAAGTCGAAGATATGTGTATATTGTTTTGTCTACCATTCTAAATATTTATAGATGATGGTCGACATGCATGTAGTTGATGTTATTAATTAATTCATAGTATAATAATTTTTTTTTGAAGATGATGATCTTATAATTGATTCAATGAAATCCTGGAGTAAATAATAAGATCCATTTCATAAGAGTTGGATGAGAACTAATGTCAACTATTGGGATCCAATACAATAATAGTCAGGATACTAATACTGAGAAAAAAACATTGCATCATGGATAATACCATTTCACCACATTATAAGTATAAAGTTAAGGATTATAACTTATAAATTTTTGAAATCAATTCCTTATTATCAAAAATTAAATCTATTTATCTTACTAAAATTGAACACCAAAATTATATAGTCACCCCTAATTTGAGTGAAATTTTCAAAAATATCATGTCTTGTACTATCTTTCTTTTTGTCTTGCATGTAGTGTGAATTATTTTTTGATGCATACGAGACACATTAGTACTAATAGTTATGGAAGCTTAAATTCAATAAATTGAAAAATAATCTGGTAAAATAATTGTCGCATTAATTCACCCCTATTAGTTTTATTTCAAAATATTAGTACTCACTTCATGTTGTTTCATAGAAAAAGGTTACAGATAAAATTATATCTCTTTTTATTAGTCTTAAATTGTTATACATGATGTGTAGAATTGACTAAGTTAGTGATATATTAAAATTGATGATTAATGAATTAATATATGTTAAAATGGTGTTTTATTCTAGAACATTTAAAATGAAAATGTTGAAGGAATCCATGAGGTCAATGAAGTTCACTTCAAACAAAAAGGTGAAAGGGTATACACCACTAGTTTATGGTAAAAAAATTCTTAGTAGTTTTTATGTTAGTTGATAATTATCCTATTAAAAAAATAGTATATGATAGAAAAGGATATGAAAATTAAATCACTTATTAATTTTTACTCAAAAGATAATAAATATCTAAAAACTTTCCATCTCAAAGCTAGCACATAAATAATTATATTTATCAAATATTTATAAGAGAAGAAAGTAGAGATAGAGATAGATGAAGATTACATGGAGAAAAAAATTTATGGTAAATTCTAAAATTGAAATGATATAATAAATACATTAAATAAAAAATATCATAAATAATTAATATACAATTAAAAACACTTAATGTATGAAGAGGAATGAAAAAATCAAGTGATAAGAAAGCTATGAAATGAATAATAATTGAGAAAAGCATCCATTCATACAAAGAAACTTCTATCTTTGTTTTAAATAATTATCTGCTAAATATCAATGTTAAATGTTTAATACACTAATATTTTAAAATAATACTATGATTGACATTCTATAATATTTGAATCAGGTGCTTAAAAAAACTCTGAAATAATATTATTTTGAATGTGAATATTATGACTTAGCCATTGAATTGTTGGTTATGAATAATAGTTACTAAATTATAACTCTCACACACAAATGATATATATATATATATATATATTATTCCCCCTCAATGAAAATTTTATTATTAATTTTTATGAAATAAGAACCTTATTTTTTGTAAAGTCATTTTATGATTCAAATATACATTTTCTTCAAAAATGGGTTTTATTTATTTGTTTGAGAAAGTATTACAGTCAATTTATGACAAATTTGTATATTTTTTGAAAAAGAATATCAATATTTAAACAATCTTATAAAAATATCATATGGTAAAATTTTCTTACCTTTTTATTGAAAATATTGATTTTTCAGCTAATTTTGAAAAATACCAATTTTATCGAAAACTATATTTTTTTGACTTATTGAGACACATTTTTTTGAATTAATTAGTTTTAAAATTTAAGTAGTTAATTTTTATTTAAAATAATATAAATAAAATATTTAATCTCCATTATGCATAATTTTGAATTAAAAAATTTAGTATGCTTATAAATGCATTTACTTGTAAAAAAAATTTCCTCATGTTTGGTTGGTTAATTTAAAAATGAAAATATGAATTTATTGTGATAAAATTTGATTAACTATATTCTCTATTTGGAGTTAAGATTTATAAATGTGATAAATATGCCATCTTTTTTTGTCAATATTAATAATAACTATGGTAAATATTTGTCACATCAGTGAGGATAAATTGGGTAAGTAATGTTAAAAATAATTTAATAAGGATTTAAAAATATATATAACCCGTACCTTATTTCTATTGGATGGTTTTAGTTCTACCATACTCATAAAATATTAAAATAGATGGAAAATTTTTTCAAATTTTCATTAATAATGACCTAAATATTTTTCAAAGAGCAGAATAAAAAAAGGTCACTCTCATTGTTTTAATAACTCTAATATATCATCAACGGCATAAAAAGATGCTATGTGTAAAGACCCATAAATTCTGTGTACTTTTTTTTAAATTTATTGGGATTATTATGAGTCTCCAAAAATTGACAGTGCATGATTTTGAGGCCCGGTGCTCCTGAAATAGAATTTTGAACTTTATTTAAGTTATGATCAGCAAACGCACAAGCAAAATTTTATATCTTTTGAACTGGTGCTTGGATTAAAAATCTGAGGGAACATTGAATTCATAGTGTCAGGATTCGCTTAAAAGAGGCTTCACTTCAACCATATTAGGTCGGGAGAAAAATATAGTTTTTTTGACTTTTAAAAAAATAATAAAATAACAAAAAAGTTATTTTATTGCTTTTTTTTGTAAATATTGAGTAGCAGTGGCGGGAATGATGACTTTTCAAGCCATTTAATGGATTGCCTCATGGTTTTGTAACCATGGTTTTGAAACATTAAATGCAGTTCATAAATTAATTGCATTAATGTGGTTCAACATGGTTAGTTTCCTGTATATTTATGTGAGGCTTGAGGTTTGGTTTTTTAGGAGGAAGTAAGGAACCTCCTATGAAGTGACACGACATCTTCCACCAACGAGGAACAAAATCTTGGACATCATTGGAGGTATTGATCTAGGATCGACTAATGTCGGCAGTTTCCATAGACAAGGATTCTTTATCCACCACCGTGAAGTCCCCAACAAATATCTAGGAAGGGGGTTTAATATTAAAGTTTTTATTTGATGGATTAAATTACTACCACTTGTTAAGAAGCTAACACAATGGGAGCGAGCCAAACGAACAAGGCCCAGACCCTCCACTACTTCATTCTTGTCACATTCTTTGGGAAATGATCCTACAACATGATTGAACCTTGAATTCAGGAACCACAAAACGACGATGGAATCTTGGGTGGTCCGTAGGCGTGAAAGGAAGGGAAAACGTACCACCGGAGCTCACTGGTTGGCCCGTGGAAGAACCGCATGTGTGGCACTAGTGATCTGTGCCGGCGGTGATGGTGGTGGTCAGTCCTCAATGGCTGCAGAAGGGGGCAGACCCACGGATTACCCAAAGGGGCTTCCAACACTCAGCTGACTACGTTGGCGAGGCAGCACGCCGCCGCGTGCAATGGTGAAGGGGTTGTGGTATCGAAGCCACGGCGGAGGGGGACCAATGCCCCGCGAGTCTCGGGGACCATGTGGTGCCGAAAATTCAAGAGTTGAATGGCTCTTTGAGCCGTTCGAGGAGCTGGGCGACCACCCGGGTGGCGAGCCGCGCCAGAGCACCAGGTCGTGCTCTGCTGGAGGGTCGGGCCGGTTCGTAGCCTAGTGGGTTGAGCCCCCCATGGCCTAGAACCACCAGGTCGGGTCAGGTCGGCATGAACCTGGTTGGGTCAGCCGAAACCGGGTCGGTTTGGTTCAAACCGGGTCGGCCCGACCGAGTCGGACCAGACCCGGACCGATTCGGGCCCAGTTTTGCTTAAAATGATGTATCTTACGAAATAGACGTCCATTTGATGAACAGTCCACAACGCTGGAATCCTTTGAGCGAGACAACCATTTTGAGTTAATCCACCTGAGTTTTGGAAAAAGATATAGTTTGGCCTGGTTGGATCATACATAAATCCAACTGGGCCCTCGAAATTTAAATGCCAATAACTCACAAATAAGGAATCTGATTGATGTGCCGTCTATTGTGTTGGAATCCTTAATACATGACGGTACATTGGGTTACTCCTTTGTGGATCATCATAGCTATTGAGGCACAAACAATATCCATAGGAGAAGACACTATGGAAATCAAGTGCACCAGATGCGAAGAATCCTATGGCTGGATGTTATTTAAGTTGCGAACCTATGTGGATCAACATCCTAGTGACTATGTGTGGATCAGCATAGTAGCGAACATGTGTGGATCATCATCCTAGCGACCTTGTGTGGATAAAAATCTTATATACCCTATGTTGATCACCATCTTAGAGACCCTGTGTGGATCTGCATCATAGCAAGCCTATGTGGATCACCATCATAGAGACCCTGTGTGGATCACCATCATAACAACCCTCTGTGGATCAAACATCTAGTGACCCTATGTGGATTAGCAGTGCCCGAACCAATGAGGACTTGCCTCTGAGAAGGTCATCACTAATTAGTGATATACGACCTTTTTTGGATCGAAAATTTAACAACTACTTTGTGGTTATGTTTTGGAAACTCCCTAATGTAATAATATGATATATCTTAAGGCTAATCATATTTATTCCTGAACATTGAGTTGTATACCTGGTTTGAGCTGAGTATTTTAATTTTTCTTTTTGATTAAGATCATGGTTTGTGGTTTTCCTTTGTGTAATTCTGAGAGACCATCAGGGGTCCTGGGGTCCCTAGTGGGTATTGTTATACTCACCCCTTCATAGGCTTCCCCTGTACATTGTTGTGTCTTTTAAAAATGACGTGCATCCTTGATTGAGACTTGGGGAGCTTGGACATGGCAGATGTGATAGTTGACATGGAGATATGTGGAGACGAGATATACCTACCCTTCTTGTAAGATCCATGGTGGACGATCTCAGTAGCTATTTTGTGTTTTCATTTGTAGTTGTATCTTTTTCAGTTGGTCTTGTATTCAGGCCCCTTTACATCCAGTACACCCTTTTACTGCTGTAGTTTTACTTCATGGTTGTATATTGTTATGTTCTTGTACTGTGTGTTTGTATAGGTTTAAAGGAAATTTCTTCCTATTTTAGGGATGTGCTTTTCTGGTGATATATTCCAACCACTGTCCTATAGAAGGCGAGCTTGGGGTAGTAACAATATGGGCCACAAGGTATGGGTCGTGACAAAGTTGTATCAGAGGAGACGATTCTACCGAAGGACTAAGACTCTGATCTTTCCATAGTCCATGATCAGATCGAATATTTTAGGTGAAAAGTGTTTTGTGTCTGCGAGGATGATATCATGTTTTCCTTCACTAGTGATAAGGAAAATGTTGAATCATAGGATGTAATTTCTTAGAGGAGGGTGAAGCTGATCGCTCATTAGTTGGCTAGCCTTACCATCAGATAAGTTGACGTGAGGGGGTTTAGTTATCCTGTAGTGGTGGACCAGTATACTGACGTCTTTCTGGATGATGGTCTGGGACAACCTCCTCATAGGGAGGTAGGCTTGTACATATACCTGTACCCCGGGAAGACACTGATATCTACACCAACATATTATAGGGATCCTGGTGAGCTTCATGAGTTTCAGGTATAGTTGGATGAATTACAGAGGAAGGGGTTCATAAGGACCAGTGTTTCTCCATGGGAATCCCTGATTTTGTTTTCCATGAATGCATATGTGAGACTGAGAATTTGTGTGGATTATCGCCGCCTGAACCATGTGACTGTGATGAAAAAGTATCCCTTCATGAGGATTGATGACCTCTTCGACTAGCTGATGAGAGATCAATGGTTTTTGAAGATAAACCTCAGATCATGTTATCACCAGCTCAGGGTACCAGATGAGGACGTACTAAAGATGGCCTTATGCTGTTGATATGTCCATTATGAGTTATTTTTAATGCCCTTCGACATGACCAATAATCCGAAAGTGTTCATGGGGATCATGAAAAGGATCTTCCAGCCATACCTTGATCACTTCATGGTGGTATTCATTGAAGACATCTTGATATACTCTCCATCAGAGGAGGAGCATGCCACACACCTATAGATAGTTCCAGATACACAACAAGAGCACCAACTTTATGGAAATCTCTCCAAGTTCCAGTTCTCGATACGAGAATTCCACTTCCTAGATAGGCTATAGTTGTAGTGGATCTGGCAAAGATAGAGGCCACACTTTCTTGGGAGCCACCTAGGAGTGTGACTGAGGTGCGGAGATTCTTGGTATTGGATGGGTACTACTAGAGATTCGTACCTAACTTTTCCAGAGTTGTGACACCATTTTCAGCTTTGACAAAGAAAGGATAACCCTTTTTGTGGATGGAGAGATTCCAATAGACTATTCATGAACTGAGATAGACATTGACGAGTGCTCACATATTGAGGCTACAAGAAGAGGGAGATTGGTATTTAGTATACTGTGACTCATCTAGGAACAGAATAGGTTGGGTCATGAGGCAGGAGAAATCAGTCATCGCCTATAGTGCACGAAATTTGAGGCAGCTTGAAAAGAACTACGCTACCCATGACCTAGAGATACAAGCATTGGTCATTGTGCTGAATATGTGGCGACACTACTTGAAGGGTGAAAATTTTACCGTTTACTCTAATCACAAGAGTCTAGGGTATATATTCTCATAGAATGACCTGAACCTGGGATAGAGGTGATGAATAATGTTCTTCTAGGACTATGACTCTGAGATAGTCTACACTCCTGGAAAGGGGAACATAGTAGAATAAACACTCAACAGGAAGTCTGGTCTACAGTTACTGAGTGAGGTGACAAATCAGCTAGCAACATTGTAGATATCCTTTTTGGATAGAGATGGAGAAGCTTATCTCCATTCTATGACTATAACTCCCCCACTTCTTCATCGATTTCAAGAGGATAAACTTGGGGACATAGACTGTGAGGCCTGACATGCTTAGATAACCTCAGGACAGGCTCCCAATAGATTTTTTGAAGGTGGGGAGCATGCCATCTTCTTCAGAGGGAACACTATTGTACCAATGCTGCTTCGATAAGATGCGTTGAGGGAGTTCCACACAACCCCTTTGGCGATACATCCTATAGTAGAGAATATGTTCTAGGACCTCTGACGTCAATACTGGTGGACAGGGATGATGAAATCAGTGGAAATGATTGTATTCTGATGCCTTACTTATCACCAAGTGAAGGTTAGGCATCAGGTATCAGTATGCTTAGCTCATCCACTTGTGGTACCAGAGTAGAAGTGGTTTGGTATATCCATGGACTTCATGATAGGGCTACCACCTACGTCTAGGGTTTATGATTCCATCTTGGTGTTCGTTGACCAACTCACCAAGTCAGCCCACTTCCTATCCATTTGAGATCATGGATCAGTAAAGGACACATGATGCCTCTATGTGTAAAAGATTATGTGAAATCATAGGGTTTCATCAATGATAATCTTAGATTGTGACACACGTTTTACATATAGTTCGTGGATGGGATTGCAGGAGGTGTTCAGGACTCATCTTTGTTTAAGAACTGCCTTTCACCCTCAGACCGATGGTCAGATGGAGCAGACCCTATAGACACTTGAGGACATGCTTCATGCTTGTGTCCTAGATTTAGGTTGCAGTTGGGAGGACCACCTACCCCTAGTGGAGTTTCATAAAACAATAGTTATCACTCCACTATAATTATGGCTCTATTTGAGTCCTTGTACGGGAGACCATGTAGATCACCTATTTAATGGAAGAACCAAGGGGAGTCAGCACTTATGGGTCCAAAGTCGGTACATGATACCATAGAGAAGGTGTAGATCATCCAGGAGCGGATGAAGACTGCACAGAACCACCAAAAGTTCTATTCCAAAAAGAGTCGGAGACCATTGGAGATTGAGGAGGGAGACCATGTCTTTTTACAGGTATTTCCACGAAAAGGATTACAGAGGTTTGGGTTAGGCAGAAAACTTTTTTTGAGGTTCATCGGACCCTTCCAAATCATTAGAAGAGTAAGAGAGGTGGCATACCATCCATATTTCCCCCCACAGATGCATCAGGTGCATAATGTACTCCACGTGTCGCAGTTGAGGAGATATGTGCATGACCCATCACAAGTTATCGATAGGGGAAGGCTGGAAATTGATAATGGAGCGATGTTTGAGGAGTTCTTAGTGGACATAGAGGATCGAAAGGTGCAGATACTTTTTAAGCGGTCAATTCCTCTAGTGTAAGTTTGTTGGCAGCATGGGAATCTCCAGTAGAGCACATGGGAGAGGTAGGATCAGATACATGCCTAGTACCCACATTTTTTCCCTTAGTTTAGTTATAGATTTCAGGGAAAAAATACCTATGGTTGGAAGAATGTAATGACCTAGAAATTCCATGTTTTTAAATTAATTGGGATTATTGTGAATTTTCAAAAATTCATGGTGCGTGATTTTGGGTCCCGATGTGCTCAGAATGGAATTTTGAACTTTATTTAAGGTGTGATCAGTAAAATCCCATATAGTGTTTTCTATCTTTTGAACCGGTGCTTGAATTAGAAATCCAAGGTCAATGTTGAATTCACAGTGCTATTATTTTCTTAAGGGAGGGTTTACTTTGAGTGCAGTTGGTCGGGAGAAAAGTTTATTTTTGGACATTAAAAAAAGTAATAAAATAAAGACAAAAATATTGTATTTCGTTTTGTAACTGTTGGGTGGTGGTGGTGAGACTAAGGAATTTTCAATAAATTTAATTTCTATAATCGTGGTTTTGTAACCATGATGTCGAAACATTAATTGTGGTTCATAAATGAATGAAATTAATGTTTCTCAACATGGTTGGTTTCCCATCGATTTAATTGAGTCTCAGGGGTTTTTTTAGGAGGAAGTGAGGAACATCTGAAAGAGTGATGTGACGTCTTCCAATGATAAGGAATAGATTCATGGATGTAGTTGGAGAGATTGATCTTGGATCGACAAAATCCAGTGGCTTCCACGAACAAGGATTCTTTATCCACCATTGTGAAGTCCCGAATTAATCTTAAGGTGGGGAGTTTAATATTAAATTTCATCTTTGACGGATGAAATTGCTACCTCTTGTTAAAATGCTAACACAGAGGGTGAGGGGAAAACGAACAAGACCCAAACCCTCCACCTATTCATTCTTATCATGTTCTTCGGGGGACGATCCTACAACACGATAGAACCTTGAATTCGGGAGACACACAACGATGATGGCATCCTGGAAGGCCCGTAGGCACAAAAGGAAGTGAAAACAGACCACCGGAGCTCACCTGGTGGCCCACGAAAGAACCGCATGGATGAAAATGGCACCGATGCTCACCGACCATGGAAGGGGGCAGTGCCGCTTCGTGCTGCGGTGGACCCGAAGGGCTGGTCGACACTTGGTTGGCCATGATGGCAAGGTGGTGCTCCATTGCGCGCTACGGTGAAGGGGTCGTCGCACCGAAGCCACGACAGAGGGGGACGTGTGGCCCACGATTCCCACAGACCACTTTTCAGCTCCATGTGGCACAGCTGATTGAAGAGCCGAATGACTCTTTGAGCAGTTCGGGGAGCTGGGTAGCTGCCCGACTGGTGGGATGCACCAGCGCACCGAGCCACGTCACCTGACAGGGCACACCCAGCCTATGGTCCAGTTGGTTTGTGACCCAACGGCTCGAGCCCACCATGGCCCAGCCCAACCGGGTTGGGTCAGGTTGGGTGCGTTGGCCGAACTAGGTCGGGGCGGCCAATGTTGGGTCATGCGGGGTCGGACCGGACCCTGACCCATTCATGACCATTTTCACTTAAAGATTAGTATCTTATGAACCAGATGTCCGTTTGACGAACCATCTATGGTGTTGGGATCCCTGCAAAGAAGAATCCATTTTGAGATATTCCACATGAGTTTTGGAGAATGTTGGTGTATGGACGGGTTGGATTGTACCCTAATCCAACTGGACCCTTGACAATAAAATTCAAATAACTCATATACTAGACGTACGATTGATGCATCATTTATTGTGTTGGAACCCTGACGACATGATTTTCCTTTAGGTTACACCTTTTTGGATCTTAGTATCTGTTGAGGAATGAACGATATCCAGAGGTGCCGATACTATGGAACTCAAGTGCCCCAGGTGCGGAGAATCCCATGAGTAGATGTTATTTATGTTGTGGCCCTGTGTGGATCAGAATCCTAGTGACCCTGTGTGGATCAGAATCATAGTGAACCTGTGTGAATCATCATTCTAGAGACCATGTGTGGATGAGGATCTTAGCGATCCATTGTGGATCAGTATCTTAGTAACCATGTGTGGATAAACATCATAATGACCCAATGTGGATCAACATCATAACGACCCTATATTGATCACCATCATAGAGACCCTATGTGGATCAGTAATATATCGAACCTGTGTGGATCAACAGTGAACGAACTGAAGAGGACCATCCTTTGAGCAGCCTGTTGCAGATTAGCGATATATGACCTTGTTTGGATCGAAAATGGAACAACTTCTACATGGTTAATTTGTGGAAACCCCCTAACAACAAAATAAGCTATAGATTAAGACTAATCATATTTATTCCTGAACTCTGAGTTATATTACTGGTTTGATATGACTCATTTATTTGTGCTTTTTGATTGAGATCATGATTTGTAGTTTCCCTTTGTGCAATTCTGAGAGACCTTTAGTGGTGTCGGGGCCCCTACTAGGTATTTTTATGCTCACTCCTGCACGGGCTTCGCCAGCACCTTGTTGTGTCTTGTGTAGGAAACAGAAAGCCTTGACTGAGACTCAGGGAGCTAGGAATTGACAGTGGTGACGATTGACGTGGAGAGTTATAGAGATGATCTATACCTACCCTTCGGGTATGATCCATGGCGGAAGATGTAAGGAGATGTTTTATATTTTTTGTTGTAGTTGTATCTTGTAAGTTGGCCTTGTTTTCCGGATGCTTTACTTTCAGTACACCTCTTTTACTACTATAGTTTTATTTTGTGGTTTCATCTTGTTATGTTCTTTTACTATGTGTTTGTATAGGTTTAAATTTAATTCCTTCCTATTTTAGGCATACGCCTTTCTTCCGCTGGTCGCGAACCCCTGGCCTATGGAAGGCAAGATTATGGTAGTCACGGCATGAGCCCCAAGGGATGGGTCGTGACACTATGATCAGTTATAAATTCCTATATGGAATATTAAATATTGTTTTATAATATTAATTTATTTTTAATAATAAATGATGAATTAATTACCTTAAATTCTTATATAACGCCAACACAGTGCATGTCATATCCATAGAAAAATCATGTAAATGAATTTAAAAATAGACAAAATAATATATTTTTTTGAATTAAGGTGATACATGTTTTTTTTCACATATATAAGGTATTATTTTTCATTGGATGATTATTTTCTAACAACATTACTATATTGATAATTTTTAAAATCATCTTATGTGAATAGTATATAAAATAAATTTATGGTATTTAATTTTAAATAATATGTTACTAAATGATTTATAATTCTAAATCAACTTTATTTGTCTGTTTAGATGGGATATTATTCATAATATCCTAAATTCTCCATTTATGTGTCACTTAATATTATATTTTACCTTTTTTTCCTCTAAATATTAAATCACATTATTATTATTGTAATCATTAAAAGTGATAATGGAAGGTTAAAACTAATAGATAAGGGTTTCAAAAGAATATAAATCAGTATATATTTTATTTTATGTGAGTATTTAGTCTTATAATCATCAATTTTTTAAAACATATCATTTTATCCCTATTAATTTCACAGTTAATTTATATGAATTTAATGTATTTTGTTTTTCCATGGTTGTAACTCTACCCTCTTATATTATTACATGACATCTCCTCTCTTCCTAAAAAATCATGATCCACTTATTTAAACAAAAAATTACAAAAAAAAACTTATTCTTTTACTTTAACATATTCCTGGTGTTATTTTATTCTTAAAATACCATCCATATGTTCCTTAAAGAGAAATCCAATGGTGGTTCCTCAATGATGAGTTAATTAAATCAATCGAGTGTTTTCATATTAATTTTCCTTATACCTAATTAATCTATATCATTACTATTGAAATATAAAAAAATCCAAATCTTTTTTATACTAAGATGTTATTATGTTCATTTTAGAGCCATACTAATATTTTTTCTATATTATGAGGAATGAAATCATTGTTCATGCGTATATATAGACTACCACCTCAATGAAGATATTTTTTTCATTTTTCATCACCATCCCACAAGGATAGTTATTATTATATACTAAATAAATAAGTATTACTTTCATGATAGAATTAATAATATGGGAATATGATATATTAATTACTTTATTATCCTTCCATTTGTTAAAAAATGTTAACGTCACTCATGTGTACATGTCAAATACTACCTGCACAATGTGATGTAATTAATCATTCATATCTTCCTTTAATGGGTGATTATAAAATTATATATTATGTATAAAATTTATAATTATTTGATGATTATTATTCTATATATTATTGAACATTGAACCCTTTGTCCACTGTCAACTTACTAACAACATGTCACAATTATAAATCGAACGAAATGAAAACACATGAAGTTCACTTAATCGATTAAATAATAAAAAATGTAATTGTAATAATTGAAATATTTTTTATAAGGATAAATTATAAACAAACAAATTCATATTAACCAATTAAATAATTAATATAACTTAACTTTACTTAAAATGAATAGATGTACATTACGATTCAAGATTTGAGGCAGGGGTTTCTTAACTCAATCTACATTAAATGGGTTATACCTATGGAACAATAATAATGTTATTCTATTGATATGTGTTAAGTGAACTCTAATTGTATTATGATGATAAAAAAAAGTTATATTTTTAAAAAATTTGTGAAAAATGTTTGTTTTATAAATTGCAACTTCATTGGTATAACCTTTAGAAGGATTATACATCTCAATTATTTTACATTGAGATATGTATTGTAATATGTTCTTTCATCCTTTTATAAGGTGTATATGATGTAAATTGAGATATTATATCATGAATTACTATTTGATATTAATATTTTTTTTTTAATTTCTACCCTTCATGAAATATTGATTCAGATGTTTTAAAAGTTTAAAGGGATCTGATGCTCTCAATTACAATTCACTGAGACATAATTCATATTATTAACCATGATATATTTTATATAGCGTAATAATTTAACGATTAATTTGTCTTAACATATAACTTAATGGAAATTATGGGCTTTTTAGAATCATGTTATGTTCCTTCATTTTATGACGTTTTATTCATGTATTACCAAAGTTGAAAGTGTTTTTTGTCTCAAAGATCATCCTTTGAGAAAATATTTTATTGATGAACCTATATTAATTAATATTTTAAAAATAATTACACTTAAATATAAAATATTTACACTTTTTAATTTTATTTTATTATATATTCTATCTTAGTTTCTGACTTTCTAATAATCTTTTGTTTTCATGGGTCAAAAAGGGAGTTTCTTGAAAAACATAATGTCGATGTTTTTGATGAATTTTTACCAAACTCTTCATCCCATGATATTTATCTTATTTTATTAATGTTGTTATAATAATTATAAAGATTTCATAAAATTATTTTTCATGATCTTTCACCCTCTTGTATATTTTTTAAAAGAAATTTTATTAATGGATTCCACACATGTCACTTTTGACTCTTTTTACAAATATTTGAAAGGATTTTTTGTTTTTAATTTTTACAACATGAACATATTTTAACAACATAATAACTATTAATTGTTTTGAATATTAAATTACATGATTCCATAGTTAAATTCAACAAAAATATATTTCTCAATATTTTTATTATTTTTATTTTTTAGAAGTATTGAATGAAAGTATTATTTTTTTTATATTTTCCAGAAAATTGTTTTATTTTATTTTAAAGGTATTTTTACCTATGTCATCATCCTTTAATGGTTATAATATTTAAAATCAGATTTTATATTATGATATCTTTCACTTACCTTATTGGAATGTTTTATGAAAATGATTTAATCATATTTTCATGAAACCCATTTATTCTTCATAGATAAATCATGATATGATAGATTTTATAAAATACATGGATCCATGTGTTTGGTTTTATGATATGGTAAATGGACATTATTGATGAATGTGGTATTGGGGAGTGAACCTAAATACATAATTAAATTTTTATATCTTCAATTTTTTCAATCAATTATCACCATCCAATGAATTTTGTTATGATAATGGGTTACCTAAATTGATGTGTCTCCAAGACATGATGGAGTTAAGATACTTCTATGAGATGATGGAGTTAATTAATTGTAAGTTACTCTTAGGATATGTTGAAGTTATCTATTTGTTGATTACTCATAAGAGATACCAAAATTTTCTTGTAACATGATTCTACGATGAATGTTTGAGGTTCCAAAATACCTATATATTTTCTATATACATTCATTGATTCGTAAAAATTTTCTTGAACAGATATTATTTCCAAATGGATAATAATTGGTTAGTTATTTGATTTTTTTATTATTTTAATAATTTATTCCATGACATTTGATTTATGATCTATGTTTTTATGGGTATATATTCTATGATGTTATGATCAAATACTTTTATTATTCCATAATACCGTTATTATATTACTATACTCACCAACTACATTCAAGTGTTAATTCCTATTTCAACCCTTACTGAGTGTTTGAGATCACCCATCTAATGATTCCTTTTCTTCTATAGTTAAGATGTATGACTGTTTCCGACATTTTTGCCAGGGCGCATGCGCACATCTGTCACATAGAGGATGCACGACTCTGTTGCCCTACATTCCCGCTTTCTAAAGGCGGGCGACATCCATTCCTTGTTCAGGGACGTCTGCTCCTTGATTGAAACCAGGATGATGGGATGTCGGTTATTCCTTCTGTGGATTCCTCCTCAGAGCTCGTCACCTATTCCGAGTCTCTCTAATAGATTTAAGACGTTGTTCGTGAATCTAATTCCTAGTTCCATAACTTCATGGATGCCGGTTAATTACACCACTTCTGTCCAGACCTTCCAAGGAGTCTAGTCAGGGAAGCAACCTTTGGTTTGAGAGTGGTCACGTTGAGGCATCACTAGCGTATCTTGACACTGAGATTCTGGCATGCCTATCTTATGTCCCTTATTATAGTGCTTCTCGAGGGTGTAGAAGCCCGAGGCATCCCACATCGAACGCGGGGAATCATATGCCATAGGCATGTATCTGAGGTTTTCCTCAGCTTTCCATGTTTAACACGGGGCATGCTGCAAGTTTAACGTCCTGCGGAGACAGATCAGACAGATCGGAACACTGATTAGAGTTGATCAGATGAAGGAAACCCTTGAGGGGAACACCGATATTGGGGCCAACGCATGGGCGGATTCCCGAGTGCTGTGAAGAGGAATTTATTGGCATGATCCCACCGAGATGTGGCGGCCCGGGTAAGGATCAGGATGAACGGTGGAAGGTTTTGGACTTGAGCCTGGAAGGGACTTCCTACGTATCCCCATGGAGAGGAATAAAAGACCACGTAGTTTGAGGGACGAAGGGACACCAAAGGGGGAGGCCCGTGAGAATGGATGCATGGAGGAGACCTAAAGGAAGTAGAACCTCCAGGTTGAGGCATGAGCTTCCTCAGACACATAGGATCAAGGGAGAGATCAGGATGGAACATGGGGGGTGGGCCTGAACCTCAGGGAGGCTTCTTACATATCCTCGTGGCAGGAAATCAAAGACCTCGTAGTTCAGGTATACAGTTTAACGTCTTGCGGGACTGGGGCATTTGGGGGCTTATGTCCTGAGATGACCCATGGTGGGTTAATGGGGCTTACGCCCTAAGGCAGCCCGGATTGGTATGGGTTGGGGCTTACGTTCTGAGGCGGCCCAAGGTCTATAGTTTAACATCATGTAGGATGGGGTGAACCGACGTGAATGAATGGGTTCGTTAGGTTGTTGGGATTGAACCTCAGGGAGGCTTCCTACGTACCCTGCCTAGGATACAGGGATCAAAGTCCACGTAGTTCGGGATGGTTTGGGGCTTACACTCTGAGGCGACCCAATGTGGTATATATGGGGCTTATTCTCTGAGGTGGCCCAAAGTGGTAGGTATGGGGATTAAGCTCTGAGGCGGCCCAAGGTGGTGGGTATGGGGCTTAAGCTCTGTGGTGGCCCAAGGTGGTGTTGAACCGACGTGAAGATAGTCCGAATGACCAGGTGGTGGGATTGGACCTCATGAAGACTTCCTACGTACTATGTCTTAGCACGGATCAAAGTCCACGTAGTTTGGGAGGTGCAGTTTAACATCATGTGGGACGATGGTGTAGTTTAAGGTCATGCAGTACCAAGGTTCCATGGTCGGTGCTTGCTCTAAGCCCACGTGAGTCATGCTCGGTGTGAGAAACAAGTGGTTTCAAGGATCGGCTGATCATGTCGGGAATGGTGCAGCCCTGAGAGGTGGAATGGGGCTTAGGCTCAAGGCTGCCCAAAGAGGAAACAGGGGCTTATGCGTCGATTCACGGCCCGAGGTGGAAACAGGGGCTTACTCCAGGGTGGAGTCCTAGAGGAAGTGGTGGGGAAGTATGGAGGTGCATGTGCGCTACCTTCCGCAAAAGAGTCTAGGGGATTACACAAAAATGGCTCCCCATGGGCGACGAATCCCAGCGAGAGAGGGAAATGGCGTTGAGGACCCTGTGCCCATCTTCCCTTTTGGTATTCGGCTTGGAAGAAGAGAGGAGAATTTCCAATCCCCACCAAGACCTTTGCTGGACGAGTGGCGGGGAGACCAGGACTTACTCTATAGTGGAGGTCCGGTGTGGAAAATCCCAGAAGAAATGGGGAGGGTGAAAAATCCCTTATGTCCCTCTCCCCTCACAGTTTAACGTCTTGTGCAAGGACGATCGTGCTAGGCAGTTTAACACCCAGTAGCTCAGATGAGGTGGGATTACTCCACACCCCTAGGACTTATATAACCGTTACCCTCTGCACCTAGGTTAAGGGAGAGTGCCGGCAATGCCGTTGTTGGGGGGGGGGGTGTTGCGGAGCGGTCCACTTGGGGGCCCACATTAGCTTGGCTATGCAAAGAAGAAATAGCCGTTAGCATGACTATGGGAAGAAGCATAAGGCGAAGCAACTCAATGAGAAAAACCGCCCAAGGAACCTTGAGGTTACTTCATACGAGCCTAGAAGGTCGCATTGGAAAAAAACGCATAGTGTGCATGCCCGGTGTGTATGTCCGAGGCATGCACAATGAAGACATCAGGCGCCTACGTGAGGAGGTACCCAGGGAGCACCAAGATGAGGGTTCCTGGGGATTTGTGTGAAAAATAATGAATGGTGTGGAAAACACCGGGTTGGTGCGTAATTGGAGTAGGGGGGCGCACAAATGGCGTGGATTGCACGCAAGGGGAAGAGACCGAATGGGAATAGAAAAGTGTGGCCAATGGAAGTATGGCGCATAATTGAACCATTTTGCACACAATTAAAGAGTATTGAACACAAGAGGGGTACCCTGAAGGGTTTTCAACTTTGATTAAGCCAGCGGGATCACGCACAATGGCGGATCCCGGGACGAGGTGGCGCGAAAAAGCATAATACCTGAAGGCCATCATTGTGTGTGCGGAAGTCCTATTTTTCGCACGAGAGACGGTTTGAATTCATCAACCCAGAAATGGAATGGGTTCACCTTCTATTTATAGGCAACCAACGGCGCGAAATTCAGGGGCGGCGCGCAAGTTTTGCATGCTGGAAATAACGGCTTAGAATGTTAACCGTGCGGGGCATGGGCACGGAATTATTTCACGCTGCGCTCGGGGGGCTTCGCTAATCCTGGACCCATTTCGCACGACACTACCATTCCACGTGCAACCTCCTTTATTTCACGCAGCACTTCTGGGCCCTCCGGAAGGATCCTTCGGTCCGAATATGACTTCGCTTTGTCATTCCGAAACTTCTTTCAGGAGTTACGAACATTTTCTGTGTCTACAAATTCCCCCCTCGGAATTGGATCAGCGAGGGGTCACAACGACCGGATTCTGAGGGAAACACCGAAATGCCGAAGTTCTAGGTTCCATAAGGTCCCTATGCGAAAAAACCTTCATGGCGCTCAAAAACGCCGGCTAGCGCGGAAAAGGCTTTCCGCACGGCGCGGAACCCCGACCCATTCTATAAAAAGGGGCCTTGGGTCCCATGCTCTGTATGACTTTTCACGCGCGATAGGCCATACGCTCTCGTGCCCGAAATTTCTTATGCGCCTGTGCCGAAACCTTCATTGGTAGTGCACGATTCCACCAAGATTTGGCGATAACATCCGCGCAAACCCGGGACTTTCCGCGCCAAGTTGTCGAATTGCGCACCGAGCACCTGAATTCCGCGCAGCACTTCCAGACTTTGCGCATTATGTCCAAATTACCTAGTTGGGAGAAGATGGCCGCCAACCAAGTCGATGAAGGGGAATCCGCCACTCGCAGGGCTGAGATGGCTGAAAACAAGGATGTCTACGACGCCAAAGTGGTTTTCTCCAACAACCACTCTCTATTCAACCTGCTAACTCCTGCTCAAAAGTAGTACCCTCTGTCCAACAATGTCCCGCTATGGAACTTCAGCATCCTCGAGGATGTCCTAGTTCTGGGCTTCGAGGTGGACACGCCGTAGTCATGGGTGGCCCAGGAGGACGACCCTCCTCACCTCAACATCCCCAAAAACAGTCACCCTGCTAGAGAGACAAGGCACATGGATGTCTACGTCTTGAATCCGAGGACTAGGACCATTGCTGGAGGCAACCCTATTGCGGAAAATTCATCGGCCCTTTATGCAAGAACTTTCCACCAGAGTATCATAGACGATACTAAGGGATGGATGCAAGATTGGGATCTATGGTCTGGAGGCAACTTCACCAGTGAGTGGGCCCGGGTGTACTGGGTCTGTCACACATGCGACCATTTTGGGGCCGAGCTGCGGCAGATTGGTCTATTCGGGGCAGTGTGGATATCGCAGTTCCACTTCAACCGCCAGGCTAAACTCGGGCCGGAGCTGTTCACCCGGTGGTCTCCTGATACCGACATGTTATATCTTCACCATGGAGAAGTCAACATCAGTCTCTGGGATGTCCATCGCATCGGGGGTATCCCCCTGGAGGGGTATCAATATAATGAGTTCCTTCCTCCAGCTAACACTTGGGAGGAAAGATCACACACCCTCATGCTAACGTGGCATCTGCTGGAGCTGGCCAAGGAGAAGCTTGGAGTCAAGGAATTCCTGAAAGACATCGTTTTCAAGGACTGGTTCAACCTATTCCTAGAGAAGAACCCGGAGGTCAAGATGCCAGGGCGGGGGAAAAGGTGTCCGACTGTGGCTCAGAAGAGCAAGGATGGATTGTACTGGAGGATCCTGAAGGCGGGGAAATATTAATCATGGGGCTACTGCATCATTGAGGCTTGGGACCTGAATGTCCGATATGCCGGGTTCCTTGCCGAGTTCTTGAGTGGGTGGCTCCTACTAGTGTGGGACGCAAGGATGGGCGTCCGCCCATCAACTTTGGTGATGGCGAGGACCATGGCCGCCAACAAAAGGTTTAACCTGGGTGTCCCTGTGCTGGCTAGGCTGTACGCCATCCTGGGATGCATCTCAAAAGGGGGGTCACCGTGGAGAGTATGTGGCCCCTTCCAGATTTTCCACGGATGGGTGGCGGCTCACTTTGGCGGGTACGCCTTCCCAAACTCCATCCACCCTCTAGGTAACATCTTGCGTCCATCCCTACTGAATATTGTCGGGGTTGCACCGATGATGCTCAGCGAGGAGGGAATATGAATCAGGATTGGTAACCATGCCAAATTCACCTTCATCCCATTCCGGACTCCAAACGGCCAGATGGTAGACAACGGGCGAGGCATGCTGGAGTAGCAAGAATACATCCAGAGCATTAGAGGCGGGGTGATGGTGGCTCAGATCAACGGGAAGGTCTTCAATGATCCTTATGTGCCGTTCAGGTTTTCTAGACAATTTGGGTGCCTCTAGTGGATGCCAAAGAGGGTGTTCACAGACGTTTGGTAGGAGAGAAACCCCTACGTCCTTTTCCAAATGTGGCTAATGTTCACAAATCATGGCTCTGGCAACTTCATCACCTTTCCTCCCACCAGGGTCGATGCTGGTCTATCAACCAAATATGCCGAGCACTAGGCCATTTCATATCCTGAGGGGCTTCTGCAGAAGCAAGTTCGGAAACTCAAGACAACCTACACATAACCTGGGCGATGAGAGAGCAGGCAAGGTGCTGGCGGAAGAGGGAGATCAGGGGTGTGCCATGCAGCGGGGTCTGCGCAGGCTGGGACTTCAGCAGTGGGAGCATCACATGGTGTGGCCACGGAGTTTCCTAGGAAGTAGACCAGGTATCTCCTCCATCCCTCCCATGATTCCATCTTCCTAGTGCTATGGTCATCCTGGTTAACCCTACGACAATAGGTGAGCACTGAAGCCCTCTAGAAAAAGATAAAGCGAGAAGGAATCCAGCTGCCAGAGGTTAGGCTCATCAGGATCTTCGACATGGTGAACATCCATCAGTGGCATACATACCTAATGGCCATGGACACGTACGCACGCCAACGGGGCCTGCGTGTGGAGCCACCTTTCTTAGTGAAAGTGATGCTCGGTTAAGAACATGATCCAGAAAGGATGCCGTCGGGAGAAGACGAAAGTGATGAGTTGGAGGATGACAAGACCGGAGAATAAGTGGAAAACGAAAAATAGGGTGAAGGAGAAGGAGAAGGTGAAGGTGATGGAGAAGGTGAAGGCGAGGGGTCGCAGGGGGAGTCCCACCATGGGAGTCTTCGAGAGAGCGGCAAGATTGTCAGCTCTGACATAGACATCACCAAGATACTCGAGGTATGATTCAACCCTTATCCATCCTTGCATTCCATTCCATTACTATCCTTAAATAATCTTCTTTACCTTTATTAGGAGCATATCTGCACTGACCAAACATCTCCATCTGAAAGAGGAAGGGAAACACCAGTAGGGATAAGTGGAGCACCAACACCCATCATTGAGGTGACAAGCACCGAGGGATCTCCTGCCACAACAGCTCCTTTGGTGGCCAGAGCACCAGAGTATGGTGCCTTGGATTCTTCTAAGTCCTTTGCTTTGGTGCCAATAATCAGCATTGAAGAACCCAACTGACCAGGGTGCTTTTTATCTGCACAGTTCTTGCGGTGTTGGGGGCTCATTGGGCTGCTGAGCCCGGACCATCCGTGAGCATTCCGACAATAGGTACACTGCCTCACTCGGGACCACCCTCCCAAACTGAGTCGGCTCCGGCAATCGGTGAACAAGGAGCTGCATACATTGATGGTGTTGCCGTCAGATCGAGGCCAGAAGCTGATGAAAGTGCTGCCGCTGACAGGGCGAGAGAGGAAGGTTGCCCAGACGTCGAGAATCCCATTCTTCCAGAAGGCATCCCTGAGGCAGATCCTGCTATTGAACCGCTGGCTACATTCCCTGTATATCAGCCAGCTGATCCCGAGGAAATAGATGATTTAGACTCGGAAGCGGCTGAGGAGAGCTGAATGACACGACGCAAAGTGTGTAAGTGCATCCAGAGTTTTCTCAAGAAGCCTCAAATAGATTGGATAAGGCGGATGGGATCACTCCAGACCTGGCTGCGCTTCCTGTGTGTTGGAGGGGCTGATATTCAACGCCTTCATTTGACGGTCCATGATTACATGGCCGAGAAGATACGGGAGAGCAGCTGACACACTGATGATGCCCAGTTTCAAGAGGAGTCAGGGAGCATCCAAGCACTTCTACGTGCGGATAAAGAGGACAAATCCTCGAGGAGAAGGAGAAAAAACAAGAAATATTCATCACCAGCTGCTCTGAACTCATGGAGCAGTTGAGGGCTCAGCTGGCAGCCGCCCAAGAGAAACTCATAGAAGCGAGTCGTCAGATTGCAGGGCTCCAAGCTGAGCAAGCGCGGGCACAAGCCAGGGTTGGCTAACTACGTCCCACAACCACTGATGAGGAGCGGGTCCTCACGGGACAGGAGGCAGTCCTGGAGGCCACCGGCCAGAAGGTAGCGGCGTTGGAAGAATCCATCTGAAACGCTGATCCCTAGGGCCCCTGTTTTTTCCAAACCCATGAACTTCTGCTTCTTACTTATCTTTTTGTATGTATGAGGAAATTTATTCCCTTTCCCCATTGCTTTACATACATGCCACTTTGGATTAACATGCTCAACAACGTTTCCAAAATAAATAGAAACTCGTCCTTAAGCTCACGTGAGTCGCGAGAGACAAAGGATATTTTAACTATCACTTCGTTTAATCTTGGGAGAGTCAACCAAACTTAGGGTATTTGAAATTCGAACCCGGATTTCCGAAGAGAAGAGGGGGGTCCGATCAAAAGGGGAGTGAACCTCAGACTAATTGATGTAATATATTCTCAATGTGCTATGGTGCACGAGCGGGGCAATGCCAGGGGAATTGGAATCAATTCGAACATAGGAAAATGAAAAAGATGTGAATCACGTTACCCAAATTTGGATCACTGTAGGGGAGGCGTCACAATAAGGGAATACTGTTGACCGTGGCGGAAACGTAGTGTCCCAATTGCATTAACCGGAAATGGGGACAAAAAATGAGGGCTGTCTGCTGACCATGTTCACAACATGGGGCCTATCAAAATGTTTCCCATCAGTTCTCCAGGACGTTGGCCCAAAATAGCAGGCGGACCATAGGTCTGTCAGCTAATACTGTTATAGTAGGTGGACCATAGGTCTTGCACCCAGTACTTTTACAGCAGGCGGACCGTAGGTCTGGTACCCATTACTGTTACAGCAGGCAGGCCGTAGGTCTGGTACCCAATACTGTTATAGCAGGCGGACCATAAGTCTAGTACCTAGTACTGTTAGGGGGTCCCTTCGAATGTGAATGAAAATGAGGACCCGAATAAGTGTGAACACGAAGCGTGGAAATCAAAGTGGTGGTTTGTTCGTACATAATCCACAACTCACAAAATTACGCCATCGGGATCAAAAGGCATTGGGCGAGAACGTTAATATGATCCTGAACCATTACCACATTTTAGATAGGGCCTCTCTGGTTAGGGAAATGCCGCTTCCCAATGTCATCATGGGGCATCCCAAATTTGTTCGGGGAAAATGTTGCAGCCACCCAACTCCTTGAATATTCAGGACAAGGGGCCGACGGTGGGGAAAAGGATGGGATTGGTAATTCCCGGGGCTGGACCCGAGACAAAATGTCTGGGCATTCCTACATATCTCATAAGGATGAGAATCAAGACATACGTAGTTCTTCAGAAGATCTTAGTTTAAGTTCTTAGATCTCGGACCACAAGACAACATGAGACACATGGTAAGGTGTGTTAAACCATGACGTGAATGAGGGTATGATCCCCGATTACCATGCATTCCTGGGGGACGTATTTAGGTCGAGGTACCAAACACGAAGATTGAGAAGTCATGCCAGCGAACACCCCACCAAAAACTACTAAGCTCGTGCGCGTCATACTCAACGCGGGAGGCAAAAAGTAGAAGTGGGAGCTTCTTGACATAGAAAGGGACATGCTAGGGCAAAGGGGAACTCGGTAAATATCGACCCAGTGATGCTAACCTGTTCACGTAATGTACTCAGATGTGCGAAGAGGTAGAACTGAGTATGTCAGAATTCTATTTGAACATGAAAGAGTGGAAATGTGTGAATCACGACGCTCGAAATCTGGATCTCAATCACATCGGTGTGATAATGGAGGATAACTACTGACCATGGTGGAAAACAGTATCCATATCGCATTAGCCTGGAATGGTGGCAGACAAATGAGGGTCAACCGCTGACCATGTTCGCAACACAGGACCTGTCCCAAAATTTCGTCCATCAGCTCTCCGGAACGTTGGCCCAAAACAGCAGGCGGACCGTAGGTCTGGAACCCAATACTGTTACAGCAGGCGGACCATAGGTTTGGCACCCAATACTGTTATAGCAGGAGGACCATAGTTCTATCACCCAGTACTACTAGGGGGTTCCTTTAAACATGATCAAGGATGAGGATCCAAGTAATGAGCTCATGAAGCATGGACATGGAACAAGGGGAATTCCCATATGAAAATCCCACACTTTAGGCTCTTTATCAAAACGCACCTAAACGTAGCTACGGGACATGTTAGAAATGCGGGAGACATGTGGTGGGGTAACTCATGCCACCCGATGCGAATGGGGACGGGACCCATACCATCAAGTATCTCACAGGGAGGTCTTAGACCGAGGGACCGAAATGAGGGTTGAGTTGGACCCGTTGCAAAGTGCACAGGCATTCCTACATACCTTATGAGGATGAGGATCAAGCTACACGTAGTTCTGAATGAGATCTTAGTTTTAGGTATTAGAGCTTGGACCGGAAGGAGTGGGGAAAGGGAACGCAGGGAACACATGATGGGGTGCTTGTGAAACCCGGCATGAATGAGGACGTAAGTCCAAATTATCACATGTTCCTGAGGAAAGTGTTCAGGTGAAAGGACCGAACAAGAACATTGAGTTGGACCTGTAACGAAGTGAACATGCGTTCCTACGTACCTCATAAGGATGAGGATCAAGCTATACATAGTTATTGAAAAGGTAATGGTAAGGTACCAATTCCAAGAATGAAAGGAGGTGTGCGGGTCTAGCCCTCGCACTTAAAAAGAAGAGGCATTTGATGTTTCATGTTTTCCTTTAAGGTGTATGGGATTTTTTTTGTGAAGCAACAAGCCTGGGGTGGAAAATCCTGATATCGCCACAATAACAAAGCCATATATAGGATTCAATAGATGGTATGGTAAATGACCGATACCCAATGCAGCGCCATTTTTCATCGTGCGGCCATGACGATATTTTCACAGTTTAAGGTCGTATGGTTTGGACCAATCAGCACAGTTTAAGGTCGTATGGTTTGGACCAAGAACCACAGTTTAAGTTTGAATGGATTGGACAAAGGAGAAATGCATGACGAAACATATCTGATGTGAATGGAGGTGAGGTCCACACCATCACGGTGTGCACCTCAAGGAAAGGAGCCTTGGGCTCGGAGGCCAGCAAGGGTTAGAGGGAAAGGGGCAAGCGAAACTAATATCCCAGCTGAGATGGACCCGGAAGCATGATGTTCGGGTGACCCCACACATCTCATGGGGATGAGGATCAAGCTGCCCACATCCCTTAATAAAGATCTTAGTTTATAGTCTTATAACTCAGACCGTGGGATCCCTAATGGAGGCCATATTGCAGCCTTGTCCCCCTGACGTGCGGAGGTGCACTGAGGGATAGTTCCAAGAGTATCGAGATTCCACTTGGTCACGATGGAGTGGAACATAATGTGAATCATGCAACCCTCATTTAGGTCCTGAAAGGGCATGGCGCGACAATGGAGGATTACTGCTGACCATGTTCGCAACACAGCATCCTGTCACGTTAGCCTGAAGTGGGGACAAGAAAATGAGCATCGACCACTGACCATGTTTGCAATGCGGTATTTGTATCAATTTGTTGTCTACAACCCTCGGGGGCGTTGGCTCGTAACGGTAAAAGAGCCCTTAGGCGTGGTATCCATACCGTGTTTGGGGGTCCCTCTGGGCGTGAAAGATGATGAGAGCCCAAATGAAGGGGAACATTAATCTTGACAATTGGATAAAAAACTTTCCCAGGTTGAGTCCGACACTCCAGGTTCTAGACCAAAGTACTCTTAAACACATCATCGAACCACTGTAATAGGGCCGAGGGGGCTCAACCTGAGAGGGGATGATTTGTAGAAGGGGGGAATCTAACCGGGGACACAGACCTCTCTAGAGGAAGTAGATTGTATAGACCTAACAAACCCATCGTGAATGAGGGCGTAGTGTCGTACCATAACATAGATTCCTCTCCCTGGAAAAGGGTAGGCCAAGGGGGCCATATGATAGGGAGATTCCCGAAATATGGGGCTGGACCTGAAATCGTAAGTGTTCAGGTGGTCCTATGTATCCCATAAGGATGGGAATCAAGCCATACATAGTTCTGGAAGTGCAATTTAGCATCATGCGGGATGATGGTGTAGTTTAAGGTCGTGCAGAACCAAGAAGGGGATAATTTGAAGAATGGGGTGTGCGCAGTGCAGCTCTTGCAAACCCAACGTCAGTGAGGGCATGGGCCCCATACCACGCCACATGGTCCCATAGTCAACATCCAGAAGGCTGGACAGAAAAGGGAAAATTAGCAGAACTTTAGATGGACCTAGAGACAAGATATCTTGGCATTCATACGTATCCCATAAGGATGGAAATCAATCCATACGTAGTTCTAAAAGTGTAGTTTAGCGTCATGCGGGACGATGGCCCAATTTAAGGTTGTGTAAGACCAAGAAGGGATCTTAGTTTATGGTATTAGAGCTCAAACCTGGAAATTTAAGAAAATTATTGCTTAAGGAACCTAGAATTGGTGGGAGGAATTATACTCTCACCATTCACAGTCACCAGGGAGTATGCACCATTAGGGTAGACCTTATGAATAATAAAAGGTCCTTCCCACTTGGGTTCCAAATTGGGTGGCTTCCTACCGGGGATCATTGGTTCCCTGAGAGCCAGTACCAAGTCACATTGCAAGAAGTAGCGGAGGCGAACCTTCTTATTGAAAGCTTAAGCCATCCTGCTCTGATGCCTCTCCAAGTTGTGAAAAGCATGAAGCCTATTCTCGTCCAGCGCTTCCAATTCAGCTAGACAGGCCTTAGAAACTCTATCTGGTGCTTTCTGGTCATAGAGAACTGTGAACAATGAAGGAAATTGAACCTCTATGGGTAGGACGACCTCAACTCTGTACACCAGGGAATATAGAGTCATCTGGGTGGAATTGCGAGTCATCGTCCGATAAGACCAGAGGGTGTTGGGGAGTTTATCCGACCAACTTTTCTTGTTCTGACCAACCATCTTTTGCAGAATGTTAGAGAGGGTTTTGTTAAATGCCTCGATCTGTCCATTTTCTTGTGCATGATAGTATAAGGAATGGTTGGAGCAGATGTTGTACTTAGCGTACAGTTTCATCAGCTCCGCCGCTCGGAAGTTGGTGCCGTTATCGGTGAGAATAGTGTGAGGTACTCCAAATCGGTAGATGATGTTGGAGCTCAAAAAATCAATGATGGACCGGGCCTTTACTTCCTTGAGTGGGACTACCATTGCCCACATGGAAAATAAATCCGTATCGGTCATAATGAACCGGAATTGGCGAGCCATTACTTGTGGGTAAGGTCCTACGATATCCAGTCCCCAGACTGCAAAGGGAAAAGCATACTTGGTAGTATGGAGGAGATCCGGAGGCCGATGCACAAAGTTAGCATGAACATGACATGAATGGAACCTCCTAGAGAACTCAATGTAGTCGTGGATCATGGAGGGCCAAAAATACCTTATCCTACGAATTTGGTGAGACAATTTAGGCCCATCCTGGTGGGCACTACAGGAACCAGAGTGAACCTTCTGCATGATTTGTGGGATCTCAACTCTTTGAACACAACATAGGAGAACACAATCAAACCCGCGCCTATAGAGGTTTAGCTAGAGGCTAGGACCGTCTTGGTGGGTGAAATGTAGTGCGCGGCGTCGGGTTCTCTAATGCTCTGCCTGGTCCGACGAAAGGTCACCGTGTTGTAGATACTCAACCAAGGGCATTCTACAGTCAAGAATCATCTCGATCACTGATCCCGGGGGATCCGATGCTTCCGACGTAGAGGAACCGGTGGTAAGATGGGTAACCCGTGGGCCATCACTGTCATCCGGGGAAACAGGAGATATGACTCTCTGGTGAGCCACATGGATGATCAACTCATCCTGCTCAGGCTCTGCAAGTGATGCAGCCAAACTGGTCAAAGCATCTGCTCGACTATTCTGCGATGGAGGAACATGTGTAACCTCCGGCCAAGAAGGTAACTGAGCCATTAGCAAGAGAGTGTGCTCTAGCAATGGCACAAGTTCTGGTTTCCTGATGACATAGTCGCCATTGACCTGCTTAATGACCAGATCAGAGTCCCCTTTCACATGCAGATCGGGCACATCGATCTCAAGGGCCAGCTCGAGACCAGTAATAAGGGCCTGATACTCTACCTCATTATTGGTGAAGCCTTCCGAAAATAGGAATGAGTAAGGCAGAACGGCTTGTGCTGGGGGTAATGAAGACAACAACAAGGCCTGCTCTGTTGAGCCTAAGGTCACTGAGACTCCTTCCAGTGGGGCTCCGGGAGGCACCATCGAAGTACATTTGCCAATAGGGGACGACCTGATCAACTTAGATGACTGCCTCATCAGGAAAGTCCAAGTCCAAGGACTGATTCACAGAGGTTGGATGTGTAGCTAGAAAGTCCTCCAATTCCTGCCCTTTGATAGATTTATGGGGCACAAACCTGATGTCAAACTATTGGAGGATTACCGCCCACCGTGCTAGTTAGCCAGTCAAGATGGGTCGGCTCAAGATGTACTTCGATGGGTCTACCCGAGAGACCAGCTGTACCTCGTGGTGCTGCAAATAGTACCACAATTTCTGTACGGAAAATATGAGCGCCAGACATCTCTTCTCGATGGGGTAATATCTGATTTCTGCATCGAGGAGCAGGCGACTGAGGTAGTAGATGCTGTTCCCTGTCCCTTCGTTGTTATTCTGGGCGAGAAGGGCGCCGATGGACCGGTCCAGGGCGGTCACGTAAAGGAACAACGGCTTCCTAGAGATAGGTGGAATCAAGACCAGAGGTTGGAGCAGATACTGCTTGATTTCCTCAAAGGCGGCCTAACATTCCTCGTCCCATTCGTAGACGGTGCCTTTATTCATGAGCTGGGAAAAGGGATTACACTTTCCATCCAGATTCACAATGAACTGGCGTATATAGGCTAAGTGGCCTTGCAAACCTTGAAGCTCCTAAATATTGCTCGGGGGAGGTATCTATATGATGGCTTTGATCTTTTCTAGGTCTATCTCCATGCCTCGGTACCTAACAACGAAGCCGAGAAACTTACCGGAGGTGACCCCGAATGCGCACTTCAACGGGTTCATCTTTAGGTGCCAGGAACGAAGAAAGACGAACACTTTCTCAAGGTCGTTGTGATGGTCCTGGTGCTGGCGATATTTGACCACCAGATCATCCACGTAGCATTCCACCAATGTTCCCAGAATCGTCTTGAATATGAGATTCATGGCCCGCTGATTGGCGGCACCCGCATTCTTCAGGCTGAAGGGCATAACCTGGTCATAGAAAGTACCTTGGGGTGCCCTGAAAGCTTTTGATTCTTCCTCCTCGGGGGCCATCCAAATCTGGTTATACCCGGAGTATCCATCCATGAAGGAGAGGGCTTGGAACCCATCCATGGTGTCAATCAACAACTCTGTCACTAGAAAGGGAAAATTATCCTTCGGGCAATGGCGGTTGAGGTCGCGGAAGTCGATACAGACCCTGATCTGTCCATTTTTCTTCTTGAACGGCACAATGTTGGCTAGCAACTTGGGATACTGGACCTCCTTAATGAATTTTTCTTTGATGAGCTTATCAACTTCGGCCTTGACCATGGCACTATAAGAAGGGTGCATCTTTCTGGGAGGCTGCTTGAATCTGCGATGATTCGCCGGGAGACCGAGACGGTGAACAACTACATGAGGATCCAATCCTGGCATCTCGTTGTAACTACAGGAAAAAACGTCACAGTGCTGTTTAAGGAAGACCATGTACTGCTGCCTCTCTTCTGGGGACATGGAGGCACTGACCAATGTGGGCCTCGGGTCCGTATCACTACCGAGTTCTACTTGTACCAACTCGTCGACCGTGGTGGAGACGCCTTCCTCAAAAGCAGGGGGAGAATATTCCTCAATTACAGAGGGATTTACCATGGGGGAACCTGCTTCTGGGATACTAGGTCCTGACGGGAGGCTGTTACTAGCTTGTGCCGCAGTGGTCCTTACATCGAGAAACTCTGACACCTCCGAGACTATACCAATGAAGGCTGTCGACCTGATCCCATCCGGTTTCCATCCCAAGGGTCCACGCTTGATAATATCAAAGCAATGGTGGCGTGTTGGCCAAAGTCGGCTTATCCTAGCCCGGTGAAACATACAAGGATGACGTACTTCCATTTCCATGATCCGGACGTCCCGATACCTAATGGGAGTGAGAGGCTCTGGGATCACTGGAGCCCGATTTGTATAAGAATACAAGGTGATCCTTCGACGTCATCAGTAGTTGGGTGGATGGTTCCTCCTAGTCTCGGAAATAATGAAACACTGGCCCATGTCAGGGGTAGTGGCCTCCAACCGATGGATTAGGATGATGTAAGCGTCATTCAGCTCTACCCAGGGGTCAGCTGTAGCGGAGACGGGCTCAACTTCACTTACCTGGACTTGTTTATCCTTTCTCTTTTAATAATCAACATCCAAGTAGCGGGCTTCACAAGAGGCGAAAGGAGATGTGTCACCTTGTAGGATGCCCACTTGACCATTGAGGGAGTACTTGAGGCATTGGTGATATGACGAGGGGACCGCCGCATGTAGGTGGAGCCACGGTCTTCCCATCAACGCATTATACATGGTATCCTGGGAGACAATCATGAACTCAGTACTGGAAACCAGGCCACCGAACTGGGTCTTCAAGAGGATATTTCCCACTGGAGTTTGTTATGTCCTATCATATCCTTGTATCCTTAAATCAGAGGGAGTCAAATCATCCTTTGATAATCCTCGCTTCTACAGCGTCCGCATCGGGATAAGGTTGAACCCAGAGCCAGTGTCAACAAGGCAGCGACATACTTCCATACCATTGAACTGGCCAGTGATATACAGCGGGCGGAGATTCCAATGTACGGGGGAGCCCTCATACTCCCCGAAGAATGAAATTATGGCCTCACATTTGGAACCCTCAAACGCCTCAGCGTGAAAATCCTCTATAGATGCTATCTCTGTCTCGAACTCAAGAGGTATACTTAAGGCCTCAGCGAGTGCCTCACGCATATCTGGCGATAGTAGAAGGGATTCAAGGATGGAAGGACTTGCTCAGATTCTAGCGAGGTGCTTGAGAATATCATAATTCTGTCCCAGGCGTGAACCTCTACCTACTAGAAGCTGCTCTGTTGCCGAAGGCATCGCGGGCCTCGCTGGCTGAATCGGCGGCTAACTGGTACTAGGAATATCTCGATCCTCACTAGTCGAAGCCAAGAGAGTGGCTATCGGATGAGGGCCAGAAGGCTGAGGCCAGATGGCAGCGGGACAAAGCTGGTCGCGATACGGGTAAGTCAGTTCTGCCTGATCCAGTAACACAAACAACGGTGGAGATGGACCTGTCAACACCGGGCGAAGAGGCTGCGCTTGCTGAGCTCTGCGCTGGGCCTGCTGTCTGGTCTCTGTGGCGTGCATATCCTGGCTGGAGGTTCCAAATGATGTACCCTAGGGTTCATGTAGCCACGACTCTGACGACACTGTCAATGACTGAGGACATTGGGAATATCTACTCGGCATTCCCCATTGTCAGGAGTCATATAGGGATTTACCAACTCTATGGTGTTAACCGAAGCATTCCCCAGGCTATCGGTCGACAAATCATACACCACCAGGTGGATCCTGGGAGTAATTCCTATCTCAGGAGCCATGATGTCACTGAGAGTGTGGGATGACGATGACACTGGAAGGACATGTGGCTTATTCTTGCACCGCCAATTCTTACTCTTCTCGGAAGAGGTCGGCTAAGATGATGATGCAGAAGCAGTGGCCACAGCTTCCGAAGGATCTGGCTGATTCAGGTGTGTCCGGATGATTCCACAGGCGTGGGTGACCGCTTTGCAAGCCATCCAGTCGCTATACTTCTGGGACCCACGTTCAGAAACCTGTTTCCATTCACCTTCGTCGTCACTACTGTTATATGGTGTTATGAACACACCCACCACCTGTGCTGGGGCTGGGCCCAACCGGACTATATTGTTGTCAATATGGTCTTGGAGCTAGTTCTCGAACACATTGCATCGTTGGATGGTGTGCCCTAGGAACCAGTGATAAGGGAAGTAATTGGGATGATTGGTGAGACGTGCCTCTTTCGGCCTCCCACATTCAGGCAGCCGCAAAATTCTATGCTCTAAAGCGCTGCGGATGTATCCTGGGACCTGGGCCTCGTTGAACGAGTAGGTCTGATTCTTTATTTCTAAAAAGGGGGATCTAAGAGCCTGACCCTGTCAAGGGGCCGGAGGAGCCTGCTAAGGAGGCGGAACCTAGCTATCTCGCCTAGGCATTGGTGGCACATTGCGTGGGGGCACCTGCCGATTCTGAGGCGGGTGCTGTTGAGCTGGGGGTTGTGCCCGTGGTGGTGGACCTCTGCTGGGCTATGAAGTTGGCTCCACGGGCAACAGTTCCAATTGCCTGAGGGCCTCTATCTGGGCCATTACATCGGGCTCGACTCTGACAGTTCTCCTTGCCGGGATAACAGGGGGTAGTGGACGTGCCTGACTGGCCTATTGTAGGGAATCTTCAAGGTGCTGGGCCTTATCTGAGAAGTCTCGAAACCCTCCGGGGTAGTTCTGAGTGATCAGGGAGGGGACCAGCTCTGCCTTGACATTCCCCACACACATCGTCAGTAATTTCTCTTGAGTTAGTGGCATGTCAAGGGAGTACGTGAGTCCTTTCCACTATGCAACGAAATCTGAAACTCACTCATCAGGCCTTTTTTTCACTTGAAGAGGTCTGCAATGTTCGTCTTTTGGGTGGTAGAGATGAACTGGTAGAGGAACTGCATGCAAAGGTCCTCCCAACTGGTCACGGATCTGACGGGGAGTTGACTGTACCAGACGAATGCCGGTCCCTCTAGCATCTAAACGAAATAGCGGAGCTTAGCCACCTCCTATTGGGTTGGCGTTCCTAGCATGGGTCCACATATTGAGCTGAAGTGGGCCAGGTTCTGAGGCAGGTCCCTCATATCGTTGAAGGGGGAGAAGGTGGGGTTACCCAACCCTGGGGGTACCAGTATATCGTCCACCCATGCCGAGTATGGCTTTCCATCTTGTGGGATTTCCACCTGCCGCATTTCCAAGGCCTCTAGGCGGGCGATGAGTGCCGCCATCGGATCATCCACATGAGGGTCCCTGTCTTGACGGGGATCCCAAACTACAAGCGCATTGCCTGTCTCTTCGACATGATAAACCGGATCAACAGCTCGTGGATCTGATGGTGGTTCAAACCATGGGGTGGCCGGAGGAGCCCGAGCGGGGTTCCTTGGATTGTCGCGCCTTTTGGAAGGGTTTGGTGAGGTATACCATGCCCTCTTTCCATAGGCTCCAGCTTCCATCCTATCTATGGGAGCAGCATGATCGAGGTTTCCTAGGGGCAGCTCACCAAGGAGCGATTGCTCTTTCCCCGGCTGTCCCGACCTGGGATCACCATAGTCGGGTCGTCGCTCTGCGATGCGCTCAGCCAGGAGCTCATCGACCAGCCTCTTCTTCTCAATAAGTTGTTGGAGCAGTGTGGCCTTCTCGGGGTCCTCTTCCGTCTCATGCACTGAGGCGGACGAGTCAGAATGCCCGACAGCTCCGACGTGCTCCTTTCCTTTACTGACATTCCGATTGAGTACCAATGCCTCAGTGGGAAAGGGGAGACCTAGGAGGTTCCTCCACTGATGAGTGACCCTCCCAGATGGGTTCTATAGTGGCAGTACACCCTCAGGGGGTAAGTCTCCATCGAGAAGTTCTAGCCCTTCTTCCTCGTTCTCTACTCCGACCATGTTGACCATAACCCTCTCAGAGGGCACGTCCTCAATATCGCATGGCGAGTCGAGATGCCACCAGATAGGACTGAAAAAGAGGGAGGCACAATGTCCCCAGCCACAGATTTGTACGTGGGGGGTAGCCTCTCTTAAAATCTTGCGGAGTACCTTGATAGAATGAACGCATTGTTGCTGAAGGGACCCATGGCGACCTGGGGACTCAGGGCACTGGACTACAGAGATTGCAGCCGTGTCAACCAGGCAGCACTGCTAGCTGATGTCCTCGAAGTGAGCCTGGGTCCCTGGATAAACTGAGCGCTGATGAAAAATGTTGAAGTGTGTCGCCCAGAGAGTGTAGCGGAAACATTCGACTACCTCAGGGGTGAGCGACTCGGGTACACGGAATTCTAGTGCTGCCACTGGCCAAAAATTCTCGGGGAAGTGTTCCACTATGAGAATGCTCCAGAAGCTTCTTTGCTCAAATTCAGGGTCTGGACCTTGGTTATCCCACTCATCAATCAGGGGCGGCTGAGGGACCAGTAGTGGTACTGAAGCAGACCGCTGATATGGTAGAATGGCCAGTGGGAAACACAGCGAGGGAGCTGACTGGATGCTGACTCGTAGGGTGTCCTCTAGAGACCTAGCGGCTACATCGCTGTAGTAGGGGCTGACAACCACCTCTCCCGGCTTGGGGGCCAAGATTACTGGTGGTAGGTCGCATCGTCATTCCCCCGCCATCAGTCCCCAGAATAGCTCTCCTTGATCTCTTGTGTAGGTAGAGAGCGCTTCAGGCGACGACGATGGTGACTGCGCGACTGCAACCTGCGGTGTCACCATGCATTCCTCTCCCTGGATGTACCTTTGGAGGGAGACAGAGATCTTGTGGACCTCATACTCTGGAAACACCAGGCTGATGTGCCTTGTCCCTGCCCCATCAATGGGTTTGGACGAGCGAGGGGAGGGCCCTTGTGCCGAGTCGTACTCCGCCTCGGAGTCTTAGAAGCGGACCAGATTGATCTCCATCCAAAACTTCTCAGAATTTCTCTTGTGGTGACGATGACCCGCCCTCCTTCCCCTAGGTGGCTCTTTGGGACATGGCTGATTTCAGACATTGGGTCCTTCGATCGTACAGGTGCTAGGGCGGAGAGAGCATCCACCCGAGGACACCAGAGTGTGGGGGGCACCAGGGCAGATGTCGAAAGGAGCATGGGGAGGACCTCCATGCTTAGTGCGGGTGGAGCGAGGCTGGCCTTCGTCCCTCTGGTTGTCGGGGTGAGGAGGACCTTCACCAATCGCAGATAGGATGTAGGGAGGATCTCCACATTATAAGGAGAGTGGATGGGAAATGTCTTTTCCCCAGCAATCACAGGCGGGGGATATGACACCATATCCAGCGTAATGGGCGCGGGAGAGGTTTCTGTGCTGAGCATCACTGCCGCAGGGCATGACATCCTTCAGACCAGGAGTGATGAGGGGAGGCCCTCTAGGTCTGGCCTCAAAGCGGGGAAGTCCCCTACTATGTATAGTTCTGGTACGGGGAGGACCTCCGTACATGGTAGCGTCACTACTGGTTAGTCTGCGGTGGTCATCGCTCGTGCCGGCAACCACGAGAGTCGACCCAGCCGGCCCATGGGGTGGTTGAGGCCTTGATCCCGGTTGGGCGTAGAGGTTCCCTTGCTCAGTGTATGCAGGGACCTGATGATATGCGTCGGCAGGGGCCTGGGCCACTGTATGTGCTGACATTGGTACCGCTCGACATACATTCTCCTTAACTTGTGCCCGATGCTGATTTCAGGACAGGCGAGCCGGGGTGGGTGGCGCAGGTGCGAGGCTCACCTGCCCCTCCTCTGGAAAGACTGGGCGACGGTGTTGACGCGGCTAGGTAGAAGCCCTTACTGGGATCCCCTGGATGGGGACCCTGACCGAGCCGGGCGGGATGTCGCCTACCTCATCGACATTAGGTAGGAGGTCACCAAGGCGCTCCGGGGATAGGCTCCCAAAGCGGTTGTATGTTGTGGTGGGGAGAAGTGCCTCCCTGCGCGGCCTTCGGGGGTGGCGTTGACGTCGAGGCGCAGATGCCTCCAAATCTAGGCGGGCCATATCCCGGGTTGGGATTATTCCCTCCTCCTCGTAGCGTCGTACGAGGTCATTGATGATCCTTCGTTGGATCACTTCTGATGGGGAGATGGGGCGTGTGAGCCCAATACTCATGGTGGTTAGAGAAACTGTGGAAAAGGCGGGACCGCGCGGGGTAGCCACGTCAGTACTTCCCCTGCCCCTGCGCTGGTGGGCAGGTGGCGATCGAGCTCCTATTGCAGTAACCTGATTCTTGAAAGCAGGGAGACGAACTCATTAATACTGACATGAAGAGATATTGACAACTAGTGTCCCAATGCCATTCCGTCTTCCATGGCTGGTAAGAGGGATCAACGCTAACAACGTTGCAGAACAAGATTCTCAACGTCCTGACCATCCAAACTTCTGGTGAGTTTCACGCCAAACCCACTTTTGCCTGAGGGACCCGATACTGGATGACTAGATCTGACGATGAGCTAATCCACTGATTCCACAAACGCTACCAGTCTCCATCTTGAGGAGAATAGATTCTCGTCGACTTCACCATTTTTGTTTCCAACGCTTTCGCCAGGGAACGCGCGCACATCCTTCACGTAGAGGATGCGCGAATCTATTTCCCCGCATTCCCTCTTTCTAAAGGAGGGCGACATCCGTTCCTTGTTCAGGGATGTCTGCTCCTTGATCGAAACCGGGATGATGGGATGTTGGTTCTTCATTCTGTGGATTCCTCCTCGGATCTCGTCACCTAGTCCGAGTCTCCCTCATATATTTAAGATGTTGTTCGTGAATCTCATTCCCAGCGCCATATCTTTATGGACGCCGGTTAATTACGCCGCTTCCGTCTGGACCTTCTAAGGAGTCTAATCAGGGCAGCAACCTTCGGTTAGGAGAGTGGTCACGTTGAGGCATCACTGGCGTGTCTTGACGCTGGGATTTTGGCATGCCTTCCTTCTGTCCCTTATTATAGGGCTTCTCGAGGGCGCGGAAGCCCGAGGAATCCCATATCTAACGCGGGGAATCATATGCCATAATCATGTATCAGAGGTTTTCCTCAGCTTCCCATGTTTAACATGGGGCATTCCGCATGTTTAACGTCCTGCGGAGACAGATCAGACTGATCATAACACTGATGAGAGTGGATAAAATGAAAAAAACCCCTTAAGGGAACCCCGATATTGGGGCCAACACGTGGGTGGCTTCCTGAGTGATGTGGAGGGGAATTAAGTGGCATGATCCCACCGAGATGTGGCGGCCCAGGTAAGGATCATGATGGAGGGTGGATGTTTTTGGACTTGAGCCCGGAAGGGACTTCCTATGTATCCCCATGGAGAGGAATCAAAGACCACATAGTTTGAGGGATAATGGGACACCTAAGGGGACGACCGGAGAGAATGGACGCATGGAGGAGACCCGATGGAAGTAGAACCTCCAGGTTGGGGCATGAGCTTCCCAAGACACATAGGCTCGAGGGAGAGATCCGGATGGAACATGGGTGGTGGGCTTGAACCTCAGGGAGGCTTCCTACGTAACCCAGTGGCAAAGAATCAAAGACCACGTAGTTCAGGTATACAGTTTAACGTCTTTCGGGATGGGGGCATTTGGAGGCTTATGTCCAGAGACGACCCATGGTGGGTGAATGAGGCCTACTCTCTAAGGCGGCCCAGATTGGTATGGTTTGGGGATTACGCTCTAAGGAGGCCCAAGGTCTATAGTTTAACGTTGTGTAGGATGGGGTAAACTGACCTGAATGAATGGGTATGTTAGGTTGTTGGGATTGAACCTCAGAGAGGCTTCCTACGTACCTAGCCTAGGAGACAGGGATCAAATTCCACGTAGTTCGGGATGGTTTGGGGCTTACACTCTGAGGCGTACCAAGGTGGTATATATGGGTATTATGCTCTGAGGCGGCCCAAAGTGGTAGGTATGGGGCTTATGCTCTGAGGCGTCCCAAGGTGGTGGGTATGGGGATTAAGCTCTGAGGCAGCCCAAGGTGGTGGTGAACCGACGTGAAGATGGTCGGAACGACTGGGTGGTGGGCTTGAACCTCATGGAGGCCTCCTACGTACCATGCCTTAGCACAGATCAAAGTCCACGTAGTTCGGGAGGTGCAGTTTAATGTCATGCGGGACGATGGTGTAGTTTATGGTCGTGCAGGACCACGGTTCCATGGTTGGTGCTTGCTCTAAGCTCACTTGAGTCTTTCTCGGTGTGAGAAACAAGAGGTTGAAAGGACCTGGTGATCACTTCGCGAAAGGTGCATCCGTGAGAGGTGGAATGGGGCTTAGGCTCAGGGCTTCCCAAAGAGAAAACATGGGCTTACACGTCGATTCGTGGCCCAAGGTGGAAACAGGGGCTTACTCCAGGGTGGAGGCCCAGAGGAAGTGGTGGGGAAGTACGGAGGCGCATCTGTGCTACCTTCCACAAAAGAGGCCAGGGGATCACACCAAGGTGGCTGCCAGAGGGTGACGAAGCCCAACGAGAGAGAGAAAGGGCGTTGAGGACCCTGTACCCCTATCCCCTCTTGGTCTTCGGCCCAGAAGAAGAGAGGAGAATTGCCAATCCCCACCAATCCCTTTGCGGGATGAGTGGTGGGGAGACTAGGACTTACTCCAGAGTGGTGGTCCGGTGCGGCAAATCCCAGAAGAAATGGACAGGGTGACAAATACCATGTGTCCCTCTCCCATCAGAGTTTAACTTCTTGTGCTAGGACGATGGAACTTGGAAGTTTAACGCCCTGCAGCTCGGACGAGGTGGGATTACTCCGCACCCCTAGGACATACATAACCAGTACCCTCTGCACCTTGCTGAAGGGAGAGCACCATCAATGTCGTTGTTGGGGGGGGGGGGTTGCGGAGCGGTCCACTTGGGGGCCCACATTAGCGTGTCTATGCAAAGAAGTAATAGCCGATAGCATACCTATGCGAAGAAGCATAAATAGAGACAACACAACGGGAAAAACTGCAAAGGGACCTTGAGGTTACTTCGTATGAGCCTAGAAGGTCGCACGAGAAAACAACGCATAGTGTGCATGCCTGGTGTGTATGTCTGAGGCATGCACAAGGAAGACATCGGGCGCCTACGCGAGGAGGAACCCGGGGAGCACCAAGATGAGGGTTCCCGGGGATTTGTGTGCAAAAGAATGAATGGCGCGGAAAACACCGGGTTGGCACATAATTGGAGTAGTGGGGCACACAAACGGCGTGGATTGCTCGCAAGGGGAAGAGACCAGACAGACAATCAAAAGTGTGGCCAACGGAAGGATGGCGCGAAATTGAACCATTTTGCACACAATGAAAGAGTATTGCGCACAAGAGGGGTACCCTGAAGGGTTTGAAACTTTGATTAAGCCAGTGGGATCGTGCACAAAGGTAGATCTCGGGGCGAAGTGGCGCGAAAAAGCTCAATACCTGAAGGCCATATTTGAGCGCACGAAAGTCCTATTTCGCACACGAGAGACGGTCCAAATTCCTCAACCCAGAAATGGAAGGGGGTCACCTTCTATTTATAGGCAATCGACAGCGTGGAATTCAGGGGTGGAGAGAAAGTTTTGCGCGCCGAAAATAGCGGCGCAGAATGTTCACCGCACTGGGTGCGGATGCGGAATTATTTCGCGTCATTCTAGGGGGCCTTCACGAATACCAGACCCCTTTCGCGCGACACCACTTTTCCGTGCACACCCTCTTTTATTTCACACACCACTTCCAGGCCCTCCAGAATGAGCATCCGGGTCCGAATATGACTTCTCTTTGTCATTCTGAAACATCCTTCAGGAGTTACGATCTTTTTCAGCGTCTACAATGATGTTATTTAAGTAATTTTTAGAAGTTATTCATGTGTGGTTAATTTTAAGGGAGACATTGAAGAATTTTAATAGAATTTTGAAATCATTGTATTTTGAAAAAATGATCACTTAAAGACTACGTTAATGTTATATAAGAGTTATTTATAATTATCAAAAACTCTAAATTTTTACGGTCATTGTTAAGTGGGTGACTCAATATTAGATATTGATATAGTAATCATGGATTGTAAAAATTGGGTTACAATTATTAGCATCAAATACAAAAAGGTAATGTATACACTTGTAGAACTAGATCTGAGACTGTCATATTAGGGATATTATAGTTTGTGTCAGAACATGGTTCAGATAACTATATAGTGTAGGATGTATTTTTACGATGTTAGCTTAATATTTTTTGATTCCATCACGGGATATTATTTTTAAGGTTGTTCATAAATTTAAATTCGTAGAATCCTATTTTACATGACCCCCTACCTCCAAGGATACCCTTCCTGTACTGGCAATGATGAAAGGGAGATAATGACCTTGAGTCCCGCCTCCAATAGGCCCTAATTTTTCAAATTGATCTAAGGGTGTACAAATCTCAAAACGTAGGAGGTTATATCCTTTATAATGAATCATTTTCTAGAGATTAGATGGATATTTCATGACAACTACATGAAATATATAAAAGACCAAAAAAACATATCTTGCATGCATATATAAATGGGACTGGTACAAATACAATAATGTATCCAATGTAAATACCAAAAAGTAAAGATAAAGTAGTGACTTAAGAGATGTTAAGGATATGAGCTAGTAGTGTCCATCACAGTTTGTGAAATCCTAATGGAAAACTAAAATCAATTTAACATACATAGGGAGAGCAGAAAAGAATACTCAGTAGAAAATAAGTATCTCAAGCACATGTGAAATAAGAATACTAATTCCCCAATGAGAAAACAACATAACCAAACAACACCTAAGAGGGTATACTAACATTCCCAACCTCACTAATCCACACTCACCAAATAACGCAAGAGAATTAATATAATATATTATAAATCACATCAATGATAGGTTAACCCACAAAACTTTCTCTGTGGTATGTTTCTCTTTCGCAATACCATATGTCCTGAAACACACATCCCTTATATATACCACATCACATCCTGATGAGACACACTTGGACCTCAGAACACATCCAACCAACACACACATGGTCCCCACAACACATCCTGATCGCACACACCTGGGACTCACAACACATCCCGCACATAGACACATAGGCCTCACAACGCATTAGATACAATATCATTTAGAAGAAACCTGGTAAATCACATCACAACTCATCTCAAATACACTTGGGAAATAACCCACCTCTCCCGCAAACAACTGAGGATCACATCTCTCCCGAAGACACATGGTATACATAGCACTACTCCCGCAAGAATCTAGGCTATCATAACCAACTTATAAATCACTAAAATACCTTAGGCCATCATATTATATGCCATACCTATCTATCATAGAATAGAGAATGGAAAATAGTGGGCACCCATCCATCCGTACTCATCATCAGATGTTGGGAAAAACACCTCCATGTGATGATGTCGATGTTCGCCACATTATTCTCAAATTTGGATGGTGTTTATAGAAATTACAACAATATATATATATATATAGTATCAAAAACTACGGCCTAACCTATTGGATAATAAACAAAAAAACTAACTCCCTACATTGTTTCCCATTGCTTCCACCTCTATATGAACAACACCAAACAACAAGCCAAAAATCCCATTTCACATTTCCATCAAATTTCATTTATCCACTTCCATTCCATTAATAAACCAAATACAAGCCATTATAATGTTTATTAAACAATTATTTATTCATTAAATCACTATCCAAGAAACTATCAGTCATGAAACATGACATGAATCTTAGTAATAGTCATTCATTAGGTGAAGATATGTGATAAAATAATGCAATTCACATGAATGAAACATCATACAATGACCTCTAGATATGGGGTGAAATTTTTTGCATGTTATCAATTAAAATACTCTTTTTAATTACCCACACAAAAACTATTTTCCTTATTAAAACTCATCTACATAGTAAATCATATTAACATAAGCAACACTGAAATCACAACCACATCTAATAACACATTACAAGACTACAAGTTTTGAAACCCTAATGCATAATCACACCACCCCCATCACAGACCCACTGTACAACCACATCACTACACATACCAAAAAAACATATTCAAAGATTTTAATATGTCATACCTGCTTGAATTCATTTTTTAATTTTTTGGGTTACCATAGATATTGTATGATCACGAGGCATCAATTTATAAGTTGGATTTATGTGGTAATGTATTTTTATATATACAAATTCAATAGAAACGAAACAAAATGCATTTTCTAAACCATTTTGTGTGTAGTCAAGGACCCCCCAATGAGAAATATCATTAGTATATAGTTATCCCATACAAATCATAGTATCAAATATAATTATAGCATAGTAAGATCATGTTTCACCTTTCCTAGACCCCTGTATATTGATTTTGAAAACAATTTAACTATATTTATTAAACTGGAATTACTTATATTTATGTGGGATATATATATATGCTTCCCATGTGATTAAAAATTTATAAAGATGATGGAAATACTACTTAGAATAAGGATGATTGGTACTTCAGGGTTTCCCAAAAAATAGGGACCCACATACAAATGTAAATTCTCCTAAGAAAACTCTAACAGAATTCGGTTTTTCAAATCCTTTGGGAATAAGGATTTGGTTCATACGGTACCCAAATAAATGAAAAGATATAATGAAGTAATTTATCTTGGTTTATATGTATTTGATTCAGAACACAAGGGATTTGAAACATTTTTGAATTTCCATTGATGTTGAATTTGACCACTACCATGCAGTTTCACTATTTCAAAGCCTCCTGGCACTTAGGAAAATTAATATATATTTTATGTCCTTTGAAATGGTCTAAAATAAATTAATTTTTTTATTAAACTAATTTTATATCAAAGGAAGTTGTAAAAAGTAAAAAAAAATGAATGACCTGAGAACACTTCTCATGAGGCACTACTAGCGAGGCATTGTAAGAAGAGGCACCACCAGACAATGCACAATAAGTGTGGCACTGAGAGACGAGGAAGAACAAATAATCACCCTCTAGACGAGGTACCATAGGATGAGGAACCACTAGTGATGAATTTTAAGATGATGCACCACCCGTGACTAACCACCTGAAGAGGCACCACCAGAAAAGCGACGGCCAGTGAGCCACAGCCGATGAGCCACCACTAGTGAGCCACCACTATGATGAAACACTACCAGTGATCCACCTCTAAGGTGAGACATTGGAAGTGAGAAACCTCCAGGTTGAGATACCATCAACGGGGCACCACTAGTGTGATACACTATTGGGATGAGGATCCATTGGGATAAGGCACCGTTGGAAAACATGGAAAACTGGGATTTTTGAAAAGTGTTTAAAAAAGTCACCATGAAATCTCAAGACAACTCAAACACCATATCTCCCCCCAAGTTATGGACTTGAATGGTATAAGACATTACACCTCTTGAGTATTCATGTGATTGAATTTTAATGTTATTGAAGATATTTTGAGAAATATTTTAATAACTTGATGTATATGTATCCCTTATGTTTTACGTGATGGATTATTTTAGAAAGGTTATAATTATTATTTTTGGATGTAAGATGAAAGGTATGATAAAACAATTAAGGTTTATTCATTATTAAATATTTATTTTGTAGATTTTTTTTGATAAATTGGGTTATTTTTTTTAATTGTCTGTGATCAACTTTTGGAGTTATTGTGAAAATTTTACAATTAAATGTGTTATTTTCATAAGATAATTTATTCATTTTGGGTATTAACATAGATAGTTGAAACCATTTTTTGGTTAATGTATAAATATAGTAGGAATAATGTGTTATCCATGTTTGGATCATGTGATCTATTAGATGTTTATTTTAGTTCTTCTATTGGGAAAAAATAATATGGAATATTTATTTCTTATAATAAGAGATGTGATAGAAGTGGAACCGAATTGAAGAAAAACAAAATAATGGTATTGTATATATGAAATTTAATAAAATAATTTTTTTCTCTATCATGACAGAAAAAATACATCAACTATTGGAAAATTATATAATAATAAAAATAAAATCATTTTACATTCATTTTTGATGAATTTATTCCCTTTTCCATACCTTGTTGGTTTCTGGATTTTTGGTGAATGACTTTCTCATGATCATTAAATTTTTTGTGATCAATGATATCTATAACTCTCCATCATTATCTGGACATTAATGTTTTCCCTCTATATCCCTATTTTTAATTCACATTAATGTTAACCTATTTAGGAACCATGTTACGTTTTTTTCTTGATTATTTTCATATTTCACATTACAAATTTTTGAAAATAATTTTTATTATATTTTTAATGATTTCATGCTACAGAAAAAATGGGTAATTATTACAAGTTATTGGAAATATCTAAGTATTATATCACAAATACTCCCATAAAATAATTTATTTTGAACTAAAAACCATTTCCATTATAAGTAATACTAATTTATAATGAAAAATCTACCCATATTACAGACAAATTTGGTGTGAATGCATTCCATATTAGAATGAAAATAACATTTATGAATGATAATTAATTCTGTCATAAAAGACAAAAAATTACGTTTAGATATGAAAAATTAAATCTATCATAAAAAGAAAATGATAATTACCTTTAGCAGTGGATTAAAATCCATCACATTTAACATGATTATATTTTAGAATTATTATAATAGAATGTGTGACCCCATTCTCCTACCCTCATCATTTTCCTCCTATTCTCCGTATCACTTCAATCACTCTACCCTCAGATGACTCCTATAAATTATTGGCTATCACACCTTACTTCTTGCATATTTGGGTTCTAATCCCTAATGTATGGAATCTTCTTCACTCATATTTTTTTTTGATTTGTCATTAAATCTTTCTAAAATTATTTTTTTAAAATCCTAAGTCATTAAATTTACAAGATTTTAATATTTTTTTTTTCTATTTTTGGTAACTGAAGTTCTACAATTCCCTATTTGGGTGTCTAATAACTTTGCCTAAGTTGATTTAAATTTATTTGTGTAATTTTACTCATTGTTTACCCTATTGATTTAATAATTTTTTTGGTATATATCATTAAGTCGATTTTATTTTTTGTTAGTTATTTATGATTAATGAAATTCAATTTTTTTATGTCATTATTAGAAATATGACTATTATGGAAATTATTTACAGATATTTGATATTGATTTTTGATAAACATATTTAATTGATGAATTATATTTCTTACATATGGTGATATAATTTATGATAAATTATGATAATACTTGTATTATGGTCGTGATGTTGAAAAAAACCTTATTGCTATGTTAAGACTTCTTCTTTTTTTATTTAAAACTTTTGAATATAGTGTTTTAAAAATTTATATATTTATATATATTAACATTTGAATACACATATATAATCATTTTAAAAAATGTGTATGGTTATATATATATATATTTGTGTGTGTGTATTTGTTTAAAAAATGTCAAAATATATTTAATGTACATATATTTGATTCAGAAAACATGTAATATTTTTGAAAAGTATATATAGAAATATAAATAAATAAATATCTATCTATGTATGTATGTATATATATATATATATTATTTGTATGTTGGTTTAAAAACATGTCAAAAAATACCATATATATATATATTAGCATGTGAATATATATACATATATAAGCATTTTAAAAGATACATGTAAGGTTTTTCATATATATATATATTATCTATGTATCAGTATGTATATATGGATTTGATATTTATATTTTTTAAAAACATGTGTTCAAAAATATTTTATTTACTTTTATTTGAATATGAAATCATGCAATATATATATATTAACATGTGAATATATATATATATATATTAATGTTTAAAAATTTGATTTCTATATATATATATGTATGTATGTATGTATGTATGTTTATATGGATATGATATATATATTTTTAAAAATCATGTAACATTTTATGTAAAATACGATAATTTATAATAAAAAAATAAAACATTAATAACATATTTAAAAGGTTACGATCGTGTGTGATGTTACCAATAACACAATTCATACAAATGTTACATCATGACTATGCTAAACCCCACATCTTGTACCAAACAGTTTCCCTGAATTTCACAAATGATACACCATTTTGGAGATACATTATTTTTTTGTAAAAAATTACAATAAAATATTAATGGAATTACCACTGGGTGTATTGTTACCAAACACCTAACATGCACAAGTTTTTTTATCGTTACATGGGTCATCCCTATATTTAGGATCTAACGGTGGTTTGAGATTAATTATATGATATACTTATTAGGATGTAATTTAATTTTTTGTAAAAAATTTATAGAAAAAATATTAAATGAATTACCCTCACGTGTGATGTTAAAAAACATATGATATTAAAAAATATTATATCACGCATAGGGGAGACCCAATATATTTGAATTAATAGTGGTATTAAATTTCTTAAATGATACACCGTTATAGAGGTATTTCAATTATTTTTTAAGAAATTATAATAAAAATGTTAAATGAATTATCATCATGTGCATTGTTACCAAACATCTAACACACAAACATGTTATGTTGTGCCTAGGGTAAAACTGATACCCAAGACCTAAAAGTGGTCTCCAATTTCTTATATGAGATACTAATCAAATGAAATTCAATTATTTTGGGAAAATGGTTCTCATATTATAAAATATATTTAATATTTTTCTTCGTAATGCATTAACACTCTATGGGCCTCATAATGTAATTCTAATTTAGTGGTTGACTCTGGAAATATTCAATAGAATATCACACTATGTTAATTTTTTTAAAAAAATTCAGAATAAGATATATTTATTATTATTATTTTATTTTCTAGATAATTATAGAATCACAATGTAGACACCAATTTCTATTATCTGATCATCATTGGATAAATCATTAAAAAAAATACCAACAGACAAGGTAAAAATCTTGTATATATTGAGGGTGTTGAAACATTTATATCATTTAAATATTTGAATTATGAATTTATTTGTGATGTAAAAATTAAATTTCCAAGCAAGAAACGTGATATTAGTATTTTGAAAACATTTGATAATATTAGAATTCATCTACTATGTGATCATTTTACGAAAGAGTATATTTTTTTGAAAAAAAGCCAATAGAAAATATTTTTTTTCTTCCAAATTCCTCATTTTTGAATTTATTACATGAGGCTAATAGACAATATATTTAGGGAAATACTACTCATAATGAAATTCCCAATCCTGATTCATAGCCTCCCCAATTTTACAATATGTTGAAATCTACTAAGGAGGCTATATATCTGGGATGCCAAATGAAAAAACATGAAGTTCTCACAAAATTTATAGATATGAAATCAGATTTAAGTATTATAAATAGAATATTCAATCAAATATTTTCTTTATTTAAATATCGCTTTCCTCAATGGAATTCATTATCTTTAATTTTCTATAAATGTAAAATTATGGCACATAATTTTAGTCAATGTTATCATAAGATCCGTGCATGTTAAAATGAATATATCTAATATTTTTTTTGATTATGGAAGATTAATTAATTGTCAAACATGTATAGAATTTTTTTATAAATTGGAAAAATAAAGTGTGTCTATATTATATAGGAAATAATTGAGGTATTTTCTCATTAAAAAAATTTTACATCATTTATTTATGACTCACAACATAGATGCATTGATGAAAAGGTATAAATCAAATATTTCCATATGTAAAAGATTAAATCACCCATGTTATGGTGAATAATTTGGAAATTTTTATCAGATGAATAATTATCTTACATTATAATCTCATAACATATAGTTTCTCCTTTCTAATGATATTTATTTTCCATTTAGCTCTTATGACAATCAATACTGTTGATGGACTATTTTTATTAATCCATATGACTTACCTAATTTGACGATGATGATGGAACCATATATATATTTGGTTCTATTTATTCCAAGATATTTGAAATGAAAATCAATTATTATTTTAAGACACAAATTGATGAGTTAATTTTATTGTCGAAATGTAGTTCAACTACATTTGATATAGTTGTCGATAATAATTTTACATTGAATGTTTCATTAATATAGATTAATAGTGAATTTTTGTAACATGGTAAGTCATTTATATGGAGTATATATGGTCTAAAACCATGTCCGTAATGTGTGGTATAGAACAATAACTTCAGATTATAAATGTTAGATAGACCCATTATTTTTATATTTATCAAATATTTCATCCTATTGATCTACATTTTTCAATAGAATATAAATAATTTTAGAAAATGAAGAATTGAAAAAGATAAACCTCCAGTATTTCTCTTAGGTAATAATGTAAAACCTATAATCATTTTATTACATTCTATTTCCTTTGGAACAACCATAAAAGAAAAAAATAAATCTTTTTGGGGGGATCATAATTGTATAAAGTAGAGTATTTTTTGGGGCCTTCCATAATGGTATAATTTTTTAGTTCATCACATGTTATTCGAAATGAATATTGAGATGAATTTTATTAATAACATATTTATATTGTTTTGTAAAAACATGGTTTCTCCAAATATTATATAATGGAATAGTTAGATCTTACCCAAATTTTCAGACATCCAGAATAAGATTTATATAAAGATGAAAGATCACACCATTTAATGAAATAAAATTAAGTTTACACACTTTTTTATAGGAATTATTTGTTATTATGTCATGATATTATTGATTTGATATTAAAAAATGGTTATACTTCTAATTTTTCTCATTGAATCGGAACTGGGAACATTATCAGGTTAAAAAGTCAATTCTTCCATGTCATAATTGAACGGTTAATGCATGTTTGTATTATATGGTGTTAAATACATCCACATGGTATTTTATGACTGAAATATCCTATTTTATCTGAGATATTTATTTTGAATCATTGAATTATGAAACATTGAGTTTGATTCGAAAGGCTATTGTTTTTTTTCAAAATTAATGTAAATATTCCTCCATTATTCTTAGAAAGAATGGATCATTTAATATTTTCTTTTCATTATGAAGCTAAATTTGGAGTGATGGTATTATTTTAATCGATATACCCTTTAGAAATATATCTACAAATAATTATGAAGTATGTATATAAAAATGCGTCAATTAAAGGTTAAATTTAATAAGAATATATACATGGTGAAATTTTAAAAACTTCTCTTATTATTTTAAATAAAAGTATCCTTTAAAACATAATAGGATGGGTCACAATAAGTAAACGTTTTAGGATTTCACAACCGTCAATTATATGTTTTTATTCATCTCATTCTTGGTTTTTACGGTTATCATTAATAATAAATTTTAGATCAATAACTTCATAGGGATCATACATATGATATTCTAAATTGTGAATTAATGAATCGATCTGGGAAGTAAGTTTAATTTTTTTTTCAAATTTTAAACTTTTATAATAAATAAGTAAATTTATATTTTTTTATGTATACTATATGAATACCATATAAAAAAATACAAATTACAACTTAACTTCTTGAATAACATCATCAACATTATTTGTAATAATGGGTTAAAAGACAATAAATTTAGGTCATTTTTTATGGAATAATAAATCAATTTTGTAATGATATCTTTTATTAATAATGATTTTTTTTCTGGGAACACAACCTCAAATTAAATTTTATTGTTCATTATGTGTTCTAAAAAACCCTCCATATAATTTTATTAATTCTTATCATGAGTGCATGATTTTTGGACTTTAATTATATTCATGTATATATTGTTAATATATGAAATTAATGAATAGTGTTGTTTTTTGAATGGATTTCACCATAATGAAAGTGATGTTAAATTTTATGGTATACTGAATGACAAAATTGAGTTATGTTATTTGTGTTAAATTTTTAAATTTTATTGGTTTGCTGCTGATGGGGGGTTATGAGTTAATCCAAAAAATGAGTCCATAACAATAAATATAACAATATTCATTCGACAAATAAACCATTTATATTGGAACATAGATCACATCATGTTTATTATTCAAAATACTATGATTTTTTGAGATATTTGAAGGACTTGTGGAGGTAAATAAGAATGAATTGTTTTGAAAATAATTTTCTTGAAAATGAAAATTGTTATGTGGAGGTGAACAATACTGAAAATCTTTAATAATCATCCCCAAAAATAGATATTACCCAATGATATAATAATATTGATGATGGACCCCCCCCCAATTTAAGGCTGACGATATTGATAATGTTGATCATCTAATAGAGGATGATGAAATCAAAGGACATTTGGAAGCTGATGAGGTAGAAGATGAAGAATAAGACATATTAGATGATATTGATTATGAATAATATGATGATTGATGGATTATATTCATGCATTTATTTGTTTTTTTATCATTGATATTTGTGTTAAAAATTATTTACATGTAAGTTTGTTTGTTTTAAATGGTTGGACATCCTGATGTATTATATTCCTTCATTGATGAGGGAAATATAATTTTTAATATATGATATCTATATTAACAATTTTTTTGGTAAGAATATTATAATTTATTGGGTATTTATAAGTTTATTATATTTAACATCAATATTAACAAATATTGAGAGGTTATATTATTATGATCTAGTATTTATTTACTATAAATTGGTATAATCTAGTAAATATTTGTTTTTTACATTTGATATATTTATTTACAAATATTTAAAATTAATATTACTATATTTTTGTATTTATTTGTTTTCTATATTTTTTATTTATATTAAAAAATTATTAGAGGTAAGAGTATTTGTTTCAGATTTATGGATATAATTTCAATGATCAATTTCACTCTATCAGTGAAGGCTGAATTTCCAATGATGAGCCTAATTCATCTAATCTACATAATGAAGTTCCAATTAGGTGGGGTTCAATATTTCTCAATTGATGATTCGACGCCATGTTCTAAAGTGACACCCATTTCATTATTTTAATCCTCTTTCATAAATTAATATTCAATTATTTATGGTATTTATTATATATTGAGTTTGTGTATTAGTTTTGGAAATAATATTTTCATTATTTTTCTTTATTTTCATGGTTTTTTATCATGTACATAAAGGGATACAAATTTTTATTCTATTAAATTATGTTTTTGATTCCGGAGTGTAATTTGATCAAGTTCCCATTTCTATTCATCAAAAAATGTTTGAATACTAGATTTTATGTTATTAAAATATAAATTTAATTAAAAAAAATAGTTAGTAAAATGTTTTTTTAACTGTGATACAAAATTTGCTGACCCCTATCACGGATATCCTGAGAGATCGTAATAGTGAGGAATGGGATATTTGTATATGTGAATGTTTTAATCATTTTTTATAGAACCTTAGAATGTTATCTATGAATAATGATTATGTGACTATTGTTTTGAGTATTACATATCTCATTAACATGACTATATATCATCTTAGGTATAGAATGTATTCTGATCCCATGATAAGGAGATAGTTTTTTTATAAGGAAATCATCTGGATGTCAGATACGAAGGATGCTGGAAGTCACACAAAGGGATAAAATTTGTACATTTGGTATACATTGATGGAATATGATAAGCAATGTTATTTTTTAACATATAAATATTTTAAATGTAGTTTGTTTTATATTATACATGCCTATAATGGCCCATCTATTATAGATTTTTAAATTTATATATATATCCCCATACATGATAGCTTATCAGTGATTGACATCGCAATATTTTTGTTAGTAATTTTTTTTTAATTTTATATTAATATTATTGTATTATTACTTTAATTTCTAATATTATTTTATGAAAGGTTATTAGGCTCTGACTTCTCTTTAATGAGAGAGTAAATATTAGAGCAAAGGATATTCCACTAGCGAGTTAGGTTTCAATGAAATGTCTTCGATATATGTGTGGTTTATTGGGGTTGAGAAAGGCTGGGTGACTAGGAATGGTTTACAACTGAAACCTAGGTGTTAATATTTTACATATGCGATGCCATCATTTATTTGAAACAGAACTCATCAAGAGTAATAATTATTATCCACTACAATATATGTGGAGGTGTTTTAAGCTTAGGATGAGATGGTGCACTAGATACATGGAGAGGGAGGTGGAGAATGAACATAAACCTCTTAGAAATGAGTATATGTGGGAGAATCTGTGATAGATTACATGTGGTGTTGGTATGACATTTGCCCGAAAAACTTTGAGTGATCCTCTTCCACCTAATACTAGTTCATTTTTTGATAATTTTTATAACTATTATGTATTTTTGGGTGATAAACATGTCATGTTAGTAATGATGTAATAATGTCTTGTTCGTTTTTATTTTTTTTAATTTTTTTTTTATATTTATAATTTTTTTATATTTAGTTATTTATATGTTTATTAATTTTAGTAATGGTTAAGCATACCAAAATTTGTATAAAATTGTTTTTCATAAAATATGTGTACATGTCTTTGACATATAAGGTAACCATCAAAAAATGTCATTTGTGACAGACTCTACAAAATTGTTAATTTAAAAAACATTCCCTTATTATTTGAAACATGGACTTCCTTCATAAGTTACCTATTGCAATAGGAGTCCTTCTCAAATATATTGTTGAGAAAATTATGAACCCCAATAGTGTCAAGTGTCGATAAAGGATTTTCAATATTAAACCCCTAAATAACTAAGATTGATTTATAATTGTGAGAAATAAATTTCGGTAATGGGGTTAGAATACAATACAATAAAATTTTATAAGAATTATATTTTCAAAAGAGTTTCTAGAATGCTACACTGATCTTAAATGAAGAAAAAAATAATATAATATTAAACATGATTATAAAGAAATATCCATTGAATTATAGGGTTATAATATAGTTAAATACATTTTAATATATATATATATATATATATAATTTTTATGAACAATAAATTTTTATCAATTAAATCTTATGAAAAAAAAACTTAATTTTTTGAAAAGTCATATTTTGGGATAAAAAATACTTGTTCTTTAAAATTGGTTTTAAAGTGTTTTATGAGAAAATATTTTATTTATTTTCAACCAATATTTAAAATTTAATTATATAAAAATGATATAATTTTTTAAATTTTTATATCAAATTTTTCATAGTGTTATATTTTTGGATATGTCTAAAAACTATCTTTCAGCGAATAGAGAAAAATAATGATTTTATAGAAAACTATATTTTATTATCGTGTATTTATAAAGTAATGTTTTTTAATATGGTTTTAAAATTTAATTTGATCATTTTTATAAAAAATAATGCAATTAATTTTATTATAATCAACATTAATCATAGTTTCTATATAATTTTTTATACCTATGAATGCATTTATATGGAATTCAATTTTTATCTCATTTTTCGGGTTTATTTTAAAAGTAACATATGCCACTTATATGGATTGAATTTGAAAAAATTTATCCCATATTAGAAACCATAATGTTAATTTTTTTAAAATTTGTCAACTATACTTTTTTTCATTATGAATAGTGATCATGGAAATTTTTTTCCACATCAGTAAGTGATAATTTAGAAAATTATGCTACAAATAATTTGATTAGTATTTAAAAATATATATTGCACCGAATTTATTTATATTGGACGATTCTATTTCAATCATAATTATTCAATAATCTAATATCTAGAAAATTGTTTCTACTTTTTTTTAAATGAACATAGTATTACTTTAAGTAATGATTAAATCCAAAAAAAATTCACCCTCGTTGTAATAATAACTATAAATTTTTTTCATAGGGATAAACAAATTTTTTCTCCAGTAATAAATGGTTTTTTGAAATATTAAATAATTTAATGAAATTTTAATTTATTTTAATTTTTAGTAATCAAATAATTACCTTAAATTCTTACAAAACACTAAAAAGTCCTTGTAGAATCATTAGAAAAATCATTTAATTATTTTAAAACCTCACGACGTAATATGTTTTGAGTGATTTATGGTGTTTGATAAATTTTGTAAAAAATAAATTTTATTAGTGATTATTTAATATTTAATTTTTTAACTACGTTACTGTATTGATATATTTTAATGTATTCTTTGTGAATAGTCACAAAGTTGAATTTATTGGGTTTCTATGATAAATGATTTAATATAAATAAAAGTATTTTATTTGGCCAAGTGGATGGGATATGGTAAATAATATCAATAATATTCCATTTATGAGTTTATTTTTATATTATTATATATTTATTGACACCTAAATAGTAAGAAAAAATATTATTAGGAAAAACATTAAAAGGTTTACTAATAGGTTAAAAATAACATATCATGGTTAGAACATCAAATAAAATTGTTCATATTTTATTGTATGAGATGATTTTATCTTATATTCATCCTATATTAAAATATTAACAATTTTATGGACATCAATATTATAATTATTTTAGATTAATTTAATAATCGATGTCATTCCATGGGTTTACTTATCCTCTCTTGTATAAGGATACCACAACTCCTCTCATTCTCATACTTCATAACCCATTTTGCAGAAAAAATATTGAAAAAACCTTCTTAATTACTTCTTTTTATACAATCATTAAGTGATGGTTTTAAAAAAAGTAGAATTTAATAAATGTAAAATTCATTATTATAATTATTTCATATATTATAAATCACATAAAATAACTTTTATCCCACAATACAAATATTATAAATGAATAAAGAATTAAATAAGAGGTAATTCTAGATATTAAGGAACCTATAGAAATGAAAATGTAACTTGACATTTATTATAGTAACACAACCATTTGGAATTTTAAATTGGCCAATATAATAGTAACTTCAACTATAAATGTGTAACTAAAAATTAGGCATCTTATTAATTATAATTTTATATTACTATATCCTGGAATTTGTAAATAAATTTTATATAAATTATTAATCAGGTGTTGGTATTTTTATGAAACAAAAATATTTTTATAAAATATTATAATTAATATAATGATTTAAAATAAAATTTATTTCCTAAATAATATCCATAAATTATTTTTTGGTGTGTTTTGATTATAATTTAAATTTATGAAATCTTATTTAATTTTTAAAAGCATCATAAAATCATTTATAATTTTGAAACCAATATTTTTGGAATAAATGATGATTTTAAGTAAAAATTAAATTTCTAATAATTAGAAAAATATTTTCATAAAATGGTTTTCATTTTTCAATTCTAAATTTTATAAAATGTTTAGGTTCATTTTTTTGTATTTTTTAAAAATTCATAAATTTTTAAGGAATAGTAAAATTTCAATGTTTACGATAAAAGTTAAATATTTGAATGTTAAAGTCATTGTTGAAGTAAGGGTTATGTAATAAAAATATAAAAAACTCCCCTTAATTTGTTATATATTTACTGATATGTTTAAGATATCAATAGTCTTGAGGCAAGATAATAAACTAGTGAATAAAAATAATTAGGAAACACCCCTCTCGTGCCTAATAAATACCATCCCTCAGCACCTATTCTCTTCACATCATCCAAGACATGAAGTATTAAAATATATTCACATTAATATTAAAAATACCCTCTCTAATTTCTATGATCCCTTGGTACTATAAAAAAGCCAAACCCTTTAGCATAATAAGTTTCTGAAGGAGGAAAAAATGAAGAAGTAAAATCCACTTTTTTATTTTAATTTCTTTTCAATTTGATTTATTTTATTATCCTCTACTAAACTATAATTATCAAATTGGAATTATCAATACATTATATTTTATATATAGTAATTTTATTATGTTATTGAACTAATTTATCTTCACATTTCTTTCCTTTTTCCTTTTATTCTAAAAATGAAAATATCAGGAGTAATGTGTCGATTTACCATCACCGCAGATGATGTGTTTTAATTATTCAATAACAAGATCAAGGATGTTAATAAAAATCATTATTATAGTTAACTAATATTTTATTATACATATTGTAGGTTACATAATTCTATGGATCCTATATATATAAACATGATGATATGAGGCCATAATGGTCGTAAAATCTGCCGAAATAAATTAAATCACTTTCATTAACTATTTATCAAATGATTAATCCTCTTATGAAATAATGAAATTATATATAAATCCAATTAGTAGATTTATGTTAATTAATAACATATTATCTCAATTATTCATAATTATCCTCATTTTACATGACCTTCCATACATGTATACAAGTTAACCAACCAAAAAAACCGAGAAAACTAACACTCTCAAATGATGAAATTGAACTATTTAACACATCATAATGGCCATAATTGAACTTTTTAAAATTATATTGAATAAAGGAAATGTACAAGAGGTTATTTATTTGTTAATTAATGAATCAAATTTTATTATCCAAGATATTATTGTGAATAAACATTAAATCATAAGGTAAGGGGATTCTCAAAACTAACTCCCTTTCTTTGGGTTATCAGTCTTTAATTATAAATTTCTATTTAGATGTTTTCTTAAATGTTCCTTAATTACAATTTTTATCATTCGTATTTACTTTCTAGGATATACATTCTTCTAATATGATTTTATGATAAATGCAATGATTTTTCCAAAATAACTCTTCTATTTAAAAACAAATATTTTACTTCTAATTATATTGTTTATTCTTAAATAATGATTAATGATTCTTATATCAAGTACATTATTACCATTTTTATGGTAATATAAATGTTTATTCATAAATGTATTATCATGAATCCTACGACTTCCCTTGTGTGATTTTATGTCCAAGATTGATATGTGTTCTAAGTGAAATGAGTGAATATGTAAATGTTATGACGTAGTGTAAGTGCCTTGAAATATAAATAACTATAATGAATTAGGTAATGTGATATATCACATGATATAATGTGCAATATTCATTAACATGATACTAAATTTGTTCAAACTGATGATGTTATGATGATGAACATATGTTATGTATAAACCTGGTGCTATATTTTTTCATAACTATGTACGGTAGTTGACCACAAAGAAATAGTGTATTTTTTTCATTTCTACATTACATGGAAATATCTAATGATTCATATCATGATTATGATGATGATACTACACTTATGTTATGTTGTTAATGATTATGCACACCCATGTTGTATTGATTACTGTTATTATCTAACCTATTACTAGGGTTTTAGCTCGCCTGTTTCATTGATGTATATCCTCAGGTGACTACTTGAACTAAAGATAAAGTCATATCTAATTAGAAGTTTTAGAATAATGAATTAAATAATTTTTAAAATTTTAAATGTTATGTTTGGTTCTAAATTGGAAAAGGTACTAAACCTTTGGATCATAGTTTTGTAACTCTTTTATGTTGTTTATTTTTAAAATAATGTAATGATAATTTAAGAAAATTAAGATCATTATAGATGGTATTATATCATGGTCTAGTTAATTTAATAATTATTATTACAGAACATTTGTGAGAACCATTATGTATTTGGATAAGAACCCAAAAGTATTGTTTTAGAAAAATTCTAAAAATTGGGATCCCATAAGATATGCCTTTATATTTAATTTAAAAATGTAATAAATTAATTATTGATGACATGTTAACTTATGTTTTGTTCAAACATTTTCTATTTTAGAAAATGGTGTGATCTAGGTGAGACCATGTCAAAACCCATGTGAGGAACAATACATCAAATGACAAAATAAAATTCCCTATGACTTAGGAGGTGGAGTTAAAAAGTTCATTGTGATTCTTACCAATCTATATCTATCTATGAAAAATTACCCAAATAATGTGAAAATACCCCTTCACCTAAGAGGGTGAAACTACCAATCAGATCCTTTATGTGGTAATAAACACCTATATTTAGAGGATATTATTATCCAATAGTTTTATCATAGTAGTCCAATTTAATGAAAATGATATTTGTTTTGGATAAATGTTTTCAAATTTATATGGCATCTTTGGACATTTTCTTGTTGATTGAGAGTCCCATTAATTGTGCTAATTCATTAAGAACACCACGATGATGGATGAAATTGTCGAGAGGGAGTGGGAATGCATTAAGTAACAATTTCATAAAAATTATTTCCCTAGAACTCTTTATATGAGGATAGAGAGAGACTTTATTGAGCTAGTTCATAAGGAATGTGAATATGTAACATATTATAAAGAAAATCTTACAGGGATTTCATTATACACCATGGGTTTTCTTATCAAGAATGATAGAAAAATTGATATATTATTTAGTTGTTTAAATCCATACCTTCGAATGGATCTAGCAATTCAAGACTTTGGGAGTTATGAATAAGTTTTTCAATGTGCTCTCAAGATGGAGTTGAAGATTTGATAATGGTCCCATGGTTACAGAGATAAGAAATGATATTTAGAGTTTCAATCTGGGGGGGTCAAATGAAAAAGGTGGAAATCAATCTCAACCAATCATAAGTCAAAATGTTGGAAGTAGCATCATGTGAATTTTTTCAAAAGAATGGGGAAATGTTTATAGTGTGGGAGAGAAGGCCTCCAAGATCAGGAATGTCATAGAGAAATGTGGAAGAAGTAAAATTTCATGGATTAATATATAGAACCACCTATGGTTCAATACATCAATTATAGAGAGTAAAGTAAATATGAACGATAGTTAACAGAACCATGAGTCCTTGATGATAATCAACACCAACAATCACAAAATCCAAAGGAGCAGGGGGAATTATATTTTCTCATTGCTACTAAGGTGGAGTCTGAAAATGATGTGATTAAAGGTATGATGGTTATACATTCAAGAATATAGAACATGAAATTTTATTCTGGTTCTATTCATTCATTCATACAATGAACGTTTAGTAGAATATTTAAAACACATCCTCAAAATACGGAGGCTGATTTATCTGTGAGAACAATAAATTGTGAAATTATAGTATCCAATGTATATAAATCCTCCCTAGTAAATGTTTTTCTATTTAACCTCCATGCATATCATGTCTTATATACATTGGTGTTGTTTAATGATATATTGGGATTGTATTTAATATCATTATAAAAAAACAACATCAACTATTGAGAAAGAGAGATCACTCTTAACATCCCAAATAATCCTCCAATTATATTCAAGGGTATGTGGTATGATGAATCTATTTCTAAATAATAATCATAATTTTGGATATTATTGCCTTATAATAAAGGTTTTATAAATCAAATTATCGATAATAAATAGAAAATCATGATAGAAGACATCCCCATTGTGGGGGATTATACAGATGTGTTCCCTAAATAATTTACTTATCTTCCTTCTAGTCAAGAGGTTATGTTCTCAATTAATATTATTACTAGATGATTTTGAATATCCATTAAATCATATTTAATTTAAACCGTTGTGTAATAGTAATAGAGGAAGTAGTTACATGAGAATTTGGAAAACACTTTTATATACCCGAGTTCTTCACCATGAGATGCACCGGTGCACTTTGTAAAGAAGTAGGATTGATCTATTTGACACAGCATTGATTTTTGTGAGCTAAACAAAATCATGAGAAATAAAAGGTCTCCCTTTCCATAGATAAATAACTTGTTTGATCATCTACTAGGTTCCAATTATTTATCAAAGGATAATCTTCGGTCGGGATATCACTAATTAAATATAAGGAAGGAAGATATTACAAATATTTACTTTTAAATGAGGTATGGACACTATGAGTTCATATTGATTCCCTTTGGACTCACTAATGCTCCTGATATCCTCATGGAATTAATGAATATAGTTTTTAGGGACTAGATCAACATAATTATGGCCGTCTTTATTAATGATATTATTCAATTCTCCAAGAGAAAGAGGGAGCATGAGGAGAAATCAAATAATGTGCCAAAATCTATTTTGAAGGGGGATACATTATGAAAATTTCATTAAATGTTAGTTATAGATGGAGGAAGTATCATTCTTGGGGCATTTTATTACCAGAAAAGGAAGATCTTCAGACCCTTTGAAGGCATTATATATCAAAGAGATTCATAGGGAAATATTTTTTATGGGGATCCATAATTTTCTTGGTCTTATAGGGTATTACCTGTGATTTTTGAAGAAGTTATCATGATTTTAAAACCCACTAACCAAGTTGAATCAGAAGGTTGGAAAGGTTTTATGGACCAATGAATTTGAAGAATACGTCAAGGAGTTAGAAAATGGATTTATCACCACTCCATTACTCACACTTATGAATAGTAGGGAACACATTATCATATAAATTAATTCATTAAAGAATGTATTAGTCTGTGTGTTGATGAAAAATTATAAAGTGATATCACATGCCTCATTTCAGTTGATAATTAATTAAAAAACTATTCTTCACATGATTTGGAAATGGCAGCTATAATCTTTGAATTTAAATCTGTAACAATTATTTCAATAGTTATAAGCGTGAAATATATACTAATCATATGAGACTAAAATTTATATTAACACATATAAGTGTTTTTCATGTTCAAGTGAAGATGGTTAGACATCTTTAAGGATTATGATCCTTCAATACACTACCATCCTATAAAAGTGAATAATGTGGTCAATGCTCTATGTAGAAAGGATGATGCACCATTATCAATGGTGGGAATTGAAAAGGATATAATATATTTATATTTTAAATGGGTGGACATGGGAATCATTAATGAATGGACATCATTAATCCTTTCTCAAATGATATCTCAACTATCCCTCAAATAGAAAAAAAGGATGCACAATGAAATTATGTAGAAATTAAAAAAATGTGGAATCCATTTAAAAGGGGAAATGAACAAAGTTAAAAATTATCAAGGAAGGAGTTGTATGATTTGAGTCATGAATATGTGTACCATCCAATCTAAAGACATATAATAAACTTCCAAATGAATCAATTAGATAAACCTTATCTATTCACCTAATGAGAAAAAATATGTATCAAGATCTTTGAGAGATATATTTTTTGGAAAATATAAATAAAGAGATCACAAAATATAAATCAAGGTTTCAGGTAAGTCAACACATGAAGGTTGAAAGTAAAAAAATCTAATTCAATAATGAAACCATTACCCATACCGATATAGAAATGGGAAAACATCACCATGAACTTTGTCACTATACTTATGAAGACATCCAGAGGAAACAATACTATATGGGTTGTTGTGTACCATCTTACAAAGAGAGATCGATTTATCATAATACGAGAGGAATTATAAATGGATTAACGTTCACAGATATACATTAGAGAAGTTTTAAGGCTAAATGAGGTACCACTATCAAATGTATCTGATCCACATATGAGATTCACCTGGATGTTTTATAAAAAATTCCAACATTCTTTAAACACTTAGCTGAACTTTAGTATAACTTATAATCCTCAAATTGATATCCAATGTGAGAGGAATATTTAGACATTTCTAGACATTTTGAGGGAATGTTATATAGACTTAAAAGGTGGATGAAAACAACATATTACCTTGGATGAGTTCTCTAACAACAACTATTTCCACTCATGCATCCAAATCTCTCAATATTAAAATCCTTATGGGAAATGATGAAGAACACCAGTGTGTTGGGATGAAGATAGTTAAAAAAAGATTCTAGGACCTAAAATGTTCAATGAAATGGTGGAAATGGTTATAACCATTTAACATCATATCAAGGAATCCCACATTCAACAAAAGACTTATGAAGACACCCATTGATGAAACCTAGAGTATAAGGTTGGAGACATGGTATTCCACCACATATCTCTATGGAAGATGATCATGAGATTTGGAGGAAAAATGAATGTTTCTTCCTTGGTACATTAACCCATTAAGTATTCATCATCCTATCAAAGCTGTGGCATATTGATGATCACATCCACCTACCATGTCTAAATTAAGGTATGTATTCCATGTATACGACATGATAAAGTATATATCTCATCCCTCACATGTAATGAATCTATAGGTGGTATAGTTTGAAAATTAACTATCTTATGAGGGGAAGGAAAAAATAATTTGGGCCAAAGATATAATGTTATATGCCACAAGACTAGTCAACTGGTCATAGTACTATAGAAAAAACAAAAGTATGAAGATGCAACATGGGAACTGGAGAATGCAATGAAATATAATTTCCCTCACTTGTTTTCACCATTGTTTATATAATGAAATTTTGAGGAAAAAACATAATAAGTGGGAGGTAAAATGTAACAAACCATAGTTTTATAAATGAAAGATCACTTAATATAATTATTTTATATAGTATAAACCACATTAAATAGAATTTAAAACTAAATAAAAAAATTATATAAGAAGAATAAATGAAATAAGATGTAATTCTAAAAATTACAGAACCTGTACCAATGGAATAGTTACTTGACCATTGAAATATTAATGTGAAAATTAAGAATAGTAAATATGTGAATAAAATAGTAAACTCACTTATAAATGTGTAAATAAAATTTAGGTATCTTATAAATGATAATATGATATATTTTATTATATAATAAGAAAATAATATTTTTTAGAAAATATTATTTCAGTGTTGTTATTTTTAGAAAAATAAATGTTTATTTGTAATATTATATTTAAAATAATGATTTGAAATAAAATTAAATTTTTTAAAATAGATTCATAAATTAATCTTATGTTGTCTTATGATTACAATATAATTTTCTTAAATGTTAATTAATTTTTCAAAGCATCATAAAATCAGTTATAATTTTAAAATAAGTATTTTTTGAATAAATGGTGATTTTAATTATAAATTATATTTTTCATATATTTTTATAATTTACAGTTCATCTTATAATTTTATATCTCAAAAAATGTTTTGGGTAATTTTTTTTGGATTTTTATAAAATACTTGCATTTTTGGTAAATAGTAAAATATGATAGTTTACGATACAAACTAAATACATTATTTTTTGAGACATTTTTTATGTAAGGATGATGTATGGCCATAATATATAACTCTAAATAATTATTTTTATATATTTAGTTATAAGTTTCAATATATTCATAGCCTTGTGAAAAAAATAATAAACTAATGAATAAAATAATGAAAAAACGCCCCTCTCCACCCTTAAAAATACCACCCTCACCACCTATTCTCCTGACACTATCCTAGTCTTGAACATTATGAAACATATACAAAATAATCTTTCAAATCACCCACCCCATTTATAGGATCCCTTGTTCTAATTAAAACACCTCACCCTTTTCCACAGGAGGGTTTTTAGGGAGGTTAAAATCAAGAGGTAAAATCCCCAAATTTTTAAATTATCATTAATTTCATTTATTTTTTTATCAACTACTTAACACCACTTATACAAATAGTATGAAAACTATAGTATATTTTATATAATGTGACTTTGTTTATTTACTAGAATAATTCATCTTAAATTCTCTTCCCATTTCCTTTTATTCTAAAAATGAAAAGACCATCCGTGACGTGTCACCATTGATGTTGCATGTTCATTTTTCACTACAGCCATGAAAGATTTTCATAAAATCATTATTATGTTTAAATATGTTTTATTATACCTATTATATGTTACATAGTTAATATGAGCCTATATATATAAACATGATGATATAGCTCATAAAGGTCATAAAATCCGCTAAAATAAATTAAATCATTTTCATTAACTATTTCTCTAATGATACATCATCATATCATATAAAAAATGATATATAATATAATATATTTTTCATTAATTTAATTAATAAAATATAATCTCAATTTTAGAGAATTATAATCGTCTTACATGTTCTTCTGTACAAGTATAAAAGTGAACCAATAATGAAAACAAAGAAAACAAACACTCCTGAATGATGAAATTGAACTATATAGGACATCATAATGTCTATAAAAGAACTTAATAAAAAAATGTATATAATAAATGTACATTAGTTTATGTATTTATTCACTAATGAATATAATTTTATTTTATAGGATACTAATGTAACAAAATTGTTCTGGCATAAGGCAACAAAATTCTCAATCCAAACACCCTTTCATTAGGTTATCACTCTCTCATTACAAATTTATATGTGGATATTTCTTAAAATGTTTGTCAAATATAAATTAATTCTTGTTACCTCTTTTATAGGATATAAATTCCTCTAATGTGATTTTATAATAAATGAAAAGATTTTTCCCAATGAAATATTCTTTTTAAAAACACAAATGTTACTTCTCATGATATTGTTTCTCCTTCACTCAAGATTGATGATTCATATACCAAGTATGTTATTAAATTTTTATTTGGGAACCTCATAGTTTATTCATGAATGTATTATCATGAAACTCCATACATTCCCTGAGTTATTATTTTAGGATTGATATACGTTCAAAGTCGCTTGCATAAATATATAAATGTTATGATGTGACGTGTGCACTCGGAATTATATAATGCTACATATTCATTGGGTAATGTTATTTATATCTGGATATATTTTAAAATATGCATCAAAATGACTCTTTATTTTTTCACAATGATGAATTTATGTTGATTCACAAATAATATGCATCAATATGATGTTATCTTTGTTCACCACAATGTGTGGAAGTTGACCATTAAGACATTATGTTTCATTTTTTTTGTGTTTCCACATCCCATTCCTTTATCTAACAATTACTTCCATGATTAGGATAGTGATCACTAGCCTATGATATGATGACAATGATTATTCTCACCCATGTAATATTGATTCATGTTCTTATAAATCCTATTACCATGATTTTATCTCACACCTTTCATTGATGTATATCCTATGGTGACTACTTGTACTAAGGAGAAAGGAAGGGCCACTAATAATCTATATAATAAGTAATTAAGTAATGTCTTATTATAAAAATGTTATGTTCATTCTTAATTTTCCAAAGAAACTAAATCTTTGGATTGTAGTTTTGAAATGATTTTATGTTGTTTATCTTTAAAATGATGTATTAATCATGTAAGGAATGTAGGGTAGTTATAGTATCCTTCTAAAAATTCAATCCCTATAGTACTAAATGATAGATCCAAAGGAGGTTTTTTAAAGAGTATGTACTAATTTTAACTAAATATTTTAAATTTACATCCCATTGTACCTAATTGAACTATTTTATAAAAATTTAAATTTAATAAAATAATTTTCTACCATATATTAACTTGTTATTATGTTTATCTATAACATTATTCATTTATTTTTTTATCATATGGAGAACAACATCATAATTCATGTGTATGTGTGAAATACTACTTCTATGAAGATATTTGTTTCTTTTTTTACCACCACCTCACAAGGATGTTTATTATAATGTATTATATATATATATATGATATTTATTATATAAATATTATTTGATAAATATAATATATTACTTACCATATAACCAGTCCATCTGTAAAAAATTGTACCATCGCACTTGTGTAAGTGTGGAAACCCACCTCCATGAAGAAATGTGATAATTTTTTTCATGTATTAATTTCATGGGTGATTATAAAATTGTAATAATATTTAGATATGGTAATTATGTCATTATAATTCTTCTTTAGATAATGAAACAAATATCCCTTTTACTACAAATGACACACCAATGTCATTTTGCAATTATGAACAAAACATCCTCAAAATACCCAATATGGAATAAACCGATTATATAATTAAATAAGTCATTATAATAATTGAAATAAATTATATAATGAAAAGGTAATAAACCAATAATTTGTTAATATACAATGAAATAATTAATATAAAATTATGATATAGGAGTGTTTTGGGAGACCATAGAATTTATGGACTCAAGGAAAATTAATTCCCAGTAGAATTTCCATTAATTAGGTTATATTATACTTCATTGACAAGATTATACCAATATTTTAGGTGAAATTACCTATGATTTTTTATTTTTCATGTCTATTTTTTTTGTTTTTTAAATTTTTGCATGTAATCACTTCATTAAATAATTATAACTTCAATTTCATGATTATTTTAAGGATTATTATTCTCAATATTATTTCTTTGAGACATCTCTCGGAATATGAAAATACTTCACTTTATAAGTTTTATAAGATAAAAATTGAGATATTATATCCTCAATGACTCTTTGATCATGATATTTAATTTTTAAGTAATGTTCTCCCTTTCATGAGATATTGATTCATATTTTATAGATGTTTCAAGAGTTTTCATGATATATATTTTAATTTTTTAAGAAAATATTCATGTTTTTCCCCATGAAATATTTTAACTGTTGTACTTAATATTTCATTAATTTATTTTAACGTATTATTTTAAGGAAATTATTATGTTTTCACAATCTTCTCATTTTTATTCATTGAATGTATTCTTGAATCATCCATTACCCAAGTTTTAGGGGTTCATTATACCAAACATCCCTATTTGATACATGTTTTTATTGATGAATCTACATTTATTTATATGCTGTATAAACTAACTCTAAAAAAATAATATCCTAATAATTTTTACAATAATGATATTTTATGTACTTACTTTGAAATATTTTAGTGTTTAACAATCATAAATGGGTTCTATTTCAATATAGTGTCTCAATGTAGTTGAATAATGTTTAACTATAAATTCCTTATTGTTTTTATCTTATTTCAATAGGTTTTTTTAGAAATAATTTATTTCATTAAAATATTTTCCATGATTTTTAATCTTATTTTAAATGGTTATATCTGTTTTTTATGTTTTCTATGTGGGTTACTTATGACTCCCTCTATAAAAGTTCTAAAATATATATTTTTAATGTTTAAAAAATGAATGAATATTCTCACTATCATAACTCTTCATTTTATTCAATCACCCATTAAAATTCTCCATAATTATTTTCAAATAGAAATTTTTTCCCAATATTTTGCGAATTTTTATTTTTTAATGGCACTGAAAGAAAATATTATTTTCCCCTATTCTCTAAAAAAATTAAATGTTGTTTTAAATAAAATTTCATCTTTTTCAACATAATTTAGTGATTCTTAACTGTCAAAAGGGATATTATTTTATGAAACTATTCACTTTATTACTCCAAATGGCTGATGATAATTTTTTGTATATATTACCAAAAAACCTTTTTCTTTTTTATAAGAAAATCAATCTTTGACAATTTTTATAAAATTCAAGAAGTCATGTGTTTTATTTCATGATATGGTATAAGGATATTGTTTATGAAAGCATTATTTATCATTGAACAAAAATATTTAAGGTAATATTTTTCATATGTGATGGGAGAGTTCATTATAGCCCTCCAATCGATTTATTAATGATATGGAAATAACTAGATGGAAGTCACTTCTGAGTTATGATGGTGTTAATTAAATAAAATTTATCCTAAGATAAGATAGTGTATAATTATAATAGGTTTATCCTAAGATATTTGTTAAATATTTTTTTAGTTTATTCTATGAAATATGTTTTACGTTTCAAGATACCTACATATTTTTTATTTTCTTGTTATGAGAACAAATTGTTCCTTTGAGAAAAGATTTATTTCACATGGTTGATTATTTTTGACTTTGGTGGATATTTTATTATGTAAAATATATATACCATATCTAATGATTTTTTATCCACATTTTTATAGTTATAAATAATATTATATTATTCTCTTGAAAATTCCCTACTACATCATACCTTTATGCTCATATTATGATCTTTGATGGAATTAACCTGTTAATGCATATGTTTACCCATACAAAATGTTTTACCTTAGTGATCTTATGTTTATTTTTCCCCGGGTTATAATAAAATGTTTTATTTATTTTATTTAAATAACATATTAATTTGCGATTTTTTATGGGATATATTCAATAATGTTCTTCTAATAAGAAATTATTGGTACATGGAAAAAATGTTTACTTAAAGACATGATTAATTTATGTTTGAGGATTCCAAATTATCTTAATATCTAATCCTATACTATCTTTTGTATGTGTGTGAATAAATTTGGGATATTTATTTTATAATAATAGGAGTTAAAATTGATTCATGTTTATTTTTATCAAAGATATAATGTAAATATTACTTTTTCTCAAACCTGATCCAAGAGCGATGGTTTAGGGTTACTATAAAATGAGTGAAGATGCATAAAAATTATTTATATGAAATTATTATGTTGAATGATAATCATGTTGAAAATAAAAATAAATAATGATAAGAAATAGTTAGTTTAGATGAGGTTGGGGAATATAACCTCAACATAATGTGTCATGAGATGGAGTGTGAAATGTGAAATATATAATTGATGAAAATTTTATGTTCACAAATACTGAATAAAGGTATTATCCCATGAAATATCATGATAATATAATTACTTAAATAATGAAAAATTATAGTGGAAATATGATATTGAAATCACTTATCGATAAACCCATAGAACATTCATAGAAAATGGAAACCCTTACTCAATAAATATTTTTTAGTAATGTTGTTTCATTGGACAATGAATGTAACAATTAAAATTATTGGTATATACTGGTTTAAAAAGTTATTATAATCCCAAAATATATTCATAGTTGTATATAAAAAATATAATTAATCATGGTTTTCAAGACGATCTAAAAAAGATTATGTGAGTTTATAAACATCATGAGTTATTCCAGTTGGCTAGATTGTTTCCCCATGTAAGAAAAATATAATTAAAGTATATTGTTGATGATCATAAAATTTTCGACAGAGGACGATTGACTATTGGAACACCAAGTCAATGTTTTACTAAAAAAATAAGACCAATACAATTTACGAGAAAAGGTAATTTCATGAGAAATCTTATGAAGTTCATGTAAGTTACATAGGGATAGATAAATATGTTTACATAAAATATATATGAATTTATATATATATTTTGAATATGTTTTAGTAATATTAATAAATGTGATGAATATTTCTTTTATATATGTAATAAGTATTATTTATATTAAATTGAAATAAAAATTCCTCAAAAGTTGGTAAATTAGTGGATTTAGTTTTTTGAGTTCGCCATGGGATGTAAGTAAAATGGGAAGGTTGATCAATAGACACTCAAGGAGAATATTGTGAAATATGTTTCACTAAAGATGATATAATTATATAATTTTAGGAAAGTAAACATCATAGATAGTTATAAGAACATTAATTTAATAATAATCAAGCTAAAATAACAATTTAAATCAATCAGGGGTGGTTTAAATCAATCCTTGATCATTAGTGTTTCCTTACTCCTATAATTTTGTAGATATCCTATTTTTTATGTTTTTATGATTTTATAGAAATTTTAATTTCCTAAATTTCTTTAAATAGTTTTATATTTCCATTTATCAAGTTTCAAATATCTCTATAAACTTTTATTAGGAAAATGTGTTCCATAATTAATTTATTAAGGTGAACAAACCACCACTTCAATAGATGATTTGTTATGAACACACTCCACATGAATATCTCCAAACTCTATAGTATTGTCGAGTGTGACCCATGAGTCATATATAAAATTTTATATGGGATTGAAAATATAAATGGTGGTATATGAAATTTAATATTGTAGTAATATCCCTCTATAATCTTTGGAAATAGAGGAAAATATACAATAAATGCCAAACTTCACAGAAAAATAAAATATGATATATCATAATTATAGAAAATGATTCTAATTTTATGACCAAAGGAAGAAAATAAATATGCAATACGAATACTTAATATTAATAAATATTAATAATTAAATAAGAAAACACCCACATTATCTTTTCACCATAACATTATCTAGTAAATTATATCCTAATATCAAACAACATCTTACAAATACATAAAATTAGTTTATAGATGTATGAGTGGGAAGATAAGTTCAATACGTATCATAATCCCTATAAACCCTTAGGATAATGAAACTCCCCTATTAGAATCCATCCTTGTTGGGTAGTGGAGATGAGAGTGACCCTTATTTCTCTCCTCTAATAGGCAATGGATTGCTAAGTTGCACCAAGTGTATATAAATATGTAAATGGGAGGAATTGACCTAATAATCTTCAGAATTTAAGTTTAAAACCCACCCATAAACACCATAATATAAAATAAAACCAATCTAATAATTCATGTAATTCCAGTCATGAGAAATGGTATTAAAAATATAATTACAAGATAAAAATCTTATGGGAGAAACTCCAAAAATACTCTTGATCACACTGATCTAGAAAGGTCCATCCCAATCAACAAATTCTAGTTATAGATATTTAAAAATAATTTATATATGTATATGAATTATGGTGATAAGAAAAGTATAATTATTAAAAACCTCCCCAAAACATCTCATGTAAATATAGTGGAAGTATACAAATTCTTTAACAAATTAACAATAGAATGAACTAACTACCTATACAAAATCAGAAATTTACATATCCTTTTTAAGGATCGCTTATCAAATATCACACAAAAGTAAAAATATAATATGAAAATAATATAAGAGAATGGTACCTTGTATCCAATTACCTATATATCTTGTCCATATCACACCGAAATAAAATATGTCATGATGTTCTCATCTAATATATATGTATAAAACCACATAACAGCATTATAGACACATCTAAATATCCATATCTACATCACAAACAATTTTTTATACCACATCATCACATATAAATAATCTCATCAAAACAAATTTATGTTAAGGTACATAATCATGCATAATATTAAACTTGTTCCCTCCTCTATCATGGTATCTCCCACCATGCATGCTCAGTATCACATCATTAAAACGTATAATATTATTACATTAGAACATTGTAATCTATAATCATAACCTCAATCCTTAAAACCTCATACTATGTATGAAATTGATAGGGATGAAGGGGGAGTAGTTATCAATATGTGTCACCTTTATCTTAGACATTATGGAAAATACATTGAACTCGTTCCCTTATATAGGAGTCAGCAAGGTTACCTAACTTGAGTGGTTATGCATAATAAAAAATAAAAAATAAATGAAAACATAGTAAAGAACATAATACCTCCCTTAGGGTCAAATAAAAATTGTAATACATTTATTACTATGACTAATAGTAGTTACATTATCTCATGATCACCACCGCTATCACAACTAGCAGCAACACAACTAACCAAATCATTATCACATAATATTTGTGAAAAAATTACAAATTCTCATTTTTCATATCATTCCCAATTTCATATGTATCAATAAAAAAAATATTATGTTTATTTAATTACATTAATTTCAAAAATCAATATTATATATTATATAATTCATTTTAAATTTTATGACCACCCACTACATATCATTTTTATAGTATTTTTTATTTAAAATTTTCATTTATTCTGACTATTTCCATACTATCAGGATACAAAACAAAAATCCAAGTATCATAATCCTAAAATCACATCCACTAATACATTATCCCATGTTAACAATCACCACATCAATAATATGACACATCACCACTCCAATTTTAATCCATAGTGACCAAAAATTCAGAAACCACTCCTCAATATATAGGAAAACTGCAACAACATGAAATTAAAAAAAGTATTATAGATTGTGAAATAAATTATGCCTTTTCATCATAATTACATGTTTACATAACCCATTATGTATTACAATCATCAACATTAAATTCCAGATTCACACATCTACTTTTTATTACCATTAATTATATTTCTTGACCAATTCTAAAGGGATATTATACATATCAATGATAAAAAATGGTTATCAAAATAGATCATTTAAATTAAATAATGAAATAATTATTAAGAAAAAACATAAAATCACGTATGTAATATAAAAAACACACCTTCCCCTTCAATTTATTTAATCACGATCATTGTCATTATTAGGTTAATTCTACAAATCTATCCTTTTAAATCTTATGAATAATAATTTCACATTCACATTAACTATAATAGAATAGAGATCTATAATCCCCTAGAATTATTTATTACTAAGGAATACAATGGATCAATGAGGTTAAAATTCTAATAAATACCACCATAGTTCCAAGGATATACCAAAAAACTATTTATGATTTTACCCCATCATGACCATAAAAAACATCACCAAATTAAAAAAATACCACTACCAAAACCTCCTCAATAGAAAAAACATGAGAATATTATTGAAATTTTAATATATTCACAACTTAGATCAAAATATTCTTGTCATTCTTAGAATAGGACCAAATTTGACTAAAGGAAAAACAATGTGAGCCAAAAATATCAAGGTCAACCTGGTCATGGCTTAAGAATTCCTGGGGTTTAGAACCGCTTCAAAATTAATACAGATAATGAATTTCATAAATAAACAAGGACCTTATATCAAAATTATTACTACTATTAGAATAAAGAATAAAATAGTATCCATTAACTAAATCCCAATAAATCCCATAAAAACATAGTTCAGTGCACATCACAATGAGTAAACCAACATAAATTGAGAAACACTAAAAATCATTTCCACGGACACCATTGTGGAATAGAGGACTCTAAGTCCTCATTCATTAATATAATATACGAAAAAAAATACATATATACCAAGGAAAAAATGAATTAACATATCAAAATCCCTACACTGTAATAAACTTACTCACACTAAAAATTATATAATCACAGTAAAAAAAATTATTCCAAATAAAATTCTAACTGAAATTCCACTCTTCCACTCCTACTATATCTCCAACACCGTAAATCCACAAATTAGAGGACTATAATTAATCATTTTATTTATACTACAAATCACTCAAATGATTCTTTTCCACAAAAAATGAAAATAATCTTTGATATAAAAAAGGAAACCATAAAAAATATACACTAATCGATGATTCCTTATAAATACTAACCTCTCAATCAACAAAAAAACATATTAAAAAATAATAGAAAAAATCATTTATCATAACCATCATAAGGAAATAATATTTAAACTACTCAGGGTAATGAGCTTTCAATTATGACAACTTCTTCCATATACATTCGTCCAACCAGTATTCCCTCACAAGACTGGAAGGAAGGAATACCACAACCACAAAACAAATTTAGTTAACAATTCTGATTCTCTATATGCTTCTCCATAAGTATTTAATACTCCTCAATATATAAATAAATCAAATTCTGCACATGAGAGTCATCATGAAGATATCAGTAGAGATAAAAAAATTGAATAAATAGTGAATATAATCCAAAACCATTAATGGTAAAAATAATCAAGATTAAAGATTGATTACTATATTAACCTTGACTTACCAAGATGGGGAATAGATTTCAGAAAAAAAGGATCACCAAAATCAATCAACTTAGTTCCCCTCCTCTGATCATCATAAGAATTAGAATTGTATTGATAACACTTTATCCTCTAAAAAATCAATTGAGATTTATTTTTTCTGTTGTTCACTAAATTAGGTTCAATAATCACATGATATCTAACATTATTTTGTCTCAATTGATATATATTGATAAACCTGTACAATTACTATAATAAAGATATTCAAAAGGAAAAGTGATAACCATTATTATATGAAAACTTGAAAAGGGTAAGTTCTTAAATAGTTAGCCTCCATGATCCAGAAACCATACATGTAACATTTATTCCAGAAACTGAATATTTCTCTCCATATAAATATCCATATGAGGATGAAATGATGTGAAATGGAATAACTATGATAAAAAAGAACAATCAAGAATCTTTTACGCTCAAAATGTAAAAGGCTATGACCAAAGATGATAATATGTAAAACCCTATGAATATTAACTACTTCATTAGTGATCCACCATAATAAAGAATCTATTGCACATTAATAAATAATTTATAACAAATGAAATGAGTTTAGCTAGAAAACCAAAATAAAAAATATAGTATTATATCATCCCTAAGCTCATAAAAAATTTAACAATGAAATACATTAACATTTACACATACATACAAATATGAACTTCTAATAAAGACACCAAAGCAATATAAACATGATTATTATCCTTCACCCACAAAAATAATGTATATTGAGATACAAACACACCCAATAACCTCTTCACCCCAGAACACCCAAAATTACTCCTTATACCATAATATATCTTTTATATACTACTAGAAACTACAGGAGGTGATCCATCAAACACATATAGAACTATACCAGGAATCATTGATGGGTTGAAGAATATTCCTTAATAGAACATATGTTATGATTATTATCCAACCATCCCTTAGGATCACTCATAAAACAACATTCAATCATGAACAATCTCCTCCTCATTATTTCCATGAAAATACACCTCCAACGGGTTCATCAAGTATTATTAAACTATCATATGATATAGGTAACATGTTCTACTAAATTCCTTATTAATATTAAATGATCCATGCTCCTTCATCAACCTCTATTCATAATTCGATACAAGAAAAAATACATGGCAATTCTATATTACCCTATCAGTTACCACATTTAATTCCCAATGATAAATGATATCTAAATCAATATTCCTATAGTAAATATATCCATTTGAACTAACACATATTGAAATTATGAGAAAATAATATATACCTCATGATTTTGGGATTGGTGAAGATCAGAAAGAATGTTCTAACGTGGTAATGTCAGCATAAAATTATATCAAACAAAATTATTGAATATTAAATATTATGAGTGGTATATTTATACACATAAAAAATTATCATAAGCCATAAGTTATTTCCAACGTATTTAGTATGGAACCTCACCAAAACAATATATGAGAAGCATCATATTAGACCTTAGACAAGAGTCCTTTTGAATAATTGAGAATTGGATAAATAGATAGTTTATCCTTTAGGTATAGAAACTCTAATTGATAGTGATCAGTCCATATTAGGTCCTAGTATTTTGGGGTTAAATTTATTAAAGGGTCTATAATCGAAGAGAAATTAGTTATGAAACTCATATAACATCGTACAAGTCCAACGATGCTATAAAAATTTAAAATATTCTTATCTATCTCATAAGAAAAAACCAATTCATTCTTCCATAGATAAAACACTATACAAAAGAAGATATTGATTTATAATAAAAATTCAACTCTTTTATCAAGAACATGCACATAAGGAAATTACCATAGAAATTATTTCATTAAAGAACCTCAAAAATTTATCTCATATATTTAACATGATCCTCCTTAGAACTAGAATATATTAGAATATGGCCAATAAAAACAATAATAATTTTTTTTATAAAATAATGAAATAATGAGTTTATTTCTCCTATAAATAATATGGGGTGTTTATGATAGTAAAAGAACTTTCCACAAACTCAAATTTTCCACACAAACATTTGACAGTTGATTTTGGAAATCATCACCATTCACCCTAATTTGATGATAACCAAACTGTACATCGATCTTCAGGAACCAACTAGATCCCTTAAAAAAATGGAATAGAAAATTAGTTCTAGTGAGAGGATAACAATTATTCACTGTCACCTTTTTTAAACATTGATAGTCTATGTAAAAAAATTTCTATAACATTCACGCTTATAGAAAAATACATGAGAAAAACAAGGGAAACATTGGGTTTAATGAATCCCTTATATAATAATTAATCTAATTATAAAACTACCACTACATAAAATGAGTCATAAAACACGGAGACATTGTAATTAGAGAGACGCCCGATGGGAAATCATTCCTGAACTTGATATCATGTTGATTAGGGTAGTAACATAAGATAATTAAAAAATATACAATAAAAATGATAAATATATTTCAAACAAATACACCCTGAAATTCATATTTAAAAATATTTCATTCCAATTTCTTATAAGATAGTGAATCCACATACAATTCATTTATCTTATTGTACTGATCACTAATGAATTCCAAACACATTTATTCGACATGAATGAATTAACATTAACCAGATGCATTAAATCATAGAATTAATATAATAATACCAATCTAGAAATATCATTACATGTTAATGTTTTATCTATATTAAAAAAGAAGAATAAATATATCAGCTATTGATGCTCCCCTATCAGCATTCCATAACACTATAACACCTAAAAACTATATAAAAATCTGAGTGTCAGATGACATAGATGTATCTCCACCTTGAGTCCCATAGTATGTAAAAAAGGTGGGCATGATAATGATTTTTGAAGGCATCAAATACAACAATGATTTAGATATGGTTAAAGATATATATATATATATATATATACATGGAACCTCATGAGATATATTGTCTTCCTAGAAATGAAAACTCCATTTTATGTATATAACCATCACATTCCCCCTTCCATGTTAGCCCCGATGATGACCACCTTTATGACCATGTTGAACCCTATATATTTGATTTAGAGGAATATCATTGGGTTTTATTTTATCCGAATTATCCCATATCAAATTTTTAACATCTAATTACCCAACTACACATAATATGACATAATGGGAAACTTTTACAAAGGCTACATTAGAAGCTATATTCATATAACACAGTAACTATAAAATATGGTTTGGAACTGGAATTATTTATTCCTATAACATCTATTTGTAAATAATTTAAGACAAATAAATACTATAAGAGTAATGAGAACTACTAGTTATAGAGAAGATAGAACATGAAAAATGAGATGGTCTTCCCACCTCTCAAAACCTCATCTACCCAAACAACAGAGAGCACCCATCTGGTACTTTAGTCCATAAAATGTTATGATAAATGTTCTCTTGACATGAATTGGTCCTTGAATTCATATTTTATCTCCAATATTCCATCACCAACAATTAATGATATATAGAAATAATAAATTGGGTGACATAGTGAAGGATGACTTAATGAAATTCACCTAAAAAATTTCATCCCTATCATTCTCAGTATAGAGATGAACTGGAGGAAAATGAAGAATATAATTAAACAAGTACACAAGAACTCTAAAACTCAATAATCCCAAACAAAGAGAGAAACCCGATACAAATTTCCATAGTCATTGTTAATATATGGAAATAAATATAATTTCAATTACAGATCCACCAAAAGGCCATAAATTCTTAACACTAATCCGTGAATAAGTTTTATTACTTATAAAAATTTTTCCTCGACAATCAGGTAGCCAATATGATCAATTTACCATTCTATGTTCATAAAAAAATAAAATAAATCTAAATATACTTTATATATATCTCTATATATTTATTAGAGATAGTTATCTCAATATTCACCAAACACTAATGTTTTATCTCACACATTATATTTCACTAGGATTCCTCCTTTTAATGTTGGACCATATTTCAATCAATAGAATCATTTTTATACTCCTCTGCAATTTTAACCACATGTTGATAACACCATCAATTAATCCCTATAATAAAAAATAAAGGTATGTATATTTATAATAACATTGAAATTATTTTAGATCACATAATTATATTCATTTTAATTTACTAGAATCTCTCTAAATAGAACAAAATATTAATAAATAATAAAACATTTACTATACCATGGTATCTACAATTTTTTTTTCATCATTTGAATTATTGAACATAGAAATAAAAATTTCATTACATCATAAAATTGTAGGAACTAAAAGATTTTTTCATTGATTTCCTCCCTTTTCCATATCATGTACTACGTGATATCGATGTTGTTTCTCTACCAAGACTATGAAATCATCATTAATGACTAACTAAAAACTCATTATTATCTATAATATATATAAATAATACAACTAAATCATAACATACCACTAGAAGAACCCCTTACAAGAAATTAGTTGAGTTGTTAGTTTCCCCTAAAGCCTACCTCTGATAAGCCATTGGTTGGTGACTAATGGGAGTTGTCACACATGCTCTCAAAAATATTTGTTCTTCCAAGTATGTTTAGAATAATCTATTAAATATGTCATTTTTTTGAGTAGGAAATGTATTAATAAACCATTTATTTTTTATTAAGAAACAAATATAACATATTAAATAGGGAAAAAGTGTGTGGGGGGGGGGGGGGTTATTGAGTGATTTTTAAATAAGAATATATTAGAATGAAAATGATATAATTGGAAACAATAATATGAGAATACACAATTGATACAATCAAACCATAATTATTTATATATCATTATCCCATATATTCAATTATATTTAATTATGATCCCCTAATTTTTGAAATACCCTAACGGTACATAAATTAATAAGATCATAAATATTAAAAGAAATATACACTTAATTGACATTTGGACTTCCATTCATGGAAAATTTCACTGATTCTAGTCTAAAAGAATAACTTTTCATAGTGAATAATTATTTTAGTATATACGCCATATAAATTAGAGTTAATTTTATTTTAGTATTATATTATAACACTATAATTATATCCAAAGGTGATTGGATTTGGTGGGTTATGTCTCTCTTTCATGATTCACACAAGACCAACCTCACGATCAAAGTTAAAATTGATCGACTTATATATATATATATAAACAAAATTAATTGATCTAAATTTAAGAATAATAATATTTTCATGGATTCAAAAAAAATAGATGTAATTAAATCGAGTATAAATGGAAACTACTCTTCCATTGGTAGTGTCTTTATTATGGAGGAAATTTTCAAAAAAAATTGGTATGAAAGTGTGAAAAAAAATATCAAAATTTTCATAGATTATAGAACCCATAAGAAGAAGATAAATATGAAAATACATAACATAAAATATTTATTAATATGAAATTGATATTTTAACAACCAAATCAAAGATACATAAAGTGGAAGTGGGAAATGAGAGCCTTCTTGGAAAATATATTTATGTAATGTCTTACTTATTCAAATTGTTAGAGTGGAGTAATGAAATAAACCATTTGGTAAAATATTGAAAAATATTCAACCCCCCCCTGAGTGATTAAATCAATTAAAGAGAATTGGGGTTTGATACAGTTTCATATTGAAAATGTGCACGTGAGGAATTTAGCCTCCAAAATTTATTTTTCACCCAACCCCATTTTCTAAGTGGTTACCATGTGAACTAGTTATCCCTCCAATTTCATGGAATGATTAAAAATTATTTTTATAAACTTATTCAATATTTTTTACCAATCTAAGTTAAGATGAATATTTTGTGGTCCAAATGTTGAAGAAACATTCAATCTATTGAATCAAGACCATCTCTGTATTAATGGAAATTGTTTATCAAATAGGGGATTCAACTTAATGGATACAAATGAATATTTTACAATAAATACTATAAAAATTTAATGATAAATATTAGATAAGATATACATAAGAATAACTAGTTATTATAAAATTATAAGAACAAAATTAATGGGAAATATAGAAATCTCATGTAAATTATCAATTGATATTCAATTTTTTTAAAATTCTAAAATAAGTATTAATTTAGAGAAATTATATGAATCCTACTAAAAAATATTTTTGAAAAACATGTTTTATAAATTCCCCACTTACTATTGTTCACTCTAGGGAAATCCCAGTGTTATGTAATCCAACAGATTAATCATATTTAAAATTCTCAGTTCATGATAGAAATATGAACATATAAATAATAGAAAAATAAACATTAAAAAATATGTAATTAATTGTATGTTTTTTTTAAAAAAATCCCTTCATATCAATTATACTAATCATGTTGATATATTTTAGGAGTCCATTAGCCAAAAATTATACACAAGTGTGTGTGGAAATAATTTCAATCTTATACATCCACCATTTATCCCTTATATCATGGTTATGTAATGATTTTTTATTACATGAATCTATGAAAAAAAACCATTCATGGTCATTCGATATCAAATTCCAAAACCAATCATTTAATTATTCTAGGAAGTTAATCGATATGATGTGGACACAAATACCCCAACATTTTGTACAATTCATCACTCCCCTATTTATTGTTTATTTTTTTAATGTTTATAATAGTCATATATCAAGTATAAATGAATAGATAACTCAAATTTAGTAATGATATTAATTTAATGGGGAACAAATGTTTGAAAATATCATGTTATATGATGAAGAAATTACTTAACATGAATATAACATCAATTTAGTAAATGAAAATAACAAGTAAGGATTGTGTGTGATGTTTATTAGAGGGACTAAATTATGTAATTTTCCTATAATACCCTAATAAGGATTGATATAATATTCTCAAAGTCTTCATAAATACCTAATTAAAAATATCGTTGAATAACATCCAATTTTAATAAAATTGATGGTCATTATTGAATTATTTCCTTTTTTAACACTATTCCTATGAGATTTCCAAAAAAACATGAATTTTAAACATGTTCTCTAGAATTATTGATCAAATAACTTGATTTATTTTCTTATATTTTTTATTTTTTTGACTTTTGAAAAAATATATATATTTGAAACACCCAAAGAGAAAAATCCCAATAATGGTACCCCAATTGTCACCCCTCCTCCATAAATAAATTTTACATTATTCTAAATGCGACTCTATGAATTGATATATACCCATGAAATAAATAATTAAAAGTATAGAAAATAACAAAATGTGAGATGGTAAGGGATAACATATTGTTCTCAAGTGATGTCGGGGGATCATGTAGTGTGATCAAATCTACTACATTTGTCGGGGAATCCCTCAATTTATTCCTTCAACCTCTACACATTGAATTTAAATCTCCTTTATGAAGCCTCATATGTGACCTCCACTACACTATAAGAAAAAACCTGAGATAAAACATATGTGTTGACCAATCTAGAATGAAATTTATTAGGTAACAAATTAAATTGTAAATTTAGAGATGTACATTTTCTCCAACATAAAAGTACTGTATTTATATCATTATATAATTAACTAATTTGGATATTATTATAGAGATTTAGTTATGATATGATTATTATCGAATCTCCTTAAATTATTATATTTGTAAGATTTTTGGACATGAATATTATAAAAAAATATATTTCTTATCTTTATAGAATAATATTCCCAATTCATGAACTCTAATGAAAAATGGAATTCTTTCAAAAAAATCGTTAAGGGGATATGAAAATGTTCATTTTTTAATGTTTTATAATATACCCAGAGTGATCCATCCAATAACTTTCCCTAATAATTATTCTTCAGCTACAAAATCTCCTCCAATATTTTCTTCAACTACTAACAAGAAATGTTTCCCTGAAAATTTATTTAGGTTTGGAATATTTTTGATAATTTTTGTGTCACCCCGTACATTTGGAAGATGGATTCCAAATTATGGTTATGAATGTCAAACACTTTGTAACTAATGATGTCCTTTGGTACACTATTCCCATATGAAATCTTATCCATGAAAATATATATTACAATATGAGAATAATAAGTCCTCATATCCATTGAATCTACCCATTTTCTAATATAAGAAATGAAAAAATAATGTAAAAAATACCAACTAATCTTGTAAATAGACTCATAAAATCAATTACAGATATATAAAAAATATCAGACAATAATATGGGCTATTGGGGAATTTCAAGTATCTTATAAAAATTTCCAATATTCATAGAATTTGATTATGTCTTAAAAACATTTTTATCAATGAATTATGTATGTTAATATATTATAAATTCTATAACATTCCTAGATATTTTTTGGAGTATAAACTGTCCATTACAATAAAATGGGTAATAATATTTCAAAAGAAACTAGAACATATGATTTGGATTTCATCCCTTGACAAATTTATCAATATAAATATGAAATAGGTAAATATCTACCCACACATAAATCCTAGGAACAAAATTTATCAATTCAACTGGATGTTCAATTATATTTATAGGAATTTAAAAAGAAACCAAGTAATTAAATATATATCTATACCATTGATGAAATAGAGTGGATCATCAGTAAATGTGTTATGATGTAATACATAGTGTAGTGTATCATTATATAATTTATGAGTGTTCCTTCTCATTTATATGATCACCAAGTTATCTAACCCTTTCTTGTCCCTTATATAGATGTCAATTACTTGAATTAGGAGTCTCCAATGAATATGCATTTTCCTTTCATCCTTATTCTTTAGGAGGTACCTGAATACTGTATGATTATTTAAAAATACCACCTTAGATCCTAATAAATTATAATGAATTTTATCATAATAATATATTATATAAAGAAATACTTTTTCATTATTTTCTATTTTTCTAATGATTAATCTGATGTCCTTTAATCATAAGAAATCAAATTGGAATTCAATTCCATTATATGTGTTAAGACTACTCTAACTACATATATTTTTGTGTCACATATAATCTCAAATGATATCTCCCACCATTTGGGATTTATGATTGGTGTTTTTGTGAGAGTTCTATTTATATCAATTAATGAAGCTCTACAATAATCATAGAATAAAAAAAATAATCATTCTCAATTAATGTCGATAAGGGTAGTGAAACCGTACAAAAATATCTGATGAATTGTCTATACAAAACATAAATTTCATAGGAAATATATCACATTATGAACACATAGAGGATATGGAAAGGATGAGATAATTGAAAGTAGTTATTTATCCACATATAATACATTTTTTTAATATTACATGACCAATGAAAAATTCATTCTCAATGATGAAATGACATTACTCAACGTTTAAAACTACATATTAATCAATGTAATGATGTAGAACCTGACCCAAAATGAAAAGAAATTAATCAAATGAAAAACCAAAAAAGTAAAATAATCATTTAGTTCCCCTATGTATGTCTCAACAAAATCTAAACAAATAACTAAACATGCATCTATAGGAGGTACATGGGTCATTACAAATTAAAAACATCATACTTTGGTACAAAAATATACTCAATGGGAAACAGAGTGTTTTCTTATCCTAGTAATATTGATCAATAGGAACCTAGAAACAACTAGTTCATCCATATTAGAAAAAATTTGTTTCATACTAGTATATATTTCAAGTATTACAATAATGAATAGAAGGGTAAATTGTACTTGTGAATTTTTTGATTTAGTTTCCTATAATCATTACACACTCCAACTATTTTTGTCCCTTAATGAATCAAACTCCATCTTATAATTTTTAATAATTGTAAAAAAAAATTATTAGGTACAAGATGAATTATAATAACCCACTGAGATTTAGAATTCGATAAAATGATAACCACATGTATAAATTTTACAACTTCTTTTTTAAAAATATAATAAAGTGTGTGATTATATCACCTTTGTCGTTTCCTTATCAATATAACCACATCCTCTATAAGAATCATATGTTTGAAAATGTTGGGTATGATAGTAGAAATATCCACAAAGGTTCACCTAATTTCTCAAATGATTTACCTAAAATTATATTGAAGTATTTCTTCATGTTCAAGAGAAATATTATTTTGAATGATTACAGGTAATTTATCACCATAATATAAGAATATGTATTTTTTATTTAGTTTAAATTGATTGAGTTCCAATGTGGGTGGGTAGTGTATTGATGGAGACACATAAGGAAATGAAATATATTTAAATTTCACATCATTATCAGAATAAGCGTCATTAAAACCTAAGATTAATTCATTAAATCCATCAGTATACTAAAAATACATGTTATAATTAGAAAGAATATCCTTAGAATCATATTATTAATCTATATCAAAATCATAACCAAGATAGGTTTTCTCAAGAAAAAAAGTGTGAAAATACTCTTAAACATAAAAATAGTCCCAATCCACATAATATTTCTAGTCATAGGACAATTAAAATTCCCTAGGTTTTAATAAAATGGTTCAAAATGGGTTTTAAAAAAAAGAAAAATTATCCTATATGGTGTAATTGATGGAGTTTATAATATTAAATCTCACAACATCATCCCCAAACACCCTGGAAAGTCCACCCTCAGGGATATTTATGATTTTTTAATTTTTATTAGAATATCCTAAATAAGATAATGTTATAATTTAAATTTAGCTGATATTAATCCATATTAAGCATAGAGAAATTAGTAGTAATGATCATGTATCTTACCAGAATAAGTAGATCATAGAGGTCCTCTATTGAACATACTATCACAAAACATTCCATTTCCCCAAAACTCTTATCATCGTTATACTACATATAATTAAATAATAGAAAACCAAAAGTATCATTGTAATAATAGAGGCTCCAAAATTATATGAAAAATAAAAAATATTTAACTCTACTACGGTGAATTGGGTGGTGAATTTCCTAATATCCTTGTACATCATAAGAAAATATTATGTTTTTTTAATGAGTACTGACACATTACTTACATGATTGAACATATTATTTTTATTTGGACCTCTTCAGTAGGTACAAAGTTCATTTAAGAACTTACCATAACTTGGGATCTTCTTAATGGCCTCAAGAAATTGTATATTAATATTTTCTCTTTTGCATATTTACAAAAAAAAACTATTTCAATTTCATATTCAGCTATATTCTTGGGTTTTAAAACACTATCTGGAAAGTTAGGGGTTTATGAGGAACATTATTAATAATATTCCTACCTTTTCCATTTTATATTGTGTTTTTATTGACCAAGGGTAATGGTGGAATCACTAATGTTACGCTGAAGTTGGGTGGACTGTTAAGAATACTTATCTCACATGTTTCATCTCACACCTAAATGTGATGCCAATAATAACAAATTTTGAAGTATTAATTTTGAGGGTGATAAATTTATATTTTTAATAAGTCTATTTCATAGAGGGTGGTGGAAATATGTATCATTTTTATATTTATCTCCATCAACTACATGACATGATTATTTAGATCATTATGTGGATTAGAAATGATGTGTTTTAAAATATCATTAGTGTTATAATCTTCTTTATGTTGGAAATTCCATTGATTTTGTTGACTAGATAATGATTTGTATTAAAATACCTTTAGCATTATTTAAAAAATTATTAGAGAGGTGGATGTTGTTAGATTTTTTTCTCAAAAAGAACCCTTAATTATTCTCTAGATCCATACCTCAAATCCAAGTAATCATTCAATCATTGGTTTTGTGTGTATGTGAATAAATCAATTTTATTTTGTAGGGTTCTTGTTATTATTTTTATAATTGTATATTTTGAAATACAACTACATATTCCTTTATATTTTTTAATTAAAAAATTGGATGGGCTAACATGGTTTAAATTACACAATGCTTTAGTAAATTTGGTGGTTAATTTTTTGAGCCAAGTTTATTTACCTTACCATTTGGTCAGTTCATCTAATTTAGTATCAATGATCCTATCCATAGGAGTGATACCATTATAAAATTATTGTATGGATAGTTTATTACTAACTTATTGATCTGTAAAAATTAAATATAACTTCTCATACTACTCCTTTTACACATACATTAACTCTAATTTTTATTTATGGAAACTTAATAGATCCTTTAAAACTGTTTTGGTTCTTGACATTAAAATGATATATGTAAGAAAATACATTTTAAATATTTAATGGAAGTAAATTTTTATGTTCTTGGTAATAAATACACTATTTATCAATCTAATAAAGTGAGAGTTATAATTCTACTAATTTTATATGGTCTTCAGATAAATTAATTGTTTTATAGTTTGATCAAAACATATTGAAATCATTTAAATGTTTTTTAGATCATCCCTGAGAGGCCATGAAATTTATGGAAAAAATGAATTAAAACATATTTTAGCTAATAGATTGATTGAAGTATTGGATATGTTATACATATGGTTGATAATTAATATCATTTCTTTCTAGCTCTCTAATGTTTATTTCATTTTCATTTTTTCTACATCCATTTTGTGGAAATATAATTTTTTTAAGTTGAGATTCCATGATTACTACAATAAAAATGATGGAAATAATGAAATACTATAACTTCAACAATTCCTAATTTTCTATATTTCTGACTTCAAAGAAAAAATGTAGACAATAATATCATTGAAATAAGATTAAATTGAAGGACTAAAAAATAAATCATGTTTAAGTAAGAATATAAATAAAATTATATGGGTGGTTATGAAATAAAATAAAATGAAAAAATAACATACTTAAAATGGGTTAGATAAATCAATTTTGAACTCATAAATTGTTCTAATTTTACGAGTGACATCACATGTACTCTCAATAATATTTGACATTTGAACTAAGTGAAGCATAGTGGATGAAAATGAAATTTTATTGAAGATTAATTTATTTAAAAAACCCTTACAAAGTTTCTAAAAATAAATAGAACAAATTAAGAAAGAACACAAGAGGAGGGTTTTGTTTAAGTTATGTTAGAACAAATGCAAACAACCAAGAAAGAAATTTCCTTAAATACATGAATATGTTAAGAATTGTTTGATATAATATAACCCATAATTATTCATTTGTAATTATAACTTATATTTTAAAATATAATTGTTATTAAATTATCTTGAAAATCCTTTAACCCGTACAAATTGGCAATTCTGAAAATATGGGATTAAATGAACATAGGATGACTTCTAGACATCCAATCATGACAGCTTGAATTGATTGTGGTAAAAAAATTATTTTATAATAAAATATGTAAAAATCATAATGCCAACAAATAATAATTAATTTCGTATGGTAAATAGATTTTTTCCATATAATTATATCTTATATCGATCGTATTTCTTGACTAATGTTTATCTCTCATGAGTAAAAACATCCAGGCCTTGTAGTCATTTTATGAATAGATACAGTAACTTATAACTTAATGATCAATTAATTGGTCATTATTTTTGAATTTTATATTTTTCATGGAATCAAGAAAATATATTATTGTATTATTTGTTAGAAAGATAATGAATAGTAACTACTCTCTTGTTGGTGATGTTTTCATCATAGAGATGATTTGTCGAGGAAAAGGTTTGAATGGGTATACTAAAATCTCATCACTGCTCATAGATTATGAAACCAATAAGAAAAAAAGAGGGAAAATGGGGATTATTTAATATTCATTAAAAGGAATGTGATATTATAAAATCAAAATAAAAGAAAAATAAATTAGAAGTTGGAGTGGAGAGGCTTCTAGGAAGCTAAATTTATGTAAATCCTTTCTTATTACAAATGATTAATATGATCCATGAAAAATCCCCTTTTCCCAAAAAATCCAAAATCTTTGAAAAACGGTTATAATTAGTGAAAAATCAATTATATAGAGAGGGGTAAAAGATAGGGTTTCAAATGTTTAAAATGGAAAATGGGGTGTTCTTCCTCTACATTTTATAATTCCTTGAGACATAGTTTTTAATGGGTTCCCATATGAACCAAAAATTCCTCTAGTTTAATTAGATTCTATAATCTATGATCTCTATCATATATCAATATTTCATCCTAATCCAAATTTGGATGAAATTATTATTTTCCAAATAGAGAGGAAAGGCCCAATACACCAAATCTAGTCCACTAAAACATTAATCTCCATTTTACACCTTTAATTTATGCGATTAATATATCAAGATCTAAATGAAAATTTCATCTGAGTTAATTTATAAAACATATATAAAATTTCAAATAGAAATTTTTTAGAATAATAATTTTGTGGTTAAATTTATTGAATTAAATTAATTGGGGAAAATTTTTTTAAGTAAAATTGTAAATTCAAGCTCAAAATAAAATTTTTCTTTAAATAATGAAATAACTTTTATTGTGAGGATATAAAATCAATTAGTATCAAAAAAATATTTATAAAAAATAGTTTTAATCAATTATTATCATTGAGGTTATAAACACACACATTGAAGGAATTTCCATATTTATCCTAGGAACATGTGATTAAAATCCACCAATTAACCACATAATATAAGATTTAACAATTTCAAAAATTCATATAATGACATATATACCCAAATGTGTCTAAAATTAATTTCCAATTAATAAATCATATAGTAGAGACTCCACAGACGTAAAAAATCACCATGATCATGTAAGGATTATCCTGATCCCCAACTACCTCCCATATATGTGTAATATATATATATATATATATATATATATATATATGACCCTGAGAATGAATCTTAGTAGTTGGTATCCCTATTGGTCACAGTGAGGTCTCAAGGTCGAGTCTCATCGAGTACTGCCTTACATTAGTATTTGAGTGATTTTCTTTGAACTTTAGCCACATTCCATGCATCGATGTAATATAGAAACACACACACACACACACACAGAGATATATATATGTTAGGTTATGAATAAAAGTATACTTAGTGATATCCTCCAAAAAAACACCTCAAAAAAATATGGAAGATGCATACTAAGGAATATGTGAATAAATAATAGAACTAACAAGTTACTTACAATATGTCAAATAGTTTTTAAAATCACTAAGGATCACTCACTTAATATTTAATATAATTAGTAAAATAATATAAATATTTTACATGAGAAACATATCATTAAAACACTTCCCCGTGAACTAATCAACTTAAAAAAACACCGAAATATGTCTTTATACTCCCTTCCCATCCATATAAACATACACACATAAACAACAAAAAATATAGTTTCTTAGGACTCTTACACATATTATTACACTATTTAGTCATAATTATCTATTAAATACAAACCAAGGAAAAAAATCCTATTGTTTTCGTAATTATAGATAAATAAATAGAAAAAATTAAACTAGAATAGAACAACTTTTCATTAATATTCATAATGATCTCCAAAATAACTTTGAGATCCTACAACTACATAGGCTATCATGGGGAGTACATAAAAAATGAGTGTGGTAAAAGCCTAATAAGGGAATAAACATAGAAATAAAGCATGTAACATGCATTAGAAAGAATAACATGATATCATAAATTTGATGGCTCATGAATAAACATATTGAATAAGAAATTGTAAAACACAGAATCATATGATCATGGAAATAGAAGAAATTGGAATAAATATTCAAAATTCCATAAAAATGAGTCAATGATAACTACTAAGAATATATCAGATGGTAGATAGATTCCCATAATGTATTAGGTTTACTCCTCAATTCCATTAATAACGTTTCATGAGAAAAAAACATTAAACAATGGATTGGAGTGATATATTAGATAACCCATCATAAAATGATTAGGAATATGTGTGTCACATAAAGAAATAGATCATAACGAGTAATCATAAGTGTTTTCCATAGAATGAAATGGGTTCTATATTCTTGTCATATGGTAAGAAAAGGGTGTATCAATGTGTTATCCATGAAATAAGGTATTTAAATTTTTCTTTGACATTAATAAAGGAAATATAATAATTGATTAAGGATAATGATGTGAAACGCAATTGAATACAGAAAAACGAGTCTTATATAACATTATAAATATTCCACTTAAGCGAAGTTTTAGGGAAAAGAATAAAGAGTCTTTAAAGGGGATAAAGAAATTATTTTTTCATAAATATAGAAATTAAAAACCATCTTTTTCATGATTATTTGAGTTAATTTAGAGAAATATTTCTGGTTTAGAATTTTTTCTTGATTTTCCTTGAATCGGGTATGAAAATGAGAAGTTCCCTTTAATCGAGTTCACTTATTGAGAGGAATTGATAAGGGAAATTTTAAGGAAAGAAATTCCCTATTAAAGAATTATGAATTTATATTCTTAAATATGTGTGGTATATATACACATAATATAATATAAGTATATAAGAAGAATTAATAGATAATATGAGGCAACAAGAGAGAAATAATTACCCAAAGGAAATATAGATGTTCAGAGAGATCTCATAGCTTATGAATGAATGTGTTATAAACTCTCACTTGTTGTGTTAAACAATAAAATTGTATTTCATATTATTTTTATTGAGAACCTCTCCCACTTGTATTTGATTTATCATAAATTTGTAAGTTTATTTATGTACATTTCGATGAGTTATAAGATTCACATTATTCTTTCCTGGAGTGTTCGTTTTAGGGTTTCATGTTCAGTAAACTTGGGGTATAGTTATATAATTTCTTATAAAATGTGATAATACTCTAGAAGTAAAATTATATTAAATTAATACACTTATATAATATCAAATGGACCCATATATAATTTTTTATATATTTAGGATGATTAAATTGATAATAAATTATTGAAAAATATTTAGATCATTTTGGTGGGTTTTCAGATAATTATACATTAGTTTCATTTTATTTTACCTTTTTTATAGAACAGAAAATAAGTTATGCTATACTAATTGCAGTCTAATTTGTCTATATTAATTTTTAATTACTTGACTTGAGGGAAGTAATGGAAAAAACTAATTATCAAAAAAGATGGTTATTCACCACAAATTGGAAAATGATTTCCTTTTTTTTGAATTGGGGGATATTAGATAAATTGATATATAGATAATATTTCAATGGAAATTTAATATTTTAGTAAAAAAACTATTTTATTTTATTAAAAATTTGAAGAACATAGAGAGAAGAACATTACATCGCGGGGGCCTAGAAAATGGTTACTGAGAGCATGCCTTATTACAATACACACTCTACTCATGGGAGGGACCCTAATGAATAAATATATCCTAAAGGAACATCAAGAGTATCCATGGATACCAAGAAGTATTCTTTGGTATTCCCATCTAGCGATGAATGGGTGTGTTCGATGTCATTGGAAAGGAAGTCTTTAAACTTTCGAATTATATAAACGAATCTATAGGGAATAATATAGGTACCACTAAGAGAATTCTTGTTAACTTTTGAGTCTAGTTTTGCTGAGGAAAATTGGATATTGTAAGATTTGAAGATCTCATGGTCCTTGAGCAAGGTCAATGTATCTTCCATTAATGAATCTTTGTTCTCATAGTATGAGTTTATGGAAAAAATAACTAAACCTGTAGGGTCCCAGACTACCCCCCATAATTCCCCATGGTTTAATGATACACACATTTTATTATTAAGACCATGGGGTGGTGGAATCTAGCATACCAAGTGTCTGGTTTGTGGTTGTTTGGATGATTCCAAATGGACACTTCCTTCCAGATACCATATGAGTGTGGGGGAATATTCATGTTACTTCAAGATTCCTACAAAATCCAAGGAAAGGAAACATTATCATGTAAAAAAACTCAATCCTGAAAGAGGTTATTTGAGTGGTGAGACTGGTTATGTGTCATCCAAATGTACAAGCAACCTACTGCGAGAAGGGCCATGTGGGAATCATCCACTGAATTATTCCTAATATCACCCTCAAACAACTATTGAGAAAACTCCCTAAAGAAATACTATCATCCATATCTATCATTGAACATACCCAGATATCTCTAAAGAAAACTGGACCACTCCCTTTGGAAGAAAAGACGTGACACAATTTCCATCTTAGAGGTAGTGTAGTAGGTATATTTTTATGCTAGGAGAACTCTGTGACCCTTCACAGAACTATTTTTTGGAACCACTAAGTAACTTATCCTCCAAATAAGGAAATTATTTTTTTATGGAATGGGTTTACACCCGAGACCACTACCCCTAGATCACTATTAGGTTTCATGAAGATCAAATTCTCGTAATCCTTAGTATTGAACCTACCGGAGGATGAGGCTATGAAAACACACTAGTATACAAAATCTTCCTGCTGTATGCTTTCAAAGGCCGTTTTCTGGATATTGTAGAGGATCACCTTGGTGAAGGAGGAGAATAATAATGATTTATTAATGCTAATGTCAATCATATGGTACCCTAGTTACATTAGCATTTTACTTCCATAGTCAGACTCCAAGAAGTTTATGTCTATGGGGCCAATGATCCACCAAGAATGATTCGAAAGAGATGTAATATGGGTTCTGAGGGAGTTCCATAGGGGTGAATATTTCACTTATTTTAAACTTGGGACATACCCATAAAATACCAGGATAATCATTCTCCAAAGATACTGACCCTCATTGGCCTACACTACATGTTTTCCCTTAATACAATGCATTTCCTCCCGTATTCCCCAAATGATTATGGAAATATGCTCCACTAGTTTGAAAAGCTTACAACATGCGTTCTAGTGGGATTTTTCCTCCATTTGGGAATAATATATAAAATAATTCACAAGAATATCCCATTCATTCATAACTGAATTCATATCCCTAGGAATATATAAAATGTGTATATGAATTGAAGATTATATGTAATTAACAAATGTCATTCTAACTCCAAATCAGAGGAACCAATTCTTACAATTGAATATACGGTTTCTTATCCTCATAAATGGAAACCAAAGTGCCTTATATGTATCTTTACATGAGAAATGCGAGCTCCTAAGCACTCCATTAGGAATTCCATATTGAACATTCAAAGAATGGACTCAAAGGCGTCTTTATGCATCTCTAGGAGGGATGGTGGGTGGGAGAAATAGATCTTGTCTCTATTGATTATATTTCCACTCAAAGTAGTGTACACTATAATTTTTTTAATATTTATAACCAAAGAGATACATAAATTGATAAATATTATTAACCTTTCTATAAAGAGGAGATGCGGCACCCTTGATAAATGAGCCCCATATTAGTAAGAGAGAAGATGCATGTTCTTTACACTGGTTGCAACATATCTAGTTAGAACATCATGAGATAAAAAAAGTAAGGTGATAGACGATCATATTTTTTGAGTCCCCTCACTGATTTTTTAATGTCACACTATCTACCCATGAACATAATATTGACCTAGGGAGAGATATAGAAACGAATAATCCAATCAATGACCCATTTTGAGAACCACATACATCTCAAAACTTGGATGATGAAACTCCAATCAATCTTGTCTTGTTACATGACCATATAAACCATTATTATAATGTCATAACCAATCAAAATTATTTTTAATTCTCTTTCCATCTTCTGAGAAATCCCAACTACAACTTGGATTGTCCGGCCCATGATAAAAGCATGATTCTTCTCTGTTATGCATCCAGGAATTCACAGAGAAATATGTCTATTAATAATGGAAGACAAGACATTGTACAAAATGTTTCATAGTCTGATGGGTCAAAAATGATTTTGGGAAGACATGGCTTTCATTCTGGTAATGAGGATAATTGTAGTGGCATAAGAAACACTAGACAATTCCCCTCTATAGAAAAAATAATGAATAGCTTCAACTGGAACACATTTGATGATGTCCCAATAAAGAATGTAGAGAACCATAGGGAACCCACAAGGGCCAGGTGTGCTTTACTTTATAGGGATGAAACCACTTTTTACACCTCCTTTTCTCCAATAGTGGTCCCAGAAATGGAAAAATTATGGGCAGATGTAACTATCAGGATATAATCAATAATGCCAGCATGGCCATCCAGAAAACTGTTATTCATGCAAGGGTTAGAATCACATATCAGAGAGGAAAATGTGTATTTACCTACCTTCTAATGACCTATATGTCAATGGTATAAGAGATATCATCCATAAGGATATTCAATATAATAAAATGACTCCTTTATTTCTTGTAGGTATAAAAGAAGGTGGTATTTTGGTCTCCTTCCCTAACCCAGGTAACATGTGATCTCTCTCAAAGGCATATATCACTATCTAGTAAACATTCATTTATTTTTTTGATTCCTGAGGCCAAGGTAGACAAGGGTATCAATGAAAATAGATGCATTTTGATGATGTCTGGGGGGAGATTCCACCTATTGGGGAAGATGAATTGATACTCTTGGAACACACATAATTTGATTTCAATGAGTAAGGGAGAATGATCTGATAGAGCCTAAACTAGGTGGGAAATTTAAATATGTGAGAATAGAGAGATCATTTGAAGATTAAAAAAAACAGAGTTTTGACATGCACCAAGTCTGTATGCGGCCGCTCTGGTCGTTTCATGTGGTAAATGTGTCCCCATTGAACCCCAAATCTTGAAGTCCATCTTGAGATGAAAACCCAGTGAATATAGAACTATCACTACGAGGGAAAGATATTCCTACATTCTTCTTAGAGGAATCCATGATTGAGTTGAAATCCCCTATAACCATCCATGGAACATCACATTGATTAAATGATCTAAGGTCTATTAAATGTTAATCCTGGTGCTGGGCCTGACACTTCGAATACATGATTGAGAAGAAACAACATTGGTTACTAGATTCAATCTTAACCCAAACAATTGTTCAGTGTACATCACCTTCTCCATAGAGACTAATGAATTATAGAAAATACTTATGTTATGGTTATTGGCTTGACATTCATAAAGGAACTCATAAAAATCCTCTTGAAAAATTCAATGATTCAATTGAGGTTTTTATTCTGTTCAAGAACCACCATGAGGGGAATATAATACTTGGATGACTCATGCGAGATGAATTATTTTTTAACCTAGGTTTCAAGGCCCAAAAAAATGCTTATTAAAATAGATAAAATTAATACAGATATAACATATAATTGGAATCAAGAATGTCTAGACTTCTAAAATACTTTATAGAGGATTAATTCATTTTCATGGACAAAGAATAGGTACAATACCCATAAATGGGAGAGCCCAGCATGGTGGACATTTTTGTCACTGGATATGAACATATGAAGGAGTTATGGAAATACCTATGGGAATGTATCCGAGAGGAGGAATTCTATATCAGATGAGATAATGTGATGAAATTATTGGATAATGTTACATGGATTTCTTATGGAGCTTGGATTTTTGATGGAACATCCAGCTATAGGGAATCAAAACCAGTAATCTCCTTAAGTTTTTATTTATGGCTAGTTAGATTGATAAGGGATGAGGGAGGAATAGTAAAAGGAAAATGGGGAGTTTGATAGGGGTGAAATTAAAAAGTTCCATGAATGGGTATTTCTCTAATACCAGAGGAAGAGAGAGGGGAGGAAGTGTAAACAGAAATGGTGGTCCCTGAAAATCAATAGGCTTCAACTTAGGGATCAAGGTTTCTTTGATGCTGGAAGAAGAGATAGGGGAGAAGGGGGAATAATTTGGAATTCCCCGTATGCCACTAGGATCTAGCTCTGAGATAATTAATGATTGATTGCGATATATGACTGGAGGAGGGGATTATGATCTCCCAGTGAGGCCGTTTGGTCAACCTAATGAGTGACGGGTGATACATTATTAGCAATTTGATATGGAATGACCGAGTATGTGACAAATACTATAGAAACAAGGACTTTAATGGTAAAATAAGGGTTCCATCCATTCAAAACTCCATTATCCTAGAGAAAAATATGCGATGATGGTGGGAGATATGTACATCATGACGTATTTCCAATAAAACAAGATATCTTGTAGAAGAAGGTTTCCCAGGTCTCCACAAAATAATTAATCGATGGATTCTCCAATATTCTCATGGATGTTTATGTTCTGAAAGGGAACAAGGAAACTATGGAACCTTACCCAAACCTCCTACAATGGATAATCTTGTCACAAATGTGAATCCATGGACAATGGAGAAGTATGAAAACACCAATGGTTGATCGATCGAGTGATGAAATTCCATATAGGCACAAAGTCTTCCCTCGAATCTAGAACAATGATGTTTGATTTTCTATTATTCTATATGACTATGGTAGGTTGATTTTGGTTCTAGGACTGAATAATGTTTTGAAATAGTCCCAAATGAGGTGTATCAATCACAAAATTATCAATTGTAGACCAACTAAGAAGTTCCCTGGCCTCATCAATAGAATAAACAAAAAGGGTTATCACCAAAACCCCTTCCTTCAAAATTGATCAAGAAGAACCCATTTGAATAATTATAAATGTGGATGTCGACCAGTGCTGAAGCCTTGGAGAACCAAGGAGGATCTCCTTCATAGTTTAACCCTGATAAAGATCTATTTCCACATAGATGTGAATAGTTACATTGAAACCGTAGGACTAGAATCATATGACTTTTAAGGGGGGTGATTCACCAGCATTGGCATCTAGGATGAGGATAGTTCCACTCCAACAATCCGAAATGGGTAAGCGAGCAGAGGCATGTAAATCATGTTCTTAGATTGTGAATTCAACATATGTGAACCAATTATATACATGTCAATAGAGTTATTAATATTGTATGGATGATATAATGGAAAAGAAAGTAGAAGAAGAAAATGAATTAAAAATATAGTTTTAAAATTTTACATCTTGAATATTACCTCCTTGAAGGAACACTTGACGAACTAGGAACTGGTATTTTGGTGAGGCCAAAAACACTTCAATGTCGGATTTTTGGGTAGGAGTTGGTTGGAAGGTATTTGAAAAGAATCAACTAAAATATGGTATGAGGATAAGGGGTGTTGAGGGTGGAATTTATAATGGAAGGAGAGGGTGTTTTTGTAATTTATCAAAGTATAGAAATATAAGAAGTCTATTCTGTAGAAAAATTCATCCAAATGGCCTATAAATTCACATGGGATGGCATTTGTGACCATATTTTATCCCCTTAGTGATTATATATTATTGGTATGATTTTAAAACAATTTAATAAAATGTTATATTCATTAGATATCATTATTGTCAAATTTGATAGTATTAATTATTTTGACATAAAAATCATCAATACAACAAGTAAAATATCAAAAAAATAATTTATTATATCTTAAAATTTTCATTAACATGTACAAAATTCTAAGACAATATTAAATATCTGAAATTTTAGTTATTTTAATATTTTAATATCAATTATTTTATTTTTCTATTTTTGTAACAATTGCTCCATAAATATTGTGTATGAATTTAAGGTAATTATATATTACATAAAATTTTAAAATATATTACCTTGATGAAGATAAATATTTTATTATTAAAAATAATATTTATGTCCAAAAATATCATCAAGATACCCAAATTATTAAAAATACTATACTTATTGAAAATAATAGTGTGACAAGTTTGACTTTTCTAGAAATAAAGTACAATACGGGACTTAATGCCTACCATATTACCCAAAATGGTAATAAATAGATCCAATTAATGATCAATGTCAAAAATTTATCATAAAATTCAATTGGGGAAAGTGTTTGGGTCATTTTCAAAGCATACCATACTATTTTTAACCAGAATTACTTGATTTACACAAAATAGTGGTAACACAAAATACAATGGTTACTCTTTATATTAAACAAAAAATAAAAGGGATATTTTTAATAAATTTGGTCATCATGATTAAAAACATGGAATCCAATTTTAAAAATTTAGAACACAAAAGTAGAAGACTTTAATTTAATATTAAATCTTAAAAACTTAATGAGAAATAATGTTTCTGAAAAATAAACTTTTAATTATAAAATATATTTATGATAAATTTCTATATAAAACTATTTCAAAAGATGAAAGATATATTATTTATTATAAATAAGAACTAATTATTAATTAACAGTGATCCAAAAATGAATATTTCATTTTAAATTCAAAAAATGAATATATCGTTTTAAATGAAAATTAGTTTTTTTTCTATATTCAGCATAATATTAATCTTATTCGAAAATTTTAAAAAGTTCATCCTAATAAATTTTTAATATTATGAATTATAAAATCACATTTATTTTTTAAAAATATATTTTCTAATGTTTTAGAATAAATTATGTTGATTTTCTCATAGAATGCACTAAAATCATTTTTTGATGGAAACATATGTTTGAAGAATAAAATTACATTACTAAAAATTAAATGTTTATTTCCTAGGAAATAATAATTTTTTTTTTCATAATATGGTTATTTCAATTCATGTCTTCCAATTCAACGGATTAGTAATAAAGATCATGATAAAATAATAATAACATTGTTATTTTAAATACGGTCTTGCATGCATCACAAGAAACTAGATAAATAAAAATATTTAAATTGAAATATTTAATAAAACCCATGGGGTGTTGCAACACATAAAATTCAAAACCATATATACATAGACATATAACAAGAACATCATCAGAAAAAATCACTACATATCCAAAACCTCATCATAGAATCTCTATAATAAGTTATCTAATCATGAATTACATTGTCCTCATGGTTTCCTTTTTCCATTTATTCAACCACCATGAATCCACATAATCAGATTAATATTATATATTATAACAACACCTTAGTGATGTATAGAATATCATAATAACCTCATCACATCACAACCTATGATAAATCTATAAGACATATAAAGGAGGGGGGAATAATGTATATATATCACCATTATATTAGGTAATCGAGAAAAAACTTGGATCCCATGGCAAGATATGGGACTCTGAAAAGTTAACTAATTTCTGTGAAGATTCATAAGAAATAATATGAAATTAAAATGATAGAGTAAACTAAAAAAATACCATCATAAATATGGAATTATAAATTAATTAAATATATTATTATGACCATCATCATTCAGAACATCAATATCCTCACACATTAACCACCACTACCACAACTACCCATGACAAAAGTAACAATACTATTATAACATAATCGTTGCACAATAATCAATACTTCCAATTTTATCACTTCATTAAAAATTCCATGTTTTATCATTACCAAAAAAATTTATATATTAATAAATAGTCATGTTATCCATGGATATTTAATATCAACAAACTTATTTCATATATTATTAACTACTCTCTATTTATCCTACATAACTTAATTATAATGTACTATTTCATTTATTCTAAAAACATGAAATTTTATTAGGAAACTACGATTCAACCACACCAAATAATTCTCAAAACAATACAAACTACCACACTATCCCCTGGAAACATCTAATATAAAAAAACGACACATCACCAAACCAATTTTTAATCGCAGTGACTAACCAGACAAAACTAGTTGTGCAAAAAGAAATAAAATTAAAGAAATATAATATAGATAATAAAAAACTACTATAGATAGTGACTTTAAATTTACCCTTAAATCAAACTACCATATTTTATTAACAAATCATTAGAAATAAAGATCTTCCAAAAATTCAAAATACACACATCACCCTTTATAAGCAAATTATTATGTATCTAAACCAATTATGAAGGGTCATTGTGAATATCATTGATAGAAAACAATGATTATCAAAACAAAACATATCAATGAAACAGTGCAACAATTCATAGGTAATAACATAAAATATCTAATTCCATATGTGAATAAAATATTTCCCATCAACTTCTTTAATAAAGTTCAATATCCTTACAAGGATTATTGTAATCATCTACCCATTCAAAAAAATAATAAACCTAATTCCACAATCATAAAATATAAAAGAGAAGAAAAATCAGAAATCTCATACCACAATTGATTGTTTTATTCATGTATGGTGGATAAAAATAAATTCTATCTATTAAAATATATATTTTTCATTTCAAGAAATTATTTTTTAAAGATTTATGTATAATTGTTTCTACTAGTAAAAAGTGTCCCATGATATAATTTATTGATTTTCATTAGAAACTAACATATTTTTTATGAATGTTTTATGATCATTTAAAAGAGTTATAATTTTTAAAAAATACACATAAAATATTTTTATGAACAATGGTTATCGTAATGATATGTAATCTTTTACAATATTTCATTAATAAATTGATGGTATTTACGCAATTTTTTACAACCAATCGTGTTTCCATGATCATTTTTTGAATTTTTAAAATTTAAGTTACACTTCATAAGAAGTTCTTATTATAAAATGGATCTTTTAATTATCCTAAACATATCCCACATAAAATTTATGTATATATTAGTCCTATAGGTAAATAATTGAACATATAACATTTTTCAGTATTTTCATGAAATCCTAGGCTCATTTGGTTATTTTAAAATTATTCACAGTCCTTTAGAACCATTTTACTACTAAAAAATAAATTGAATATTTTTTAGAAAGTAAATAATTTGTTTAAGGTATGGATGTTTCTACTATTGAAAATATAATTGATAATCACTATTTAAAATTTAATGATAAACCATTTTATCACATTTCACTGAAACATTTTTTATAGTTTGAAATAAAATTTAACTTTTACAACAAAATTTTGATTATTTTAACATCTTTTGACATTTTATTAAAATGGTTTTTATTTCAAATGATCATAAATATCTATTGAATTATTTTTTCAAATTATCATTGAAAAGTAAGAAGTTTTGATAATATTTAATATTTTATACTCTTCAAAACTGTTTTTAATTATAAAAATCATATTATAAATTTTTATGAATATTGTTCCTCATATTTAAGTATAATTTATTCATGTTGTCTAAAAACATATATGAATTTTTTATCTTATATTTTCTTAATTAATAGATATTTTTTCCCAAAATAATAAATTTTGAACGTATTTTGACCTTTGGAAAGTAATTTTATTATAAAATACATTTTTATCATTAACTGGACATTCAACATCATATTGGGATGGGTTGAATTCATATATTTGACAAATATAATGAGTTTTATTGCAAATATATATTAAAATAAATCCTCATTTGGTTCTATTTTAAATCACTATATTCTTGTAAATTTTTTAAAATTTCCAAAACAACACTTTGATTCATTCTGTGAACATTTTTCATTGGATTTAATAAAGGATTTCATATAGTTGGAAAAATAAATAGTATTCATTTCTCCAACATTTCATGAAAAAATATATCATTATAGCAACTATTATTTTATTACAATTTTTTTTGAGTTGGAGATGAATTTAAAAATTTAAAATAAACATTTGATTATTCCCGGAACATCTTACCTTATATTGATTCTATAATTAGTCATGCAGTTCAAAATAATGTCACATATATTTTTAGTGACTTTTTTGTAATAAATTTAGTTATATTTCTTATTTATATTATATGATCTTTTAAAAGTGATTTAATAATAAAATATGAAACTTAACATATATTGGAGAATATACAACCCTATATTTATCTGTGTATTGTTTCTATAATACAAAAAATAACCAAAAATAGTTTTCCTATACTTATATTTAAAAAAAATCCTAATTTTAAATATTTGACATATATTTTACACTGAGAAAATATAAATTATTTAAATTATAATCTCTTGATTATGAGGAGTACATATAAATACAAATTATTAAAAATTATAATCCTATATATATAAAACATTTAGTGATCAATGTTGTCTTAGATTTTGAAGATAAAATGATTTTTTGTGGGCTTCGAATATTTTAATGTCCTTTAAAAGAATTTAATTATAAAAATTAAACGTTAATTTTTTATGGAATGTTAACAATAATAATGATGTGTTGTTTTCTTTTTATTTTTTAACATAATATTTTCACTTCCTAATATTTTTAGGACAAACACTGCTCAGTTTCTCTATTTTGACAGTCCAATGTAGTTTTGATAGTTTTAAATCATTTTTGACAATAAAAAACGCCTTTTATTGGATTTAATATCATTTTTTGTCATAATGATTAGGAGTTATTTATTTAATAGAATACAATTATGAGAATTATTTTCTAAATTTTCATTGATAATTATGAACCATTGGTTTTATAATGATTTAACATTTTTAAAATAGTTTTAATTATAAAAAATAATCTTTTAATATTTTTAAGAACATATACCCCTAAAATTTCCATGTAGATTGTTCCAAAAATTTAAAAAATAATTTATGATCATTTAAAATAATATAAAATATACTTTAAAGTAATTAGGATAACATCTTTATAGATATATGTGAGATTTCAGCCAATTTCAAATCATTTGACTATAAATATTCTCTCTCATTATAAGAAGTAAATTAATATGAAATCTTTTAATAATATCGTTATAATTCAAATAAATTTTCTAGATTATAAATTATTAAATAATATTTTACACTACATTAATATTAAATTTTTCATAATTGATGTTATTTAATAGATATATTAGTTCATCATATCAAAATTTAATTGTAGATATCTTGTACCATAATTCTCTCTTAAAATACCAATATAGATAATGTATATGGGATTAGAAATCACATGGTTTTAGTAGTGTTTAAATAATTAGATTAATTAAATCATATTTCTAATATTCATTTATCATTGGTTGATTATTCCTTTTATCAACATTAGCAAAACATAGAAGAAATTATAATGTAATCCTATGAAAAATTATATTTTATAGTATATGTAGATAGATAGTTCTTAGTTATTACACAAAAATTCATGTTATATATAATTATACTAGTAATAGAAAACAATGAAAAGTAAACATGATAACAATGATCTTTTGGGGGAGGGTGGAAACTATTGTAATGGCCGAGACCCCCCCTGGCCATTACTTTTCCAAAAGTGAGGCTCCACCAAAACAGTGGCACCGTGAGGGGTGGCACCAAGATGGTGGCACTGTGAGGGTGGAACCGTGATGGTGGCACCGTGATGATGACACCGTGATGGTGGCACCGTGATGGTTGCACCGTGACGGTGGCACCGTGTCCTCTTCGTTCTTTTTCAGTTCCTCAACTTTCCGCTCCCACAACGTATCTCTTGACGTAAATTAATTCTTCTACCCTCTTAAATCCCATAATTAATGCCTAAAAATCCCTAGAAATATCCCCGATGGGGGATATTTAATAAAAACTTAGTACCATCATGCATAACTTCCAAAACGCATGGGAAACCACGATCCAACCTTCCAGACGTTCAAAAATTCCCATATCCCGTAACAACGAGATTTTATTTATATATCACAGAGGAAGTTCTTCTTTCCCTTCTTCCTTTGGCCGACTTTCCTCTTCTCCCTGGTGCGCTTGGAGTCCCTCATTCTCATGACTTGTGGTGCGCTTGCGTGGAGTCGTCTTCTCATCCATGGAGTCCCCGATGTCCCTCCCCTACAAATCGTGCATCCCATGTTCTTGTTGCGTGGAGAAATACTTTTATACTTGATCAATCAAGTAGGGTTTTCCATCGTCTCTCCTTACTGTGTATCATGCGGGGTGGGTATGCTCTTGTCTGTGTGAAAATTGACGAAACTAAATTTAATAAAGATAACAAACGAACCATTAAGGAATGAAGGGGGGGGGGGGTGATCGATGTTCTGTTGTGCTCTTCTATGTTGAAATATGTTGTTAAATGTGCGGGCTATGCACACTGATAATCATGGACGTTGGCAGTCTTTCCTTGCTCACTAACAAACCCTTATCGTCTATGATAATTGAATTGTTGTAATGTAGAAATTTATTAACCACCTAAACCCAGTTGGTTTAAATGGATGTTCAGTAAAACAAGAAACCCTATTTGATAACCCCGGTTAAGCCCAGTGGAATTGAAACCATGGAGTGTGTTAAATATTTTAAATCTGAAAATACCTGCATGAGACTGCCTTGTGTTGGTGTTAGTGGTTTGGTTGTTTTCTTTCACGGACCGATTTCGGGTGACTTTATGGTTTTCTTGGATGGGGTCTTAGATTGTTGGGGTGACATAGGTGGGGATTGGATCCCCTGTTGTTATAATTTCGTTGGTTGTGAAGCTGTATGGTCACTCTACTTTATCACGAATTCAGGTGGGATCCTCTATTATTGAGAAATCGTTGGTTCCTGGTTTTGGGGACATGGGGATGTATCTCAAGGCTTTTCTTTGGTTCCAGTAATTCAAGGGATCTCACTTGATCCCATGGTTTTTTTGACTTTACAAGAGAACTGGGTGTGAATGCTTAGTTTACTGTTTGGTTGTTTTCCTTCTCTAGCTTGTGGTTGAGTCTGTTAGTTTCCCAGTAGTGTAGCTTTCATCTAAATGGATCACTTGAACATGAAAACAAGAATGGGTCAAATGGGGAAATTGGTTCGGGGAATGGGATGTGACCTGGCTATGGGTGATATACCTTTCATGAATGAATAGTAACGTGATGTTTGTGCTTAGGCTGGTTTCAGAACCCTAGGTTGGGTTGAGTGCTTGATTACTTATGTATATACCTATAGTTTATGTTTCTTATTCGTGCCCCACCCAATTCGAGCACTTAAGTTTCAGACACTACCATTTCATGGGAGATGGTGTTTTTTCCAACACTCCTATGAGTGGCAGGTTAATAGCTAATTTTCTGCTCCATTTACCGAATAGCCCAAAAATTTTCGTGTAGGTTATGATGGCCTCAGGTCCATTATAGCCCATGATTCTTCGGGCAGGGTAGTTGTGGTGGTTGGCCCAGGTGTGTGCAGGCAGGTTGTTTCCCAAGTGTCTTCGGGATGAGGCCCAGGTGTCTTTGGGCGTGAAAGTAGTTGTTCTGACCCAGGTGTTTGTGGGTGTGGTTATGCAGTGAGTTTGTGGCCCAGGTGTGTGCGGGCGGGGTTTGGTAGTGGGACTATGGTGAGATTGTGGCCCAGGTGTGTGCGGGTGGGGTGTGGTAGTGGGACTGCAGAAAGAATGACAGGATTAGTTCGATGCATAGGATGTCTTAAATAACTAGTGGGAAAGTGGTGCGGGGTACCCAAACATCGATGTGATACTACTATACATTACTTGACTTGTGTTACATGGGGAGCGTGCCTTGGTGAGGCTTGGGTGGATAGTTTACCTTGTTGGGTGTTTGGTTTTCTCTTTTCCACGAGGTATTTGAATGTCTTACCAATTTTGCACAAGAGTCATTTGTTTCCTCTACTGAGTATACTTGTATGCTCACCCTACATATATAAATACTACTTTAATGTTTCCAGGAGGACTTCAGGGATCGTGAAGGGCTGTACTAGCTCGGGCGTTGGGATTGTTTCAGTTGTTTTTTTCTTTTCCTTTTTGGTACTTTATCTTGCATTCTGTTGTACTTTGTGACAATTACTTTTGTATCATGCATATGGGGATGGTTCTTTGGCTTTACTTTTTCTTCCAGTTTTGGTATTGTTGGGTTTCATCATCTTATCTCTCGATCCAATAAAATTAAAAGGGGTAATTCCTCCCATTTCCATGTGTGATTATATACCCTTGGTGCTAGTCTTCACTCCGGGATCTACTGAAGGCGGGTCTCGGTGGTCATTATCTATCCTTAAACTTAAAGAAGGAAGGGTCTGGCAGTCCGCTGTCCCTTCCCTCCTTTTGATGAAGGCAGTTTGTGACAGAATGGTATCAGAGGCAGATTGAGAGATTGGATGGAGTTTGGAGGTAGGCAGAGTGAGGATTGCATGGGATGGTAGGGCAACAGTGTTGGGTGTTCTTGGTACGTGAATTAGGCCTGGGAAGACCGGCTAGCAAACATGATTTTAGGGGGCCCCGTGATCTGATGCAAGGACTATGGACCTACCGAACGACCACCTGAGGCCACTCTGATTGCAGGGTAGGGACCCTAGGGAAGGTACATTACTTATAATGACTTGTGTTCTTGCGTTTCATGGGCGTCTTAGGAAATTCAAAGTAAATAAAGAAGTCTATAAAAATTTAAGAAAAATATTCTACACTACTCAGGCTTAGGCATTCCTTTTTTACCTAGCAGCTATGGCACCTGGGAGACGACCACGGGTAGTACCGGCAATCAAGGCCTCAGAGGTTTTTCTGGCTGATCGGCAGAGGACCAACCGAGAGGAGGAGGATAATCAGTGGCAGAATACACTTCGATCTTTTCAGTGACAGACCCTCAGGAAGTACAAGGGAAATATCTCGGACATGGGGACGGAGAGATGGATAGAGGACCTGGTGATATCCTTCGGCTTGATCCGGGCGCCGACAGAGTACTGGGTTCCTCTGACCGTCATACAGTTGCGGGGAGAAGCGCGTCAATGGTGGACGCTTTATATAGGAGAGATGAGGGAGACTGAGGTAGCGTGGGCAGACTTCGAGAAGGAGTTCTGGGCAGAATTACTCTCTTCCACGATGAAGGATGAGAAGTTGTAGGAGATACTCTCCCTCCAGCAGGGGAGTATGTCAGTTAGAGAGTTGGGGATCACATTCAAGGATGTCCTTAGCTTCGCTCCATACCTTATTCCAGATGAGGAGTCTCGGGTGAGACGTTTAGAGGAGGTGCTCCGACCTTCTCTCCAGTACGCGGTTACCCCCTTCACCCTACCAACATACCTGTAGGTGCATAAGAAAAAGCTGAGGTAGTGGAAAGGATGAACACACTGGGAGGTGTGTCATGAGAGGGGATCCAACTGGGATCGTTGAAGGGGAAGGTCATCGTTAGCAAGCCTCCAACATCAGGACCCTTTAGGTTTCGATCAGGGGGGGAGCATGCCTCATCAGTTCCAGTTCCGGTCCCCCGGCCCTCTCCCTTTCCATTCAGTCCCGAGACTGAGGTGCTTTGTCTACAGTAGCCATGGGCACCTCTGTAACCAGTGCCCAGACAGGGTGCAATATGGTGGGGGTGGGCAGGTTCAATGCCCACCTCAGCAGTAGCAGTTCCCAGCCAGGCCCTTTTAGCAGCAGCAGCAGGGGCAGCAGGCTTCCGCCCCTCCGAGGGCAGATGTTGTAGGAGGAGGCCGAGCTCAGGGTGCTCCTCAGGGACCTTGACCAGGGCGTGGTCGGGGAGGCGGCCGATAGCAGATAGGTAGAGGAGCTGGGTGTGGGTAGTTGCACGCCGCGAAGGCAGTAGTTCTAGGAGCTTCACACCCCTTTAATACCCTTGCCTATGCTTTGTTTGATATAGGAGCTTCGCACTCCTTTGTTTCACCCAGTCTGGCCTGTGATTTGGGTTTAGACGTCGAGATACTTGCAGTGCCCCTAGTGCTAAGCACGCCAGTCAGAGGTCAGACTGACTTATCTTCTGTTTTTCGAGGGTGTAAAATAATGATAGGTCTGCATCAGTCTATCAGGGATCTTCTACTATTGTAGATACAACCATACGATGTCATCCTAGGAATTGACTGGCTATTCTATGTGTGTTCCTTCATTGATTGATTCTGAGGAAGGGTTGTGTTTTCATACGTGGGTAGCCGACAGGTGACTTTCATTGGCGATCGAGGTTGCTAGAAGAGTAGCAGGTGGTAGGAACCCCTCCACTCCTTATTAGCTGAGATGTCAGTGGAGTCGGTGGATACTGAGATGGTGGATGTTCCATGGGTCGTCAGTGAGTTTATGTACTTCTTCTCTGAGGAGGTGAAAACATTACCCCTTCAACGTGACATCGAGTTTGGGATAGACTTGCAACCTGGTGCTCATCTGATTTCGATGGCCCCCTACCGGATGACACCTTTAGAGCTACGGGAGTTGCAGATTCAAAATGAAGATCTGATGAAGAAGTGTTTTTTTCGGCCAAGTGCGTCGCCATGGGGTGCTCCAGTCTTATTCACCAAGAAGTCAGATGGTGGTCTCAGGCTGTGCATAGACTACTGAAGGCTGAACCAGGTAACGGTCAAGAACTTTTACCCCCTCCCAAGGATATACGATCTCTTCGACCAGCTGAAGGGAGAAGGTTGTTTCTCGAATATTGACCTGCAGTCAGGATACAACTAGCTGAGGGTGAGGGAGGGTGACATCTCGAAGACTTCCTTCATGGGAAGATATGGACACTTCGAGTTCATAGTCATGTCGTTTGGCATCACGAATTCTCTAGTTGTGTTCATGGGCCTCATGAACTCCGTCGTCCAGGAGTATCTGAACCAGTTCGTAGTCGTGTTTATTGATGACATTATGATATACTCAATATCAGAGGAGGATCATGCTGAGCACTTCAGAATGGTTTTGGAGGTCCTTCGGCGGCACCATCTCTATGGTAATTTGACAAAGTGCATGTTTTGGATGTGAGAAGTGCATTTCCTTGGGCACGTGGTGTCCGAGCAGGGGACAACATTGGACCCGTCAAAGGTCGAGGAAGTTGTTTCTTGGGAAACACCCAATAACGTGGCATAGGTTCGTAGTTTCCTTGGACTAGCAGGTTACTACCAAGGGTTCATGAATAGCTTCTCTTGAGTTACGAAACCCCTGATAGCCTTGACGAAGAAGGACCGAGCCTTCATGTAGAGTGAGCAGTGTGAGGCGGACTTCAATTATCTGAAGGAAAAGTTGGTAAGTACCCTAGTACTGAGGTTTCCAAAAGAAGGAGAGGCATATGAGGTGTTCTGTGATGCTCCAGGGCAAGGCCTCGGGAGTGTGTTGATGCAGCGGCAAGGGGTGATCTCCTACTCGTCTAGGTAGTTACATCCCCATGAGCATAACTATGCCACCCACGATCTGGAGCTTGCGGCGGTCGTGTTCGCACTGAAGTTTTGGCGGCACTATCTCATCAGGAAGAACATTGTAGTCTTCATGGACCACAAGAGCTTAAAGTACATCTTCACCCAGCAGGACCTGAACTCGCGGCAGTGTAGGTGGATGGAGTTTCTTCAGGACTACGACTTCGATATTTCCTACACCTTAGGGACGGTAAATGTGGTGGCTGATGCCTTGAGCAGGAAGTCGCATAAGGATGCGGTTCGAGAGTTGGAAAATTCTTGGAAGGCGATGGAGGAGTTGGCTGCCTTGCACCTAGATGTAGGGACAGAATGTGGTAGAGGTTTCATGTACCAAATGACAGTGTAACATTCTCTACTGCGGCAGGTAGAGGAGTCCCAATGGGGAGACTCGGAAAGTGAGGTGATGTGTGACCGGGTTAGCAAAGGCGATGCCCCGAAATGGTGGATGGAGGATGGTCAGAACCAGATTCTTTTCCAGGGGAGGCTGTTTGTTCAAGAGGCGATGCGCGGGAGAGTTCTTGGTGAGTTCCACAACTTACCCCTAGCGGTTCACCCGAGAGTTTCCAAGATGTACCGGGGCTTGAGAAGTCAGTTCTAGTGGCCCGGGGTGAAGCGGGCGGTGGTAGAGTTCATGGCCAAATGCTTGGTGTGTCAGCAGGTGAAGGCTGAACATCGTGTTCAAGGCAGTTTGTTGCAACCTTTAGATTTTCTAGAGTGTAAGTGGGATGACATATCGATGGATTTTGTCACGGGACTACCTAAGGCCCAAGGAGGTTGTGACGCTATCTGGGTAGTGGTAGAGCGATTGAAAAAATCGACTCACTTTCTGGCAATCAGGGAGTTGAGTGCAGTGGATACTTTATCACAAAGGTACGTGTATTAGGTGGTGCAGCTACATAGAGTTCTGAGATCCATAGTCTCTGATAGGGATGCGCGGTTTACCTCGTAGATGTAGAGAGGATTGCAGCATACTTTTGGAACTCAGCTACGTCTTAGCACTGCTTTCCATCCCCGGACAGATGGGCAGACAGAGCACACCATCCAGACCCTGGAGGATATGCTATGGGAATATATCCTAGATTTTGGGGGATCATGGGTGTGACACTTGCCTCTAGTAGAGTTTTCCTACAATAATATCTAACACTCTACCATTGGCATGGCTCCGTTCGAAGCCTTGTATGGGAAGCCATGTCGCTCACCCGTATGCTGGACTGATGTTGGGGAGGAAGATGTTCTTGGCCCGGAGGTGGTGCAGAGCCCGAAAGAGAAGGTTCAACTTATAAAGGAGAGGATGAAGGTGGCCCAGGACTGTCAGAAGTCGTATGCCGATAGCAGGAGGAGACCCTTGGAGTTTGAGGTTGGAGACCACGTGTTCTTCAAGGACTCCCCTCGGCGTGGATAGCGGAGGTTCGGCAGGGGGAGTAAGCATTCCCCCAGGTTCATCGGACCCTTCGAAGTGTTACAATGGGTCGGAGAAGTAGCTTATTAGCTAGCACTACCACCGTCACTACTGAGGATACCTGATGTTTTCCATGTGCCCCAGCTCCGTCGGTATCTACATGACGACTCACACGCCCTCGACTGGGGAAAGATGGATATCGAGGACGACATGACCTTTGTGGAAAGACCGGTGAGGATCGAGGATCAGAAAGAGAAGGTGCTCTGTGGACGGACTATTCCCTTGGTCTGTGTGTTGTGGAAGAATGGCAAGCTTGAGGAGAGTACTTGGTAATAGGAGGCGCAGATGCACGCCCAAAACCTAGAGCTGTTTTGAGTTTTGTTCTGTTTCTTTCTATGCTTGTTGAGATGTAAAGCTGATCCTATTTTTTTATGAAATGCTTGTTTTCCTACTTAGAGTGTGTTGTGAAAAGTCCTGGCTATGAGGAGGGGAGGACCTGATCCCTAATCAAGATGCATTAAGGTAGATGCGATTAAACCTGTGTGGGCGAGTAAGTGCCGCACAAAGCAGATAGTATCTTGACATGGGGGAAGAGACTCCCCAACCCATATGAATGGGTGGTTTGACCCTTTTATGTTTCTTGGTTTTTGAGAGGGAGGTGTTTCTAAATAACGATGAGGTTCACTCCTGAGAGGTATCTTTCGAGGTGGTTCTTCGGGACCTCACTTCTCTTCTGGTTTGTTTTTGATTCTCAAGGGAGAGAATAGTTTGAGAGGAATCTAATGTAATGGCCCAGACCCCCTGGCCATTACTTTTCCAAAAGTGAGGCCCCACCAAAACAGTGGCACCGTGATGGTGGCACCGTGAGGCTCACACTGTGAGGATGGCACCGTGAGGGTGACACCATGACGGTGGCACCTTGTCCTCTTCGTTCTTTTCCAGTTCCAGACCTTTCTTCTCCCGCAACATATCTCTTGACATAAATTAATTCTTCTACCCTTTTAAATCCCATAATTAATGCCTAAAAATCCCAAGAAATATCCCTTATGGGGGATATTAAATAAAAAATTAATGCCATCGTGTGTAACTGCCAAACCACATGGGAAACCACAATCCGACCATCCAGGCGTTCAAAAATTCCGATATCCCGTAACAACGGGATTTTATCTATATATCACAGAGGAAGTTCTTCTTTCCCTTATTCCTTTGGCCGACTTCCCTCTTCTGCCTGGTGCGCTTGGATTCCTTCTTTCCCGTGACTTGTGGTGTGCCTGCGTGGAGTCGTCTACTCGTCCTTGGAGTCCCTAACTTCTCTCCTCTATAAATTGTGCATCCCCTGTTCTTGGCGCATGGAGAAAAACATCGATCCTTGATCAATCAAGTAGGATTTTCATTCATCTCTCCTTATTGTGTATCATGGGGGGTGGGTATGCTCTTGTCTCTGGGGAAATTGATGAAACTAAATTTAATAAAGATAACAAACAGAACTTTAAGTAATGAAGGGAGGTGTGATCGATGTTCTGCTGTGCTCTTCTATATTGAAATATGTTGTTAATTGTGCGGGCTATGCTCACTGAAAATCATGGTCGTTGGTGGTCTTTCCTTGAACACTAATGAACCCTTGTCTTCAGTGATAATTGAATGGTTGTAATGTGGAAATTTATTAATCAACTAAATCCAGTTGGTTTAAATGGATGTTTAGTAAAACAAGAACCCTGGTGTGATAACCCCGATTAAGCCCAGTGGAATTGAAACCATGGAGTGTGTTAAATATTTTAAATCTGAAAATACCTGCATGGGCCTGCCTTGTGTTGGTGGTAGTGGTTTGGTTGTTTTCATTCACGGGCCGATTACTGGTGACTTTATGGTTTTCTTGGATGGGCGCATATATTTTTGGGGTGACATGGGCGGGGATGAGATCCCCTATTGTTATACTTTCATTGGTTTTGAAGCTGTATGGTCACTCTACTGTATCACAAATTTTGGTGGGATCCTCTGTTGTCGAGAAATTGTTGGTTCCTGGTTTTGGGGACATGGGCTGTATCTCGAGGCTTTTCTTTGGTTCCAGTACTTCGAGAGATCTCACTTGATCCATTTGTTTTTGTGACTTTACAAGAGAACCGGGTGTGAATGCTTAATTTACTGTTTGGTTATTTTCATTCTCTAGCTTGTGGTTGAGTCTGTTGGTTGCCGAGTAGTGCAGTTTTCATCTAAATGGATCACATGAACATGAAAACAAGAATGGTTTAAATGGGGAAATTTGTTATGGGAATGGGATGTGACCTGGCTATGAGTTGTATACCTTTCATGAATGAATAGTAACATGGTGTTTGTGCTTAGGCTGGTTTCGGAACCCTAGGTTGGGTTGAGTGCTTTATTACTTATGTATATACCTATAGTTTAGGTTTCTTATTCGGCCCCACCCAAGTCGAGCAATTAAGTGTCGGACACTCCCATTTCATGGGATAGGGTGTTTTTGCCAACACTCCTATGAGTGGCTAGTTAATAGCTTCTTTTCTGATCCCTTTCCCGAATAGCCCAAGATTCTTCGGGAATGCTGTGACGGGCTGAGTTCCATTATAGCCCAAGATTCTTCAGGCAGGGTAGTTGTGGTGGTTGGCCCAGGTGTGTGTGGGCATGTTGTTTCCCATGTGTCTTCGGGATGAGGACCAGGTGTCTTCGGGCGTGGCAGTAGTTGTTCTGACAAAGGTGTTTTCAGGTGTGGTTATGTGGTGAGGTTGTGTCCCAGGTGTGTGTGGGCAGGGTTTGACAGTGGGACTACGGTGAGATTGTGGCCCAGGTGTGTGCAGGTAGGGTGTGGCAGTGGGACTGCAGTAAGAATTGCGGGATTGGTTCGATGCATAGGATGTCTTAAAAAACTATTGGGAAAGTGGCGCAGGGTACCCAAATATCGATGTGCTACTACTGTACATTACTTGAATTGCATTACGTGGGGAGCGTTCCTTGGTGAGGCTTGGGTGGATATTTTACCTTGTTGGGTGTTTGGTTTTCTCTTTTCCACGGGGCATTAGAATGTCTTCCCACTTGTGCATGAGAGTCTTTGGATTCCTCTACTGAGTATACTTGTATGCTCACCCAACGTATATAAAAACTACTTTCAGGTTTCCAGGAGGACTTCGGGGATTGTGCAGGGCCGTACTAGCTTGGGCATTGGGATTGTTGTAATTGCTATTTTCTATTACTTGTTGGTAGTTTATCTTGCATTCCGTTATACTTTATGACATTTACATTTGTATCATGCATATGGGGATGGTTCTTTGGATTTACTTTTGCTTCCAGTTTTGGTATTGTTGGGTTTCATTATCTTATATCTTGATCCTATAAAATAAAAAGGGGTAATTCCTCCCCTTTTCATGTGTGATTATATACCCTTGGTGCTAGTCTCCACTCCGAGATCTATTGAAGGCGGGTCACGGGGGCCATTTTCTCTCCTTCAACTTAAAGAAGGAAGGGTTTGGCAGTCTGCTGTCCCCTCCCTCCTTTTGATGAAAGCGGGTCGTGACAACTATGATGTATCATACATGTGCCAAAATATGGGAATTGTTTCCTTAATTAAGAAAAATGATTGATGATTCCTGTTACTATTCTCCCATATCTCCCTTAGTGTTGAAATTTTCAAAAAAATCTATTTATAAGTTATAAAATATTCTAAACCTCATATAGTATGGTCGTAATTGATTAATTTTTATTAGGCTCAAATCATGTAATATAATTCAATAATCTTAATATTTTATGGATTTCATATTAACCTTACCAATATTCACTTGTTTTGATTTTTTTTCAATAGGAAGGATCCCAAACTATAAATAAGGGTTTGGGTTAATTAGTTTTTTTAATTAATCTTTATTTAGATCTTTTCCAATATTTGGAATGATGAACTTGGGACCATAAATATCCATCATGCATGAACAATTGAGGTGATCAAATTGATTATAATAAATACTAATGTATTTTTTTCAAAGAGAAGTAAATTCAATATATTTATGAGAAATTAAGACTCAATTATCTTATGAGAATATGATGAATTTAATATAAAAATGTTTTAAAAGATAAGACTATGCATATAGTTGATATATAGATCTAATTCCAAAAGGTGAAACTATAAGAGAGTGTATACCAATATAACTAATTTGATTTATAGAAGAGTCAGTGTTTTTGGAAGTATTAAAGTAAACATGGTTTCATTTGATTATGTAGATTATATGGTGTGTCTCAAATATCTAATGATGGTTGATAATAATCAATGTAAATAAATGAAATGTTTTGTAGATGTTGAGAGTGATATCATCTACATGTTATTACTGATATTTGTGAGAGTCCATAATTGTGTTTATAGTCCATGAAAACTATTGTTCAATGTTAAACCACCCTTGTATTATGTTTAAGTAACTAAGTTGTGGGAAATATGATTTTGAATGTTTCATTTATAAGTCACAGTAAAGGAAGAAACATTACTGATATATAAATATTCGGAGAAGATTTCCAAAAGATTTTTTTTCGAATATGTTAATATTAATGATAATATATTATTATTTATTTTAGTTTTATAATGTTTTTGTTATACTGATCTAATATGAATGCAAAATAAAATAGATAAAGGAAGATATTTATTTCAATGAATGAAGGACTAATAATTCCTGTAGTACAAGTAGATAAGGTTCTCTATCAGAAGGAAGCTGTTAAGTCTTCAGTTTGAAGAAGATTTATATTCTTTTGAAGGTAAAAATGGATCATTAAATTTTCTGATTATATGTTAATATTTCAAAAAATCATGTTAGTTTGAATTTTTTTTCTTTTTAAATCTGTATGATTTTTTTCTTAAAAACTACGGGTGAATTATATGGAATTTTGAATATTGTAAAGAAGAAACTGAAGGTGAGTTAAATGGTAATGCTATGTGGGGATCCACAAAATAAATTTGGAATTTAACATTAAAAATAAAGTCATTTTGAGTGATTAATCTTCATCTAGATCTAGAAGAGGAAAACAAGAATCAAAAGGGTTTGGTATGTGATTTCAGAAGTAGAATAAAATTACTATAAGGAATGATATAGATTAAAAAATAGGTCATCATTAAAAGTAAAGTATATAGGAATTATTGATAAAAATTATAAATATAAAAATTAAATATTTGTGTTAGAATTATCTTTGTTAAGTATAGAATGACCCTCAAGAGGATATAGTTCCAAAGACTATAAGATCAGAAGACAGGAAAAGGCAAAGCTGAGAAGATCATAAGCTATAATGTTTATTTGCTTAGATTTATTGAAATATTTAATTAATAAAATATTGAATGATACATTATAGCTACAATGGATGAGATTTATAAGCTCAATATATCCATTAAAATAAGTTTAAACAAATAATGGGTACTTAATAATGATAAAAAAGTTTCAAAAACTCAACATGATGATTTGAGAATGTTTTATATAAATTTTGATCAATGGATCGATTGTCACTCATGACAAGTAGAATTGTGTGTAGGAAAAGAGATTGTGGAAATTATTGAGTAAATACAAAATGACATTTATGAATGGGATGTTATGAGTTTTCTATAGTTAAAAATTATATCAAAATTAATTAGTTTTTCATATAAATATTGGACTATCAAAATCATTATGTATAAGGACAATTAGACAATGAGGTAATCTATGAGGTCTATTTATTTCCAAAGGATTACATAAATTTATTACTTTCTTGGTTATGGTTATATGAAAAAAAATAATTTGACGCATGTATTACATATTTGAAGATAGTTATGTGATGACTTTTTTCATGAACATATTCCTTTTGAATAGATAGTTTAATAGGAAATATTTGTGTGCATGTATCCCTTTCAGGAAGACATTTATGTGATGTAATGTTGTGAATAGTGTTGTGTCAGAAAATATATAGATTACAAAATGATTGGGAAAACAATATGTTCTAAATATATTTTGTGTTAAATAAGAATAATAAGTATGTATGACTTATATATTCCATAGTATATAAATAACAAAGAAAGTTTGTGAGTTAGTATAAAAGTATCATTCATATATCAAATGAATCTGAAACACAATTGGTTCAAAAATAAAGGATTCCAAAAGGAAAGAATATTTGTATGTATATTTATTTTAGAATAAATCTTAAATATAAAATATATTATTGATTTCTATAAGAAGACAAAATATAGTTCAATTATAATTCATATGTTTATCATTAAAAATTGTGGGAATAAGAAAAAATTTCATGCATTAGTTTTTTCCATCTTTTGTATTTTAAAGACCTAATAGTGTGGAAAATTATATTACATTGTGATTAATAGATTTATAAGAGTAAACTAAAAGATCCTTTTATTGATTAGAATAGGAACCATTTAATACTAGAGGGATTGCAATATAAATGACCTATATAGAAAAACTTAATATTAATAAATATTTCATTTATTATAAAAATTAACTTCCAACCTCCCTATTGGTTTTCTCAAGATTAAAAATCAATAAAATTATCTACTGAGTAAAATATAACACTTTCAAATTCATTATAATTAATTTTATTCCAAAGGTATAAAATTTATTCCTTATACTATACCTAAACATAATAAGGAGTATATACCAAAATTGGGATAAAGTCATGAAAAAACTATTGTGATGAGATATCATTACCTCTTATCTTGCATGTGGTTTGAATGCATTAGTGAACATATATAATCCATTTTTCATAATATATGCATAGTTTTTGAAACAAAATGGGGTAAAATTTAACCGTAAATAATTTCTAAAAACTTCTCTACATTTATTCTCTCCCTGCTTAGTGTGAATATATATTTCACTTGAAAAAAAGGTATCAAGTCCCAAGGTTTCACATCTTAGTAGAACAATTTTTTTCTCCTTATTCTTCACATCTATTAAAATGATGTAAATATTCTAAGAAATTAAAGAGATGCCTTGATTTTTGAATAAAGAAGTTCTCTATGACAAATTGGAGGATTCTATCAGAATATTGTTCATCCAGAAGTAGTAAGATAGTAAATTAAGGAAGGTAAATCCTATGAAAATAAGACTTGATGGAAAAAATATTTGGTGATATTATATTTCTATAAAGTGTATGTATAAATTGTATAACATTGAAATTTTGATACTAAAGTAATGGATTACTTGAAAAATTTCCATGTTGACTTTTTTCACATAAATACTTTCATTAATTATGGGTATATATAATGATACTTCATAAAATGATATTGAAGAAAATAATATCGAAAAGGAATCATAAGAGAATATGAATAAGCTAAACACACATAGAAATATTTTTGAAGCCAAAGAGAATACTTGATTAACATATATGACTAATGAATCAATATGTAAATAATTATTTCCAAAATAATTGAAGAGAATATTGATATAAGGAGTTATTTTGATGATAATATCCATACCTAGGATAAAACTCATAAAGGTACTTTTTGTTTCAAGAACTATTTGATGGAGATCAATACTAAAAGGGTAATGGAGAATTATATTTCTCTAAATAAAATGAGTACTCTTCATTAAGATCATGTTAAGAGGAAGATAAAGGAATGTAAAGATGTATTTATATCACTTGAATATCTTAAAAACACTCTATTTATAATGCAACGTGAGTAAAATGTAAATCTGGGAATCATGGAAGTCACCTAATAAGAATGTTCACAAAAATCTAAATGAAATGTATCTACCATGAAAGACTAAAAAAATATTTTTACATCTAAAAAATTTACTAAATTTTTAAGAATAATTTGAAATATTATATAGACATATAAAATGAAAGATCATGAAAAAATGAATCACTTACCAAAAAAAGTTATTTTTTTAATCATGGATTATTTTCTAGTATAGGTTATGGTTTAATCTTTAGAGAACAAATGTTGGATAAAATATAGATAATCCCACGACAACATCAAGGGTGGATGTGACCATTTATAGGAATAATGAAACTCTAAATACAAGTAAAAAATAAATTTTTTCTATCTAAAAATAAAAAATGTGTTTTTTGTAAGATTTCAACAAAAAGAAAAGGAATAAGGTTTATTATCATTTCTTGGTGTTGTGAATGGTTTTCTCATAAGGCCATTGAATAGTGGGATAATTTCTCAATTAATGAAAATTTCATAAATCCATGATTGATGTATATCAAATCTAAATAGATGAGGTATCCTAATATGAATTTTAAAAAATCACAAAAAGGATAAATCTAAATACTAAAAAAAAAATTAAGGATTAGAAAATTTATATAGAAATTATGATAAGGATGATCATAAAGATAATGATCACAAGTATAAACGTACTATGAATAATTCATATTTTTATTAGTATATAACACCATACATGATATAGAAATGTATAAATTGAAATGAATATTATTTGGGGTGTAGAGACTCAGCTTTGGCCCTATCAGACTTTGGAATATTTCTATGAATGATTACAGAGCTAGGCACGAAGACGGCGTGCGATTCCAAGGACCGATATGCCCGAAATTAATATCTATAAAAATATTATGTAACAACCCTATATTTTATGATAAGTATTCTCTTTAATTTATTTTATGTCATGTGTTTTATGCTACAACAAGATTATCTTGTGCTATATGCTACACTGTATTAGCTTGAAGTATACAAAACACTATTCTTAGATTGTGTTACACATATTTTCAAGTTCATTTTATAATAGTCATTCTATGAACATTGAGGGTATATATATATATATATATTCAGTGTATAAATAAAACATGGTTGGATTCTGTTATATGAAATAATAAAGGAGTCTTGCACAACACACAACCCTGACTTGTCTTGCATTACACGTAATCATGACCTTACTCAATAGCGTGTGTTGTACGCAATACCGGGTTTTACTAAACAATGATATATTATTATAATATTATTATGAACTATCCGTTATTAATAGTATTAACTAAATTTTGAATTTTATAACATTATTATTCATCTTAAAAATTTTCTAGAACATGGTATAAGAACAAAATAAATTTTTCGGGTAAAATATGTATTTTTCAAAAAATGCAGTTTTGCCGACTTTTGATGGCGGGCCCACTTTAAATCTAGTTGTTGACATGTTTATAAGTTTAATTTGACAAAATAAAATTCTTCTTTTGAATCAGGATATAAAAATTTACATTGGATAAAGTTTATATATTTTTCTAATAACTTTCATATTATAATGAATAGTAAAAACACACTATATTTTAATTAAAAACAACTTTTTTCATCGTAATAATTTATATGGTTAAATTATAATATTGAGTGGTTTTAAAGTATAAATATAATATATTTTTACCATTTAATATAATGTATGTAATTATCATTGATTTTACAATGAATTCGTAGGTTAAATCAATTCAATGTTTTGCAATGTTTTAAACAAAAACCCGTTTTCATTCGACAACGAGATTAATTTTAATTTAATTTCTGAAACTTCTGTGTATTGAATTTATAAAAATGGATTCCATATTTGGAATAAGTGCGTCCAAATTATGTTAATAGGATACTTTTTATTTTTGGGAATTATGAATAGTAACTACGGTAAATTTTATTTACCATAGTTAAAGGTAAATCGGGAAATTAAGGGTAAATATAATATTTTAAAATTACCCTAACACATGTCAAAATTCTATTGGATGGATAAAAGTATACCCATATCACCTAAGGGTCATATTAGATTCATTTTATGGACTTTTGATCATGAAAATAATTTAATTATTATTAAAACCGAAGAAAAAGTGACAACATGTCACTCTCTTAAATCTTATAAGTATAATAATTTTAATTTTGTGAAAAACATAATAAAAGTTCGAACATAAATAGTCTCCAGAAATATAATAAAATTATGTACATCATGATAATTTATTTAGAATTTTTTGGGATTAAATAAGTTTCATTAATATTGATACATTAATGATGCAGAAATTATTTATTTAGTGAAAAATCAATAATATAGTTTTCATTGAAATAGTAATACATATCAAAAGGACCTAAAATCTACAAAAAACTTATTATTAGTGTATATATAAACCCTAATCATCCACTGGCCGAATTTTTGACCATTTGGATCCTTATTAAGGAAATTATGACACTTATATTATTTTATTTTAAATGATGCCAAAGTTGTCACCTTCATAATTTAATAAATATAACAATTTAAATATTGTGATTTTAAGATGATAAATTCGAGTAAAAGTATTATTGTGAAATATAATAGATTTATATTCATCATAAGATTTTATTTTTTATTTTTATGCAACAAATAATTATATTAAATAATTATACAGAAATGTTGTAGTAATTATTTAATAAAGAGATAAACCAAATAAATGGTTATTAAAAATAATAAACTAACTATTATATGAACTATTTAATGTGCTCAAATAATTTTTTAGATACATATGACCTTTTATGAATCTATTAAAACTTTTAGTTAGAACATATCTTCTATATATACTTTATTTAAATTCAAATAAATTAATAGTGTCAAAATTGACACTATTGTTATTTTATAAAAATAACATATTATAAAATTGTTTAAAAATCACAAAAATATTTAAAAATTATAAATTTAAATTTATATGGTAGAAAATTTTATAAAGTATCCAATTATAGACAATTCACAACAAATAAGTAATTTTTTGTTATAATTTAAAATTTAGAATTTTATTACCATAAATAAAATTCAATTGATTAAATAAGGATAAATCAAGTTGATAATGTTTAAAATAAATTCCTAACATGTCTAAATTTAATTTTTTGATGATATTACAACCCTATACCATCTAATATTAGGATATGAGTCATTTTTGGAGGTTTTTAAGTGGGGTTAGATTTATTATAAATTAATATTCTTAAGAATTCCAAAGGTTCCCCTCTCCTCCCTTATAAAAGGGCACCTCCTCCCTCTCATCCTCACACCAATTTGAGCCTTCACGCTCGGCCAACCCCTACCCATTTCACTTCCCAACTTCCCTAGAAACATCCTAGAGGTCCTGGTCTTCTTCAAAGACCAATTTTAGTGCCCTAAGAGGAGGTCTCAAAGAGGTGCTTCAAAGAAGATGTAATGTCCGTTACCGATTCTTTCAACTTTATTTCTTCTTCCACTTCTTCTTCTTCGGTTGTTTCATTACGAAGTAATAACATCAGTATCACTCATATACTGATATGTAATTATATGTATGAAACAACCCTATTTCACCATCTATCCATCCTTCGGAAAAATAAATCACCGCGCGTGCGTACGTATAGAATATCGTCTCCACGCCGTGGTGTAATCTATTTTCCACCACCACCTTACTTGGATGGGTATAATGGTGTAAATAAAAACTATATATGATTATTATAAAGTGATATTTATTCTTTAATAGTATACATACACTCCAATAAAATTCCACGATCATGGGAACGATATCATCGCTCGTGTGTACGTACGGAATACCGTCTCCACGACGCGATGAGATTCATTCTCAATGATAAACCATTAATAAATGATTATAAAGTATATATAATAAGTAATCATGAAATATAAGACATAATAATGATACTGGATTTATTTATATATATATATATATGTATGTCATCGAATTAATTCCATTCAATTCAATGAGGAAACGAAAACAATGTTCATGCGTACGTACGGCCTACCGTCTCCATGAACGGTGTATTTATTTCCATTTATCGATCTATTATATATATGTATATTTTGAATATATATTATATATAAATCATGTTTTACATTCTGTATGTAAGTAATCATGATCTAAGTAATCATATGAATAATTAAAAGTCAAAACATGGACGACAAATGAAACGATTTTACCCAAAACACTCTTTAACATGGAATTTACAAAAGAACGGGTAATATAAAGTCATAAGTGAACCATATATGATATCATAAAAATGTATATGATTCTGTAATAAGTCAATAACATTATTTAAATCATTATACAGGAGGTTCAGACACTTAAAAAGCAAATCAGACCTAAGGTAAGGGATAATGTTACAATCTCAATTATTTTCTATCCGAGATTGCTTATACGTAAGTATTTACTGGGGTTATTTCTATCATCCATGTCCATGTTTTATGAAAGTGTTTTCATGTATGTTTAATTCCCATTTTACCCATTTTTGACTTTTACTACATGGTATGTAAGGAATCTTTCTTTTGTTTACGTTACAAGGTACTTTTTTGACTTTTTCGGAAAAAGTACGAGAAGAATGTTTTTTAACTTATACGGCACGAACAGATTTTTACGGTTTTACAAAGATTTATTTTCATGAAGCTTCCTCAAAAATATTTCATGACTATTTTCAAAAAAATCTCCTTCTTTTAAAATTGCATGACGTTTTGTGAAAAGAAATTAATTTTGAAGAAGAAAGGATATTTTCGTCAAGAATTCATTTCAAGTGTTTTATCAAAACCATTTTTCCATCTAAGATGACTTTATTTCATATGTGTATGTTTCAAGTATAATGTATCTTTGATTTACATGGTTTAACTTTTCTTGTTATGAAATTATATCCAATTCTTTAATATGGATTATGTGATGATGGAATGATATTTATGAAACCGATTTTATTCTTTGGGTTATGATGAATGTGTTGAGCCCTCTGGAAGATTGTTGATTTCATGTCTATGATTGATGTTTTAATAATCACAAATCATCACATACCATTAATGCTTAATCTGGTTTGATTTCTCATAAACTTAATTACAATCTGTTAATGAATCTGTTATCATGTTTTTGTCTATGCTTATTGACTTACAAAGTATTTTGGAAGTCTTCTGGTTTCAACAAGCATCAGAAGCACCGATCCAATTTCAACAAACATCGGAAGCACCGATCCAATATCAACAGACATCGGAAGCACCGATCCAATATCAATAGACATCGGAAGCACCGATCCAATATCAACAGACATCGGAAGCACCGATCCAATATCAACAGACATCGGAAGCACCGATCCAATATCAAAAGACATCGGAAGCACCGATCCAATATCAACAGACATCGGAAGCACCGATCCAATCTCAAGAGACATCGGAAGCACCGATCCAATATCAACAGACATCGGAAGCACCGATCCAATATCAACAGACATCGGAAGCACTGATTCAATATCAACAGACATCGGAAGCACCGATCCAATATCAAAGGACAACGGTCGCACCGATCCGATATCAAAATGAGCCACCGATGAAAATGACTCACCGATGCAAATGACTCACCGATGCTGATCAAAATGAGCCACCGATCAAATGACTCACTGATGCTGATCAAACTGACTCACCGATCAGATGACAGACCGATGCTGATCAAAATGACTCACTGATCAAATGACTCACCGATGCTGATCAAACCGACTCACCGATCCGATGACAGACCGATGCTGATCAAAATGACTCACCGATGCAAAATGACTCACCGATGCAAATGACTCACCGATGATGATCTATCTGAGTCACCGATCATTACTCACTAATGCTGATGACCTACCGATCACTTGATTCTTCAATAGTCATAAAAAACTGTTTGAATTTCTTTATCTTCATCTTTATTTAATCTAACCAACGGTCATATTAGGTATATTTTAATGCTCTGTCAATTAATTAATAAAGGGTGTCGGATGTCAGGAAACCGTACCTCATACCTGTGGAAAGGAAACTTTTTCTATCTTCCGAAGCACGTGACATAAATACAAGAAGACTCTGCTGAATAAGGGAGTGGATGGAAGAACACAAGAAGAATATAGAGGAAAGAAAGAAGAGGAAGAACCAAGCAAGACAGAACCTCATACACAATCAAGCCTACTCAAGAAGAGTTCTGTGCATACAAAAGAACATTGAAGAACTTCATCGACTACATCTCACTGCCTTTGAACCTGAAGCATACGACACTATTATTCTCAAACAAAAACGAGAAGAGGACTCAGAATAAATTCTGACCAAATACAAAAGAGTCCAGAGCTACACTGAAATCACCAGAGCCATTTCTAAACTCTACATCTCTGCTCTGTGATACATTTGTTTTACATTTTGAGCAGTGTGTGTTATCTGCTGTATTAAACACACACACTGACTCCTGTACTTTCACTGGAGGATCTGTAAATCCTCAGCAAACCTTTTTACACTTCATTTCCCACTGTGGATAGTGGTAGAGGTCGTGTGAGACCTGGACAGCTCTAAGCTGTTGTTTGTTTCCCCACACAGAACTGTGGTAGAGGTCTTGTGACCTGGACAGTGTGTTCACTGTTGTTAACCCCGATCCAGGGTGTGGATCATTTTTATATAAACTTTTGAGAGGACTAAGTCTCGGCTTGAGACTGAACCTCTTGGTTAATTCTCTATGTTTGTAGCTACATACTATATCCATACTACATATTTATTTCATATTCCGTTGCTATTACTTTGAAATATAATTTGTCTTCAAAGCTACTTTGATAGTTAAACTCTCAAGTGTTTATATTTATTATAAACTAGTAAGTTAGTTTCAAAAGTTAATTTAATCATAAGATTAAGTTAATTGAGAACTAATCAATCTTTGAGAAACTAATTGAACCTTTATAATTTGTATAAATTCACTACAGTTTAATCTGTTTTTGAAATAGGGGGATTTTAATAAACATTGTTTTTAACAGAAAATTTTAATTGGAACTCAATTCACCCCCCTCTTGAGTATCCACTCCGACCAAAATTTGGTATCAGAGGTTGGAAAATATTTTCTAAAAGTACTCTGTTTTTCAACGGTGATTTTAGTTGTATTTTAAAGTTCCTAAAATTTCTGTTATTTCTAAATTTTTATCTCTTTAAAATTCTTTTTGTGATATCATGGATAATAGGCTTGAGGGTGCTGCTACTAACCGGACACCTTTCTTTAATGGAAACAACTATGCTCAGTGGAAGCTAAAAATGAAAATTCACTTAGAAAGTATGAGCTTTGATATTTGGACTGCCATTGAAGCTGAATACAAAATTCCCACTACTGATAGATCTACTTGGGATGAACCTACAAAGACTGCTTACAATAATAATTGTAAAGCTATGAATTCCTTTTACTGTGCTCTAGGAGATGAGGAATTTAATAGAATTTCTGCATGTAAAACTGCATATGAAATTTGGGATAACTTAGCTGTTTCTCATGAAGGAACAACTAATGTTAAGGAGATGAGATTGAATACCTATACTATTAAGTATGATAATTTTAAGATGAAGCCTGATGAACCCATTTCTGATATGTCTCTCAGGTTCAATGAAATTGTCAACACAATGACTTCTCTGGGAAAGGACATTCCAGCAAAGGAACAAATCATGAGAATTTTGAGATGTCTACCTGAAAGATGGAGAGGAACCTCTGTCACCATTAGAGAATCGTGTGACATTGGAGAACTACCAGTCAAGGAACTAATTGGTAAGTTGATGATGTATGAAGAAGAACTCAAGGTAAAAAAAGAAGATGATGATGAACCTAAAAGGAAGTCTATTGCCTTCAAGACTACAACCTCAAATAATAAGGATAAGGAAAAGCCTCAAGCTATCAATGAAAGTTCAAGCAGTGAGGAAAGTGAGAATGATTCTGACAGTGATGCTGAGATGGCACACATTGCTAAAAGATTTAAGAAATTCTATAGGAAGAAGAAGTTTTTCAGAAAGTCAAACTACAAAGGAAAGCATGATAACAAAGGACACTGGAAAAAGGATTGGAAGAAGTCTGATAAATCAGATGAAGTTGTCTGTTATGAATGCAAAAGAAAAGGACACATAAAAGCAGACTGTCCAAAGCTGAAATACGGAAAGAGGTATGAATATAAGGATAACAAGTACAAGAAAGCCATGAAGGCTACTTGGAGTGCTTTAGAAGACAGCACAAGTGAAGCTGAATCTTCAGACTCTGAAAGGAATCAAGCCAACATGTGTTTCATGACAAACACTTCTGAGGAGACCTACTTGAAGAGCAGTCACAAGAAGATATGGTACTTAGATAGTGGATGTTCAAGTCATATGTCAGGAGACTTTTCATGTTTCAAGAGCTTAGTAAAAGTTGATGGAGGCTTTGTCACTTTTGGTGATAATTCAAAAGGAAAAATCATCGGCTTAGGCCATATTGGTAACACTGATTCAATCTTGGTTTCTGATGTTTTATTTTTCAATGGACTTAAATATAACTTGTTAAGCATTTCTCAGTTGTGTGATGATGGTTTTTATGTGAAATTTAAAAATGATTCTTGCAATGTTTTTAACTCTAAAAATGTTTTAGTATTTTCTGCTTTAAGAAATGAAAATGTTTATGCTGTTGATTTAGATTCGTTAGCTAAGAAGAATATTCCTTGTTTAAATGATTTTCATAAAGAGTCTTGGATTTGGCATAGAAGATTAGGACACTGCAATGTACACTCTCTTAGAAAACATTCTAGGAAGAAATTAGTTAGAGACTTACCCAAACTTGAATTTCCAGCAGACAAAGTTTTTAATCCCTGTCAAAAAGGAAAGCAACATAAAGTTTCTTTTAAATCAAAGAAAGAAGTGTCAACTTCTCAACCTCTCGAGTTGGTTCACATGGATTTATTTGGACCTTCTAGAGTTTCTAGTTTAAATGGGAAGCACTATGTCTATGTTCTTGTAGATGACTTTTCTAGATATACTTGGGTATATTTTCTAGCTCACAAAAGTGAATCTTGTTCTTACTTTGTTAAATACTCCAATTCTGTAGAAAATCTTAGTGGACTCAATATTAAGACCCTGAGAAGTGATCATAGTCGTGAGTTTGAAAATCATGAGTTTGATTCTTACTGCTCACACAATGGCTATAGTCACAATTTCTCTGCCCCTAGGACACCCCAACAAAATGGTGTAGTTGAGAGAAGGAATAGAACCCTGCAAGAAATAGCTAGAACTATGCTCAATGAATATGAACTGCCTATTTACTTTTGGGCTGAAGCTGTAAATACAGCTTGTTATGTCATTAATAGAGTCTTGATCAGACCAGTTCTTAAGAGGACCCCTTATGAGTTGTGGAACCATAGGAAACCTAAGGTTAACTACTTCAAAGTTTTTGGCTGCAAAGTCTTAATTCTCAATACTAAAGACAATCTTGACAAATTTGCATCCAAGAGTGATGAAGGAATTTTCCTAGGTTACTCTATCTCTAGTAAAGCCTATAGAGTTTTCAATAAAAGAACCAAATGTGTGGAAGAATCTGTTCACATCAAATTTTATGAAACTGATCCACATGAACCTAAAATCTCTCTTGAAGATGATCTCTTTGGTTTGAATCTCAATGATAAAGACAATGGACCTATAGTTAAAACATCCAGCTCTGGAAATTCTCCAAAACCTGCTTCTGTTGAACCTCAATCTGTAGATGAATCTGAAATCTCTAGCCCTATCTTTTCAAGACCATCTAGGACTCTAAAGAACCATCCTTTAGATGCTGTTGTAGGAAATCTAGATAGAGGAACACAGACTAGAGCTTCTCTAAGAAATCAGGTTGAACATCAAGCTTTTCTTTCATAGTTAGAACCTAAAAATATCAATGATGCTATCAATGATGAATTTTGGGTAATGGCTATGCAAGAAGAACTAAATCAATTTGAAAGAAACAAAGTCTGGAAATTAGTAGAATGATCTAAGGACATTTTGACCATAGGCACAAAATGGGTGTTTAGAAACAAAGTTGATGAATCTGGAAACATCATTAGAAATAAAGCTAGGCTAGTTGCACAAGGTTACAATCAAGAATAAGGAATTGACTATGAGGAAACCTTTGCACCTATAGCTAGATTAGAGGCTATTAGGATCTTACTTGCCTATGCATCACATCTGAATTTCAAGCTATATCAAATGGATGTCAAAAGTTCATTTTTAAATGGTTTTATTGTTGAAGATGTTTTTGTAGAGCAACCACCTAGTTTTCTAAATACTCATTTTCCAAATCATGTTTTTAAACTTTCTAAAGCTTTATATGGTTTAAAACAAGCTCCAAGAGCTTGGTATGAAAGGCTTTCAAACTTTCTTATCTCAAAAGGATTTACAAAAGGAGTAGCTGATCCCACTCTTTTTATAAAAAGGATTTCAAAAGATGTATTAATAGTACAAATCTATGTTGATGATATTATTTTTGGATCTTCTAAAAATTCCTTATGTATTGATTTTTCAAAGATTATGCAAAATGAATTTGAAATGAGCTTAATGGAAGAGCTTAAGTATTTTCTTGGTTTTCAAAATTTTCAAACTAAAGATGGAATTATTTTAAATCAAAGTAAATATAAAAAGGATCTTTTAAAACGTTTTGGATTGGATAGTATTAAGGAAAGTGATACACCTATGAGTACTACCTGTAAATTGGATACAGATGAAGCTGGGAAACTAGTGGATCAAACCAATTACAGAGGTATGATTGGGAGCTTACTTTATCTTACTGCTAGTCGGCCGGAAATTATGTTCAATGTATGTATGTGTGCTAGATTTCAAGATAATCCTAAAGAATCACACTTACTGGCTGTTAAAAGGATTATTAAGTATCTTAAGTGTACTGTAAATTTAGGTTTGTTTTATCCAAAAGGACAATCATTTAGCCTAACTAGCTATTCAGATGCTGACTTTGCTGGATGTAAGTTAGATAGGAAGAGCACATCTGGAACATGTCATTTTCTTGTAAAATCCCTAGTATCATGGTGTAGTAAGAAACATAACTCAGTTCCATTGTCTACTGCCGAGGTAGAATACATAGTTGCTGGTAGTTGCTGTGCACAAATTCTGTGGATGAAACACACTTTATTGGATTATGGATTTGATCTTAAACATGATTCAATTAACTGTGATAATACTAGTGCAATAAATATATCTAAGAACCCTGTGTCTCACTCTAGAACTAAGCACATTGATGTCAGACATCACTTTCTAAGAGATCATTATCAAAAAGGTGATATTTCTTTAAAATTTATTAGTTCTGAACATCAATTAGCTGATATCTTCACAAAGACTTTATGCTCTGAAAGAATGAAATTTATTAAACAAGAGTTGTGTATGATTGATCTGTGAAACTGATCTGTGAAACTGATCTGTGAAACTGATCTTTGAAACTGATCTGTGAAACCGATCTGTGAAACTGATCAGTGAAACTGATCTGTGAAACTGATCTGTGAAACTGATCTTTGAAACTGATCTGTCAAACCGATCAGTGCAACCGATCTGTCATACCGATCTTTTTTTATTATATTGTAATTAATTAGTAAATTTCTTTTATACTTTTTATGGGAACCCTAAATGATAAAATAAATGATACGCGGCTATTTATCTTCCCTAAACCTTTGACCTTTCATTTCCCGCCGAACCTTTCAACCTCTCTTCCCCTCTACTTCGAACCTTCGAACTCCGGCCTTCCCAAAATCCTCGAATGGCTAAGAAAAAGAGACCGAGCAAAGGACCGGATAGCCCTGTACCTTCAAAGCGTGCTCGAGGCGAGTCGAGTAGTACCTCTCAACGATCAGTAAATCCGAACCTGGAAATTCGGATTGTTGCTGTAGAAAGAGAAGTCAGCTCTGCGTGGCTTTTGTCAAGTAAGTCACTGTTGCTGCAAGTTCATGAATCGCAAGGGTGGATAGACTGGTTTTCTGAAAACTCTCGAATAGACTACCCGAAGCTGGTACATGAGTTCTATATGAATCTGGAAATCACTTTAGATTGTGTGGAGGCTGCTAGGATGTCGTCTGTGGTAAAAGGAAAGAAAATATCCTTCTCATCTAAGCAGTGAGCTAAGTGCTTGAATGTACCTCATGAAGGTCGGTATGAGGATTATGCTGGGAATATTCCTCCAACATCTGATTACTTCTCTTACGAATTAGCTCTAGAGCTTCTGACTGGAAACAGAGAGTCACGGAGAATCACAGCTTCAGAATTAGATGGTGAATGTAGACTTCTTTTCAAGTTTATTCAGCACTAACTATTCCCTAGGAGAGGAGATTTTGCTGCTGTAAAGTACCAGGATGGTTTCCTGCTGTTTCTTCTGAAAACACATGAGAAGATCAATTTGTGTAGATATGTGATGGTGCACATAGCTGGAATGGTAAAACCGTCCAAGAAAGCCACTGCCTTGTTTTATTCAAAGATGATATCTACCATGCTCAAGAATCTAGAATGTATTGATGAAGATGATGAAGATGATGAAACAGATCATACCTTCTGTCTCAACAAAGAGATCTGCAAGAGGATGAAAATCAATTGGAATCCATGGAAGAGGTGCTGGTTTACAGATGAAGATAAATTGTATGAAGCCTACAATCCCATAGATCATGGCAAGAGGCCAAAGGATTTTTGAGACCCTGGATTGAAACCAGATGAGGAACCAGTTTATTCTGATGATGATGAGCAAGAAGAAGGAAAGGATGAGGCCACCAAAGCCCAAGAGCAAGAAGAAGCTGCGACTGAGGAAGGAAGTATGTCATCTCCTGATGATAGGAGTGATCCTGACACTGCTAGTCCCAAAAGAAGAATAGAATTTGGACCTTCTAGTCCACCCATAGCCCTACCAGAATCAGAACCTATTCTTGGTGATGAAGAAGATTATGATACTGATGAATATCACAATAAAGCTTCTGAGAAGAGTGATGATGGACGTGCTGATGATGTTGAGGCTGCTGTTGATGGTGATAACAGACCAGTGGATGGTCTTTCTGAAGATCAAATAGAATCACCTCAGTCAGAACAAGAAATACATATCAGTGGCAAGGTTGATTCACCAAAAATCAGTGGAACAACAAGCTATGAGAAACCAAAATACACCCTATGTGCTGCTATTTGGGATGACTACCCTGGTTATGCTGGGTTGGGCTTAGATTATTCCGAAGAAGAAGAAGAAATGCCAGAATCTGCTGCAGCTGTGAAGAGGAACCTCCCAAGAGAAGCAAGGTCTGTTCCTGCTGTTGATCCTACAAATGTTAATTTACCTGGTTCTGGAATCTTTCAAGCTGATCTTAATAAGTTTAAGATTGAATTGCTAACTGCTGTGAGAGACACAGTTAGAGAAGAAATTTCTAATGCTCTTACTCAAGTGTCTCTACAAGTTTCTGAAAATTCATTGGAAGCCTTCTCACAAAGAGTATCTAATGCTGTGAAGCCAGACCTGGCCAATACTGGTGAACTTATTGGCAGGCACATAGCCTTTTTGAATCAGACTATGAAGGATCTTCACACCAGCTTGGTATCTCTATCCAGCGAATTCCGATCTACCATCTCTGGTATGATGGAAGTTTTGAGAAATTTGATTGAACATCTCAACAAGTCTGACCTGAGGAAGTTGAAAGCTGAGTTAACTCACATAGTTGGCCAAGCCAGTACAGGCAAGGTAACCAAGATCACTACCCGTGAGCTATATGCTCTAAGAGAAGTTGTGCATGATGAGTTAGCTACTGTTAGACAAATTCATGATTTAGAATCTTTGAGAAAGATGAAAGAGCTCTGTGATAACAGTCATAAGATGGCATTGGTGTATTCAGCAGATGCTAAGAAAGCTCTGCAAGAGATCAAAGAGAAAGTTGATAATTACTTTTCCAAGATTTATACAAAGCATGAAATGGCTGCAAACTTCAAGGTGTTGGTAGAGAATCTGAAATTACCTCCAGTCACTCAGGCCTTCAAAACTCAAGTTCATCAGTTGCAAGATTTTATCCCTTTCTTGGCCCAGTTCATGGAGAATAAAGATGATTTTGAAAAAGCTATGAAGTATGGACCAGAAGTCATTAAAGACTTCATTCATCTTTTGAAGCCCTATTTGAATGCACATGCCACTGCAATAGTAGTTCCTACTTCTGAACCTCTCAGTGACTCTGATGTAGCTCCAAATCAGCTATCTGTTGCTCAAGCTCTATCTCAGTTAAGACCAGTCCCTCAGCAAGCTTCTCAACCAGCTCCTGTTTCTCAACAACAACTCTCTGTGGCACCTGCTCCTACACCTGCCCGAGTTGTCCTACCACCACTTCATATTCTCCAAGTCCAACCTGCCTCCAAGCCTTCAAACTTACCCACTATTGATCCCAAAGACAAAGGAAAATCCCCTTTGTATCCCAACAAATAGTTGTGTATTGTTTTTGATAGGGTGTACAATGTGATGCTTGTAATATTCTGTATTTTATCAACTTTTTTTTCTCTACTCTATGCTGACTGCTTTTACTTTCACTTTCACTTATATGTTTTCCCTCCTTTTTGATTATCCCAAAGGGGGAGAAGAAAAAGAATGATATATGGGAGAAGAAAGATGTATGGGAGAGATATATGGGGGAGAAAAGATGTATATATCTCAGGGGGAGAAATCTGTATAATATATATGGGAAATTTAAATTAAGGGGGAAATTTTTATATCTCTTTATATTTATTCTCTTTATGGTTTAATTATCATTATGTTTTTATTAATGATATATCATATTATTTATATTTTATGATAAATATTTGTGATTATCAAAAAGGGGGAGATTGTTGATCCCTCTGGAAGATTGTTGATTTCATGTCTATGTTTGATGTTTTAATAATCACAAATCATCACATACCATTAATGATTAATCTAGTTTGATTTCTCATAAACTTAATTACGATCTGTTAATGAATATGTTATCATGTTTTTGTCTATGCTTATTGACTTACAAAGTATTTTGGAAGTCTTCTGGTTTCAACAAACATCGGAAGCACCGATCCAATTTCAACAAACATCGGAAGCACCGATCCAATATCAACAGACATCGGAAGCACCGATCCAATATCAACAGACACCGGAAGCACCGATCCAATATCAACAGACATCGGAAGCACCGATCCAATATCAACAGACATCGGAAGCACCGATCCAATATCAACAGACATCGGAAGCACCGATCCAATATCAACAGACATCGGAAGCACCGATCCAATATCAATAGACATCGGAAGCACGAATCCAATATCAACAGACATCAGAAGCACCGATCCAATATCAACAGACATCGGAAGCACCGATTCAATATCAACAGACATCAGAAGCACCGATCCAATATCAAAGGACAACGGTCACACCGATCCGATATCAAAATGAGCCACCGATGCAAATGACTCACCGATGCAAATGACTCACCGATGCTGATCAAAATGAGCCACCGATCAAATGACTCACTGATGCTGATCAAACTGACTCACCAATCAGATGACAGACCGATGCTGATCAAAATGACTCACCGATCAAATGAATCACCGATGCTGATCAAACTGACTCACCGATCAGATGACAGACCGATTCTGATCAAAATGACTCACCGATGCAAAATGACTCACTGATGGAAATGACTCACCGAAGCTGATCTATCTGAGTCACCGATCATTACTCACTAATGCTGATGACCTACCGATCACTTGATTCTTCAATAGTCATAAACAACTGTTTGAATTTCTTTATCATTATCTTTATTTAATCTAACCAACGGTCATATTAGGTATATTTTAATGCTCTGTCAATTAATTAATAAAGGTTGTCGGATGTCAGGAAACCGTACCTCATACCTGCAGAAAGGAAACTTTTTCTGTCTTCCGAAGCACGTGACATAAATACAAGAAGACTCTACTGAAGAAGGGAGTGGACGGAAGAACACAAGAAGAATATAGAGGAAAGAAAGAAGAGGAAGAACCAAGCAAGACAGAACCTCATACACAATCAAGCCTACTCAAGAAGAATTCTGTGCATACAAAAGAACATTGAAGAACTTCATCGACTACATCTCACTGCCTTTGAACCTGAAGCATACGAAACTCTTCTTCTCAAACAAAAACGAGAAGAGGACTCAGAATAAATTCTGACCAAATACAAAAGAGTCCAGAGCTACACTGAAATCACCAGAGCCATTTCTAAACTCTACATCTCTGCTCTGTGATTCATTTGTTTTACATTTTGAGCAGTGTGTGTTATCTGCTGTATTAAACACACACACTGACTCCTGTACTTTCACTGGAGGATCTGTAAATCCCCAGCAAACCTTTTTACACTTCATTTCCCACTGTGGATAGTGGTAGAGGTCGTGTGAGACCTGGACAGCTCTAAGCTGTTGTTTGTTTCCCCACGCAGAACTGTGGTAGAGGTCTTGTGACCTGGACAGTGTGTTCATTTTTGTTAACCCCGATCCAGGGTGTGGATCATTTTTATATAAACTTTTGAGAGGACTAAGTATCGGCTTGAGACTGAACCTCTTGGTTAATTCTCTGTGTTTGTAGCTACATACTATATCCATACTACATATTTATTTCATATTCCGCTGCTATTACTTTGAAATATAATTTGTCTTCAAAGCTACTTTGATAGTTAAACTCGCAAGTGTTTATATTTATTATAAACAAGTAAGTTAGTTTCAAAAGTTAATTTAATCATAAGATTAAGTTAACTGAGAACTAATCAATCTTTGAGAAACTAATTGAAACTTTATAATCTGTATAAATTCACTACAGTTTAATCTGTTTTTGAAATAGGGGGATTTTAATAAACATTGTTTTTAACAGAAAATTTTAATTGGAACTCAATTCACCCCCCTCTTGAGTATCCACTCCGACCAACAGAATGATTTATGTTTATTTTGTGGCACAAGTAAGAATGATTTCATTATGAGATGGGTGGGACCTATATAACCTTCCAATGGATTGGGTAAAGATTTATATCTCATGATATAGACATGGCTGGAACGGCAGGTTAAACCGGTTTAGTAAAACAGGACTGAAACAAGGAGTGAACTCGATTCAGAAAGGGACTTTGTCTGCTAAGATGGTCTTGGCAGCAATGCCTTGGCTACTATGAAAATCATATCATGTGGTTAATGGTTTCCAAAATTACATGTTTTATTCCCATGCTCTTTTATCATGATTTATGTTCCATTATAATCTATTCACTATGTACTTCAATTTTTTATGTCGTTGCTCAAGATTTTTAATGTTCATGTTTTTTTAAGTTCAAATATATATGGTATGTTTTATTTTATCTATTCTTACCCTTACTGAGCATTTGAGCTCACCCTTTTTATGTTTTCTTTCCCCCAGGATTAAAAGAAATATTTTAGATAAGGAAACAAAAATGGGAAGATCTTTATGGGAGATGTTGAATATCTTTCACCACGATTAGAAGATTACATTCCAAGTTTCCAAAGACACTAAACTATTACGGTCCTTATGGGTCTGTTTTTGTTATGTACTAAGTATTCCGCAAAAGTAATGTAATGTCTATGTACGTCAAGCTTTGGGTCTCTACGGTTGGTATCAGATGAAAGGTTTAGTCAACCTTTGGAAACTAGGATGCGAAAACGTTAGTGAGATCCCTAGAGATATTTCTACGGTATGTCTAGGGATGTCCCTAAGGATAAGTGTACGTATAGGATATAGTCCTATAACTACGGTAAATATCTTAGAATTTAACCTAAGATGTTAGATATTGAAGTTACTCCCCCTTTATTATGATTTTTGCCTCTAACACTATTCTTTTTGGGTTTTAGAAAATGGCTGGAAACAAGATGATTCACGATAATGGAGGATATTATGGACAATGGAATGATATTCTTCATGAGAAAACAAATGAAATGGGATTTGGAAGTCCAACCATCATTATTATGCTGAATCAGCAATCTCATAATATGATCAATAAACTCAAATTTGGTAAGTTTCCTGACTCGGCTAATAAGAGAAAGATTGAGTTTCATGATGATCATAGAGGAAAGAAAGTTCAATTTTCCCCTATATAAATCATGTTGGAAGAAGCATCGAGGAGAATGTTTCAAGGGAACTGGAAGATGATTTGGGTGTGGAAAAGAAGGACACAAAGCCAGTAAGTGCAAAGTAAAAGGTTCAATTGACACAATGGATGAGGATAATGGTATTGCTACGACATCAACAATGGTTAAATGTTTTAAATGTGGAATGTACAGGCATTATGTAAACCAATTCCCTAAGGGAAAGTTTCATGAAGAGAATCAATACTGTCATATGGGTAGTATTTATGGTGATGATGATGAAGAGACTACAAAATTATACGTGAGATGAATGAATTGTTGAAGCTCGGTCAATGGTTTAAGAAGGTAGTGGAATGATTACATGTTTATCAAGTGTAATGTTGTATGAGTAATCTCATGGTACTATAGAATAAAGAGACATCTAAGGATTGTTACACTGTTGTCATTCCATAAGTTTTGAAAGTATATGATGAATGGTACCAGTGACCTGAAAGGTTATTCAGATATTTTTGGAAAGTAGATGATATGCGCATAATGAAGGGATAAAGATAAAATTAAATGTTTGATAGTATTCATGAGCTCATGACTGATATAAGGAGAAGGTCATATCATGGTTTGAGTATATATAATTTTTGTGATTTTAGAATGTGGAAAGTGTTAACTTTTGACATCATTCATGTTTTCACTAAGGTTCAATGGGTATTCATTTTTTCAAGAGAATACATGATTAAGGCCTTCGAATGTTTGGAATGTGACCAACAAGATAATGGGGGATAAATGATGGTTGGTTGATGAAATTTCAAGTTATAGTTTTCTTTATACTATGAGCTTGGACCGAAGTATTTTAGATAATGATTGGAATGGATTATGTTGGACATAAGATAGTATTGTTTAAGGATAGATGTTTTTTTTCGATATTTCTGATGGGATGTTATAGTAATGTAGTTTTAGAAAAAAGAAAACCTGCTGGACGGGCGACAACCCATCGCATCGGACAAGGCTGTGGGAATCAAACCCACAACCGAAGTGCGACTAGACTTTATCGCCTACCACTAGCCTACAGGAAGTCACTGTTTAGTAGAAACTAGTTTTATTATATTAAGCAGTATGATATATGAAGTATAAGTCCATTTTAGGAACCATATATGATTAATCTCACCATAGATGGACTTATGTATATTTGATAACTTTTTCTAACCTTTTGTTTGAAACAGATGGAATAACCCATCATTCTATCACATGATCTTTTAACACTTCACGAATAACAAATTCAACTTCATTTAGAGATGAAGTGGAAATTGTTCAAAGCACGAACAACAGTGAGATTGTACCAAAATCAAGAAAGTATTTCTTCTAATTCAAAATTTTCAACTTTAGGGAAATGATATTGAAAACCAAAAATGTTGTCCTAGTGCTCTTATATGCGATGAATCAGATGGTACCTTAGATCATCACAAATTTATGGCTTTGTGATTGATGGCTTTTTCATAGCCATGTTCTCTACCACTCTCCATCAGAACTTGATGGTTATATTTTTCATCCATATCCATATTTTCACCTATGTTCTCCTATATGGAAACCTAGTGATGAGTTACTTTGGGTAATCGTTATGTTTCATACTTTAGTTTTTAAAATTAAGTTTCAGTACTCCTTTTTACGATGTGGGATTCTATGAATAGTAAATGATTTATAACCCCGACGAATTTCGAGGGCGAAATTCATTTTAAGGGGGGTAGAATGTAACAACCCGATATTTTATGATAAGTATTCTCTTTAATTTATTTGATGTAATTTGTTTTATGCTACAACAAGATTATCTTGAACTATACGCCACACTGTATTAGCTTGAAGTATACACAACACTATTCTTAGATTGTGTTACACATAATTTCATGTCAGTTTTATAATAGTCATTCTATGCAACATTGAGTGTATATATATATATTCAATATATAAATGAAATATGGTTGGATTATGTTATACGAAATAATAAAGGAGTATTTCACAACACGCAAGCCTAACTTGTCTTTCATTACACGCAATCCCGACCTTCCTCAATAGCGTGTGTTGTACGCAATACCGGGTTTTACTAAACAATGATATATTATTATAATATTATTATGAACTGGCCGTTATGAATTGTATTAACTAAATTTTGAATTTTATAACATTATTATTCATATTAAACATTTTATAGAACATGGTATAAGAACAAAATAATTTTTTCGGGTAAAATATGTATTTTTCAAAAAATACAGTTTTGCCGACTTTTGATGGCGCACCCACTTTAAATCTAGTTGTTGACATGTTTATAAGTTCAATTTGACAAAATAAAATTCTTCTTTTGAATCAGGATATAAAAATTTACATTGGATAATCTTTTGATATTTTTCTGATAACTTTCATATTTTAATGAATAGTAAAAACACACTATATTTTAATTAAAAACAACATTTTTCATCGTAATAATTTTTATGGTGAAATTATAATATTGAGTGGTTTTAAAGTATAAATATAATATATTTTTACCATTTAATATAATTTATGTCATTTGCATTGATTTTACATTGAATTCGTAGGTTAAATCAATTCAATCTTTTGCAATGTTTTAAACAAAAACCTGTTTTCATTCAATAACGAGATTAATTTTAATTTAATTTCTGTAACTTTTGTGTATTGAATTAAAAAAAAATGGATTCCATATTTGGAATCAGTGGGTCCAAATTATGTTAATAGGCTACTTTTTATTTTTGGGAATTATGAATAGTAACTACGGTAAATTTTATTTACCGTAGTTAAAGGTAAATCGGGTAATTAAGGGTAAATATAATATTATAAAATTACCCTAACACATGACAAAATTCTATTGGATGGCTAAACGTTTACCCACATCACCTAAGGGTCTGATTAGATTCATTTTATGGACTTTTGACCATGAAAATAATTTAATTATTATTAAAACCAAAGAAAGTGACAACATGTCACTCTCTTAAATATTATAATTATAATTATTTTAATTTAGTAATGAACATCATAAAACATCAAAAATAAATAGTATCCATAAATATAATAAAATTATCTACATAATGATAATTTATTTAGAATTTTTTGGGATTAAATAATTGTCATTAATAGTGATACATTAATGATGCAGAAATTATTTATTTAGTGAAAAATCAATAATATAGTTTTTATTGAAATAGTAATACATATCAAAAGAACCGAAAATATGAAAAAAAACTTATTATTAGTGTATATATAAACCCTAATCATCCACTGGACGAATATTTGACCATTTGGATCCTTATTAAGGAAATTATGACACTTATATTATTTTATTTTAAATGATGCCAAAGTTGTCACCTTCATAATTTAATAAATATAACAATTTAAATATTGTGATTTTAAGATGATAAATTCGAGTAAAAGTATTATTGTGAAAGTTAATAGATTTATCTTCATCATATGATTTTATTTTTAATTTTTATGCTACAAATAAGTATATTAAATAATTATACAAAAATGTTGTAGTAATTATTTTATAAAGAGATAAACCAAATAAATTGTTTTTAAAAATAATACAATAACTATTATATCAACTATTTAATGTGATCCAATAATTTTCTAGATAGATATGGAATTTTATGAATCTATTAAAGCTTTTATTTTGAACATATATTTTGTATATATTTTATTTAAATTCAAATAAATGAATAGTGTCAAAATTGACACTGTTGTTATTTTATAAAAATAACATATTATAAAATTGTTTAAAAATCACAAAAATATTTAAAAATTATAAATTTAAATTTATATGGTATAAAATGTTATAAAGTATCCAATTATGGACAATTCACAACAAATAAGTAATTTTTTTTATAATTTAAAATTTATAATTTTATTACCATAAATAAAATTAAATTGATTAAATAAGGATAAATCTAGTTGATAATGTTTAAAATAAATTCCTAACATGTCTAAATTTGATTGTTTGATGATATTACAACCATATCCCATATAATATTCAGATATGAGTCATTTTTTAAGGGTTTTTAAGTGGGGTTAGATTTATTATAAATTAATATTTTTAAGAATTCTAAAGGTGCCCCTCTCCTCCCTTATAAAAGGGAACCTCCTACCTCTCCTCCTCACACCAATTTGAGCCTTCATGCTCGTCCAAAACCTTCCCATTTAACTTCCCCACTTACCTAGAAACATCATAGAGGTCCTGGTCTTTTTCAAATACCAATTTTAGTTCCCTAAGAGGAGGTCTCAAAGAGGCTCTTCAAAGAAGAGGTAATGCCCGTTACCGATTCTTTCAACTTTATTTCTTCTTCCACTTCTTCTTCTTAGGTTGGTTCATTATGAAGTAATAAAATTAGTATCACTCATATACTGATATGTTATTATATATATTAAACAACCCTATTTCACCATCTTTCCATCCTACGGAAAAAGAAATCACCGCGTGTGCGTACATACGAAATACCATCTCCACGTCGTGGTGTAATATATTTTCCACCACCACCTAACTTGGATTGGTAGAATGGTGTAAATAATAACTATATATGATTATTATAAAGTGATATTGATTCTTTAATAGTATACATACACTCCAATAAAATTCCACGATCATGGGAATGATATCATCGCTCGTGCGTACGTACGGAATACCGTCTCCACAACGCGATGAGATTCATTCTCAATGATTAACCATTCATAAATGATTATAAAGTATATATAAGAAGTAATCATGAAATATATGACATAATAATGATACTGGATTTATGTATATATATATATATTTATATATTTATTTCATCCAATTAATTCCATTCAATTCAATGAGGAAACGGAAACAACGTTCATGCGTACGTACGGCCTACCGTCTCCATGAACAGTGTATTTCTTTCCATTTTTCAATCTATTATATATATATGTATATTCTGAATATATATTATATATAAATCATGTTTTACATTCTGGATGTAATTAATCATGATCTAAGTAATCATATGAATAATTACAAGTCAAAACACGGATGACAAATGAAACGATTTTACCCAAAACGCTCTTTAACATGGAATTTACAAAAGAACGGGTAATATAAAGTCATAAGTGAACCATATATGATATCATAACAATGAATATGATTTTTTAATATGTCAATAACATTATTTAAAACATTATACATGAGGTTCAGACACTTACGAAGCAAATCGGACCTAAGGTAAGGGATAATGTTGCAATCTCAATTATTTTCTATCCGAGATTGCTTATACGTAAGTATTTACTAGGGTTATTTCTATCATCCATGTACATGTTTTATAAAAGTTTTTTCATGTATGTTTAATGTCCTTTTTACCCATTTTTGACTTTTACTACATGGTATTTAAGGAATCTTTTTTTTACGTTACGAAGTACTTTTTTGACTTTTCCAGAAAAAGTACGAGAAGAATGTTTTTTAACTTATACAGCACGAACAGATTTTTACGGTTTTATAAAGACTTATTTTCATGAAGCTTCCTCAAAAAGATTTCATGACTATTTTCAACAAAATCTCCTTCTTTTAAAATTGCATGATGTTTTGTGAAAAGAAATTAATTTTGAAGAAGAAAGGATATTTCCCTCAAGAATTCATTTCAAGTGTTTTATCAAAACCATTTTCCATCAAAGATGACTTTATTTCATATGTGTATGTTTCAAGTATAATGTATCTATGATTTACATGGTTTCACTTTTCTTATTATGAAATTATATCCATTTCTTTTATATGGATTATGTGATGATGGAATGATATTTATAAAACCCATTTTATTCTTTGGGTTATGATGAAAGATTTATGTCTATGTTGTGGCACAAGTAAGAATGATTTCATTATGAGATGGGTGGGACCTATATCTCCCTCCATTGCATTGGGTAAAGATTTATATCTCATGAGATAGACATGGCTGGAACGGCAGGTTAAACCGGTTCATTAAAACAGGACTGAAATGAGGAGTGAACTCGATTCAGAAAGGGACTTTGTCCACTAAGATGGTCTTGGAAGCAATGCCTTGGCTACTATGGAAATCATATCATGTGCTTAATGGTTTCCACAATTACATGTTTTATTCCCATGCTATTTTATCATGATTTATGTTCCATTATGATCTATGCCTTATGTACTTCCATGTTTTATGTCGTTACTTAAGATTTTTAATGTTCATGTTTTTTTTAAGTTCCAATATATATGGTATGTTTTATTTTATCCATACTTACCCTTACTGAGTATTTGAGCTCACCATTTTTATGTTTTCTTTTCCCCCAAGATTAAAATAAATATTTTAGGTAAGGAAACAAAAATGGGAAGATCTTTATGGGATATGTTGAAGATCTTTCACCACGACTAGAAGATTACGTTCCAAGTTTCCAAACACACTAAACTATTACGGTCTTTGTGCGTCTCTTTTTGTTATGTACTAAGTATTCCACAAAAGTAATGTAATGTCTATGTACGTCAAGCTTTTGGTCTCTACATATTAAGTATTTTTATACTATGCACATGGCGGGTTGGTGTTTTTTCTTAAACAGTAGATCAGATCCAGAATCTGAGGGCATATTTGTGTCAGGAGCATGCCATTTACCCTATGCGGGGAGTAAAAATTGCGGGCATGACCCTGCTGTGAGAGATGTCACCCAGGGGAAAATCCTCTTTTTGAAATAATGACTTAGTGATTTTTATCACTGGTGTTATTTTTGAATAACTTTCAAACTGTGTCTTGGAATGGAAATCTGATACTTTCATTGAGTTCAAAATGGGGTGTTTTTCCCAGCCGTGATATAAAATAGTCAGGCGCGGAGGTTTCAGAATCTGCGATTGTCGGTGAGGCTTTAGTGAGTTTTTATAAATTAGATTGAATGTTGGAATTAAGGGAAATCCCTAATTTCCTTCCTCTCTCTCTCTCAACTATTCTTCAGTGTTCTTCAGCGTTCTTCACTGTTCTGCACCGGATTGAGGAGTGAACTCCGGCGGATCGAAGTGGGATAACAGCGGGTGCGTCGCCAATGACGAACGACCGGATCGAGGTAGGCTTTCAGTTGATTTTCCACTCATTCTCCAATTCCATGAGTTTTTGTAAAATTATTCATTTTAATTGTATAATTTTAAAATTGGTACGATGGCCAAAAAACATGGCCACAAACCGTTTCCCATTCTAAATCCCACATTCGACGCGTTTTTCGTCATTCTTTGACCAAATTTTTGAACACACCAAAATCGTGACGGAATGACGAGCGAGGGGAGGAACTGTGAAGATACGACCCTGAGGATTCTGAAACTAGTTTTAGATCCCTTTTCTGACCACTGGAGTGGTTGGTGGGGCCGAATGAAGGTCCGAATCTGGTAAGTGGTGGCGGCCGGAGGTCGAGCCGGGGGAGCCCGGCGGCCGGAGGTGGAGCACAGTGTTTAGAGGCGGAGTTGCGGGATCCGGTGGTAGTGTAATCATCAGAGTAGCACGAGATCTGGGTGTCAGTTGAGGAGGGTCCAGGGGAGCGCTGTGTAGCACTGTGTAGTGTGGATCGGCAGAGAGGTGCTGTAAGGAGAGTCTGCGTGGATGAGGCGGCTTCAGGGGAGCCAGGCTATCCAGGAGGCAGAGCAAGGAGCCCAGATGGTCACGACGTCAGGTGGAGTTGTCACGGTGGTTCACTATGTAGAAGGGAAATGACGACCCATCGTGGTCTGGGGGAGGCCCGAGGCACTGACCTCGGGGGGTGCTGCGGACAAGGACCCGCAACATGCGGGTCCTACTGGTGCTGTGCGCGGAAAAAGACTGGTAGTTTGGCCAGTCTGCTTGGAAGAAAAGGACCCAAGTAGTCTGGTGGTGTTCAGACGGGCTGCATTCAGCAGGCCGTGGCGAGGTGGACCGGACCCACGGCTGGGCCGCGAGCCAGCAGTCTGGACCGGGCAGGCCGGGGTGGACCGGCCCAGTTGGGCCCCCATGTGTTCAAGGGGTCGTATCTTTGAAACGACACATCCATTTGATGTGCCATCTATGGATATGGGTTCGTCTCTTCGAGAAGGAATTTTTTAAATGAGTTTCAGAGTTTTTTAGTTCTGTGCTCGAAGGTTGGTGACCCAAAATGCTTTAATTTAATAATATTAAATTATTATTAAAGCTTATGACGGACGTGCCTCGCGAACCGGATGTCCGTTTGACGCGCTGTCAATGGCAGAATGATCCTAGTTGTCATCCAAATTTTTTGAGATTATTCTTTTAGTGTTCAGGTTAAATATAGGCTGCGGGCCCCGCAGGGCCTTGTTTGCACGTTTTACGATGAAATGTCGCCTTTTCAGCATGTGTTTGTTTGGGATGATTGAGTAGTTGATTCCATGTTATTTTTTGAGGGGATCGCAGTGGTATGATTTACTTGATGAGTTTCAGGACCGTAGTGTAGGACCTAAACGGGCTAACTACGATGAAGAGTGCCTTTTTCATCGCTTGTCCATTTTGGGCATGTAAATAGTCTATCCGGCATGTTTTTTCATGTGGATCACGATGGTGGCCTTGGTATCGGCCTTGGAGGTTTGTGGTGTGGCGTTGTGGCGGGTCACTCGGGTTAGCAGCGTTTGGACCACCAGTGGTTGAGGGTACTCCCTTGGTTCTTTCTTATGAGGGTTCACGCGATATCCCAACCTTAGCATAGGTTTGTGATCCTATTGATGGGATGTTTAATCTATTTGAGTTGTGGCATCCTTCCGTTGGGCCTGAAGCGAGATCCTCTTGCATCGTTTCCCTAGATCGGGTTCTTGGTATCACTGTGACCGGTTATCCATGGGTGTTGGACCCCTATCTAGCAGGTTAAACCCATAGGGTTTGAGGCATCATCAAAAATATGATCCCCTACGTAGTGGGCCGTGCATAGTAGGGTTGTAGTATCGTTGGTTATATGACCCCCTACTCAGCATCTGTTTTTTAGTAGGGTTGCGACATCGTTGGTTATACGATCCACTTCTTATCATGTGAATTCAGTAGGGTTGGTTCATCATTGGTTCAATCCACTATACCGCGAGTTATACCAGATGGGGTTTCAAAATCGTTGTGACTGCCTTGACGGGCGACGATCCTCTATCTGAGTAATGTGTTTCTATGGAGCGCCATATCAAGATGTGGTTTCCCCCAGCGGATCCTGGGAGTGATCCCATATCTGTGAGATCTTCGAGTGCCATATCAGGTTGTGGTATCCCCCAGCGGACCCTAGGAGTGATCCCCTATCTGTGAGATCTTCTTATACCTATGTGGGTTCTGGTTTCCCCCAGCGGACCCTTGGAGTGATCCCCTCTCCGAGGAGATTATTATTTTTGTTATTTCAGCGAGATTTCCTCAGTGATGATATCCGACGAGCATGATCTCTCGGGTGAGCATCTGTGATGTTTTTGAGGGACCTGATGGAGTGTATCTCCCAAATGAGTATCATCTGGTATGATAGTGATCATGGAGTGTCTTCTCCTAGTTACGTACCTATCGCAGGTTATGAGGTCGGAACCTCATGAGGCTTGGTGCGTGGTTTTAGTATATCTAGTTGTTCAGGGTGTATGTATGGGCATACACCTAAGATGAGCCGAGATGACTAGTTTTGTTTAGCCGAGGATGGTCTCGATATGGATTTTCTCTCTCGTTTGGGTTCCCTATGGCTGGGATGAGCAGACAGTTGCCTTTCAGTTGCTCCCTTTTATTTTGGGTTTTTGGGGTTCCTACTGAGTATTTTTTTATACTCACCCATGGATGGGATTTTCCCGAATATGTTCGTGTCTTGTGGAGACCACATGCCTTTCGACGCAATTTTAGGAGGACCCGGAGCAGGCGGAGCTTAGTGAGCGGGACTAACCGGGGTGTTTACCAGATCTGTGTCGAGGAGCTTACGGGCATGTGTTTTTGGTAGTGGTTTCCCTCCTTTCGAGCAGGTTGGATGCTTTTGTAGTTTTCCATTAGTGGGCCCTATTATCCCCTTTTTTAAATTTGTTGTACTCCGGTTTGGGATAAGTGTATGCATGCATTTCCTTTTCATTTTTTATATTTACATGTTTGCACTGTTGCATGGAGGTGTATGTGGGTGCGTGTATATAGGTACCTTTGGCTAATTATCCCATGTGTGTGATAGCCTACTTGGTGCTAGATGCCAGCCCCTGGCCAATTGGAGGTGGGCTTGGGGAGTCGCGGCTCGAGCATCATTGGGTCAGGCCGTGACAAAGTGGTATCAGTGGAGGTTCCACCTTTGGGATCTTAGAGCGTAGCTAGTCTAACTATTAGTTTGGTTTGGGTTGCATAACTACATTGTCAAGATGTTTCGAGTTCGACTTTCAGGACAAGGACTCTAGTATTGGTGCGGTGACTGACGAATCCATTTACTAAGACTCTGATAACCTACCTTTCGACTAAGGACGTTTGGACACTAGTCACCGGGACATAACGGTACATGCATCATATAGGAATGGGTTTTTTTGTCTTTCCCTTGTTCTTCTTGAGTTATCTCTCCAGATATACTCTTTGACTATGGTGCGTCTTAGTTGTATTTCAGGTTTCCTCCACGATGACAGCCAGCAGGAGTTCTACAATGGGATTTTGGTGACGATATTCCCTTTGGAGGCTGTAGACCAGGGCGCAGGTTCTGAGGCCGCACCTCCAGGTGGTCCACCAGTTGAGCCACCACCTGTCGAGTTGCTGGTTATGACGGTAGCGTAGGATGAGGTTGCGTACAGGTTGTGTGCGCTCCACGAGTTCCGAAGGCAGCGACCTCTCCAGTTTCTGGGTGATCCGGACCCTCAAGCAGCTAATAACTGGCACGAAGCAGTCACCCGAGTTTTCCGCCTGGTGAGGACACCCCCAGATCAGATGGTGGTCCTAGCGGTGAGCCTTCTGCATGGTTCGGCCGGGCGATGGTGGATTTTGGTGACGTAGTCCCACGATGATGATACACTCAAGTGGGAAGAGTTTGAGAATCTCTTCAGGGAAGAGTTCTATCCAGTGACGCTGAGGTTAGTGTGGATTTAGGAGCTTCTGCAGCTTCGGTAGAAGGGCATGACTGTGTCGGAGTACTCAGCGAGGATTACAGACCTATCATGGTACTCCCTGGATATGGTTCAAGACCCATTATTTAGGGATATGACCTTCGATTAGGGCCTATGCAGAGACATCTTGGAAGGTGTGTATTCCTTGTGTCTTACCACCTATGCTAGAGTGATGGAGCGAGCTTTAGTGGTGGAGAGATTTCTGGCAGAGCAGATTCATCCCATCTGTGTTGGGTGTGTGGCAGCTGAGACGTCGGTGGCTAGTTGCTGGTAGCAAGCGCAAGGGTTTAGAAGTGGACACCGTTTCAGGAGGCGAACCTAGGATGGAGGGTCTGAGGATCAAGGCTCATAGGGATCGCAGTCCGATTTTGGTCAGTTGCCGGAGAGGCGGTGTTATGTTTGCGATGGTCAGGGACATCTTGCAAGAGAATGTCTGGCCCGTCGAGCTTCTAAGAGGGATTCAGTCGATAGGCCGCCTTGGCAGCAACAACATCTTGAGTTTGGAGGTCCGCGGGGTGGTAGACATGGCGATGGTGCTGGTGCAATAGTAGGAGGTGGTGGGCGGTATCAGATTCCACCACCACCACCCCCAGGTGGTCCATGCCGAGCTCAGGAAGCTTGAGGGCGAGGGTGAGGACTGCAACATGCCCTAGAGGCTAAGAGACTCTGCAGATGGATAAAGGTACGCCTGGTGTCCTTTGTACTTTCTACATTAGTTTTTATAGACATTGTTTAGCGGTACTCTTCCCTTTTCCATTTCTTGATCGAGTTTTTTTCATGGCGTTGGTAAGACCCTGTGTGGGTGTTTTTCGGTGTGCTTAGAATGCATGAGAAAAAGGGATCATTCCCCCCACCAAGACACATTCTTGTGACGCACTCAAAACCGTGCAGGTGAGTCAGTGCCGCCAAAAGCGTATAGTGTTGAGTTGTGGTGGATGAGTCCCTATGACTTATGTGTTTGAGAAGGGTTGTTTGTTGGCCAACTCACTGGTATGGGAGACCCAGTTCAGAGTCTAGTTTCTTTCCTTGTACTTATGACTTTTCGGGGATGAAAAGTTCTAAGGTGGGGAGGATGTAGCAACTCAATTATTGGTCCTGTCAGACTTTGGAATATTCCTATGAATGATTCCACAGCTAAGCGTGAAGACGGTGTGCGATTCCGAGGCCCGGTATGCCCAGAATTAATTTTTATAAAAATATTAAGTATTTTTATACTATACACATGGCGGGGTTGTGTTTTCTTCTAAAAAGTAGCTCATATCAGGAATCTGAGGGCACGGTTGTGTCTGGATTATGCTGTTTATGCTAGGCAGGGTGTAAACTTTGTGGGCGCGGGCCTGCTGTGAGAGATGTCACCCAGGGGAAAAATCGTCTTTTTGAAATAATGAAAATGTGATTTTTATCACTGGCATTATTTTCTAATAACTTTCGAATGAAGTCTCAGAATGAGAATCCGAGACTTCTGTTGAGTTTGAAATAGGGTGTATTTCCTAGGCGTGATATAAAATATGCGGGTGTGGAGGTTTCGGAATCTGCGACTGTCGGTGACGTTTCAGTGAGTTTTTATAAATTCTCTTGAAAGTTGGAATTAAGGGAAAGCCCTAATTTTCTTCCTCTATCTCCCTCTATCTCTCAACTGTTCTTCACCGATCTTCTCTATTCTTTGCCGGATTGAGGAGAGAATTCTGGCAGATCGAAGTGGGATCACAGCGGGTGCGTCGCCAACGACGAACGACCAGATCGAGGTAGGCTTTTAGTTAAATTTCCGCTTCTTCGTCAATTCCTTGAATTTTTTTCAAATCCGTCGTTTTAATTATATTATTTTAAAATTGGGACGATAGATGAACGAACATGGCCACCATCCCAGTCTCGTTCTATGTCCCATGTTCGACGCGTTCTTCATCGTTCTTCGACCGAATTTTCGAACGTTCCAAAACTGTGATCGAACGATGAGCGAGGGGTGGCACTGTGAAGATCTGGCCCCGAGTATTCTGAAAAACAGTTTCAGATCCATTGTCTGACCACTAGAGTGGTTGGAGGGGACAGAATGAAGGTCCGACTCTGGCAAGGGGTCGCGGCCGGAGGTCAAGCTGGGGGAGTGCGGCGGCCGAAGGTGGAGCACATCGTTTTGAGGTGGAGTTGTGGGCTCTAGAATTGGTTCACTAGGGACTAGGGGAGCATTGTGTAGCGCAGGTCGGTGGAGAGGCGCTACAAGGAGAGACGACGTGGATGAGGCGTCTTCAGGGAAGCCAGGCTATCTAGGCGAAAGAGCAGGGAGCCTAGGCCATCGTGGCATCGAGTGGGGGTGTCATGATGGTGTGCTCCAGAGGAGGACAACGAAGTCCCATCGTGGTCAGTGGGAGCCCCGAGGCGCTGACCTCGGGGCGTGCTGCGGACAAGGACCCGCCACACACGGGTCCAGATGCTGCTGTGCGTGAAAAAATACTGGACATTTGGCCGGTCTGGTTGGAAGAACCGGACCAGAGGTGTTCGGTGGTGTTTGGACGGTCCACGGTTAGCATGCCATGGTGAGCGAGACCGGACCCGCGGCTGGGCCGCTAGCTGGCGGTCTGGACCGGGCATGCCAATGTGGACCGGCCCTGTTGGTCCCCCTTATGTTCATGGGGCCGTAAATTTTAAACGGCCTGTCTGTTTGAAACACCATTTATGGATGTGGGTTTGTCTCTTCAATACGAACATTTTGAAATGAATTTTGGGGTTTTTTAGTTCTGTGCTCGAAGGTGGATGACCCGAAAAACTTTAATTTAATAATATTAAATTATTATTATAGCTTACGATGGACGTGCCTCGTGAACCGGACGTCCATTTCACGCGCTATCAGTGGAAGTGTGATCTTAGTTCTCGTGAAAACTTTTTGACATGTTGTTTCAATGTTCGGGTTAAAGACAGGGTGCGGGCTCCACAGGGCCCAGTTTTCATGTTTTATGATGAAATGTCACTTTTTCACCGGGTGTCTGTTTGATATGATCGAGTAGTCGATCCTGTGTGTTTTTCTCATGGGATCACAGTGGTATGATCTTATTGATTTGTTTTTGGACCATAGTGTGGGCCCCACATGGGTTAGCTATGGTGAATAGTGCCTTTTTCCCCGGTTGTCTGTTTCAGGCGAGTAAATATGCTATCCTGTGTGTTTTTTCACATGGATTGCGACGGTGGCCTCGGTATCGGCCGTGGACGTGCGCCGTGTGGCGTTTTGGTGGTTCTCTTGGGTTAGCAACATTTGGACCAGCAATGGTTGAGGGTACTCCCTTGGTTTATTCCTAAAAGTGTTCGCCCGAGATCACATCCTTAGCATAGTTTTGTGATCCTCTCGATGGGATGTTTAATCTGTTAGAGTTGTGGCATCCCTTCAGTGGGCCCAGAGCAGGATCCTCTAGCATCGTTTCCCTAGATCGGGTTATTGGTATCGCTGTCACCGCTTATCCATAGGCGGTGAACCCCTATCTAGCAGGATAGCCCCATAGAGTGTGAGGCGTCATCGGAAATATGATCCCTTACGTAGTGGGCCATGAATATTAGGGTTATAGTATCATTGGTTATATGATCCCCTACTCAGCATGTGGTTTTTATTAGGGTTGCAGCATCGTTGGTTATACGATCCCCTTCTTAGCATGTTGTTTCGGTAGGGTTGGTGCATCGTCGGTTCGATCCCCTACATCATGATCTATACCAGATGGGGTTTCAGTATCATTGTGACCGCCTTGACGGGTGACAATATTCTATCTGAGTGATGTGTTTCTATGGAGCGCCAAATTGGGTTGTGGTATCCCCCAGCGGAACCTGGGAGTGATCCCCTATCTATGAGATCTTCGAGTTCCAGGTCAGGTTTTGGTATCCCTCAGTGGACCCTGGGAGTGATCCCCAATCCATGAGATCTTCATATACCGGTGTAGGTTCCGGTATCCCCTATCAGACCCTAGGATTGATCCCCTATCTGATGAGTATATTATTCTTGTTGTTTCTATGAGGTTTCTTCAGTGATGATATCTGACGATCGTGATCTCTCGGGTGAGCGTCTGTGATGCTTATGTGGGAACAGATGGAGTGTATCTCTTAGATGAGTATCATCTGGGATGACAGTGATCATTGACTGTGTTCTCCTTGTTATGTACCTGTCGCAGGTTACGAGGTCATAACCTCATGAGGCTTAGTGCGTGGTTTGAGTATATCTGGTTGTTCATGGTGTATGTTTGCGCATACACATGAGCTGAGCTGAATTGACTAGTCGTGTTTAGCCGAGGATGATCTCTATATGGATTTTCTCTCCTGTTTGAGTTACCTCTGGCTGGGTTGATCTGACTATTTCCTTTTAGTTGCTCTATTTTATTTTGGGTTTTTGGGGTGCCTACTGAGTATTTTTTATACTCACCCTTGTATGGTCATTTCCAGCACCTGTTCGTGTCTTGTGAAGATCACATACCTTTTGATGGAGTTATAGGAGGACCCAGAGCAGGTGGAGCTTAGTGGGAGGGACTGACCAGGGTGTTTACAGGAGATGTGATGAGGAGCTTACCATTAGGTGTTTTCATTAGTGTTTTGCCTCCTTCTAAGCAGGTTGTACACTTTTTTAGTTTTCCTTTAGTGGGCCCTGTTTTTCCCTTTTTTACTTTTGTTGTACTCTGTTTTTGGATATATGTATTCATGCATTTCCTTTTCAGTTTTTATATATACATATCTGCACTATTTCATGGAGGTGTATGTGGGTGGGTGTGTGTAAATGTACCTTAGGCTAACGCCTCCCACGTGTGTGATAGCCTACTCCGCGCTAGACGCCATCCCCTGGCCTATTGGAGGTGGACATGGGGAGTCGCGGATTGAGCCCCGTTGGGTCAGGTCGTGACATGGGGTGTCAAAATATAAGGAAAACAATTAACCAAAAAACACCCAAAAAGAATGTTTATATCGATGCTACACCCAAGATAATATGATTATATTATTTAGAAAGGAAATAATCCTATAAATTTGATAATATATCTTGAAAATTACATTTTAGGGAATCTTTTGGAGTAAATAAAGAGAAGCAATCAAATAGAAAACAAAAGGGTTGTTCTGGGGGTACAATTGAGAAGAAAAATAATCAATGTTTCCAAAGAATTGTAACCCATAGATATAACACCACATGATTTTATATTATGTATCTTGTTAAATAAGTTCAATTTATTTGATAGCTTGTGTTGCATGCAACATCGACCTTAAACGAACTATGATATACTATTAAATATTAATATGACCATTGGAATTTTAATGTGACCGTTAAGAATAGTAATGTGTCCATTAGAATAATATAATCACCTATTAAAGTATATATAAATTTTATATATCTCATAAATGAAAATATTTTATATTTATATCATGGTAGAAGTAAATAAATGTTTTTAAAATGATAAATTAATTGTAGTTTTCTTGTGAAACATAAAAGTTTATTTAGAACTCTTTAATAAATATAAATATTTCAATTAAAATACATTTTCATAAAAAAGATTCATTAATTAATAGTATATTTTATTATAATTATATGATAGTTTCATGTGACCATAATTAATTTTTCAAAGTGTCATTAATTCGGTTATAATATCAAAATAAGAAATATTTGAATAAATAATTATTTTAATTTGTTATTAAATTTCCCATATTTAGATATTTATTTTCATAAAATGGATAGCATTTTTGAGATCTAAATTTCAAAAATTGTTAGGGTTACTTTTTGGGATTTTCAAAAATATTTGAATTTTGGTGAGTTGTGAAATACAGTAATTTACGGTATTTTACACAATGAGTCAAATACATGATTGTTTGAGTCATTTATTTTTTAAGAAACAATTATTTATAAATGGAATTCCCTAGTTACTATACATAGTCATAATAATAAACAATATTGATAGCCTTGATCCAAAATAATAAACTAATGAATAAAATAATCGAAGAACACCGCTATCATCCATTGTAAATACCACCCTCACCACCCCTTCTCCTCATAACTTATAATCCTTGAATATTTTATAAATCATGCCCAATTACATTCCTAAGATGCTTCAACATGTCACAAAACTAAAATTATTACAAAAACACTTAATCCAAGTGTCTTAAAGGGGTTCACAAGGATATGATATTCAAGTGGTAAAATATTCATTCTTTTTCATTTATTTTATTTTATTTTTTATTAACTCCTCACCTACCATTATAAAAAGTGGAACAATTTCTCAAGTATCATATATATACTAGAATTGTATTTATTTAAATTTAATATCTACCAGTAAATCTCTTCTCTCCATTTTTTCAAAAAATGAAAACATCATTCGTGACGTGTTGATTAACAAAATTCATGGATGACGAGTTTTTATTTCCCATTACCTCCTTCAAGTATGGTAATAAAAACATTATTATGGTATAATAAGATTTTAATATATATATATATATATATATTATTTTATAACTTTTTCTGGAAGCAACATCTAAAAATAATATCAAATATAATAAAACAAGTTCATGATGGTTGTAAAAATCACCAAAATAAATAATTTTTTTTCATCATAATTTTATCTAAAAAGTCATCCTAATACCTTATAACAAAAGATAAATATGAGAAAATTTAAACTTCGGGAAGGTCATTAATAATAAATAATTTCAATGAACTTTTTTTCTTTCATTTTACATGAACTCCCGTAATTGTACACAATGGAACCAACCATAAAACCATGAATAGAAAGCTCCTAGAAAATGAAATTAAACAAAATAAATAAATAAAATGTCTACAAATTAAATTTATAAAATATTAATAAACAGAATATATTTTTAATATTTTCATAATTAAATAATTAATAAATCTATTTTTATTATCAATTATATTATGTATTAGTGAATAATGATTTTAGACATGAGATTTGGGTTTTCTCATCTCACTTTTACACCTATGAGATATATTCCTTATTCAAAAATTATTTCATGGGTGTGGTAAACATACTTATAAATAATATATCATATCCTAAATTTCTTTATCATAATGGTATTCAATGTTTCATTTTTCAATAATTAATTTTTGAGGGCCGATGTTTTGATTGATTATAATTGGCTAGATATTTGTAAAATTAAATTTCATTTATTGGGTTAAAAATCAATTTTATTGATCATGTCACACTATGGTTATGAGTGAAATCACATTTGATTATTTTGTGTTTTATTTCCCATGTTTAATTATATTTATAGTGAATCCACAAAATAAATTTATTTAATTAATGATACGAACCTTGTAAGGTTATTCATCTAAATTTTCACTTCATTGATATTTACAAGGTGTTGTTAATATAATCATTTTTATTTGTTGTATCTACTACCACTATGAGATTATTTTTAATTTGAATTATATTTCTCATAAATATATATTTATTTATATCATAAATATTAGTATTTCCTAAATCGTATACCATTTTATCATATAATGTTTACGTTGAATGATATTTTATTAAATCGTAAAATAATGTTAAATATGTATCTCCAACTCAATACATATATTTATTAATAAGTCATATTTATTAATGAAATAAATTAATCATTTTTTATATATTGTAAATTATTTTTAAATGAATACATGGTTGGGGCTTGATTATTGATAACCCCTCGATGCATCAACTGGTCTCATGAGAAAAAACAATTGGATATAAACACTTCATGTTTGTTTCTAGGAAGAGTATATGAGTATCTAACCGCAGTCTTAAACCATACTATGAAAGACATGATGAATTTTTTTAATTTTCTAGATACATGACATCTAATAATTAATCATTTAATTCATTTGTTATTCATTTATTAAAATCAAAGATTTTAACCATGAAAAAATATATGCATGTATTTTTATTCTCAGTTTATGGATTAAATAAAATGTTTTTTAGACATTTACCTTTCTATATTGATTATTAATCATTACTTATGATTTAATGATTATTATTTCATGTTTATACTATATATAACACTTACATAGAATTTAATATCATCTTTTTTTCCTTCCTAATTCCATGAAAATGAAACATTGAATAAGTGTCAAAGAAAGAGTTTATTTTTCATTATTATATTTTATTTATAATTACCAATGTAATATGGGAACCTTGTGTGTAACTAGATCTTAAATAATACTAATTTGATTGATCCTTTGTGATGTGATCTCATGTATCTATTCCATTTTAATAAAACAACCACTAAATCTTAGATACTAGGGTTGGGGTTGTTATAATAGATGGAAGAAAATCTTTATTTATAGTTCAGTAATATAGAAAAAACTGTTATAAATGCATGATAATTTGGAAAAAATATCATATTTTGTTCACAAATAAATATAATTCCTCATTTAATCCATTTTCCATGATTTCTTCAATAAAAATCATGTGTCCAAGCAATGATAATGTTGAACATGTTCTTATGTAATACATGATCATGAGGACAACAAAAATGGAAATAAAAAAATACAATTCAATCAAAAAATTATTATTTTTCTTATTTTAATAATATTAAAATGGAAAATCAATATAATAATATTGATTAATATTTCTACAAGATCATGTCTCCTAATAGTAATAATTTCTCAAAAATCAAAGGAGGAGTAAGCATGAAGAGTTCTAAAAAATATGGTGCTGCAAAGAAAGGGGTTTCAAGGATGATATACCAGTATCAGGCATATTTATCTTTCTTAGAATTTTTTAAGACCCACTTTATTCACGTATTTTCTATTATCATTTATCAATGTAACACCAGGGATTCGATTATAGTAATATTTTTGTTTCTAGAGAAATAATATCACAATTCACATTTCTTTATTCAAGATTGATATTTAAATTTTAATTTTTAAATATTATTATATTATATATATGAAATTAATTTCATTTTTATTATTTCAAAATTATCTTTTGGTGAAGTATTGGCATTTTTCAAAAATTGATGATTTTTTTGGTGAAAATTGAAAATATCTATCTTTCCAAAATTCGATCACTTTTATGAAATGGTTATATTATAATAATAAATTAATAAATTATGAAACCTTTATATCAACTAAATATGTTTTTAATTAAATAAATAATTTATTTGAAAATATTATTTTAAATTTGGGATTATGATATATAATTTTGTAAAGATATGTTATTTTATATTCAAATTTATAATTATTTCATTGTTTTTAAGTTTAATGGTATGTTCAAAAGGTCACACTTTATTATTCATTGAATAATTTTTTTCAAACCACATATTATTTTTCAAATGACCAAAAAATCTATGGAAACAAAAAATTTACTTGATTTTAAGGTAAATATAATTTTATTTTTAAATCAATTATTTTCTAAAAATTGAATGTTTTTTTTATTTTGTGTTATTATATGAAAATTAAATTATGAAAACTATAGAATAAGAATATGATAAATTTTGATTACATATTTTTAATCACATAGTCCAAATTTTGTTTTAATTCTCCATATATTTTTGGTTAAAAAATAATTTACCATGTTAAAAAGTGGAGTAATCATAATTATGGTCAGCATGGGTGAAAAGGGTTTCAACAAGATGTTTTATTTTAAAACATATAAAAAATATGAATAAATTCAATTCATTTTGTTTTTTTAACTAATGAAATATTACATATTTAATTTTGGTTCTTTTTTCACTTTCCCCTGAATTTTTTTTTATATTTGAAACCACTGAAGAATTACAAAAGTGTCCCTCCCCTCATTTATAAAATGGAACCATTTAGGGTATTTTATTAAAACCTCATAAGAAAATTAGATAGTATAATACATATGAAAATACATTACCAACCTTCATACCCATGATATAGTGGCTCTTATCTCATCAAAATACCATCCTAGAGAGCTTATGGTGTAAGCCAAAGGTGGTATCTCAAAGGAGATGTAATTGTCTTTATCGACTCATTAAAATTTTGTATATTCTTGTAACTCCTAATAATAAAATTAAACCATAATAACATATTTAATGTTATTTCATAAACAAAATTATATGTTATTATTAATATGTTAAAACCATTTTCCACATCATGCATACGTATGGTCTAATGTAACCACTAGGAATTGAGATTTATTACCCATCACCAATTAAAATGGATGGTCATAAATATTTAACTAATTATTATATATAATACTATTGAAATAATTATGATTATTTAAAGGTAATATATTTTAACTTCATTACCTTGAACCTGTTAAAAATGATAATGTCTCTCATCTGTATGTGTATACTACACCACCATGAGGCGATGTGATTAATTTTTTAGGTCTTTATAAAAAGGATAATTATAAAAGTGTATATAATGAATATATATATATTATATTTATATCATTAATAAAATTATTTAGATTATAGAACCATGAATAGGTAGTAATTTCCATAATTGTTTAATCCAAAAAAACCTTAAAAATGATGCAGCTCACACCTTAACTGATGATGATAATAAATGATTGTTAATGAAAGTATTATAAGATATTATAAAAAAATAATTTATTGTTTTATAAGAACTAATATTATTATATCATATAATTATAATATATTTAAATTTATTATTCATGGTGTTAAAAGAACATACAGTGTATGCCATACCTAGTGTATGGTTTTATTTCACATTCCCACTGTTTTCTAGAAATATTTATGATTAATTTTCCATTATGTGAATTATATAATAATTATCTCTTAAACACGTATATATTATTATAAAATGATTATTTATATAAATTATAAAATTTCCTTTTCATTTTTCTCTATCTAGGTACTCAAAAGTATGAATGAATGTTTTTATGGAAAATAAGGTTTGTTTTTCTATTTAGTCAGGATTTTTTTTAAATATTTCATTTTTATTAAAATTGTTTTCAAAATTATTTTTAATATTATAAAATTATTTATTATTTTAATATTAACCCAAGTTTTTCATTCAATATATATTTTTGAAATTAATCTTCTTATCATTTTCAAAATGAGGACCTTTGTGCATTAGGTATGACCAGAATCATTGTTTTAACACTTACCCCATTGATGAATTTTTCTAAAATTATTAATATTCTTCACCTTATAGATTTGTTGGAAATTTTCAATATTTAGTTTTTAAAAAATCTTAATTTTAGTTAAATTTTTATTTTATAAATAATTGATCTCCAAATGAAAATTTTATTTTCCTCCATAAATTATCGAATAATATTTTAAAATTACTTTCATTTATGTTAACATGATATGATGAATCATTTTAATTACTAGGTAGCCTCTAATTATACCATACACCATATTACTGTGGATTTCTTATTATTATTTTCTTATATTTATTTAGTGGGTAAAATAATAACATTACATATACAAGTTTTCCAATTAGAATGTTTAAGTCAATTATGTATTTGATTTATTTCTATTATTTCTTCTGATGATTGAATTAATGACATTAAATAATGAGTGAGGCCTATTATACTCCCTTGATTCATTGATAAGTATCATAAAAAATGTTTTCTAGGTATTTGGTGTAACCTTACCAAACATATTTATGTATAATATCTTGGGACATGACCTTTAATATATGATTATAATGTCTAACATTATGGATTTTATCATTTTGAAAGAATTTTTTTATACATATAATTATTTATGTTGTTATGATGTCCATAGGTTTAGCCCACTTTTATTATATTATTTATATGTCATATTTGATTATTATTTATGTCTACCATATCATTAATGTTTTTTATCCCATGCTAGATTTTAATGTATGTTTTCCCTTAATAAGCATCTGATCTCACTTTATATCATGTTATCATTTCCAAAGGATACCATAATGGGATTTGTGAATGATTTGAGTGCTATAATTGAATAAATAATAAATTTTTCATTAGAATATAACGTAGTATTTAGTTATTTCTAATGAATTTTTTAATAATGTATGTGTATTGTCTCCCAAGACAAATAAACTATTATATCCATTGGGATGTGATCCCTTTAATCTTGTGTAAATGTGGTAAAATGACCAATGATTCTAGGTTAATAGACTAAGGGTGTTATTTATAATGTCAATGGATAATTATTATAAACCTTAGGGACTTGATTTTGGAAATAATTTATTAGATAACACAACCTTATGACATACTATAACGGTGAGTCTATGTATTGGACAATATAAAAAAGTTGTAGTAAAATAGATATTTTGTAGTTTTCATTGAAAATACATCCCTATATGGATAATGATAGATGAATTCTGTAACACCCCAATATTTATTAAATAAATATTCAATGCATAAAACATTGATTCTCTACAAAATGAAACTTTATTATATCCCTGAAAGTAAACATAATTTGGTCACTTCTGTGATTTAAATTTCAAAAAACTGAAATAGACAGTTGCTTTTAGTAATATATTTAGAGTCTGATAGAATCATGTTAAATTTTCCATGAATAGTAACTTGACCCTTATGAATAGTAACATATCCTTATTAATAGCAATTAACAATAAATTTTTCCAAAAAAAAATATAAATTTCACCCATGAATGTATAAATACAATTTAGACATCTTATAAGTGACAAAATGACCATAACAATAGAATTTGTGTTTTTGTAAGTCATAAATATCTTAATTACAATTATATGATTAATTTAATAATTTAAAATGAAAATGTATTTTCATAAAATATAATCATAAATTTTTATTTTATTGTCTTATGGTTATAAAATAATTTTATGAGACCTTGATTCACTTTTCAAAGTGTTATAAAATGAGATATAGTTTTAAAGTAGTTTTTTTAATAAATTATTATTTTATTTAAAATTTTAATGAAAAAATATTTATAAAATTATTTCAAAAAAATGTAATTCATTTTTTAATTTTACACGTCAAGAAATGGTTGTCGTGAATTTTTGGTATTTTTCTAAAATACATGAATTATTTATGAATAGTGAAATATAGTAATTTATTGTATATATAAATTATGAGTTAAATACACTACTCATAGATTCATAACTGATATAATAACTCTTTTTAGACCTCACATGAACTTATTAATATTTTTGTTCATATAATTATCACTATTTCTTATATTATGGAAAAAATAATAAACTAATGATTGAAATATTAAGAAACCCCTTCTCTCCTCCACTATACAAACCACAAATACTCCTCACTTCTCTTAAATCCTCTCAAGCAGTGTGTCTTGACTAAATTATTATAAAATATACTCACATGATCCTACCACAAATCCACCATCCCTTGGACTCATAAAAAGACCAAATTCTCTCTCCTAAGGAGGCTCTTAAGGAAGATTAATTCAACATGTAAATTCATCTTTTCAATTATTTTACATTCTTTTCAAGTTCCTTTATTTTCATTTATATCCTCACCTATACTCATAAAAATGTTATGAATACTCCAATAAATTACATTTACTATAATTTTTCTGTGATTATGGAATAATTTATTATTATACCTACTTTACCCATGATTTATGCAAGTAGTAAAAAAAACATCCGAGATGTGATATTTTACCACATTCAAGGATGATGGGTTTTCATTTTCTTTTACCATATTCAATTATAATCCTGAAACTATTATTATGGTACAAAAAAAGTATGATATATGTATTATTTCTCCTTTATGTTTCTTCAATCTTTTTTTACACATGGTTTTATTATAAAGAAAAATGATTTCATTATGTTCAAAAACCACCAATTAACCCAAATAGTTATCATTAAATAATTTATATAACGATTAATATTTAATTCAATTAATCAAATGAAATTTACAACCATGTAAAATTCTGGATGTTCAATAATAACATATTACTTCAATTCGAGACAACCATCCCCATTTTACATGATTCTCCATTCTTGTATATTAGTATATTTATCATGAAACAAACAGACCCAAACGATGAAATTAATCCACTTAACACTTCAAAAAGTCCATGAATGAACAAAATATTTTTATAAAAAATAAAATATATCTTGAGGAGGTTCTTGAAATATTAATTAATGATCCTAAATTTTATTATTAAGTTCATTAAAATCATGTGAAGAACTCCATGAGACTTAAGGTAAGGGGATTCATCGCCTCACTTCAATTTTTGTGAGATATACCTTATTCAAAACTATTAATTGGGTATGGTGTATATATACTTCCCATTTATGAATCATATCATTAATATCTTTATTTTCATGTTATTAAATTTATCATTTTATGATTATTAATTTTTGGTCATACGAACTAATAGATAACAAAGTGGTAAGGATTTCTACCCGAACCTCCATTTTCATCTGAGTTACTTTTATTCTATAATAAACTCAATAAAATTAGAATTTATTCTTATTTACTCCAAAAAAACTCATTTATAATGTTATATATAAGTTAAATAACCAAAATCCTTATTTATTTATTTGGTATTTACATTTTTTAAAAGGATTATTAAAAATTTTATCCTGATAAACAAACCTGAGTCAAGGGAACCTCTCGAATTCTTACCTGTTTTGAAGTACACACCAGAATCTATTTTAATTCACCTTTATTTTTATAAAACCACAAATTGTATAATGAAAATGGATATTGTAACATTAATGTATTTATGTGAATAAACAAGTATTTAAACTTTAAAATTCTATTTAATACTTTCTTTAAAATTCTCTAAAAATTTTTATTCCTAAAGAATCTTTAGAACTCCTTTTAAATGATTTCACTTTAGTGGGACATGAATTATGCCTCAAATATAATTTCAATGTTCTAGACTATTATTTTCTGGGATATAGTTTTTTGGAATATTATTTCATGGAAAATACACTTGATTTTACAAAATAACACTTTTTTCAAAAGTAAAATGGATTTTTCACATCTCACGTTAACTTTTATAAAATATATTCCTTATTCACCACTCATTCCGTGAAAGTGGTGTATGTACTTACCTTTGGTACATAATATAAAAAGTCTCATAATTATCATGATATTCTATATGATTATGATTTGAATGTTTTATAGTGGAATGGGACACTTTGGAATGTTTAAGGACAATTTCCTCAATAAATTTTCAATGGTCGCATTTAAAAGTATCTTCATCTATATCAACACCCCTTACTTAATCTTGTACATCCTTGAGGTTTATCTCTTATGATATCATCTATAATACTTTGTTGAAGGGTTTTTGATTAGTTTGACTATATTCTTTCTTGATACCATTCCCCCTTTTTACTCTAAATTGGTAGTGTTTATGATAAACTCTCGAGGAAAGTTATTTACATTACATTTTTTAGTTTCAATATGAATGTATATATTGAATATGTTCACTTATTTTATATGAGGAATGTATTGGACTTAGAAAGTGATGGGTGGGGCCTACTATAGCCTCTCGATGGATCATTAGGTGTCATGATACAAATAGAGATGGACTTGATCAGGGCCTTTCCCATTTTTAGATATGGTTTTGGTCAAGGCATTAATCATTTTAGATGTCTTGGTCAAGACCATGAAGTTATGTTTCCAAATGTCCGAAATATTTATTTCCCTCATTATGAAACTAGTAATTTAAATTTCATGAGTCTATTCAACTAGTATAATAACCATGATTATTTTTCATTATAGAATTATTTACTCATCTCTTATTCCTACAATAATGTGTTCATGTTTATTTTTAAAGTCATGTGTTTTAATTATTCACCATGCCTAATTTTTATGTTTATGATATCTTCCAGTGAATTTCATACCCTTACTGAGAATTAGATCTCACCCCTTTCTTATGTTTCATTTTTTAGGAGATGAAAAAATTTATTATGAATGACCCGTAGGGATAATCTTAGAGTTATGGATGTTACCCATTAAACATATATGTTGTATTTCATTTGTAGTTGTAATTTTGAACCTATGTATGTATCTAGTTTTCCAGAACTACTAAACCAATTGGTCCTTTGGGATACGAATTTATTGTAAGCATTCCAATGTTATGAAATAATGCAATGGATCTACGAAACTGGGGTTAGTACATTATAGTTAGTATCATAGAATTTTAGTAGTGTACATGGAAACTATATTTAGAATACATAAATTATAGGAAAAAACCCTAAGATAGTTTATGAGGATATGTATACATGAAAATCATAGAACATTTATAATGAAGATATTATGTGGATTATTATTGAAAATATATCCCTCTCTGGATACAATAAGTAGATGTGGTTTTGGCACAAATGTACCTAAGAGTAACAACTCCGAAAAAGAGTTTAAAGCTTGACCTAGGGTGTCCTGGTAAACAACAACGAGACTTAATGTTCACCTAGTTTGACACTCATGGGGGATATTCTTAGAATAATTCACGTTTTATTTACCCACCATTATGAATGATTTATGACCCAAATTAAACGAAGTATTTGGTTCTTGGATTTATGATGCATTAATTTATTTTATGTTTAGAGTTATAGAAGATTAATTATTTTAAAAGCTAATATATAATACATAATTTATTAGAAATGGTTCCTAGTAGAAGGAATGGTAACTTAACCGATGCACATGATGAAATGAGTAAGAAGGATAATATCTCTTATTGTTTTAAGACATCATTTCAATGGATTATAGTCTCCCTGGTGTCCTCATCATATAAAGAAACATTATCATGTGTTAACAAGATATGTAGATAATTCTATAAGTCCTATGGCTATTAAGGGAAATAATAAAAGAAAAGGATGGCCAAGAAAAAGATGGATAATGGGAAGAAGGGAAATAAGGGGTTTCTAAAATGTGATAACGGTGGAATGAATCACCCGGGTAAATGCACGAAAATAATGGGTGTTTGTTATATGCGTGGAGAAAAGGGACACCAATTTCATGATTTCAAGGGAATTAAAATGGTTTCCAATGTACAATGCTTCAACTACAAGGAGATGTGACACTATGAAAATCAATTTCCCAAGTGTCAAAGGAATATTACCCAGATGATGTTACTTAATAATGAGAAAGTCATGATACTATTGAAAATTAAGATGATTGATTAATAAACCTCTTCAAGAATCCTGTTATTTGGATATTTTATAAAAACATTAATGGTTATATGAATTATATAATATATGAGGATTTTACTCTAGTACTATTTAATTATGTTTCTAAGGTTGTATGGTGATTTATACCAAGGATAAGTGACTTAGTAGAAAGTTAATATCATTGGAAAGAATATGGTTTAGGGAAAGACAACCCTAAAAACACTTTGGATGATTATGATAATGATAATGAAAAGATTGATTTGGATAAGTAATGACTATCTAACAAATGATTATGGACTTTTAGATATGTGGTCTATGTTATCATTGATGGAGTTTATAACATTTATGTATATAAGGAATATATTCAATAGCATGTTTAAGGATTAAGTCATGTTTCAAATATTTTTTTAATGTAATTTGAGTTATTACCATATTTAAGGTGGGCACATTTTGAAGATATGAAAATGTTTATAATGTAAAAATATAGGGTTTCTTCATGTTCCATATAGGAAAATAAAGTAGAATATGCATTGAGTCTGATAGATCACAGAGTTCTAATCAAAATGATGATTTCCAAGGACACTGTGTACATGGATCTAGAAATGAAGGATATGGGAATTATGCCAAGGTATTGGGTCAGGATCCTTTAGAATGTTAAACCATTTACTAAATGGTTCAATATGATCATTGTATGTGGTTTTAGATCATAATGTCACCACTTGATTCATCTTGTTCTAATAGATGAAGAATAGATAGTTGAAGGACCAAAAAAAGGATGATATTGTGTTAATGAAATATAACTGTATATTTATACTCTTATAAAGTTGAATAATTTCTTAACTCTTGGAAAAGTGTATTAAATAAAAATTTTATCCTATTACCATATTTTTTTCATGATATCAATGAAAATTTTCATAAATATTTTTATGGGTTTTTTGGTAATGGTATTTCATCTTAGCATGTTCTCTATCAATTTTCATCAGAACATGATGGTTTGATTATTATTTCAAGACCATGATGTAACACCCGGGCTTAAATTTTTCTTTTGGTTATGACTCGGGTCGGGTTTTTTGTTTCTACGTGGTTAAAACATTTACTTTTGTGGAGAAATGATCATGTATGATGCTTTGGCAGTATCTGCACTCAAGTAGAACATAGTTGAGGAACCTTGCAGAAACACCCTAGTCACTGTGCGACCCTCCCGATATGCAGGGAAAACTAAATGATTAATAAATAATTAAATGGTGGTTAAATATATATATATATATATAAGAAATATTATTATTATCATTATTATTAGTATAACGTGTGTTATTATAATAAAAATAATTATATAACTATTATTACAATTATCAATATGTTATTAAAGTTATTCAATTTTATTTCATTAATAAAAAAGGTGAATTTGTGTTGATCCACGAATCCCCTCTCACTGAAAACACCCCATTTGATTGAGTCATCCTCCCCCTTCCCCTTCTACCAGGCCTGATGCACGCCCCCTATCCACTCTATCATCCATGTCCCACTCCTCTTTGAGTAGGCCTTCCACACACCCCCTTATCCGCTCCGCCATCTACCTCCCATCCCCTTCGAGTAGGCCCACCGGACACCCCCCTGTCTGCTCCACCATTCCTATATCCCCTCTAGCTGACTAGAACCAGCAGACTTCATTTCCTTCGAATAGCTCTGATCCGTGAACCCTCTACCCCCAGTACACACTCGTGTCTGGCCGAGTCCTCACCTGTGCACCCCCTGTCCAGCCAGCCGTCCTACTAATGCAACTCCCAACCAGTGCGAAAAACTCCTCCAACTGCGTGCCTCATCAATTTCCTCTCCCATTGTTGTCAGTTCGTCCCCTTTCTGTAAGGGTCTGTATGTTAGGGTTAAATCATATATTTTTTTGGTTTGTTTGAACTTGTTCCACAAATTGGATTCAGCTTCTTGAGCGTGTGACTGAGGTTTGAATGTTATTTTTCACTAGTTTTGGGTAGTTTTATGTCCACCTTAGAGGTAGGATCCTTCTTCACTTTCCTCCTTTAAGTATTGAAATATGTTGATAGATTTTCATTTTTAGTGGTTAAATATTAATTAATTATATTAGTATGTGATGTGATGAAATTAGTTTGGTGTAAATTTAGTATTTAAAATAATTCAGTTGAATTCGATGTTTTCTACCATGTTTATGTGAATTGGCGTAGTGTGAACAATGATTTTGTTTGAATACGTGTTCTGTATCTTATGGGTTTTTGCAACCAAAGGCTTAATTAGTCATGTTGTCCCTTTCTCGCAACTTAAAATTTTTAGAATCAAATAACTGATATTATAGTTGTTTTAATAAGTTTTCAAACATCAATCACATCTTTTTAACACCCTTAATTAGTCGAATATGGCTCTTTTATATTTTTAGAGCATGTTAAAAATGAGATTTAAAATGCTTCTGTTTTTCTTCCAATGTGAGATTAAGCCTAAGAAGTTTGATAAAAGTTTTTCTTTGAAATTATGGTTTGTTCCCTATTTTGTAGCCAGTGTTTTGGTTTTACATATATAATATTGTGGTATTAAAATGATCCTTGACCTTTAAAAATATATTTTAAAATTTAAATGGTCATGGTATTTTCCAAAAAAAATTTTATAAATTGTTTAGTCATTTATTGAATTATATAAGTGGTACATGTTTTGTTTTGGTATATCACAAGAGTGCGTTTGATCAAAAGATGGGGGCTTGAGTTGGGTTTTTTCATTTAAAGTCATGATATACCTCTCAAAATAGTTTTATAAAGTTTTAAATAATAAATTAAATAATTCTGATGTTGTGAGTCGGATTTTAAAAATGTGTTGATCCATGCATAAATTTATGTCCATATTTCAACGTATCGTGCATTTTTTCCGGTTGTGCACTCTAGGATTTTTCTTGAAATGTCCCGTTGTCTTTTTTTAAATGATTAGTGAATTATTATTACATTGTGTGGTTTTTTTGAAACACGTTGTGAAATAGATTACTTGGGAAAATGTTGTGATTCTAAAGGCCCATTTGGAAATTTGAATGAATATTTGGAAAAACCCTCTTCGATTTGGTATCCTTCTTAGATGGTGTATTTTGAGTTGGGAGGCTCATCGATATGGGATTTCCCTTGTATGATAATTATTTTATGGAAGGGGACTATCCATGAAGTGGTTGGGTTGGTTCCAGCCTGTGCGGTGTGTGTAATTATATACATATATATATATATATGTGTGTGTGTGTGTGTATGTGTGGCTTGTTGTTTAATTTTTTGGCACACCCCTTTGGGAAATATAATGGGAATCTAGCATGACAAAGAGGTTTACTGAGAATGATTCCTGCACTAGTTAGGGTATGTACTACTAGTTCCCCATAGCAGGGGGATGTTTTGTTTCTATTTATATAAGATTGGGGCCCACCACTAGGAAAAGTAGGGATATAGTTGGGAGTTAGGGCGTTATGACTTCATTGAGTAGGGCACATCTTTAGGATGAGTCACATGTATCGTATGTTCTGGTCTTCCTTTGAGTTCATAGGTGTTCTTGTGTTACTTGAAAAATTATACCCTTAGTACCATTACCCTCACTATGTGGAACCATGACCTCATGCTTGGGTTTGATATTCTTTTTGATAAATTGTGAACTTGGGTTTATGTTTAAAAAAAATAAGAAAAGTTTTTTCGAAAGAATAAACATTCTTCTCATTACTCAGTTTTAGAAAAATAAGTCTTTTCTACCTTTCTTGTTTTCTTTTTCTTCTCCCCATGATATATATTTCAATTTAAGAGGGAAATGGGTTATGTGTGTTTGTTTATAAAATACAAAGTATGAAAAACTCTACATTTATATTTGTAGTTCAATCATTTTAATCAATTTTTTCATTATTTAAAGGTTGTGAGTTGGGAATATATTAGTCGGGCCTACCTAATGAGTTTTAATACTCATGCCTATGGGTTTTTATTGTTTTTTTGATTTCACTAGCAGGTTCAATGTCTAGTTTGGATATCCTTGGGAGATGTTTAGTTTTGGTGTGGTAGGGTGACTCTTTGGGTCATATGGTGTATGGATGTGGTCAGGTTAGCGAGTTTTTGTTGGTAAATATTTATTTTTCATGTTTTTATTTCCTTTGTGTTCTTCTATTTTATTTCCACTGCATTATTTATTTTCACTAGGAAATTTTTTTCTCATTACGTATCGATTGATGCACTGGAATTTGCTGCCACCCCGGGAGTATCAGGAACACCTCTTCGGCCTTGCTACGGATCAGATCTTGTGACCGGTTCAAGGTCGACCTGGTTTGGTTCGTGAAAAAATGGTATCAGAGGAGCTCAAATCTTGAGTGGACCTTGTATTTCAAAGATACCATCATTATTCAGGGTTTTCATGGTAGAAGGAGTAGGATTGTCTGGGCTCGAGGTGTAGGTATGTGAAATGGCGTCATGAACCCTTTGTCGGTCTAAACCTCTTGTTACCATGGGATGTATGGGTTGTCAGTGTCTTTTGGTAATATTGGTTTGTTTTGGTGTTGGGAAATGAAATGGGAGTTGGGGAGTGGTCTCTGTGAGATCGCAGTGTCTGGCAGGTTGTGTGGAGCTAGGGACATTACCCTAGAATGCTCTCTATGATGGTGGAGTGAATGAAATATTCCCACCAACCATGTGTTTGAGTCACCCACTGACACTATTTTCCCCCTTATGAATTGTTTTAATATTTCTTATATTTGAGAATTATTTTGTGAAGCTTTATTCTGTAATTTTGAAGAGTTAAATTTGAAATGGTAATAAAATTTTTGATAAGGTTAGTTGTTTTTTTGTTGTTTAGTGCCTACCCCCAGGAGGATCCTATGGGTCCCCAAGGGGAAGATTCAGGTGGTACATCATGGAGAAACACTCAAATTGATTAGACTATAGACTATGTTATAGAATTCTTGAAGTTAAAGCCTCATATCATTTATGGTAAGAAAAATGCTATCAAGGCGAAGGAGTGGTTGCAGAAAATTGATTGGAACTTCAATTTCATTTGGTTGCCTGAGTCTTTGATGGTGATTTTGGATACCTTTATGATTGAACGTCTAACCTAGAAATGGTGGAAGTCAGTTTCTTGGAAAAAGCCTTGGAAAGATCTAACATAGGAGTTCTTCAAATCACTGTTTATCCAACAATATTTCTCTGAGTTGACCAAGATGAGGAAGAGGATTAAGTTCTTTTGCCTTCTAGAGGGAGTTGAATTAGTATTATAATTTTATCAATGTTTCTTAGACCTAGTTCTGTAAGACCGATGGTTTGTATCAAATGATCATGGGAAGGCTTGGAAATTTGATTCTCGACTGTGACCTGAACTAAAGTTGAACATAGTAGAGCTCAATCTAACCACCTTCTTGAATGTCATGGGGAAATACTTTGTGGCCAAAGATGATTTAGCAGGGGGAATTGAGTTGGTGAAACCTCTAACATTGGGAAGCAATGTAGAGGACGGAGATAAGAAGAATGGGAAGCATCCTGATACTGGTGGTGTTGGAAGAGGAATCAAGAGGCCTTTAAATCTTCAGTCATATTCCTCATAGTGAAATACCATGATCTGTCACCACTGTGGTAAGTATGGTCCCAAGAGTCCGACGTGCTTGAATACTCTAAGAACCTTCCACACATGCAGATTCTTGGGTCATATGCAACAGATTTGTTTTGGTTTTTCCAAGAAGAATCGTGAATCCAGACCTGACTCTTTGAAGGTCACCTCAGCCCGTCAGTAAGAGTAGGGAGATATTTGGGATCATTATTGGATTTCCTTTTTATATTATTCCTTGGATGTAATAGTTGTTTCTAGTGACTTTTTGGTGTTTCTTTTCCTTCAGTTGTAAGAGTTTTTGATATTTAACCCCTTAGAACTTTTAATGAAGGCGTGTTTTGTGGTATTTTGATATGCAATTTCTGTAAGGGGGTTTCTAAATCCATACCACATGGCATGATATGCTTCAATCATTAAATATACAATATTAGGTCTTAATGTGAAGTTGTCGCGTATTCCAGAGGACCTTGGTGATGTAAACAATCTTGGTTTAATCTCTATCTTTATTGTTTCATGGTTTGGGTTCTTTCGAGGGTGTGGAGTTTTTGATAAAGTGAGAGAAGTATTTTTAAAACACTGTTGATTAGAACCTTCACTTCTGTCCTATTGTGGTGGGGTTTATGGTCTATTTGGAAATTATCCGAGTTCAATTAATCTCATTATTCCTTATGGTTGGGAGACACATTTTGGGTCTCATTGAATCCAGTTTTTCTTGTCTCATATAGTGGGGAGTTAGTTCAGGCCTCCTGTTTCAATATATCAGTTTCATTCTGGGTATTCATTTGGTTATTGGTGGTCTCCTATGAAACCACATATTTTATATGTTCTTCATTTTAGTAATGATTTGGGGTGTGAGAGTTATAGTGTCAGTTGGAGTATAGTTTTAAGAGGTACTCGGTGGATGTGGTTTAAACTCTGTTGTTGGTTTTGAGAGGGTCAATATGTTCCTCTTGGAGTTGTTTCATATGTCGTGTTATAAGGCTGAGTAAGGATGGATAAAATGGTCGAGTTCCATTTGATTATGTTTTAGGTATGTGGATGTTGATCATGGATTTACCACCTTGAATGTTTTATGTCTTTTGAACCGATCAACTGGAGGTGGTTACACTTTTGGGGGTGGGTGGCACTTACCAGGGTGTTCGTTTCTATAAAATGTGTTCTCCTTGTTAATATCTCTCTTTTTGGTAGTGTTTCAAGATTTATTTGTTTTCATTCATTGGATATCTCTTCGAATTGTAAAGAAATGTCAGTTACTATTTTGGGTTTTAGCCTTGTTAGGGCATTCTAGGGGCGGAAGGTGTTATGGTGGGGAGAATTGTCACACATGGGTTTAAATTTTCTTTTCTTTATGACTCGGTTCGGGTTTTTGGGTGAGCTCGTTGTTAAAACATTAAGTATTATGGAAAAAAGCGCACATCTGAGGGTTTGGAAACAACCATGCTCAAGAAGAACATGGTCAAGGGGCCGTGCAATGACACCCTGATATCCATGCAACCCACCCGATGTGCGAGGTAAACTAAAAGTTTAATGAATAATTAAATAGTGGATATATATATATATAAAGAAATAATAAAATTATTATTATTATTATTAGTATAATGTGTTTTTTTATAATAATAATTTTTATATAACTTCTATTTTTAATTATCAATATGTTAATAAGTTACTTCAATTTTTTAAATAATAAAAAAGTTGAATTAGGGTTGTGAAACAGCTACTCTCTAATCAGAAACACCCCCAACCATGTGATTGAGTCATCCTCTCCTTCCCATTTAACCAGACACACCCCCCCCCCCTATCCGCTAAACTGTTTTCCTCTCTTTGCCTTCGAGTAGGCCCTCCGCATGCCCCCTGTTTGATCTGTCGTCCACCTCCTTTCCCCTTCGAGCAGTCCCATCGCACACCCCCTTTCCTCTCCACCTTCCCTCCGGCCTCGCCAGCCAACCAGAACCAATAGCATTCGTTTCCTTCAGAAATATATGACCCTCAACCCGTCTACCTGACGACACGCACCCTTGTCCTATCAAGTCCTCACCAGCGTACCCCCTTTCCGTCCAACCTTCCTACTGGTGCAACTCTTGACCAACGCGACAGCCTCCTCCCACCGTGTGCCTTGCTGGCATCCTCTCCCTTTGGTGTCGGTTCATCCCCTTTTGAAAAGGCTTTTTTATGTTAGGGTTTTTTATTTTGGGTTAAATCATAATTTTTCTCCTTCAAGTATTGAAATATATTGATTGATTTTCTTTTTCAGTGCTTAAATATTTATTAATTATTTGATTATGTTATGATATTAAATTAGTTGGGTATAAATTATTCTAAAAAAAAAGTTTCGTTCGATGTTTCGTACCATGTTTAGGGGAATTGGTGTAATGTGCACAATGATATTGATTGAACATGTTGTTTGTATCTGATGGGTTTTTTTTTCAAGAAAAGGCTTAATTATTCATGTTTTCCCTTGATAATAGTTTGAAATTTTTAGAATCAATTAGATGGAATTGAAGTTGTTTCCATACTTTTTCAAACATCAATCATAGATTTGTAACACCCATAATTAGTCAAATATAGAGTTTTAATATTTTTAGAATATGTAAAAAATGGGTTTTGAAATGGTTCTTTTTTTCTAACTATGTCAGATTAAGGCTAATACGTTTGAAAACATTTTTTCTTTGAAATTATGGTTCGTTCGGTGTTTTGTAACTAGTGTTTTGGTTTTATATATATTATATTGTGGTATTCAAATTATCATTAACCTTTGAAAATATATTTTTATATTATAATGGTAATGGGTATTTCCTAAAATTATTTTACAAATTATTTAAATCATTAATTGTATTATATAAGTGGAACATGTTTTTTTTGTAAATCACTAGCATACATTTGATCAAAAGATGGTGTTTTGAGTTGGTTTTGTGCATGTAAAGCTACGGTATACCTCTCAGAACAGTTTTATAAAATTTTAAATAATTTATTAAATAATATGGATGTTGAGAGTCTGATTTTAAAAATGAATTGATCCGAACATACCTTTAAGTGTAGATTTTAACATATCGTGTGCTTTTATCAGCTTGTGCACTCTATGTGGTTTCTTGAATAGCCTACTGTCTTTTTTTAAATTATTAGTGAATTATTATGATGGGGGATGGTTTTTTTTGTAAACACATTGTGAATTTCAAAGAGGGGTTTTAAGTCTTCAACTGGGGTTTCAAATGTGTTTTTGGATCGAAATTAGGTGTTGCTGTGAAAGAGATTATTTGGGTAAATGTTGTGAATCTAAAGGCTCGCTTGGAATTTTGAATGTCTATTTAGAATACCCCCTTGGATTAGGTCTCCTGCCTAGTTGGTAGATTGTGATTTTTTAGGGTCCTTGTTATGGGATTTCCCTTATATTATAATTATTTTATAGCAGGGGACTACCCTTGAGGTGGTCGGGGTGGTGCCGATATGTGCGGTGTGTGTAGTGATATACATACATATGGGTGGATTGTTGTTTAAATTACATGGCACACACCATTGTGAAATATACATGGGAATCTTGCATAACAAAGAGGTTTACTAAAAATAATTACATCACTAGTTTCGATATGTACTACTATTTCCCCATAACAGTGGATGTTTTGTATCTATTTCTATGGGATTGGCCCCCTCGACCAGGCTAGGTAGGGAGATGGTTATGGCACACCTATTTTCAATTATTTTATTTTCGTTTCAAGTTACTTTATTTTATTTTCTATCCTCTCTTATCCTCATCCACATTTTATGAAAAATAAAATAACATACATGTACTATAATGTTGTTGCGATTATTGAATATTATATTATCATCTCTCTATTACCCTTATTTTATGCTAGTAATAAAAAACACCATTTGAGATGTGCTAGTTTAACACATTCAAGGATAATAGGTTTTTAATTTATATTGTCATCTTAAATTCTGGTCAAGAAATCATTATTATGGTTTAAATAGACTATAATATATGTATTATGTCTTATATATGGTTTTAAAATATTTTTTTACACATGGTTTTGATTTATAAAGAAAAATGATTTCTTTGTGTTCCAAAAACGTCAATTTACCCAAATGGTTATCATTAAATAATTAACATGATTATTCATCATTACACCATGTAATCGAACTAAATTTACAAAGACATAACTTTATAAATTTTCAATAATAATATATAACTTCAATACTGGACAACCATCGCCATTTTACAAGATACTCTATTTATGTATATATGTATACCCATCATGAAACAAACAGACCCGAACAATGAATTTGAACATATTAACTCATTGAAAAGTCCTTGAATAAACATATTAAGGTTATAATAAATCAATTATATGTAGAGGAGTTTATGGAATAGTTAATTAATTAACCTAAATTTGATAATTAAGGTCATTAAGATCATGTGAAGAACACCATCAAACTTAAGGTAAGGGGTTTCCTCATCACACTTCTATTTTTGTGAGATATTCCTAATTCACAACTATTACATGTGTATGATGTATGTACACTACCCATTGATGCATAATATCATGAATCTATTTATATTAATGGTATTCAATTTATCATTTGAAGATTATTAATTTTGGGGTATATGAACTGATACATTACAATGTGGTAAGGGATTTCTACCCAAACCTCCATTTTCATTTGGGTTACACATATTATATACTTACCATGATAAAAATAATATTTATTATTATGTACTCCATATAAATTTTGTGTTAATTTTTAATATATTTTTACAAACCATAAACCAGATTTATTTTATGTATATTTACATGTTTTAAAATGGTCATTCAAAATTTTTCCAGATAAATAGCCCCGATTCAAGGGAACTTCTCAAATTATTGGAAATTTTAAGGTTCACTCTAGAATCTATTTTAATCCAAATTTATTTTTATAAAAACACTAATTTTATTATGAAAATTGTCTTGGATCATTTTTGTATTTATGATAACTAACATTCCTTTCCACTTTAAAATTCTTTTTAATATTTTCCTTAATATTCGCTAAAATGTTTTTATTTCTAACTATTGTTAAGAAAAGTTTTTAAATGATTTCACATGAGTGGGAGGTCATTTATTCCTAAAATTCATTTTCAATGTTTTGGAATTTTATTTCTTAGGATATATACGTTTACAATATGATTTCATAGAAAATACAAATTATTTTCCAAAAAAACACTTCTTTCAAAAGTAAAAAGGATTTTCTCGTCTCACATTAACTTTTATGAAATATATCCCTTATTGACTATTAATTCCTTGAATGTGGTGTACATACATCCCTATGGTATACCATATCAAAATTATCCTTAATCTCATGATATTATAATAGATTTTGATTTGAATGTTTCAAGCTGGAATCAGACACTTTGGAATGTGTAAGGATTAATTCCTCAATAATTTTTCAATGGTTTCATTTAAAAGTATCTTCATCTATGTCAATATCCCTGGTTGAATATTTTACTTCATTGAGGTGTATCTCTTATGATAAAATCTATATTTTTTTGAATGGGTTCTGATTATTTTGACAATGGATTTTTTATCTTGATACCATTAACCGTTTTTACTCTAAATGGTTATAGTTTATGTTAAATGATTGGGGATAGTTATTTACATTACAGTTATTAGTTTCAATACGAATTTATATGTTTATTAGGTTCAACCCTTTCATATAAAGAATGAATTGGACTTAGTAAGTGACAGGTGGGGCCCATTATATCCTCTCAATTCATCAGTAGTTCTAAAGAGACAAATAGATATGGTCATGGCTGAAGCCTTTCCCATTTTTAGACATGGTTTTGGCTAAGGCCTTAATAATTTTTAGATGTCTCAGTGGAGACCTTGACAGTATGTTTTTGAATGGGTGACATAGGACTTTTCCTCATTATTAAACTAGAAATTGAATGTTAATGTGGTTATTCGACAAATATAATACCCATGACTATGATTTATTATGGAATTATTTATTCAACTCTTATTTCTACCATAATGTGTTCATGTTTATTTTTAAAGGTATGTGTTTTAGTTCTTTACCATGAAAAATGTTTATATTTATGATATCTCCCACTATATTTCTTACCCTTACTAATCATATGAGATCACCCATTTCTTATGTTTCATTTTTTAGGATATAAAAAATTTTATTATTAATGACTAGTAGGGAAAACATAGAGTTATGGATGTTCCCAATAAAACATAAATGTTGTATTACATTTCAAGTTGTAATGTTGAACCTTAGTATGTATCCGTATTTTCAAAACTACTAAACTACTTGGCCCTTCGGGATATAACTTGCTTGAAATCATGCCAATGTAATTAAATAATGCATCGTCTCTGGTAAACTGGGGTTAGGGTGTTAAAAAATGAAACTTTGTACATATATGTGTAACAACTTTTAAAGGTGTTGATTGGATGTTAAGTCAGTCATCATTAGTGTAAAATGAGTGGGCCAAAGATCACATACCAGCTAGACACTCCCATGGTACATTATTTGGTTGACATACATATTATTTACAAACCATTATGAAATATTTTAAAATATTTTAATGATTTAGTGATATTACCAACGTTTCTAATATTATGTTTACGATATTATTTATGAATTAATAATTTATTTATGTTTAGTCTTACACTAGATTTAAAATTTTAATTCATAATATTATGAAATAATTTAGTATATGGTGTTTTTTATATATTTCACCTTGTTATAGGAATTGAAATAATATCCTACATATTTATCTATGTAGGGATTTCCTTCCTATGAAATACAATGAAGATTGAATTGGAGATGAAAATTTTTTATCTACATTGGGGTAGTTGACTTTTGTTATAACCAATAATATTTCTTGTATAGAGCTGTATAATGATCCACAATATGGTGAAACAATTTTTGAACTCTTCATGTGACAAAATAATCCATAATTAAGTTGGATTTCTAATCCATTAGATGCTGAGAAATTTATTAAGCCCCTAGAGAAGATAAATCTTTATTTGGGAAGTATTGAAAGAATTAAAGTTATCATAAATGTTTATCTTCATAAGGAGACGTTGATTAGGTGTCTCTAATCCATAAAACTAAAGAGTCATAATAAATTTGTAATATGATGTGGATGAATTTTAGGTAGATATTATTTAAAAAACACTTTCCTCATTATAAGTGATATAATATGTTGAGAAAATCCTAAAATCCATATAAAAATTAAATAGAAAATATTTCTAAATATGATGTTATAATTACAATGATAAGAAATAATTTTGAGGAATTTGTGTTTAATTAAATTAGTAATATTGTTGATTTAAATTATGGTCCAAAGCATAGTCATTCAAGAGATATAATTTCTTATAAATTCTTAGAAAATTAGGATATAATATTGTGTTCCATCAAGAGTGATAAATAATTATTTATGTCTAATTCTTTCAAGGTAACATAATAAATAAATTGTGTGGTTGGGGACTATATAAAAGTAACAACGACATGAGATTAGTGGAATTTCTCACATATAATAACATTGGAAAGAAAATTCCTAAAACACGATTGATGGGAATAAATGTTTAATTTAATTGTAGAGAAAAATTTCATCAGGTGAATGATTACAAGGGTAGGAATGTATCCACCAATGTCTAATGATTGAACTATAAATAATTCCCTAAGAAAAAAATAAATTTTATATTGAAATGGAAAAGGTAGAAAGGCCATGAATATTATATCACTATAAATAGGGTTCAAGTTCATAAATATTTATTGGTATGTATGTTGTTTATAAATTAAAATTTTATATCAAACTAAGACATTGAAAGATATTATTACATAAATATCAAATAAGTAAAATCCAATTACTTTGAGGTCTAGTGTCTATAAAAGACTAGGTTCAAAATATATTAAAATTAAAAAAACACACAATCCATATTTTATTCTACATATTGATATCCTAAATCCATTAGAGATTTTAAAACTTATTCAGATATCCTGGGGAATATATAAAATAAATGGGTGAGTTATGAAGTCTAGTAAGGGAGTAATGATGATAAGGAAACATAACATGTGAGTCAATGGTATAACATTATTTCATAAAATAGAAGACTCATGAGTAATAACATTAAATTATAACACATAAAAATGGTATCATAATATCACACTATAATAATAAATATAGAATAAATATAATACATAACCTAATTATTAGTCATGGATAACTTCAAATACAACCGCACATACTGGAAAGTGTCCCTTAATGGTTTATGTTTACTCCTTAAATCCTGTAAATAATATCTCATGAGACAAAATATTAACCCATTGAATTGGATTTCTCTCTAGGAATAGACATCATAATATGTTGATGATGTTTTGTTCCAAATAAATCAGATCAATCATAAGGAATAAACATAATAACTATACATGTAATTAATTTGTGATGTGTAGTCTTACCTCATATAATAATCAAAGAAAAGTTCATAATTAAGGAATTTTAGAGATGATATTAAGGAATGTATTACCCACTAAAATGAAGGAAGAATAAGTTAGATATATTTGTTTAGAAATTTATAATTAATTGTTTTTTATTATATAGCAACAAATATACATAGATTGTGATTTGGAGATGGAATCATCATAAATCGATGAAAAGTGTGATTTTGAGAGATCCCTTACCTTAAGTATGAATCATTATATAAACTATTTATCTTCAAGAATTAGAAACTTATGTTAATTAGATTCATTGTTAAAACAAATTTTCAACATTGTTATAATTTTAACACTGTTGGTTATCATGTTATAATCAATTACTTAATCATTTGCGTTCTTGTCTGATATTTTAATGATATTCTACTCATATGTTCAAAATCACTTTGGTATGTTAAATAAGGTAAAATATTATTTATATTTAATCATATAAAGAATAATAATAATTAAATAAAATTATTTTTTATACATGAAATGAACTTTTAAAAATATCCATGAAACATGGTTATGATAAAAGAACTTTTTTATCATCATAGAGATAGAGGACTGTACATGCACATGAGTAACGATTCCATTTTTCAATGATCATAACACAAAGTATGTAAGGATTATTTTACAATTAAAAATGATCATTAAACCATTAATTTAATATTATTAATTTAAATATAATTATATATACCCATAAATGTGATTTGGTAATACAAAATGAATAATATAACTTTGTAGTGGTGGTAATATACATGTGCACACTAATGAAATTTTCATCATTTAACAATTGAAAATGTAAGAAAATAAATGAAATATTAAATTTATAGAATGATAAATATGAAATGAATTATATATATATATATATATATATTTAAATTAAATCAATTATCATAAATGACCATGATATTTATTGATTGAAAAAAATACATCATTTTGCGAGAAAGTAGTTCATTGTTCACACGAATGATGGGTTTCTTACCATTTGGTGGAACATGGGATGGATTTATGTTGCGAAATTAACATAATAACATATTATCATACGTGGTATTTTATTGTTACTATATTATTATGGATGATTAATATTTTAAGGGTTGTAAGAAGAAAAAACTCTTAGTTAAGGATGATACCTCTTCTTTGTACTACTTCTATAGGTTTGAAACGAAAACATTCCTTGGAGGGCTTTTTAATAAAACCATGGAAAATTTGACATGGTAAGATAGTTAAGAAAAGAATTTTTGTATGTCTTGGTAGAATAAAATGTATTTTTATGTGTAAATGAGAGATAATAGGTGGTTCTATTTTAAATGTCATGAGAGTGCTATATGTGTAATTTTTCAATGCTTTTAATATAACGTCCAATCACGTTCCAAGAATATTATCTCCAAAATAACTCATATTATTAAATTCTGAATATAATATGTAAATAAAACCACCATATAGGGTTTTAAAATGTTTTTTGTCATTTTATACCTTATCATTATTGATTACCCCCAGTAAACCTATTTTGGCATTAACCCTAGTAATGATTTTTATTTAATTTTACAATTATTTAAGATCGAAAATTAAGTTGAAAATTTTAAAAAATATTAATTATGATGATTATAAATATTTATTCCCTTCTATAATTTTTATTTCATAAAATTAATATAATTTATTTAATTTTAAAAATAAACCTACAAAAAACTACAAAAAGTGGTTTTTCTGAAAAATTAGATTTTCAAGAAATAGTTGATTATATATTACCTCTATGACTAGAAATAAACATAATATTAATTTATATTCATATATATATAAATATAATTTAATTTATTCCTTATTAATGGTTAATTTATTTTATTAATATTCATAATCATTATGAAATTACAAACTTTTATCAGAAATTCTCATTTTTAAACATAAAAAAATATAAAAAATTATATATATAAATGATTAAAGATAAATTAATTATATTATTCAAACTAAAAAAATTCATATTTCATTTTAATAACCGATCAAAAAAAATTTTGATTTTAAATTAATTTATTTAATTAAAATAAATGTTAGTATTAAAAAAATCAGGAATTTTCACTATTCACTGAATATTAATCATTTCAGAAAAATCAAAAAAAAAATTCACCCTAAGATAATTTCTATATGATGATTTAAAAATAATAATTTTGTCAGATTATTTTTTTAAGATATTTATAAAATAATTATAATATTTTCTCACAAAAACCTATAATAATCATTTTTGAATAAAACATTTCTTTGAAGAATAAAATATCATTATTGAAAATTAAGTGAATATTTCATAAGTATTTATAAATACATTTATATTAAATATTACATCTATATTGATTAAATATGTCATTTAATGTTATTCATACCATTAAATATTATTTCTATGTTATAACGATCATATTTAATTTATCTTACTTCATTTATGCTCAGTGATGTACATTATATACGCTAATGAAAAAAATTAATTTTAAAATATTAGGGTGTTACAAATGTAGCTAATAGTTAATTTGATTCAAGATCTTAAAATTCATTCTAATCATCTATGTTTTCTAACAATATTAGATGTTTTCCTATTAACTTAATAAGGATGTTTTCAATCAAGACACCTAGTGGAGATATTATTATAATTAGTAGATATTAGTTAGTCCCCATTATGAAACATATACTTACCCAATTTTAAATTTTTTTTATTATTACTATGGTTGAATTTTATATAATTTTAGTATGGATTTTATTTCAAATTACAATGACATATAATTATTAGTAAGAGAAGGAGATTTAAAATTATAATGGAGGAATATAATGATTTATCTGTATAGGGGAGACTACATCATCTGAATCATGCCTAAATCCAACTCTAGTAGCTCTCTGTAATTCAATTAATCAAGAAGAAGATTTCTAACAATCTTTAAATGCGAAATGTATCCTTAAAATTAAGGATGTATGTACTGTAAATGAAAACAATTATTTTTCTTCTAATGAACTATCTAAACACCCACTTATACAAGACATTCAGTTTTCAATTGGTCACAACCTTGATGAAAAAATATATATCTATGTCTTCCTATTTGATATCCACTGTGGAAATAGGGGAATTTTATGAAAAACTAATGGATTTCGGTGATATCATATTTATAGGGCTGAGAGGTTCACTATGTGAATCACATGTTATTTTTGTGAAGAAGTAATATAAGTCTATAAAGATATTCATTGATTATTGGGAAGCCAAAGTCATTTTTGTAATTACAAATTATCCTACACATTAAATTGATGAGTTGTTTGATCAACATCAAGAAGCTTAAAAAATTTCAAATATTTATCTTAAGTATGGGTATCATCAACATCTATTAAGGAGGAGGATATTATGAAAATAAAATTTCATATGATGTACATAGATTGAAAATTTATAGTAATTAACTATAAATTAACTAATAAATCAACTATTTTTGGATATGATGAATAAATTATTTAAGGATTATCTAGATAATTTTATTTCAAGGTTTAATGATGATATATTCATATACTATAATATCTATTTTCATGAACCAAACAAGGATTCAATCCAACTCGACACCTGACCCGACCCGTGGAATGACCTGAAGGGAATTTATAATCCCATTATGTTGGAAACTAGTGCCTGGGCATCAAGAATAACATTTTGGAGTGATTTCTCCTATAAGAATCATATATAATCCATCATAAAATAGAACATTAAATTATAACCATATCTATAACCAAAAACATAACTAACATGTGTCAAGGATTTTACATTTTTTACCAAAAACAAAAAAATAGTAGAAACAAAACCAACTATCCCCTATGAAAGAATAGGGACAACACCGTAATTCCACAACTACGGACACCTACAAAATAGGAACCACTTGAAACTAAATCTACCATCACCACCATGAAACGTGTAGCCCTTACCCAGGTTAAAATATCAAGATCTACATACACTTGAGGGTGTTTATTGGATGTGAGACAATGTCCACAATAATATTCCACAAAAATATATTTCATTCCATAACATAATAAGAAAAGTTATCATGATATTTTTATGAAAAATAGTATAAAAACTAAAAAAATGAGATTAAATTTAATTGTAATTCGAAGAAGAAAAAAAATCAAATTAGTAATCATAATATTAGTATAATGGATTATCGACAATGAATTAGGTCTAGTAGAGTCCTAGGATCCTGATAATCTTAGTGATAAAACCATCCCCTCAGAAAAAGAACCCTACTCGAGCCACTAATCCCCATCACATGTATATTTAGTCAGTATTATATGTAAATACTTTTAGGGAGATAGAGCCTCGTAACATCTAACTCACCTAAGGAAATAGACCTATTTCTCCCACAAAGATACCCTAGATTCCCTAGTGCTCAATTCCATTTAATCTATCACATAAACCTCCTATTATATAGGCAAAATACAAACAATTAAGACACACATGAAATACAAAAATATTCAACAGACAGACAAATATTAAATCCTTATGCACACAATTTTTTTTGGAAAACATGATTCACCCTAACCCCACAACATGTAGAACCAATTTATAATGAAAAAAATATTAAAACATATATAAAATCATATAACGACTATCTCTTATTCTGTAACATCCAAAAACGGGTTGAAAACTACAACCATAGTTAGGAGAGAACCTATAATGTCAAGAAAACATCACAACCAATAATATATAATCCATATAATCATGTATAACCACCTTTTAAGTTAACCATTCTCTTAGAGTAATGATAATCAAATAAGTAATGAAGAAGATATTAAGAATAAAGTTAAAAAGGGAAAAGTTAGAGCATACAAGGTCATTCCTTGAAGAACCCATAGAAAATCAATAAAATGAATTAAAACCATGGGAGAGGAGGATAAGGGGCGAGAGAATAGGGATAAGAGGAATGAATGTGGTATATTGGGATATATTTTCTCAAACAAATAATCATAATTTGAGGTTGTTTCATTGGGTCAAATACCTTCAGGGGTTAAATTTTGGTATCATCTAATCCATGGGAAAAGATATTGTAGTTACATATTCCATGAGAAGGAATGTTACTGTGTCAACAGTGAAAAGTATAATAATGAGCTGAACATGATGGATAGTTTTTCCTAGATTCATAGAGGAACCACAGAACATAATGGAGGTATGTTCTCAACCAATTTCTAGTTAATTACCTCCTTTATGAATTTTATTAGGGAATAAAAACTGAACAATTTCCAAGAATGAACCCCCATTGTGATCCTCAGTTTCTAGGTGCATCTATAAAAAAAATCAAATCAAGATTAACTCATTATTATTATATTTCATTACTTACACTGGAACCTTCCTTCTCAAGGAATCTTAAACTACAATTTCTTTTCTAGTGGTATATAGGATACAAAAAATTAACACCTAAAGGTATTGGTCCCAATAAAACAACATAAAATTCTTATCCTTTTGTGAGAAAATGTATCCCAATATCATATGATCCGATTAAACCACAAATTTCTCCCTGAAGTGTTATGGACTCCATGTATTCAAATACTACATCATCACTTCTAGTTTTAGGTCTTGGGGTGGGTATTTCCAATCATATGGTCAATGTTTTTAGAGACATATGACATGACATGAACATCATGCATCAAAATTCACCAAATACATATAATGGTAGCATCATAGTAGACCACATACAAATTTATAGACTCTAGAATGATCAAACCATATGTTATGGTCAACTACTATATAAGATCCTTGAAATAAACATGAAAATATATAATCCATTCAATATTTACCACATTTCAAGTAAGTTTGGTCTTGGGATAATAAATCCAAGATAAATCTATGAAAACTTATATATAATACATTATAAGGACCAAAACGTTCCCAATATAAATGAATGACACTGCCTTACCACTCAGATCTTCTCAGGGTCCACCTAAACCCCTCATTCTGAGATCACATGGTCCATCATCTTTCCCTACCTGGTCATAAGGTGAACTTGGAGAGCCTTTCATAAATATGGGGGTATTATAGATTAACTATAAAGACTCTAATTTTTTTTTCAAGATATTTCTTAGTCCAAATGTAGACTAGGATATCATGGATAAATATGACAATGAAGGAGTCATGGTAAAAATGGAACAACCAGTTCATAAGTACCATTGATGACTGCTAGATATTTTTTCAACCTAAAAAACAAGACCAAATAATTGAAGTATTTGTATCTATTCTATAAGTTTGTCCTAGGAATATCTGACTCTTTCACTATGACCTAATGATACTTGGGGTTTACTTCAAACATTGAGAAATTGAATTCCCACTTGAGATGATCAATGAAGTCATCAATAAATACAAAATATATATTTATTATTAATGGATACCTCATTAAACATCTGCTGATTGATGAAGAACAAGAGATATCAATCTATGTTCATAGAAAATATAACTACAGTGGCCCCATTTGAGATTATCGAGTGAATGAATCCTTTCTATTCTAAATCATACAGCTATATCATTAATTAACTTGACATGGTGGATTACATACAATATAATGGACTTGATATCATCTATATTCCCACCACTAAATTGAAGGTAAACTGCACTTATCATTCTAGAGTAAACCATATGAAATCACCTGGAAACACATTTGGGAACTCATCCACCCTAGGAGGTAATCCATCTTCAGAAATTCCATCGACATCCTTCAATATTAACAATGAAATATGGAAATAACTATATCTAACTCTAGAAGAGGATGTATAACTCACCCTGATTGAGGGTCCCATTCACCTTGAAAAACTAGAGTACTCTCATCAGGTATTACAATTCTCACTTGACGATGATAATAGTTTATGAGTTCCATGAAATAAGCAATCCAATCCATATTGAGGATAATGTTAAGGAAATCCATTTCCAAAACAAAGAAATCCTTTTCCAGATTGACCCCAGACAGAGTGAGAGCACATGATGGACATTTGAAGCCTTATTCCCTATTATATGATAGATGTTTCACAAAATCCATCACATATATAATCATCTCGATTGGAAATTTATATAACCCCACAAGGAAGATGAAAATAAAATAATTAGAAGCATTATTTTTTGATATAGCGATGGATATCAAAGATGAAATAAATGTATTGTCTCGTAAAGTGGAAGGACCAACTACTATTTTTACAGGATCATGATACATATAATGATGGTGCTTCATATCAATCAAATCCTCTAGTCAGTTACTTACTAGAGAATCTTCCTAAAGATGAGTCTTCCCATAAGAGGACCCCACGTTTCCACCATTCCAAAAATATTGAGAACCCACTACTCATGATTCACCTGTATGAGATGGACAATACCTATGGGTAGGGGATCCCACACCACTCTGAGTTGGAAACCCACTTTTCTAGAATCGTAGTATATTCCCCAAAAACCCGCACTGATGGAAGGATATAGGTAGAGTTGGGCACGATGATCTCACATTCTATGATTTTTCACATTATTAGCACAGAACTAACCCCCCACTAGTGGTCACATATGAAGGTTGTCTAGATTGGTGTCCTAAGTTACCACTTCCCTTATTTTCATTCTTGTCAGGCTTCCTCTTCCATTCATAAGAACCATTTCATTCCTAGACCACTGATGAAACAACCCTATAAAAACATAACTTTTTGACATGATCAATATCCACCATTAAGTCATTCTCAATTGTCTCACCATAAATATTTTTTTGAACAGTAAGTTCTATGAACAAATGTTTGATCACAAACCCATCCCAAAATGAAAATCCACTAAATAATCATTATAGAGCACCTCGTGTGTGAAATGGAAAAATTTTGTAAAGTCGTTTTTATATTCCAACAAGGTCGGATCCCCATGATGGAGATCCATAAAAGGATGAGTATTGGAAAGGGATAATGACTTGGGTAAATTCTGATCAGTGAAGAAAAATTTACAGTCCTTTCAACCAATCTACTCATGTTTCCTTTCTTGAAACATTGAGTCACATACCTGTGACTATGAACTTCCAACATAAATAAATCCCACTTCACTTTGATCACCATAGAAGAATTAAGAAAACATAAAACCCTCTCAGTAGTTTCAATCCAATCCTATCCCTCCTTGGGACCAATGGTACCCCAGATAAAAAAGGATTATTCTTTATAAACTCTTAAACATTGTATTTTTTTGACCCGGTTCAGATTCCATAGTATTGGATGGACCAGTACCCATTATTTGATCCAATGATTGGGAGATTCAAACTAGTTATTCCACTCATCAGTTATAAATGGCGAGGGAGAAATATCTTCAGCCTATTCTGACTATTTAACATGAATTATCTGGTGAATAATGGGGATACAACAACTAAAAACCCAAGGAAACCATCAATACACTATATGGAATATTTTATGCAATATAAAACATAAAAAAACCATAAATTTAAAAAAACAATACCAAGAAAATAAAAAGTCATAACACTCCACCCAGAATAGGTTTCTATGCATATTATCCATCCTATATACCCTACATGAAGAATGATTCAAACCAAATATGGAACATCCCATGGCGAGCCAAGTCCTATCATGTGGTGTCTTGTCCAGACAGCTCACTCACAACCAAATCCTCAAGCATTGGCTCTCCTAGCTCTAGCCTATCCAGACGCTCAAAAATAACATGTCCAAAGAATGGCGAAAACGTATATACTACCAGTTTTTTTGATCCATGTAAATCATACTCCAATAATGATACCAATCCCATCCCATGGAAAATCTTGAAGGCACTTACTGATCTCCATTAGTTGGAAAATAATTCATGGGTATCAAGAATCACATTTTAGAATTATTTCTCCAATAAAAATATTCCATAAAAAATAATCAAAATGGAACATCACAAAATAACCATATTTATAACAAAAAAGAGTAACATAGAGTTTTCATTTTTCATTTTTAAACAGAAACCAAAAATAATAAAAGTAGGGAACCAAAAAACCACTAGAAAATGTTAAAAAATGAGGTCAAAGCCCTCATTACACCACCACTAACACCTAGAAAATAGGAACCACTCGAAACAAGATCCAAAATCACTATAAAAAACATCTTTCCTTTACCTATAATAAACATAAAAAGTTATATATAAAGTTATGGGTGTATGAAAGGTGTGTGGCAGTGTGCCCAGTAGGAAACCACCAAAATATATTCCATGAAATAATATCATAATTCTAATTAACATTCTAGTTCAAAGAAAAAGGTCAGAAAATTTAAATAAAATAATAATTGAAATTAAAATGTAAGAAAATAATATAACTAACTGAATGGTGATTATATCTTGAAAACCTTGGGAAGTACCTAAGGAACTAGGTTTAGTAGGGTCTGAGGATCCTCATACTATTTTTAATCATACCATCCCCCAAGTTTGATTACCCTTCTCAATTCACGAACCTCTATAAAATGTTAGTTTAGTTAGTGTTTTAAGTCAACCATATTAGGGAAAATAGGCCTTAACCCTTGTAAGTCACCAAAAATAATAGACCTTGTACTCTAAACAAGATACATTGGATTCCTATGTGCTCAATTCCATATTCTATGTCACTTAAAACACCTCTTACAGAGAAAGGCTTCCAATAATTTATTCAAATAATAAATAAATCAATAGAAAATACAATATTAAATCCTTAAAGACACCAACATATTTTAAAACCTGACTCGCACCATCCAAAAAACTTTTATAACCCATTTAGAATAAAATAATGCATTAAAAATTATAAAATAATTTCAAATAATGGAACCACCGACTATTTATTAGGAAACATTCAGAAACATGATGAAAATAGAAACCCCAATAAGGAGAGACCCTAAAAAGTATAAAAGACGTCATTAAAAACAGTATATAATACAAATAATAACGTTTGAACCCAATTTAGGTCAAAAAATATGATGGAGAAGGGAGAAAACATTAAATAATGAAGAAGAGACTAAGAAGAAAGAGGAAAATAGGAAAGGTAGAGCTTATATAGAGAATCTAGGAAGAATCCACACCAAATCCACCCAATGATAAAGGCCATGTTACAGGATATGAAGGGAGAGGTGCACATAGAACTTTGAATATATAATGGGATGAGTTAGGGGTGTTTTGGGGTAAAAATTGAGGAGGTTCAACAAATTAATTTCAAAATTTTTAAAGATCATGGCAGCCAATATGGTTTGGCACCACAGTTTTCCATGCTATGCAACAACCACATAGGCCATTTCCAAATGTAAAAAAGGATGCATGGTATTCCTAGATGGGTAACATGTCTATGTTCTAGTCTATGTGGCATGCATAGTTCCACTATCCAAGGTTCATGGATTCCACTAGACCAGATCATTGATTCTTCCAACTGTGAGACACCTTCCGCTCATCCAATAATTTTTTAATCTCTAAAAACTCTCTAGATAGACAACGTAAAAAATATATGATCAAAATTAAAATATATAATACCCCCAAAAAACACTACTTTGGAAGATATTATTAAAATATAATTGATTTTAAAATTAGTATTAAGAATCTTATAAAAAATGTGTAATATGGGAAATTATGAAAATCTTAATTTTTGTTTTACGATGTTCCTTATCATGGCTATATTTTCTATAATGATGTAATATTAGTTGATTACTAAATAAAAATGGAATTAATTGTATTACCAACAGTATAAAATGTATCTGATATACATAGATTCCTTGGATTAATAGGTTATAATCAATGATTTATTCAAAAAAAATTGATCAGCTAACTCAGTATCCTAGTTAACACATAAAGGGGTTAAGTTTATATGGTATGAATAAAATAATTCATCTTCTAAAAAACTAATTAGTATGTTTTTTATCATAGAAATATTCAAATTGAAATCGGTATGGGATAGATTTTTTATATATTGGTATGTATAAATGAAAGGTCTTATATGTTTATTTTGTTGGAGTTGGTGTCTTAGAACAAGTTCTGGTAATTTTATTGCATCTATATTCAATTATTTCAATATTAATAAAACGTATTATTAAATATTGTCCATTTTTTTCCATGAAATTAATGTAATAATTTTCTATTTTATATGTCACATTGATAATGTTATAGTAGTTCACCACAATGATAGGAACATTGAAATGCTATGTAGATAATCTGAAATATTGCTATATGTTTATATAAAATCCTATGATGGGACACACATAATGTCATTGTTTAGTGTAAGTACTCATATATGAATGAGTATTATTCTCTTGGTGTTCTCACATGATAATCTCTATGATAGGTGACTATTAGAACATACCAACTAGCATGAATTCCCTATGTTTTCGGGTAATCTGATATTCCAATATGTGAGATTGTTTAATGGTCCTTGTGCTTTAATATTATCACAAATGCATATCATGGACCATAAAAATAGATTTTATGATGAATAATGTGACACAATATGGACATAGAGAGTGAGGATACATTGGGTGCATCATGATTAAGATGTTATCAATGGATACATAAAAGCAAGGATTTCTCCCTTCTATCGCTATGAATGTTGACATATCAATTGTTTGGTTGGAATAAAATTGTTGCATTGAATTCCATAAACATGGTGTAATGAAGTGTTTATTTCATATAGTTAAATAATTATGTATCTATCCTATAGGTTTGTGAAATAGATGTGAATCCTAAATGATGAGAAACTATAAAAAATGGATTATAATACTCAGTGAGAATTCATATATTGTTTTCATTATTGCAACATTAACTGTATTCTCTTATGTTCCTTGAACTATTATGAGAAAATAATTTTGGAATTTTGGCATTACCACCTAATTACAATGAATAAAAATAGTGTAATTTCACACCTAATGGGTTTTTATGAATCTTGATTAAATTATATTTCAAAAGAATTAATAGAATAAATATTTTTCCCACAAGAGAAGAATAATTTTCTTCATATTTTTATCAACCAAAATTATTTATTAATGAATGAAATATTTAAATTTAATATTTATTTGGGTATTCAATAAATTAAAAATAGTATTAACACACCAAGAACATATATGTCCATAGGTATTTATTTACAAGCTGGTAAAAATTATCAATCATTGTGCATGTTAACGCACATCACAAAAAAATACTATTATTATTCATATTATATGGATTGGGGTTTATATAGATCAATATATTATTTTAGGGCTAGAATGAAATTTAATAATAATATAACCTAAACCCTACCCCTATATATATATTGTTATGTATATTCTGTTGGTTGTGAGTCATGTAAATTAATACTGAGAATCGAGAACTGTTACCCACGATAGACATCTATCTCTCCCTCCATCCCTCTTCTCTCCAATTCATTCTCTCTTCCTATCAAGTAATATAATATATCCTTCAATACTGATGGATCATATAGTGATATTGATGAACAATGAAATAAATTCAATTCATCTTTCTATCACCTAGAAATCAATTGGTGTTTCTCAGAGATCAAAGCATCACTTATGGATCATCAATAGAGGGATTAAACACATCAATCTGTAAAGGGAAACAAAGGCAATCTTAATGGGTTTTTAGAATATCAAAAATGTCACCAATGAAAGGATCATTGATGAGATAATAATTTATTATATATATAAAATAGTAATTATAAATTAAACATTATGAATTCCCTATTGAGGATTTATCCAACTCTAAATTAATAGAAATTATAATGTGACAACTACAAAAAGCACATCTGATTCATCTAGAAAATTTGATCTGTATCAGAACTATCATGTTTTAAATTTATAATTATATATTTTATTTTTTATATTTATGAAAAATCATGCTTCAATTGTCCATATAATATTATTCGTTATTTTATTTTATTTTAGTCAACATTCTTTGACATATTAGAAATCACCGATCAGTGATTCATTTTCATAAATGTATAAGAACAGATAAAGAATTATTGTAGATTCCCTCAAGAAATGAAAACCATTTAGCCTATAAGACTGGTTTACATAGTTTGTAGCAAGAGTACACATCGTATACTAAGGTACACTTAATCTAGATGTTATGTGAGATACATAAAAATAAAAATAGTAAATACACTTATTGAATTTATTGCACACCACGTGTACAACCTATAGAACCAGAACATAGATTGTATGATTATATGTCTTGTAGCTTGTGTATAGGTTTTGTAGTCTTCATAGGTTAGAAGAAACATTCACACAATCCATGTGGTCATTATACATTAATAATACACATTAGTCTAAAGTCATAGAGAATTAATGATATAAAACATATATATGTTGATTAAAATGTTTTTAGATCATTATTTCCAGTATCTAAAATACATGATGAGACATTTGATGAGTTATGAATAAGCACAACATGGATGATTCATAGTGTATACTTGATCAATACACATCATGTAGTCATAACAGAATAATATCTTCAGTTCATTAGTGGGTCCTGATCACACTTGAAGGGAGTCATACACGATATGTAGATGGACTGTACATGAAGTTTAGTCCAATTTAGGTACACGATGAATCCCTAATCATGAAACTATGGTACACAAAAATCGAGGAACATCGTACGTAACTCATAAGTAAAAAACATGTCTTCTCCCAATTAAATAACAAATGAAATTATAATAAATTGATAATTACATCAATAAAATATTTTTTTTATTAAAACATGTTGTTTTGAAAATATTTACCAATATATTAAAAAATATTAAATTATCAACTATTTTATTATAGTAAATTTATGAATATTTTTTATTACATTGATTTGACATGAATAACATTATTATGGGAATCTTAAAATGAATTTATATTTTCATTAAGATAAAATAAAATTAATTAATTAATAAAAATGTGTTTTCAAATATAATAAAAAATGAATAATCATGACTATTAAATGATTTACTTGTGTATATAAATTGCATGAAATACCATTCATGATATTAACCAAGACATGTGTATGTGATGGAAGATTTTATTTAATTTAATTCCATGGGATTGAAATTATTTACATTAAATTAAAATTGATGGCCTATGTGTAATCTATACCTTGATTATTATATAGTATTTTCATGAACATGGGTTTTTATGTAATCCATATTGACCAATACTTTGGTTCCCCTCACCAGCATGTGAGATATAAATGATGTAATAAATGGGGAATCCTAAATCTCATGGAGTTGGTACAAGATAGAATGATAATAATTCCATCTTAGGCAATAGAAATGTTGATAGGTGGAATAATAAAACTCATTCAATGACCAAAATATGGAGTTATTACACAAGGTCATATGTTTCTTTTTTATCCACTAAATAAATACACTATTTAGATAATATAATGATAATGATAATTTATTTATTTAATTATATTTATATATAAATTATTTATTTTTTGGTTGCAAGTCCAAAATAACATAAATAAATGAATGAACGTTCCAATAAATAATTTAAATAAAATTATTATGTGTAAATTTTTTATCCAAAAATGTATTTTTTATTAAGAAAAATTAACATATTAATTACAAGAAATGTGAAGGGTAAAACAAGATAAAAAAATTTTCATAGTAAATTAAAAACCCCTAAACTAAATATTAAGTCTGAAAAAACTATCCATTACATGATTAAGAATTTAACTATAAAACTATGTGTTCTTATAGACAATGATTATACATATACTTTTTTAGGGAGTTCTCATGTGGGTATTGGGATGAATTAATAAAAATTATATTGAATTAAATATCCAAATTATACTGAACACAAATTTAATGGCATGTTCTAAGGAAATACAAGCTGGGATTTTATGATTAGAGAGACTACTCAATGAATGAATGATATGGAAGCTAGTAATGGAAATACCATCTTCTTAAATATCATTTTATGCTTTTAATTTTCAAATTCTATATCATTATGAAAAGTAATACGGATCAATTATAAATGATTTTCATTTAATATAGACATTACAAGTTCAATAATTAAGGCTATCGTTACCCAAAAAAATAGTGGTATGTTTAAAAAAACTCAATTAATTTATTATATCACACATAAATTTAAATCATGGTAATTACTTATTATATATTTTTTTATAGTTTTGTAAAATGGAATTTTTGTTATCCATAAAATCAATGAAATATATATTGGATAAAGGCAATATCCTCATTACAAGTATCTTCATGTAATGGATCAAACACCATTCAGTTTTGTAGCACTAATAATAGAAATATTTCATGCTATAATCATTACTTCCTAATCCACCCACAAAATAGTTAAGTTATAAAGAGTTTGATTTCTATGAAAAAACATGTGAATGATCTGGTCATTGACTTTTTTATTCTTTCATATTTTAATTTTGAACTCATAATGTATCACATAAACATGGACATGTTTAGAATTCTTGAAAATATCTATGGTTTATACAATGAGAGAGTGATACGTGACTAGTTTGAGATCTCAAAGGCTCTATTTCAGGTAAATCATGGATATCATACACTAAATCGGCTACACGTAGTCATTCTCATTGGATAAATTGATCACATTAAGGTTGTGGGGTTTTAACTCCATAATTAAGTAGGAAACAATCTCATTCTTGCATTAATCCCTCATATATTCTCTATATCTGATGTCAATTTTAATATTAACAACATTGAGAAGTATTTCCTAGATATTATTACTCTTCTTATCTAAGTATAAGAGGATACTACGCATGAAAATATTTTCATCCTAATTATGAATAAGAAAAAAAATCCAATTGAATATATCTAATCAAAAATCATCATCACAATTCCCTTTTATTGAGGATGACATCAAATGGAAAACTAGAAAGGAGGAATTTTTTATTTCACAAGTGAAAGGAAGGTCCACACGAAGAATATAATTCACCCAAAAAAATAATCATGGTGAATCATCATGTGTGTTTGTTATGGATTTCAATTTATATATTTCTATAAGTTTTATATTAGATATACATTGTGGTTCTCATATCTATATTCAAATATCATAACCATGTAAATTTGGAATGATTTAACATGCTGAGGTAGATCAATAAAAATCTAATGAAGCTAAACATGTTGTTGAATATGTTGGGGACTACCACATTATGTTACAATTAATAGTGATATATTTTTTGAACGGTTATTATCATGTTCCAACTAATAACAAAAACACTATTTCATTATCTAGAAAATATACGGATGAATTTATATTCATGTTTGGGAATAAATGTTTCTTTTTTATAATGATTGAAATTGATAAGGTAATGAATTGTTAAAACACAGATTTTATAAACAGGATTTAAAAAAACTATGTAATGAAAGTTGATAATAATACTATATCAGATCACTCATTACACACCCAAAATTAGCATTACTGTATAAGTCATGTAAATGAAAAGTGCTTGAATAAAATTTCAAAATATAGACAATTATATTCTTTTTAATTAAAACCACTTGGTATATTTTATGAATGTTTAAAAGACAAAAGAGGAAAATCTACTTTAGTGTAAATATTAAAAGGGAAAAATATCATCGTTAATTAGATCATGCTAATTTGTGTGGAACATTTAATTTCAAAGATAAGGTCGTGTAGTCATACATCAAATTTTTTAGTGATACTTTTAGCAGATAATTGTATGTATACTTGACGAGGTATAAGTAAGATTACATTGAAAACATTTAGAAATACCAAAATATGTTGATCACTAGAATGTTAAGAAGATTAATAAAACATGATCAGATCGTGGTGGAGAATATAATAATCAATGATTCATTTATTATTTATTGGATTATAGATTCTATCTCAACTTAGTCATCTATATACACCTTATTGGAATAGTTTAAGTGAAAGAAAGAACTACATCTTATTGGATATGGTGATATCAATGATGAGTCATGCAAGTCTTAAATTATTTTTTAGGGGTTATTTGTTACAAAATTTGCATACATACTAAATCAAGTTACAACTAAAGTGAAATATTGTATTTCATACTAATTGTGGAATTGAAATAGACAAGTTTTGTAGTACATACACGGTTCATGATGTGAATTTTTTTTATTTTTTCTTCTTGTAAGAAACAAGAACCCTGAGGCACACTGGTTTTATTCATAGGGTATCCCATGGAAACAAATGACAACTAAATATACAGCCCATTATAGAAAAAAATTTTAGATTACATTCATCCAAAATTCCTTGAGAAGGATAATATCTCCAAAATAGGGAGTTGGAGAGTGGTAGAAATTGATGATTTCCTAGGTCATGAAACAAATGTGTTTGAAGATGAAATTATTCCAAAAATCTCCATAGAATATGATTTTCTAGAGACACAAGTACTATGTAATAGTAAAAGAGAGGTTAGAGAACCATAATGGGATAGTTTTCGAGTATCTAAGGATGGTGACTCAATATTAGTTGATAATAATGCTCCTCTAACCTATAAGAATGTGCTTAGTGGAATATGTATTTCAAAGTTTCAATAATCCATTAATTCTAAAATGGTTTCGTGAACCATTTTTTTATTGTTTTTTATATCCTCCAGTAGATTCATATACCATTGGTTTTAAATGGCTATTAAGGAATAAACTACACATTGAAGGACATGTTAGTACCTATAAAGCATGATGGGTTAAAAACAGTTTAAAAACCAATAATGCATTAACTAAGATGAATCCTTTTCACCAGTTTCAATTTTTAAATCCATTAAAATTATACATTATAATGTGACCTTCCATGACTATTAGATTTAGGGAATTAATGAAAAAATATCCTTCCTTAATAAATCATTCAAAAATATATATATACGACACAAACTGAAGGGGTTGTGCCTTCGAAGGATACCAATATGATATGAAGACCATTAATGGATTAAAAGAAGAATATAGTTTAAAAAACATTTTATTTTATGTGGCCATAACTAAATATGGTTTCATATGGAATAAATGCAATAATTTTGTCTAGAAGAGGTTTAGTGGGAGTTTATTTTTCATTATAGTATATGTCGATGGAATATTATTTATTGGAGAAAAATTACATGTCTTACTCTCTTTTATTGAGTGGCTAAATAATTGACTTTCTGTGAAGGAATTAGGAGAGGTATCATATGCTATTGGTATCAACAACCACTTTGATAGATCAATGAGGCCACTCACCCTATGTTACAATAAATATATTGATAAGTTAATAAATATATTTAGTATTGAAAAATCAAATAGGGTATTGTTTCTAGTGTCACATTCTATTCATCTTTCTAGGAATATGTTTCCTCTTACACATGATGAATGGAGTAGAATGGAAAGTATTCCATATGAATAAGTTATTTGTTCAGTCATGAATTCTATGATATGTACAAGGATAAAATTTTCACATCAATTGTATATATTAGGAAGATATAAAGAAGACCCTAGAGACCAACATTAAAATTATGTAAACACAATCCTTAAGTATTAGAGGAACACTAAGGATATATTCCTATTATATGCAGGATATGAGAAATTATTCATCATAGTATATAAAAATTATTGTTTCCATACATATCAAGATGACATGAAATCATAAATGGTATACACTTCCCATTTTATGGAGGTTCTGTGAACTAGATGATTTCAAATAAGGTTTTTTTCATAGATTCTACAGTAGATTTTGACTATATTTTGGATTCTAAGATAGACAAAGAAGATGTATTAATTAAAAAATTATCCTTGATAATAACATGATTAATAATTATAAAGATGTTATCACACTATATTTTTATAATACTATAATGGTGGATCTCAAAAAGGATATAAGGTATCATTAATGAATGTACCATATATGTGAGAAACATCATCACATGATGGTTTTATTCTAAGATAAGTGCGGTTTAAGTGAAATTTTTTCTATATAAAAAAACTTGGTAGACCGATTTACTACATCCCTAACTCAAAGAAACATTATTATCATGTGAGTTCTAATAGACTAAATCTCGTAGATAGTTGGCGCTAGTCAAAGTGCGATTTTGTTGGGGTCGGTGTCCTAAGAAAAACTTTTAGAAATTTTATTGGTAGTATATTCAATTATATAAATATTAATAAAACAATTTATTATATATAATTCATTTTTGTGCATGAATTTAATGTAACAATGTCTTAGGGAATCTATTTCATTGATAAGAAATTTGATGTTCACCCCTATGATGAGAACCCTGAAGTGATATAATGATATTCATAAATATTATTCTTTAGTTGGATAACATTCTATGATGGTAAAAATAGAATGTGACAGTTTGGTATGACTACTCATTAGTTTATGAGGCTTTTCTCAAAATGTTCTTACATAGAAATCTCCACGATTGGAGATTATGAGAACATTCCCACTAATAATAATTCCATCTATTTTGGTGTTAAAAAATATTCATATAAGTAAGCATGTGAAGTTGTCCTTAAAATATATTATTATCATAAATTCATTCCATGACTCACCCACATAGATTTTATAATTTAATCTATAATGCCTTATGGTTGCAGCAAGAAAGTGTACATTGGGTGTGTCATGATTGATATGTTAATAATTGATATGTCGATGAAATAATTGCCCTTATATATTTATATAAGTTTATATCTCACCCCTTTGATTGGAATATAACCATTGCATTAAATTCCAAGTACAAGGTTCACTAACATGTTTTTTTTCAAATTTTCAAACAAAGATGTATCGAGCATATTGGTTCGTGACATAGATATGCAACCTGCACGAAGAGAGATTTTGATAAAGGTATTATATTACACAATGAGAATTCATATATGGTTTTTTCATTGTGATAATAAGTTATTTATCATGGGTTCCTTGGCCTATTTGTTCATAGTAAGAATATACATTAGGCGATCCCACGTAATGATAATTAGAAATAGTCATAGAAGGTCATAAACTAATTGTTTTGTTGATATCAATTAAATTATATTTTAAATCAAATGATTGGAAAAAATATTATTATCAATATGAGAAACAATTATATTCACATTTTTATCAATTAAATATATTTGTTAATGAATTAAATATTTAAATTATGTATTTATTTGGATATTTATTAAATGTTAAGGAGGATATATAGGCCAAGTCAATGTCCATTTATAAATATTTAATTAAAATTAATTAAATATTATTTATAACTATTTGTGTTTCTTCACATAATAAAATAATTAAATGAATAATAATATTATACGACATGGGGTTTATTAATGATTACTATATTATTCAATGGATGACATGAAATTAAATTATATTTTAACCTAAACTGTACTCGAAAAAATATATTGTTATGTATATTTTTTAGGGTGTGATACCCTTAATTTAATATTGAGAAATTTTTTTGATTTAACACAATTGTAGCCTATCCATCATTATATTTCACTCTCTCTCAAATTCCACCACTATTCCCCTAAAAAATGATAAGAAAAAATTTAATCCCAAAGTATCATTGAGTGATCTTGAAGAAGAATACAAAGAAATCTATTTTCCTCTCTAGATCCTAGAAACAAATTGGAATTTCAATGAGAAAAAATGATCATGTTTGATCACCATTATAGAGCAACAATTCTAATACAAATAGGGTTATTTGGATGATTAAAAACATTATAGAAAAAAGTACCTAGATGAGATAATCTTTTCAAAAATATATACATAAACAAAGAATGAATTTAACATGGATTATCCTTTTTTAGAGTTTTGAGAAAGTACAAATTGAAATAAATTATATTTTAATGTCTACTAAATGAATTTGTTATAATCTCAGAACCCTCATTATTATGTAGAGTAAGAGAGTTGTTTCCTATATATCAAATCAGTTAAAGATTTAAGAATAAAATTATCCAATAATTGATCTTGATTTGGAGGTTTAAATATTTTCATTGATGATATGGACAAATTACCCATATGGTGAAAGATGTAAAATATTTACAGATCATAAAATATTGAAATAAATATTCTTAAAAAATAAGCTCAACACGAGGAAAACATAATGTATAGAATAACATGTGTATTATTATTACTCAAAAAATTAACAATATTGGATGAAATATTAGGTTTATGATTCATTGAGTAAGAAAATAATTGAGTTTTTACTAAAAATGGAATTGTAAAAGATCTCTCAATAATGGATTTAGTAATGTTAGACATGCATATCACTAAAAAAGGGAGAAAATAACATATATTCTAGGTGAGTTATAATCTATCTTTATTGGAAAAAAATATAATGTTTTAGACATTGTTATAAGAATATTAAAAATTAAATCAAATCCATAAATGATATAAGTTATTTTAATTTATCTATGAACATGGTATATTGAAATTTGGAAATAGGTTATGTGTTCCATCTATGGCTAAGATTAAATAAGAATTGTTAGATAAAGATTATAGCTCAAACTTCATTACAAACTATAGAAACACAAAAATGTATCTAGATTTGAATGAACATTTGTTGTGGTATTATATAAAATAATAAATTACAGACTATTTATTAATATTCATGGTTTTTAAGAAATGTAAATTTTGAAAGGTAACATCCCAAAGGAGTAATGTGACCTTTACATGTTCCTGTGTGTAAATAGGATGATTTTAATATGGAATTTTTGAAATTTATTTGAAGAAAACAATGAATGAATGATTCCATAAGGTTTATTTTTTTCAATGTACTATGTACAAAGGCTTACTTACCTTAAGGGTAGTTCTACCTATTAATATACTCACACAAATATATATTAATGAAGCTATGAGGATTCATGGTACACTGCTTTCAATTATATAATATCGTGATCCTTATTTAACATCAATATTCAATAAGTCTCATTCTATGGTTCTTGAAACGAAGATATATATTAGCAACACATATTATCATAAAAGTAATTGGTAGTTTAAAATTATTATTCAGGAATTAGAAGAAAGGTTTATGTAATTATCACATGAAATTTAATATACTTTGTTTTATAACGTACATATATAAGAATTTAAATATAATAATATCTTCCTTTTAAGAATTAAAATGTTTCTATATGAGGAATTGTGTGGAATGTGGTTTTATACTCCATGTTATTGTGATGTTGTTGGGAAAGGAAGATTATAGGCCTATATCTTGATTGGGAGACAACAACGAAATTGAAAACTACATGGAATCATAATAATGCTTCATAGTGTAGAAAAAAGGGTTATATCGATAACTAAATAAATTATTTATAATTTCATGCGGGAGATAATGTTTTATTTATAGAATATTAGTGGAATTTTTTACAAGGTATTAAAAAGGAAAAACTATTTCATTTCTAAATCGGGACTATTAAAAATACTTGACTGAACAGGTGCATTGGATAACCTTTTAGAAAATCCACATATCCCCTATAATGTTCATGATGTGTTCCGTATATCATTACTATGGATGTAAATTTCAATCACAAATACTATTATCACCTATATGTAAATAGATTTAGGATCAGATTTATCTGTATTTGATGATTATATAATGATTTTTTACACTTGTGAAAAATTGTTACATAATCAGATGACTCGTTGGTAAAGAAACTTTTGAAATATAATATTATAGAAGAGGTGAAATTGGAACCTAAAGAAGTTATGATGTTTATATACCCATATATATTCATGAGGTGACAATATAGAAATTTCTAGGTTGAAATTTTTGAAGGAGGGAAGAATTTAACAATTAAGATTCAGGTATAATTAATATTTTGTAGATAAACAATTGAATAATTCATAGAGATCAATTAAAGAATGTAATTTAAACATAAAATATGGAATTTTATGTATTTAGTTTTTGGATATGAATTTCATTTTATAATGAAAATATTATGTTATGTTGATTTTTTTATGATTTTTCAATGACTATTTATTTTTCGGAGAATAGTGAATACAACAGGTTTTTAAAACATAATCACTCCTATGAAATTATTATAATTTAATAAATAGTTAATAAATTTTAAAAAAAATTGTATTGACCATATATATGTTTAATAACTAAATAGTTTGTTTTCTTTTAAAACTAATTTTTAATTTTTGAACCCAGTCATGTTTTTTTGTGAAAAAAAGTTTTATGTTTCTCAAATTTAAAAATATTCTCGTGTATTTGATTTTATTTATATGGTGGGAATGTTATATTTTTTTTATATTGATATAAAAGTTTATACACCTCATTTATTATTAAATAACCAAATATATTTATAGGAATCAACTTTTTTATTTTATTTGAAAGTAAATTGTTTTTTCTAATAATATATAGTATTATTATCATTACCCACCTTCCTCAAGATGGAGAAAGGAAGGTAAAGTGTCACAAACATAATTATTCAAGATGAAAAAAGAGAGGTAATGAACCCCATGTCCGACCTTCAGTAGGCCCTGGGGTGGCGACTGACACCAAGGGTATACAAATCTCCTAAAATCAGAGGCATTACTCTATTTATATTAACCATGATCTGGAAATAAGATGTATCAACCACAAAAAACTCCAATACATATATATAAGAAAGCCAAAATTGATCATGCATGCTGTTCTTTAAAATAATTAACCGTTATAAATATAATAAACTCCAACGTAAGTAACAAAAGAATATATCTAAGTAGGGACACATAAATTTCCCCACCTATGAGCTAGTAATTTGTAGAAAGGTCCACATAATCCTCCTAGAAACTTGAATGATTTTTTATAACATATGGTGATCATACAAGTACACTTTATAGGAAAACCAACTTCCCTCATGAATAACTTGTAGAATCATACTAATGCTCTAGTGAGAAAATATAAGAACAATTAGATCCTAAAAAGTTATTCTAGCCATCCCCACCATTCCATGGAATAATCACAATGTAATGAAATTCAAGTAATGTAATATAATAATCACACCGATGTTTGGGTACCCCGCACCACTTCCCACATGTTAACTTCACATACCCTAATGACAAACATCCTACTTCTTCCACACTCTTCCACAAGACCCTTCTCACATCCTGCTCATAGACACCTAGACCTCAGTGCTGGTCCCATATCTTTCACAAATTCAGATCACCATATTCCACCTGAAGACTCCTTCTACTAAACTATACCTCATCTCACCCACAGACACCTAGGCCACACCCTAACCTCATCCTGAAGACACCTAGAAAAGCAAACCGCTCCCATTGATACATTGGCCTCAAACCCAAACCACAACCCATCCGAAGAGTCTTGGGAAACCAATGCCTGGAAGAGGGAGTAGGGAAGATCCAATAACCCTCCATCCATCCCCCCATTGGTATGTTGGGAAAGGACACCCTCCCCTATGGGGATGGGGGAGGGTTCATATTGAAAATCACAAGGATGTACAAGTAAATGAATATATGTATCAAAAAGTAATCCCATCCTATGTGTTTTCCCAAGAAAATAAAGATCCCAAAAAATCTCATTTGCTGCAACCTCTAAATGAATTTATTATAACAAGATATAGTCACTTCAAAAGTTAATAAAATTAAATCCACTTCATAACAAGAAACAAATCAAAAATACCCCCAGCCTACTCGTTTAACTAATTATTATTCTTTATTAAAAATCCATTTAATCATTCCATCCCTACATAGGAAACTATGAACCGCAATAGGAAAAAATCCACATATCATAAACCATGCATAGGAAAAATAACCACAATAAAGAAAATCACTTCATATTTCTACTTCGTTAGACACACATTACGACTACACCCATCAAAATTCATCAAATTCATTTCACCCAATCCATCCTCTGAATAAGAAAACCCCCAAAAAATCCAAACCCCAAAACAAATATCATCACAACCAAACCCAAGAGCCTATCTCTATAATAATACCACACCCATCACACCTAGTAACATAAACATAACACAACCAAACCTATAGTACCACTAATCCAACACTTCCCATCCATTCCACAATCAGTCAATCCCTCAACCTGGTATTCCATTACACCACCCTAACTACACCACACATAGCACACAACCATACTAAACAAGTAATGGTATACTAATATTTATAAAACACTTATTCTTTAATTCCACAATGATTATTTAGGGGTTATCACATAACAATTTTGATCCCGAGGTGTCCATTTAATTAACTGGGTATACGTGGTTAATCAGATATTCATATTTTCCATCATTCGACAAAAGAACGTAAACAAGAATTCACAATCTATCACAGGTACTCAAAAAAGACAACTAGTGGCCATGATTTTTAGTAGGCACATAGCCCACAAAGATCATGATATCAATATAAAAAAAATAACACAAGTCACTTTTTCCCATCCCCACATGTTGATCTTTAAAATTATTTAATTATTATTATTAAATTGGTATCCTTATATCTTCCATAATAAGTAATTTCTACACCCACCCCATATGATACAAAGAAAGATATATGGATAGATACCTACCTCCAGAAATAGACAATCATCACCTCCACCTTTCACCAAATAGGGTGGGCAAGTCTATTGAGAAACATGATCCAACGGTGAAACACAGACACATGACTCCACATGGAAGAAAGGTTTTTGAGAAGCTTGTTAGAAAGGGAAAATTGAAATATAAAAATGAGAAAGGGTCTTGGATTTCGAATTCCAAATCATATATTAATGGATAAAACCGTTTTAAAAGCCATCAAATCCAAATCATGATCCAGACCACAAGTTTTGACCATATAAAAGTCTCTATTACCTTATGAGTTCAAATATTTAATTTATATCCATCTAAATGGATTCAAAATCACATATATATGGATTTAATCTCATTTTATGTTGAATATAACTTTAAAGGGTGGAAACTGGAAAATGTTGGAAAAACATGAAATTTGAAAACCTATCAGAAATGATTCACCATTGTGTGAGTCACCTTCTCAAGTCACCAGTGGGTGATTCACTACTAGGCGAGTAACTATTTAGTGAGATAATATTTTATGAGTCAATGTTTAGTTTGATTTTGTTTGGTGAGTCACTACTGGATGACTCGCCAGTGCGACCCACTGTTAGATGACTCATGGGTGTGACCCACTATTACTGGCCATCGTTGTGTCCCACTTTCAGTGACTTATAATTTCCATCTACTAATGTATGTCCTACCATCAGATGTTCTATAATTGAAAAAACTATAATTTTGATAAACTCTTGAAACTTGTTATTGTTTCCTCCCAGAAAACCTCAAGCATCATATTTTTTGAAATGTAATGGATTAGGGAGTTATGGCGTATTACATCAGATACCTCTCTAATTATTCTCTTCCTCGAGAATTGAAATCCAAAATCATAAGGAAAAAGGGGCCTGAATAACAACCTCATGAGATACCTCTCATGGATCTCGCTACACATGAACCAATGCTACTGTAATCGATGTTCAATGGTAATCCAGCATGTGTTGTCCAAAAGAAATAGTCAAACATAAAATTCCAATTAAACCACCTTCATCATCTACTACCCCAACTGACCAGAAGACACACCATAACATGAAAAAAACCCTCAATATCCAGGCATATGAATCCTTTAATTCCATCCTCCATCTCATTATACTATCTACTCTGGGTGGCACTAACTCACCCACACGAGTTTAATTTAATTTCAATTAATGCCTCTCGATTAGGAATCAAGTCATCCCCTTCCATCTTCTAAAGATCTAACTATACATTCCACCACACACATCACAAGGTAAGGAGAATAACTATTCATATATATCAAGGTTCAAACATTGAATTTCAAGGAAAAACATAAAAAAGTATAACTCAAAATAATTCTAGGTACTGGGAACACATTTTAGATTCTCACTCCCAAGTACTCTCCTCCAGGCCACCATGCCTCCATAACACATGAACCAAGGGAAAGGTCGGTCCTTATAGAACATTCTTCCAATGACCCTGGATCTCTAAGGTCAAATCCACAAATGTTTCGTGTTCTTATACATATAAATCATCCCATTCAATTATATTCGAGTCATCAGGGAGATACTAATGATTCTGGGAGACGTGAAAGATTTCCTAGAACCTATCAAACTATTTTAGTAGTGCTAACTAGTTTTCCACCTCGCCAACTCACCCCAACACCTCAATGGAACTGGTTAACCTGGGGGAAAGAATTATATCTCTACCAAACCTCTTCTATCCATGTTTAGGGGAAATCTTCAAGGAAATTTAGTCCCCAATATCGAACTCCATAGGTTTCCTTCGATGACCAACATATGAATTCTGTCGGTAATGTGCTGGTTTAATCCTCTGAAGGATTGTCTAAACCTTCTATGTCATGCTCTTCATTAACATGGGACCAATAAAAATTATCCCCCCAACCTATTTCCAACACAAAGTAAAATGACAATGTCATCCATACACAGATCAAAACATATCTATACTAATAGAAGAGTGTTTTCTATTAATGTAAGAGAACTCCATCATGGGAATTTTTCACTCCCAAGATCCACCAAACTCCATGATGCATTCCTGAAACATGTCATACAATGCCTAGAAGGTCAACTATGTCTTCCAATCTATCTCAAGGTGGAAAACAATGACGATGTGTAACTGATTTCCAAAAGCATGCTTCAATCCCCTCCAGAATCAAAAGGTAAAACATGTATTCCAATATGAAACAATGTATTCCATAACTCCATGAAACTTGAGCAACTCATCAACACACCACCTGGACAAGGCATCCATTATTCCCAAATACTTACTTTCTATGATGTGATCCAACTTTGTCACATGGCCTACTACTAACCAAATCACACTATAGCCTCCCAGATTCCTAGGCATCCTGATGATGAAATCCATATAGATTTTATCACATTTCCATTGGGGTACATATATGGGCTACAACAGACCACTAAAATCACAGTGCTCAGCCTTAACCTAATGTAATACTAAGAACCTCCCCACAAACTCCACCACTACCTGTTTCATGTCATGCCACTAAAACTTCTCTCTCATGCTTCAGTGCATCTTTGAAAATACTGGGTGTTCCGCTAAAGGTGTGATATTAAACTCATGTAGAACTACCTCACACATCAACACTTTAACAAAAGAACTACTAATGAAAATCATCTAATTTTAACCATTCTCCAAACATCCCTCTAGAGCATCACTATGGTCAACACGGTCGTACATCACCTCTACCTCTGAGTCCCCAAACTGAGACTCCTATACCTGTTGAATTAGATATGAATACACTATCATCTAAAAATTACTGCCTCTAACACCATCCATTCATACATTTAGGATCAAGGTAGAAAACTCCTCCATCGCCTTCCCACCATTGGCATATTTCCAAACTACCCCTCCCCCTATGACTTTCTTCCCAATGAATCGGCCACAAATTTCCCTTCCCTGAGGTACAGGAGATCTCAAAATCGTAGTCCTGAATAAAATTCATCCACATCCACTATCACAAGTATATATATCACTAGAAAATTATATTCCTCAAGCTATTGTGATTTTTGAGGACCACAAAGTGCCCCCAATGAGGTAATTCTAGCACATCCTCAATGAAAACATGACTGATACTATCACCAGATCATGGGTGTAATAGTTATGTTTGTGGGTACATAACTTACTAGACCCAGAAGAGATCACTGCCCACTATTTCATTATCACACATCCTAATCCAAAATGGGATTCATCAAAAAACACTTCAAACATCAACCCTTCCTCTGGGAACCAGAGAACTGGAGCACTAATTAAATTCCTTTTCAGGTAGATGAGTTATGAAAGACACTACTCACTTGGATTTTCTTGGTCAATGGTATCAATAGAGAAACTAATTGAGATAAATCATGTAATAATATCTAGTAATAGCATTATATATAGATAAAACTACAAACCTCCTCCATATTCTTGAGTTTTTTCCAAGAAACAAATACATAGACCTTCTATGGGTCCACATATACAACCCACTGTGACACCACAAGTTGAATGAAAAGAACCTATCGCCTCTAGAATTTACACTTGGAAAACTACCCATAGAGATAGTGGCGTCAAAGAACCTCCAAGATATAACTGGAATTCTTGTTATGCTACTCCTCTAGCTTCAAGTTGATTAGTATGTCATTGATGAATATGATTTCAAAATGGCCTAGTAACACTTGGAAAATTGAAATCATTATACCCATGATCATGGCTGGTGTATTCATAACACCAAATGGCAAAACCATGAACTTGAAGTACTCATACCTACACCTGAAAGCAGTCTTCAGGATATGAACTTCCTTAACCATAGAATAGATATACCGAGACCACATATTGATATTAGAAAACCAATTTCTCCTCTCAGATGGTTGAAACAATCATAGATCCTCGGAATAGGCTAATAGTTCTTGACCGTCACCTAATTCAACCTCTAGTAGTCTATTCACAACCTCATACCACAATATTAATTCTTCAAAAATAAGACTATAGAACCCAAAATGACAAACTGGGACAGATAAATCCATTAAACACCATATCATATATCTAAATTTTCAACTCATACAACTTTGAAGGTTCCATCTAATAAAGAGCCATAGAAATCATAGAAGCATCAGGATTGAATAATCTCTCTAACAAAACATCTCATAAAGGGGGTAGAGTGAAAACCTCCTCATGGAAGACATCCAAGAACTCCCCTACGACGATGGGGACCCCCTTCATCTCATCATCCACCAATTCCACTAATTGTTCACCCAATAAAGAAGAAAGACAATACACACACTGACTATCCACTTGGAAACCCCAGTCACCAAAAATGCCACATGGCGGCCATACACCTCTAAAACACAACTCTTCTCTGGAATCGGTCAATAATAACAAGAGTAGAATACAACCAGTCGATGCCATGGATGATAACATAAGGCTACATTTGTAACAAAAAGAGATGTTTATGGTACTGATGCATCCTCATCATCATTATACATCGCTAACATACATCAAACTAGCTGGTCTAACATTTGATTTGCATACTGAACACCAGGGAAACTAGACGACCCTCTATGTCAGGTCATAAATAATGGGATAAAGTAGGTGTAATGAAGGAGTGAGAAGATCATGAGTAAAAAAATAAAAATAAAGAGTATTAAACAACCTAATTGTAGCTCAGTGGATCTCTGGACCAGCTAGAACTACTACCTCCATGGTGTGTAATTGACCACTCCCAACTCCTCTTCCCCTCTACTGATGACTGCCCATACAACCACACCCAGGTCATGGTACCTAAGGAACACCCTATGGTCAGCCTCCACCTGCTCTGTCTGCCCTTGGTGGTGCATGAGCCCACTATCTCTGATGCTAAAACGACCTAGTGGACAACTACTACTGAGGCGCGCACTGAACCTTCCAACCCCCACCATACTGATCATGAAAAACCATAGGGAAATATATATGAATATTCCCATGGACTACATATGAGAAATACATAATTACCATTTTCAATAGAAAAGCATAAGGACTATGAGATAAAAATGGAAACTGCAAGGGTCAGCTCCCAACATGAAAAAACGTCAAAGCACCTAGCACCTGAGATATACTTACCCTACCTATCTAAGAACACTATTTACTCCCCACTAATAGTATAATTCCATGAAATTGAATCCACTTAAATACTTACGATTTCTTCTAGACCTCCATGTTTTTCGGCAAGGTGAAAGGAGAAACTATGTATTGGAGTGAAGGATGAAGTTCCTCCTCTAGTTGTCTCACACAAGAATCCAAATCTGGAATGAAATATGGAGAAAATGAATGAGATCCTTGAAACATGATCCCCATATCATACACCAAGATAATCCCCAGATTGAAGTAGAGTAACTCCTTACTATTCTCACCCTTCAGGATAAAGAATGTAATTTTTCTTGGAACACCATCTCGAAATTGACCCATAGAATGTCATCCTCCTTCTTCTCCCCCATGTACATTATCCTCACCTACTCGATCAACCATCCATCGATCAAAATTTTAGACTTCTGAGCCACACCTTCCTGAGCCACCCTTGGAAGAAGGATGGGTTCCATAGCTAAATGGTAAACAATAAATTTCTAAGCCTAAGTAGTGTGGAATTTTATTTAATATATATTTTTAAATTTTTTTTAATTTCCCAAAAATCCTAATTCAATCAGGAACACATGTCATTATGAATCATGTACCTTTCCTCGGATTTCCACCCTGAAAATGGATTATCCTTACTTGGTCATTAAGTTGACTCAGAGTCCCAAATTATGATCATGGGCCCCCTAAAATATCATGTCCAAGCCAGCCTTTCCTGGCCTATGTCTCACACCAATATCACCTGAAAAAGTTTCCCTACCAACACAAAAAATCCTCATTGTTCCTAACTCTAAAATCCATACAATCGCTCAACCATCACCCTTGATACCATTCTATCATTACCCACCCAATTAAAATCAAAAAAATAAGTTACTGTCTCGCGAATTTCCTTCTTCAAGATGAAGATGGAGAGATAATGACCCCCCGAGTCCCACCTCTAGTAGACCCTTGGGGTGGTGACCATCACCAAGGGTATACAAATATGACCAAATGGGAGGCATAACATTTTTTATTGAAACTATAATTGGGAGATAAGATGTATCAAACAAAAAAACACCATGAAATATATAAAATAAATCCAAAATATATCCAACATGCATGTTTTTAAAAATCTATAACTTCAAAAAATATAATAATCTCAAAAGTATGTACCAAAGGAAGAAACCTAATTAGTGACACAAAAACTATCCCAACATCCTAGAAACCTAAAAGTAGTTTTATAATGTATGGTGATCATACAAGTACACTCATTAAGAAAACCAAAGTCACTTATAAAGTAGTGGGAGAAGCATATTTTTGCTCTTGTGATAAATCAAAAGGTCTAATAGCTCATAATAAGTAATTTAAGACATTCACACCTCAGAAATGCACAATCACCATGTAACAAAAGTCAAGAAAAGTAATATAATAAGAAATTCAATGTTTGGTTTCCCTATACCACTTCCCACTAGTTAACTTCTCATACCCTAATGAAAAAGGTCATGACTCTTCAACACTCTTCCATAAGCCCCATGTCACAACCCACCCGCACACACATAGGCTCTAGAACTATTCCTCCAACATGGAAAGATAAAGCTCACCACATACTTCCCACTGAAACCTTGGCCACTACCATAACATATCCAGCCCGTATACACCTGGGCCACAAAAACAACTCAACCCTACGATACTTAGGAAAGTACACCTCACTCGTAGACACTTGGGCCTCACAAGCACACCTTAACATTTTTGAAGAGTCTTGGGCTACCAATGCCTAGATAAGGGAGTTGGGAAGAGCCAATAACCATCCATCCATCCTCCCAATGTGATGTTGGAAAAGGAAATTGTCTCATGTGATGATAGGGGTGTTCGATACATTGTCACCAACTAGGGTGGGGTTCATATAGAAAATCATAAGAAAGTACATGATAATATATATATATACACATATATATATATATATATATCTATGTGTGTGTGTGTGAGTCCAAAAATCATCCCACCCTATTGGGGTTTTTCCAAAGAAAAAACCATCCCACAAATCTTCCACTGTTGCTAAATCTAAATGCATTTATTAACACCAACAATAGAAACTTTGGAAGTTGATAAAATGATATCTTCTTTACAATAAGCCACAACTCATAACATAACCCCAACCAACTAGTTCAACAAATTATTATTTTTTATTAATAAATACATTTATTTATTAAATACTAACCTATAAAACAACTAAAAACAACACACAACAATCCACATAGTACAAGCCATGTAGAATAAAAAACTACAGTAAAGAAACTCTCTTAATACTTTTAATCGGTTCAGCACTCATTCCAACCTCTTCCATCATCATTATTGAAATTTATTCTTCCCAATCCATCCTCTTAACAAGAAATTTCACAACACAATTCTAAACCCCTCAACCCATCTAATCACAACCAAACCCGATTGCCCCACTCTATAACAACACCACACTCTTTACATGCAGTAATATAAACATTGAACTACTGGAACCTATAACTGTGCTACTCAAACACTTTACATACATTCCATTGTTGGTCAATATCTCAAACCGAGATTCCATTTCACCACCCAAAAAACCACACACATGACACACATCCATACTAAACAAGGCAAGGTGTAATTAGATTTAGAAAATACTCATTCTTTTATTCCATGTTGATAATTTTGGGGAAATCACAGGACTAGTTTGATCCTAATACATCCATTTATTTAATTGGGTACAAGTGCTTAATCATATTTTCATATTAACTATCATTCAAAAAAAGAACATCAATAAGAATTCACAATCTATCACAGGTGAAAAAAATAACACCAATGACCATGATTTTCAGTAGGCATATAGCCCATACAGATCATGATAACATTGTATAACAAATAAGTACACAATCATATTTTCCCATCCCAAAAGTTCATCACTAAATTGATATAATTATATGTATTAACTTATTTTCCTTATATATTTAAAAAGATAAGATTAATGATCCCACTCTATATTATAAAAAAATGAAATAATGAATAAGTGATATATACCTTGAGAAACAGATGATTAAAACATCCTCCTATTGCTAAACATGGGGTATGCAAGGCTCCATGGAAATGAGATCCAAGGGTGAAAGACAGATTCATGGATCCTTGGGGATGAAATGATTTGGGGATTCCAGATATCAAGGGTATTGGGAAACATTTATTGGAGAAATGGTGTCAACTTTGGAAATTCCAGATCCTATATTAACAGAATAAACGGTTTCAAAATCTATCAAATGCCATATTATGATCTAGACCACTTGTTTTTCCCATTTAAAATCCTCTTGGGAATTATGAATTTAAAAAAATATAATTTAAAACCTTTTAAAAAGCTTCAAAATAACTTAAATATGGATTTAATCACATTTTACATCAAATAAAATGTTAAAGGGGAAAAACTGGAAAACTAAGAAAAACTGGGAAGATCTATAAATTTTATTATCGAAATGAATCACCATTGGGAGAGTCACCATAAAAAGTCCCCAGTGGGTGAGTCACTGTTTGTTTTTATATTATTAAGTGATTAAGCAATGGAAGACTCACCAGTGTGACACACTATTGGATGACTCACCGGTATGACCCACCATTATGAGTCACTATTGCGATATAACGTTAGGGACCAACCATCACCAAATAATAGTGGATGACTCACCATTAGAAAAAATACCATTGGAACAACTAAATTATTGGAAAAATCTTGATATAATTCATCCTTGACCCCTAAAACTCCTCAAACATTAGATTTTTGTAATGTAATGGTTTGGGGAGGTTCAAGCCATTACAATTATCCAAGGAATTGTTTTCAGGGTTTTTTGTTATTATATTGAATATGATATTTTATACATATAGTGTAGTGACTCAAACATATCATATATAAATTTTACATCTTATTCTATGAAAACTAGTTACATAACATAATAATCCATGCAAGAATCACTTAGATTCAGTGCCTTTGGAACTTCGACACATAAACATCTAATCTATAAGCGAGCTGCGCCATCTTCTACTATGTTCTTTATAACTATAAACCGTATTATAAAAATATTACATATTACCATTATTCAGATCCATGGGAAAGGAAACATAAGATATGGTGATCTTAGATTATCAGTATGGGTAAATAAGGGAGATTTTATCACACTCTAGTTTATTAGGAAATAGTTTATCCAAAATTAATTAAATTTATTTTATGGTTTTAGTTGGATTATAAAACAAGTTAAGAAAGTGTCATAAAAATCCACAAGTTAATCGTACACTACAAAAAATATTGTCTTAGTTTTTGTTACATGCAACATAGAGTTTTAATAAAATCATGATATTTTTTTCAAAGTTGAAAATTGAAAGATAACCTTTATGAATATTTTTATTAATATTAATAAATAATTTTTCAAAATTGTTTCATTTTTTTGATGAATAGTGAAAAAACTAAATTTTAATTAAAATTATCCTTTTAAAATTTATTTACAAAGTTGAATTATATTTTAAATTTTTTAAAGGTATATTTAGTTAATTTATAAATATATTTAACAACGTTTTCCATTATAATAAATTTTATAATCAAAATGGATATAAAAACATTGTAAACATTTTTTCATTCTCACATTAAAAACCCTCTTTCTCATCAGATATGTGGGATTAATATTAAATTATTTTTTCCTATTATTTGAATGCAATTTTGAAAAACTAATTCCATTTTTATAATTTTAATTACATATAATTTCTTATAATGAGGAATAAATTTTTACCAAAATATATACTGAATTCGATAAAAATTTAATTAGCACTATTAAGGTAAAAATGAGTTTACTAGGGGATAAAATTAAAAGATAAGGTTACAAAATCACTTATAAAAATATATAAAACCCATTTATGGTCATATTTATATGATTAAACGTATATGATTTTATAATTTCTTAATTTGGACCATTCTACAATATAAACATGTTGGTGTAATTTTATCTTTCAATATTTTTCATGTTTTCCACTCAACACACTTATAAAAGGCCTCCACAATCCTCCCTTATTGACAACATCAATCCATTATCGTTTGTCCAATAACTACAAAAATAAAATTTAAAATTCCCTCCACTCTCCTGTTATAGTTTTTTTTGGATATAAATTCATCCAAATAAGGCTTTTAGTGCAAACCTAATGAAGACACCTGAAAAAGAGATAACATTAACCAATAAGCTTTTTAATTTTTACCATCCTTCAAATCCAAAATTTTTATTTATACAATGATGATATTGTAACATCAATATCATAAATATACATACTTGTAATTTTTTTTTGGATTAAAACCTACAAAAAAATACACTTCAATCAAATTGGTTACGAAGTCATCATCCATGCGTATAATGCCCTACCTCCTCGTGAATAAATTACATTCTGTTTCCCATTACCACCTCTCAAAGTTGAAAATAATGAAGGATTTATAGATTATACATTTAATATATGATATATATTATTCTACTATTATTTTTTAATTATTATATCACACATTCCATCATGCTTTCAATTTTAAGAGACTAAGATAATATCATTCATGTGTATGGCGGACTACCTCCTCGTGAAGTGATGAGATTCATTCATGATTAACAAGGAATTTTTTAATGATGGTTTTTATATATGTGATAAATATTAAGTAAACAATATTCTCTAATTTTAATACATATCATTTAATTTTATTTATTTTAATAAATCAAGAAAATCAAAACAATGTTCATGCGTACATACTACCATCCATATAGATGAAGCTTTTATTTATTTTTCTATCACTAAATTTTATTGATTTATATAAATGCATATATAATGAATATATATGATATTTATATCATGTTTTAAATTTTTGATGTTATAAAATCATGATCTATGTAATAGGATGAATAATAACAAGTTATAACATATATGAAATTAAAAGATGTTATTACCCAAAACATGACATTAAATTGATATGGTTAATAAATAGTTAATAAATTGTCTTAATTTAATAATATATTGTATGATAAATAAGAATATACGTATAATTAAATTTTATTTATTACAACGGAGGCTGAATGTGTTTGACAGAAGTCATGAATTATAGTAAGATATTTTTTCTTCTAATTTTCATTCTTTGAAAAGAACATCATGTTATGAACCTATATAATTTCATGAGGTGTATATAAAAAAATTTAAATTTAATAGAATTAATTTATTCATCCTCGTGATATTTTATGTTACATTTTATTCTATTCCTTGATAAAAGTTTTATAATTTGGTAATGATTTTGTGTCATAATCTTGTAATTTATCTCGATTATATGTGATTAGGTATCCAATGATGAAATATCATGATGAATATCCAAATAAAACTCTTGAATATTCTTATCCTATGGTTATTCTGGATATCTTCATGTTATGGTACCATTATCCACTATTTTTTTACATAAATTATAAAATGATTGTATGAATATTCGATGTTATTTTTGATTTTGATCATAAATATATTATCATCCAAAACGATGTTTTTTTAAAATGTTTAAAAAACGTTTTAATACCCAGTAATAATTTTGATTTTTTTTTAAATGATTGACGTTAAAAAATAAAATAAATATTTATTTCATTTTCCAGAACAGTTGCTATTGGGAATTCACCAAATATGTGAATAAAATATTCATTTTAACATTTATGGAATGAGTATAATCTTTTGACATGATTGCCTAAAATATTCCACTATAAATATTCAAGTAAATTATCTGTAAAACAATTTCATTAGAATTATTTCTTTTCTAAAAAGATTTGTCCAATGCAGAAGTGATATTTTCCAAATGAAATGTTTTAAATAACCATTAAAAATTATTTTCCACACCAGATAAAATTCACTAGTGTTACCTTAATTAATGGGTATATGATTGATGTATGACATTCATATTCTTTCTCTAAATTATTTATGTTTTGATGGAATTATTTCTATGAAACCCTCTTCTTTTCATGGGATATTATTTGATGAAATTATTATGATACTAGTCTATTTCCCATATGTTATGATATGATGAAATGTTTTTGATTACCACTTCACTACATTGGTTATGATATGATGAATTATTATGATATTATGGGAACAAAAAATATAGTTTTTCACTATGTTATGGGTGAGACCTATATCTCTCCAAAATGAATTAGTAAAATATTTAATGCTTCTGAGATACATATGAGTGTAATGAGGAATTTACTCAATTCTGTAAGGGACGTTGTCCACTATGATGGAATTGGGACTGAACCATGACTGCTACGATTGTTTTAGGAATAAAACCATTCAGATAAGATAGCCTTATAATTGAGCACTAACTAATATATAAATTATTTTCTATTCTTATGTGTATACTAGAAGTATTTATCTTATACTAGTGTTATTATCTCATAGGTGATATTATTTTATAACATTGTGATTTATGTGTTATGAACTTAAAATCTATATTACATGACTAATGTATATGATATTTTATTTTTAGGGTATTTTTTATATTTTATTCTCACGTTCAACATTCATTTTATTCATGTTAAGATTATGTATCTCCCTTGTCAACCCTTACTGAGAACCTGATCCCACCATTTCTTATCTTCCCACTCCTCATGTTTCAACCATATATATTATTCATGATATTTAAATGAAGTATGTTAATTGTGATAAACATTGTTGGATATTTTCTATCTCACTTATCGAACATCATATAAGTTTCCACATCCCTAAAGTCACTAAACTGTTATTATGTTGAGGCATGTGTTGATTTAATGTATTTAATATTAGAAGAACATGATGTAATGTCTATTTATGTTAATAATAGGATGCTATAGTTGGTGTCAGATGATAGGTCTAGTAAACCTGTATAAACTAGGATGATAGTGAGATCCCTTAAAAGATTTATATGGATAAGTCTATGGATTAGTAAATTTATAGTAATTTTTTTTTTGGAATTTTGTTAAAGGATAAAGTGATTGGTTTTCTTGGAATACATACATATCTTGAAAATAATTTTAGATGTGTCCCTGGAATATATGTACCTAGGGGTAACATCCTCGAAAACATTATTCTGGACAAGAATCTTTTGGGATATGATTCCCGACAACGGGCCTTACTACACAACACGTTTTATTCTCCCCAGGGATATGCTTGAAGAAATCAGACAATCTTTACAAACCATCATGAAGTATTTAAATATAATATCGCAATGAATGAAATAGGAAAAACCTATTGTGTTGTATATTAAATAAGGTTTTATAATGATGATATCCTATAATTATTTTTTAATCATTATGTGGTTCCCCAATATGATTATATTTTCCTCACTCTATGCTTTTTAGTTTTAATCCTTGAATGGAAGTTGAAGGAACATCGTTAATGCTGTGTGTGAAAAAATCAAATGATTTTCCTTATGAGAATCCAAATGTTATGGTAGATTGAATAAAACATCTTATTGTTATCTTAACACAACTTTAAAAAGTTATTAATCATTATGGACTTCAAAACGAGCAATAGAGTGGAAAAATACTATTGAGTCATTAATGAGGAAAATTCCACATTATTTCAGTGGATCTTATAATCTAATTGTTTCAAAAAAATGTATTAGTACATCCAAAAAGATATTTTATGTTCTCTAGTGTCCAAAATTGGAAAAATTAACTTTGGTTATCTACCATTTGGAAGGTGAATCAGAGAAATTGTAGACTCTTATCAAGAATACAAGGTCCCATGATAAAATTGAATCCTTGGATTGGTATGAGTCTAATAAATGATTTTTAAATAATTTAATTACTTGTGTAATCCATGTGAATATGTGGAATTATTTTCCTTGATTTAAGGAAAATTTATGATGAATATTTTGGTACCCATGAGGCAAAATTTTCATGACTTTAAAGACACACCTCTCATAGAATAATCCAACCTGAAATTATGGTTGATAGGCTTTTTTATGGATTAAAACCAAATATTTTAATGGATTAAACCATAATAGACATCAATATATATTAATATATTTTGTGTTTTGTAACCTATGAGGATGAAAAGGTTGGATTTAGGTATCAATCTCATGGGTTTGACAAGAAATAGAAGATAGAGTTAAAAGGAAATTCTATGATCCATAGAGAGAAGAAGATTACATTTTATTTATGTTCAGAGTGTGGAAAAAATAATGTAGGATATTATTTTAAAGGTAATAATAAATGTTTAAATTGTGGAAGGGAATTTTATCAAGTAATTTATTAGTGAAGGGATTTGAAGAAGTTAGCTAACGATTTGAAAATAAAGAAAACTGCACATAATAAACCATAATAATTGCACTGTTTCAAATGAATGCCATACATGGATTATGCATACCGATGCCCATATAAAAGGGTAATGATGATAAAGGATTTAAATAACCTATTATGCTGAGAGACAAAAGGAAATCTAATGTCATCACAATTTATTATAAGGTGTTCAATAATGACATGTTGAAAGCTACACCTACCATCCAATCTAGAAAAAATAATGTCTTACTTAAAAATAGGCCTTCCTATTCATTCTATCTAAAGAATTTTCTATTGGTTACAGGATTCCACCTAAACAATTTGATATGTAATTAAAATTTAAAACCCCCAATTGTACGATAATTATGTATCAACTATTTTATTTCCCTTTGGTTGATGTTGGTGGGAATGTGCATCCTGCCAATAATTTCATTATTATTTTAGATCAATTTGATGTTATATTTTGAATGGATTGAATTTTCCTACCTAAATCATAGATAAATATTAAATAAATGGATTTCATGTTTGATATTATAAAAAAATGATCTTCTATTAATTTAATTATAAGTATGATCATCTGAGGGAGATCATATCCATTTTATGGGTGTCAATTCCCATTGAAATGGGGTGTTTAACTACATCGATGAAATGCAGAATGTGTGGGGTTTTTTATACATTTTTAGTATTTTTACTAGAATTTCACCAAAATGGTAAGTCAATTTCTCAATTTAACTCATAGCCAGTTCTAAAATAATATAAAATACACCATTTAGAATGACCTGGATTGAGTTGCATCAATTGAAGAAGCAAGTCCAAGACAACCATGATAAGATATTGATTCATCCAAGTGGGTCACCATGGGGTGGACCTAATATTTTTTGTAAAAAAATTAAATATTGATTGATGTAACTCTTCATTTATTATCATGATTTGAACAAAATCAATGTAAAAAGAACAATATTCCTTGTATTAATGAAATTTTTTATCAAGTGAGATAAGATCAATATTTGTTCAATATTTACCTTCAGTATTGATATCATCAATTAGGAGTTATGATGGTAAAAAAACCAAGAACACATTAAAAAAACTGTGTGGAAAATATGAGCAAATTTTGATTCCATTTGGTCTTACAAATTCCCTTAATATATTAATATATTTAACAAATAGAGCCTTGAGAGAATACCTTAATCTGTTTGTGGTAATCTTTATAGTTGATATTTTTATTTACTCAAAGAGAATGGATGATATTTAATATTACATGAGAATTTTACTAAATACCCTAAATACAATGAGTATATGGAAAATTTAAAAATTGTGAATGTTGGTGGAAAAAAGTACCATTTTTTGTCTTGTAATCTCAAGAGATGATATGTCATAAGATCCCCCAAAGACTGATGATATTGATTGGTTTACTAGAAAAAATAGTGATAGAGATCCATAGTTTCCATATTTTAACTGCATATTATCAATATTTTTTTAATATTTTTTCATGAATATATAATTCTATGAAAACATTAACTAAGAAGGGATCCATGTTACTCTTAACAGATTAGTGTGCTGAAAATTTCATGGAACTGACATGAAGGATAGTCTAAACACTTTTTCTTACATTACCCAATAGCGGAGAAGGTTTCATAATCTTTAGTGATGCATAAAAATATATTGAGAAGTCATATTTTTTAAATTGGTGTGGTTATAGATTATGGATCTCAAAAACAGAGGATTATTGAGAAAAATTACCCAACTCAAGATATGGAGTTAGCTGCGCTAAAAGGTCCCATCTATAAACGGTACATAATAATAATTTAAGCCCAGAATTTATGTTCATTAACATTGAGTATCTTTTAATATTTATATTTTAGATAATTAATCTATACCAATTACATAACAACTCAACTATTACAAATTTTCCATGTATACACACTACCCATTTTTTCATAATCTAAAATATTTTAAAATGAAACATGATATATTTTTCTCAATAAAAAATTCCTAACATTCTTCTTATATTATTACATTTTCTTACCCATACATACACCCTATGTAAATCATTTTATAAACTTTTGATGAGAAAAATAACATCAGTTGGGTATATAAAAGAAAGAACAAAACTGTTAGTCCACCAATATTTTAAAATCATGAAAACATTTCCATAAAATCATTCATTTCACCCATAAATCATATAACATTTATCTTACCTCATGAAATAATAATATTGTTGTAAAACTCATAGAAATCATAAATCATAAAGTTAACATGTGTCATCCATATCATTCGTAATTTGTAGAATTCATAGCTACATATGGAGTAACTTTCATATTTACATTTGGAATATCAATAATAGAATATTCCATAAATCTATTAGAAGAAACCATACCAATTATCACTACATCAATACCCAATGGATTGTAGAGCTATCATGGGCTCACCCACCCTTAGTTTATTCCAAAACCACTCGTATACATAATAAATTACAAAGACCCATAATGTAATCATTAAATAAGCATATAAAAATATAGCATTTCCACATTACAATAAAAAATATCATTTCAAATGGCGATATAGTCAACCGATTCAGAAAATTATTTCCAATAACAAAATTCATAATTAAAAAAAATGGTATTTATTTTTAATTTAAAAACATTATGTCTTGTAGAAGATTCCAAATACAAAATAATGGTCATCGTGGTGAAAAAGTCATCATCATATTATATGTTAAAAAATTAATTTTATCATTTAGTAATATGATTCATAATGTAATATTACTATTTAAATAACTTTTAATGAAATTGATAGTTAAAGGGGTTGATTATACACCTTATAAAAGAAGGTAGTGTATAACATCAAAATATGCCTCAATGAAAGAAGATTGAGACGAAGTCCCTTACCTTGAGTGTGTCTTGTCTGATACATTTTTTCTCTTACTAAGCAATAAAATTAGTATAATTTATAATTTCATGATAACTATTTTCAATTTTTTTATTCCCTTTTTATTAATTATTTCAATGTTATAATAATTATGTAATTATCTATGTTCATATTAAACATTTTGTCGATATTAGGTACATGAGTCGAAAATGAATCTGGTATGATGTAAATAGTCCATGTGGTCATAATTCCATCATATATAGAATAATATTTATTACATTATTATCATTTATATACATAAATTATAATTTTTAATCAAACAATTTATTATATTAATTAAAAATGAACAATATTATAATCATGGAGATGGTATGTCATACGTACGCTTAAGTACCAATTTAAATTTTTCATTGATTGTTATGGAATGAAGGTAAGTATTATTTTATATTTAAATAATGATAATAACACCATTAATATCATATTTTTCATTTAAATATACTTATATATATCATACATGTGATGTAGTGAATAAAAACGAATCACATCCCTTTGTGGAGGTGATAGTTCACACGTACACATAAACGACGTTATCATTTTTATGTTCATGGAGTGTAAGACAGTAATTGATTTATTATTAAATTATATTGATTAATATTTCATTAATATAATATATAAACATTAATTCCATAATTATGAATAGTCTTCAGAGACGTTAACGAAGAATGAACAAAATCAGTTTGTGAGGCGGTAATCTTCCATACACATGAATGAAAAGTTCATTTCACATTTGATGAAATTGAAGATGGATTTTTATGAGGATATTATTAAAATAATATCTTAGTATATATAGGATATAAGGGTTATTATTTCATCATAATTGTATAATAATTGAAGGAAGTGTGATAAAAAATAAAATAGGAATACATAAATAAAAATATTGCATTTCTTTCTGATAATCACACTTCTTAACACCTTAAGACCTCTAAGGATGATGTTCAGCCTAAACAACGTGTTAAAAAATATATGAAGGTATTATATTATGTGGTTATGGAATATCCTTACAGAACCAAATGGTTTTTGAAGTGTGTGTAATAGAGTGGAATTGGTTCCTTTTTATAGGAGAGGGGAGGGACCCCTTGGAATTATTTAAAGTATTAAATTAATATAAATTCATTTTTGATTCCAGATGGGTAAAACGTTATTTAGTTATAATATATGATTATTATTGTTCAAAATATGATCATACAATAAAAATTACACATGTTTTTAATAATTTTTAATCCTTATCATTTTTTTTAACTCTTTTAACTATTACCATTTTATTGAGACTTAAAATTATTACCATAACATGAAAAAAGACCAATGACGGAGTCATTAGTGAAATTTTAAAAATTATCCTATCCATTTTTCAGAGTTATAAATTTTTTAGTATTTTATAACATTTAATAACACTTAAAAAATTATATATTTTAAAATACCAATAGTTTCAATTTTGACACAATTTTGTAGTTTACTCTTTAAAAAGTTCATAACTGCAAGATAACTTAAATCAAAATACCTTAAATTATCACCAACCTATCAAATGTATCATAAAAATTCATGGATGGTATAAATTCTCTCAAAATATATTTATTTTCTTATTTATAATATCATTTCTTTGATTCTTTCATAATTAAAGTCATTACTGTATAATTAATGGGTAACCTTTCAATTTGATTATTTATTTCCAAAAAATTATAAATAAATTACAGGATATAGGTAATATATTAAATATTATTATTACTATTTATAGCTGATGGTAACACTTATATAAAACCATATTAATATTTATTGAGTTATTAGAGACATGATTATGACATCTTGGTCTTTACTTTAAATAAAATGTTTATAAATGATATAATCACTCTCATGTGGCTTATAAAAGAAAAAATATTTAATCCAAAGGATTTTCATGGTTAAAAATAACTCATAAAATAAGATTAAGACAATTCTGAGGATAGTTTCATAATATTTATCATATTATTTTAACCATTAACTACCTGATATACCCATAATTGGCGTAATGAAAACAATTTCCACAATCATTATTCACAAAAAATTAGTTTGATCCTACTAGATAAAATTTATAATACTTATTAAAAACATGTATACGAATTTTTTAAAATAATAAAAATCAAAATTGGATAAAATTAGGTAAAAATTAATTTTTTTGGAGAAATCAGTAAAAGGTCTTTTAAAGTAACATTGTTCAGAAGTTCTCAATGTTTTTATATCCAATTTAAATATGAAATTGATTCTAATGGAAAAAATTGGATTAAATGATAAAAACATAATCTAAATATAATTTGAAACTAACCTAAAGGATAATCTAACAATTCAAATAAATCAGACAAAAAATTAGTTTTGAATTAAAACATATTGTTTTTACTATTCATTAGAAAAATGAATTTTATTAGAAAAATTCCAAAAAATTACCAATGTAAATTTTTATATCCCACATCCAAATAATAAGATTATTTTTTTCATGTAAAACTTATTAATTTTTAAACAACTATATTTAAATTTTGTTAACAAGAAAAGGGATGTAAAACTACCTTCTAAAAATCATTGAGTATTATATTATTAAAATGGGATTTATTCTAATTTTGAGACTGTAAAATTTTTTAGACAAAAGTCAAAACATTTGATAAAAAAATTTATATGTAATATAGTTTTTAATTTTCATTCCAAACTATAAAAATTCTAGGAAATAAATATTACTTAAATTAAAAATGTTAAAAATATATTATATTTTGGTATAACTAATTCTTGTGTGCAACATAAGATTTTTGAGAAACCTGTTGTTGTGTGTTAGGTATGCTATCAGACATAGCGCCTAATTAAGGTAAAATTACTATCTAATTAATAAATATTAAAAAATATAAAAATGTATTATTCTATAATTATATGGAATGTTACATCATTCCACCTATTAGGAATTGCGTCCTCACAATTTCAAATTTGGGCTTTGAAAATAAGGGTTTTCTTTCCAAAATTACTTCATTGAAATGCCACTACATAAAAAGTGTCAATAAACCCACCACATTATAAGAAATAATGTGAATTACAATGGCCACCCGAGATAACCAATACTAGGGTTCCATATTAGAAAACATGTATATGGAAGATAAAACTGGCCATCATGTTTTGATGGAGAGTGATAGAAAACATGGTAATGAGAATGTTAACTATCAAAAAACCACATATTATTTTTGGTTTAAGTGACACTTTATTTCATAGTTGGATACTTAAATTGAAAACATTTTGTTTTATTTTCATTTTCATATATTTTATAATTATTTTACTACTTATAATAATAACAAAAATAAATATACATACTTGAAAAGTAGAGATTCATCCTTTAATAAAATTCCACCCCCAACTCATATTTTTCTCTAATGATTAGTAATCATGAGGGTTTTAGGCCTAAAGCACTAGAATCAACTATTATAGAATCAAATAATCGAAAAATTATTATCTATCTATTTTTCATGTCTTTAAAAATTAAACAAAACCAATATGGCTAGGATAAGATAAAACAATTATCCAAAAAGAATAAACCATTTCATGAAGAAAAACTGATTTTATTATCCAGAAATCAACTATAATACCAGTAGTTCAACATAGACCATTCAAAAAATTAAAATCCTTAACATCCATCAATATAATACAAACCCGGTTTGAAACTAAAAGATCTGAAAATTTTGAGTACATAGTTTTCCAAGATACATTTTAACATTAATCTCAAAATAACATTAGCAACTCGTAATGTATCTACCAAAAAGTAACTAACCTAACAACATATTCTCCACAGTTGGTTAATCATTTCCATAAATAACCTAATTCCCCATAAGTCCACAATTAAAATAATAGATTATCCTAAAATATAATTTATCCATTACTCCACAGTTAAAATCATATAATATTATATTTTTCTGAATAATTCAATGTTCCCTAAATAGTGAACATATTCCAAAATAAAATTTACCACTTACCACCCAAATCATTTTCTAATACCAATTATATCCATTTGATAAAACTTAATTTTCCAAAATCAACATATTATTATTCCATAAACTATCTTAACTAGGAATCAAAATTCATAATAACAATTGACATAATGTAAAATAATGGTAGGCGATGAACCCTTTTCACCCTTCAGCTTTTGGTATGATCCCATGGCCTTTTTAGACGCGATGTGTTTTCACCCATATTTTAGGATTCCCCTTTTTATAAAACTCAAATATAACCATAATATGTTTTATCCTCAAAGGTTTTATCATACACTACCACAAAAACAGTTTTTCGCAGCGCCCCCCCTTTATCAGCGCAAACGAAAAAGCGCTGATAAAGGCACCCCTTTATCAGCGCTGATAAAGGGACCCCCCTTTATCAGTGCTTTTGTTAGCGATGATAAAGGGCCCCCCTTTATCAGCGTTTGTTTAGTAGCGCTGATAAAGGGGGGGCCTTTATCAGTGCTTTTTTTAAAAGCGCTGATAAAGGGTCGGATTCAAAAAAAATTTAAAAATATATTAATGTATTAATATATAAATATAGTTATATAGTTATATAAATATAATATATAATTTTTAAATATATTTTAGATAAGTATAAATGTACATTTACACTTATTATACTTAATATATATATATAAGATATTTAGTGAAAATGGCTTCTTAAAAAATTAAAAAAATATTTTTAATTAATAATTTGATAATCATTATGGAGTAATAGTCATTTAATAACAATTTGACGACTAAAAAAATTAAAAAAATTAAAAAAAGATCCAAAATATGTTGAAAACGCAACTCAAACTTCAAACGGTCATAACTTTTGATCCGGGTGTCCGTTTGAGCTCTACCACATATCAAATCGAAGACTGCGACGAGCTCTACGTCTCTGTGACCCGAGAGGACCCCAGTCAAGCATTTTTCAAGGCCAAAAGTGGCCCAGAGGGCCTCCAAAACCGAGTTTTTTGTCGGGGTACCCAATTTTTTTTAACATTTTGTGGATTTTCAGCCTCGTTTAAGGGGATATTTTTTGATTCTTTTTGTGGGGACTGAATTTATTCCAAGTTATTACATTCATATTGATATTATGTATTTTAAATTTTATCCTTTTTGATAATGCACTACTATTTATAATCAAATATATAACTATATGTACAATTTTTTTATATATTCATACCTAAAAATTTAATTATAAATATAAATAATAAAATATATTTACATATAAAATATATTAGATTTATCTAAATAATAACTAACATCAATTTTATTTAAAATACAAATATATGAATATTTATATACCTATATATTAATCTAACTATATATATATATATATATATTAATCTAATAACTATATATATATTAATATAACTACATATATATATATTAGTATTACTATAAGTATATATATTAATATCACTATATATATATTAATATAACTATATATATATTCATATAACTATATATATGTTAATATAACTATATATATATATATTAATATAAATATATATTACTATACGAATAAATATAACTATATATATATATATAGATATAGATATATATTAATATCACTATATATATATATTAATATTACTATATATATATTAATATAACTATATATATATATTATAATATAACTATATATATATATTATAATATAACTTTATATATATATATTATAATCTAATAACTATATATATATTAATATAAATATATATTACTATACGAATAAATATAACTAAATATATATATATATATAGATATCATGAATTGGAAGACAAATCAAAATAGAGTAGTGGTAAAGGCTTAGGCGCGCAAGGGGGAGGTCTCGAGTTCAAATCTTGTGGGAGGCAGGGCAGGGGCACACACACATGGGGGAATATAGCAGCAAGTGCTGTTAAAGGGTGAAGGGGGTTTGTGGGGTGATTGGGGTGCTGTACAGGGGCAGAAAATCACTGTAAAATGGGGGGATCAAGCGTTATAAAAGCCCACCCGATTCGCAGTATTTTTTAATTTTTTTTAATTTTTTATAAATTTGTTTTTTTTTAATTTTTTTAACTTTTATCAGCGCTTTTTTAAAAGCGCTGATAAAATGGTCCTTTATCAGCGCTAAAACGAAAGCACTGATAAAGGAAGCGCTGATATAGGACCCCTTTATCATCGCTAAAAAAGCGCTGATAAAGGGGTACTTTTATCGGTGCTTTTTTTAGCGCTGATAAAAGACCCCTTTTATCAGCGCTTTTTTTAGCTTTGATAAAGGGGTCCTATATCAGTGCTTTTCGGAGTTCTGATAAAGGGGACCCCCCCTTTATCTACGCTAGCTTTATCAGCGCTTTTTCTAGCACTGATAAAGGCCATTTTTAGTGCTGATAAAGGTCGTGTTTGTAGTAGTGATACCTCTCATTTTAATCACAACTCATAATGACCATAACAACTTTATTCAAGAAGTCTTATATATGTTGTAATTTTTTATTTCACCTCGATATGATTTAATAAACTATTCTATAAAGAAATAATGTCAACCCTTGATCATTGTGTCCACTTGGATTCATCATCATTTCTTTCATGTAGATAGAAGGTCCATGCATTAAAATAATGATTTATAGATTCTTCAAAATCACTTACATTTTACAAATACACCTTTCACAACATGGGTTATATGGGTGTTCATAGAGATATAGTTTTGGAAAATAAATTTGTATAACACATAATTTAAAAAAATCTGATAAGCCTTGATTTTTATAAAAAATTCAGGTACTTTTTTTTAAGACATTTAATCAATGATCTTTTAAAAATACTATAATTATGTACTAAAACCTATATGTTAAAAGAAAATATAAATAGGCTACACTAGGGTCTCATTATCCATCAACCTTTTCAAAATCATAATATGATTCAAAATGTTATTATAAGGTAAAATATTTTAAAATACTTTGATTATATTTAAATATTTTGAAAATATGAAAATATTGAGAAAATAGGATTTTATTAAAAACAACCAATTATCCAAGATAGAATAGATGTATATAGGAAGTGTTTGATATCTCATAAATCTGTTTTCAAGTGATTTGTATGTTAGAAACAGTTTCAGAATCATCCAGACATGACTTTTTAATAGTTATTATAGGGAAGTCATCAGGAAGAGATATGGATGTTTTTTTAGATCCTCCTCCTTCTATTTGTAACTAATGTTACTTGATCTGAATATTTTATAAAAGAACGATTTAACTAAAATAATAGATATAGAAACTTACCATATATTAAACAAAAAATACCAATCCCTAATGTTGTATAAACATTTCCTCTAATACCAACTATAAGGCCCCCTAATTAAATGTCACATATTGTTGAGTTTATTTGATAATTTGAATGAATTCACAATGAATTTATCTTCTGATTTTGAGTTTTATATAATTATTCTATAATAATTACATAATAACTCAATAATTACAAATTAGTCAAGTCTACTCACAATCCATTTTTTCCACCATCTATTTTTTTTTAAATAAATCATGAATTGTTTTTATTAATAAAAATAGTCATAATATTCATATTTTCTTCTTATGTTCTATTAAACATCATTATACCATGTGGAAACGATTTGAAAAACATGGGATGCACACAAAAATCTTAATAAGGGATATAAAAATAAAAAATAAAACTATTAGTACATAAATATTTTAAACTTGTGATTTTTTTAAGAAAATAATACTTTCCACCCATAAATGAAAATCCCCTTTATCCTACCTCATGAAAAAATAATATTCTTATAAAAAACATAGAAATCATAAATTATAAATGTAACTTGTAGAGTCAATATCATTATTAAATTGTATCTTTCACAACTACAAAGGGAGTAACCATCAAGGTCACATTTTGATTACACATCACAATATATTACCTAAATACAATAGGAGAAACACAACCTTTTAACTCTATATCATTACCCAATGTGTGGAGAGATATGATGGGATGACTTGCCCTTATATTATCACATAACTACCTATATACATAATAAATTCCCAATATCCATATCATAATCATAAAACAATAATAATGGAAAATAAGATTCCACTTTGTAATCACAAAATATCATTTCAAGATAGTGATATATCCAATCCAATATCAAAACAATTTTCAATACCAAAATACTTGAAAAGGTAAAATGAGATTCATTTTCCTTTAAAAACAATATAGCTTGTAGAGAAATCCAAATTACAAATAATGGTAATGGTGGAAAAAAAACTCATTGTCTCTATATATGTTAAAATAATTCCTCTTTTCATTTAGTAAAACACTTCAAATAAATATATTAATTTTGAAAAATTTGAATTAATATAAATTTAAAAGGGGTTGATTATAAACCTTATAACAAAATGTGGTATATAACATCAAAATATGCCTCAATTAATGGAGATTGAGATGAATTCCCTTGCATTTATACCAACTTGTCTCGTACATTTTTATATTCCAAAACAATAAAATTAAGTTAATTTATAATTTCTTGAGAAATTTTTTCAATTTTATTATTCCCTTTATATCGTTTATTTCCATGTAATAATAATTACATAATTATTTAAGTTTGTATCCAACATTTTATTGACATTCGGTAATTGAATCGAAAATGAACTTTGTATGAAGTCAATAGTCCATGTTGTATAACACCATAATCACCAGAATAATATTCATGGAATTATTATCATTTTTATTGAAAAATTATACTTTTAAATCAAATAATTATTTATGGTTATTAATCATAAAAAACATTAAAATCGTAGAGACAATAAGTCATATGCATGCATGTGTAACATATTCCAATTTTCATTGATCGTTATGGAAAGAAGGTAAGTATTATTTTACCTTTATAGAATAATCAAAAAAACATTAATATCATATTAATAATTTAAATAAACTTATATATATCATAAAATTGATGTTTTGAATAAAAATAAAACACATCGCTTCATGGATGTGATAGTTCACACCTATGGACAAATGACGTTATCATTTTTATGTTGATGGAATGTTAGAAAATAATTGATTAATTATAATAATATAATGATTAATATTTAATTAATTTAGTATATAAACATTAATTGAATCATTATGATTGGTATTGAGACATGACAATGAAGAATGTACTATATCGGTTCGCGAGGCGGTAGTCTGTCATGCACACTAATGAAAAGTTCGTTTCCCATTTGATGAAATCGGGTATAGACTTAAGTAATGATATTAAAATATTAAAATATTAGTATATTTAGGATAATGGTGTTATTATTTCATCATTTCTGAATAATAATTGAAGTAAGTGGAAGAAGAACTAAATTTGGAATACTTAAAGGTAAATATTACACTTCCTTTAGATGATCACTTTCTTAACACCTTAACACCTATAGGGAGGGTTAATCCTAAAATAAAGCTTCATGAATGTGGGGAGGGATTATAGGTAGGGTTTTGGGTATATCTTGGTCAAACAAAAATTATTTTGACGTGTGAATAATAGTGATAAATGGGTGCCTTTTATATGATATGGGAGAAGCCCCCCTGGAATTTTTAAAAGTATTAAATTAATATTAATTTATTTTTGAATTTAAATGATTCAAAAAATATTATGTTAAAATATAGGATGAGTATGGGTTGAAATACAATCATCCAATTTAAATTATACCAATTTTTTATAATTTTTATTCATTATAATTTTTTACCCCTTTTAACTCTTATCATTTTATCATGTAATTTACACTTTAAGAGTTAAAATAATTAGAATAATAGTCCAAAGGACCAATGAAAGAGTCAATAACCAAATATGTAGATATATCCTAATAATATATATGAATATTATATATATATTTTAATTTTATAGCATTAAATAAAATTTAATAAAACATTTTCTCTTTTAAAATACAAATAGTGTCAATTTGGACACAATGTTTTAGTAGAATTTAAAAAAATATAATAACTTCAAGGAAAGTAACACAAAATTCATTAAATAATCACTATAATTTAAAATCATTCCATTTAATACGTTTATTTCATTGATTATGTCAAATTATATTTATTTAATTATTTATAATATCAATTATTTGTTTTTTTAACTAATATCGAAATTACTAGGTCATCATTGTGTATCAAATATATTTAATTTTCCATTTTCGAAAAATTATATATAAATTACCATAATATATTTTTTATATTTATATTTATAAATTATATTTATAGTCTAATATAACACTTATATAACCCCTATTTAAATTCTTATATTTATGAGAGGCTTGATTATGAAATATTAGTCTTTTCCCTTAATTAAATGTTTATTAATGTCATATTCACACCCAAGTGCCTTTAAAAGGCCATAATTTCGGCCCAATGATTTATTTTGATGATAATAACTCATAAAATAAGATTATTGAAAGTTTAAAGGTAGTGTCGTAATATTTAAAATATTATTTTAACATTAAATTACCTGATTAACCCTTTACTTTGGTAATAAAAATAATTACCAATGATATTATTCACCAAAAATTAATTTGATCCTATTAGATCAAATTTTTCATACTAATTAGAACCATGTATATCTATTTATTAAAATTCATAACAAAAAAGTTGTTGAAATTAATTGAAATGTAGTTTTGTTGAAAAAATGAGAAAACAATCATTGAAAGGAACACCGTTAAAAAGGTCGCAATGTTTTTATATCCAATTTCTTAATGAAATTTATTACATTGATCAAAATTGGATCACTTGTTAAAAAAATATAAATATACATTAAAATAATTAAAATTTTAATCGAATAATACAAATAAATTCTATGAAAAACATGTTTTGAATTAAAACACAGTATTTTTCACTATTCATTAAAATATGAATTTTTTTAAAAAAAATTCCAAAAATAAAACCAAAGTAATTTTTGTGCCCTTCTACCATATAATAAGTTTATTTTTTTCAAATATAATTTGTTAATGTTCAAAAAAAATATTTAAAATGGGTTCTCCATCAAATGATGATAAATCTACGTTCTAAAAAAATTAGACTATTATATGCCTAAAATTGGTTTTATTCTCATTATAAGCATATAAGAATTATTGGAATAAAGTAAAAGAATGTAATAAACATGTTTAAATATAATATAGTTAGTTATATTCATTATCTCTGATACAATGGCTAGGCAATAACTACCACATAACGTAATAGTAATATTATCTTATTTTTATGTATAACTCAGTCTTGTGTGCAACGTAAGATTTCAGAAAAACCCATCAGTGTGTGTCACGTAAGCTATCAGACATTACATAACTTTAAGGTAGAATAAATATAAAATTAATAAATATTAATAAATATTAATAAGTATTATTCTCTAATTATCTAGGATGTTATGTGTGGTAATTTTTTCATTAAAGTTATAGAGGAATTATCACTATAGAGAAAAGTGTGATATATATACTATACTCATAAATATTTTATGCATATATTCCCACCGAATGAGTTGAATATGGGGTAATTAATATGGTTATAGATAATAAAATATTATGACATCTCAACACATTACCAACTTTGGAATGAGTATGAGGTGGCCAATGCTTCATGTCAAAAGGGTCATGCAATCTTATCCATGATGAAGATCGCAAAATATCCAATATTTATTGACATGAAAAGGACAAAAATATGAATCTTGAATGAAGGGGTAAAATAATATCTTTCTGAATTGAATTTCCAACCATATTTATAACTGAATATTAATAGGATTTGAATGAATATGTAGAGATGAAAAAGAAGGTTACAAATATTACTGCGTTTAAGATTGATCAAGATGGAGTGATATGGTTTAGGTACCATGTATTCATTACATCCATTCCATATTTGAAAGATATGTTAGATAAATTCCAGATTTCTTCATTCTAAATTCATCATAGAAGTATAAAGATGTATATATATTTGAAAAATAATTCTGGTGGGATGGAATGAATATAGATATCATATATTCGATATCTCAGTTCTTGCATTTTGAAAAATTAAAGGGTGAAAGGCAAGTCACTAAAGGGATGTTTCATCCATTACCTAGACTATAAGGGAAATGGGGGAACATCACCAGTTATATTTTTCATTTGACTCCCCAAAATGTATAGGGGTAAAATACTATATGGGTCGTAGAGAATCCCTTCACTATGTAAACAAACTTCATCACTATCAAAGAAAACTTCTCTCAAGATCAGATTTCCAGGATATAAATAAAGGAATTTGTAAGGTTTCTTGAAGTACCACATTCCATTATATATGATTAGGATTTGAGGATTACCTTAATGTTTTGGTGGATTCTTCATCAAGATCTTGATACATAGTTGAGTTTTATTATTGTGTATCATCCCCAAATATATGGTCATTCTGATTTAACAATTAAAACACTCTAAACATGTTAGGAACTCATTTTGTGGATTTTAAAGGTGGTTGGGGTAAACACCCTTCTCATATTTTGTGTTCCTTCAATAATATATCTCACTAAATAATTCTATGTGATTATTATGAATCCCCCAATGTAAATAATTGTAGATATAAAATATTCTAGAATGAAGTGGTAGAAATAAAGTTATAGGGGCCTGAGATAAATAAATAAATTGAAAAGAAGGTTTGATACATTCCGCAGCACAACAAGCCAGATCAAATTGGGGAGAATGGTTAGGTTTATTATCGATGGAATGATATTGAATTTATGTTGGTAATAAGGTTTTTCTAATAATTTTTCAAAAGAATAAGCTTATGAGATCTGATAATGAATAGAAATTAAACCCTAGACATATCAGTCTATTTAAAAATTTTGATCATTTTGAGATAATATCATATCACTTGGATCTTACAAAAAACCTCCCTAATGTTCATGAAGTTTTTCATATATCTCTCATATTAAAGTATATACATTCCTATTCAGCTGTGTATAACTCATATGTCATACTATTAGGGAAAGATCTTTCTCATGGGGAGGGACCTATGGAGATTTTAGATCATACAATGATTGTTCTCCAAATCAAGATAATTCCCTTGGTCATGTTTTTAAGGATAAAATGACACATTTTATTAATCTATGTGGGAATATAAGTATATTATGATGTATAATACTCCTCATTTTTTTATTCAAAACAATGAATATATTGGGGGAAATTCATTTTAGGGGGTATAATGAAACAACCCGAGTATATGAATTTTTTTTCCAAATATTTAATTTGATTGATGGCTTCTATTTTATGAGAAACCAAGATAAGATTGCATTATATACAACAACGATTTAAGCATTCCATATGCACATCATTATATTAGATTGTGTTACACATATAAATTGTGTGTGAGGATGGAGGATATTCTAAAAATATATTTTAAAAGTAGATATGGCCATTACGATTATGTGGTTATGCCCTTTGGTATAACGAATAAACCAGCGCTGTTAATGGCATTGATGAATCAAATATTTCATAAATATGTGAATTATTTTTTGGTGGCATTTGTGTAAGATATAGTGGTGTATTCAAGGATAAGGGTAGATCATGGGTCACACTTGAAAATAGTGTTTGGGATCTTGACGGTTCATCTTTTGTAAGGAAAATTTTCAAAGTGAGACATTTGGATATAGAAGATTTGATTCCTTGTCCATGTTATTTCTGAGAGGGGTGTTTATGTTGATCCAAAAAAGTTAGATGTTGTTATCTCATGGAAACCTCCAAAGATCATTTTTGAGATACATATCATCCTTGGTATTTATGGGTATTATCTATCTTTTGTTATTGATTTCTCACGATTGGATTCCCCGATGACAACTTTGGCAAGGAAGAATATCTCATTTAAATGGGTTGAGAAGTGCCACAAATGTTTTGAAGAGTTAAAGGTTCGCCTTAGATTACAACCAATATTGGTTTTTCTAGAATTATGTAAAGCTTACGTGGTGTATTGCGACACATTAGGATTAGGGTTGGGGTGTGTTCTCATGAAGGGGGATCATATTGTGGCATATGGATCACAGAAGTTGAGTTTTAAAGAAAAGAACTATAGAACACATGATTTTTAGTTTCCAGAAGTTTTTAATCATTTTAAATTGTGGCATCATTATCTCTTTGGTGAGAAATTTTACAGTGTTTACCGATCACAATAGCTTAAAGAATATCTTCTCACAATGTGATTTGAACCTGAGGAAAAAAGATGGATGGAAAATATCCAGAATTTTGATTTCATCATAATGTACGCAGTGGGTAATTGAAATTCGGGGGCATATTTATTAAGTAAGAAATCATATTCTCATGTTGTGAAATAGGCATTAGATCAGTGGTAGTTGATTTCGGTCATAGCTTACATGCGGTTGGAATGTGAGGACAGTGGTGACAGAGCGATCTTCTTTCTAGTTTTTTGGTTCCTGAGTTGGTTGGTTTGGTAAAATAGGAACATACATTTGATTCCGAGTATATTGTGATGAGTTCCAAAATCAATGGTTGGGAGACCATTGAAAACAAGAAACTGGATGGGAATTCATTCTTGTGTTTTTGGAATCAGATGGTGGTACTAGTGGCTTGTCAGGAGGAACTTCTCAAGGCTTATCATCATTCTTGGTGGGCTTCCAATCCTGGAATTTAGAAGATGTACAAGGTGTTGAAAGCACAGTTTTTGTGGGTTGGTATGAAAAGTGATGTGGTGGGGTTTGTCTCGAGATGCTTGACATGTCCAAAAGATAAGGCAATGCATCTGCGTCCAGTAGGCATGTTGCAGTCTTTACCTATCCTAGTGTGGAAATGGGAGTAAATAACAACAAATTTTGTAATGGGTCTCCTGAGAATATCTAGAAAACATGATGCCATATGGGTGATTGGGGATCATCTCACAAAGTCGTCCCATTTTCTCCCAATTCGTGACTCTTAAATAGTGGAGGATTTTCCGAGAATCTATATCCGAGAGGTGTTAAGGAGGCTTGGTGTTCCAGTTTCGATTACATCAGATAGAGATCTGAGGTTCACATATCATTTGTATACATCCTTATAGAAAACCCTTGGAATATGGTTTACTATGAGCACAACATATCATTCTCAGACGAATTGGCAATCACAGAGGATGATACGAACCTTGGAGGATATTTTAAGGGCTTATGTGTTGGATTTTGTGGGTTCATGGGAGGAGCACTTACCTTTGGTGGGTTTCTCCTTTAATAACAACTATCATTCTTCGATACATTTGGATATGTTTTAGTCTTTGTATTGAATCTGTGTCGTTCTCCACTATGTTGGGGGGAAACAGGCGAGGCTTCGATGATCGGACCGAGCCTTGTCTAAGATACTACAGAAAAGATCATGTTTACCAGTAAGAGGATGGAGACATATCAATGTCTTCAAAAATCATATGTGGACCATCGTCGATGGTCGTTGTTGTTCGAGGTGGGAGGCCATGTGTTTTTTAATATCTCTCATAGGATGGGACATCTTTGGTTTGGGAAGTAGGGTATGTTATCTATGAGGTATATTATGCCTTTTGAGATACTTGAGTGGATTGGAGAGGTGGATTATTGTTTGGATTTTAAATAATGGTTTAGTGTGGTTCACAATGTGTTTCATGTGTCACAGTTGAAAAAGTATCAGCCAGATCGTGACCATCTGATTTGTTGGGACCATGTTGAGTTAGAAGCTTATGCTTCCTTGGTGCACGTGCCAATGCGGATTGTGAATAGTCAAGAGAAATTCTTACATGGTAAATTAATTGGGTTTATTTTTGTTTTGTGGTTATATGGTTAGATTCAAGAGGATACATGGAAATGGGAGAAAGAGACAGTTGAGAAATGGCCAGATCTCTTTCAGCAAAATAATGGTTTCCTAATTTCCAAGGATGGAAAGTCCAATGGATAGGAGAATTTATCAGCCCTTGTTTGAGGGATGTAGCATTTCTTACACATTTTTATGTTCTTAATGTTCTTGGGATTATTCGGGAAGAGGTTGGTAGAGTTTTCCATGGTTTTGAATTAGTTTGGAGGCCTTTCTAAGGGTGCAATGTTTGAGCATAGTTAGGGAAAATTGTGTGGGTTCTCCAGGAAAGTATGTAGAGAGAGACAATGGGATTCACATAGCCAGTGCATGGTTTTCCAAACCATGCGAGGGAACCGTGTGGACCCCCTCTCTCAAGAAAGTGGCTTTCACACGGTTTTCCAAACTATGTGGGATAACCATGCGGCCACATAACATATGGTTTTTAAATCTGGTCTCCCTCATTCTTGACTTATTTCCATCCAAAATCTCTCCCACCCGAGCCTCAATCAGGTTTTTGGGTTTTCAGAGGTTGTAGGTGCTCTCCCACACGTTTTGGAAGATAATATTAGGGGTTTCATGGTGGATTTCAGCCGGTTCTTATTGGTTATGTCTCCTCACATGGTTTATTGTGGTTTCCTCTAGATCGACATCTCCATCCCTCTCTGTTTTCTATATCTACACCCATTGTGTGTAGATATTGGTTATTTGTTTCCTGGGCTGTTGATTTCAAGGCTTGTGGATATTAGGGAAGGGGATCTAGATCAGTTTTGGTGGTGTGTTTTCCTAGATTGGGGGGTGGTGCTTATGGGTTGAATTCTCTAAAATCCTAAAGATAAGTGGATTATCTCTCGACTACACTTTTCAAGAATATTAAGCTTGATTAAAATTAATTTGTTTTTCTTAAAATCAATTGTTTATTTATGTGATAAATTGGTTGGAAATTCCTAGGTTATGTTTTTGGGATTTTTTGGGAAAAGGCATCTCTGTGGTGAAATGCTCTTGTTGTGCATTTTAAAATTATGATTTTAAAATGGGTTGCTGGGATTGATTTGTGAAAATGGATGATGAAAATGTTTTTCAATAGAGATTTTGTTTTTATCTATATATTATTTGTCCTGGAAAATGATTAAATAGCGATTTCAATAAATTGGTGATTTATTGAAGTGATTTGGCATGTGATGGGAATGAGGACATGCTTTTATGTGGACTTAGTGCTTTTTGATTTTTGGTTGATTATGTGGATTTTTTGGAAGTGGGTGGGATATAACACTACATTAAGGGGATGGATAATGGACATAAGGGACACCATAAAAGGATAAGTGGGTGGGAAGTACCGCTATTTGGGAATGTGTGAACGGGTTGGACTGAAGCCCCATTGTTTAGGTTTCCTTATTGTGTGTTGTTTGAAAGGTAATTTTTTTGTAATAATATGGAATGATGAATTGTATTATGGAATGGTTGTTTGTATTTTCTAAGTGGTGTGGTCATTTTGTTGGTAATGGCATGATAAGTAGTGGCTAGCTTGTTTTATGTCTTTTCACTATTGAATGTTTTATATAATATATTTTATATAAATGTTCTCATGGTTTTATCCTAGTGGAATGTGTAAGGAAGTAATTTACTGAAAACCTAGTGAGTATTATTACTCTCCCCTTCTATGTCACATTGGTTCTTTTCTATATGTTCTATTTCGGGACATAGGTAAGGGTAAAGTATCTCATTTTGCTAGAAGTATGGCATGATTATTTGGTGATGTTGTAGTTCTTTGAGCATAGAGCTTGGGGGGAGATGTGGATGGTGTCTTAGTTCTATTAGATTTTTTAGTACTTTTATTGGTACTCTGATATAGTTTAGTGTGTTTGGTTGTATTGGTTCTTGGGAATTATTTTTGAATTGTTGGTTCTCTGTTGGTACTGTATGGGTTTGGTTGTTTTGGTGTCATGCATCAAATAGTTTGTTATTAGTATACTGTTTGTTTGGGTGGTTGTATCTCAAGAGAAAATTCTTTCCCAATTTATTCTCAAAGCCATTGGAATTTATTGCAAGACATTTTTGACTTGGGAATGTCCCTTAAGGCCAAGTAGCATTTATCTGCCCTCTCAAGCCAGGGAGATGTGGTGGGATGTTATAGATTAGTTAATATTTTTAGTCTAAAAACCCATATATTTTAGTTGAATATTTTTATATCCTAAAATTAAAATTTACAATCATTTTACTCTCCCTATGGACATAAAATTATGAAAGATTTTTTTAATTATAATTATTGATGTTTTTCAATCCATTTTTAATTATTTTTATTTCATATCAATAATAATTTAAAAATATTTAAATAATGTTTTAAATGTTATATAAGAATTTATTTTTCTAATTCTCACCCATGTTTTAATTTAAATTATTTTATTAAAATAACTCTTCTAATCATTTACTAAACTTTCCACTTTTTATTTTTTTTTGAATATAATCACATTTTTTACACTTACCACATAAAAGAGTTTCCCAAAATCCATGAATATTATTTTCCCGATGTATCCTTGATATGTTACTGTGGTTATTTTAATATAAAATTCTTTTCTCAATATTCGATATATTTTTTACTTTTTAAAAATTTAATTTCAAAATTAAAGTGATATTTTCCTTAATAAATGTTACATTGATCTCGGAAAAATATTTTTTTCTTTGTAAACATAAATTAATGAATCATATTATTTAGTGGGTATTTAATCTATTCATATTATTCATCATATTAATATGGGTGGCTTAATATCATTTCGTTCAATTTATTAACATGGGAATATATTTACATTTCCAATTCTAGTTTTTCGATATGAATTTTATGTTGATAATGTACCGAATATTTATATATTTAAATCATATGATGAATTCATTAGACATAGTGTGTAAAAGTCAGGGACTATTATAGCCCCTCAATGAATTATTAGGTCTCACGAGAAAAATTATAATTGGTATTTAGAGTATCACTTAACTATTTATGTATGTTGTTAGGGAATGAGTCATTGAATATAAGATTATGATACCTGGAATTATAAATTTTATCCTTATGAAACAATTTCTTATTATCCATGTGATTATTTTTATTTCTATGCATTCATGTGCAGTTCCTAGTCAGGATCCAAGTATCACTGAGAGGGGGAGGGGGTGAATCAGTGATATCGTTTCCTTTTTATGTTTCCTTCTAATTGAAACAACCTTCGCCTCCTGTTAAAGATTATTTTCTCTTCTGAACACACAAAACCACAAGAACACAATATTTACAAGGTTCACTACTCAACAAGAGTAGCTATGTCCTTGGTATGGTATGAAAATAATCCAATACTACACAATCCACTAGAAAACAATCCTTCAATGTGGAATAAAACGAGTTGGATATACCCTTACACTCGTGTAGCACTTGGACAACAATCCTCAAGTGCGTGTGCACCATCTTAGCACAAATAGGGATTTATAGTATTTCAGTGCTTCTTTACAATTGAACAGGTGTATTCTTTGAAGTAAAAATCTTTACTTTCTTACCCAGAAGCTGGTAAGAACTATCTTACGCACAACTGAATATGTGAGAAGACCGAAAATTTTGCGCATAGCCTTTAGGATACCTTGCGCACAATTCAAATGGCTTGTGTGTAAAATTCCCTTTTGACGTGATTTTGTTTTGCGCAACTTCCCTTTTTCCGTGCCACGTTTCACTTTTCGCGCAGCTACCCAATTTTTCGTGCAACTTCCCTTATTTCGCGAAAACCTATTTCTTTTTGTGAAACTCACTTTGTGTAAGATTTTATGCACACTAGAGCTCAACATTTCTTTTATATTTCGAGCATTAATAAATGAGAGGGGTTCACCTCATATTTATAGGCATTTTTGTCCCTGCGCATAAAACACTAATCCACGCATAAAACCCTCTTCATGCACGTAAAAAACTCTTTCATGCAACTTCATATTTCCCACACCTCATTCCTTTTCCAATTTTAGAGCTTCTGATCTCAAAATACCTCTTGCGCGAAAAACATCATTCCTCTATTTCACGCATAGTGTTTATTTTTCGCACAACCCGCTGATTTTTCAAGCATCCCGCTACTATTTCGCGTGGCCTTCATTTTTTCACGCACTCCACCAAATTTTTTGCGCACTGCATTCCTTTTCCATTTTTTTATGTTCTGATCTTGAATCATACCTTGCGCACAAAAATCTAAACCATCTTCAGTCTTGTGCGCAACATCCATTACCAGATACATTTCTTCATCTCCCGATTTTCAAGGCCTATAATTTGGAAAACACTGGAAAATGACGCCACCTTAAACTTCTCTTTTGTGCCGCATCCAGATTGTTCATTCCTTTGTCATTTCTCTCTTTACTGATTCTCATAACCATTCTTCATTTTTCATCACGAAATCCACTATCATTATATATATCCTTTGACAGACCAGATTTAGCATCGTCAAAATTACAATGAGAAATACTGAAACTTCCCTGTCTTCCTGCAACATCATTCCTTCCAATCAAAACTGTATATGACTAGCATCATCATTTCTCCCCTTTTCCTTCATAAGGCTTTCATAAAAAATTCTCCTAACATATGATATTTGTGAAATACATATCAGCAAAGCATCGTCTGGTTTGAATGTTCTTTAAAAAGTGAATTGATGTGTCTTCTTTGACTACAAAAGATAACACTATGCAAACACTGACTCTTCAAACTTCCTTCTCCATCCAACTTGGTCCTAACACCATGGATTAAAAAGACTTTATATTATATTAGTTATATGTTGTACATGATTTTTTTTTACCTCTAATGATTAACAATGATTTATTTTTCCTATGATTTATTTTATTGTATGATTAAACATAATGAGAATATTTGCTAACACTATGTTATGTTTCTCATTTCCCCAAGTTATCAATATGGTATTTACAGATGATTTAAAGGATTTATTTGAACAAATGATAATGATATCACATTAATATTACGTTGTATTTCATTTTATCAAATGTAGTATACGAATCATGTATTTATATAGTCTCCATGTAATAGTAAAATATTTAATCCACTAGGATGTGATCCCTCATTTCATGTTAAAATTGAGTAATATATCCAATGGATATGGGTAACTTGAGTTAGTGTTTTACAATCTACGAAATGAATTGATAGTGATAAACTTTTTCTATGATATTCTTGAAGTAATTAATATCATTAAATTAATATATAAAATTTTATGTTATCCATTATGGTGTAATTTATTTCAATTGGTACCAACTAAAACATTTCATATGGTATGATTATTAATGAAGATCATGAATGGAGATTACCTCTTTAGGGGTAGTTAATATGAACCATGTCTGGATAGCAATACCTCATGTAATTTTGAAATTATAATGAGTGTTAGAGTGTTTGAGTCCATAAACATATTATATTTAAGTGAATGTTGACAAATTATGGAAATTTATAATGTTTAGGTCCCATATATTATAGTTTTTTATATTTGGTGTTTGGATATAGTTATTTTTCAAAATGAGATTCTGGATATTGAAATTCCAAAAATTAAAGAGTTTCATTGATGTTAAGATATGTTTTGAATATTTTAAAAACCTTAAAAAATATCTGAGTAATTATGTCATGAGGAATTATTTACAGACAACATTGATGATTAAGTTAATATCTATTGTTTTTTATGGTGTGGATTTTTCCAATTAAATTATAGAATATTATTTTATGTTTAATTTCTTTAAGAATATTTATTTTATCATTCTCTCTATTTAATTAGTTTTTTATCGCAATAAAAGGGAGAAAATGAAATTTCCATTAAGAATGCAGTGTGACATAAGTATGAAATTCATTTATTCAAGATTATAACATATGGGAGATGATTGTTTTATTTATTATCAAAAGATGGGTAGGTAAACAGAGAACACATAGACCAAAGAGAAAATGTGAATGACATTGAGTTTTACATTGAAATTGTTTTTGATAACTAATAAAAACCGAGAGATTGAATAACCAATGGACTATGATGAAGATTGTGGTTTTTAATTTCAATTTCAAGTGAATTAATATATGGTTTATATGTAGATTCTCACTTGGATGATGAAAATAAATTAACATTAATATATAAAAAATGTTTTAGAGGATAATAATACATATACATGTGAGATTGTGATTTAATTTTAGAAGGTAACACTATAATATATTGAGTGACTGGATTATTAATTCAGATGATAGAATATAGTTTTTTCAATAATTAATTGTTTTAGTTTTACATTCATATGAATATATAGACTTCAATAAGTGTATTAAAAACATGGGGATTGTTAAAATAAAATTATTCCAAGTAAATGAAACATTCTATTATTACTGAGAGAATTGTAATTTATATTTTCATGGTATTGTTTTTGATAATCCATACTTGTGTTTATAAAGTATGATTAGTTATATTAAATGTTGAAATGTACATGGATGATTGGGATGGTATTACAATTATGGAAAAGTGATTTTGGATTCTCTAATCTAAAATCACCCTTACAATACATGAACTAAGGATGTTGGTATATATACAGATGATGTCAAAAGGCATATTTATTAGATTGGAACATGTTAAATATATTTTATATTTATTTTATGTAGTTACATAATGATTTATCGATGTAGAGATAATGTGAATATAAAATATTACAGATTTAATCCTATGTGAATTATGAATAATTAATTAATGAGAAGGTGTTCACTACAATAAGGTGATTCTCTACATTACAAAGAAGATGTGAATTCCTAATTTTGAATATATTTCACAATTTCAAGACACTCTAATTAGTAAATTGGTAATATTTAATCAAATATTATTTTATTGATACTTAAATGTAATAACCATAATAGCATTTTGAATAATGCAATTCACATTAAATATAATCATTTTTTTTAAAATAGAAGAAGAATACTTTCAAATAATGATTAAAAGTAATTTTTTTTTTAAAAGTACATAAATAAATAATTTTAAACAAGTTTATACATCTTTAAAATTATTTTTATAAAACATGGGTTAATATGAAAAAGGTATCAAAACAAAGAGAGAAACAAAAAAAGATTTTCAAAAAAAATCTCAATATTTTTAAGTACCAAATATAGGAAAAATATTAATATTACATTAGAAATATCATAAATAACAATATATGATGTAAATTTACTGATTTTAAGAATGTAATATCAAATAATCCCCACCTGGGAGATGTAAGCCTAAATAGTCCAGAAATTTTTTGAGATTTTGAAATAAACATTGACCACTTTGGTCACTTTTGAATGGTAATCCAAAACAAAGAAATAACATAAAATAAAAATTTAAATTAAATGAAGATAAATTATTTTATGATATAATATACAAAAGTGTAGTATATACCCCACATAATGTAAATATGTGGTGAATATGGGGTATGTATCATGGAAGTAAAAGAGAGATACGAAACCCTCAGATTCAGTCAAAATCATCAAGTACATTTTTTATCATCAAAGTTAATCAAATTATCTTAACTACATACTATCTTAAGTAACCTTTAAAAATTCATAATACCTTTTATTTTACCAATTACAACATTATACATTATTTCTCAATCAATTATGTTTATGTTATATAATTGGATGTTTTGATGATATTTGGATTTTGTGTCAAAAAAAAATTCATACATTGACTATAGTCAAAGAGTTCATTATTTAAAAAAATTAGTACCAAAAATAGTTAAATAATGTTCATATTTATATATCAAATATTATTTATAAACAAATCATGAATTATGGTTTTGATGAATGAACTATGTTAAAATCATGGAGACGATAGGTCGTACAAATGCATGAGCAATGTTCCACTTTTTAAATGATCATTTTAGAAAGAATATAACTAATATTTTATCATTAAAGAATTTTAATATTATCTTATTTACTATACTATTTCTATAAATACACTTATATATACTATCAATTTGGTGTGGTGATGAAAAGAGTGTTATATCGTTTCATAAAGGTGGTAGTCTACACGTACACGAATGACATTATCATTTTTCAGTCTAAGATGTAAAATGATATTTTAACATATCAGAATGATATATATGTACGTAATATAACAATTATTTCATATATATCACATATTTTAATTAACATTATCCTTATCATATTCTTTATAAAGTGATAGAGAAAAATGAATCACATCGCTTCGCAAGGTGGTAGTTTACAATATACACGAGCGACATTATCGTACTGCCTTTGAAATTAAACATAGAAAATTCATATAATATATAATAACACTATAGGTATCATTAATATTTAAATATTATTTAAAAATATATTATATGTATCATCATAACAAACCATGGGAGGTGTTGATGGAAAACGTGTCATATCTGTTAAAGGGGCGGTAATCTGCCATTAATAAGATCGGCATTATAATTTCCCATTTTAGGGAAAAGGATATGGAAATATTTCACAGAAATATCATAAAAATATCTTAGTATTAATAATATAATTAATAAATTATATTATTTGGGTTTAAAAAAAATTAAGTAGGGGGAGGAAGAAATAATATTGGAGTCTCGATGAAGAACGCTACCTCTTCTTCAGGTATCCTCCTTATGTTTCCCCCAAATTCCATTCTAGAATATATTTATACAAAAATTAATTCTTTTAGGATTATATGAGGTATTTTGGTATATTTTATAAGTTGGTATTTTGTAATAATTTTTTTTTAAGGTTCAATGAAGTGAGAAGAGGGCGGTATAAGCCCTAGAAATAAACATTACATAATCTTGAGTTTAGTAAACAATTTGACATTATTTCCCATTAAATATATTTTCAAGTTAAATATTTAGAGGATTAGGCCATATATCATACATAACCACTTAAATATTAAAAATTAGATATGTCTAATCACTATTATTATTTTTTTCATAAAACAAAATATTTCAAAAAGAAACATTTTTTCGTTCCATAGTTAAACCTCATAACATTTACTTGATCCTATACATGACTCTATTCTACATTAAATCCTATTAATGGAATTTGAAAATTCTGTAGGAGCATAAAAATATCATTAAGCGATACAAAACAAAGTAAATATATTAGTATTACAAAAATATGTAAACCGTCGATATATTATCCTAAAGTAATACATTTCACCTTTAATAAGTAGTAAATTCATTTAACTGAATATAAGCTTATTGCATAACTTTTTTTTAATCATCATATTATTATAAAACCCATGTAAAAGCATGTAAAATATAAATATAACTTTGGATAGAATCATACTTTGATGGAATAACCATATGGGGAACTTCCACACATTTCATTCTTACAAATGGTATAGTCATATGATCGACTTCCATACCCAATGCATTGGAGGTTATAATATAACAACTTATCCATGTTTTATCATGGAACCACCTATATTTGGATTATCACATAACCACCCATCATTGTATTATCATGAAACCACCCATCGAATGTCTATGTACCATTATATAGTAATAACATATAAAAGATTACATTTTTCAACATTTCACTCACAAAATTCCATTAGAAATTTCCAAAAATCATCTCATGATATTGAAATATTCAATCCATTTTTACACAAAAATGGAAATGGGATCTATTTTCCTTTTAAAAACATTAAGGCTTATAAAGGAATACAAATATCAAATAATGGTTACAATGAAGGGGGTGTTCTTGTCGATGAAGACATTAAAAAAATTACATTTTATTTTATAAAGGAAATAAAATGAATCATATAAAATGGTTCCTTTTGAATACCATGTAATTAATTAATAGTTAAAGGGGTTGATTATACACTTTGTAAAAAAGGATGTGTATAACCTCAAAATTTGTCGCAATGAAAGGAGATTGATACGAAGTCCCTTAAATCTAGTCTAATTCATCACATCTATTTTGTATCTTCCTGAATAATAATCATAGGTTAATTTATACTATATTTATAACCTTTTATTCTCTTTATCTCACTTATTATCTTGTTAAAATAGTAACATAATTATTTAAGTTTATATCAGATATTTTGTCGATATACCGTACTTGAGTCAAAAATGAACTTGGAATGATGTCAATCATCTATGTTGTCAAAATTATAAACTATCTAGAATAATATTACAAAAATAATAATATCTTTTATACATCAATTATAATTCTAAATCCACTCATTAAATATTGGTATGAAAAATTAATTAACGTCATAATCGTGGAGATGGGAGGATGTACGTATGCATGAGTAACGTTTTTCATTTCTCATTGATCGTTATTGAATGACGGTATGCATTATTTTATATTTATATAGTGATGATAACATAATTAATATCATATTAACTATTTAAATATACTTAAATATATCTTACATGTGATTTAGTGGTTAAAAACAAATCACATCATTTCGTGGTGGCGATCGTTCAAGTATGCACAAAAGATATTATCATTTTTTGTGCATAGAATTAATGAATGTAACTGATATATTATTATATTATAATGATATATATTTCATGAATACCAAATGTAACCTCCTGGCCTTAACTAGGTGGGGCACCAACTAGCATCCCCTTCGGAAGGTCGTTGCTCCACCGTCCGATGTCTGATTCCTTCACCGTCAGGTCAAATCAAACTATACCATTGATCATAAAGTCATCTACCACTACAAGGTAGGGTGCCTACTCACGTTCCCTCCATTTTGTTGTGATTTATAAAAAATGAAACATTGTGTCGTTAGTCAGTGCTTATCGGCTTTGTGCAATATTACCCATTTTAATTACTTTAATGGTTTTGTTTAATTGTTGTAGTCTTAATAATCTTAAATTAATTTGTTTGAATGTTTTCAACAATATTTGACACCCCTTTGGGTGTGTCGATATAGTCGGCATATTTTTCCTTTAGTCTGGTTATTAATTTAATTATCCGCGAGTATTATGCAGACCCATTTTATTGTTTTTAAATTAAATTAATAGTTTTTTGAATTATTGCAACAAAGTTGGACACCACTTTGGGAGTGCTGACATGATCGGTGTATTCTTCCATTAGCCGAGTTTATTATTGATTAATTTCATGTTTTGCAATGCCCCTTTTTATTATAATTAAATTAAATAAATAGTTTCTTTGAACATGAACATGAATTGTTAGATCATTGGAACTTATTTTAATAAACAGTACATTCATAAAAAAGTGAATTATCTATTGATGTTGATACGATATGTATATTTCCTTGCAAGGTGTTTTGTTGTGCTTCTAAATTTATTCCTTGTGATGCACAGGTGTTTTTGGTTATTTTTTAAACTACAAGTTTATATGTTGATTATGTCATATCTACTACTGTGAAAACATTAATTAAATTCTATACTGGGAAGGAGGTGGTCCTGTATTAAGGTCCATGCTTAGACCCTCCGTTCCTGACCATTACTGTTATGTTCTAGGGGCGGTGTCGTTGGCTTTGCCGGACTGAGACATCCCAACACTTTCTAATTATTATGAGTGATACTGGTTCCAAAAGGGTTCATCAGGACGGATCCATTGGTAATGTGGCCAATCTAGCCTCGGATGACACTCGACCCCTTTTTGTGAGATCGAGACAGACTCAGGGTAATTCCATTCCTCGAGAGATACTCGATCTTTCGAAAGATTGCATTGTACGGGCTCAGTGGTATTGGATAAATTGACGGTTGTTTCGTAGTGATACCTTCAGGACATGCTCAGACTCCAAATCTCATTTGAACCATAATAATGATGAACTTAAGGTTTATATTATTTCCATTAGAGTTTTCTTGATAATTGAGATATCCTTCTGATATGTGAAAGTGCGCCTGGTTGACACTGGACTTAGAACCCAAGTCAAAGCATAATCTTGGGTTATACCTATTTCTTGCTTACCTTGCTTTTCTGGGTTTATATATATATATATATATATATATACTTTTTCGCGAATTCTATTGATAGGTTTCCTTTCAGACTACTATATTAGGCTGAAGTAGGTGATTAGGCACAGGTGCTATTTGGGACATGGGCTGACTTATTTATTCCATTTCACTTAATATTATTTATCTGGAATTTTTATATAATAGAACACTGATTTTTTATCATTGAAAAAAACGTAAATTTTTAGATACTATGGGTTCCGGCCTACTAGGATTTTTATCTCACACCCTGCTCAGGTGTCATTAACACTTGAGTATATTACATTCTCATAGGTCTTAGCAAGGGGAAGCGTGATTCTTCTGATGATTGACTGTTCGTTACTGCTTAGGATGGAGACTGGGGCAGAGGATTGGGCATTTATCGTGATGCAATTACTACATGTGTCTTTTCTTTTAGTTGATTGTGTGTTTGGGTTCTGTTTTCCTGCACTTTCAGTTTAGAACTACGTCATGGCATGTCTTCTTTTTAGGACCTTCTGCATTTGGTTATTATGAATCTTTTTTTATTTATTTATATTGGCTCTGCTGTAGTTTGTTCATTCACATGCTTCTTCTATTTAGAATTTTTTGCTGTTTACTTTCACTGTGATATTATTTATTACCTATAGGGTCCTGGTCTCCCCCATAGACACAAAAGAGCCTTTGCAGCTAGTCAGCAGCCTCTGGCATTCGAAGAGATGCTCTTGAGGTTATGTGACCCACCGTTCAGGCCACAGTATTAGATGTGATCCGGTTGGGACGTTACAAAGTGGTATCAGATGGGGTTTTCCTTTTGTCTTACTGTTTGGGTTAGATAGGAGACTAAGATATAGGGATTCAGAATGTACCCTATGCCTGGACGAAGCTAGCCCATGTACAGGGAAAACCAAATTCCTGGGATGGGATTGTGGTAATTGATTAAGATAGTTATTTTTTATATGATTTAATTATTGGGAGACTAACTTGTATTGTGTTTTCATTATGTTGATATTTTTGAGAGAATGGGGTTACCATTGCAGCCCTATGATATAGTGGAAATACATTCCATGCATCATAATATGCACCATATGATTTAAATTCCATGCATATTACAATTCCATATCCACTTTTCGTGTTCATTTGCCTATTTTCATGTGAGTGTTGTTCCTGGTGGTGAAATTTTGAAATTCTAGTTTGTTGAATATAAAGGTATAATATTCTGTTAGATGTTATCCTGACATAACGGAGGAATGTATTGTAGAACATGTTTAGTAATCCCATTGAGTTGTCTCTTCTATATCGAAACCCATCTCTTAAGGCGGGTTGTCTGTTGTTTAGTGCTTAGAGGTAGGCTATGTACCTAACCTCTTTTGTTCCTTACTTGTTTTCTCACCTAAATTACTCCTTGTATAGGGGTGTGTGTTTGGATATTGTAGATAAATTCCACCACGACTTCTTCATGATGTGCCTTAGAAGAGTAGCAATGAGAACATTCTAGAGATGGTGGGTACAAAACCAACAGTGGTACCTCTCGTAGAGCCTCCTATGGAACAACCTCCTATTGATCTTCCGAGCGACCCTGACACTCAGTTTAGGGATAGTCTACTCAGGTTTATGAAGTCGTTTTCGAACATCCCCAGACATGCCCTGTCTATGGAAGACCTCACGCGGTACATTCTTAAGTAACACCCTCCCACCTTCTCAGGGAGTGGTGGCCCCCATGCTACAGAGTCATGGATAGAATCTATAAGGTCTATCTTTGACCACCTTGAGATGCTTCCCGGATGAAGGGTCAAGCTTTCAGTCTACATGCTCTGTGACTCCACCAAGCGTTGGTGGGACGTTGTTTCTCAGGCTAAAAAGACCAGTGACATGGCATGGGATTACTTCCAAGAAGCCTTCTATGACCACTTTTTTCCACAGACTCTGAGAGATGATCGTGCATGAGAGTTCCTACATCTTCAATATGTCTCTATGATGGTGTTAGAGTATTTTACTCGATTCATATAACTTCATCGTTTTTCCCCATATCTGACGGGAAACATGCAGACTACTATGAGGCATTTTGAGGACGGGCTTGATTACACTATATGCTCATAGGTGAATGACTTCCATTGGACCATTGTTAAACAGATCATGAATTAGGCTTTAATCTTAGAGCAAAATGCTAGGGAAGCTAAACCAGTGAGCCAGGGTGGTTCAATTTTGAGATTGGGTGATGGCTCTTCCGGCAGCAGGAAACTCCATTTTGAAAGTGTATGTGGGGGAAATCCTAGACAAACATCACATCTGGATAGCTCTGTCATATTTTATCAGTGCGGAAGGGATGTTCACAAGAAGCCACAATGCATGAGAGACCTGAGGGAGTGTCGAGCTTGCGGTAGGATGGGTCACCTTCATCATTTCTGTCGTTACTTATCCTCAGTATCCAGTGGTAGAGGATCTACACCTGCACCTCCGTCGAGTATGGGATATATGAATCCACAGAAGGCTATAAGTTATTTTTCCACCGGTTGATCAGTTTGAGGTCATGGGGGAGGTCATGGTCAAGGAAATCAAGTTCCAGACTATCAGTGTCAACAGAGTGGACCTGCTCAAGGCAACTAGGATGCATATCAGGATCGTGGATTAGGTCCCATGTACACAGTGAAATTAGCGCCAGAGGGCCAGAGTGCAAGACCATCTACAGTGATAGGTACTATTCTAGTAGCCTCTACCTTAGTTTGTGTTCGTTTTGATACCAGCACATCACACTCCTTTATATATGCTGCTGTTGTTGAAAGTCTTGATTTTCCATTTGAGTACCATTGTGGTGTCAGGTCTCTCGACACTCATCTTGGGGTTAGGACAGAGGGAATACGCCAGTTCCAAGAGTACCCCCACGAGATAGGTGGGTACCACTTTGTTTAGAATTTCTATATCCTCGATATGTCTGGCATCGTAGTCATTATTACTATGAACTAGCTTTATCCTTACCGCGCCCAAGTGGATTGTTATCGTCATCGGGTGTCTTTTACATCCCCTATGGGCGACACATATCTTAAAAAAGGAAAATGGGATATAAAAGAAAACCAAGCTAAGCCTAAATACACAGGGTTGGGTAGAGTGACAGCTGAGTTGGGAAGTCTCTTCATGAGTGACTAGGGAATGCAACTAGTTGAATTCCCTCCAGTGGTGGACCTTTTCAGGGACGTCTTCGTGGACGACATCTTAGTGTATTCGTGTTCCGGACATGACAATGAAACCCATCGTGAGATCGTGCTGGGTACACTGAGAGAGCACCAGCTATACACTAAACTCAGTAAATGCCACTTCTGGATTAATAAGTTACACTTCTTGGGTCATATTATATCTGAAGTAGGGGTATCAGTTGACCCAGAAAAGGTGAGAGCTATGGTTTTATGGGAGCATCCCAAGAGTGTCTTCAACATCCATAGTTTCTTGGGGCTTTCTGCCTATTACTGGAATTTCATCTAGGATTTATCCCTCTTAACAGAACCACTTACGGCCTTGACTAAGAAAGGTGTAAAAATCAACTGGTTAGAAGCCTGTGAAAAGTATTTTCAGAATTTGAAAGGAAGACTGGCCTCTTCCTCGACCCTAATTCTTCCTGAACTTGGTAAGAGCTATACAATTTATTGTGATGATTCAGGAATCACACTGGGTGTAGTTTTGATGTAGGGTGGTCGAGTCATGGCTTAAAGATCCCACCAACTGAGACCTCACGAGTGGAACAATCCTACCCACAACCTTGAGTTGGCAGTTGTGGTTCGTTCTCTACATTGTTGGAGACACTATTTTTTGGGTGAGATATTCATTGTTTACATGGATCATAAAAGCCTAAAATATATCTCCACTGAAGGAGACATGAATTTAAGGCAACTTAGGTGGGTCGAATACCTGCAGTCATTAGATTTTGAGCTTTCTTATACCCCTGGTAATGGAAATGTTGTGGCGGATGCTGTAAGCTGCAAGACATAGACACAGGCCATGCAGCTAACCAGTAGTGGGTGGCAGATGATGACCTTCTTTTCAGAGATGCATCTGGAGGTTCATGAGTATAGTGGAAAACTGGTTTTATCAGCTCTTACAGTGACATCATCTCTTCTATAGAGAGACAGCAGGAAACAGTTGATTAACCCTGAGGGTCTCGTTTTCAAGTAAAGTGTTATAATAGAGAACCCACCTCTTGGTTGGGTTATTGATGGAAGTGAAACTCTCCTTTACTGTGGCCATGTATGGGTACCTTCAGGTATGCAGGATGAACTGATGAAGGAATATCACACCTCTATTTGAGAAGTTCACCCTGAGCTTCCAAGATGTACAAAGACATGTGTCGACGGTATTGGTGTCCTTGAATGAAAAAGAAGATATTATGTTTCATCACACAGTGCTCCACCTGCCAACAGGTGAAGGAAGTGCACCAATGACCTGCTGGACTCCTACAACCTCTATCCATTCTTTAATGAAAATAGAATAAAATCACCATGGATTTCATTACAGGATTTCCAAGATCTCCTCGAGGTAGCGATGCAGTATGGCTGGTTTTAGATAGGTTGGCCAAAGATTCACATTTCTTGCATATCCAAGAGACCTTTATGATTGATGAGTTGAGAAGGCTATATATCTGGGAGATTGTGAGACTTCATGGTGTACCTCATTCTATTGTCTCGGACAAGGATTTATGCTCTACTTCACAGTTCTGGAAAGGGTTCCAAAAGGCACTGGGTTCACTAGTACTTCTGAGTACTACATATCACCCTCAGAATGATGGACAATCTGAGAGAAATATACAAGTGTTAGAGGATATGTTACGGGCATGTATCCTTGATTTTGGTGGTTCCTGGGATAAGAATTTACATATTATTGTGTTTACCTATAATAACAGCTTCCATGATATAATCCAAATGGCTATGTATGAGGCTCTCTATAGTAGACCATTTCGTTCACCTTTGTGCTGGCTCAAAGCAGGTGAGGCAGCTCTGTTGATTCCTCATCACGTTTAGGAGATTTCTAAGAAAGTTCAGTTGATTCAGAAGCATATGACTATAGCTCAGTCCAAAAAAAATTCTTATACAGATTTTCTCCGCAAACTTCTAGAGTTCTATGTGGGACATCAAGTCTTTCTACATGTTTCTACGAGGTTGGGTCAAAGGCGGATCAGGAGACAGGGGAAGTAATCACTGAGATACATCGATCCGTTCGAGATAGTGGATAGATTTGGGCTGGTAGCATATCAGTTGCTACTACCTCATAGGTACCATGTCATGAATGAAATTTTCCATGTATATTAGCTTCAACAATATCATCCATACCCATCTCATTCTTTTGACCCTGAAGACATCAAGTTTGACGCTGATGCATCCTTTGCGGAGAATCCGATCCGTATCGTCAATGGTAGCATGATAGCCCTCCGAGGAAATTAAGTCTCTCTGGTCTGGGGGTTGTGGAAACACGAATTCATTTAGGACAATACCTAGGAGTGAGAGACAGATACACATGAGTAGTGGACAAAACTTTTCTCTGGTGATGTTCCACTACCCTTGGAATGGCAACTAAGGGACGAAATTTCTTAAGGAGGGGAGGTTGTAACGTCCCAGCCTTAACCAGGTGGAGCACCAACCAGTAGCCCCTTCGGAAGGCTGCATATCCTCCTTATGACATTTTATTCCTTCTCCTTCAAGTAAAATCAAAGTCTACCGCAAATCTTGGAGTCATCTATGAATACAAGGTAGGGTTCCTACTCTCTTTCTCTCCATTTCATTGCGATTTATAAAAAACGCATTGTTGTGTCGTTAGTCGGTGCCTACCTTCGTTTTCAAATTTTACTCATTTTAATTACTTTAATGGGATTGTTAAATTTTTGTAGCCTTAATTGTATTAAATTAATGTTTCGAATGGTTGCAACAAGATCGGAAACCCCTTTGGGTGTGCCGACATAGTCGGTGTATTTTTCCATTAGCCGGGTTATTAATTTAATTAGCTGCAGGTATTGCACATCCAATTTTTATTGTTTTTAAATTAAATGAATAGTTTTTTGAATTATTTCAACAAATTTGGACACCCCTTTGGGCGTGCTAACATGATCGGTTTATTCTACCACTAGAAACTATTATTTTTTATTAATTGCATGTGTTGCGAAGCCCCTTTTTATTGTAATTAAATTAAATAAATAGTTTCTTTCACATGAACATGAATTGTTGGATCATTGGAACTTGTTTTGATGAACTGTATATTATCTAAAAAGATTATTATCGGTTGATGCTGATATGATATGTATATTTCCTTGCAAGTTGTTATGTTGTGCTATTAAATTTATACATTGTGAAGCACAGGTGTTTCTGGTTAGATTTCAAGCTGTGAGTTTATATGCTGATTATGTCATATATGCTGCTATGAAAACATTAATTAATTTTAGGGTGGAAAAAGGGGGAGTTTCTGTATTAAAGGCCATGCTTAGACCCTTCATTCCTGACAGTTACTATTATGTGACGTGGGGAAGTGTCATTGGATTTTCCGGACAGAGACTTCCTCGTACATTCTAATGCTTATGAGTGATACTGGTTCCAAAAGGGCCCATCAGGATGGATCCATTAGAAATGTGGCTAATATAGCCTCAGATTATACTAGACCCATTTTTGCGAGATCGAGACAGACTCAAGGTAAAGTCATGCCTCGAGCGATACTAGGTCTTTCAAATGATTTCCTTGGATGGGCTCGTTGGTGTTGGAAAAATTGACGGATGTTTCGTAGAGAAACCTTTGGGATGGGCTCAGACTCCAACTCTCAACATGAACCTTAATAATTATGCACTTAAGGTTTATATTATTTCTATTTGAGTTTTCTTTAAAATTGATATATCCTTTTGATATATGAAAGTTCACATGGTTGACACTGGAATTAAACCCCAAGTCAAAGCACAAGCTTGGGGTATACCACTTTCTTGTTTACCTTGATTTTCTGCGTTTATATATATATACGTGTTCATGCATTCTGGTAAAAGGTTACCTTTTAGACTACCAGCTTAGGCTAAAGCAGGTGATTAGGAACATGTACCATTTGGTACCCGGGCTGACTTATTTATTTCATTTCACTTAAAATTAATTATCTGGAATTATTATATAATTGCACACTTCATTTTTATCATTTCACGAAGTGGAAAGGTTTAGACATCATGGGTACCGGCCTACTGGTATTTTTATCTCAGACCCTGTTTGGGAATCATTAACACCCGAGTAGATTAAATATTTGTAGGTCTTGACAAGGGGAAGCATTCTACTTCCGATGTTTGACTGTTCATTACTACTTACGATGGAGACTGGGGTAGAGGACCAGGCCTTGCTCCTGATGTAGTTGTTGCTTGTGAATTTTCTTTCCGTTGACTCTGTGTTTGGGTTCTGTTTTCCTGTACTTTCAGTTTAGACCTACGTCATGGCGTGTCAACTTTTTCTGAGCATCCACATTTGGTTATTATCATTTAGTTGGATTTATTTATTTTGATTCTGCTACAATTTGTTCATTCACACGCGTCCACTATTTATAATTTGTTGATGTTTACTTCTTTGGTGATATTATTTATTACCTTGGAGGGCATAGTATCCCCCATGGAAAAAAATATCCCTCGCTGCTAGTCGGTAGCCTCGGGTGTTTGGGGATATGCGCTTTAGGTTATGTGACCCCCCGGTCTGGCCACTGTCTTAGAGGTGAGCTAGGTCGGGACGTTACACCAAATATTAACATTAATTACATAATTATAACCATTCTTGATAGATAGTTATGGAAAATGAATTATATCTATTCGTGGAGGTGATAATTCACACGTACACACGAATGATTAATTGCTTTCCCATTTAAAGAAAGTGGAGATGGGTTTATGTAATTATATTGACACAATAACATATAATTATATCGAGGATACTAGATATATTATTCCTTCATGGTTGAAGAATACTTTAAGGAAGTGGGAGAATAAATAAAAAAGAAAACTAAAAAAACATTACCTTTCCTTTAGATGATCAGACTTCAAAACACCATAACACCTCTATGGACACTATTGTTTCCAAAATCATGAATTAAATAATATGGGGAAGTACTCTGGGAAATTTATTGGGAAATATTGGAAAATAAAAAAGGTTTTTATGTTGTGAGTAACACAGAGGAATATGTGCCTTTTATAAGAGAGGGGATGTGCTCCCTTGAATTATTAAAAGTATGAAATTATTACAAATTCGACATTGATTCAAAATGGGAAATGAATCTATTATTTGTAATATAAAATGAGTATAGATCAAAATATATTCATCTAATGAAAATTATACTGGTTTTAGAATTTTATTAATAAATAAATTTTAGTTTTAACCCCTTTTAAATCTTATCATTTTATCAATTAATTTACATTTAAGGGGTTAAAAATTTGGCATATCATGCCAAACGACAAATTAATGAATCAATAATGAAGTTTATGGAGTTATATAAAATTTTTGGTATCATATTAGATTTTTATTGATTTTATGACATTTAATTAACCATTTTTTATATTTTAAAATATGAATTAAATTAATTTTGACATTATTCATTACATGAAATTTCCAAAATATCACAAAAACCTGATTTAATCAAAGAAAATAAATAAATTCAATCATAAAATTTCATATTAATCCTAAAATTTTTTTACGACATTATATATTTCATATTATATTTATCTTAATATTATCAATATCATTTACTTGATTCTTTCATTAATAAATCGATTACTGCATCAACATTGAGTCTTAATTAAATTTATTTATTTATTTCTTAAAAATTATAAATAAGTCACCATGTTTTAGGTCATATTTTTAACATTCTATGTAATATTAATATTCTAATATACCACATACATAACCCCATATGAAATTTTTTTACTAAGAAAAGGCATATTTTTGACATATTTTCCTTAACTTTAAATTAAATATTATAAAGTTCTCAATCACACCAAAGTTACTTCCAAAGGTCACAATTTCATCCCATGGACTTTCATGGTCAATAATAACCCATCAAATAAGATTATGACAAGTGTTATTGTAATTTTATAATATTATAAAATTAATGTTTCCTTTAATTACCCTATTTAACTTTAATTGTGGAAAATAAAATACAAAAGATACAATTCACAAAAATTATTTTTATCCCACTAAACCACATTTTTTATAATTATTAAAACCATTTTTTTAAAAATTTAATTCATAGAAGTATTAAAATTATGTTTAATGGTAATCCTACATATTTTTCTAGAAGGTAGGTAAAAGAGACAATAAAAAATTTCAATAAATTTTCCTATCTAATTTCAAAATAAAAATTATTCCAATGACCTACATTGTATTAATACATTTAATATTAATATATTAAGATTAAAATACTTTGTTTATAGTATACTAATTATTTAAAATAAAAATCGGTTTTTAAATATAATGTTGTATTTTTCAATATTCATTAAAAATCATTCTTTTCAAAAAAAAATACATCCAATGAAAATTTTTAGGTCCCACTTCTATAGAATAAGTTAATTTTATAAAATAGAACATATAAAAGTGTCAAAAACTATATTTAAAAATGTTTCTCTATCAAAAGGCGTTAAACCTTCCTTTTATAAAAATTATAGTATTTTATGCTTAAAATTGGATTTAATCTCAGTTTAGGGATCTAGAATTTATTGTGTGAATGTAAAAACATTTAATAAATGTAATATAGTTTGTTATACTCAATAATATATATAAAAAATCTAGTCTATAATTACCACATAAAATAATTTTATTAATAATATATTATTATTCAGTATAACTCATTCTCATGTGCAACATAAGATTTCAGAGAAATCCGTTGTTACATGTTCAATACACTTTTAGAAATAACATATATGTTATAGGAAATCCACTTTATAATTAATAAATATTAATGAACATTATTTATTTTATAATTACCTATAATGTTACATGTGGACTTTTATAGGTGAGGTGAGTGGCACACTTGTAATATTTGTAAATAAAAAGGTGTATTCATGTTTATCACATTCTAAAAGGGTCAAAATGATGTATTCTCAAGTGTTATATTGAAAATAATGTAAATAAGTTTATAAAATATATTTTAAATATGTTTTTATTTCATTTTATCCCTTATATTTTTTAACCCCTGGGAACATTACTTTTTCCTTAACCATGCCAATTAATTTTTATTATTTTTACTATTCATTCTTTTCAAAAATTAAAATTAAATATTATAAAATATATGTTGTCCTGATTCCAAATATATAACAAATTTTTAAAATTCCATTAATATAAGTGGAAAATTTAAATTTAAAATTAATTTTGTAAAGGCTACGAAAAATAAGACTTTCAAAGAGAAAATTCTAAATAGTTTACAATGTTTTTATAATATAATTCAATATAAAAATGATTTCATTGACCTAAATTGTATTAATAGATACATAATTAAACTTATTTTACATTAATAATATTTTCTATTATTGGTTAAAATTAGAAATATTTTAAAAAATGATGTTTTCAATTAATTTTTTTTTATTTTTCAATATTCAAAAAAAAATGATTCTTTTCAAAAAAATAAAATATATTCACCCTATGTTATTTTTATTTTATTATTTTAAAAATAAAATATACTCATTTTTCAAAAAAAATTATATAATTGTTAAATAATAATTATATATTTTTTCTGCAAATAATGACTATCCTTTTATTTATTAAAAATATCAAAAAAAATTCTTTTTCTTGTAAATGATTCTTATTTTATTTATAAAAAATAGATACCCATTATTTGAATAGTTTGTTCAATTATATTCCTGTACAAAAATTTAATTGTTATGTTCTAATGGTATATTAAATTATGTTACATTTTGACTCATGGGTTTATATTCCACATGTGATAAATAAGACTATTTTTATAGAAATATATTTATTAGATTGATTAATCTGTGTATTATGAGTCACATAATCTATCAAAAAAATGTTATTATTTTATAATCTAAGGGTGTTCCATTCTACCCACGTTAAATAAAGTGAAAACTCAAAATTTAAAATTGATATCGACAATCAAGGGTTTGATATTTAAAAAAATTGTAGAAAAAATCCACATCGTAAAAAGGGTAGATAAAGTGGCGTCGTTGTGGGAGAGAATGATAATTAAGAAGGATATATTGGATAAAACATAATTTTTTCTGTATTTAGGATTAAATTGGTATAATGTGAGTATAAGTACATAGAATAAAAGTGTAAATAATTATATATACTGATAAAGGTTATAGATAAGAAGCAAGTGATTGATTAATGGAATTTTAGGGACCTAAAACCATAAATATATAATGATTTTGAAGACCAAATGATTTAAAATATATGAATGTAATATGATTTTTTTCAAGATCAATTTACCAAAAGTTTTGGGGTTTTTTTACTATATAATAATATTAGGAAATATACTTAGTTGATTTTTTTTCATTTTATGACAATATTTTAATTATTTGGTTTTGCATCAATCTGTTTCTGATGGATCACATACTCTAATAAATGAATATATAAAGTAAAATTATCTTTTAATAGAAAATAAGATGAATTACATAGTGACTAGTCTTTCAATTTATCTCAAAATATTTTCAATAACCAATATGGTTAAAATAAGTTATCCAATATAATTTATTAATATATAAAACAAAATAGTAACACCATTAGCTTAATGGTAATATTTATTGTTCGAATCATTTTGAAAAAACAATGAAATATAAACCCAGACATCTCATAGTTCATTTGTGGGATCCATAACCTTATAAAACTTTTTTTGTTGGTTTAATACCTATGAACTTACCTTATTTTATGGGTTATAATCGTGTATATAGGTTTTACTTCTTATAAAACCATATTAATATAAATCCAATAATGTTTTGAAATGGTAATTTCCCATAACAACCTCAACATCAATAATAGATAACATAAATATTACCAATACTTCCTAAATAAATCCTTTAAATTTCTATATCAATATTAGGGATATATGAAGTTTTATCCTCCCCAAATGATATTTTTTCCAAGAAGTCCAACTTGACACTAGATCAATTTTCCTAGTCATAGGCTCTGAAATCCTTAATGAAATATTACTACATTACAATACTTATATATTTCATATTTCTTATAACCATAATATCATTGATTTAAATTATTTTATAAAATTTGGATTTAATCCAAACAAAATTATATCAATCATTACTCTTCAGTTGTATCAATTCCATTAGATTGACCTCTATCTCTTAGCCCCTTTTGAGGTATATTTTCTTGGCTCTTAGGGAATTGTTTGGACTATTTCCCTTCCATGTTATAGTTAAATCACTATACATTTAGGGATTTTAAATTTCACTTTTATTCATGATAATGATGGACTATTTCCCCCACATTGTCAGAAAACACCTATTTCCTTATAAGAATGTACCATGGTGTTTCATTCCACATGTGTCATATGCTTGAAAATCCTTCTATCCCTTCATCATTTTATCTATATTTTATTATTTCATCCTCTTATTATCTTTATTATCATTAAATTTCATAATACATTTAGAATTATTTCTATATCTTGATATAAAATGATACTATATACTCACATGATTACAATTTTTAGGAGACTAGTTCCCATTATAGGAATAGATTACGCCCTTTAATGAATTGGTCAATATAATACGTAGTCCATAGAATTTTGTAATAAAATTTTAATATGGGATTTATTCATATAATAATTTTCTATTTTTTTCCTATTATAGAATTAATAACTATCTTTCCATATCTTCTATTTTCTCATGAGTATAATATTTTTCCAAGATGTGTACCTTTAAATCCTTGTATTCCATGGTTTCTATTTCTTCTACATCATTAGGGTTTTGAGTCAATAAATACCATTGATATCCATCTCCAGATTGGTGATAAACCACAATGAAAAGATTATTCCATTTACTACTTCTTAGAGATATCAATATATTCTCTAATGAACATATTAATTGCTCAACAAAATATCGATTTGTAGTCTCATTGAATGATGGGGGTTGCTAACACATGTAGTTTTATAACATTGTTACACCATGTGATTGATTGGTAGTCTGATCTATATGTGAAATGATATTATTCATAACCAGATCCAGCTTCTACAACAATTTTATAATTTCATCTGTCCTTTCTATAACTCCATCTCTAAATTCATTATATTTCATATGAGTAAAATACCTACATGGGGTATGTGTATTGATATGGTTTCAATTCATGACATTATGGAAAATTTATAAACTAAAAAATACCCAATATTAGGTCAATAAATTACGAAACATAATTTATAATCACAAAATCCCTAAACATTTAAGATAAATTGAAATTTTTATACATTAAAAATGTGATAATAAATAACTTGGTTTTTCGGGGGATATATTTATTTTGAACTCTATTGTAATGGATTGTTAATAACATTTGATTTCTCATAATAATATTAATCGAGAGTGTCAAATTAGGCGCACAATAAGGAATGGTGTCATAAACCATGTGATGAACGAGTAGAGTGAAATTCACCATTCATAGAGTTACTACCTCTAGGTACATCTATTATATTACAAAGTCCACATCTAATATCTAAAAATGGATAATTCTAGTAGAAAAAATAATATAATCTCTTTCATACCAAAACATTATAATGTTATTCTATAGTTATCCTCAAATTAAATCATACACCTATTTTCCCTAAGATATATTTTCCTAAATTGAGTTCCGAAGGTTTCTACTAAACTTCCTCGGATAAAACTTGTAGTGACCCTGACCCCAATAACCCAGATTCGATGGTTTGAATATTACATTGGTATACGATACATGGAATCACATATTGATCGAAGGAATAGTTTAGTATCATTTTTAAACAATATACTTACATGAAATTCACATTAATCTTTTAAATATAAAATAAAAAAGAATTTTATTTTAGAATAACATTATTCCTCTTTCTATATCATTTTACATCAATTATTAAATAATTTCTGGTATGATGGGAAAAATAAATCATAAGAAAGGTCTATTCTCAGATGCTTAACAAGGGTTAACTTTCAATGAAATCTTAAAATAAATAAGGTATAATAAATATGGCTTACTAAATAACTAAAACACATCCCATTTTATTAAATAACATGGGAATAATATTCCAGCAATAAATTACGGTTAAATTATGTTACTTAAATAATCAAATGAGCTTAAAAAACACCAATTTATATTCTTAATAACTAAAAAAACTCATTCAATATCGATAACTAAATTCATAACAATGGAATATTGAATTTTGAAAATTTAAAACATAAATTATAGTCTTTGTCCTAAGTCATCTAATATTGTCGAGGATTTCGAATAATACATCTAAAAAATGTCAATGGCCTTATAAAAAACTCAAAAACGTTTTTCTTATGAGATCTACTAATGCATCGCGGGGATATGTACTTTTTGGCCCCACCCATTACGTAATAGGTCATGTTCATTCCTCTTAATAATTTTTTTAAACATAATTAAAATAAACAATAATTTTTAAAACCTACCATATGAAATTTTAATAATTATCCCAATCAATAAATATAAGCATACACTGTCTTGAGTAATATTGATTATATCAAAATGATACATCTCTAGTCAAACTAATTATAATCTCTCCACAAAAAAAGTATTATATCAATATAAAATATCCCAAATGAATAATAAGTAAAATAAATGGTTGATGTCATTGTATGAAATGAAATACCATAAATATATTTACAATTTTTTCGGGGGAATAAAAACTTTTTATTATAATATCACTTTTTGAAATAGAAATCAATTTTAAAGTCATTTTCCATAAAAATCGTTGTTCAATACTCAAAATTTCTAGAATATTAAGGAAATAAATTTCATTAAAAATATCTCTATATAGATGGAATGGATGATTCAATTAAATGATGGTTGTGGTGGTTGGTAATTTCATTCATGTTATATATGTTAAAAATATTTCTTTTTTCCATATACAATGGTTAGAAAAGACCATAGTTTGGAAAACAACAAGAATATACCATTACAAATGATTTTTAAAAATAAATAATGGGTACAAGATTCCGTAATAATTTTATTTTCATAATGTTAAAATTGTTATGAATATATATTTATAAAATAGGGGTTATGTTCATAAAGTATTTCTCATTGAAGATGGAAACAAATCTAAATTTTCCAAAAAAGAATATCTCAATCATGTTAATTACCCAAGAGTGGGAAAATTGTAGTATTACTTGAAAAATACTATGAATAACATGTTTTGAATAAACTAGATTTATTTTAAGATATAAATATCTAAAAAATACTCCATTGGAAATGTAATCATAAAAAATCCCAAATAATGACTAGAATATACAAGAAAACCATACCACTTTGTTAAATTTTAAATCATATTACAAAATAAAGAAATAACATTAAATTGATATTTAAATACTCTGAAGAAAAATTATATCCTGATATATCTTAAAAAATGATAGTATATAAATTATTTAAATTAAATAATTTATGAATAAGGATTATGCCTTATGAAAGTAAAAGTGATCCGAGAAACCATTACCTTGAGTCTGACATGTCTTGTATGTTTTTTGTCTTCAAAAATAATAAACATATTTTAATTAATTACTTACATAAGAACCAAATTACTATTTATTAGTCCTTTTATTTTACTTATTTACTAGTTATATATGATTACCTTTTCAATTAAGTTTATGTTAGATGATTGGATACTATTAAGAATATGTGTAAAAAAATGACTTTGGTATGTTGACTATGGTAAAAATTTCAATTATTTAAAAATAAAAGAAAAAATAATCCTGAAATAATTAGTATATTAATATTTTAATTATAATTTTAAAACAAAACATGACGTATTTTTTTGAAAAATTAATTACATTACAATCATATGGAATATAGGTCTTACATATGCATGAGTAGCGTTTCCATTTTTCAATGATCGTTATGGAAAAATAAAATTTATATAAAATATTTATATACTTTTAATAATATCATATGTAGCATAATATTTCATTAATTATACTTATATAATTTTTTCATGTGGGTTGGTGTGGAAATGAGAGTCACATCTCTTCATAAAAGACATAGTCCACATGTACACGAACGAAATTATCAATTTTTAGTGTAAGACGTAAAATAAAATATAATATTTTTTATAATGAAAAAAATTTAATTAATGTCCTAATTATTTTATTTATATTAAATATATTAATTAAATTTATCTATATTTATGTTCATGTAAAACTGTAGTGAAAAATGAATGACAGCGCTTCGCATGGTGGTACTCTGGTGTACTTGTAAGTGATGTTCTAGTATCCGCTAAAGAATAGAAATTTAAAAATTATTATATCGTGTAATGACTGAAAAGTTATAATTATGTTATAAATTTAATATATATAATTTATATCCATTATCATACCAACTGTGATAGGTGTTGATGGAAACGTTTCACATCTCTTTACGAGGTTTTGGTCCTTTATTCACCTGAGAAACGTAATCATTTTCCAATTCAGGGAAAAGGGTATGGAAATAGTTCATTACCTTAATAAGAAAAATTAAAAATGGAATATAAAAATTTTATTATATCGAAATTTGTTTATAATAATTGATAATATGGAGAAAGAAATTATATAAAAACACTATTTGAACAACATTACCTCTTCTTTGGGTATTTTCCTTAGGTCTGCATCGAAATCCCTCCTAAATTAGATTTAATAAAAATATAAGTCTTCTGTAATTACTATAGGTATTTTTTTATTATAGTTTTAAGGTATTTTCCAATCCAAATTTGTTTTAATGTTTAAATAATAGAGGATAGGGGTTGGACTTTTATCGGTGAGGTGTGTGGCATACTTGTAATGTTTGAACAAAAGGTGAGCTAACATTTTTTAAACAAAAAAAGGATCCAAAATTGAACATCAATGAGACCTAGAAAAGATAGGTCCAAAATATGGATGTATATTATACATTTTTAGTGGATTTAGGTCATTTTATACCTTATATTTTTAGTTTATCCCCCTGTGAAATTAGTTTTTTTTCCTTAAGAATGGTAATTGATGTTTTGTGTTTTCACTATTAATTTTCATCAAAAAATAATTTTAAATTGTTAGAAAATATTAATTTTTATTATTATAAATATTGAATCCATTTTTTTTGAAATTCAACTCACATAACTAAGAAAATTAATATTAAAATTAATCTCACAGATGCGATGAGAAAGTGGTTTTCGAAAGAGATAATATATTGAAATTTATAATGTTTTTATAGAATAATGCAATATAAAAACGATTAAAATGACTTAAATTTTATTAATTGATATATAATTGAACTATTTTACTATAAAACTAATATAAAATATAATTTAACATTATAAAATATTTTAAAAAATGTATTTTTCAAATAAAATTCAGTATTTTTCAATATTTATTGATGAATAAATTATTTTATAAAAATCCCAAAAATTTACCATATTCTAATTTCATATTAATTATTTCAAAAATGATTTTCATATATTAGAATAAATTATCTAACAGTGGTTATAATTAATTCTAAACCATGTTTGAAAAGTGAGACTAAATCATGTTTTCGAAAAAATATAGTTTTTCAAAAAACATTTCATTATTTTAATTGATTCTTATTTTATTTTTAATCAATAGATACCACAAAAATTATAATTTAGTTGTCCCTATTCATTACCAATTATTTATTATCTAGTTTATAATGGTATATTATATTTTGGATCATTCGTACTCAGGGTTATATGTTCCGTAATCTATCAAAGAGATTAAATTTAAAGAAATATATTTCATGGGTTTCTTAATCTCGATATTACCAGCAACGTACACATTAAAAAGCAATGTTAATATTTTCAACTACTTGGGTATTAAATTGAAATTTATTAATAATCATTTTACTTCATTTATTAAAATAATATCTACTAAGAGGTATGGATTATTATTATTTCACTATCATTTCATAGGAAACCAAAATACTATTCCATCTATGAAGAGGAATATCCAATATTTCTATTTATTCAATTGTTGAGAAATGTATTTATAAATGTTTTAGTCTAGCAATAATTTTATTCACATTTTCAAAATTATTTATTTATTATCAAAAACATGATATTAACCCTATAACCTCAATGATATAGTTGAAGACCTTATCAATGATTCCATTAGCTGTCAATGTTAAATTTTAAAATTTATTATGAAAAAATGTAGCATTACATCTTCAACCATGATGTAACCATCATAATACAGTAAGGATTCTACAAAAGTTAATATTCCAATTTATAAATATAATAACCATCTCTTAATGTAGATAAAAATTACATCATATTTGAGGAATACATAAAACATTATAAAAATAGACACCCAAAGACCATTTCAGGTTATTATCATTGGAAACATGGAACAAAAGTCTTCTAACTAAGTAAAATATCTTAAATGTTCCCAAAGAGATCTTACCCCATAGTAATTCAAATTAGAAACATGTATTCATAAACTATGGAAAACAAACATAAGAAAGGGATGAGATCTAATGCTTATTAATGGTAAATAACACAAATATATAAGAATAACATGAACATAAATGTACACTAACATGAGTATAAAACTCATAGATAATACCCTGTATATCAAAGATCCTAAAAATGAATCTTGTAATAAATTTTTGATGTTCGTATGAAATGAATCAAAAGAGTAAAAAGTACATAAAACCTAAAGGAATAACATAGGAACGATACATGGAATTTTTTGATACATATAAAAATGTAATATTATTCCATATAAGTTATGACATGTAACTAGAACATCTTAGGGAACTTAATGGGGACTAATGCTACCGGGAGGGATATACCACCATCTATAGTTGGAGTACTTTAATTTCATGGGATAAGGTTTCCCCATCCTCCATTAGTGGATTAGGTTTCTTATCTTCCCATAGCGGATCATGTTTCCCCATTTTCAATCTTCATAGTGACTACACTTATTAGGTTGGATAAACTACCATCCCCGGTTATAGTCTATTACTTCTAGGTGATTGAGATTCCCTATCATCCCATAGTGTAACAAGCCCTTCCACTTGAATCCCATCGTTATCTCATGAGATATAAATCTTTAACAAATCCATTAGAGGGAGATATAGGTCTCACCCATCTCACAATGAAATCATTTATACATGTTGCACAAAATAATATAACTTTTACCATACCATTACCCATAAAAATAGATGAGTTTTAGAGACATCATATCATGACCCATGAAATGAGATAGGTGTCATAAACATGAATTCATTTCAAAAAATGTGGATAAAGATAGGTTTCATAATAATTTTCTCAAATTATAACCTGAAAAAAGAAGCGGGATTCATAATCATAAAACTTGTGTAAGAGTAATATGATTCATAAACATATACACCATGAAAGTGATATGGGTTTCATAAAATCATTCCATTAAAACATAAACTGGTTAGATAAATAATATGAATGATGCATTTGGATCATTTCCAAAAAAAATTAATGAGTAACACCAATGGATGTTATCTTATGTAGAAATTAATATAGAAATATTATACTAAAAATACTTATTGGGAAAAATATCCATTATTATTTTAAAAAATTGATTTTAAAACATGAAGCCTTTTGTAAAATAGTATTATTTTTAAAAAAACTTTTAAAATGTATAAATAAGGATTTAACTCATTATGGAAACAATTTATTGTGAAAAAATGTAAATGAATCCTGTAAACATTTTGAAAACCAATTTATTTGATAATATTATGAAAATATAGAATCAAGTATTGAAATAATTATGACAAAATTATTCCTTAATAACTTATAAAATAATATTGAAAACAATTTGAAAACATTTTCGTTCTAAAATAATTAGAAAAATAATATAAAAATTCTTCAAATTCATTCACATCCTTTTATTTGAAAACAACCATTTGGAAACATATAATAGATTTTTTTAAAAGAATTAAAAACACATTTTAAAAATAAAAAATTTTGGTAAACTTTTTCATTGAAAAAAAAATTAAAACCATGGATATCAATAATAGTAGGAAACCATTTTCCATAAAAATTAACTTTTTAATCATGTAAAAGAAGAATTAATGGAATGGTGGTCATGATAGTGGGTAAATCATTATATGCTAAACATTTTTTCATACCTAAAAAAGTTTAGAAACATTTATCGACTAGAAAAATACAAGATGATTCCTTTTTTAACAACCTTTTTTTAACATAAAACATGCATAAATTTTTCACTTTTTAATCATACGATATTATTAGGATAATTTTAGAATCCTTCTAGAGAACATGGTTTTTAAGGAACACAGATTTCCGAACAAAGAAATAGGTAAATCCCAACTCTCTTAAAAACAATTTCTTGATCATATTATGCACCACATAGTGAAAAATGGCACCTTTTCACGGATATAACATGAATAACCATAGGATAAGAAAACACATCAGAGTTTTTGATAGATGGATAATAATATTTTATCAAAGAGAGTTGAATCATAAACAATCTCATTAAATGGTTAGGTTATAGCTATATACCATTACCAATTTGGTAACTTTTAATCATAAAAAAATTGAAATAATAAAATTAAATGAGGATTAAAATATCATCAAAATAAGGAGATTAATTATATACATATAAAATGTAGTATATAAAACAAATGAAAAAATATATTTCCATAACATGGAATGTGTCTAAAATAAGGAAAATTGAGACAAAATTAAGTAACCGTTTTGGTAACTTTTGTAAAATAAATCCCATGAAAAAATATAATCCAATTTATTTTAAGTAATAATAAATTTAATTGTAATAATAATATAATAAGTTCAAAGGTAGTATATAAACAACACAAAAGAATCGTGTTGTTATTATGGAATGTATCTCACATATATAAAAATTGAGAAGTAATTCCTTTACAAGATGTAATGACTCTTTTTGTACTTTTAAAAACCTCCCATATAATTAATATAAGTTTATTATAAAATTTTTATTGAAACATATTTTTATATGTAATACCAAATATGGTTTTATTTTTACTATATATTTATTAACAATTTTATGTTATGGTTTCTCATCGGGTAATATTCAATTTATTTTCCTCATGTGTCTTGATTTGATATATATTTTTCCATATACTTATATCTTAATGTTACTGATGGAAAACATGATATAAATATAATTTATGTTTATTATATATTAATTTAATGAAATATATGTAATAAAAAAATATGAAAAGGAATACACCATTCATGGAGATGGTAGGTCGTATGTACGCTTGAACACTATTAACATTTATCTTTATAATATTGAGTGAATGTAATTAAATGATATATATATATATAATCTAATTATATTAGAATTAATATAATATATATATCATATAATTTCACTAAATATATCATTAATAAAATCCATGTAGCGTGTCAACAAATCAAATCACTTTGAGGAGTAGGTAGTCCACAATTCCCCAAAGAGAAATTATCATATTTCCAAAAAAAAGTATAAGAATAAAGGTGTGTATTATATAATAATTAAATAATAATAAATATATAAAATATATGATTTAAATCATAAAATATATTGGTTTCATCCAAATTTACAACCATGAGATACGTTAAATGAAACAACAAACAACATCGTTTCGGGAGGTGGTAGTTTGATGTACACAAGAACGATAAGTTCATTACCCATTAGATAGAAATGTGTGTAAATGAATGTCAATAAAATATAGTAAAAATAATATTATATTAATGATTATTATTTTAATTTGTATTCATGTAATAATAAGAATTTAGGTAGTGGGGAAATAAAATAATGGAATTGAGCTTGAGGAAGGATGTTACCTCTTTTTTGGTTAAGTCGTTTCGGTTTTCACTAAATTGATTCCTTGGTTGGATTTAAACCCAAATAAAGGATTTAATGAAAAATTTATGGGTTTTGGTAAGTGAATTAATATATCATGGATGAACATACATGGTTTGAGAGATATTAAGAAGGGGGAGAGGTGGTGTCTTTTTATAGTGGAGGGAGGGGACATAGTTGGAATTTCTGAAAACCAGTTAGGTGTACTGATGTTTGTACCTAAAAAAAATCCATTGATTGAAGATTAATGGCCTAAATTTTGACCTAATATTTCGGTTGGAAAATTGGATAGGTCATTTGGTTCCTTACATTTAAGTTTTAGTTCCTCCTTATGCTTGTTTTTTCCTTAATTGTAAGAATTAATTTTAATCATATTTACTATTTTTATGGATAAAAATTTCATTGAAATTATTATACATTAAATATTATACATATTTTAATTTTCTTACTTTCAATTTTCGAAATTAAATTCATAAAATAATAAAAACTAGCTTTAATGCTAATCTCATAGTTTTGGTGACAAAGCGTTTTTTTAAATTGAGATTGTTTAAAAGTGAATTAATAATTTATTTCTAAATTAAACATAAAAATGTTTCCAATGAATTAAATTGTATTAATATGTTTATTATTGATCTATTTTTAAATTAAAATAATATTAAAATATAATTGAAATATATAAATAAATTATTAGAAAACACAGTTTTAATTAAAATGTCGTATTTTCACTGTTCACCTAAAAATGATGTTTCTGAGAAAAAATCCCCAAAAAGTATGCCATAATTATTTTTAATTATTAATTAAAAAATTATTTTTATTTAATGAAATTTCACTTATAAAATTTTATAAACTTAATTTTATTAACTTTCATAGAATGACATAAAATGATGTTCTTTTGAGAAAATAGTATTTCCATACATATAATAAAATTACAAACAATACATGTTTTAATATCAATATGTTTTATTTATATTAAATAATTATAAAATTAACAATAAAAACCCATTTGAAATATAAAAATGGAACCATAATGTTCACCCTAAGTATTTCATAACTAAGTTTCCACATAAGAGAACATACTAGGAAAGTGGAAACATGTACATGGAAGATAAATATAACTATCATGTTTGAGAGGATATTTATAGATAACATGGTCAAGAGAATTTTAATAATAACAAATCCATAAATATGTGATGATCTAAGGGAGTATTTGATTCATCCTAAAAGAAGCTACTTGGATAGCATATTTAGTTTCATGATATAAATATCTAGATTAGAATAATTTTCATGGCATAATATACATTATTTTTTACTTTCATATATAAAATATTACCCCTTTCTAGTTTATTGACTAATTTCCACATCACCACTTTCTCCAAAAAGGAAGGTGAATTTTTTTATTCCATAATCAATAATATTTAATGAGATCCATGATAAGTCGTCACATATCTATTCAATTAAAATTGTCAAAAAAATTATAGTAATTTAACAAACATGCATAAATCATCAATTGGTGAGATAATAATTTAATATCAAAAAATATTCTAATTTTTTACTTAAACATTCCAAAAATGGTTACCTTATAACACTTCTGAAAGATGAAAATCCAAAAGGTCATAATAGAGGTCACAAAATTAGTTAACATTGATCCTCCATATTTCACAATGTATCTTTTGGTTATCAAAATCCCATAATGTGAATACACACATCATATACTCCTTATAAAGATATTAATAACCTAATTTACCTTAGTAATTCTTGAAAAACGTGCGTGATTTCTTTATTCCAAGGATTTCTGGATATATTCCTTAAATCCAAAAATGTTGTGAACTTAATCAATGATCACAAAAAAATCACTTTTCACCATGTCCTTAATTAGTTCCAAGGTAATATGAACTATCTAATTTACGTATTAATATCCAAAATATATCCATCCAAAACAACTTTATATTAATATAATTAGTATGTTAATTGTTATATTCCCTTAGTCAAAATATCACCTTATCATTAAATCACTTCTCCATTCCATCAGAAATAATCAATATAATATTGTAAATCCTTTGAGACAAATATAAATGAGGAAATGATTTTATATTTATCCAGTAAGGTTAAATAATTGATAAATATAAATATATAAAAACTTGTATTATACCACTTCATCTATAATACATAAAAATGCTACCTCATCTTACTTTTTAATACCTATTTCCATTTACATTTCATCTACAGTCTCATCATCATCAATAATATAGATATTACTCATATTTACTTACTAATTCTCTTTAAGAATGTTCTAATTAGGATATTGATATTCATAATGAAAATTAATTACAAAATTAATTCATTTAACCATTGATGACATCGTAGGGATTCTAATATTCCCATCCATTTTGTGAACCAAACACTTCATTGAAAACCACTTTAAAAAAAATTCAATAATATTAGGAAAAATTTTCCTTAAAAAATAACTTTTTAATCTTGTAAAATAAACTTCAATGTAATGAATGCCATGTTTTCATGTAAATCAATACATGTCAAGCATTCCTTTTGAACCATAAAATGTTTAGAAAATTTCCAATATCAAAGAATTAAAAAGAAAATAATCTAAAAAAAGTTTAAAGGTAAAACATGGGTAATATTTTATTCTAAACATCATATGATAGTAGCATAATAATTTTGGAAACCATTTAGAAATCATGGTCTTGAAGGAATACATATTTTTGGCCAAAGGGACGGTTAAATTCATATATTCTGAAAAAACACATTCATGATCATCTAATTTACAAAAGAGTGAAATAATGGTACCATTACATGGATATAACATGAAAAAATAGAGGGTAAAAATACCATTATAGTTCCTTAGTGATATATTATAAAGTTTTTACAATGGGAGCGTAATAATAAATAATATTGATAAACTCTGAGATTGTAGCTATAAACCATTACCAATTTGGTAACAATGAATCATAAAAAAATATAAATCATTATATTAAATGAAACATATAATATTATGAAAATATGTTTATTCATGATATAACATGTCAATGGAAGTATATACACGTCTTGGAAAATATATTCCATAACCTATCATGTGTTTCAAAAAAGAAAAATTGAGGCAAAATCAGTTTACCGATTTGGTAAATTTTGATACATAATCCCCATGAAATAGACATAATTAAATGGATAAGTAAATTACCATACATTTAAGAATTATAATAATATAATTAATTCATATGCATTATATGAACCACACCAAATAATCGAGGGGTGAATATGGCATGTATCTCATGGAAATAACAATTGAGATTAAATTCCATTACCTTAGGTTTTGACTTTCTTCGTACTCCTCAGAACCTCATGTATGATAAATATATGTTTATTATAATTATTTTATATAATCTTATTCTTATATATAATACTTAATATGGTTTTATTAGGACTTCATATTATCCGCTTATTAATAATTTGAAGGCAGGGTTTCACTTCGGGTAATATCTACTTTGTTATTCACATGTGACTTAATTTATTATATTTTTTATCCTCATATTTATTACATGATTTAAAAATTTTAAAAAATGATATATATATATATAATCTATATTATGTATATTGTTTTATAATAATCTATATAAAATAAAAAAATGAAATGGAATATATTGTTCATGGAGATGGTATGTCATAAATACGCATGAACGTTGTTTCCATTTTTCATTGTAGTATTAAAAGAATGTAATTAAATGAAATATATATATAAATATAATTTAATTAAAGTATAATTAAAATTTCATATATAATATATGATTTCACTAAACCCATCCTCATTATATTCCATGTAGTGTGTGAACGAATCATGTCACTTTAATGAAGCTGTAGTCAACACTTCCCCAAACAAAATTATGGTATTTAATGAAGATTGAAAGCACGATGGTAAATTTTATATAATAATTAATTATGGATAGATAAATCATATAAATCATATATATATCATATATAAATAAATTTTCCATCATAAATCCAAACCATTAGAGGTGGTAAAGGAAAACAAACAACATCCTTAAGTTAGGCAGTAGTTTTCCGTACATAAGAACATAATGTTCATTACAGATTAACTAAAAGTGTGTGTAAGAGTAGCTAGAACCCTTATCATAATGACATACAAATATATTTAGGATATATGGTTATTTTTTATGTATCGAAAAAGAATAATGGAATTAGTTGAGAAAGAAAACAATGGAAATGATCTTGAGGAAGAGTGTTACATATTCTTTTGGTAACTTTTTTAGGTTTTCACCAAAGGGATTCCATGGTTTGATTTATTCCGAAAAATAGGATTAAATGAAAAAGGTATTTATTTTTTGAAGCGAATTTAGAAGATATATTATAATCCTATTTTCTATTATTGGTGAGAATAAGATGGGGAGTTGGTGTCCTTTATAGGGGAGGGCATGGACAGACATGGAATTTTTTAAAACAAGTAAGGTGTAACCATGTTTTTACCTAAAAAAGATATAAAAAACAAAAACAAATCCATAATGGATGTTTTATGGATGAAATATTCACAAAAAGTGTTTTTTTGACATGTGGATATTAGATTTTTTCACTTAAGTTTAAGGTTTTGTCCATTATTAAGATTAATTTTACATTAATCAATGTAAATAATTTTCATCACTTTCACTGATATTTTTTGTCCAAAATCATGTTGATATTATTACAATATTTATACTATACTGATTAAAAACATGTATTTCATATTTATAAATTCAATTCATAGAATTGGTAAAATTATGATTAATTCTAATCTCACCGACACGGCGAGAAAGAAGGGGTTTTAATGTGAGAATGTTCAAAAGTTTGTTAAGATTTTATATCTAAATTTAAAAAAAACATTCCAATTCCTTAAACTAGAATAAAATATTTATAATTGATATATTGTGACTTTAAAACCATCTTAATATATAATATAACTATTTAAATGTATTATTTGAAAAATCAGTTCTCAATTAATCTTTTATATTTTCACTATTCACTCAAAAATGATGTTTCTCAGAATTATACCAAAACATAACCCTAAGCTAATGTCATCATTAAAAATTAAGAAAATAGGTTTATTTTATAAAATTTATTTTATTAATCTGAATAAAATTACTATTTTGGTTTTTCATACATGGAAATTAAAAATTATTTTAAGAAAGTATTATTTCTGAACAAATAATGACTTTTCCAATATTACATGTTTTATTATAAATATGTTTCATTTATATGAAACCATTATAATAGTTTAGAAAAATTGTTTATTAATATTCATATTATTATTTTCTGGATGTGTTATAACTATCTTTGTTAATTAATTAAAATAACAAAATGTTGTTTTGTAGAAACTCAATGTTTTGTGTAATGAAATCCAAGTCGGTGTCACATATAATGCAAGATAAGCCAATTTCTTTTGTTGACAAAACCTATCATTGGGTATAATATAAACAAATCCTACCCAGGAGTCGTATTCAAGGAATGAATAACTTTGTTATTCCATATAACACAAGCCATATTCAATGTTTCATGAAATGAAAATGGTCTCACAAAAAAATTAACCATGTTTTTAGGGTTATTCAGTCTCCTGTAGTGTATCTTGGGTTGTCAAATCCTTTTACACCTAATAAGAATCCAACCAACATGTACATCCTATGTTTTTTTATATGAAGTGTCCGACATTGGGTTGATTTTAAATAGTTTTTAAGTGAGAACTAATATATTTATTTGAATTAAATTTAATATAATGTGTTTATCCTTGGTTATCACTTGGGGTGGACTGGATACATTTGTTTTCTGACAATTTCTATTTATTATATTTGAGATGTTTTCATTTAGTATAATAAAAAAATTCATAACATATAGATTTAAAAAAAACCCAAATACTAATTACATATAAACTTATATGAACATATTTTTGAGCACTCTAAGATAAAGGTTTGTATTATCACTTGAAGTGTGCAGCCATAAAATTCAATAAGGACAATGAAGTTTTAAAATTCAGAAAATGAAACTATGAATTAAAAGAACTTATTAGACATTAAAAGAGTGATAAATAACATCAAATCCATCCCCTTATCCTCCATTGGATCAACCCATATGATGATATTGCCTTCAATGATTTTATGATATCAATGGAAGCAGGATGTAGACAAATGAAGGTGGAATAGAAAAAGTGGAAAAAACAACAGTAGATTAATGTTCACTCCACCATTGTGCGATAAATTTCATTAGGTTTTTTGTGAATAAACTAAAAACAATAGTTAATGGTGTCAATGTGATATGAAAAAGATCAAAATAAGAGGGAATGAATTAAATTTATTAAAACCTAAAGTGATCCAGACAATTTATAAGAGAATGAAATGTTGTTACAAACTCAAAGAGGCATCATAAAATTACAAAGAAACTAAAAAAATGCATCAAATCCTTAACCAACACTTCCTTAATTTACATTAAAATAATCTTAGGTTGTTCCCCCAACAGTCCACATCTTCCAACATGAGTATGGTAGGCCTACGATGGTGGAATGCTATTTGAATATGGACATTTCGACCATTTATCCAAAATGACAGCCAGCTTGCATCCAGCAAAAAGAGGTTCCAAAATGAGCATCTATATGGAAAAATTTGGATGGGACATAGAATACATAAATAGATATTCTGATGCACCCTTATGTCCAAAAACAATTCATCCCAAAATTATTTTTTCTTTTCTTGATATGATCAATATGGTGGGTTGTTTTTCTAGGACGCAGAATCTGTCCTCTAATTGTATTGTCAACATGGGACGTCTATAACTTCAATGAAAAATCAGTATTAGTTATGGAAAATTTTTAATGAAAATTTCCAAATTATTTTCTCTATATCTAGTTTAAATTTTTGAATAATTCATCTTGGATCTTGTCCTCTATAGTAATTTTATTGGGATGCGGTCAAATTCACTATTCCCAGAATATTGTTGGTGCAAGGCCCACATTGGTGGTCTTCTAATGTGAATCTTCAAGTACTAAAAATGTATGAAACATTTCCAAAGAAATGAGCGATCATAAATTTAAATATTAATTTAAAATCATGTCCAATTGGAATTTCAAGAGGTGTTTAAATATTTATAATGCAATAGTTAACTTCTACAAAGAATTACGATAATAATGTAAAATTTTGTTCAAATTGTAAAATTCACTAAAAACTATTTTTATAAATAATGAAAAACTTGAATAATATAATATTAAAAATTAATATTAGCCTCTTTTAGTGGCTAATAACACCCCAGCTTCAGTTTTTATAGTCGTGGAAAAAATGTATCTCAAAATATGAAATAAATTTTCCTTTTCTAAAAACATTTTAATACACATTTCTCAGCAAAAGACCTCATACCAAAAAATTACGAAACCCATCAATATTATTTAATACAAGATTGGTTCACAATAAAAGTCCAAGCCCAAGAACATTCCATTATTAAAATTCATTTTTATATTTCATCCAATTTCAAGTATGCATGAGGATGTGTTGTGCATCCCAATAGACATGGGGGTCATCTTTATTCAATAGAGAAAGGATGAAAGCTATAGGTGGAATCACATTTCAATATTAAGAGAAGTATTTAAAATTTTCACATTTATTATTATTATTATTATTATTCCAATTTTTCCATGGTAATTGCTATTTAACTCAATAGAGTCAACCCATGTAGTGAGACATTGTTGATGAATCCTAGGATAAAAGACCTTAGGGAAACAAGTGAAGCCCACATGCTTGGGAATCATCTCGAGTTTACTTAATAAAAAAATTTCAAATTCACAAAAATAGTGATAATATTACCAACTCTGGTTTAGAAAACTATGGAGACATGATCCCCAAGTTCTGAAAGCCAGACATTAGGTTAGTCCGCTGTTATAAGCGAAATTGAATTTTTTATATAATTTTTTGTTGAAGTTTTTGTTTTGTTAATTTTTTTTAATTTTTTTAATATTAATGTTAAATTTAAAATCATAACGAAATATATTACATTTATTATGATCCCCCGTGAACATAAAATAATACACCAAAATCCAATGGACATGCGTTGTGGATTTTTTTTAATGTATGACAATATAATGGTGAAAAATCACACTAGATAGGCCCACATTCAAAAATATACATCCAAAAACAAAAAAATTAATTAAAATAAGAATAAAGGCATTAAAAATTATTTGATATTCAATTTCAATGTGTGAAATGTATTTTTGTCATGTTCATGGTTAAAGGAATTTGTCATTCAATTGAATTTTTTTAATTTCAAATCATTTTTTTTAGTAATTCTATTATGCACACAAAAGAATTTTTTTATTTAATCTCCCCCAAATTTAAATAATATTGTGCACAATTTTTAATGAATGTAAAATTTGAAATGGAATAGATTTCAAGGAGAAGTGTTAAAAATATAGAATAATGGAATGAATTCAACTAGTGGTTGATGTTAATGTTTTTGTTTCCCCCATTTAATCCCTTGATCTCCATGTCACTCAGATATCCCGCATAAATGGTGTTAATTTTTTTCTGTACACCAATGATATACCTAGAAATTCATGGATCTCAAAAACAGCTAAATCTTATAAACCAATACAATTAGAACACAATGGAAACCACTTGAGGTTTCTTTAACTAAAAAAGGAAATGAAAAAATGAACCTATTAGATTTTTTATACTTAACAAAAACTCAATTTATATAAAAAAATATATATATACATATATATATATATATATAAACACTAATAAATATCTATTTATAAATTATTGGTGATTTTTTCAGGGAATATCATTGGTTAGTGGAAGGCACACTCGATTATCACCCCGAGCTCGCGGGTTCGTGTCCCACATGGAGTTTTACTCCATGACCTATGACATGTGAATTTTTACAATATATATATACATAATAATATTAGTATAAATATGTAGAAAAGAATAAGTGGGAAGTATTATGTCTCCTAGGTTAGTGGAAGGTGCATGCGACTCTTTCCCAAAGTTTGCTGGTTCGAGTCCCCATGTGCCCGCCATGGACATGTGAGACACACTTTTCGATAAATACATAAGAATAATTTTTAAATATTTTTTAAATATAAATATAAAAATATATAGATTACATAAAAAAAATATATATTTAACCAAATAAAAAAATTGAAAATAATTAAACTAAAATAAGAAAAAAAATATTGAAAAATAGATGAATTTTTTTATAATATATATATATATATATATTTGAAATTATTATTTTTTAAAATAAAAAAACCAAAAAAATTATTATTATTATTATTATTATTATTAAAATAAATTAAAAGTCATGTTGATGCAGAATTTCCTTCTAGAAAGTGATTAGTTTAATGTTGTTAGCTTAACATGTACCCCCTACTTACCCAATACCAACATTCAACATATTAATGATTAATGTTTTCACCACTTCCATTAGATCATGGATGATTCACAATTGGGTTGGTTGGATGACTTGGAAATTGATTTACAAAAATTCATATATGTCCAAGTGAAAATCCTAATTTCTTGAATATTGAAAAGTTCATATCCAATTGCATTCCTAATTATGATTAATATATCAAGGAGAATTTTCTTATCAACAGCATTGAGAGAGGGTGAAACTAAAAGTGAACGTTTTTTGTTATCCCATATGATTTAATATTTGGGAGTGGAAGGGTGGGCCCTGAGTTTTAGATTAGACTGACTACAACATTTAGACATAGTTCAAGACATTGAATCTAACTCGTTTTAATTTTCCAAATATCACAATAGAATTAGTTCCTTTTGAACAGAAGATTCAATAACAAAATTGGAAATATGAGTGTTATGAATGGTTATGGACTCAATGTTTGTGATTTCTCTAAATGGTTTAGTGATTTGTGTTTTTGAAAAAATCATCAATTGTTTTATAATAAGGACACTCAATCCATGATGTCAAATTTACCTCTTTTGAATCCAAAAATTCAATTTCCTCTTAATTTAAAGACTGTTCGACATTGCCTTTATCTGCTCCATATATCCCAAATCTTGATTTTGGTTATTTAGTAATTTCATGAGTGGTTTTTGGGAGGATATATTCTATTATCCATGATGATTAAGGGATAATCTATTTGGGAATGGGTTCTATAGAGGTTTCAATGGTTTTCATTTATAATCATAATGATGAATCTTTTGAATTCATTTTATCCATTTTTTCACAAATTTTTTCAAGCCGATGTTGGTGATTAGGCTGGATATAAACTTGGAAATAATGGATTTCCTTAATATTGATATCCTAAACTATCCTTTGAGGGATAAAAATTTATCCTTTAAATATTCATCATTCCAATGATTATACATTTCATTGGGTGTGTGGTAATCCATAAATGGTTGATCAAGAAAATTCTTAATTTAGGGGATTCCCATTATTGTTTCCCCATTTGATTCAAGCATGGGATTGTGAAATGTAAATTTCTAAGAAACACAATTGTATATGATTAAATGTTTGATTTTATATTCTAATTACATACCGAAACAGGAAGAGGTAAACATAAGAGAGATGTTGGTGCGAATAGAGAATTTAGGGTTCCAAAATTATACTACTTTCTAAAAAACATACTTATGTCAGCCATATGGCTTCAAGATTTTGTCTCTCCCAAATATTCCAATGTTTATAGGGTTAATAAGTCACTTTTAGTGTAGCTTGGGTTGTCAAATATTCAAATACCCATGATGAAACCTACTAACACATACATCCTATGGATTGTTTCTAGTAATGAACTATCCAACATTGGGTTGATTTTAGATAGGTTTAAATGAAAACTATATTAGTTAATTAAATTAAATTTAATAGAATGAGTTGATACAAAATTATCACTTGGGGTGTCTTTGATGCATTCCATTTCTGATTATTTCTTGTTCTTATATTTGAGATGGGTTCATTCAAGAAGATAAAAGAAAAGTCATCACTTATTGGTTTAATACATACAAAACCTAATACTAATAACTATATAATATTGGTGGATCATATTTGTTATAACTCAAAGGTAATAGTTTATATTATAACTTGAAGTGTGAAAATATATAATTCAATATGGATGAAGAAGTTTTATAATACATAAAATGAAATTATCAATTAAAATAAGTTATTAGTCATTAAAATTGCATGAAATAACATCCAATCCAGCCCCATTCAACTCCCATGGATCAAACCATAATTGGATTATTACTTCATTGATTCTATTACCTTGATGGAAGTGGGAATTAGATTCACGAGTGATGGATTGAAGAAGTGAAAAAAACAACAACAAAATAATAGCCACTCCACCATTTTGTGTTAAATATCAAAAGGTTTTTTATGTATAAATTCACACCTTGAGGAAATAGTATCATCGTGATATGAAGAATAATATAATAATAGTGAATTATTAACTTTTATTGAAAACTATGGTGATTTGAATAACATAAAAGAGAATGAAATGCGATTACAAACTCAAAGAGGCAGTACACCATTACGAAGAAACTAAACCCCAATATGTCTCAATTCATTCACGACCACTGCATTAAATACTCATTTCAAGAGTCTTGGGTCATGCCACCAAAATTCTATGTCATCTCAATTGTGTATCATAGGCCTATAGTGGTGGAAGGTTTGTGGAAAATGGAATTTTCCACCCTTGACCAGAAATGGATTCCATCCTGCATCCACAAAAGAGAGGCACTGAAATGAGATTCAAGGTGACCAAATTTTTGTGGGTGATATAATAAAAAATTAATATTAATATGTCCCCTCATAACCTATAAAATTCACACCAAATATATTCTTTGTTTTCTACATAATGTTGAAATGGTGGGCCGTTTTTCTCGGCCAATGAATCTGGTATAGAATTTTATCTTAAAATAGGGCCACCTAGAATCTATTAAAAAATTAGTATTACTTCTAGAATATTTTAAATTCAATTTTCCTCAAAACCTTTCCTATATCTAGTTAAAATTTGAGAATAGTTGTGCTTGTATCTTTTCCTATGGAGTAATTTTATTGGGCTATTGTCTAATTCACTTTGCCCAGAATGTTGTTGGTTCAAGGACCAATTTGGTGGTGTTCCGATGTGAATATTTAGGAACTCTAAAAGTATGGAATGTTCCCTATGGAATTAGAAAATTGAATATTAAATATTAAATTATCATCATGACCATTTTCTGTTTTAGGAGGTTTTCAAATATGTATCATGTAATTGTGCACTTAAATAAACAATGAAATTCAAAATGTCAAATATTGTTCAACTTGTAAAATACACTAAAAATAGTGTTTATGAATAATTAATCACATGAATTATATAATATATAAAATTAATATTATCTTATTTCAGTGGATAGTAACAAAAATATTAAAAAGAATAAATTATTTTGAAAAAATTCAAAAAAAACATGGGGTTTTATAATAACTCATCACCATCAAACAAATATAATTAATCAATTCTTAAAATATGATATATTTTCTTGTTATAGTTGATTAGTTTATATTATCCTATTTAGTTAAAATATAATTCTTACGGATAAATATCTTTAATTAAATGTATTACTATAAATAATTTTTTTCATGAGATATCATATGTAAGATATCATAAAAATCATCCAAATTTAATAATTAATTTAATTAAACAACGAAACTTCTTTACAATTAAATATGATTTACATGTTATTGTGATAGCTTCACTATATGAAAAACATATAGAATTAAAACCATAAAATTAAATCACATGTCCCCTAATGACATAATAGGGGGTTAGTTAGGGTGTATTAATTTATTCTTCAAATGGTTACTGTCCTTGATATGTTATGAAAAGTCTAATTTTTTTTAAATTAAGGACACATCCATAGTAACCAAAAGTTAAATTTAAAAATAGTGAAATTATTATGTTACATTATTTTACGTTAAAGAATACATAGAACATACACCAAATCACTCCAAATGTATTAAAAATTAACTGTATAAAAATATTTTTAACAGAAAATATAGAACTAGGACACTAGAAAATAAATTGTTATGTTATAATAACAATGTTTCTAGAAAAATATTTATGATTATTAAATAAGATGATAACATACATGTTACTTATATTTTATACATCAGGATTTGATGATTGAAAAGAGTAAACCAGTCCAGGGAATTTTTCTTCAACATCAATTTCTTATGATTAACCAAATCATTAAGAATAGTCCAACTCTACATAGATAATCTCACACACAAAAATCTTATAGAATTTTCGATGTTCTCCAATTATATTCTCTCTCATTTTTACCAGACTTCATTTAAATTATTTTCGATTAGTTTATTTTCACAAATTTTTTAACCAGTTTTTTCTATATGTTAAAACCTCATTAAATATAAAATACATCACACATAAATGAGTTATATATCCAAATAATTATCCAAACCATATCTAAATTGATCAATAACCAACTCTAGTGATTATGAGAAATATAAAAATAATTACACAATATGGTTCATTATTATACAATTTTTTTGCTGATCACTTCTCCCCTAATTTTTTTTTAAATCCATCCACACATCTACCATAATTTATATAGGTCAAATTTTATATATCCAACCCCTTGAAAAAATTTTAAAATACTGATAATAATTATAGTTTAATGTATTCATTCATACCTGATTATGTATTCCAATTGTGAGGATAATATATACTGCAAAAAACATCCTCATATGCACATTCATGGAAATATTCCTCTATATTGATAATGTTGTCTTTTGTGGTCTCATTCAATATTCACCAATTCATAGGGCCCATCTATGGAATATTTTCTCTATTTTTTCCAAAATACACATCACATATTTATTTATGGTTTCCCATTGTGGTGTTATTCATAGCCAAAACACACATTTTATAAATTCCTTAATCAGCTTTCAGTGTGATTCCTATGTTTTATGGAATAACATTCCCCTATATATTCTAATTTTTAATAATACATGGTGATAAAATAATAGTATATATCATATTGGAGTAATATTTATTTAACACTTAGAAAAAAATAACAAAAAAATATATATATGAAAATTAATTATGGAATGAATTTTAATCCCTCCACTAATCTTTTTTAAAGCCTCAAATATATCAACCAAATTTTCAAAAATATACTAAACCTTATATTCATACTTTCCAACTAATCAGTTGAAAACTACATACAATGATCAATCATTAAAAATCATTTCTACTGATTGATAATAATTCTAGCCTTATTTTTATATATAACCTTTGTTTTAATAGATATTTTACTTGAATAAATATTTTAATACTGGAGGAACTCTGGCATATAAAAAAATTCTCATAGAAACCTTAATATAGTAAAATCCATGGGTAATAGATTACTTATTAATACCAATTAACATTGGATGAATCTACTTCTTTATATGTATTTAAATCAACTCTCAACATTGTCTTAATTAATACCTCATTTTTACAAATACATTTAGAAATACTAAAATTAAATTTTCATTTAATTATTTCTGAATATGAATCACATAAACACATAAAATTATATTTTATGACCACCAAGGAAAATCATGGAATATTAAATTTTTTATATATTTTTTGTGGGTATTTTAATGATAATTAATTCACTTTGTTGAATGTGAATGACCATTTTGAAAGACAAAATATTTTCTACATAACTCTAAAAAAATTAAATATTATTTCATATTGTGGTGGTGAAACAAAAAAAATTAAATGTAAATCCATTTAATTCAATAAAAATAACAGCGTTTATATGAAAAACCAGGTGTAAAATTAAATTCTTATATATTTTTTGAATTATTTTACATAAATGGGAACCATATTAACAAACAGAATTTATACTTTTTAGTTATTTTTATATTTTAATGATAATATCTGAAACTTATTTATGTGTCCATTATTGATCATGTTTTAGTAGGATAACTTTATCCATGAATTTAAAATAAATCAATGGATTTGATAAAATGTTATGTAGTAATTTAAAGTTTATTGGACGTAAAATTTTCTAGGGGCATGAAAAATTTTATATTGGATATGACTAGGGAATATTTTTTGAGGGTGAAAATGATAATAGAACGTTGATAATGGTCATAAAAAAGTGATGTGTTATGAGAATGTAGTGAAATATTATAACTTTAACCCATTTTTTTAATGTAATAGTTTCTTTTTATGCATAAATGTTAGACCTATCTATATATTTATTTGGAAATCAATTTCTACTTATTATTAACATGTAATTATTCCTATGAATATAAAAAAGTGAATGATTTTTGGGCATCATAGTTCCATCCCATGATTCCATATAAAATCAATCCATATGAAAACCATGAAACTAATAACACCAGAGTTATAGAATATTTGGTTAGGCTCAATAACCCTTAGATAAAGTGATGAGATAATATAAAAAACAAATTTATTCGAGGAAAATACTTTAAACCAAAAATCATAATTCATTATTTTCTAAGGAATATTTTCAAACAGTTGGTCCATGAAATCATATTCCAGCTATCCAGGACATGATAATATTTTTATTTATGGGTTGTGAGAATTAATAAAATTAAACCTTGTTGAATTTAATAGATTATTCTCAGAACCTCTATACATGTCAAGATTGACTATAATGTAATCTATGTAGTGAAAATTTATAGGTATGGAATTATCATACAATGTTATAACATTACTATAATTTTTTTAGAGGAATAATAGATAGTGGTTACCTCTTGGAGGAATTATCTTGTTTTTATTTGTATAATTCAAATTATAGTTTCATTTTATTATTAAAAAAATCAGTGTTAATTTATTCTATAAATAATTTTCTTAAAATCTCATGGTGTTATGTGAATTACCTTAGAGTTTACTGTTGGTAGGAATAAAATTTCTTCCCAATTCTATAATTCTTTGAATTATTATTTTCTTTTTTGAAAATATAATAATAATAAGGGACTGAAATGTGAGGGTTAGTGACATTTAATTTTAACATAGTTTCTCTTTCCATTCTTTCATGTCATGATATATTTTTTTATCCCTTAATTTGAGGAATATTTTATTATGTAACCCATACTTTATTGGAAAATATGATGTGATTTCAAAAAGAGAGCAACATAATGGAATTGAACATGCCTGTGGGGTTTCCCTATCAGTAATTTATGTGTAAGTAGCATGTAGTACACATGATTTGTATTATATGTTTTTACAATCTATGAAAATAGAATATTTTCTAAAAGGATTTTAGGAATAATAAAAGGTTTCGAATAAGATTGTAATGTCAATAATAGTATATTCTTATTTAGGTTAGCACTTGGAGGATTTATCTTTATACTATAATAATTTTTGTCTGTTTGTGTTATACAACATTTTTTGTTTTCTCTTATCACATACTTTTCATTTACATACATAATATTTATGTTTAATATTTTTTTAATTCATTTTAATTAATATAATATGTGACCCCCAAATAAAAGTCCTTGTGATTTAATAACCATAATATATGACCATCAAATACATTATACATCACTCTAGTTGTAATATAAATACTATTGACTAGGACCTCAATACAAGGCCATATCTATATATGGTTTTGTTTATGAGTTCATGTCAACTATAATATTATTGATCATTTGGTTATAAAAAATAATATTAATTATATAAAAATATACAAAAAACCTCATTCTAATGATAGATTTAAATGGTAATCCATCATTTTTATAGTGAGTCTACTCAAAGTATACCAATAATATGGGGAGGAAAGTTAAGATTTTACATTAATAGATTACCATTTAGAAATATATTTATTATAATTTCATTACAATTTATTTGATAAATCACCACTCATTTAATTTAACTATATATTTAGCTCGTGGTTGGATTCCTATAGGGGAATATAAATCATTAGTACAATCACCTTTTTAGGAAAATATGGAGCTCTGATAATTCATTAAATTTAATTCAATGGGAGAAGAATAATAGATTTCTAAAAAATCATATATATTTCCCTCTACTACATTTAACCATAGATAAAAAAACTAACAAATAAAGGTGGGGAATTACAGAATACTCATTTTTAGGAGGACATAACAAATAGAGTAATGATGACTTGTCTAGTGTTATTATATACAATGATTTGAATTGAAATTTTTATGAGAATAGTTTTGGTGTTTTTACTCAATAAAACTCCACTGCATAATGAATGTGGGTTGTTTTATGGTACTATCTACATACACAATCAAAACATAACCACTTCTTCGGAGGGTTAACCCAATTTATTCTCAACTATTCCTTTTATTTTCATTAAATAAGTTTACTCATATGTTTTGGTTCATTATAATAATCATGTACAATCAGAGTATAACACATGATAAAACTTTTGAATAACTAGGTTGTATCTATCTTACATATCATTTTTCTAATATAACTATATTTTTCATGCATAATTAACATTAAAATACTTTTAATTTTATTAAAATAAAAAAGTATAAAGAACCTATAAAAAAAATTAAGGGGTTTTAAATAGTGTAGCCCAAGTGCATCAGCTCAAAAAAAGTGTATAACCTCACTGGAAAAGGAGCCATGACTACAAAAAATTACTTGGCAATCATTCAAGGACACATTAGATGCAATCATGTGAGTAAAAAAATTTCCCTCATTCCCAATATCAAAGAAATACATTTGATTCTTCATAAGATGCATTCAAATTCTGATGGAGTACTAAATATGCCAAGGAATGTGATATTTTCTTGATAGATATTTGTAAATTTTCAACAAATTAGTTTCAACATCATAGATTGGAATATTTCTCTGGTCACAAAGGGACAATCAGGTGAGAATAGAGTGTGCCTTAGTTTGAATAGAGTCAACATTACCAAAGGAAGCTGAAAAGGCTTCCAAAACGAAGCCATTAGGATATCTGATGACTCCACCCCCAGAAATTAATCCCATGAAACATGACCCATCATTGTTTAAATAGATCCCCTAGAGTGGGGTATTCCATTTGACCCAATTCCCTTGAATAGGTAATTCATTGTGGGTAGAAGAGAGTTGGGGATGGAGGGCCCTACGAGAAAGTCCATCCGCCGATTTCTCGCAAAACCTAATTGATTGCAAAAACATGTTCTATATTTTAAAAGGGATATTCTCAAAGGTCCTTAGAGAGGACTAATGGCGTCTAGGATTTCTAGTTGACCACGTGTCCTAGCACCCTGATATGAAAATCAATGATTTGTCCTTCTTCTCAAGGCCATGTCTATCCATATCTTGAAACTGTATCGAGAGAAATAAATCTCCAAAATTAAAGGTACCCAATATCATAGAGATAAAATCAAAATAACTCTAGGTTTCCTTCTCCCATTATCTATAGAAGAAAATGTAGAACATGGAATCATAGTTTAATATCCTACAAAAAAGGAATCCAGAGGTAATGGTGATCCCTCTCTATTGAATACTCTCCTCAGTTGGTAAGTCATTAATCCAGACACACCACAAGAAGAATAATAACATCAAATGGATCTCTTTGAACCACATAATTACACCCCAAGGATCTTTTACAGATGGAAATAATTGAATGGAATGAAAATATTTATATTTAAAAGTACATGTTGTAGGTTTAGAAAAAACTAATCAATCCTGTTCATTAGAAAACTCTATGTTGTCTGAAAAAGTCTTCTGATTATCATGCAATTTGTTATTGATAAGGAAGGGATGTGAACATTCTTCTCTAAAACTATTTCTCAAAGTTGGGTATTGTGGGAAGTTGAGAAGACATCCTACAAAATTCTGATTACAATATCTCAGATCAACATTTAAAATAATCCACCAGGAATGTTACTAATGAATATGGAGATATGGCCGGACCATCATCTGAATTATTGAGGGATTTTATTTTTATTGGAACCCATTAACGACATAAGTACACTTTATATTATTTCCCCATAGATATTTACCATCAATAATCTTCCACATCAGTTTGGAATAAAGTCTACTTATAGTTTTAGAAATAATCTTAATATTAGTATCACCATCATTAATTTGTTTACCCAGTTTTATCTATGAAGCCCAGTGATGCTTACCTTCTACGTATCCATCCCATAAGAAGAATATCATATTTTTCAATATGTTTTTAGTCACATTCATTAAAACATTCATAGTGGAAAGAATATTTTTTGGGATAGAGGATAACATAGAATTAATTAAAGTTATTCTGCCTCCAAAAGATAGAAACACGTTTTTCCAGTTAATAATGCAACCCACATGATTCTCAACAACCATATAAAAAGTTTTTAAAAAGTAGAAGGTTAGGATACATGGGAGAACCTAGGTAGTTCATAGGAATGGATTATTTCTAAATGTCCAGACAAGATTCCAAAACTGTTATTCTCCTCTTAGAAAATTTATTTGGGAAAAAGAAATTTCACTTCTCATGGTTGACAATCTGCCCACTCTATTTTCAATAAACCTATAAAACATCATTAACCCACATAATTTACCTTATAATACCATTAGAAAATACTATATTTTCATTCACGAACATGATAGGAAATATACCTCCAATCAAATTATTGTTGCGAAAGGGAATGTCATTACCCAACACAATGAAATGATTAATGTACCGGCTAAGGGCATCTTGAGAAATGATAAACAGAGAGGGGAGAGTGTGTCTCCCTGCCTCAATCATCTTATAGATTTGAATAATCCAAACTATTTTCTAATAAATTATATTGAAACCCATGGAGAGATAAAAAAATTAAATAAAATATTAATGACATCGTTAACATACCCCATTCTTCGAAGAACCCAGATAAGTAAACTCCACTCAACCCTATCATAATCCTAGATCATATATGATTTTATTTCCACATTACAACCAAATATATTCGGATTTATGACACTAATAACATCTTGGGATAATGAAATGGACTCTTAATGGATCTTTCTTCTACAATCCCATGTTTTTTCTTAGCTACCAAACAGGGAAGAAGAGGGGAAATTATTTTTTTGTGTACACCTGTAAGTAATTTGTAAGGAACATTGAATAAGATTACATGGAAAATTATATTTATAGACTGAGGGTTTTTTAGTTTATGAACAAAAAAATTGTAACACATTCCACTCTTGGAAGATTGGATCCATGAAAAAAAAATCTTCCAAAAAACTAATCAAACTAACTTTTAAAATATCATTAGAATCTCAGTAAAAAGAATTTGGGAATGAATCTGGCCTAGGTGTGCTATTTGAATTCATATCCCAAGCCACTTCAAGAATTTTATCCATAAAATTAATAAATCTCAACCTATCATTGACATATTCAATGAAAATACATAGAATCTTGTCGAAAATATCTATGAAGCCACTCGGATAGACCCCACCCATGCTCAGGATAAGGGAAACCAAACAAGACCTAAATAAGGAATCTTCTATATGACCAGAAATATACCTATCATTAGTATATGAACTTTCTTCCATTATTAGATTAGGATAAATGGTTTTATGTCTTTCCTTGATACATGCATGAAAATAACTGGTGTTTATATTAGCTTTTCACAACATCTTAACTCTAGACTTTTTACGAGAAAATATTTCTTGTTTTAGAAAAAATTGTTCTATATAATCATTCTTGAGTCTCGAGGCACCAAAGACATTATCAACCCAAAAAATTTCAAAGATAAAATACATTTTGTGGATGTCCCAATTAATTTCCTATAACTCTTGATCACCTGTGGCATAACCCTTTATTCATGATCGAAGCTAACCTTTAAGATGATGCAAGTTACTATGGAGTGATATCCAGGGGTTACTTCTTGAAGATAAACCCTAAAATTTCCACAATATGTCAAGAAAATACATAATATAATCATGGTGGATGAAAAATGAATGAAATCATCACTCACACTACTAAGATACAAGATGATATGAGGATGAGAGTTATCAGAGAAACCCCCTTACTAGGTGTAAGAATTTGATGACTATAAAGGAAGAAAGTGCTGCTCCATTCACTAGACTACAATCACGCCGACTCCAAGATTGGTGATTCCCTTGCTGATTATTACACTATGTAAATAGATCTCTAAATAAAGAAGCATCCATATGTTTATTAAATTCCATGAATTCCACAAATTCTTGGCTTCCTCTCATAATAAAGGGGATTCTACCTTTTTTCTCCCCAATAATGGACACAATATTTAAGTCCCCTCTGAAAATTAATGGAAGATGTCTTGGGTTGGAAGCAGATAAGTCTTCCAAAAGAGACATTCTATCATGAGAATCACATTTACCATATAAAACTGAAATAATTAATACACTACCACTAACCCAAACTTTGATATTGATTAATTTATTTAAAATAGAACGAATATCAATAGAAATCCATTCCTTCTTAAAAATCTAGATTTGAGAATTGGAGGTAGAACCCGTAAGAAAGACCTACACCCTTAGGCAATGTGAAAAGTCACTGACTTTAGAAGAATACTTATTTATCTCTAATACTTGTAACCATAGAAATAGAGTTGTTGAGAAGTTTATAGTAAATGAAGTTTTATTTTACATGAGATCCCAAACAAACTACATTCAATATAAGGGGAATAATCATCAATGGAATATGTGTCTAGTACAGCCCCCATAGTCTTTCCCCTAAAGGATCTTTAAAGACCAGGATAATGATTTATATTTCGATAGCGATCTAGTCCGAACTCTATAGGATGTAGAATGAGACTAAGTAGTAGGATAACACATTATGGACACTGAAACCATCCTTGTAGATGGGAATCAGGTAGGGCTTGAGAGAAACAAATAACTCTTATCCCTCTTTGAGGGAGGAAATATGACAACTAAAAAAGAAGACTTATTAGTAGAATATGGAATATTTCCAGGATCAAAATCTCTAACAGTGAGGTTATGCAATGAGGGAGTAGCAAAAAAGTATAAATTAATCCCCATAGGAAATGGTAATATCCGTATTGGCTTGTCCAAGAAAGTTGAAGGTGGCATAGAAGCCCTATGATGGCTAAGAGGAACCATATCCAAGGAATAAGAGACCAACACCACTGAGGGATAGGTCATTGTGGAAGAATAAGCTCCATGAGCCGAGGATGATGGAATGATAATAAATCCATTCCTTGTGTTTATAGATCCCAAATAGATCCTTCTTGGATAATGTTGAAATGAAACAATGACTCTTAAATTGGAAATTAGAATCCTATGATGAACCACCTGATCCTGATCAAAATTTGCCTTTCTAGATTTACGAAATTAAGGAGAAGACATTCCTTTTAGGTGAAATCTCTAGTAAAAATGGGGTGGAGAAGGAAACAAAAAATTATGAGAGAAAATGGGAACTCCTTCTACTTGGAGAAGAATATTAGTTGGTAGAGGGAAAGATTAATCCATATTGATGCATATCTGGGCATTAGTCTCATCTTAGAAACAAACAGAACACTCATTATTACATTATAAGCACACCAAGGAATTCCCAATTCCACTAAGAAACCCTAGATTCATGAATGGTAGATGTAAACACAGAAAAGTTATTGACATTGTAGATATAGAGGGGTCCTTACCCAGATGAACATCCAAAGATCAACAAAATATGGATAACATCTAGGAACCAACTGATCAGGGGCCATTACTCCAGGTCGATAATAAATAATCCCTTTAATCCAACACAATGTAGAAATATTTTCCATTTAACACTAAAACCCTAACTGTAAATCTCCACCTCCATGATTGAATGAATCACTGAAAGATTTGAAGCAGAGGTTATTCGATCCCAAATATCACAATAGGGGTCCATTGAAGTTGATCTGATGCTCCATGAAACGCAGACACATGAATATTAAGGTCTGGAGTACCATCTTATTATCAGGATGAGGATCCCCACTAAAACCTTTGAGAAAACATGAAAGTAATCCATGGTGGAGAGATTTTTTCAAAGTGATTCCTTGAATGAAAAATTAGAAGTGGGTCTACTCTTTCATGGGGAACCGGGAAGATGAGATCCAAGAAGAACTAGAGATTCTTTCAAAGCCAATGAAATGGTTGGGAGAAATTTTGTAGAATGAAACATCACATAGGGTGTGTTCCTAGAAGATTTAATGTTCATCCACAATGTTTTATCCACCCTCCAGATGAAGATTCATAATGAGCGATATTGAAATATAAGCATGAGGGAAAACGAATACCATATTTTTTGAATAAACTATACATAATTGTTCCTTTTTTTAATTTTTTGGTTTGAATTCATAAAAATATTAATTATTAAGGAACACTATTAAGTGATGACATTAAACGTTTTTTTGTGAGATTGATGATTACAAAATCATGAATTTATATGATTTATGACATGTGGTATATTATTATTTTCATTGATGAGATATTGTGTAAGTAAAATAGATAAAATTGTTCATTTTATGAAATGGTTATACTATATGGAATTTTTGACATTGATGTGAGGAATATTTATCATTATTAACATATTTATTCATGATCCCTAATTTCTTGTGATTCCAAACACATGTTAGAAAATATACCGCTAATTGATTCATTTTTTATGAAATATGTGTCAGGTTTTTTATGGGCGATTGAGGCCATTATTAGTTTTAAAAACCCACCTCTAAATTTAATCTGTTTAAGCAATATATGCCACATCATTTGTGTTAATGAATTATAATCCAATTTATCTAGGAATTCCCAATTCTTGCAGTATTTCATGATTAATTTTCACTTAAGTGTTGGAGGGAATGTTGGTTGTATAGTATTTTTTTAAATGATGTCAATTATTTCTCCAAGAATGTGAGGAGACAGAAACATTTATTTTATGCCATGTGGTAACTAGCTAATATTTCATTATAAATAATTTAAATCTCTTACTCTTCAAGAAAAAACTTATATATGAGAAAAAAATGTTTACAAAAGAATAAAATAAAATATGCATAAAAATAGAGATAAGGGGATATTACATTCATTAATATTAAATGAGTATACTTATCACCCACCATAGAAACAATGGTGAAAGTTAGTGTGTGTTATAAACTAAAAAATAAATTAATTTGAAATCTTTCCAACATTTGAAATTATATCATATTTTTTATAAGAGATACAATCCTTCTAATTCCAGCTTCCAAATTTTATAAGTTAAATACCTACCTTCGTTTTTACATCATAATAACCTCTTTTGGGTCATTTTTATTATTTCATTTTTGAAATTGGAATTTTATAAAAGAGGATATTTTAATGCCTATGTTAGAAGGAAAGGAATCAGATAATGAAAAAATATTTATATAAAATGTTCTATGAATGATAATGGAAATATTACATAGACAGTAGGTCACTAGTGTGAATAGGAAACAAATCAAAGAAGGTAACATATTTAATGGGATTTGAGTTTGGGATCAGGTTTCATAGAATAATAATAAGAATATTAAATGATTAAGGAGCTATCTAATCATACATTATTTGATTTATGTATTTTAATATGGTAGGGATTTGTTTTTAATTATTTACTAATTCTCTCAAAGTGAAATAAAAATTGCATGAGAGTGATTGAACAAAAAGTTATATATTTTAATTGTTTTAATTCAATGTATATAACCACATTTAAATATTTGAACCACGAAATAAAATTCATTTTGAATAAATCCGAAAATTTTATAACATAAATAGAAACCAAAACAAAATATCGGGTTTTCAGTGAAAATTTTCATTGTGTATTTTTATAGTTGTGGTCAAAATTTGTTTTTCTATTTCATTTAATATTATTTTAGTAGGATAATTCAAAAAATAAAGAGATATTAAATCTATGAGATGGATGTGATTTTCTATTTCAATTTATGTTTTTTGATTGTAAAATGGTATGAGGAATCCGTGACTAAGGAATAATTTCCCAGGGCACAAATTGTCTAAGCACCCTAAGAAATATTCAAAAACTTGAGGATATTTTTTCAAGAACATGGAGATTTGTTTTGAGTGTATTAGAAAATATTCCCATTACATATTTTTTTGTGAATAAATGTTCAGAACAATCCTTCTTAGGAAACATGTATTAGTTGATTCATACAATTCATGTAAACATGTATTAGTTGATTCTTACAATGCATGTATATTATTTTCAGTGACATTAAAAAATGTTGTGACGTCTTTATATCATAGCTCAATACCAAACCACAATGAACACACAACCCACTTAAAATCCATTAATATAATCCCACTATATTGTGGGATCATTTGAATAATCCCATAACATGTTTGAATGTATAATTTAGGTTATGGGATTGTCTGAAAAACATAATAGATGTGATTATGTGTCGGTGAGTGAAAAACCACATGGATGTTATTAAAATTAACAGGGGAATAAATTATGTCATTCAGTATTTTCTTCCAAATATTTAAATTTAGGACCTTTGAAAACAAATTACACCAATACATGGAAATAGAACATGTTATATCATCAAAATTGAGAACAATTACAACTATTATTTTATGAACTCATTGAAAAATACCAAAAAATTCCATATATGCTCGGATTGAAAGCATCTTCAACTATGGGGAGGATATATAAAGGTAATAAAAAATTATAATTTTATCTAATTATTATAAATTATAGTTAATGTTTATTATAAAGGGTTTATGTCAAGGTAATATTTAATATTTTCATAGATTTCATTTTTTTTACATTTATCATTTTATTTAAAAAAAGTTCAATGTTTCTTATTTATCATGACTAATTCTAAAGACCAACGGTTATATCAACAGAAATTACCTTCATATATTTACATCATATAAGAACATGAATTCAAAACACAATGATCTACTAAGTACTATGTGACATTTAAACATAATATTGTCACTTATGTGATTGAATTTTAAAAATATGACATGCACAGTTGTGATTAGAAAGATGTTTAGAGTCCGATAAGACATAATTTTTGGTGAATAGTAACAGACCTTTATGAATTTTAATGCTACCCTTATGAATATTAATATGACCCTTATTGATATTAAATCATTCAAAATAATAGTAACATCATCCATGAATGTATATATAAAATTTAGGCATCTTATAAGTGATAATATAACCATAGTAAATGTATTGGTGTTCTAGTATATCGTAAATAATTAATAAAAATTAATTAATTAACTTAAATGAAAATTTATATTCATAAATGGTGTTCATAAATTATCAATTTTATTTATTATGGTTTTATGATAATTTTATAATACCTTATGTAATTTTTGAAAACATTATAAAACCAATTGCGGTTTTAAAATATCTATATTTCATGTAAATTGTGATTTTAGTTAAAAATTAAAATTATTATATTTAGGAAATTATTTTTGGAAAATGGAGTTAATTGTTGGATTCTACATGTCAAAGAATGGTTAGGGTTAATTTTTAGGATTTTTTTAAAATACATGAATTTTTTATTTATAGTACAATATAATAATTTACAAATTAAGCTAAAAATATGATTTATAGGGTCATGGATGATTTTCTGCTGATGTAAGACCAATTGGTTAGAAATATCATGAAATTATTACTATTTTTCCATGAAATCATAATTATTTCTTGTCTTGAGGGAAATTATCAAACTAATAAATTAAATATTATGAAAACCCTCATCTCCCCCATTATAAATACAACCCCTCATTACCTCTTCTCTTTGCTCCTATCAAGCCTTGTTCCTAGCATAAATTCTTCCCAATTATCTATCCATGCTCCTCCACCATGTCCAAAATACCTTATTCTCTTAAGAATACCAAATCATTTCCTGTTAAGAGGCTCTCAATGAGTATTTAATGATTTCATTAAAATCAAGTAGAGAACACCATCAGACATAAGGTAATGGATCCTCTCTAATTCACTTTTATTTAAGAATTTACTCATTTTTATTCAATTTTATGTGTAATTTTTAATTTTATGGTTTTATTTCACACACCCCCATACTTCATTTATGATTTATAAGTGATGAGAAACCCATATCTCTCTCATTAATCCCTCTTATGTACACTCGATAGCATGCAGATAATCTGTAAGGGATTCTACCTGAACCTCTATTATTTCGGGTTCCCTTATCATCCTTTTACAAAAATGAAGTCATATTATCATTTTATGTTCATATTCTAAATCCTGTGTACATTTAAAAATTCATTTATCAATACACTTTGATCATTCTCTTTCAGGTATATACATGTTTTAAAGTGAATCCATCCTCAATACATCAAAATAAGCAAACCTGTTTTGAGGGAACTTCCTGAATTATTACCCAATTTCAAGTGAAACCTATCTTATATATTAAGACCCCATTTTCTTTATAAAATAATCTTTTTTTATTATGAAAACCATATCTGTTCACTTCTTGTTTTACATAATGGATTTTTCCATTTTCAATTTTAATGGCCCAATAGTATTTTCCTTAAAACCACATTAAAATGTTTTAATGATGAAATTTCTTAAATAATTCTCATTCATGTCATCACTTCAAATTTAAATCACTTACTATTATAAAGTCCTATTTTCCATTTTGAATGTCAATATATATTCTTTTATTTCATGGAAACGTTTGTGATATAAGTGTTTTTATTCTTTAGGACATGACTGTGCTACCCAATTATTTCCATGAGTAGCCCTTATGTTTATGTAATTAATATAATTTACTCTTCATTATGTGGAAATTATATTCATGACATGTTATTATGGGTTCAACCAGATAGAACTTGAATGAATTTTGTAATGTTGTGTCTCATTAGAGGTTATGTGTGACAGTATTAGCAGTAAGCCATGGTTTGTGCAACCATGTGTGACTATCTTTGTGGTTAGCCTTGGATTTTGTTACCATGTGCAACCGTTTTGGTTGTTAGATTCGAATCATACTAATGTCATGTTTTATTTTTCTTTCACCTTACTATGACACCATTTCCATGTTATTTCATACTTATATGTTATGATTCCATATATTACAAGCCTTTTAATATCATCATGTCATGCCTTTTATGCCATGTAATAATGGCTTGTTCTTATAGTAATTCCCTTACTGAAATATTTATCTCATCCATTTTTCATGTGTTCCCCAGGGTACCCTGGGAAGATGTTTGAGCACAATGGAAGTTAAGAGATCTATTTCAAGATTAAATAATGAATTGTTTTATGTATTTCCATGTTTTCAGTTTTAATTAACTAGTCTTCTAATAAACTATAATTCACGATCATTAGATTGTAATATGAAGTATGATTATGCTTAAAACCATGTGATGATATATGTAAAAGGTTAGGCTCTCTGTAGTTGGTATCAGAGGATGGTATAGTTATTTTTCGATATTAGGAATAAAGAACATTTTTAAGAACCTTAAGGATGAGACTAAGTATAATAAAACACCCCTAAATTTTAATAAGTATTGAGTAATTGGTTTATCAAGAAAAAACATCCAAGCCTGGATACAAATAGGTAGAGGTGGATCTGGCACAGTTGATTCTATGGGCAAAACCCGAAAACACCGCTTTGAGCTAAACTCGAATAGGAAGTGGTCCACGAAAATAGTCCTTGTTTCACTCTTGGTTTGACATTACCAGGGGATATGCATTGTTAAATTCATGAGCTTAGTAAAAACCATTATTAATGGAATAAAAAAATAGAATATGAATATAAGTTAAAAAATAGATAATGAATAAACTATATTGAAACACATCGAATCACAAGTTAGGATATACATATCCTTTATAATTTAATCCCCTTACATTCAATGTTTAATTTTTATGCTTAATAGCTATGTATTCAATACATCTAATTTTATTCTCTTTTTCTTAGTTAATGTTGGGAAATTGAAGAAAAGATGCCAATAATAAATGTGACAGGGAATAAGATTATTTCCATAATGATATTCTTGATATGATGGGAATGGGTGCTCAAAACATAATGATAATACTTTCTTAGTTGGAACAAGTTTTGATTAATATATTGAATCATGTAGAACACTCTCCTCATACTAGGAAATAGAAAAAAAAATTTGTATTCTTTTTTCAGAAAAGTCCTCCCATGTTTATGGGATCATTTGATCCTCTCCTTGTGAAACATGGGATTAACTCCATTAAAAATATATTATCTTTCCTCTAGTTCATAGAAAAAGAGAAGTCCATACTGGCGGTCTATAGTTTTAATGGGGAAGCTGATCAGTGGTGGACACTGAATAAGAATATGATTCCCCAAGAGAAAATTGATTCCCTGTAATGGGAGGACTTCAAGAAATTTTTTTCAATAAATATATTCTCTAAAACCACCCTCTCAAGATGGGAATAGAGTTCCTCACACTCAACAATAAGGAAGATGAATCCATCTGGGTGTTTGAATAAAACATTACAAGGCATGCAAGTTATGCCCTAGCTTTTTCATGAACACTGAAACCAAGGTTGATCGATTCTTTAGAAGACTGAAGTCGAGTCTACAAAAAAGTATTGGCGATTCAATAATTTGAAAGTTGTTAGGAGATTTTTCATTTTTTCCTTAAGGTTGAAATAGAGATCGGAGATTCTTAGTGGTATCTTGGCCCCAATGAAAACAATATGAAATTGGAATATAATGTGGGTAGTCCTACAAATAAATTCCATTATGGAAATAAGCTTGATCATCCCATGGGTATAAAATGTGGAAAGATTCACCCTAGGATTCATCTAAATGGAACCATCAATTGCTTCAAATGTGGAATCTTGGGACATCTAGATAAAAAATTCTGAAGAGATCGGAAAAATCCTATTAATGTGGAAGAAGAATGTAAGGTTTAGATCAACACCCATCCTGTAGTGTAGTGTTACAATAACAAGAAGTATAAGAATTATGCAAACAATTTTTCTAAATAGATGGTTATGAGACGCAATCAACAATAACCTACAAGGGAACAAGGAAGGGATAGTGATATCACTACTACTGAGGTGAAGCTGTAAAATGATGTGGTGACATGTACACTAGTTATTCATTCAAAAATAGATAACATGCTCTTTGATTATGGTTCCACGCATTCATTCATATCTTGAAATTTTAATAAAACAATTCAAATACCACCTCAAAATTTGGAGGATAAGTTATTTGTGAGAAAAACGAATGTGGAAATTACTGCACCCATGGTTTATAACTCCTCATAGGTTCACATTTGTGGATTTAACCACTAAGAAAATTTTTTCATACTACTTTATTTGATTTTTATTCTATCTTGGGAATGTATTGGATATCGTTATTCAGTGGAAACACCAACTGTCGGGAAAGGGAGATCACTCTTCACATATCTAAGTAACCTCCAATTCATTACATGTGCATGGAGGAAGATGAATATCTTCTATAATAATTTTCAAAAGTGTGGATATTAATTCCTTATGAGAAAGACTTTCTAGATCAAATGATTGAGACAAAGTAGAGAATCATTCTTGAAGACATGCCTATCATGAGAGATTACATTGATGTGTTTCCTAAAGAGTTTCTTGGTCTTCCTCCTAATTTAGAGGTTGAGTTATAAATTGAACATATTCCTAGATATCTACCTATATAAAAGATATATTATAGAGTGGAAAACATATATCTAGTGGAGCGGAAGAGGTAGTTACAAGAGAATCTGGAGAATGGTTTTATATGCCCGAGTGCTTCACCATGGGGTGTGCCAGTCCTATTCATCAAGAAGGACTGATCTATGTGCCTCAATACTGATTATTGTGAGATAAATAAAATCAGGATAAATATCAAGAATCCCATATAATGAATAAATTAATTGTTATATCATATTTTTGGGGCCAGTTATTTCTCTAAGGTGGTCGTTTGGTCTGGATATCACCAATTAAGGTTGAGGAAGGAAGATATTCCCAAGACTGACTTTCAAACGAGGTATGAATACTATGAGGTCATAGAGATTCCCTTCAGAATCACTAATTCTCCATAAATTTTCATGGATTTAATGAATATAATCTTTAGATATTACCTAGAAAAATGTGTGGTAGTGTTTATTGATGGTAGTATGATATACTCCAAGAGAAAGGATGAACATGGGAGGCATTTGAATATTTTGTTTACGAAATTGCAAAGGGAGAAGATATATGAAAATTATAGTAAATGTGTGTTCCAAATGGAGGAATTATCATTATTGGGTTTAGTCATCATTACCAACTCAATATCTTTGGACCTTACAAGATAATGGAGATTGAAGAGTGGCCAAGGCCAACATCTATAACGGAGATCCGCAGCTTTCTGGTTCTAGCCAGGTTTCACCAAGGATTTGTGATGAACTTCTCACAATATTTAAACCCAATGATCAATATGAAATAGAATGGAGTAATTTTATTCTGGACTGAGGAATGTGGAGAATGTTTTATGGAGTTTAAAAGGAGTTTAATCACTGCACCAGTACTCACACATCCAATATGTGTAGAACTCTTTGTGGTGTAAAGTGATGCTACAAATAAGATACTAGGTTGTGTGATGATGAAAAATTATAAAGTGATAGACTACACCTATAGTCGGATGAAAGTACACAAGAAAAAACACCCTATGCAAGATCTTTTGTTTGAATATGTGATCTTTTCTTTAAAAACACAACATCATTATCTCTATGTAGATTGACGTGAGATATATACTAATAAAAATAGTCTATAATAAATATTCAAAGAAAAATATTGTAGTATGTGCCATAAAATATAGATAGATCTCATCAAGGATTAGGACTTCTCAATCCACTACCATATCAGTAAGGAAAATAAGGTGGCATATGTTCTAAATATAAAGGATCATGCATATTTATAAATGAAGAGAGTTGAAAAGGATCCAATATTCTTATATTTTCATACGATGTACATGGGTATCATTAAGGGAGGGACATCATCAATCATTTCCCAAATGATTTTATAACCATCCCTCATAGAGGAAATAAGGGATTCTCAAAGAAAAGATGTGGAAATTCATAAAACGGTGGAAGTAATTAGAAATGGGAAACCCTCTGAGTTTATGATTGATGGGGAATGAGTTGTACGATTTGGGTCACAATTATGTGTACCATCAAACTGATAGATAAAGAAAGAGTTTTTGAATGGCCCACATAGCTCAATATTCATTATCCACACAAGGGGAAAAGGTGTATTGAGATCTCTAAGAGAAATTTTGGTGAAACAATATAAAGAAAGTGATTGATGAATATACATCAAGGTTCCTAGTCTGTTAATAAGTTTAAGATGAAAGAAAAAAGTCTAAAGGCATGATGAAACCGCCACCCATACCATAATGGAAGTGAGAGAACATCACCATGGACTTTGTCACTAGACTTCTGAGGATATACAAAAATAATAATTATATATGGGTCATTGTAGATCATCTTACAAAGAGAGATAACTTTATCTCAATTTCATAGGACTTAACATTAGATCAAATTTCATAGATATATGTCAAATATGTGGTAAGGCTACATGGAGTACCAATATCTATTGTATCCGATAGAGATCCAAGATTCACCTCAATGTTATGTAAAAGTATCCAATATGATCTATGCATTAAATTAAACTTCCATACATACTATCATCCTCAAACTGATGGACAATATGAGTGGACTATTCCGACCTTGGAAGATATGTTGAGATCATGTTCTATGGTCTTCAAAGGAGGATGGGACCAACATATTCAACTGGTTTAATTATCCTATAACAACAGTTTTCACGCAAGCATCTAAATATAACCATGTGATTCCCTTTATGGGAAGAGATGCATAAAACAAGTGTATTGGGATGATGTTGGTGATCGTAATATATGAGGACCTGAAATGGTCGATAAAATGATGGAAAAGGTAAAAACAATTCAATATCACATCAAGGAAGCCCAAATTCAACAAAAGTGGTATACAGAAAATTGTCAATGATAACTTAATATCAAAGCTGGATAAATATTATATCTACATATATCTCCATGGAAGAATGGTACGAGGTTTGGGAAGATAGAAAATTTAAATCCTAGGTACATCATCCCCTTTGAGATTCATGATCGTGTTGGGGTTTTGGCCTATCAAAATTCACTTCCACATATCATGTCCAAATTACACAATGTCTTTCATGTATCCCTCTTAAAAAAAGTAGATACAAGACCCTTCACATGTACTATCTTCTGAAGCGGTATAGTTGGAGAATGATCTTTCTTATGAGGAGCATCCAGTGAATATCTTCGATCATAAATATAAAGTTTTACATAACAAGACTACTCACCTTATCGAAGTACTATGGTAGAACCATAAGTATGAAGAGGAAACATGGGAACTGGAAGAGGAAATGAAGAAAAATTTCCCACACCTATTTATGTATTATATTTCAAGATGAAATTTTGAGGGTGAAATTTTATAAGGGGGGAATAATGTAACGACCCAATGTTTTATCAATAGAAATTCCATTCTTATAATTATTTCATGTAATCACTTGAAATAACAACATAATTAACTACTTAGTACTATGTGACCATTAAATATAATTTCATGACTTATATTTTTTCAATTTTAAACATCTAACAAACACGGTTGTAATAAGTAAGATGTTTGGATTCCGATAAGACAAACGAAATTTTTAGTGAATAGTAACTGAACCTTATGAATAGTAATGTTACCTTTATATATAGTAATATAACCATTATGAATAGTAAAGTTTCTAAAATAATATTAACCTCACCCATGAATGTATATCTAAAATTTAGGCATCTTATAAGTGATAATATGGAAATAGTAAATTTATTTGTATTTTTTAAGTCATAAATTATTAATTAAAATTAATTAACTAATTTAAATAAAAATGTATTTTCCAAAAATGTGTTAAAAAAATTATCAATTTTATGTCTTTCATTTTTATGAAAATTTTATAAGACCTTATGTAATTTTTGAAAACATTATAAAATCAGTTATATTTTAAAAATACATATTTTTCAAGTAAATTATAATTTTAATTAAAAATTAAATTATTAATATTTTGGAAATTATTTTTGAAAAATGGATTCTATTTTTGGATTATACATGTTTAAAAATGGTAAGGGTAATTTTTTTGGATTTTTCTAAAATACATAAATTCTTTATGAATAGTAAAATACAATAATATGCAAATTAAGCTAAATACATTATTTATAGGGTCATTGATAATGTTCTGCTGATGTAATTTAAATTGTTTCAAACTCACAAACACTTATTACTATTTTTTCATGGAATGATCACTATTTCTATTCTTGAAGGAAATTAATTGTCTAAGGAATTAAATATTATGAAAACCCTCCTCTCATCCACTATAAATACCACCCCTCCTTACCTCTTTTCTTCCCTTCTCTCAAGCCTCGTTCCTTGAATGAATTGTTTCCAAATCACTCCCAAATATCCTCCCCCATGTCCAATATCCCTTATTCTCTTAAAAATAACAAATCATCTTCCCTTAGGAGGCTCTGAAGGAATATTGATTCATGTTTTCATTAATATCATGTGGAGATCACTGTCATACTTAGGGTAAGTGATCCTCTCTATTTCACTTATATTCAAGATTATTGTCTATGTTAATCCCTTTTATGTTTAATTATTAATTTTTGGTATTATTTTTCACCTCCCACATACTTCCCATATGATTTATAAGTGATTATAAAACCCTTCCTCTCTCATTAATCCCTTTTAGGTACACCTGATACCATGCCGATATTCTGTAGGGGATTCTACCTGAACCTCCTTTGTTCCTTCGGGTTTCCTTATCTTTATTTTTTCCAAAATTAATTTATCTTATATTTTTATGTTCATAATCTAAAATATTTTTTCATGTAACAAATTCTTTTTTCATGACTCATTTTATCAGTCTATTTTAGGGATATACTTATTTTTAAGTGATTTCATCCTCAATACATCCCAATAAAAGTTCTATTTTGAGGGAACTTACTTAATTCTTAACCAATTTCTTGTTTATATTATATTCTATTTTAAGATTCCATTGTCTTTATAATATTTCTTTATTATTATGAAAAACCTCTTGGTTCACTTAGGGATTTATATAAGGGATTGTTCCCTTTTCAATTTTAATGGCTCTATAGTATATTCCTTAAAACCACACAAAAATGATTTAATGCTAAAAAATTTAAATAATTTTAATAAATGTTTTCACTTATACTTGAAATAACATACCATGATACATTCCTATTTTCCATTATGAATGTACATGTATGTTCCTTTATTTCATGGACACTTTTATGATATGCCCATTTGTTATGATTTAGGACATAATTATGTTACCCAATTATTTCCATGGGTAACCCTTATTTTTATATAAGATTTATTATGTATGATTAATTATGTGGAAAAAATATTCCTGAAATGTTAATATGGGCGCACCCAAATAGTTTCCCAATGCATTGGGTAATGTTGAGTCTCATGATACATTATGTGTGACCGTTTTGGTGGTTAGCCTTTGCTTGTGCTTCCATGTGTAATGGTCTCCGTAGTTAGCCTTGGCCTATGCTACCATGTGCAACAGTATTTTCAGTTAGCTTTGAATCATTCTAAAGTCAAGTTTTATGTTTTTTCCACATTACTATGACTCCATGTTTATATGATTCCATGTTTATATGTTATGATTCCATATGTTACATTCATTTTTATATCATCATGTCTTGGATTTTATCCCATGTGATAATTCTTTTTTCTTATGGTTATTCAATTACTGGGATATTTAGCTCATCCAATTTATAATGTCTTCCGCAGGGTATCATTTGAAAAAAATTTAGTACAATGGAATTTATGAGATTTATTTGAATATTTAATAAAGAAATGTTTTATTTAGTTCCATGTTTTCAGTTTTATGTACGTAGTATTTGAAGATACTATACTTCATGATCCTTGTCTTGTACTGTGATGTATAATTATGGTTAAAATCATGCAATGATATATGTAAAAGGATAGGGTTTCTATATATATTCTCCATATATCATGATATGGAGAAAATATCATATGGGGTTACTCATAGTTGGAATTATAATATGTTCTGATTCTATTCATCATTGAAATATTGTTTCTCATAATTCTATGAATTCTAATGTATTATTGGCTCCCAATAATGTTATGCACACATTTCTGTAATTAAAATCACATTATCCTAATGTATATGACAATTAAATAAATTCATATCTAATTTGATTAATAATAAATACATTTTGTAACGTTTCACTATATTATTTATCACTCATCAAATAATGTATCCCATTTAAAAACACTTCCCCAACTAGTGATGTGACGGTTAGAACCTCATATAAGGATCTTTCCTTAAATTCAATTAATAAAAAATGAAAGTTAGTATAATTTTCTGAATACATATTTTATGTAACTCTAAATGTCTTATGGAATCTAAATTTTTTTGCTAAGAGTATACTATATATTAATAAAGGAAAATAATTTCCAAATATTTTAATTGGAGGCATGTGTAACTAAAATAGATATCCATATCAAAATGTATTATTGTATGAATAAAAAAATTATTATAATGAGTTTTGATGGGAATTCTCTAAAATTATGTAATGATGGAAATACATATGTATGTAGCTGAACTGATGTGTTTAAAAGGTTAAACAATGTGAAGTATTCAATCCATCTGAACCATGTCAATGCCAATTCTAAACCATGTAAATAAAGGTATGCACCCTAACAGATTTCGAACTAATATACAACCACTTGAATGAAATTTATTTCTCAAACTGTAATTACAAAAAAATTGTGTTGAATAAATATATCATATATTTTAGAAAACCACACCTAGAACCTTTATATTATATTTTATACACACTTTTTTATCCCATATCATTGTCTGACAACACAAGAACGAGATCAACTGTAAATACCAATATGTGGCTAAAATTTCGGGAAATGCTTTTTTTCCATTAGTCATGGATAGGAATGAATTTTTTTAGATGTTTAAAATTATTCTTGATAGAAAAAATACATCCCTTGAGTCGAAATAAACATCATGTGAATATCGAACCATGGAGTAGGGAAACCATGGAACTATGTTCACCACACATAGAGTATAAAACTAGTCTCAACACGAGACTGTAATTACATGCTTATTTTGGAATGAATTTGAATTTCTAAATTTTTGTAACACAATGAGACCTACGCCTAATATACACATATGTTTCCCTAAAAATGGATATACATAAGAATATTGTCCACACTCTATAGAAATTTTCTAAATAAAAAAAAAGAACCTTAAATTTTACCATAAGGACCCATCACACATATTATCCAAGTCCAAAAGTGATAAATTTAAAGGGAAACCCATGATTATATATCCTGTATTCTACACAATGGTTGAAGTCCTTCTTATATTTATACATACCCATTTACTAATGGTTTGAAACTTATTTTTTAAAAAAAATCCCACATTTTTTCATCACCAAAAAACAAAGGATTACCCTTTATCAATACCAAGTAGCATGTGATAATTTATCTAATCACATCAGAAATTTATATATTCCATCTTTATATAACCCACCAATATAATGTGTACCTTTCATTTGGATGGCTACAAATTTCATCCCATCACCTGAGCTTTAACACACATTGGGAGTTTCCTATAAAATTATTAATCACATTATATGTGACTCAAGAACATACCTTTTTTGGTGGAAATAAATACATTTTTTAGTGTTAAACTAAATTTTTAGTCAGAAAAAATTGGGCTCCATACAAATAATTATCTCAGTAATATCTAGGGTTTTTAACCATTCATAGTGAAAAAAACATCCCACATCCAAAAATCTCTAAGACACCCCTTAACCCTAGTAGTAGGTTCCACATAACCCCAAATTTTATCGCAATATTTGAATCATCCCATATCTATGGTCATATTTTCTCATCCTTAGTTGGTGGAATGAATTTTATAACCTATAAAGGACAAACTATTTAATAGAAATGTCATTATACCCATACCATGTTTAATAAAGAATTCAAGTCCTTTGGGATTTTGGTCCAATGTTAGACTAGAACCTTTACCTAGAGAATCTATTAGTATTACAGATAATGTTGAACACAATTATAAGTCTCACAGTAACCATTTATAGGCGCTTTTAGCCTAGTAGTATACTCCACATGAATTTAAAATACCAAGAAATGATCCCAGTTGTATAATATTCAACTACATGATTGAATGGTCTTGGTTTTACAGCCTTAGAAAACAAATATTTGATTGAAGTAGCCATATCACAAAAGAAACAACCTAGTTCCTTATGATATTTAATTAAAAGGAAGTAAATTACATAATATATAGCATTAAACTAGGTGAGTTTTGATTACCTCTATATGGATACATATGAGGATCATACCAGATGTAAGGTAAATGAATTCTTGTTCCCTCTAATTATGTTTTCTTATATCTTAGAGGAGTTGTGAGGGATCTCATGGGATTATTAGTGGCTAAAGATGAAATTATAGTAATTAAAATTATAACAATGTCATATGGGAAGGTTTGGTTTGTCCCATTTTTAATCATTAATTTATTCTTTAGTATATGACTTTTCATTTTTTTATTTAGCTATTTAGAGGATAGCTGTAGAGTTTACTGTTTGGTAATGGGGTGAACCAGGATGATTGAAAAAACCTAGATGGACATTTAGAATGTTTACTCACATGGGTTGTTCACCTATATTAAATAGGGAGTGAATAAATTCCCATGTATCCCACCTTTTATGATGTTGATTCACGTGGATGAAGAAGATGTTGATGATCCATACTTTTAGAAATGGGTACTATAGATAACATCAAGCTATAAGTCTTGGCTTGGTGGAATTGAAGGTTTTTATTGGAGTTGATTGGGGTGAGGGGGTAGATAAATTGTGATATCGATATCACTATGACATTGTCTTAGCCTTGTTATGGTGAAATAGCTAGGCACATTGCACAACATATTAATTCACTATCATAGTGGACGTTATAGGGAAAACATAATAAACCATGTCATAACCTATATCTTAGTAGTGGTAAGAATGGTTCAGCCAATTTTTAAAAAATAATAGAAAACAAGTGCCTAAATTCATGGCTTTCAGATCTTTTCTTTGATCAAATACATCACTAACATTATGGGATTAACCACATAATGGTAAAGGATTTGAAATCCTCTTCCATAAAGGGGGAATCTGAGATTACTTGGATAAAAATTTAACTACCTCTCTCAAAACCTTGTTATACCATTGGCCTCTTATAATTCTCCTTCAATGCCCTTGAGATCCTAAATATCATGGTTCATTTGGCCTAATGTCTCATGAATTAAGGTTCTCTTCTTTCTACTCTCCCATTACCCCTATTTTTATTATTTTTAGATATTTTTTAAAGTAGAGATACTTTATTTTGGGATTATATTCAAGAAAGAAATAATTTTAACATACCATGGATAGGTTTCCTTGGGACTCCATTTAGATTTTTTGTTGTTTAATTTTTCTATTATTGATCCTTGAACATTCATTATTGATAATAAAATATTGATCATTTAATAGTGGTTGGGAGCATAATTTTATATTTATTTTTTCCATCATTTAGTTTAGTGTCATCTTGTTATTATACCGGTTGATATTATGAATTTACTTAAACATGATAATGAATCAGTTAAAATTAATTAAAAAGGAATTGGATGAGATATCATGTGGTTATTGATTTCCATTTAATGTTTTCTTGGCCCCCTTGAAATTTGTAATTTTTTATGTTTTTTTATGTTATAGATATCGAGTGTTTTGAACCCTTTATATGATTTCTAATGAACTTATCCTATTTAAATGGATAATAAAATATATATAGATTAAACATTTGGATTTTTTAATCTATATATTGTTTGAAAACACTATGAAATATAAGAAAAAATCTAATGAAATCTCTATATACTTTAAAATTAATGTAATTATGGGAGATGATATATGCTTAACTATGATTTCCGGTTCCTTCTTAACTTTCACCATCTAATAAATTTATTCTCATTGGGTTGTGTATGGTGAATGTGTGACTAGTTTAAATAGATAAGTTGTTAATTCATTGGGCTATGATTGTTTTTGGTGGGTTATATTAATGGATTGTTATAGTGATTAGTTGATGGGTTTTATTTAATGTTGGATGAGATATTGTGTGGTTGACTTATTATAGTTTCTTGGTATATATGGGATTTTATTTTTATTGTTAAAAGAGAAATGGATTAGGATTAATCTAAATTATTATTCTAGAAATAATATGTGATAATTGTTAAATGAATAAAATGTTGATGAAATGGTGGTAAAAAAATTGGAAATGACAAAAAAAATTATGGGATAATTTTAAGAATGGATTTTAATTTAATATGAAACATAATGGTCATTATTACATGATAGGTTAGTAAATTTTAAAAACTAGAAATTGGGTGTAGTGGTAAATAATTAATGGAATTATTTTTATTATTTTTGAAAAGGTGATCTTATGGTGGTGTTAATTAGTGTTTGATGTCATGAAGATGAAGTAGTGATGTGGGAAAAGGTAGTTATATTTGTTATGTAGCCATAGGTGAGGTATTTTTTGAGACGATATATTTTCTTAAATTTTTTATATTAATTCTATATTCACCAAACCCATGTTGGAATCTCTTACCATTTACAAACTATTTTGAGTTCCCTATGTTCTCCCTAATATTCATGTGGTGATGTTGCAATGTTTGATAACCCTATTTCACACACTCCCTTTAAAATAATTATGAGGTTGTTTACAATGGTACATAATGGTAATACATTTTGGTGGAAGTTATGAATTGATGGAGGATGTAATGTGGTTGGGGGCCTTCATGATCTTGATACCCTACTATTAAAAAATATTGTTTATAATTGATTATGGTATATTGAGAGGAATGGTATTTCATGGAATTCTATGAAAGTGATGGAGGTGGATGACCATGAAGTGGGGGGGGAGGGGTTGGGTGATTATGATAGAGTTATATTTTCAATATATGTAGGGCTTTAATGATGATATTGTTGTTTGAAAAATTTTAAAGTACTAAAATCATAAGGTGTTGGATATTTGGGTGTGACTGTGGAAAACAAGTGAAGACGTGGTTGATAAGAATATTGAAATAGGTTTTATATTAATAATATTTCACAAAAATGGATTTATAACTTGGTGGTTGGGGTTTACATGTTTCTGATTGGTTATCTGATCTATTTTTGTGTCACAATAGTTTATTATTTCTTTCAATGGAGAATTAGGATTCCCCTCAAAGAATTATATAAGAAAAATTGGGTATGATACTATTAATTATACATGTTATTACCCCAAAATATATATGTAATACATTTTTATTTTTTCTATGATGGTTTTGGAGACCAATATAGACATTAATATCATCAATATTGGAGTGACTATAAATTTTATTCCTTAGGAATTTCTTTTGTAGGTATTTGATTTTTGACTTTTTTTTATTTCTTGAAATTATTCATGAAATGATAGAAATTTAATATTTTATACTTGTTTTTCATCTTTTTGTTTCATCTTTTATCTTGTTCCTAAATTATATTGTCGGGGTAGTGCCTCAAATTGTGAATTTTATATTCTTGGTGTTAGTTTCCAAATAGGGGTATATTCATGGTGAGACTCTGGGGTCACTACCACTATTTATTACTTTTATAGGAGTGGTAGTGGTGGTGGGGGTTGTGATATAGTGGCTTCAAAACATTTGGTTGAGAGATATTTTGGAGTGTGGGGTCATGGATTTGAAAGGATTTTGTGGGTTGTCCACGAAACAGTTTTAATTGAGACTAAATCGTAACACAAGAATGAGATACTAAAAAGGAAATGTGATTTTAGGGCCCTCATGATCTGATACATTGAGATAAATAATTCTAAACATTCTATGTTATGTGACACTACTTTTGGTGCATAGACATAAGATAGGTACATGTATCATTTTTTGTTTTCACTCATGACTGAAAGGAGTGATGTTGTAAATTGAAGTAAACACAAATAAATGAATCTTGATGAATTCCTTGCTAATTATAGTATGGTTTACCTTATAAGTAATTTTATGCATGGAATTTGGTTTTCCTACTTTGAAATTCAAGGAGTACTTGTTTTCCAGTCTGATATCATCAATCATTGGATGATTGATATGATTAACAAGGATGAATCAAATAAGAAGACATTGTATGATTTCTAACATCAGGGACTAGTGAAGATTTAGGGGGGTATCTATGATCTAGAGATAGTTCTGAATTTAGGATATTGGGATCACATTTAACTTTATTTGTGCTCAAGTTGTGTACTAGGTTCCATTTGTGATTAGTCATATGTGATAGGTAGTGTGTTAATGGAAAATGTTGAAATTTGGAGAATAGAAGGAGGTGAATGTTTTTTAGAATTATTTTAAGTGGTATATTTATTTAGAGTTATTTATTTTATTATGAAGACATCTAATAGGTATAAGATTCATCCCCTGTTTTAAAGGATCTTGACCATGAGATACAGCATGATCTTGTTCATGAAACCTTTTCATTTCTCACGTTAACTTTTTCTATAATAGGAGAATGAATCATTTATTCTTGAGGTGGAACTACATATAGTGATATGTTATTATGAAATCCCAACCCAAGATCCACTAAACACATGCCCCAAGCATATGGGTCAAATGGCCATAGTAATACCTCCCAATATTCTAGAATCATCTAACTATAAGAGAGGGTTTAAAGGTTGTATGGTTGGGATACTGTACCATTATATCATATTTTCACAATGGATATCAGATGTAAATAGAACATATAAAAAGCATATATAATCAAACATTATTCCAACTATACCATTAACCCACTTTAGTGGATTTTGATAGACAAAAAGATATAATAAACTAATATGGAGGTTTAAATACAATAAAAACATTGTAATAATATCTAAAACTAATGTTTATGTCTGATAAATGATGTCATGTAATGATGGTTTAAAAAATTGGGAAATAGGGGAAAGCATATAAAAAATTATATACAAAATCAAAAAATGACAAAATAATTCTCCATTATATTCTCATGAAAATTATCAGTCCACTTCTCCCATGCCCAAACTATAAAATAATTATATCAAATATATCTATCCAAGAGCATTATGTTATCTATAACTATAGAAAATTAATGTACTTGGGTTCCGAAGGCATCCTGAGTAGGTTTTGAGATAAAATCATAGTAGGCCACCACCAATGGTGTCATGAAATAATATTTCTAGTGTGCATAGAAATGAAATATGCAGTTATATATTTATGATAGACAACGATTAAAATAAATAAATAACATCTAGATTAGGTTCATACAAGACACATGGCAAGCTACACCAGCTTCGAGGTAGGCCAGAATGAGTATGGTTAATAGACACATATATATTATAGTTACATAATATTTACACATATATTCACTAATTACATGTGGATGTATGCATTCATATTATAGAATACTATGCTGGATGAACTCTGGAAATCTCTAGCATCAATAACCAATATAAATGAGCTACATGAATAATAAAAGGTTACATTCTATTAATACCATTAGTAATGTTATTTTTCATGCTAAAAAATGAAGATAAGTGTGGTGATACATCATTCCCAAAACCATAAAAGAGGAAAATTGTATGTCATGTCCATTTCCAAGATAAAATTATAATACTAAGAGATGACATGATCAAAACAAAAAATAAGGTAGAGTGAAACATACTACTCTGCAAGTGCATTCATCATCGTTCCAAATCCAATCGCAATGGTGTAATCAAAACAATTATAATATAATGTGGGATCAACACTTTATAACAATTGTCTTGAATCCCAATATATATAAATTGCTTCAAAATTCATATAGACAATAATGAAAAGCATTCATCAATTGGGGTGTCATTCCCATCATTTTTTATTAATCTCAATTAGACCATTCAATTCATTTAAATAATGTAACCCACCATTTAGATAATCCATTCATTATAAAAGGAATGTAAAATTACATTTAATATATTCCAAGCACTTAGAAGGTTATTTGAAAACTATGTATCCATGTAATTGAGTGGTTAATTATATTTAAGTCCAATATAAACACTTAGAAAGTGTTATTTTCATTTAGTCAATCAAATAATAAGGGTAATTTCAAGGCGGCGCGCCCATGGGGCGGTTATAAATGAGGGTGAAATTCTTGGATGTCAGCTAAGATCCAAACACACCCATGAAATTATATAGTGTCATCCATATCCACGGTCTAACAATAATTAAAATCTTTCCCTATGATATTCTATTATTTAAAGGCCTTTAGGATTAGATCACTTCATCATTGTCACATGTTCTAGATAATTACAGGTCACTATGAAAAATGTAATTATTGTATGTCCATTATAATCTAGAACCTCAATATTCATCTTTGAAAATAAATAAATGAGTTTCCATTCACCACTTGCCTCTAGAACTGGATCTATTTGAGAATTCCTTCTCTGAGAACTGATTATTACATTGAACATACTAGGAATTTAAGCAATCTCTAAATCAGATTATGTCATGTAATCAACCCTACTACATTACTACCGATTCTGATTACATTTTTTAATGATTTACCTGAGTATTTCTTGATTAGTTAATACCAATAACCACTCACTATGTAAACAGTGTCTCACAAATCATAGTGTACGAACAAAAATAGTTAGATCAAGGTCATGAATTGGGTAGTTATTCTCATGAAGCCTCAACTGATGAGGCTCAAATGTGATGAATCACTTATTTTTTCACCATAAAAACTCCCATCATGGTACCCTATGTGTTATAGTATACTTTTTAACTCATGACTAGTCCTAGTAGAATCATGATCAGTGATGATGTCAATCTGACTATAAACACATGAAAATCTACCTCACAAAATATTTTCTAACTGAATTTGACACCCTTTTTTGTCAAACTAGTGAGAGGCACTACATGGCTTGATAAATCCTCGATAAATCATCAATAATATTCCATTATCCCTAAGAATCTTTGTATTTCGTTGGGATTTGTGGGATTCTACCAAGAAAATATAGATCTCACATTCTCTTTTCTATTGATACTCTTGATTACATGATCATATGACATAGGGTTTGGACTTTGTTGATCCAAATGTTTCATTTACTATGCATAACATAAATATGATGCTCTCTTAGTGTATACAAAACAATCTTAAGAAGATTCACATGGTCGTATTGAGATATTCAGGACACTAAAATATCTTCTGCAAAAACTATGATGAATTAATTCAAATATAGGTGGAAAAATCAATTCATCTAAGCCATAAAAATGTAGGTGTGTTCTTGATAATGAATGTTAGGACTAGTTAATCAAATAGATCACACCTTCAACTAAAATCTACGTGGGGTATGATTGAAAACCTAACTTGAACTAGATAATAGTGTGACTACAAATGAATATTTGAAAACACAATCACTTCTTCGAGTTAATCAATGTTGTTTTCTGTTTTAGTTAGTGGATACCTATTCAAAACTATGAGATAGTTAATTATACGATAATCCAAACCATGCCTTAGGGTACAATCCATGTTCTGGGAAAAAAGGACTGTTGAAGTAAAAGGAGAAGTGAAGGGTCATATAAAGACATTATCCTCCAAATCCTCCAATTGTTTCTTGAGATCCTGAAGATCCCTAATGACCATCATATAAGGGGGAATGGACAATGGTACTTATCATGAAAGTATATCAATCTTTAATTATAACTTTCTCATTTGAGTTAGCCTATAAAATATGTGTGAGAAAACATCATAAAAAAGATTCACTATATGATGGAAAAAATCATATCATAACCCCTGATCATCCATGAAATGACTAACAATCTACACTGTCACACTACCCATACATTTCTGATTGGGTCCCTCTCGATTAGAAAGAACATCTCGGTCTCTATTATAAATATACCTACCACGATATGGTGATGTAATCATCACCCTCCAATGATAGTAGTCAATATCATCATGATATGAAATTAATAAGTACGTCTTGATGATTTCATAAAACTCTATCATTCAAAGGAAAAAAGGATTAAATACAAAAAATAAATCCACCAACTTTAAGGTGTATATTCTTATAATGGAATACCCTCTCAGATTGGATACCCAATGAGGTATCGAGTGTCATCACACTACACAAGTTTTCTATACCGAGGACCAGACTCTGCTTGATTTATGCATATATAATTTAATTTTATGTGCCTATTTGAAAGAAAATAAGACAGTAATGTGGATATTACTAGAATAATACCTCAAAAAATAGTAGTTCTGGTGGTATATTCCTCCGTTATAGGTAGAACTACATATAACTGGAATATACCATGACCCTGAGTCAAAGGATGGCTTCCTTTAGCAAGACCACTCTTCTGGAACTGAGAATCATGAATATTATTACCTCTTTCTTGAGCACCACCATGGATTGAGTGGGAATTGATTCTCTAGTTGTCTTTTCGGAACGATATTATTGTCCAAACCCATGAATTTGGGGTTGGTGTAGATCCCTACTCGGTAGGAACTAATAGAAAGAACCTATTGAAGTGTTATATATTCCCTATTATTCCACAAACTAATAATTTCACTGGATCCTATAAACATTGATTTTTAGTGTGTCTTGAATTCTAAAACTAGTTATATATAAGCAAAATTTTCAATCCAAGATGGTTCCCTTCTACAACCCATTAAAACAAACTACAAAGCAATACATACATCCTCTAGTATAAGCACTGATAGATCTCGGTGTTGAACCATCCAGAATTGAACTATAAAATTACATCAGATTCCTCTCACTAATAAGGGAATAGTAGAATTTATTATAAAGAGTAGTCATTCGAAAAACATTTACATAATATTGGATGTAATATATCTTTCCATACTTGAATCTCTTGGCGGTCATAGGAAAATCCCCAGATAGTGTCATCTCAAAATGTTATAGTCGAGTAAAGCGAGAGGAATACTCCATGAAAGTGATGTATCCCATTAGTAGTTTCATAAAGTCTCTAGTTTGGTCTTCTATAATAGTATGTGGAGAGAAGTCTCCATAGAAAATCATCTAGAAATATCCCCTGAAAATATCTCAATGTTCATTTGTCTGGTATGAACATTCCACCATCTCTTCATATAATCCCATAGCATATACATATAGAGCATGACCCTCCTATCCATTGTCATATCCAGATGGGGAAAATTGAAATCATGGAATACAACTATGAATCTACAGAATCTGTTCTTCTATCCCCTGAAAATTTTGGAGGATACTACTACTAAATCTCCTGATACAAGTTTTCCAAATTCGGGTAATGTTGAGAAACACCTTTCATATTTTGTATCATATGGAAAAACTATTCACTAAAATGGGTGTATGCTCCCATATCAAGAACTATAGGTTGTGACATGGTGGAACTATAGGATGGATAATTGGTGACTTAGGGAACACCACCTCTATGGTAAAGTCATCACATCCTGTAGGGTGTTCGACTTGAGTCTCTCATAGTGACATTATTCTATAATCCAAAACACACTTCTCATAAGTAAATTTAATAATTTTAAAGCATTACATTTAGATAAATAAGATATTTACATTACATTCTTATGAATAGATCACAAATCTATACCTACTCCGAATGCTAGTTCTAGATGGTAGAAATGACCGTAATAAGCTATAAGAATGTAAAAGACTCCCCAAATACTCACTAATAAGGATGGTTTCAAGTTTAGGTATCTGATTCAAAATTCAATTTCATTTATCAGTAATATGCATTACAAATGAAATTACACATTTATGCATTGAAATATCATTAAATGGTTTAATTAGATAGATCCCCATTTATAATACATAAGGGCACATACTCCCAATGATCAAAAATATGGAATCCACTTAATCTATACTATTACACGTTTCCGGAAATGTGAATAATAGTTAATGGATCAACGTTCTATAACAGACTACTCAAGGTGTCTTCTTTATACTATACAGGAAAATAGTGTTAATTTGAAGCATACAATTTAAGTGTTATTATGTTTTCCTCAGTCCAAAAGAAATTTTTTCACCACTCAATATATAATAATCAGGAACTAACAATATGTGCTAGGAAAGATCATGCTTAAAGTAAACATGATGTATTAAAATGCATGTCAAATAATTATATTGTGCCCATAATGATGCATTTAATGAATTCCCACATTTCATCACCCAAAATTAATATAAATAACATTGTAATAACACCGAGAATAATTTCATAAGACATGTTCATCACCCAATGTTGAATTACTATCAACCATGACAAGAATAATCAATAATATCAATAACCCATCCTAGGTAATTTGGATTTCCCCTATACACGGGTTAGCTATGCCCACGAAAATGCTCATTACCAAGTTCCACATTCTCTTAGTCTCCATTCAAATTCCCAAACACAAAGACAAAATAAAAAAAATACTCCACTAATACCAATTTTTAATTCATCGATCTGAGATCCAATAAACCTATTCCATGAGTAGTTGGGTCAAATTCCCTCAAGGTCGCCTCCCCATATTCTAGAGGATACAAACTAGAAGTGATATATTAAAAGTGGTACAATGGAGAGACTATAACCTCATATCAGAGTGAAAATGTGAATGAAATAACTAAACAGAACACATTATATTTATATATAATCAGACACTATGAATACTTGATGAATAAAACATAGTAGTGGAATTAGATAGATAAACTGATATAATAAAAAAAATCATTTGTGTAAATTACTAATAAACTGGGTAATAATATGAAAAATCCAAATGAACATTCAGATAAATGATGTTGTGGCATGATGATATACAAAATGGTGAAACATGGGACGATCCATTACATCATGTTATACTAAAAAAAATTTAAAAATACCACTCCACTAGAATATCAAGCATATTCTCAGTCATATAATCACACACACAAACTATAATATAATCATATCAAATATCAATATTATGGAACTTTTCCATTTCCGTACATGTAGATAATAATCTACTTAAGTACCAATGGATTCCTAATTACGGTGTGAGATAAAATACCAGTAGAAAACCACCAATAATGTCTAGAAATAATCCAAATATTATAAATAGATATGGAATGTAAAGATATTAATATATGTTAATCAATGGTTGAAATAAAAAATAACACTAATATCATCTTCCCATAGGACAGTTGGCACAAACCAGGTATGTTCACCACCAAAACCGATGCCCGAACCAGTACGTGGAAATTTCCTATGGAGATTATCGATCCCCATTATCTTTCACAGGTTCTCATGTATCGTAAATATGTGTTTGGGAATGATTTACCTGATTTAGAAACAAAACACAACTAAAAACAATAAATAATGTGAATCTGAAAGTCGAGTCCAAATAGGACTTTAATAAAATTCAGAATTGATCTACAATGTTTTAAAAAAGACTTAGGAGTTCCATGAATAAAAGGTAGAAGAAAATATAACTATATAACCACCACATGGTGAGGTAAAATCAACCCCAAACCTTTTCCACAACACCGCCCCAAGGAATGTGTTAACAACCGGAACCCCCCTCACCCGAGACCATTCCCTTATATATGTGAAACATAGAAAAATCTACTTACAACCAAAGCTGTATATAGGGTGTGATCATAATACCAATAGGATTCCATACAAATATATTCCATGTGATAAACATCTTAAGATAAAAATCATTCAAGTTTTATAAACAAAAAAGGTAACTACAATTTCGAAGGGGTGAAACAATAAATAAAAACCGTTTTCAAGAGGGATAATTTAATGAATGAACACTTTTAATTAGAAGACACATGCTACTAAATTTTATACATGAACAAAACATATTCTAATGGTGAATATCATATTTTCAATGATAACTAGTCATGGGAAAAACCATAGGCACTAGGTAGCTATGGGCTCGAGGTACTTCATATCATGGTGAAAGGTAACCATAAAAAATATTTTTTCTCATTCACAATCCACTATTAGGGATCATACCCATAACGAAGTGGTACCCAATCATCATAATTATTTATTTGAGGTTTTCAGTGTCAATATTTCTACATGGAACTAGGAAAAACCCACTATGGATCACTAGCAAACTAGTACACATTTTCCCACCTAGATACGTGGGTTTTACCTCTAATGCTCACACAAGTTCCATATCTTATAGAGTACCAATTTCAGATGAAAATTCCATCTCTAAATCACACACACACACCAGACATCCCACAAGAATGTCACATAATACTCCTTTCACATCGAAATTCATTTTAACATCATACTCACACAAAACAACCCATAAACATATTTCACACCCTTCTTATAGTTTAATAAAGTGTTTCATCAATTCATAACATGTTCTCAAAAGGTTTGACATCCCAAATAATCATTTTATCTTTATAAACCACATTTTTATAGAATTATTCCACCAAAATAATACATAAATATCACTTTCAAAAATTTTATGACTCAATTAACCATTTAATTTTTTTTTTAAAAACATTCAAGAAGTATAATAATTTTTTACACATAAAATCCATTCAAAAAACATCTTTCAAGGAAAAAAGGGCACAAAAAACCTACAACAACCAGATTTTTCAGACCAAACCATGTTTAATAAACCATTTTCACATGTTATAATATGAACACAAATGATACCACAAGAGTTACATAGGAAATACACACCATTTCAATAAAAAATGAATCATTAAACTTAAACACATAGTCTATGCTACAAAAAACAGTTTTCACACCAAATAAATTGGAAGAGGAACATGTTAAAAATTTAAATGACATAAATATAACTCATCAAAGAATAATTAAACATGGAATCACCTAGAATACATGTCCAAAAAATAAAAATCACTATATGAAACTTCAACCGCAACACCACTGCACTAAATGTGTATAAAAATGAACGAAAACAAGCAGACTGGACCACGAATCCCAAAATAAATCCCTATGTTTGAATCAATATGTTCTGTACATTTAAATATTTAAGGAAGAGGGAAACACTCTAAGAAAAAAGACAAAAATAATGAATAAATCACTTAACTATAGAAGCTTTATGTTTCATCACTAAAATTCCAATAAAAGTGAGTCCCATAGGAGCTTGATTGAGCTTGGAGACCTCCCATGGATTCTGGGGTTGAATGGGGGAAGAAATAAGAATATTATGTTTATATCTAGATGAAATATATTGTAATTTCAGAAAGATATTTAATTTTCTAGACACCCTTCATAGTTTGGCTGCATTGTTTAGTAGAATGTGTAGCATGTTTTGTCTATAAAAAACATTCCATTTTGAATTGAATTCCATGGGAAAAGGGGAAATCAGGGGAAATTAGATGGAGTTCAAGAGGAGTCTAAGTAAGGAAATATATGCCATGAAAAAGAGGAAATGATACCAATGTCTCAAACAAGTCACACTTGAATCCCATGGAAAAGAACAAGAACCAGAACAAAATAAAAGCTAAAATCTGAGGCTTGACAATTCACCCCACCATAAAACATTATTCTCCCCAGAAAGCCCCAAAAATATCAGATGAAAAAATAAAACCCAACAGAATTTCCAATTTCAAATGGGGTTCCTAATGAAAAGGAAAAAAAGGGCTCTACCAGTAGGAAAAGAGGGTTATGATTTAACTCGAGAGGCCAAGATAGACTATCCAAGTAAGGGTCACCCACCCACAAAATCCAAAACACCTCAAGTTGATCAAACAATGTATGGGATACTCTCACCAACAAAAATTTAAACCACATTCATGAAGAGAGATAAATAATTAAACCAAATCCCAAGACAAAACACATTCAACCCACCAGATGATGTGCAACAATATACCTGAAACAAACAACAAATTCGAATGAGGTCACCGCAAACTTACTTCAACGAAACTCTTAGGAATCCTCCAATCCTAGAATTTATCAAAGATAAAATTTGGTGGTTGGATATCCCCCGAACAAGACTAACAACCACCATGACATCACTAAGGAAAAATATTATTTACACCAACATGGGGAGGTCCAGATGGACTCCCCACCGTAAGAGACAACTTAATTTTCTAAGACAGAATCAGGATAGGAACAAGTTGAGGCCCAAAATGACTCCCTCACATAAGGGGTATAAAAACATTAAACTATTTTAAAATAACATAAATAAGACCCATGGTGGGTCTACCCACTATAAGAACCAACCATCTTAACCAACTAGTGTGGGAAGACATGAAAAAGACCCAAAATTTTAATGAATTTTTAGTCATGCATGGTTAGTCCACATGATTTGAGATACTGTGATGTAACTATGCATATAATTCATCCAAATGGGGAACTTCACACCGTCATCTGGGTCGTGGCACACAACCATGTGGAGGTCGTGCAGTATCGACTCTCTCTTATCGCACTACTTGCTGAGTTGACACATGGTTACTACTAACCAAGAACAAAACTTCTTCTTCAATATTTCTTTAGAAAATTATATTCATATCTACAAAATCTCAAGGAAACCAAAAGGGTAAATCTAGGCCCATTAATTATAGAAATAGTACCTCAAATTTGTAAACCTTTCACACCTAGTTCTCAAGAGAAATGTTCTAGAACACAATGAGACACAACTTCTAGGGGTTTAATAGAGTGGGATGAATAATATTCCATATGACCAAGGAACAACCCTTATAATGAAGAAATATAAAACTTGGAAACATGTTCATCCCACCCATTTCCACCAAACGAGGACTGTTGGAGCAAGACCACAACATCAATGGTCTAAAAATATTCCCATCCTCTATACCAGGGATGAATATTAGACCAACACCTTTCAGGACCCAAGGATTTATTAACTATGTGCCATCTTCACTCTAGGACCTATTGCTAGAGCATATATTATTAAATCATTTATTGCCTCCTAGGAAGATTTTATAAACCCCCGAATAGAAGTTCTCCTCCTAGTGCCACAATTAACCACGCCATGATGAAAGTTGAGTTCACTGAGACATAACACGCTTCAAACTCACTCCACACTAACCCATATTTTTACCAAAATAATAGTATAGAATATGAACAAACATCACCCCTTGTTTTTATAGATGATAAATAGTAGATTGAATGGACACATAGAAACACCTTACTCTAAAAATAGGATTTCATAAAGTTCTTAAGGGAGACGCACTTCTTTCAAAGAAGAGACTTTTCAAATGTTGTACAACCTTCAACATTTCCATCAACTGGGCACACAACATTGAAAAGAATCACCAAACACATTAATTGTGACTAATAGAAACAATGAAAGGAGAGGGATCTTATACCAAGTCCCAAATAGTACATGATTCCTCCAAGAGGCCAGAATAGACTCTCATGAACATATTTCCCATGAAAGTGGTTAACACAAATAATTTATTCAATGAGACTTAACAAAGAACCAGGTGTCCTTTAAGAAATATTCTTACACCAAAAACCTTAGACTAAATCCACCTTCCTCCATATAATTTACCCTTCACCATTCCTATATAAAACCAATAGATAAAATGGTATCAAACATCAACTTTAATGACTCGGGAAACATAGGGAGCCAAGGTGTATTTCAACCCTACACAACCACTCTCCCACTAAAAGAGGATCTACATAAACAAAAATAATAGGGGAAGACTCAATATCCAAATATGAATAAGCAAGTCCTTATGTTGATCAACTAGAGGATCTTCCAATGTAGAATCACTTTGGGATGCACTTCAATAGAGAATTACGTCTTTATGGGGGCATACCTTAGCCACCAAGAAAACCCTAGGACCCGTCCAAGATTATCAATTGGTCAAAACATACGAAAAACCACAACCGAACACATTATTGGAGCCACAAGGGATTCATAAAAATTTTCTCAAAAGAGACCACTTACCAACACTTCAATCCAATTTACTAATGAACCATTAACCCAAAACATTGATCAAACAATATGTTTTCTTAAACTCAAAACATCCAACAATGACCATCCCAAAATCACATAAGACACAAAACCCAAACAATGGTTATCAATACATCAAATTTTCCTTAAAAATAATTTATTTAAAAGTAAAAGGGGTCATTTGTTAGCGCATTCATAAATGGTATCCCATGAGCCTCAAACATACATATTTCTATGCCACACCCGAAACTCACCTGATTTCTAGTCTTACAATCATCAAGTTGTTCCATTAACCATCTATCTTCCCATGTAAACCCATGCATGGGGTGAACCATAAGAACACCAATGACCAAAGATCAAAAGAAAACCTTTCCTGTTTTCAAAATACAAAACATTCTACACACACTTCTATTTCTCAAAACTACTAACAAAAAAATCAAAACCCAATTTACATCTTTCAAAATATTTTTAAAATGAAATTATCATTAGAATTAAAACTCACCTCCATGTCTTACACATCAAATTCAGAACATTTCAACCCATTTAACAACAAATACGATCCCATGACAAAATCCATTTCATCAATCTCTATCTAATTAAGAACTCACATCTTATAATTTTGAAACTAGGTTAAAAAATATCACAAAATAAATAAAACAATCACTAGATACCAAATAATTTTTTTTACAAACTCCACACATAAATCCCAAAACATTTCATTCCATTCAGAAGACATATCAATGGATTAGAAATTTATACTGTAAACACATTTTCAAAACCCAATTCAACATATTTCTTGATTTAAAAAGTAGTGTAAACACACCATTTACCATTTCCAAAAATCTCTGAAAATTCATTTTCCACTATCCCAAAACAAAGGTATGTTTAACTTAAAATCATGTTTCCATTATTCCAAAACAAAGATACTCAAGACAAATAAATAGGGAATCAGTTTCGGTGAGTGGCTTGGGAATACGGTTTATGGACATATTCTAATAACTTCCCCATCACGGAGAATGTTTGAGGAAAATATCCCCATCTCCACATGGATTTCGAGGCCCTATGAGCTCACAAAACCATTGGCCCAACCCTATTTTCATTTCCCCTCAATCATCAATGAACCACAAGAACCAAATTAATCAATTATAACCTAAATTTCCATGGAGACTTGATTCCCTTCACAAAGTGTGCTGGCCATGCACCATACTATTAATTGGGATGTCATGTACTAACATTCCAAGATCTGATCAACCCAAACACTTTACAAAAAGATCATGACCCCAAAATAATGTACCTACTTAAATAACTGTTGTCAAGAACCAGATCAGATATCCATCGAAACTAATTCCCAATCAATTACATGGAATAGAACAATGGGAATTCCCAATCCCCACAGGCTGTCATAAGTGTCCAGGTATCATAAATAAGTGTTTGGGAATAATTTTCCCAAGTTTAGAAATATAAGACAACCAAAATAAATAAATAAACTAAATCTGAAAATATAGTCCAAACAACCCATTAATAAAATTCATAATTTAAATTCAAAGTTATAAGAAGGACTCAAGTGGTCCACAATAAAAAGGTATCAGAAATTAAAACTCTAGAGACACCATATGGGTAGGGGACATCTGCCCCAAGACTTCTCCACAAGACCTCACCAAGGAAGGAGAAAACAACCCAAACCGCCTTCACCAAAGTCCTTTCGCTTATATATATCAAACATAACCAAATATACCTATAATAAATGGTGTAAGTAGGGTGTCATCCTAATACCAATATGATTCCAACCAAATAGATTCCATCTAGTAAACATCTTAAGATAACAATATTTCATGTTTTGTAAAAAAAATTCTAGAAACAATTTTAAAGGTGTGAAACATTAAATAAAAACCGTTTTCAAGAGTTCTACTTTATTGAATGAAAACTTATAAGTGAAACACACATTTTAATGATTTTTTCTCCAAAACACACCATCTACTGGTGGTGAATATCATATAGTCAATGAACCCTAGTCACCGGGACACCCCTAGGAACTAGCTAGCTGTAGGAACATGTACATCATATCTCGATGAAAAGTAACAATAATCAATATTTATTCTCATGAACGATCCACTAGTGTGGAACATACCCATATCCTAGTGGCCCCCAATCATCATAATTATTTAGTTAGTGTTGTCAGATTCAAACATGCTATATGAAATAGGGACAAAACCACTCTGGATCACTATCATACAAGTACACATATGCTATCCTAGATACCCTAGTTTTCCCTCTTATTCTCAAACATGTTCCACATATTATAAACAAAACCTTTCACATAAAAATTCCATTTACAAACAACAACACACACACCAAACATCCCACAAGCATGTCACATAATAATCCATTTAAATTCGAATTCATTTTAACATCATACTCACACAAAACATCCCACAAACATGTTTTACACCCTTCTTATAGTCTAATAAATCATTTCAACAATTCAAAAAATGTTCTAAAAAGGTATTACAACAAAAATCATCATTTTCTATTTCAAAACCCTGTTTTTATAGCATATTCCGACCAAAGAATTACATAAACATCATTTTCACACTTTGTATAACTCAATAAACCATTTTAATTTTCATAAAACAATTTCAAGAAGTATATAAATTGTTTAAAAAAACCATTCAAAAAGCGTCCTTCAATGCCAAAATCTCACTGAAACCATACAAAATCAATATTGGAAGCCCAGAAAATGTTTAATAAACCAATTAAACATGTTATAAAATGACCAAAAAAGATACCACAAGAGATACATATGAGAAAAATACCCTTTCATGCAAAAAATAAACTTTAAAATTAAACGCTTATTCAATGATACCAAAAATAGTTTTCGAACTAATTACAATGTAGGGGGAACATGATAAAAATATAAAGAAACCAAATCCAACTTCTCAAAGTATTATTACACATAGAATCACCTACCATAAATGTCAAAAACCCAAAATCATTGTGTGAAACATCAACCGCACCCCCACCGCACCACAAGGGAATGAAAAAGAACATAAACCAAGAATATTTGACTAAGAATCCCAAAAAACTCCAAAAATAAAACCATAGTATCTGGGTATTTAGATCATAAAGAAATATAGAAGAAACTCTAAGGAAAAGGAATAAAATAAATAAGGTATCACTAACCTTGAAGAACCATGATGTTTCCCCACTAAAAACCCCATTAAAATGAGTCCCATGGAAGAATGATGCATATTAGATCCCTCTGATTGATTCTAGGGTTTAGTGGGGTAAGAAAGTGGAACCTTGTGATTATTTACATAAGGAATTAATTGGAACTTCAAAAATATTTTTAATGTGTCAGTCACCCTAAATGGTTTGGATGCATTGTTTAGTAAACCATGCGGCCAAACCGTGTGACCTTTTCTATCAACCAAAAAACATGCCATTTTGTTCCAATTCCAAGGGATCCAAGGGGGTAGTCAATGAGAACCTAGGGGAATTGAAGGAGAGTCTAGGGATGGAAATATAGGACATGGAAACGATGAAATGAAGTCCCAAAGTTTCAAACATGTCACACCCATCTCCCTAGGAAAAGAACAAAAACTATAACAAAACGAAAACTAAAAGCCCGGGTGTGACAACACTCGGAGGACTTAACAGGATTCAATGTATGAATTAATTAGCCTAATCAGTAACCATATATATATATATATATTACTATATATATTATAGTTATATACCATATCAACCTATATGAATGAAGTACCATTAGACATATGTAGGCATCTACCAGGATGCTAGGTGATGAATGGACTAGAGAATAACTCATGCCTCCATAACCATTATAAATGAGCTAAAAACTCATGTAGAGAGTAGATTCTTGGAATATTAGTTTTAATGTTAGTCATCATGCTTATAAAATGAGATATTTTGGGTATGAAATCATTCCAAACACTCTAACTGAGGAATGTGTTACATCATTCCCATCACCCAGGTAATAGTATAATGTGACAGATGTCATGATCAACTCCTGATGTAAGGGAGGGTAAAAATTCCTTCTTAGTAATCCTAGTAACAATCATTCCACTACCAATATCAATGGTAAAATAATAATAATAATAATAATAAAATATCATGTGACATCACATATTTTTATCAATTTCCATAAATCCCTATATATATAAATGGTGTATAAATTCTTATAGATCCCAATTAAAATCATGTATAAATTATTTTGGCCTTCCCACCCTTTTTAATTTATTTAAATCGGTCAATTTAATTCATTTAAAAAATGAAAACCACCTTGAATTTAAGACATTCAATTAAAAAATTCATGTTAAATTCAATTTCATATGACCAAACACTGAGGAGGTTATTTTTCAACTATTTAATCATGTAAAAAAGTGGTAAAGTCCATTTATACTTCGTGCCCAAAAATTAAGATGTTTTTGAATCATTTAATAAATTAAATATAAAGGGGTATTTCAAGAATTCACACCCTTGTGATGGATATAAGTGAGGTCATCATCGCCTAAACAGTGGAAAATTATATTTAGGATTATAATAACATCCTAAATAATTTCTTAGAATCAAAGAAATCATTTATAAGAAACACAAAAAAATGGATAGAATAAAGTACACTCTCGAAGCTATGAAAGAAACTTGACTTTGATGAAAAAACTAGACAACATACCTTATGAAATAGGATAACACCACGCCCAATATCAGGTCTAGAATCCATGTAAAATGGAAGAAAAATGAAAAATGAATCAATACCCTGAAAATTTGGTGAATGATCTTTCACCAAAATATTTCATTAGATAAAAAGATAAAATTAAAATGGGATGAAGAGAACTGAATAGAATACATATATATATCTATAACAATTTTAAAAAAATTCAATTTAGATTTTAGTTCTAGTGGATATAAAATTACCTAGAAAGGTGCTGAAATGGTGTCATATGAGAAGAGGATAAGATTTCACCTACTATAATAAAGAGAAATAAAGAGATGTTTTTTATTTTAAAGTCACTAAAGTAAATATAGTAATTTGAACTGAAAATGTGGGGTCGCATGGTTTGGCTGTAGTGTTGGACAAACTGTACACCAATCAATCACTACACTACTACATAATGAGCTATCCCACATGGGATAGGTGAATGAGGTACTTAACTATGTTCAAGATATGTGAAGATCAATGTCAAAAACCCTCTGAATGTCAAGTGTCAGGATTTAGTTCTAACACGATTACAGAGAAAGAATTCTCCCACCCACTGGTTAGTGAGTTCCCCACATGATTACCCCAAATTATTAGTACTAAACCTATGTAAACCATGGATAATTCCCTATTTTTCTTGTTTTTGGGACCCTAGGCTCAGAAAAATCCCATGACACTCATGGTACCTTCAGTAGGCTATATTGACCGTCTACCATGAATAAAAAAAATATAAACTAAAAAAATGATCAATCCCTTCCTTAAAAGACTATTCATTATAGATATGATTTCCATATATTTATGCTCCCTGAATATATTTGTGAATATGAATGTAGATGTGATGAAGTATAAACAGTCAAATGGATGAGAATCCTACAGAAGAGACTGAGTAGGATTTTCATGGATTAGATATTCATATAGAGGATCATAAATCTTTGTGTATTCAATGTCCTAACCAATATAGATCCAACATTGTTCATTTTTTATCTTATTTAAATTCCATTAGTTATCTGAAATCTACTTGGAGATTCCCATTGGTGTTTTATTCCAATGTTGGTAATGTTCATCATCAGTATCAATACGTGATTTCTTATAGAGGTCTGTATGGCAAGGGAGGTTAGTCTCCCTTTCATATACAATTATAGAATATTTTATTGAGGTCATATCATCAGTAAAATCCTCTAAAATATATTTTACAACTATGTATGCAATATTATGCCTCACCACATAGAGATGTTTTTTGTAGATTTAAACCTTGTTATGGTTCCCACCCTTGGTGATATGGATTAGAGTGTGTCTATAAAAATCATCAGTAGTGAGGCATTAGAGTTGAGGATGGAATGATATAATATATAGAGGCACCAGTTCCATAGGTTTTTGGAGGTAATTTCATGTTCAATTAGTTTTTTCTATCAACATGCATTTTTATTTTTCTAATTATAATTTTTTTCAATACGTTATTGAATTATTTTTCGTACACACCTTCTGGTTATAGGTTGAGAAAATTCTGGTTCCTCATGTATTTTCCACACTATTCAAGGTTTATTGTATGTTATTATGTGTTTTGGGGTTTTATAATGAACAGGATAACATTAGTTAGTGGGGGTACATCTTCATCCTTTAAATACAACTATATTATGTCATCCAAAGTATGGATTGGTTATATTCCACATGTTCATTTTTTAATTTCTTCCAATGTAGAGTCTCATTCTATTTTCTGGGTGGCAAGAAAGTAGTGTATGTTGGTGAGATAAATTATTAGTTTGGGGGTAGGCATCTAGAAACACTGTTATATATTTAAGAAATGTTATCAGTATATGTGAAATTAGTGGATCTTCTCATAATTTTGGTGATTTTTTAAATGTATTCTCAAATTATATTGAATGTTTATCCCCTTTCCATGATGTTGATTTCAGGATAAAGATATTGTTTGGAACATATTTGATCTCAATGAATCGATGTAGTATGTAACCCATAGAGGTTTGTGAGATGAGTATATAAATTGACAATGTACTATAGAAGGGAATTTATTTGACTGGAAATATCTCCAGGGGGTTCTCTATTGTTAATCTCCAAAAGGTGGGTTGTAGTCTAAATATAGGTGTTGAATAACTATGGTTGAAGAAGGTGAGGATTAAGTAATGTTACTCTCTTCCCTGTCTAGATGATCTGTTAGACCAGTTGAAAGTGTAAATTGATTTTCAAAGGTTTATTCCTAGTTTTTATATAAGAGTATTAGGGTGAACAAGTAGGATATCTAAAAGTCTTCATTATAGTATGGGTATGGAAACTTAAATTTCATAGTAATGTACTTTGATGTCACTAATGGATAATTTGTGTTCATGGGGACCATGAAATATTTGTTTGATTATCTCCTAGAATAGTTCATTGTCAGGTTTAAAAATGACATCAAAATATACTCAAATTCATAGTTGGATTATGTTGATTAGTTTAGAGATGTATTGTAGGTTCTTAGACACCATTATCTATGTGTGAAATATTCATAATGAAATTATGTGTTGTATGAGGTTCATTTACATGGACATGTGGGGTCATAAAATGTTGTGAACAATTATCCATCAATTATTTATGTAACAGATTCTTGGGTGGAACCTCATAATGTGTTATATGTTCACAACATCATTTATATTATGGGCCATTATCAGTGGGTTATGTCTGAATTGTCTAAGACTTCATCATAGTTGATGGAATAACCTTTGATTTAATAGGATTTTATATGGAATAATTAGTTTTATACAACCTTTAACTACATGAATGATAAGTTGAAGAATTCTCCAATGCTTCAGTCAACTAAATTGGGTGTGATGTTTATGGTACGTTATGAAATTTTTAGTTTGGTTTTTGGATGAATCTTGATGAAGGAAAGGGAATTGATCTCCATGGATCCAAGAATTTAAGTCTCAATGATCATATCTATCCAACCCATGACCTGTATTATGGAGTAGTGGTCATTTCCCTAAATTTTTGGAAGAATTACATCATCAGGGAGAACTTCATGTGCATAATATACCATAATATTCTAATGTATGTTTTCATTTAGTGGGATAAGAAACCACATCAATATAGGTGGATATAGTTTATCACTAAATATAAAATTGAGATATTCTATACACTTGGGAAAGGGAATATTATAGTTTTCATGGTGAGTAGGAATTCATGAAAAGTTTTTTGGGTGTTTAAGAATGCATTGTGGTTGATATAGGAGTAATGGGATCTTCACATTAGGGAAGAAGAGATTCAAGTCTGATGGTTCTTGTGTCAAATGACATTGTAGTTTTCAATATTATGGAAGGTAGGAAAATTGTTAAAGGGATATTTAAGGGTGAAATTAATTCAATAAATATTAGTCATAGTGCCTCTCTAGAGGTGATATTCATAGTATGTCCAACATCAATTATGGTTTCAAGGGAGTATATACATTTCATTACACATCCATGAGGAATTTCTTAATTATTTTCATGGATCATCTACAGTGGTTCATCCTGGTGTGTGAAAGATGTATCAGGTATTAATTATTTAGTATTGGTGGTTGGGATAAAATTATTAATATTTCATTTTTTGTCATAATATTTGATCAGTTAGTAGGTCTAATCCGAGAACCGCATCCTGATATGGTTTTAATGACCTTTAGATGTCGCCAATTGAATTTGGTAGGAAACCTAAATAGATTTTTTCATAGGAATAATTTTTTTTGGATGATCACAGACCAATTAATGATGTTTCCCAATTTCTTATGATTCATGAATCAAGTTCAACATGTATTCTTGGAATGTTTTTTCATGGATGTGAAAGTGATGATCCATGGGGATCCAAGGACCATATTCTCTTATCAAGACACTTAGTTCACCTCAAGATTCTAGATATGATTGTGATATTATTTTACCTCACATCTACACATTTTCATTTCTATATATCCACATATGTTTGGATGAATGTAATGGATTCTCCAAAAAATGTATCATTAGTTTCAAGAAGGAATCCCATCTATTAGAAGATCAGCGGTAAAGAACTAAATATTGGTTGGTTTTCCTATGATAATTGAAATCAATCATCCATTTACATGGCTTGGATCACAGAATATTATGGATGATTGGGTCAATATCTATTATTTTTTTCCAATGTTGGAGAGATTATGTTCCTTCCACATGAGGTGGTGAATTATATATTAGAGAACATTAATATCATTGAAGAGTAGATAAATATGATGTTGGAAAATTATAAGTCTTACTATAATCATAGGTTGAGACACTATTTTATTAAGTGGGAGATGACGTCTTGTTGAGGGTTTTACCTCACTGGGGTAGTGGTTATTTGGTCAGGGAAGTAAGATCTCTCCATGATTTTTAGGACCTTTGAGGAGGTACAGAACATTTTAAGTGTTCCTTATTAGTTGGAATTACAACTATTTATGAATAGGTTCCACAATTCCTTTTATGCATCCAAACATTTACTGTATATTAATTATGACTTCTAAGTCATTGAATATGTATATTTTGATATAGTGGAGGATTATAAATTTATATATTCTCTAGGTGAGATCAAGGATCACCAAGGAAAATTAATACTTGGGTGGGTCATTACTATGGATAGTGTATTATGGAGTCATGGTTGTTTGGAAGAATTTACTTTGGAAAATTTCACATAGATGATATCTCAAAACACCTAGTTTTTTTGATACATTTTTATCAACTTTGAGATTCATTGTATGTATCTTAAGTTGTTTTATGACATGGTTGATGTTTTTTAATGTTTATTTCCTCTTTCTACATTGTTTTTTTATTGTGTTCTTGTTTTAGAATAATAAACGAGTGGTATATCATGGAATCAATTTTGAGACAAGTGTCTATTAATTTTGGTTCTTTGTCTGAAATTATATTGGAAAATAATTAATTAGGAATAATTTAGTGTAAGGTTCCATATTATTGAATGCTTCAGCTTTATCTTTTCTTGTATTTGAGGATTTATGTGGGAGTTTTGATGAGTTTTAAAGGATATAAATGGATTTCCCTCCAATTAGAGGGTCATCATTCCATATGAGAGGTTTCAATTCAAACTATTTTGATTACTATATGGTGGATTGATTGTGGCGATGGTTGATTTGGCCATTGGATTTTGGATGATGATCATTGTGTTAGCCATTTGGTGTTGGGGTGCACAAAATTCAGTGAAATCACTTGTATGCCTATTTTAAATTAGGTTTCATGTGGGGTTTTTACTTATTCTAAAAAATTATCCAGAAAATTATCATAGAAATTATTTTACATGGAGTGGTTGAGTGTAGATCATTGTAAGTTGAGTGATCATCTTAAAAAAAGAGTATTTTATAGAACATGATTCTATACATCTAGGAATTGTTGCATATTAGGTTTTTATCAGAGTAAAGATGAACGAGGATAGAGAATATAGTGATGTTGATCTCAATAAACAATTTTACATGGTGTGGTGTGGTGAAAGGGATTTTCACATTATGATACATAATATTAATTTTTAATGGAAGAAATAATGGGGAAAAATAAAGAGAACAATATCATAGAAAATGATTTTGTGGTGGTTAAAATTGTTTATCATGGTATTAAAAGTGTTCCAACTCAAGGGTTCAGATTCTAGAATTTTGGATATTTTCATTGATTGCATGCACAATAGGTGTAGTGCTATTTGATACACAATGTTAGAAGCTTTCAAATCATCATATATAAAACTTTAGTTTCATATTCCTTGGTTCATATAATCACTTCTTCTATCATACCCTGCCCAAACCCCAAGATTCATAGGACTCTCTTTCTATACACATGAGAGTCTAATCCTCTTAGTTCATCATGATCTAAGTCTCGTGAATAATTGTTCTTTCCCATCTCTAATCCAATTTATTTCCCAATTTTTATTATTTTTTTATGTTCATTTTTTTGGGGTTATTTTTCACCATAGAATAATTTTGTATTATTTTGGATAGTTTATAATGAGTCTCCCTTTAGTTTGGATCAGTTTCCATTAGTAGTGGTTAATCACATATTATATTTTATTTCTTATAGAACCTTAAATTTCTAATTGAGGTTGGGGGTCCTTATTATATCATTATTTAGAATATCTAGGAGTTTAAAATGATCTATTTTTTTCCTTTGGATGTATATTATTAATTCCCTAAAACATGATAATGAATCAGTTCAAATTAATTTATAAGAGAAAATTTGAGTTTACAAGTGTTTATTAATTCCTTTGTTATTATTGCTCCATTCTCCTTGAAATTTAAAAATGTTATATTTTTTCATATAATTATTAAAAGTTACGAATTTTTATTGTGATTTTAACATAAATTCACCATTCATAAACGGTTAGACAATTTTTTGTATGGATAAAAAATTTATTTGGTGTGAGTCTAGAAATTTTATGAAAATAACCATGAAATTGATGATGAAATATTATAAAATCCTGATTTAGCTTCAAACTATGGTAAATATGGGAATTAAAATCCATAATTATGTTTTTTAATGTGCCTATTAAATTTATATCTTGTAATTATGTTTTTCTTATGGGGTTGTTATGGTGATGGTGGGGAAAATTTTGGATGTGGAAATTGTAAAGACAATGAATTTGTGTTTTTTGTTGCATGGGTAATATTGTGGGATGGTTATGCTGATTAGTTGATGTTTATTGTTAGATGTCTTTTAGGTTATAATGTTGTGTAATTTTTATAGTTTCATGGTATCTATGATTTGTAGTTTGTAATGATGATTGGGGAATTGATTATGTTTTATTTTAATATACAGGTTGAAATTAAATATGTGATATGAAGTAATTGAATTATGTTATAATAAATAGGTTTTAATTAAGTTTAAAATAAATGAAAAATACCGGTTGTCGTTTCTAATAGTTTTTACATTAATATGAAACTATGTGGTAATTACCAAATACCTAGTTAATAAATTAGAAAATATGTTAATTTGGTTTAAAGGAAAATAAGTAAGTTAATTGTGGATTGTGTGTAGTATTATTGTGCAGTGTGTTTCTTTTAGTGATAGTGATAGTTTTTGGAATATGTTTCAGGGGATGTAGTTGTATTACATATTATGCTGGTGTTAATAGATGTGGAACCTGATGTTTGGTGTTATGTGACATTATATATATTACTGTATTTTTATGATTTTTTCCTTATGTTCCCCAATAGAGTTGGAAACCCTTACCAATGCTAAAGATATTCAAGTTATGATTATTTTACCCAACATATAGTTTGACCAGGATAGATGGATGGATTTCAAGTTTTAACCTCTCTCTATTTAGTAGTAGTATGAGGTAAATAATGGTGGAATTTTATGGTGATGTTATCTAGTAGGATCCATACATTGGAGGAGGGAATGACAAATATTTCCTTCATGTTCATGATAACCAATTATTCGGGATACTAGGTATATGGTTTATAATGATAGAGTTTGATGGACATGGTGTGGGGCATGGGTGATGATGTTGAATATTTATGAACCTGATGTGGGGGATTTAGTGACATGTATATAGTTTTATAACCATGATTTGGGGGTCTTGACTAATTATTATGATGACTGGAATATTTATAAAGTATTGGAGCACATGACATTTGATTTTGGGGTGTGGATGAAAAATCAATAGGATGAAATTTTGGGGAACCTTTAGTAATGTTTTCTTTTAATAATATTTTACTATATTTGATGTGTTACATGGTGATTATGTCATGAAAATGTTGAGATTAGTTGCATGACCTATTTTAGATTATTGTTAGTTTCTTAATTATTTATGTGGGGAATTATTATTCTCTTATAAAATTTTCTTGAGAGACCTTGATTGTTATCCTATTGACTATATATTTCATACTCATCCTAAATTTGTATAAACTATTTTAATGTCATGAAGAGGATTTCAAAGACTGAGATGGAATGAATATATTTGAGTTTGGAGTTTTTGTTATGTTTATAACTTTTGTATTATCCTCAGATACTATTCTATTTTGATTTTTTATTTGTATTACATCAATATAATTGTGAGATTATGGTGATTTTATATTTATGACTTAGTGTTGGTCAGTTCTTTTAATTTTATATCTTGTTCATAACTTATATTATTGAGGATAATTTTTAACATTTTTATTTTTGATACCCTCTATAGTAGCCTCCAACTTGGTTCCTATTATATGTGGAAATCAGTGGTAACACCTTATATTGTTTTCTATCCTAATAGGGGAACCAGTAAAGGGGTTTTGTGACACCACATGCTCAATAGGAAACTCAACACTCCACTCACCTCCTATATTACATATATTTCTTCTCAGGAGATGATAAGACCTAGAATTTCGCTTATGTATTCCTATACCACATGAGAATATACTATACCTTTAATTACTCTATGGATACCACAAACTATAATATTTCCATTAACCCTTCCTAGATAACGCGAAACCCTAGTGTACCCAAATATCTTACAGAAATTCCTTAAACTCTAACTTTACTCTTAAGAAGTCATGAATATTAAAAAATACTAGTGTTTCTATAAGACATTATGGGAAACCATAAACCTATATATACCCCTTAAGACTTTCTAGAAACCATTATAGTTTAGTATACCATTAATTCTTCTTAGGATACCTTATTCTAAAAATGAACCCTTTAATCCGTTATAGATGTATTGAAACTCTTGTACACTCAAAAGTTCTCCTAAAATATCATAAAACCTTAAATAACCATTAATCATTTTTGAATTGCAAGACACCCTTGTATAATTTTGTATCCTTCAGGGAAACCACAATCACCATTTCCCTCTTTAAGCCTTCATGTGCAATAATGATCATTTAGTATACACCTATGTCCACCTGAGATACCTTCAACCCTAGTGTACCCTTCAATTATTCATGGATGAAATGAAAATATAGAGTTCAATTAATTATTTATGGGATACCGAAATATCATTAAATAAATCCTTTAAAAATTTATGATGGTGTAAAATTCTATAATAATCCTCCAAAACACTATATTTTTTTAGTCCAATAGATACACACCGACTAATGATAATCTAGTGGGTTTATTAAATTATTTTATACATTCCATGATGATGTTAATACTCTAAAAATTCCTTCCAAAATGGCATCAAAACATTTAATTTAAAAAAAATGAAATATTACTGACTATATGATTCTCAATTCCATGATAATGAAATCATTTAAATTATTACAACACCCATTAAACTATCAAAATTCTATCCACCACCATTTTGATAGGTTTTCACCAAACTATAGAGGAAGAAAATTTAAAACAAACTAGTTTAGTTACTACTAAATATTTCATAAAAACATGTATAAATATATAAGAGAGGCAAAAACTACACAACAATATCCTCCATTAGAGGGGTCGACCTCCCATTCTATCTATTTCAACACATGGGCCCTAGGAAACCCTAAAAAATACTATTACGACAGAACACCAAAAATAGGGATGTTTTGGTAGGGTTTTGTGACAGTGAACCTTAAATTCTATTCTATCAGTTTTAAATAATTTTCTATATCTATTTTTTATGAATTAAAAAATTGTTTTTCATATTATGGAATTAATATTTGAGTGATTATTGGGATATTTTAGTAAAATATTGAGGTTAATATTGCACTCACACTTGGCTGATGAGTTTACCACTATATGATATATTGGACAATTTCATGTTTTTCATTACGGTTCCCTGTGTGTATTGTAGGTACAATAAATAGTTTTATCATTTATTATTGTAATAAATTTGTAGTCGTAATCACCATGTTAAAATATGAATTAAATTTAAATAATAGTGAAAGTGTATTATGGTTTCTTCTGTGAGTAGATTCATTTCTCTTGTGATATTTCTTGTGTTATTGTTTGTTATATCATTTAAATTTCAATTCTACAAATTAATTTTCACATTTTATACATCCTTTTTTTATTTTTTATAGTTAATATTAATTAAAGAAATAAATTAAAATCCAAGAGAAGTGCATGTCAGTCAATCTCCTTGAGTGAAATCCTTAGTTTATACCATTTAGTATTCTAAGATTAATATAAACACCATTACCTCGACATTATAACAAGGTCCTAGGTTTTGTTATGAATTATCTATCTTGGAAACATTTTGAAAATATTTATGATCTTATTATTTAGATGTTTCAATAGTAAAAAAACCTCTAGTGTATTAAAAAATTATCACTCTTCTACTCTTATTGAATTTATTATTTTTTTAAATAATAGAAATATTATTTTGTTCATCAAGAATAAAGTTTACTAATTATCATATATAGTAAAACTAAATTATGATGTAGCTGAGAGTATAACATATATTGAATGAATTCTTCATAGAAGGATCACACGGAGGAACATGCACAACCCTTAGATGATTTAACTCTAATATAATTGGTTTCTAGTAGACATATATATCAATTATAAGATCTTTATTCCTTTAAATTTATATTTTCATGGAAGTAAAAAAATAAATCATGCGCATACTCAGTGAAAGGTTATATATAATAAATAAGGTAGGTGATGTTTTTTGTAATAATTTATCTATTTAAAAAATTGAAAATAAATCACATGATATACTAAATAACACATTATGTATTTTATAAATTGTTAATTTATTTTTTCATATTCAAATAATACCTTAATATCCTTTCTATCATTTATACTAATTTCTCACTATTTTCATTTCATTTTTATGTTTATCTCATATATACTTAAATTTAAAAATTAATTTATGTGTAAATATTAGAGGGTAGTCAGACATAGAATCTTATAGTACCCGAGATGGTTTTTATTCTAAATATTCTTAATTAATAAAAAAACATTCAGTGTTGTATTTTTTTAGTTAATAATGAAATATATAGTATTTTTTTGGAAATAATCCTTAATAAATAATTATTTATAAAATTTTCTAATAATTTATAGATTTTTTTTCATCATGAATAAATAATTATTCAAAATGTTAATATGATAATTGATCGCACATATTTTTACAACTTGATCAGACCTTAATAATGATAGCCAACTTTGATTCCATAATTTAATGTTACCTGACCCATGATGCATCCCCATAAAATAAAAGTATAATAAATAGTATATTGGGTTTAATAGATATACTTAAGAAATTATTTAACTTTACCTCAGAGAATAAAAAAATAGATAATTTATACTTCTAGATAAAAAAATATTCTATGAAATTCACACAAGGAATACATTAATATATTAATAAGTCCAATAATTATAATTCAATACTATTTCCTACTATAGAGATATCAAAATACAAAATAATTCCTAGATAAATGGAACATACTCCTCATATATTGTTCACTCAACCATGTACAAATCCTCATTCTAGAAACCATTACACATATTCACTATACAAATAACTGAAGAATAAAATGAAAATATCATTATGTGAATCATGTTGTGTATTATATCATACCCAACGTGAGTAAAGATGAAGAAATTATTACATTTTACAATTTTATATGATTCAAGGGACCACATAATGAAGGATTTATTAGTTTAGTGGTCCTAATAAACTAGATACCTAAATTATTTCCCTATTCCATCATATTAATAAAACATAGCCTGGATTTTTTTTAAACAACTATGATAATTCAAATAATCATTTTTTATATCATGGAGAATGGAAAAAATTAAATTTTGATCTCTAATTTTTATTAATGATTCCATACATTGAAATTTATCATGAATGAATAAGATATAGTTAATATGGTAGTGTGTATAATCAAAACATAGTCCACTCAATAAAAAAATTATTTCAATGTACATCTATTGAAAATATAAATAGATCAATAATATGGATATGGAAATTTGAATTATCAAAAAATAAAATGAAAAAAAATATTTACATTCATTATTATACAATCATGTCCAGGACCAATATATCATTACTCTTATATTCAATTCATACGATATAACACATTAATTTTATGGGTAGGCATACTTCGAAAACCCGAATAATATGGATACATTCATTATCTCATGAGTCCAATGGATATATTTAGGTTTAACCTATAATTGAGAAAACCCATCACTTGAACATCATATGAACTCCCCGTATATTTAATGATAAACAGAACTCATTATCAAACATACTTATGAATCAATATAAATCTGTAATGAATGAAGAATAAAAAATATTTCACCAGTCAAATAAAATAAATTTTCATCAATAGATACTATATATAAAAATTAGATATGGTGGAAAAAACATAAAAATGGGTGAAATGATACGATATAAATGAATTCTACATAAAATATAGACATAAATGGGAAAATAATTTACTATGAAATAATAGAGAGTGATGGGGAACATAAATGCAAGAATATGAATGATCTCAAAATAAGTTATAGTCCATATATAACTAAAATATGATAGAATACTATTGATTGATTAGAAATGATGTTTTATAATAAATGATTTTTTAGAACTAAATTTGAAAATGGAAGGGAAACATTTAAAACAACATTCCTCATATATTTTATTACTGTATTTCATTAAAAAACCTATAAATATTTTCAAAATTTCTGTTCAATCCATTATGAAATTAACACCCAATTATATTTATAAAATTATAAATTAAAATTTCCAAAATATAAAGAAAAATATTTTAATTTTGAAAAATATATGGATTGTTGTAAAGTAATATTATAGAATATAATGGTGATGAGAATAGGAAAATTGTTCAATTCATATATGTTTAAAATATTGTTTCTATACTTGTATAAGATCTCACAAATAACACATTCCAAATTTGTTATAAACATTCAATTTAAATAATTATAAATTAAGTGAAAAATTCCTGAATATAACTTCAAATAATAATTAGAGTATGAATTACAAGAATTTTTCATTTAATTTATAATTATTTAAATTGAATGTTTATAACAAATTTGGAACGAGTTTTAGAAATTCCATTACCATTAAGAAAAATATATATGAAAAAAATTACAAAAAAAATTCATTCCCATTCTATAAACAAATTTATCCTTCAATGAGAAATTTCATGATCATGATGAAATATTCATACCTATAAAAATAAAATAAAATTAAAACAGACTAAATTATCCCTAAAACGATGAAAAGTTATTCCTACTATATAAAACTGATATAATTATCAAAAAATACAAGAATTACCAAAATAAATATGACTGTATCGAAATTAATCTCTAAAATCAAAATTTTAACCACTGATTAATTTAAAAATATTTAAATTTACATGATTAAATTTTAAAGATAATTCATAATGGTTTGATAATTTTTTCTTCAAAAACAATCACATTTTTTATCCCTAAAAAACCATTTTCTCTTATATAGTCACATACTCAAAAATATTTATATTGTAATAACATATTCGAAAATATATATTTTTTGAAATAATAAAATATTACTATAATAAAATATAGTGAAATTCACCATGGATAACATTATTATAAATGAAATAACCATAATGTTCATCTTTAAATTTATTAATTAATATATCCAACAAATATCAAAATTTTCAAAAATAAATAAATATCCAAAGTGATTTATAATATTGCATACATGATTCTAAATTCACATTTTGTAATATATTAATACAACTTAGTATTCTTAAAATATTCCATCTATGTTTTCCAATAATTATTATACAAATAATATAAATCACCACTATATAATAATCATATGTTTTCTAATTTAAACATAATTACCCTGGATTAAAATCCTTAAAGGTAAAATTCATCCTTGAGAGATATGCTTTGATTGCCTTTTTTGTTATAAATATCAATTAAAAAGTCCATCTGTGGAGAAAATATTTTTAAGAAAAGGAGCATCTTGATATCAACATTCACACATACAAAACATATCAGAAACTCTTTTTACTCTGAATGATTGAATAATTATTCTCAATTTATTCTCATTATTTTTATAACCATTATATTATCTCATGAAATCATCAATAAATAGAAGAAAAAAATTTTCCATGTAATAAATTATTTATGGGGAATTTCTTTTCATAATTAACAATATCCCTAGTATGAAATCAGAAGACAATAATCAATTATTTTCCCATGGTAATTATGAGCACGAAATAATTTTAATCCACATATGTAACAAAATTCCATTCCCTAGGATAATTTACTAAACCAGTTCTTCCATCATTTTTCACATGGTGGATATTGAATCATTCTCATTCAGAGGTCATTATCACCTAAATATTCTTAAAACTACATTATTCTCTTATTATTTTAAAATTATGTTAGGTTCAGATTGTTGATCATAACTCGATATATTCTATGTTGAATAATCATAAGATCCATTATTCTAAATTCTCTCAAATTTGGTTAATCCATGTGGGATATAATATTTCTCATATTTTGAGTCACTTTCTCTAATATGGCTATGATATTCATAACTCCAACCCCGATTGTGTCAAAATTCTCATTAGGATAATACATACACTGAACATTAGTTTATACTCACATATTTACTATATCATCTATTCATAAATAACGAAAATCACTTAGTTAAAAAAATATTTATCACGAGTATTTATCCATGTAATTAAAAAACCATCATATTCTCAAAAACACTTTGTTATTATTATAATTCTAATGTTATCTCGGTTAATCTAAAATCTAATTCCCATAGTTCCAACTAAACATACTCTCATAAACACTACATCGACAATGACTCTAGTAAGTGAAATATAGTTCTTACCGATTACATTGTGACAAGATACATGTGATCTCACCACAAAGGATCAATTAGTATAGAAATCATAGTAATCTAAATACATACATGATTGTCCATATTATATAGGAAAAAACATAGTATTGAAATATTTATCTCATCCTTGAAGATCATTCAATTATCAATTATTTATATCCTATATAAAAATTAATGGGTGATTTCTGATGATCGGTAAAGGTTTTATAAAGTGGAAGATATGTTATGTATATAAAGAATAATTATTTTTGAAAAGTGGGTAATCGATGAAAATTTAATTAAATAAAAAACACACGTTCAATGTAAATCCTTGAATATTATCAATATAGATATCACATGGATAATTAAAACTGGATTTCTAGTAAGGGAAATGAATAAATATTAAAATTCATAATATACCCATAAATTCCTAAGACATGTATTTTTAATCCAATTTTAAGGCCTTTTCCAAGGAAGTTTTCCGGAATTTTCATGTATACACGGATTAACCAACTAATGTTGCTGCTTTTTTGCCTCATGAGAGATATGAATACATTTATGTGATATCTATAACCTGGACACACCATTCACTTTCATTTCATATTCATTACTCATATATTTAATGGACAATATATGGCATTCCCAAAATTCTTTATAAATCAGAAACTATCCATATAAAATAAAAAATCTGAAATATTTAAAGTATCAATTAAATAACATTCTTAGTAATCTTCAATTAAGTAATTACCATATATAGAAAAGTTTATGGCCGAAAAAACATCACGTTTTTTGAAATGGAGACATTAAAATCCATGAAACATAAAATATAGACCTAGATGGAAAAATAATGTTAATTAGAATGGTGGAGAGTGATAGGGAACATGATCACATAAAATTGAATGATCTAAAAATAATGTATAATCTATAAATAAATAATGTATGATATAATATCATTGATTCATTATAAATGAAGGGATGTAACTAATTATTATTTTTAATTAGATAGTAAAATGGAGAAATAAAATCCAAAAAAACCTTCCTACATTCTTTTTTAACATTTTTGTAACAATAGATATACATATAATTTTAATAAATTTCAATACATGTACAAAACAATATACTTTTCTTTTAAAAAACATTAATAAAAAATTTATAAAATTCTAATAAAAATTTTTATTTGAAAAAAAATGGAAATATGTTAAGGAATAATCAAAAAAATGTATATTCATTATTAGAGTAAATTTCATCCAATTCATATACATTTAAAAAAATCCATTTCGCATTTATAGAAACATGAACATAGCCACCATGGATTGTGGTGAAAATATTAATTTTGAAAAATTATCTAGAAATATAATTATTTTCTAAAATAACTTTAAACATTAATTTCAGAATAAATAAAAATATCACTGTGATATTTGGAATAACTTTCACATATTGGAAAAAGATATTTAAGGAACACATTAAAACATGAATTTTTAAAAGAATGTATCTTAAATGTTACTTACATTTTTATTATTAATCGAACAAGAAAAAAATTAATGTAAATATATAAAAAACAATATTTGAATGAAATATTTGGTGTTGAAGATATTATCATCATATAATTGTCCCAATGGAAATATGAACACAAAAACTCGTGAATAAAAATGAGATTATAGTTGAAACATTTTAATATGGGTAACCACTTATATAGGTGTGATTGATCCACTTATATAATGAATTTATATTTATAATAAATCTATTAAAAACATATTAAAATAATAATATCATATATTATTACTTTATAATAGTTTATATCCCATTTATTACCACTTATTTATTAACACCATCATCATGGGTGATAATTGTACTATTTTTCAAGTATGTTTCGATTCGATAGATTCATCCCTTAAATCTTGGTCAATATTTCATTATTTACACAATTTTAATCTATACATAATTATAATTTTTATATATTAAATACAATTTTACAATCTTTAATGTAAAGAATATATGAAAATTTTAATCAAAACGCTTTTGGAGGTTGTAGTCCACACATATGTAAGAGCAATGATATCACATTTCAAAAAAAAGGGTAGTAAGGTAGATGATAGATAACATATATATAATCATAACTATTTCCCAAATATCCAATATATTAATTAATTCCATTTTTAAAACCATTCATGTAACGTGGTGAGGATAATTAATTAAAATAATGGTGTGGAGATGGAAATTTATATGTACGAATGAGAGACGGTTTCATTTTATATAGGATGAAAAAGGAGATGAATATGGTTTTAACCATAAAAATAGTGAAATTTAATTTTATGGAATATACATATGTTATTTTATCATCGTGGTAAGAATATATTTGGTGGTATAATTAGAAATAAAATGAAATATCTCAATTATGTGTTAATCCTTTTATTTTGAATCCTCTATTGGAAAAAACCGTAAAAATTATGATGATTGTCTTAGGGAAAGACACAGAGCTCTACAATGTGGGTATGGAATCATGGATGGTAATTTTTAGGTCTATGTTGAGCTAATTTTAACATACCAAACCTTTTGGACAATTAATTTTCCAAAAATATGATATTTGAGGTGTCTGAGGGGATTGATGGGGTGTCTTTGTGACATATGAGTCATTCCATTGGTGAGTTATTTCAACTGTCTTCCAAATTTGTATTTTTACAATGGTGAATATTTTTGGTAGTGACTGATTCAGGTGGAAACTCATCATGTCGGTGACTCTTCGTAGTAGTGACTCATCTTGTTTGTAACTCATCCCTGTAGTGACCAATCCTTGCGGTGACTCATTCTAATGGAGAATGACGTTGATAATTACTAATTATGTTGTTAACTTATCATAGTGGTGACTTATCAAAGAGGCGAGTCAACCAAGTGGTGAATCATCTTAGTGGTTACTCATCCTAGTGACGACTCATATGGATGAAGACTCATTTCCAAAAAAAACATATGTTCCATAATTTTCCATCATTCAAAAAATTACATAATTTTCATTTTGAGTAATTTTATGATGAAAAAGGGTTTAAATGATTTAATTAATGGTTTAAAATATTTTCAAAACGTGTTTAACCATATCATTAATTTATAAAAATTCCAAATAGATTTTAAATTCTTAAAATGCATAAATTAATGTGACCCATCTTTTAATAAACAACTAAACTGTTTCAAATACCATTAGATTTAGATCTAATCATACTAAAGTGTTGATGATCCAATCATTTGTTCCTTATTCATTCTATTTATGTGAGAGGCCTCAAATACTTCTTACTTAGATTCTTATAATGTGATGATATAGTTCTTTAGAATTATCAATGTCTAGGAGGATGTTTCCTCTTGTACATGAACCCCTGTTATGGTGATGCGTGTTGGTGAAAGTATTCTTCTTTTAAAGTAGGTTTTTCTATCGTTTCTCCACATATGTATCATACAGGGTGGGATTACTATTTTCATATCTTGAGAAATCGACTGAATACAGATTAATAAATATAATTAATCTCTTCAAATAAAAAATAATGGGGTAGGGGAATGGGATGTGTGATCTTACACCTTTTAGCAGATCTGAGTTGAATTTTTTTGATATTGTGATTGTATTGGTGTAATGTATTGGAGAAAATTGTGTCTCTTGCTGGCTAGTGTTTGTTGTAGTGACTTTTCATGGACCCTCTGTTTTTAATATTAAATGGTAACATCATAAATGACTATTTAATGACGTATATTTGATTAATGGAATGGATTCCCAAGGATCCAATGGATCCCATGATAACACCCTTAATTAAATATTTGAATTCAAATAAGATCCACTTATTTTCTAAATATGAAAAAGATTTAGGTTGTTGTAAGTGATGTGATGTGTGGAATAGTTGTAATTTGTGCATATGGGACTAATGTAATATGAAATAGCTATATTTTTATGTATATGGGGGAATAGGATAACATGTGGTTGTGCTTTGGGGTTGTGATGGGTATTATAGTACAATAGGGAAGTGGGAATGTGATAGTGGTTGTTTTATAGTTAGAAGTGGAGGTGTAAAAATGGATGTGGATGTAAAATGGTGTGGATGTTGCAGTTGAGCTATGGTGTTGTTCCTATGTTGTGTGGTGGGTTCTGTTATATTTAACCAATTATTAATGAAATTAATACTTCGTGTTAATAATATCAAATGGGAATGTTTAATAAGGAAAATTATTTTGGGTTCTGTGTATTTCCAGTTTAATGTTTTCTTAAACACAAATGTGATGGAATTATTAAAAAATCAGTCTTCCTAAATGAATTATGATGAGAAAGATGTCAATTAAATGAATTAAAGATGTTGTTAAAGTAAAATTTATCTATATACAGAGAATTTGGAAAATGGATTAAGTAAAAAATGTGAACTTTGGATTGGGGTTTTCTATGTGATTTAATTAATTTAGAGCTAACAACATTTGTGTATATTCTATCATATGTTTATTTCTTGTTGTGAACCCATATTATGGGCATGTGTTCTATAACTCTATATTTATATACACCACATATTCTTTTTATTTCTATATGCACTGCATCCACATCGAGCACTATGTGCCGACAACAACATAATTATGAGGGGGTGTATTTATCAACATCCTATAGAGTGGGTGGATGGGTGACTGCACGCTATTATAGGCTCCCAATTCTAGGAAAAAATAAGATAGATTTCTTTGGGAGATTTGTGATGTGTGGTCTGAATGTTTTCAGGATGATTTATGATGTGTGGTCCTAGGTGTCTTCAAGCTTAGTTGTGTTGTGTTGTCCTAGGTGTCTTTTGGAAGAGATGTGATGTGTGGACCATATCTGTATGGGTGGTATGTGATCCATTGTGATGGGACAAGTGTGTGTAGGAGAGATGAGATGTGTTGTGATGGACTAGTTGTGTTCAGGAAGGATTTGATGTGTTTTGATGACCTAGGTGTTTGTGGGTGTTATGTTATGTTATGTTATTTTATTTGGATGAGGTTAGAGCACCAGGATGTTTTCCATTAGGTAATGAGAGCAAATAATAAGTGGAAAAGTAGTGCAGGGTACCCTCTCATTTATGTGATTCATATTATATATTATTATATTTAGATTCATTATTTAGTGAGTGAGACTTTGTGAGGTTGGGGATTTCATTAGTGTACATTTTTAAGAGCGGTTTGGCTCTTCTAATTTAACATGGGTTCATTAATATGATCATTTGACATGTACATGAGGGAATTTGGCTTTCCTTTTTACTATACCTATATTCTCACCATACATATATAAAAAAGTATTTTATGTTTCTAGGTGGACTGTGTGGACCATGTTATACATTACTAGCTTGGACCTTTGGAATGTTTCTATGTCGCTGCATTAGTAGTGATTCTTTTCTGATTTCTTTTTTAGTCATTATATGTATCATTTTTTATTTATACATGCATTATGGGATGGTTTGGATTTATTTTATGTTATTTCATGTTGTTTTTAGTGGATGATTCAACCTATCTCTTGATCATGTTTTCATATAAAGGGAAAATCCACCCATATTTGTTATATTTTTATACCCTCGGTGAAAGTGAACAACCCGAGGCATACTTGAGGAGGTACTCTATGATCATTATCTCTATACCTTCATTATGGTATCTTTGGTGAGAGGGGGTCATAACAGAATGTTATTAGAGGTGATGGTGGAATGATAGGGTGGAGTTTGGAGTTAGGCGCAAGAAGTAATGCATGGCTTGGTACGGTAACAGTTCTAATTGACCTTGGTGTATGACATAGGCTATGGAAACTGGCTAGGAGATGGGATTTTCAAGCCCCCAAGGATCCAGTACATGAAATAGGACCTTATTGAATGACCATTTGAGATAGGTCAACCTATAGGGTAGATACCTTTGAGTGGTAAATTCATCATGATGACTTATGTTTTTGTTAGAATTGAGTTCTTTGTGGAATGTTAAAAATAATTAAATGAATCATTATAATTTGTGTGTGTTTATTTGACTTTTCCCTTGCTATTATTGACAATAAATGTTTATTATATTCAGAATTATTCATAATACCAAAAAGGATTGAGTAAAATTTTGGTTAACTAGCCCGATCTATTGGTTTGAATCCTTTTTGAATTTTCAATGTATTATTTCCTTTCCAGTTATACCATGTATATTAACAAATTGACTATTTTATTCCTATTGTATCAATGTTTAACACGAAACTACTTTTCCAAATATTTTGAGTTGTTAGAGTAGCATGCTAAATGTATTTTTTTGATTAACTATTTAATTTTGAAAACCCTTATGAATAATTTTACATTGAAGTAGATTCCACACTTGAATGATAAAATAAATTATTTTTTAACCATGATTTTTTGTATTATGGTTCCCTTGTGATTAAATATTCCATGCGTTGCTTTACATTTTTAATTTATCATATACTTTTGTTGTTGACTTGTTTTAAAATGTGGATTTGGACATTAAAATTGTTAAATTGCTGAAAATGTACATCTTTATAGTTGATAATTCATTAGAATTTGGAATGCTTGAAAAGGATAACATGCTATTTTTTCTTGATTGTGGTTCTACAGTATTAATATAACTATATATTGTAAGAATGTGTTATTTTAGAAATTATTGGGATATTTATTTTTAAATATTATAAAATTATATGCATGCAGTATGGTAACATTTTTGTGTATTAAAACTTTTTAAATGATTAAACAAATTATATTTTTATTCATAATAATTTTGAAGTACTGAAATATCCTTACCTCACATTCTATGTCCTGAGTAGATTGATATGGGAAGAAATCCTAAATTTTAAATCATTTGTGTGGTAACTAGGGATGTTATAGTATGATATAATTGAAAAAGTACCATGTTTAATATGTTATATTTAAATATATAAGCATAAACATGTTATCCTTATTGTTTTATACATTTAAGTTTTCATAATCCATTAATATTTTTTTGACTGTCTAATCCAGTTGTGATGAAGCCTGAAACATAGTAATAAAATATATTCATTATTAATTTTGTCTACAAAAAGAATGTTTTATTTTGATTATTTAAAAATAATGAAGTCTATGTACTGTGGTATTTGAGTTTAACACAAAATCTTATCATGTAAAAAATTTCAAATGAATATTGTAATTGTATTTCATTTGATATTAAGATGAACCTAGAATATTCTGTTTAATCATATTAGAAATTATGTGTCAAGATAACTTGTGAAAACTTTCTTCATTAACATTAAAAGATGATAGAAATGTTTTAATTCTAGTCATGATGTTTCTTAGAAAAAACCTAAACATATTAAGTATTGTTTGTGGTTTCATTTTTTATCATTAAATTGAAGTGTTGATATTCAAAAATAAAACTAATGGTTATTGGATGCCTTGCATGTTTTGTGATTATCATATATTATGAGACACGTGATGTAAATTTTTGATTATTCTCGAAAAGTATTACATTTATAATCACTTATATATGGATAATCGACCAATTCCCTAGAAATAATTTTAAAATTTTGTGATTGTAACCATGCTAAATACTAAGATGATCTAATATAAGACCCCAGATAATTATGGAAGATGGTATGTGTTGTTCCTTTGTGTGATTGATCTTATTTTGATTCCTTGTGTGATTTGTGATTAAGAACATCAATTATATGAAGAGGGGGAATCTTGATCCATTATTGATACATGTTGTAGATTGATGTGATTAAAACTATGTGGGAATGTTAGATCCACCCAAAGTGGAAAATATTTTGGTGCAGTGTATGAGTACCATTGATTAGTATGATTTTTGAAACATTTTATATTTTAATATGAGTCCATGTGTTGGTTAGTAAATGTCATGAATTTTTTTTTCATTAATAATATCTTAGTAAATAATGGTTTTTATAAAACATTAGAAATTTTAAAAATTGATAAAATGGATAGTTTTAAAATTATTATTATTATTATTAAATAAAATAGGATTTTGAATGGAAAATTCTTTTTTAGAACTATGCATGAAGAATTTAGGTGAAAAGAATGTTTTTTTGTAATTTTTTATTATTTATTGTGTGATGTTTTTTATAACCATCTATGGGGTCGTATTCTTATTTGAGAGGTATCTACCCTGAGAGATTTATTTTTTTATTGTGTATTTTTAAACTTCTTTCCTTAAGTGATTTTTGTCTTCCAATTATATCGAGAAACATGAGAGATAACTCATGTGTTGGTTGTTTGGACAACCATTATATTTCCTTCTAGTCTTATTTTGATTCTTGATGATGAACCATTGCCCTGGTTAGGGTGTCGTGGAGGCATGGTGACCTAGATGAGAGTACACAGCAACATGGGACGTGGATGCAATCATAGTGTCCATAGTTGTTTTGAGTTTTCCAATATTTTTTTCCTTTTGATATAATATTTCTACGTTGATTTATTATGAAATATGTAGTTTTACCCGTGATATTTTTTTTTTATTTCATTTTTTGTAATGTTCTATCATGAGAAAATGGGAAGAACTAATTCCCAATCAAGATGAATTTTACTATGATGTGATTAAACCCATGACAGAAACATAGTTCCATCGATAACAGATAATATCAATACAAGGATGATGGAATCACATGAATCATATGTCTCCAGAACTACATATTTGTGGTGTTTGGGGGGATTTCTGTGGTGTTTTCTGGAAATGTGAGTGATTCTAATGGTGATTCATTTCAACAGTTTTAAAAAAATTCATTTTTCCAATGGTTTATCTTTTTAGAGGCAACTCATTCTAGTGGTGACTCATCCTAGTGGTGAATCATCCTTGTAGGGACCCATCCTCATGTTGACTCATCTTAGTGGTGACTCCTCCTTAGAGAAACTCATCCTTCAGGTGAATTATCTGGGCAGTGGATCATTTCCAATAGTTTTTCATTTTTACAGAATTTTCTAGTTTTCCAAAAAAATTAATGATTATACATTTTCATGTATTTTATGATGTGAAATGGTTTTAGATTCCATAATTATTGGTTTAATGTGTTTTCAATATAGTTTAATAATATACATAATTTATACAATATATTTAGAAAATTTAATTTCTTAAAGTACACAGATTATTGGGATCTACCTTTAAATGGTATACTAAACTGTTTCAAATGATATTGGCTTCAGATATAATCATTATAAAGTGGATATATTCCATTAATTAGTTTAATATTATTTATCTTGATACAAGAGGCTCCAAATCCTTCTTCCTTGGAGTCGTAGATTGCAAGGCTACGATTTGTTAGATTTGTCACTATCCAATAGGTTGCTTCCTCCTTTACAAACAAACCCTATTTTATTAAAGAAAGTTAGTGAAAGGTTTCTTCCTTCAATGAAGGTTCTTTATTTCATTTCAGATTATTTTTATCATGTGTGGTATGATAATTATTGTAATATCTTGTGAACATGGATGAATATTGATTAATAAATATCAAAAATCTTGTCAAATTTAATTTAAATGGGTAGGGGAATGTGAAGTGTTATATTATAGATTTTAATAGATCGGAATTGATTTTTTTTTGTTATTTTGATTATATTGGTTTAATTCCTTGTTAAAAATTTAGTTTGTTAAAGGATTGGTTATGTTATAGTAATTTTTCATAGAAAATATTTTTTGTGATTGACTAGTATCATCATAAATAACTTGTTAACCATGTATATTTGATTAATGGAACTGAGTCCCTAGGATCAAATGTATTTTTGATAACATCCCTAAATAAAGATGTGAAATTGAATATGTTCCATTTTTTTATAAATATTACAATGATTTATGTTGTGTTATGTCCTTTGATGTGTGGATTGGTTGTGGTTTGCATGTGTGGAATTAATGTACTGTGTAGTAGCTGTATTTTTTTCTTTTTGGGGGAAGAGGATGAGATGTGGTTACACAGTGGGGTTGTGATGCTTGTTATGGTACAATGGTTCAATGAGGATGAGATTGTGTTTGTGGAATTTTTATGTAGTGGGGTTTTGAAACTAGAAGTGTCTATAAGATGATGTGGATACAAAAGTTGGGTTGTGTTATTTTTCTTATGATGTGTGGTCGAATAAGTTATATTTACACAAGTATTAATGGAATTAATACAACATGTTAATAATTTTAAATGGGAATGTTTGAGAATTTAATTTAAGGTGGGATGTGTTGATTAACTATTTAATGATTTTATACAAACTAATGGGATGGAATTATTTAAAAAGGTGTCTTCCCAAATGAAATAGGATGAAAATAGATGTTAATTAAATAAATTAATGATACTATTAAAGTGAACTTTATTGATATAAATAGAATGTGTAAAAAAGTACTAAAGAATAAAATATGAACTTATCATTCTATTATGTTTTTTGATGTTATGAATTTAGAGTTCCAGTGATTGTGTAGATTCTATGATATGGTTAGTTCTTTTTGTAATACCATATAATTTGAATGTGTGATATAAATATGTATGTATATACAATATATATTATTGTGATTTATATATTCACCCCTACCCACATCGATCATTATGTGATGATACCCACATAGTCATTATAGGGGTGTCTTTCCCAACATCCTGGTGGAAGGATGGTTGGATGGACTCAATCTCTTCCTTAATCCCTCTTCCATGAAGTATTTGACTTGGTGTCTTAAGGAGAGTTGTGATGTGGGGTTCCATGTGTCTTTATAATGAGTTGTGATGTGTTTTCATAGATGACTTTGAGATGACTTGTGGTGTGTTTTCCTAGGTGTCTTCATGATGAGATGTGATTTGTGGAATAGGTTTTTATGATTAGGATGTGATGTTTTGTGATGGACCAGGTGTGTTTGGGTGAGATTTGATGTGTTGTGATGGAAAAAGTATGTACGAATGAGATGTGATGGGTTGTGATTTTGTTCGAAAAAGGTGTAAGTGACAATAAATTTGTTGTTGGGGTGTGATAATGGATAATCAGACAGAAATTGGTGGCGGAACCCTATCATTGATGTGATTCATATTTTATATTATTATATTTGGATGCATTATTTAGTGAGTGAACCTTGGTGAGGTTAGGGTGATGGTCAGTATAACTATTTAGGAGATATATGTTTATACTAATTTCAAACAGTTTCATTAGTATACTATTTTCACATGAGCATGAGAGAATTTCTTACCCTATAAAGTATACATGTATCATAACTGTATGTATATAAAAATTGTTTTTAGGTTTCAAGAGGACTATGTGGACTATGATGGACATTTCCAGCTCAGACAATTAGAGAGTTTTTGTGTCCCTAATTCATCATTATTTCTTAAGGTATTTCTTTTGTAATCACTTATATGTATTAGTTTTGAATTAATAATTTATTTTAAGATGGTTTGAATTTTTTTATGTCATGAAGTTATTTGTGGGTGATTAATCTTATCTTCCAATCTTGCTCTCTTATAAAGGGAAATTCCTCCTCTATGTTGGAGATTTTTATACATTAGGTCGAAGTCACCAACACAAGGCCAAATTGCAGCAGGACATAATGGGTCATTATTTCGCTCTATTCATTGAAACATATTTTGTGGGTGGGGTTCATGATATAATGGTATTATAGGTGATTATTGACAGATATGGTGGAGCTCAGAGTTAGACATTGTGAGGAACTCATGGGTTGGTATGGTAAGAGTTAAAATTGACATTTGTTTCATGATATAGGCTATAGAGACCAGCTAGGATGTGGTATTTTTGGGCCCCGATGATCTAGTGCATGAACTTTGATCTTATAGAACAACTAAGTGAGATGTTGTTTCTTGTAGGGTAGATACCTAGGAGAGGTACATGAATCATGATGAATTGTGTTCTTATTTGAATTTTATTTTTTGATGAATGTTAAGAATAATTAAATATATCATTAAATATTAATTTTGATTCATTTAATTCTCCCACAATATTATTTCTAATAATTTTTTTGTTCGCTAAATTATTCATATAACAATAAAGGAAGGAGTTAAATTATGGTTAACGGGACTCTAATATTTGATTGAAAAATTATTTAAATTTGAATGTGTTTTTTACTTTCCTATTATATTATGATTTTTGTTGAATTAAATATTTTCTACCTTTTTAAAAAATTAATAACATACCACTAGTTTTTGACATCATTTAAATTGTTAGACAATCGGGCCTAATGTATTTTATTGTGATCAATTTTTTTATTTTTGAAAAACCCTTATGAATAATGTTACCTTGATATAGATTCAAAAATGGAATGATAAATTAAATTATTTTTAAATCAAGATAATATATATTATGTTTCCCATGTCATTTAATAATCCATGCATTTCTTTACACATGTAATTTATCATAATCATGTGTTTTTGAGTTGTTGTAAAATGTGGATTTAGAAATTAAAATTATGAAATTCCTAAAATTTTACAACATAAATATTGATAATTATTTTGAATTTGTAAACCTTTACAATAATAACATGCTCTTTATTTTTTCTTGATTTTAGTTTGGCAGTATTGATATAACTATATATTGTAATCATGTGTTTGCGAAGAAATCCATATTACATTTATTTCAAAATTTTGGAAAATGATATGAATGGTATTTGGTAACTTTTTGAAGCTTAAAACTATTTAAATTATTAAACTTATTACATTTTCAATGATTATAATTTATATATACTAAAAAAACTTACCTCACATGTTATGTAATGAGTAATGTTTTATGTGAAGCATGCGTAAAGTTTAAATCATATGTGTGGTTACTCGGGTTGTTCTAGTATGATAGAATTGAGCATGTATCATGTTTTATATGTTGACATTAAACATGTAATTATAAACATTTTATCATTATTATTGTATATAAGTAAGTTTTATTGAGCCATTAAAATGATTAAAAAGTGTTTAACCCAAGTGTGGTAAAGTATGAAACATATTAATAAAACTTGTAAAATATTAAATTTGTATCTAAAAATAATATTTTATTTTTATTATTTTAAAAATAATTATGTTTATGAAATGTGGTATTTGAATCGAAGATAAGAAACTATCATGTTCCAAATTTCAAATGAATACTAGAGCTGTATTTTAGTACATAATAAAATGAACTTGTAGTGTTTTTTTAAGAATATTAAAAATTCCATGTGAGGATATATATAAATATTTTAGTTTTATATTTAACTTGAAAACATGTTAGACCCAGTGCCCTCATGCCCCACCGGCGGCCTGCCCCACACCCCCGTCCTTACTGGCGGCCTGCCCGGCACCCTGCCCAGTGCACCCGTGGCCTGCCGATGCCCAATCGGCCTGCCCACGCCCCACACAGCCTGCCTATAGGCCACCCGGCCACTGACCATTAGTGCCGATCTGCGGCGTCCCCCGTGGTGTAACTGGCCAAACCGGACCGGTCTCCCGAGCCGAGTTACCGAGATGCCTATGTGGTGACTACCGAGCCAAACCACCCTCTCGGTCCACTGGGCTGGGCCTAGTGGACATGGTCAAAACTTAGTGGGCTGACCCACACAATGGGTCGGGTCAGACCTAATGAGTCTGACCAGGTCAACCTAGACATGGTCGGCCCAGACTGGGGTGGGCCGAGTCAGTCCGACCGGGTCGGACCAGACCCAGGCCCATTACTGACCCATTACCTTCTTGGGTCATTTCTTTGGCACCAGACATCCTTTTGGAAAACCTTCAATGACGTCAATATTCTTGGAGCATAGTCATCCCTTTGAGTATACCCCACTGGAGTTTGGGGTATATTTGAGTCACGGTCAGGTGGGTTTGTACACGAATCCAACCGGGCCCCCATGACTAAAATGCTAATAACTCACAGACTGGTCGTCCGATTGATGCGTCGTCTGTTGTGTTGAGACCTCTATTACTTGGTGGTCCTTTTAGATCCTTCTACGTGAGACTCTTTTACATGTAGAGTATCGACTATTAGCTTGTGGAGCAGATCCTTCTAGTGACGAGTAGGCAGAGTGTAGAGAACTAATAGCTGTAGACCTGACGACTTCTTGATCGATTCGACTCGGAGTGACTCGAATAGCCCAGTGGGGAGCGCCCGGTATTTGGCGATAGACCCATGGTGGACGAAGCGTCTGGTAGTTGGCAGCAGACCCGTGGTACTCGACAGGAGGAGTACCTCTATAGGCTATTAGGGGGAGCGCCTGATATTTGGCGGCAGACCAACACTGGACGAAGTGCCTGGTAGTTGGCAGCAGACCTGCGGTACTCGATAGGAGGAGTACCTCAGCATTCCAAAGTTAGTGAGACGCGCCTTGGTGTCGCGACAGGCCCACTGTACTCGACAGAGGAGGAGTTCTCCAGTATCTGTGGTTTCATTAATGAAAATCATGGTTTGAGCTGAGTCAATGACCTTTGTGTTTTCCTCAGGATTGGGATGCGTTACATGATAACTTAGGTATATGTATGGGCATATACCTAAGTAATGGTTTTCCGTTGAAAAAATACTTTGTGGTTTATCTGTGGTAGATTATATGAGACCTTGAGGGTCTCGAGGTCCCTACTGAGTAACGTTATACTATCCTCAGCACGGGATTTTCCCACACGTTGTTGTGTTGGATGCAGACAACGGATAGCGCTGACCGAGGTCGAGAGCACCAAGACTGGACGGTACCCGAAGGAGGAACGTACGATGTATCGGTACATGATGGAGTGTGACGGACATGGAGTGCTTTGGAGGCCATATATACCTACCATTCAGGTAGGAACCCCAGAGGACTGTCCAGGAGCTGCTTTCACCTTTCAGCTATTTGTGCCTTTTTCAGTTGTACTCTTTTTCTGTTGTATTGGTACTTTACAGTTGGGCTTGTATTCCCCCCCCCCTTACTTTCAGTAAGCTTTTTATACAGCTTTTACATAGTGTTTGATTCCCCTTGTACTCCGGTTGTGTGTGTTTACGATTTATAAAGGCAATTCCTTCCCAGTTTTAGGGAATTACAACTTTGGTGCTAGTCGCCAGCCCCTATCCTATGGAAGGCAGGCTTGGGGTAGTCACGATACGGGCCCTGGGGGACAGGTCGTGACAATTTGGTATCAAAGGGCGTCGGTTCTACCGCATAACTTAGGAATCTGATATTTCTTTCTGTGAAGAAACGGTGTTAAGGGTTCTATGTGTGGTTTTTAGTTCAGGGAGTCCATTGTTGGTGTGGGTGACCGACGTATCCATATACTAGGACCCTGACTTCTGACTTCCGACTTAGTTCATGAAAACACTAATTGCGTGTGTGTTATCAAAAGTTTTTCTTTAAGTCAGTTCACCAGGTATAGTATTTTGACCGTGTCGTGTTTGTTTCTTTTAGGATGCCTCCCCACGGACAACCAGCTAGAGCCCTGAGAGTTGTACGTACTGATAGCATGTCGAGCGATGAGTCCTAGGTACAGGGCCTCTTCCAGTTGAGGCACCAGCGGAGGCACCAGCGGTACTACTCCCTGTTGGGGCACCGATGCCACCAGCCCCTGCAGCAGGTGATGCACGACACTTGAGTGCGTTGCCCGAGTTCCAATGCCAGAGGCCACTCAGGTTCCGGGGAGAGACGGACCCACCGGCGGCTAAGGATTAGATGAAGGCTGGGGTGAGAGTTTTCAGGCTTGTAGGGACACCAGCAGACTTCATAGAGATATTTGCTGCCAGCCTCCTTCAGGATGCAGCAGGCAGATGGCAGAGCCTCGAGCTCCAGATGCATGATGAGGTGTCACTTCTATGGGGAAGACTTTGAGAGCCTGTTCGGGGAAGAGTTTGTTCCAGCGGCCCTTTGATCTGTGCGGATACAAGAGCTACTTTATCTGCAGCAGGGCATGATAGTAGCGTAGTACTCAGCGAGGTTCACTGACCTCTCACACTACTCCACATATATGGTATGAGACCTGTTGTTTAGGACCCGAACCTTTGAGTAGGGACTCAAGCGAGAGATTAGAGCTTCAGTTATCTCCCACAACATCCCGATGCAGACGGGGGTGTTGGAGAGAGCCCTCCTAGTTGAGATTTTCCTTGCTGAGAAATCTCTAGTAGCGTGACCCACCACTAGTTGACTTTCAGCGGAGTCTTCTGCACCTGGTAGTAGATAGTTCACATAGAGGTCCAAGAGGACCAGACCAAAAGGTGGTCGACCACATGAATTAGGATCAGTTGTGTGGGGAACCCAGAGTGGAGACAGAGCCAGACATGCTAGGAGCGGACAGTGTTACTCCTGCGGCGGGCTTGGTCACATGGATCATAACTATCTGACCCGCCACTCTGATGATCAGTAGACAGTTGAGGGACCTCCCAGGAAGAGGCATAGGTTCGATCGAGGCAGTCTACAAGGATGAGGCGGATGTGGCAGAGGAGCTGGACATGCAGCTAGCGATGGATGACGTTACGAGGTGTTACCACCACCCCCACCACTAAGAGGTCCACCACGACCATAGGGAGCGGGTGGACCGGGGGGGGGGAGCACAACTTCAGGCAGTTGAGGCCTATGATCACGACGCTTTGAATATGATTCTTGGTACGATCTGTGTCTACTCCACCATAGCTGCAGTTCTTATAGACACATGTGCCAGTCACTCTTTCATACCCAGTACCCTCATTTGGAGATCGGATATTCCGACGAAGCTTTTGGCTCGATCCTTATGACTAGAGACTCCTACTAGAGCAGACTCGATGAATATGCACTGGTACTGATAGTGCGAGCTTAATCTAGGAGGCAAGAGCTTTGGTTGGGATCTCCTAGTAGCGGCGTCGAGGCCTTACGATGCCATCTTGGGTATGGACTGGTTATCTACAGTCCATGCTCAGATCGACTGTATTAGCTGAAAAGTGTGGTGTGTCCGCACAGATAGGACCAGTTTCACCTTCACTGGCGAGAAGGGAAACTTTACAGTGCAGGAAGGACTTACTCAGAGGATGGTGTAGCTGATCACTCACCAGTTGGCTTACCTCACCCTCAGAGCAGTTGATGTGGAGAGTTCAACTTATCATGTAGTGGGGGACCAGTACTCAGATGTTTTCCCTGACGATGTTCCAGGACTACCTCCTCGCAGAGAGGTGGACTTATACATTGACTTGTACCCCAAGACAACACCGATATCTACTCCAATGTATCGGATGGATCCCGCAGAGCTTCGTGAGATGCGGGTACAGCTAAAAAAATTGTAGGGAAAGGGATTCATTCGGCCCGGTTTTTCTCCCTGGGAAGCCCTGATTCTGTTCTCCAAGAAGGAAGATGGGAGATTGAGGCTCTGCGTCAACTATCGTCGCCTAAACCAGGTGACCATGAAGAACAAGTACCCACTTCCGAGGATTTACGACCTCTTTGATCAGCTCAAGTTAGAACGATGGTTCTCAAAGATAGAACTCAGATCAGGATATCACCAACTCAGAGTTTGAGATGTGGATTTGTAGAAGATGGAATTTAGGTGTCGTTATGGCCACTAAAAGTTATTGGTTATTCCCTTCGGTGTAACCAATGCTCCAGCAATGTTCATGTGTCTCATGAATAGGATCATCTGGCCTTACCTCGATTGCTTTGTTGTGGTCTTCATCGACGACATTTTTATCTACTCGACTACTGAGGAAGAGCTTGCCTACCATTTTCAGGTAGTACCAGATGTGCTCCGAGAGAACCAGCTTTATGGTAAGCTCTCGAAGTACCAAGTTTGGATTCGAGAGGTTCACGTTCTTGGTCACGTCATCTCGGAGGCTGGAGCTGCATTGGATCCAGCAAATATCGAGACGGTACTTTTGTGGGAGCCACCCAGGAGAGTGACGGAGGTATGGAGATTCCTGGGTTTGGCTGGATACCACCAGAGATTGGTTCCAAACATCTCCAGAGTTGCAGCGCCACTATCAGCCTTGACGAAGAAGGGGAAACCCTTCGTGTGTTCGGATAGATGCCAAAAGATCTTTCAGGAGCTAAGGCAAAGGCTGACTTGTGCCCCCATCTTGAGGCTTCGAGAGAGGGGCTTAGGGTACATAGTCTACTGTGGTGCATCAAGGACTGGACTCGGGTGTGTCCTGAAGCAGGAGAAAGCTGTGATCACGTATGGTTCTCATCAGTTGAGATAGCATGATAAGAACTATGCTACTCATGACCGGGAGTTAGCAGCAATGGTCTTTGCCTTGAAGATGTGGGGCACTATCAGAGGGGAGAACATTTTACCGTGTACTCTGATCACAAGAATCTCAGGTATATCTTCTCTCAGAAGGACATGAACCTAAGACAACGATGATGGCTTGAGTTCCTCCATGTCTATGACTTAGAGATAGTCTATACTCCTGGGAAGGGGAACGTAGTAGCGGTTGCGCTCAGTTGGAGATCAGGCACTCAACTGATAGGAGAGGCGACAGAGCAGTTGACCGCGTTGTAGATATCCTTTGTGGATAAGGATGGAGCAGCCTATCTACAGTCTCTTACAGTCACTCCACCACTTCTTCAGCAAGTTAGGGAGGCACAGAATGGGGACGCTGACTACGAGACACGATGTGCTCATATATCCACAGGGCAATCACATGATGGATTTTCTAAAGGTGGGGAGCATGTCATCCTATTCAGAAGACGCACCATGGTACCAATTTCACTTTAAGAAGAAGTACTGAGGGAGTTACACACTTACCCTTTAGCGGTACATCCATGAGTGGCGAAGATGTACTAGGACCTTTGACGATAGCACTGGTGGCCAGGTATGAAGAAGGTGGTAGCAGAGTTTGTCTCACGATGCCTTACTTGTCAGTAAGTGAAGCTGGAGCACCAGGTACCAGCAGGCTTGGTTCAACCCTTAGAGGTCCTAGAGTGGAAGTGGGATGGGATATCCATAGACTTCGTGACAGGTCATCCACGTACATCAAGGAGTCATGATTCGATATGGGTGATCGTCGACCAACTCACCATGTCGGCCCACTTTCTACCGATGAGAGAAAAGGGCTCCGTTGAGATCTTGGGACGCCTCTATGTGCAGGATATAGTGCATTTGCATGTAGTACCTTCTTCTATTGTCTCCGACTATGAAGCACACTTCACTTCCTGGCTATGGAAGGGGTTTCTGGAGGCTTTCGAGACAGAACTACGTTTGAGATCACCTTCCATCCTCAAACAAATGGTCAGACCGAGAGGACCATTCAGACCCTTGAGGACATGATACATGCATGTTTCCTTGACTTCAGTCTTAGTTGGGAGGATCACTTGCCTTTGGTTGAGTTTTCCTACAACAACAGTTATCAATCCACCATAGGTATGTCATCTTTTGAGGCCTTGTATGGTCGGCCTTGCAGATCGCCAATGTGCTGGACAGACCCAGGGGAGTCAGCACTGGTGGGACCAGAGATGGCATGGGCTACCACGGAGAAGGTGCAGATCATCCAGGAGCGGATAAAGACTGTACAGAGTAGGCAAAAGTCGTATGCTAACAGGAGATAGAGACCTATGGAGTTCAAGGATGGCGACCACATATTTCTACGGATCTCACCTTGACGAGGTTTGTGGAGATTTGGATGAGGTGTCAAGTTATCTCTACAGTTCAACGGACCTTTCCAGGTCCTTGGTAGAGTAGACGAGGTGTCTTACCTCTTAGATCTTCCACCTTAGCTTCATCGGGATCATGACGTCTTCCACGTATCTTTGCTGAGGAGATACGTGCACGACCCGTCCCACATCATCGACCATTGAGAGCTGGACATCGATGAGGGGGAGACTTTCATGGAGGTTCTAGTGGAGATCGAGGATTGACAGGAGTGGGTCCTGCGTAGATGGTTGATACCTCTGGTGTGCGTTCGTTGGCAGTACGGGAACCTCCAGGAGTGCACTTGGGAGCGGGAGGCTAATATGCATTCTCAATACCCTCATTTGTTCTCTTAGTGTGAGTTTTAGTTTACGGGGACGTAAAACCCTGAGGTGGGGAGAATGTAAAGACCCAGAATTTCCGTGGAATGTTTTTTCATAAATATATGGGAATTTTACGAGTCCAAAAAAACTGATGGCGCGTGACTACGAGGCTCGGTGTGCCTGGAATCAATTTCTGAAATTTTGTTCAGGTACGATCAGTAAACGTACATTCAGAATTTTTATAACTTTCGAACCGGTGCTCAGAATTGAAATCCAAGGGCACTGTTGAACTCGCAACGTCGGTGATTGCTTAGAGAGACCTTCACCGTAGTTTTGTTTTAATGAGAGTGGAAGATAGTTTTGGGGGGTTTTTAATTAAATTGAATAAAGTTAATGTTTATCATTATTATATTTTGGTTGTTAAAACCTCCAAGGGTAGGTTAGGTTGGGGGCCACCACACCATAACCTCCCTTGGAAGGAAGTTATGGTGGTGGGGCCCTCTCGCACATAACCTCCCTTGGGAGGATATTATTAGGTGGGGCCCACTCTTTAATTCACCAAATTTCAATACATGCCAACGTAATTTAAGACAAAACTCCCTCTCAAATATAAAGGATTATTGTGGGAAGGTTTTGGGACGGCTTCTTCAAGCGCCGAAACGTTGGAAAAGAGACGTGGTGCGCAACCCTTGGAGAATTATTCATCCAATAAAGAACCATCGTCCACGAAGAACGAAGAATAATGAACGCCGTCTTCATCCTTCTTCAACCGAGGCATGAAAGGGAAGCACTGTCACCCATGAAGAACGCTGACGATGTCATCTCGACTCGTCTTCTTCGAGATCTTCTTCCTCCGACTTTGACGGAACGACGATAGCCATCCGCGACTCTGTCATCAATCACCGAAATCGAGGTAGCAGGTTTTTGTGTTATTTTTGTCTATGAATATAAACTTCGTTCTTTGTCGAACGAAGATATGGTATGAGAATAACCAATTTCTATCACCGTAACGAGGAGGGATCGGGTCGCACAAACACTGTCAAACCCTCCCTTTGTTGTTCTTGTCCAATGAAGATGGCTTGGAAAAGAGGAGATGGTGGCGAAGATGGTGAAAAAGGTCCGCACTACCCATGGCATCTGAGAACCATGCAACCCCTGCAGCGCCCTAACGTGCTTCACGCGCCCTCGCGCGCATCCCTAGCGCGTTGCCCGGCACCACCGCGCCCCGCCGGCGTGCTGCCCGGTGCCCCCGTGCCCCGCCGGCGCCCTGCCTGGCACCCCTACAACCCTCCAACGACATGCCCGGTTCCCCCGTGCCTTCCCGGCAGCCTGCCCGGCCATTGCTAACAGCCTGCCCGGCACCCCGGTACCCTGCCTGGTGCACCCGCGGCCTGTTGGTGACCAGTCGGCATGCCCGCGCCCCGTGTGGCCTACCTACTGGCCACCCGTCCACATGCCTTCTGAGTTTGCCCATGGTGTCCCCCACGGTGTCTCTTTCCGTACCAGCCCAGTCTCTCGGGCTGAGTTATGGAGCCGCCTATGTGGCGACTACTAGGAAGAACCGCCCTCACGGCCCGCTGGGCTTGCCCCAGCAGACCGGGTCAAAATTTAGCAGGATGACCCGCCCAATGGGGTGGGTCGGACCCAGTGAATCTGACTAGGTCGACCCAAAACAGGTCAGCCCTGACTGGGTTGGGCCGAGTTAGTCCGACCATGTCATACCGGACCTGGGCCCATTACTGACCCATTACCTTCTTGAGCCATTTCTTTGGCACCGAATGTCTGATGGAAGAACTGTCAGTAGCTCTGGTATTCGTGGAGAATATACGTACCTTTGAGTATACCCCACTGGAGTTCAGGGTATAGTTGAGTCATGGTCAGGTTGGTTCATACACGAATCCAACAGGGACCTCGGGACTAAAATGCTAATAACTCACAGACTGGGTGTCTAATTGATGCGTTGTCTGTTCCGTTGAGACCCTTATGATGTGACGGTCCGTTGAGATACTTCTACCTAAGACTTCATGACACTTGGAGTATCAACCAGTAGCTCGTGGAGCGTATCCTTCCGGTGATGAGAAGGTAGAGTGCAGAGACTTAGTAGATGTATACCCAACGAATGCTTGACCGATTCGACTTGGAGTGACTCGACTAGCCCAGTGCAGAGTACCCGATATTTGGCGGCAGACCCATGGAGGACGGAGCACCTGGTAGTTGGAAGTAGACCCACGGTACTCAATAAGAGAAGTACCTCTGTATGCTATTAGGGGGAGCACCCAGTATTTGGCAGAAGACCCACAACGGGTGGAGCGCCTGGTAGTTGGCAGCAAACCCATGGTACTCGACATGAGGAGTACCTTAGCAGTCCAAGGTTAGTGAGATGTGTATCAGTGTCGCTATTGGACCATTGTACTCAACAGAGGATGAGTTCTCCGGAATTAGTGGTTTCGTTAATGAAAATCCTAGTTTGAGCTATGTCAATGACCTTTGTGTTTTCCTCATGATTGGGATGGGTTATTTGATAACTTAGGTATATGTATGGGCATATAACTAAGTAATGGTTATCTGTTGAAATCATACTTTGTGGTTTATCCTTGTTAGATTTTGGGAGACCTTGAGGGTCTCGGGGTCCCCACTGAGTATCGTTATACTCACCCCTGCATGGGCATTGGCCACAACTCATTGTGTAGGATGTAGAAGACGGACAATGCTGACGAAGGCCGAGAGCACCATGACTAGATGGTACCCGGATGAATACCTTATGACGTATCAGTACACTGTGGAGTCTAACAGACATGGAGTGTTGTGGAGGCCATCTGTACCTACACGTTAGGTAGGAACCCCGGAGGATGATCCTGCAGCTACTTTCACCTTTCAGATGTTTTTCCCCTTTTCAATTGTACTTGTTTTCAGTTGTATTTATACTTTATAGTTGGGCTTGTATTCTACCCCCTTACTTTTATTACACTTGTTATATATATTTTACATAGTATTTACTTCCGCTTCTACTCTGGTTCTGTGTGTTTAAGATTTATAAAGGCAATTCCTTCCCAGTTTTAGGGAATTACGCCTTTGGTGCTAGTCGCCAGCCCCTAGCCTATGGAAGGCGGGCTTGGGGTAGTCACTATATGGGCCCCGAGGGACGGGTCGTGACATTGAACTCAATGGAATCAATATGATAGTATAATTAGAATAAAAAACAATTAAAAATAACATATATTATAAAATTTCCCATGAAATTATCGGATAAATTTAATTAAAAAAACATATTACTTCTAATTTTTTTATCTATTTATTTGATGTTTCTACGGATTTTACTAGTGTTGTGTCGACATTGCATAAGAATTCAAGGAAATTTTACTACATCTATTGAAAATTACACTAAAAATAATTAATTCATATTACAAATACACTTTTACAACTATTCATATATTCTTTTTATACCTATGAAATCATATTAGAGATATTAAAAAAAGGAATGTTCCATATTTTAATATTATGTAACATAAAATAATATTAACAACATAATCAAAGGAAAGTGTCTAAAATCTTTATTTTAGTGTTTATGAAGGTTATGGTCCAAGAAATTTCATTCAATGACATTTCAACATGTTTTGGGTTTATTTTTACACCATATAACATAGTTTTAACCTTATTTCTATTTTTTCTCATTACCAAGGTGAGAAACAAATACCATGGTTATTATTCATCTTAAATAAAATGAAATTTTCAAATTTACCAAAATTTAACCCCATAAATATTAATATTTAATACATATTGAAACAATAAATTCCAATAATTTTCATGAACATATATAAATATTTATATGATAAGGGATTGGAATGTTTTTTTAGAAATATTTATTTTAAAAATTAAAATAAAGTTATAGACAAAATATAATGTTGATTAATATGTATTTAATTATACTACTTTTCATAAAATTTACAGTATGTTTCTGTAAAACTAAAAACAAAGAAATATGATACTTTTAAATAGTTTTATTTAATAAAAAGAAATGTTTCATGAAAAAAATATGTACTTTTCACTATTCCCCAAATAAATTAAATATTTTTAGAAATATTCCAAATAATATAACCTAAATTAATATTGAATTGATAATTTGAAAAATTATTTTCATTTTTAAAATTAAATTTCTTAATGTATCAGAAATTAATTTTAATTTTCCACATATAAAATGTCGAAAAACCATTTTTAAAATAATTTTATTCTAATAAAGTTTGTAGTTACAATTATTAGATACATTTTGTTATTATTTATTGAATTAATAATTTTTATTAAGAAAATATTATCTTATGTGTATTTCATAATTTGGTTATTGGTACTCAACCATTTAAAATCTATGGTTTATTTATAAAAATCATTTTTTATATTATTTCATAGTATGTTTAAACTCAGAATTCTGTATATTGCACCCAATCAAAAATTGTATTTTTTTAAAATAATATGTAATGTAAAATATCATGGTGTTATATTCATATATGGTTTGAGCATAAATCCCAATATAATTTTCCTATAATTATTTAGATGTTTACCAAGTCCATAAAATTAATGAAAGCATATATGATTGATATAGAATACATTTACTTACATAAAAAGTTGGTTAAAAATTATATATTCTTATGAAAAAAAATTCTTTTATGCATTACAACCATTTTCAAAATTGAAATATTTACCCATAATAACCAATTCTAAAACAAATATTTTTGGAAACACATAGGTAACAATATCCTTTTTTAACATAATGGTAACCCTAATCATTAGCGGAATCACAATGCCTTATCTGAGATATCAGTAACTAGTAAATCAAAATAATTAACACCCCATTTCAATAATAGAGACATGATAGAAAAATTAATAATCTATGTACATAAAACTAATTATCACATGGATGAGTACAAAACACTAAAATTTAAATCTATGGACTCATGATTATGATCTCTAACCATACTAAAACAACCATGGGTGAACAAAAAACTCTTCCCAGGACATAGCTGAACTTTTATAAAATCACAGAATACCAATTCAATATTCTAAAAAATTTATAACATAATAATTAAAAGTTCCATAAATAAATCATCTCATAAAAGAAATAATATTAAAGTGAAACAATACCTTTATAACCAAGAATTAATTTTATATAAAAAATAAACAACAGATGATAATTTAATAGAATATTTCAAAAATCAATAATACCATGACAATTTATTAAAACTCATTAAACAAACAATTTTTTTTAAACCCATTAATAATATTAATAAACGAATTAAAAATTCATTTATCATAGAGAGAATATTTTAGAGAAAATGGGAAAATAGTTTATCCATATACCTCACATGTCATGACCCAATCCATTATGGACTCTTCTAGAGTTGAAAAAAAGAATGAGAGTATCCCGTGGAGCCATCATCCAAATGTTCGTAGGGTGATATCTAGAACTAAGGGTTTTTTAGGATAAATATAGAAATAAGTACACTTCAATTTACATTAAATCAAAAATAATACCATTAAATAGAGAAGGAAATAAAAAAATATTAAATTATTTCTTACAACCCGAATGAACACATGAATGATGTCATGAACCAGCCTGGGTACCTTAAAAACCTGATAACTGATCCAACCCTAACATAGCTCAATGGGAGTTCCCGATCCCAATGGGTTGGATACTAGCACCTCACATCATACAATGTGTAAGTGGGAATTATTTTTCCATAAGACATAGCTGATGTATGACAACCAAGTCATTATGCATTCAAAAGAAACTCCACTGGGAGTAAGGTACCTGAATTAAATATGGAATAAAAATCCCATATTTCAAAAACACAAGTACTAAAAATAGCGGAAAATATCCACGTTGTCCTTAAGGACACAAATCATCATGGCCAAGGTTCAAGTGCCAGATCCACCTCCAGGAGATCTCATCCCTTCACTCGAACTCGATAGGAGAAAGTCTAAAATCAAATGAAGGAAAAAGTAGGGTGTGCACTTAAGGATAGTGGAATAGCACCAAATATTCCATAAAAATGAAAATTAGGGATGATACAATGAAAAACATATAATTTTAAAAATAAATTGGGTTTTGGAATTCAAAATCATTTTAAAAATAAATTTTATACATTTTCAAAATGATGGGAAAATATTTTTAAGGCTCCTGATTTAATTTAGAAGTGATGAAATAATTCAAAATTAATGGATTCAATAGAATAGTTACATAAATAAATTTATTTAAATATATAAAAGGGATTTATATCAGTTTTAAAAAATTTGAATACATTTATATATCATATAAAAATAAAAAACCCAGAAACATGGTCATATAAAAAGTAGGTACAATATTATTAACCAAATTTTGGATTATGCACTCTCTAAGTGATAACAAAAATATGTGTATACTCACATCCCCCTAACACTGTCCAGAGTTGACACTTCACCCTCCCATTGGGGATCTGACCCACCGTAGGTATGTCTTGGAACATTGTAGTATCATAGGGTGGACCCAAATAACTCACCAAATAACTATATATTTCATGTCATCATACATAATCAATGATAAGAAATTTATTTTAAGACTTCATAAAATAATATTTAATCCCATTTCCCATTTCAAAATTCTAATTTTCCATTTAATGCCAAAAATGGGTTTTAATAAAAAAACATGCCTTTTTCCAAGATAAAACCACCCGGTTTTCATCAAAACAATTAATATCCAGTTTCACTTGTTTTAAATCCATTCAAAACCAATTCCTTCCTTTTGAAAATTCATTTCCCCAATTAAATTAATCAATTTAGTTGAAATTATTTCTATAAAATCCATAATTTAAACTCACCCATTTAAATCATCCAATTTCTGTAAACACACTTCAATTAAATGGAATTGGGGGTTTTCCAAATTTCTGAGCCAAAACCATTTCAAATATCTTAATTCAATGGAATTGGTGTTTATCAATTTTTTTGAAAGTGAATTTAGACAGTTGAATTTAAATCAATAATTTAATTAAATGATGCAAGTTAAGAAATCAATTGGACAATTATGGATGGAACCACCTACCTCTTCAAGATACTAAAAACTTGCAATGATGCCCATCAACAAGAACGAAGGTGTGGAAGACCTCGAAGCTCAACCAAGAAGAAAGATCCAACGCCAAATGGAATTGATACATCAATTCCAGGATGATCCACTTAAAAACCAAGAAAAGATAAATATTGAAACATAAAGAATGAGGTAAACCACTTACCTAGATTTCAAGCCCTAAAGCAACGAAGATCGAACGCCAATGGAAGGGGATTCGTTATGGTTGGAAGGTGCCTAAATCATTTTGGGGCAGATTTGGTTTGAGGGAGTGGAAACTGGAGAATATGATTAAGGAAATGTGCAACATAATGCTTCTTTTTTAGGATGTTTTTGTGGTATTACATGGCGTGTAACCCAGTTACACTACGCGAAAGATATAATTTTATTAATGATAAAGATACATCGAATCTGTAACACCCCATTAAAAATGGGGTATTACACAACCTCTAACCCATATTACTATCATGTAATGCCTAATATTCATAACCAATTAATCCCTCATCGTTACACATTAAAACCAACCTGAATATACTTCATGTCATGTAAATAGAATTCACATCATATACCCATCACACTGTGATTCCTTCTTAATGGTTTTCACCTGATAGTAGCTACATAATGTGTAACCTAGTTATACATCATGCAATATCCTAAAAGTTCCCAAAAACACCCTATTTAAAGTTGAAAACTCAAAAAAGTGTCAAAATTTACCATTATAGTGATCCCCCAATCCAAAATCAACCCATACCCAAACAACAAAAAGGAAAAACATGACAGGATTAAGATGAACCTGTCAGTTCGGTAGTGGGATGTTACAAACTCCCCACCAAAAAACGTTTATGTACCCATTAATCCCACAAAGAAGCTTCCATGAGAAAGAGATGAGTCCACTCCTCTAATTAGAGTATCTAATTCTGATATCTTGTGATTATCAGAACCATTCTTCCATAGCACATGAACCAAAGGTATCGTCTTCTAATGATGTACCTTGGTCCCAGAAGAAACTACCCTAATGAGTCACCCAGTCAATGATAAATTAGGATCAATCTGAATATTACACAAGCTAAAAATGTGAGAAGGACTAGATAGATACTTTCTCAGTTGTGATACATGGAATATGATATGTCTCAATGTCAGTTGTGGTAGAAGTACAAAATGGGAGGAAACATTCCCTACTAACTCAAAAAACAACAAAAGATCCCACAAAATAAGGATCAAGGTACCCTTGTATTCCAAGCTGTTGATGACCAAACTTAAGTGAAACTATCAACAACCCATGATCACCAAATGAAAACTCCAAAGGTATATTACATCGATCATGATAAAAAAAATTCGGCTCTATGTTGATAACATCCTATGATGAATTAGCTAAATATTAGTTGTCATATATTTCACCATGCTTAGCCCAACCAAGGAACTTTCTCCAACCTCACTATGATACCACTTTGTTACAAAATAGAATAGGCACCCTGGTAACCTTATAATTGAGCCAGACCTGACATAGCTCGAAGGGTGTTCCCGATCCCCTTGGGTTGGCGACTAGCACCTCGCATCATAAAACATGTAAGTGGGAATGATTTTTAACAATATATAGTAGTAGTAAGACAATCAAGTCAACGTGAATACAAAACAAATCCCCTGGGAGTAAGGTACCATAATAAAAAATTCATAAAAGCCCCAATTACTTCAACCCAAGTACTAAAAATAGGGGAAAAACCCCAATGCCCCTATGGAAAAAACTCACCACGACCATGGTTCAAGAGCAAGATACACCTCCAAGTTATCTCTTCCCATTGCTCAAACCTATATATAGAATGTCTACAAACACATGAAGGAAAATGTAGTGTGGGATCCTAATACTAGTAGGATTCCCCCAAATATTCCATAACAAATTCCAAATATAGATTATCCATAGATAAACATTCATTTATAAAAATAAATAGGTTTGGAAATTCAAAATAATATTATAAGAAAACATGCTATATATTTTCAAAATGATGGAAAATTAATTTTGAAGCATAGGTTTTACTTTACAAGAGATGGAATATTTCAAAAAAATCTTAAAAATAAAACACTTACACAATGTATTTTATGTAAATCTAGAAAAGGAGTGTAATGAATTTTTACATATTTGGTCTACATTTATTTATCATATATAGATAAAAAAGAGAGAGACATAGTCATATACCAAGTAGGTATGATTGTATTATCCGACTATATGAATCAAAACTCTCTAGGTGATCACATAAAAATGATTATACTCACATTTCCCTGACACTGACTATAGGTGACCCGTCACCCTCATCTCAAGGATGTGATCCAACATAGGAATGTTTTAAAATGTTGTAGTAGTGTAAGGTCTATCTAAAAAAGTCACCAACTACCTATGTATTTCATATGATCTTACATAACCAATGGTTGGAAATTTATTTTAATACTAATTAAAATAAAATTAAATCCCACTCTCCCATTTTAAAATTCTAATTTTCCATTTAAACCCTAAAATGGAATTTAATCAAAAAATAATAATCTTTCCTAGATAAAACCAAAGGGTTTCTATCAAAATAATTGTAATCCATGTTCACAAGTATGAAATTCATTCAAAACCTATTCAATTATTTTTTACAATTCATTTACATAATTAAATTATAAAATTTAATTGAAATTCTTTCCATCAAATAAAAAAATTTTATTCAACAATTTAAATAATCCAATTTTCATAAACACACCCTAATTTAATGGAATTGGGGTTTTTCAAATTTTTGTGCGAAAACCATTTGAAATCTCTCAATTCAGTGGAATTAGGTTTTATCAATTTAATTAAAACAAAATTTAAGAAATTAATTCTAAAAAAATAATTGGTATAAATCAAATTAGTTAGGAATAGTAAATTTGAAAATTCAGGATAGGGAAACCTACCTCTTCCAGAATATTTAAAATAAAAATGGCACTGAACAAAGAGAAATAAGGTGTAGATAACCTAGATACTCAACCTAGAAGCAATATCAAACACCTTATAGAGTATATCCATAAATTTCAAGATGATCTATTGAAAACCCAAGATAGGTTAATGAAAGAAAAACAAATAATGTGGGAGAACACATACCCAGATTTCATGCGCCAAAATAATGATGATCAAATGCCAAATGAAAAGATCTTGTTCGGTTGGCAGCCCCTAAATTATTATCAAATGGCATTGGGTTTTGGGAGAGGAAACCAGAGAATCTGTTGAGAGAAATTAAAAGTGCACTGCTTAATTTATAGGCTGATGTTGAGGTATTACATGACATATAACATGGTTACATGCTGTGATAGATTTAATTTTCATAACATCGAAGATGTGTTGAATATGTAATGTCCCTTTTAAAACGTGCCATTAGATGATGTGTAACACCTACCGACATCGCCTGATTCGTAATATTCATAATTGATTAAACCCCCATCATTAAAAATTAAAAATATTGATGAAAATACTTCACATCGGGTAACGGGCATTCACAGCGTGCACCCATCACACTGTGATCCATGCTTCACGGATTGCACCTAGAAACAGTTACGTCTTGTGTATCCTAGAAACATGACGTTTAATATCATGAAATTTTACAGAAAAAACCCAGTTTAAAGTTGTAAAATCTATCATGTTTTAGAATTTATCATTATATTTATAATCCCAATACAATCTCAACCCTTACATGTCACGACCCGTCCCCTGGGGCCCCTGTCGTGACTACCCCAAGCATTCCTTTCATAGGCTAGGGGATAACGAATAGCACCGTAAAGGCATATCCCAAAAAAGGAAGCCATGACCTTGAAACCTGTACACTAATAGACAAAGCTTACTACATAGAAAAAATCACAATGGAATGAAAGCATTACAACCACCAAAAATTACCACCACCAAAATTAAAAGGTTAAAATTGAACGTAAATGGGCCAGAATACAAGCCCAACAGAACAGAAAGTACATCGAAATAATTACAAGATATGGATTTTTTCCACCAAAGATCCTACCTGAAGGGTAGGTATATCTCACTTTCAGATGTCACTGGAGCACAACATGTCTATCGATCCACCTCCCAGCACCATCTAGCCCTGGATCCCCAAAAACCATGTAACATATTCTCATTGTCTATAGTCGACACAACAGGTGTGGGAGAATCCCATGAAGGGGTGATTATAACAATACTCAGTAGGGAAACTGAAACCAAATAGGGTCTCATAGAAATCCACAAAGGATGAATACCATGGAATATAATCTCAAAGTAAATCACAAGTCACATTTGACACCTGGTATAACATAAGTAAAGAAATAAAGATGAATTTTCATGAAGCTAGATCATGTAATTCTATTGAGAGGCTCCGCTACTGATCCATGAAGGGTCTCTCTGCTACTAATCCATGAAGGTTCACTCTACTGCTGATCCATGAAGGGTATCTCCCATGATGATCCAAAAAGGGTCTCTCTCATTCCTATACATGAAGGGTCGCTCTACTGCTGATCCATGGAGGGTATCTCTATGGCTTCTCAATGTCAGATTGCACTAATGTTGATCCACATGGGTCCCTCTCTTTTTGATCCACGAAGGGTCGCTCCGTTTTTGATCCACAAAGGGTTGCTCTATGTCTATTCGACATTGGGTATCACAACTACAGATCAATGAAGGGTCACTCTCATGCTAATCCATGAAAGGTCACCCTATTTATGATCCACGAAGGGCCACTTTGCAACCAATCAACAAAGGGTATCTCCCATTATTCACATCACATCCATCCACTAGATTCCCACACCTAGCACACTTGATTTTAGGATGATCTTCTCCTCAAGAAATCGTTCATACCTCAACCACCATAAATTCCAACATAGAGTAACCCAAATTATCATATTGTCTTAAGGGTCCCAACGCAACAGAAGACGTGTCGAATGGATGCCGGATCTGTAAGAAACATGCATTTTGTAGAAAGGGTCGGGTTGGATTCGAGTATGATCCAACCTGGTCATACTCCATATTCTGACAAAACTCACATAGATTATCTCATATGTACTGCCTCATCGATAAAGTCATAATGCTACAAACGATAGTTCAATCAGATGCTTGAATTGCAAGATATGGGCCTTTTAGTTAACAAGGGATAGTTGCATCCGGGCCTGGTTTGACTCGGTCGGACCTACTCGACCAATACCAGCCCGGGGTCCTGCAAGACCTGTCTTATTTTTCTGTCCAATTTGGCCTCACCGGACCTTTCCCAGGTCGGTCGGGGGACTAATCTGTTGGGTCACCCCATGACCCGTAATTATCTATCCCATCCCGTACTTGTGGGTCGGGAAAATTTTGGCTCGGGCCACTCGAAGGCCCAGTCTTCTTCTCCCCATCCTGGTCCGACTTAGTCACACTGGCTCGAAAAACTAGCTAGCCCACTCAGGCGGCCTGATCCACTAGCCCGACTCATCCTGGTGGGCCAATCTGGATTACCCCGGACCTGCTCGGCCAGTCCGATGCTGCCTGGATAGGTTCAGTCAGTCCACTTTAGGGCATGCGTGACCGGTCATCCTGACCGGCCCCTTCAGTAAAATGGGACCCGCGGATGCGGGATTCGCCTCCACACAGTTCCAGGTAGCATGATGTCTACAACACACCTCTGCGATCGACATGGCCATGACCTCCTTCTTCTTCTCCGTAGTGCACGCCATGACCAATCGAGCTACGTATTCTTCCTAGAGCGTTGTCATGGCGTGGCGCTTCCAGTGCCAGTGCACCGTTGGTTACTTCCTCAGACCACCATGTCCACACCGGTGGTCCATTCTATGTGTCTTCTGCACCTCCGACCTCCATGTGGTGTTTCCTTCACTTCAATGTTCTCGAATTCACCATGCTACCATTTCGAAAGTTCAACAATAAAGAACGCAAAAGAACATGCATGGTGAAGGGACTCAAGCCTTGTTCTTGTTGGATCGTGTGCTCCACGTTAGTGGGGTATAATTAAAGGGAGGATTGGGATTTCAATGCATGAATCTACCCCGCCATTCAGTCCCTCTAATTTTATAACCCTCCCAAATGAAACACAATATGTGGATCAACCTATTCGTGGGTTGATCCACGTTCATTGTTTTAGAACAAAGAACGGGGAATGGACATCAATAAAAAAGAAAAGTATAACCCCTACTTGGATTGTTGAATCCACAGCTGATGATGGATTAGATCCACATGGTTTTTTTCGATCTGTGATTCATTAGTCTTCATCGTTGTGTTCATCGTTCTTCATTGGAGTGGAATTTCTCCTTAGGATCATCAGAGAATTCCAAGGGATTAATTATAAACTCTCCAATGTGTTAGTTTAATAAAAAACATGTCACGTTATTTATATTACATTTCAATGTTGTGTCATTACGCGATTTCATTTATGAAACAACATAGTGGTTATGCTTGTACAACAATCCTATTAGTGATCCTCATTTAATGGTCATTGCCATCCCCTTATCACCGCCCCGCAGCGCCGCCGTCCACCGCTCAACAGTGTGAATGAAAATAAAATAACATTTTCAAAGTTATTTTATTATTTTCCAAAAAATTATAACAATTACTTTTTCGTGTGGCCATTTCCAGTCAAAAGTATGTCTTTTATAGGGAAATGCCTATATTCTGAGTATAACCATGCCTCAGATTGTGGATCTGAGCACTGATTAAAAAGTTAGAAAACCCAACTCGCACGTTTACTTAAATTAACTATGGAAAAGTTAAAAATTACATTCTGGGACCCCCGGGCCATAGAATCACATACCATTAGTTTTTGGTCTTCAAATAATTCCATATAATTCATAAAAATCACATGGAAATTCTGAGACATTAACATCTCCCCACATTATGTCTTTATATCCCAGAAATCCAAAACAAAGGGTAATCAATCAAATGGGGGTACTGAGAATGAATATAAGCCTCCCGCCCCCATTTTCTCTTATGGTGGTTCCTATGAAACCACCAAACATCCACTATAGGAATCGACTATCCATGAAGGACCCTCTCATGTCGATCCTCTATCTCCAGTGGGAACTTCGAAAACCTCTCCCAATCGTTAATGTTTATCATGCTCCAGTCAATGATGTGCAATGAGTCATGCACGTACCTCCTCAGATTAGACACGTGAAAAACATCATTCCCCTGGTACATCTATGGTGGATGATCTATGCAGTAGGCCACCATGCCCACTATGCTAAGAATTTCGAATGTTTGGATTAACCTTGGACATATCTTGCCGCCCCGAACAAATCTCTACAACCCCATCGGGGTGAGAACCAAAGGAAAATATTTTGTACCTTCTCGAACTCCAAGGATCTCCATATAATGTCATATTATGATTTAATCCTACTCTGTGTACTCCTAATCTTCTCCTGGATGGTCTGAACCTTCTCAGTGGTAGCTCGTACCAATTGTGGACCCATGAGTGTTGAATCTCCTAGGTCTGTCCATCATATAGGTGATCTGCAGGGCTTCCTGTACTGGACTCAAATGGTGCCATTATAGTTGTGGAGTGATAGCTGTTACTGTATGAAAAATCCCCCGGTGGATGGTGGTCCTCCCAACTGCGACCAAAATCCAGGACGAAATCATGAAGAAAGTCCTCCAGGGTCTGTATTGTCAGCTCCGTTTGACTGTCTTTTTAAGGGTGAAAGGTAGTGATCAAGAGAAGATGTGTCTTGAATGCCTCCGACAATCCCTTCCAAAACCAGAATGGAAAATGAGTGTAATCATCTGAGACGATCTTCAAAGGTACCCTATGAATTCACACAATATTTGGGATGTAGAGGTGTCCCAATCTCACTACAGATCCCTACTCCCATATGGGTAAGAAGTAGGATGACATAGTGAGTCTTTCCATGATCACACAGATAGAATCGTGGACCTTGGATGTGTTTGGTAACCCTATCACAAATTCCATGGATATACAATCACACTTCCATTCTGGTACCTCAAGTGGTTGTTTCAATCCCACTGGGACCTGATGCTCAGTCTTCACATAGTGACAAAAGATGAATCGTGAAAGGAAGACTTCCACTGCTTTCCTCATCTTTGGCCACGAGTACAGATGTCGGAGGTCCTAATACATATTCTCCACACCATGATGTACTGCCAAATGGTATGTATGGAACTCCATCAACACCTCCTCTCGTAACATCACTAGTACAATGGTGCATCCTCTAAATAGGATGACATTCTCCCCACCTATAAAAAATTCATTATGAGATTCTCCTGAGGATATATGAGCACGCCAATACTCGCAATGAACATCCACAAGATGTTTCCTCCATAAATCGCTGAAGGAGTGGGGGAGTGATATTCATTGACTGGAGGGAAGCTTCTCCATCATCATCCATTAATGATACCTGCATTGCGACTAGCTTATCAACCACCTCCCACAATAGCTGTAATGAAACCCTCTTGCTAACTGCGTTTTCTGAAAATTTCCCATTCCCGGGAGTGTAGACTATCTGAAAGTCATAGTATTGGAATAACTCCAGCCATTTACACTTTCTCATGTTTAGGTCTTTCGGTGAGAAGATATACCTAGGAATCTTGTGGTTGGAGTTGATGGTAAACCATTCACCCATATAGTAGTTCCACAACATCTTCACGTAATAAACCGCCACTTCTAACTCTAGTTCATGGGTTTTGTAGTTCTAATCGTGTGGCCTCAACTACTGTAATCTGTAGGTAATCACTGATCGCTCCTCCATCAAGGCACAACCAAGTCCGATACCTGATGAGTCGTAGAAGATTACATACCCAATTCCCTATTCTGGTAGTCTCAGGATGGAGGCACTCATCAGTCTATTCCTCATATCCTACAAACTCTTATGGAAAATCAACGTCCATACGGAGGTTTGTAACTTCTTTTTAAAAGATGAAAAGCGTGATGCTACTCTGGAAAAGATGGGTACGAACCTTTGGTAGTACCCAGCCAACCCCAGGAAACTCCGCACCTCATTCACGCTCCTCGGTTCCTCCCAAGAAATAACTACCTCTATCGTCACTGAATACACAAAAAATCCATCCACTAAGATGATGTGTCCTAGAAAGTGGACCTCCCAAATCTAGACCTGGCACTTCAAGAGCTTACCATAAAGCTACTGCTCTTTGAGTGTATCCAGGACTAACTGTAGGTGTGTTGCATGCTCCTCCTTTGACGCTGAGTACCCCAATATGTCATTATTAATGTCTACCATGAAACGATTGAGTTAGGGTTGTGATATCCTCTTCATGTGTCTCACGAACACTGTTGGAGAATTGTTCATTCTAAAAATAATAACAAAAAAATCATAGTGGTCATATCGAAATCTAATGGTTCTCTTCGATAAGACTTCATCTCGAACCTGAAGCTGATGATAGCCAAATCTAAGGTCAATCTTTGAGAACCACCTCTCTCCCTTAAGCCAATTGATGAGGTCATCAATCATCGACAATGGATACTTGTTCTTCACAAAAACCTAGTTCAGGCAACAGATTCCATGCGTAAACTCAACCTATAGTCTACCTTTATAAGGCCCCAGCCTTAAACCTTACTTAATCTTGAGTTATTACAAGATTACACATTGAGGGTCTTTTCGAGTTTAGAGTTTTAGAGAATTAGATCATAAAACTTTCATTACATTCCACATATAAACAAAGTGGTTACATAAATATAGTATTCTTCTCTCCCATAAATGGAAACATATTTAAAATAAAACATGGATTCTTTCTTGACACTTCCTTGACACAATCATCATATCATGTACCTTTCCCATGACCTGTGAAAAACATTTCAAAAAAACTTGGGATGATCATAAAAAGCTCAGTAAGGGATATAAAAATATGGAAAGGAAACATGGGTACATATATACTTAATAATGAAATCATACTTTACCCATAAAACATAGGCACTTTAACATACCTCATCAAATCATGAATAAATCATAGAAATCATAAGACATAAAGGTAACTTGAGGCATTCATAACATTCTTACGTAGGGAGTAACCCTCTTGGTTAAGTTTGGAATACCCATCACAGTATATTCCCTAAATCTCTTCGGAGAAACCTTAACGTTTCACTCCTTCGCGTTACCCAATGCATTGGAGAGCTATATCGGGCTCACCCCCCCTAGTCTATCACGGAACCACCCGTCTTCATAATAATTCCCAAGAACCTCAACATAATCATATCACATAAAACATGCATAAAGGAAACATAACATTTCCACCTTTCAATCACAAGATATCAATAAAAAACATTGATATAAAAACATTATGAAAACAATTTTCAATACCAAAATAAAAGAAAAGTAAAACATGGTATTTATTTTTCTTTTTTTAAAAAATTCATGGCTTATAGAGGAAGCCGAAACTCAAATAATGGTCACGGCGGCGGAGAAGTCGTTGTCGCTGCATACATACGACAAAAACATTCACTTTTGTCGTTTAGTAAACGCTTCGTATAAAAAAGATTCCTTTTGAATAAACGTAAAATTCAAAGGGTTTATACACCGTATAAAAGAAGGTTGTGTATAAAACAAAATATGCCTCAATGAAAGGATATTGAGACGAAGTCCCATACATCGGGTCTGACTTGACTCGGTCGTTATTTAATCTCCTGAATAATAAACTTGAGTTAATCTCTACTTGTTTAAGAACCTTTTTCAAGTTCATTATTCCTTTTATATCACTTATTTCCATGTCATGAACACTATGTAATTATTTAAGTTAATAACGGTCATTTTAACGATCATTGGTACTTGAGTAAAAAATAAGCCCTTTATAATTACAAGTTGTTCATGTATACATTTTATACAGAATGGTATTCATGATTTAGGTATCATATATGTCAAATATATCCAGTACATGCATGCATTTATAATATTACATAATCATTTAGAGGTAAGAAATGAAATGCACCGTTCATGGAGACGGTAAGCCGTACGTACGCATGAACGCTACTTTCATTTCTATTTCATATTTTATAGAATGGAATCATAATGATATAAAGGTATATTATAATTTCAGTATAATATCATATATAATATCATAGTTCCATCCTTTATACGTCCCACATATGGTATTTAACGAATCAAATCACTTTGAGGGGGCGGTAGTCCGCACTTCCTTAAATAAAGATATCGCATTTACCCATAATGGAAACCATAAATGAATGAAAAAAAAATAAAAAATACAGAAGCTTAAGGAAAAAAACATATTATATATCATATATAAATATAGTGACATGTTAATTTCCACCTTTGAAGGTGTTAAAAGAATGTTGAACAATCATCGTTTTGGGAGGCATAAATTCACCATCCCCGGAAACAGTATGTCCTTTAACCATTAGATGTAGGTGTGTGTAAGTGTAGCTCGAATAATTCTTATAAAAACATCCTATTATTTTGAAGATACTGGAGTTGTTACAAAAAAAAGAATAAAAAGAATTTAGGGGGTTGGAGAAGCAAAATAAAACAAAAGGACTCAAGTGAAGACATTACCTTGAAATCAGGTAACTCCCTTTGGTTTGAGCTCAAAGGCTTCCTTGGGAAGACTTCTGCCCAAAGTGAGGCTTCAAAGAGTAAAAGAGGGAAGTGGAGAGACAAAATGGGCAGGGGTTGGCCGATCCAAAGGCTTTGAGAGTGTGGGTAAGGAGGTAGAGGTGGGGGACTTTTATAAGAGGAGAGGAGGGGAACTCTTGGAAATTAAAGAAATGATACTTTATTTTAAAATGGTTTTCGGATTTTAAAGGTCCCACATTGATATAATTCGAGGATAAGGTGATAAGGCTTCGAAATATACCCACCCAACAGGTTTTGGACATGTGTAGGTCTTAGATTTTACATTATCTTTCCATTTTATTTAAATCCTTTATTAATGAGGTAATCACTGCATCATCATGATGTCATAAATAATTTAATTTATTTAAAGACTAAAAATTATAAAACAAATACTATGATGTAGGAAATATTTTTATCTTTCCAATGACTATTTATAATCAAACATATGACTTGTATAACCCCATGTAAAAATTGTTTTAGTAAAACATCTCATGTTTGTGTCATTTTTACTTTAACATTAAATAAAAGGTTTTTTATGTCATTTCCCAACCAAAGTGGCTCCATGGGGTCCCCAAGTTGACCCATGGATTGTCTTGGTTGTCCATGAGACATCCAATGAGGGTAGGACATGTGTCAAGCTCATATCATATTATTAAAACATTATTTTTACCTTAAACTACACTAATTACCTCAAATCGCGATTAAGAATTTAAAAGTTACTATTCACCAAAAAATTATTTTAATCTCATTGAACCAAATTTTACTTCTTAATGACAACCATGTATGTCGGATTTTTGAAAATAAAATCACAGAAGTGGCAAAGTTTCATTTAAACGAAAAATCAGTTTCTTTAACTACAACTTAGTGGTTTCACTATTCATCAAAAATTGAAGTTTTTCAGAAAGATACCAAAACTTCACCCTAAGCTATATTAGATATTCTGAATTCAAAAATGATTTCTATTTTAGAAAATTCAAAACATGTAATGTTCATTAATTAATTTATTAATTAAATCCCGCTGTCATGACAAATAGCGTGTTTTTATGAAACAATAAGTATCAAAAGATTGACCATAGTTTAAGTCCAATTTCAAAGTGAAATTGATTCCAATGACCACCATTGTATTAAATGGTAAAAATATATTCTAATTTAACTTTAAAACAAATTCAAAAGATAATCTAATCATATAAATAAATTAGATTAAAAATAGGTTTTGAATCAAAATACAACATTTTACACTATTTATTAAAAAAATGAACTTTATCGGAAAAATACCAAAAATTCACACAAAGTAAATTTTGATGTCCCGATCATAAAGAATACGTTTATTTTGACAAACATGTCTTATAAAATTGTCAAAAGATAGATTTAAAAATGGTTTTCCATTAAAAGGCAGTAAAATAATCTTTTAAAAATATTAGTGTATTCCATGCTTATGATTGGATTTATTTTCATTTTATGCCTCTAAAACACTATCTAATTCATTAATATGCATAGATAAAAATATCTATTATTCATTACTTACTTGGGATGTTACATCCTTCCCCCCTTTAGAAAATTGCGTCCCTGCAATTTATTTACTTATCGAATAAATGGGGGTACTTATCCCTCATTGCATTTTCATTTTCCAATGTTGCCTCTTCCATCATGTGGTTTTTTCACAAAACCTTTACCTAATTAATCTCCTTATTCCGTAACACTTGCTCCTTGTGGTCAAGAATCTGGACCGGTTGTTCCTCATAAGATAGGTTCTCTTCCAGCTGAACTACCTCTGGACTCAAAACATGAGATGGATCTGGAATGTACTTTCTCAGCATCGAAACATGAAAAACATTGTGTACCTGAGATAAACTGAAATGTAAAGCCACCCAGTATGCAAATGATCATATTCTCTCCAGAATTTCATATGGTCCAAAGAACCTTGGACTCATCTTTCCTTTCTTACCAAAACGCATCACACTTTTCCATGGTGAGACTCTGAAAAAAACATGATCACCTACCTCGAAAGATAGATCCTTCCTCCGGTTATCCGCATAACTCTTCTGCCTGCTCTGAGCTGTTCTCATGTGTTTCTGTATCAACTGAACTTTTTCTGCCAACTCTTCTACCAATTCTAGTCCCATCAACTTCCTTTCACCCACTTCATCCCAGAAAGCTATAGTTCGACACCGCTTCCCATATAATGCCTGAAATGGTGCCATATATATACTGGAATAAAAACTATTATTATATGAAAATTCAACCAAAGAAAGATGTTGGTCCCAAATTCCCTGATAATCCATCGAACAAGCTCGTAGCATATCCTCCAAGGTCTGAATCGTTCGTTCTGACTGCCCATCTGATTGAGGATGAAATGTTGTACTAAAATTTAATTCAGTACCCAACGACTTCTGAAGGCCTTTCCAAAAGATAGAAGTGAACCTGGGATCACGATTAGATACAATGGAGAGGGGAACTCTATGTAACCAGACTATCTCTTTAAGATACCAATGAGAAAGTTGATCTAGGGAAAAATTATCTCGTATAGCAAAGAAATGAGCAGATTTAGTCAAGCGATCAACAATAACCCAGATTGCATTATTACCTCGAGATGTCTTCGGTAATCCCACAACAAAATCCATGGATATATTCTCCCATTTCCACTCTGGAACTGGTAAAGGCTGAATCATCCCTTTCGGTAACTGCCACTCTGCTTTAACCTGTTGACATGTCAAACACTTCACAGTAAAATCAACAATATCACTTTTCATTCCATCCCACCAGTAATACTCCCGCAGATCTCTGTACATCTTAGTACTGCCAGGATAAACTAAAAACGGAGAACTATGAGCTTCACATAACAACTCTCTCTTCAACTGTGAATCACAAGGCACACACAATCTCTTCCCAAATCTCAAAACACAATCACTATCAATGTTGAATTCATGCAACTTACCTTTCTGAACAAGCTCTACCTTTTTCTGCAACTCACTGTCTTGCTTCTGTTCTTGCTTGATTCTGTCTGATAGAGATGATCTCACTGATACCTGAAACAAAACAGAAGAAATTCCGACCCCAAAAACATCTAGGCCAAAGTTCATCAAATCCTTAACCAAAGGATCACATTCCAAATGCAACATTGCTAATGAAGCATTACTTTTTCGACTCAAAGCATCATCCACTTTATTTTCTTTTCCTGGATGGTAATGAATTGAACAATCATAATCCTTGATGAATTCCATCCATCTCCTCTGTCTCTTGTTTAACTCATTTTGAGTGAATATATACTTTAAACTTTTGTGATCAGTATATATTTCACACTTTACTCCATACAAATGATGCCTCCAAATTTTTAAAGCAAAAACAACAGCAGCTAATTCCAAATCATGTGTAGGGTAATTTACCTCATGAGATTTCAACTGTCGTGAAGAATAAGCAATTACCTGATCATTCTGCATTAGGATGCAACCAAGTCCTTTTAATGAAGCATCACTGTATATAACAAACTCACCATTCCTGGAAGGAAGTTCCAAAACTGGAGCTTTCACCAATATTCTTTTCAATTCCTGAAAACAATCATCACATTCTTTTGTCCCGATAAACATAACACCCTTCCGAGTTATCTTTGTCATTGGACTAGATAACCGTGAAAAATTTCTAACAAACCTTCGGTAATAGCCTTCCAAACCAAGGAAGCTACGAATCTCAGTTACATTTGTGGGTCTTGGCCAGTCTTCCACAAATTTTGTTTTTGCAGGATCAACAGTTATCCCATCTTTAGAAACAATGTAACCATGGAAAGAAATTTGTTGTAACCAAAACTCACACTTGCTGAATTTCCCATACAATTTCTTTTCTTTTAAGGTTTGCAAGATAACCCTTAAATGTCTTCCATGCTCCTCTTTAATTTTAGAAAACACCAAAATATCATCAATGAAAACCACAACAAACTTATCCAAGAACTCATGGAAAATTCTATTCATTAAGTCCATGAATATAGTAGGTGCATTGGTTAGCCCAAAAGGCATTACTAAAAATTCAGAATGGCCATATCTTGTACAAAACGCAGTCTTCGGAACGTCTTCTTCCTTTACCTTTAGCTTATGGTACCCCGATCTCAAGTCAATCTTTGGAAAATACTGAGCTCCCTGGAGCTGATACAACTTCATTTGATGGCCCGACATCTGCTGAAGTAGTTACAAAGGATTTCACCACCCCTTTCTGCTTGTAGTCTAACTACTTTCCATCACTCAAGCTCTTTGTCGTACACTCGTTTGCATAGTGACCCATCTCATTGCACTTATAACATTTCACTAACTATAAATCAAATTTGGTCTTACCTTCACCTTGATCCTTTTAAGTGCAATAACGAGCCTTATGTCCCATCTTACCACATCGGTAGCACTTTCCAGAATTCAGAAGACATTCCCCGGCATGACTTTTGCAACATTTATCACAAACTGGAAACTTAGATTTCTTACCATCAGAATTTTTTGAAGAATTCTTACCTTTCTCCTGCGACATCGGTCTCTTCTTCTGTTGGTTGTTATAGAACACTTGATCATCGGCAAACTCCATTTCCACCTTCTCAGCACATCGAACAAGATTTTCAAAACTTTTAAACTCATGAGAAGATAATTCGCTTTGATATTTTGGCTTTAATCCTGAGTAAAAACGATTGATTTTACTATCAAGGTCTCGGATAAAATTTGGAGCATACCTTGCCAATCGAGTGAACCTTTCTTCATAGGTAGCCACTGAGTCTTCCTCTTGCCTCAATTCCAAGAATTTCTTTTCCATCCTAAGTCGAACAGCCTTAGGAAAATACTTCTCAAGAAACATACCATTGAATTCATCCCAGTCAAGAGCATCAATCTCATCGGCGTCCCTGATATTTTTAACCATAGACAACCACTGATCTGCCTCACCCTCCAAACGGTAAATAGCAAGACTAACCTTTTGATTTTCTAAACACCCCATGACATCGAAAATCTTCTCCAGTGCTTTAATCCATCCTTCAGCTAACACAGAGTCAGATGGTCCTCTGAATGATGGGGGATGTTGCCTCATGAAATGTTCCACCACTGACATGTTCCTCTGTGATTGATCTGGCTGATCTCGTGCGTGGATACCACCACCATTTATCTCTTGAGTCAACTGCGCCATTATTGCAACAAACTGTTCAGTTCCAATTCTGACCATCTCAAGACGCTGATTCGGAAGGTTATTTCCTTCTGTATGCCTTCCTAGCACTGCTTTCCTGTTTCCTCTGCGGAATACCATTCAGAACAAACTTGTCTTATTTGAATCAACATGGTAATCTTCAAATACTATATCACTTCAATTTGACCATAAAAAAAATATTTTTGGATAATCATTTAATAGAATTCCAAATCCTAAAGTTATCTAAACCGACCTTTGATACCAACTATAATTCCCCAACCTTAAACCTTACTTAATCTTTAGTTATTACAAGATTAAACATTGAGGATCTTTTCAGGTTTAGAGTTTTGGAGAATTAGATCATAAAAATTTCATTACATTCCACATATAAAAAAAGTGGTTACATAAAGATAGTATTATTCTTTCCCATAAATGGAAACATATTTAAAATAAAACATGGATTCTTTCTTAACAATTCCTTGACACTATCATCATATCATGTACCTTTCCCTTGACCTGTGAAAAACATTTCAAAAAAACTTGGGATGAGCATAAAAAGCTCAGTAAGGGATATAAAAATATGGAAAGGAATCATGGTTACATATATACATAAGAATGAGATCATACTTTACCCATAAAACATAGGCACTTTAACATACCTCACAAATCATGAATAAATCATAGAAATCATAAGACATAAAGGTAACTTGAGGCATTCATAACATTCTTACATAGGGAGTAACCCTCTTGGTTATGTTTGGAATACCCATCACAGTATATTCCCTAAATCTCTTTGGAGAAACCTTAACGTTTCACTCCTTCGCGTTACCCAATGAATTGGAGAGCTATATCTGGCTCACCCACCCTTAGTCTATCACAGAACCACCCATCTTCATAATAATTCCCAAGAACCTCAACATAATCGTATCACATAAAACATCCATAAAGGAAACATAAAATTTCCACATTTCAATAACAAGATATCAATACAACACATTGATATAAAAACATTATGAAAACAATTTTAAATACCAAAATAAAAGAAAAGTAAAACATGGTATTTATTTTGCTTTTAAAAAAAGGCATGGCTTGTAGAGGAAGCCGAAACTCAAATAATGGTCACGGCTGTAGAGAAGTCGTTGTCGCCGCATACGTACGACAAAAACATTCCCTTTTTTCATTTAGTAAACGCTTCGTATAAAAAATACTCCTTTTGAATAAACGTAAAAGTCAAAGGGGTTTATACACCGTATAAAATAAGGTTGTGTATAAAACAAAATATGCCTCAATGAAAGGAGATTGAGAGGAAGTCCCATACCTCGGGTCCGACTTGACTCGGTCGTTCTTTAATCTCCTGAATAATAAACTTGAGTTAATTTGTACTTGTTTAAGAACCTTTTTCAAGTTCATTATTCCTTTTATATCACTTATTGCCATGTCATGAACACTATGTAATTATTTAAGTTAATAACGGTCGTTTTAACGATCATTGGTACTTGAGTAAAAAATAAGCCCTTTATAATTACAAGTTGTTCATGTATCCATTATATCTAGAATGGTATTCATGATGTAGATATCATATATGTCATATATATCAAGTACATTCATGAATTTATAATATTACATAATCATTTTGAGGTAAGAAATGAAATGCACCGTTCATGGAGACGGTAAGCCGTACGTACGCATGAACGCTACTTTCATTTCTATTTCGTATTTTATAGAATGGAATCATAATTATATAAAGGTATATTACAATTTTAGTATAATATCATATATAATATCATATTTCCATCCTATATACGTCCCACATATGGTATTTAACGAATCAAATCACTTTGAGGGGGCGGTAGTCCGCACTTCCTTAAATAAAGATATCGCATTTACCCATAATGGAAACCATAAAGGAATGACAAAAATGAAAAATACAGAAGCTTAAGGAAAAAAACATATTATATATCATATATAAATATAGGGACATCTTAATGTCCACCTTTTAAGGTGTTAAAAGAATGTTGAACAATCATCGTTTTGGGAGGCATAAATTCACCATCCACGGAAACAGTATGTCCTTTAACCATTAGATGTAGGTGTGTGTAAGTTTAGCTCGAATCCTTCTTATAAAAACATCCTAGTATATTGAATATACTGGATTTGTTACAAAAGAAAAGAATAAAAAGAATTAGGGGGTTGGAGAAGCAAAATAAAACAAAAGGACTCAAGTGAAGACATTACCTTGAAATCGGGTAACTCCCTTTGGTTTGAGCTCAAAGGCTTCCTTGGGAAGACTTCTGACCAAAGTGAGGCTTAAAGTAGTAATAGAGGGAAGTGGAGAGACAAAATGGGCATGGGTTGGCCGAGCCAAAGGCTTTGAGAGTGTGGGTAAGGAGGTAGAGTTGGGGGCCTTTTATAAGAGGAGAGGAGGGGCACTCTTGGAAAGTAAAGAAATGATACTTTATTTTAAAATGGGTTTCGGAATTTTAAAGGTCCCACATTGATATAATTCGAGGATAAGGTGATAAGTCTTCGAAATATTCCCACCCAATAGGTTTTGGACATGTGTAGGTCTTAGATTTTACATTATCTTTCCATTTTATTTAAATCCTTTATTAATGAGGTAATCGATGCATCATCATGATGTCATAAATAATTTAATTTATTTAAAGTCTAAAAATTATAAAACAAAAATACTATGATGTAGAAAATCTTTTTATATTTCCAGTGACTATTTATAATCAAAAATATGACTTGTATAACCCCATGTAAAAATTGTTTTAGTAAAACATTTCATGTTTGTGTCATTTTTACTTTAACATTAAATAAAAAGTTTTTATGTCATTTCCCAACCAAAGTGGCTCCATGGGGTACCCAAGTTGACCCATGGATTTTATTGGTCGTCCATGACACATCCAATGAGGGTAGGACATGTTTCAAGCTCATATAATATTATTAAAACATTATTTTTACCTTAAACTACACTAATTACCTCTAATCGCGATTAAGAACTTAAAAGTTACTATTCACCAAAAAATTATTTTAATCTCATTGAACCACATTTTACTTCTTAACGAAAACCATTTATGTCAGATTTTTGAAAATCAAATCACATAAGTGGCAAAGTTTCATTTAAACGAAAAATCAGTTTCTTTAACTACCACTTAGTGGTTTCACTATTCATCAAAAATTGAAGTTTTTCAGAAAGATACCAAAACTTCACCCAAAGCTATATTTGATATTCCGAATTAAAAAATGATGTCTATTTTACAAAATTCAAAAAATGTAGGTTGCATTAATTAATTTAATAATTAATTCCCGCTGTCATGACAAATAGCGTGTTTTTATGAAACAATAAGTATCAAAAGATTGACACTAGTTTAAGTCCAATTTCAAAGTGAAATTGATTCCAATGACCACCATTGGATTAAATGGTAAAAATATATTCTAATTTTACTTTAAAACCAATTAAAAAGATAATCTAATCATATAAATAAATTAGATTAAAAATAGGTTTTGTATTAAAATACAACATTTTACACTATTCATTAAAATAATGAACTTTATTGGAAAAATACCAAAAATTCACACAAAGTAAATTTTGATGTCCCGATCATAAATAATACGTTTATTTTGACAAACATGGCTTATAAAATTGTCAAAAGATAGATTTAAAAATGGTTTTCCATTAAAAGGCAGTAAAACAGTCTTTTGAAAATATTAGTGTATTGCATGCTTAAGATTGGATTTATTTTCATTTTAAGACTCTAAAATACCATCTAATTCATTAATAGGCATAGATAAAAATATCTATTATTCATTACTTACTTGGGATGTTACAACCTTCCTAGAAAACAATACTAGGGTTGCCCATGGTAAAACGTCGGGTCTCACAGTGCCCTTTTACTGCAAGTTCACCCGCAATACGATCAATTGATTAAGCTCTATGGGAGCCATCTAATATGATTATGTGGATGTCAAGGTCTTCCCTAGGTACAAATCGATTCCTAAGTCTATAACTTTTTGGGGAGGTAGTCTCAGAACGTCCTCAAGAACACATCCTTATACTCATCCACCTCTACATGAAATTATGGACTCATATCATTCAACGCACCAATGACGAGGCTATAAAACTTATGAGTGATCAACTAAAACCTCATAAGAGAATGAAAATCCTATACTACAAAGGTTCCCTACTCACCGGTGAGGGAAAACATAGTCCCGTCCTCACAGACACACAACACTTTGTGTCTAATATTCTTGATATGTGCATGCATTACCGGTAACCAGTCCATAGACAAGATGGCATCGTAAGGCCTTGATACTAGTACTAGTATATCCTAGCTAAAGCTTTAACCTCATAGAGTAATCTCAAACTATAGGCACTGGTGTGAAATTGACAAATCCCATCCTATATGAGTCTCTAATTGTAAGTATCGATCCAACAACTCCCCCAAAATATATGATCCTCAAACTATGTTCGTGGAAGGGAATGATTAACTGTCACTTCTTTCTACCAGAACTAAAACTATGGTGGAGAATTCATAGATAGTAATTCCAATAATCTATAGAGTGTCGTGGTCTTAGTCCTCTACTACGTGTAGGTGAACTCACCCATGTCTTCCGGCTCCCTGAGCCCGTGGTGGACCACCTAGGGGTGGTAGAGGTAGTACCTCGAAACGTCATCCACCAACTGCCGATTCTCCTGCTACCCTACCACATCTTCTGCACTTTAGAACTCCATGTTCTAACCTCTGCCTCTACCTTGGTTGCCCCTCGACCATCTGCTTATCAACTCTTCGGCGGGTCATGAAGTCACGATCCATGTGTCCCAGTCTACAATAATAGTAACATACTCTAGCCCTCATATGACCTCCTCTGCCTCATGAGATCCGCACCTCCAACCCTGAGACATAGGGTCTTCCTCTAGAAGGTTTGGCCCTTTTGGGCCTCTCTGTCGCTTGCCTAATGCTTTCTGCAGAATACTCAGCCACCTATTGTCTTGTGGTGGCTCTCACCATCGGTACATGCTCAGCTAGGAATCTCTACACTAGCAGAGCTCGCTCTAGCAATATATCATGCATCAGGATGCTAAGAGAAATCATCAACACCCTGATCTCTTATCAGAGTCCCTGGTCAAAGGTTTAATCCCTAAAAAATGGGTCGTGTACCATGTTGGGGGAGTAGCAGGATAGGTTGGTAAACCTCACAGAGTATTGGTCCACAATCAGGCTTCCCTAGTGTAGGTGCACTAGCTCTTGAATACACACTACGTATAACTACCCTTATCTTTATAAAACTCTTAAAAATGGTTTATTACATAAAACATAACTTGATAAAACTATTAGGATCTATAGGTATAGTGTATTGGAAAATTCAGAACATTACATGAAAACTTAGAATATAAAACACAACATATTTATTAAAAACCTCTTTTACAATATCACAGCATTCCTTCGTACTTAGCATTGCATGGGATAACCTAAGGACATGTATAAGTAAAGGGGGAGCTATAAATCCCATTAAGAGAGTAAAAAAATAATAACATAAAGAATATACTACATGTTATAGAATTTTAATATCAATGAAGCACAAGAGAAACATGAACATAAAGTCATGATATATCATGATTAACTTAACATGGAAATGTGGAAACAACATATAACATGATATTAGAATCAGAGAAGGCTAATTGCACATGGATCAGGAGTAAACACCCATTCAACTTGAATTATCATGAGTAAAACCTCATTGCACTTGAGGAATCATGATACTAATATTTACCCAATGCATTGCAGAGCTATCACGACACATCCTTCTTAATCATTTCATTTCATGCAGAAGTGTGCCACATGGATCATATAACATGGAATCATTCAATATCATAAGCTATTTGATGATTAAAGAATGTGGAATACATACATGTAAGTCCCAAATCAACAAGTACATGTTCATAAAGGTGAATACCCTTTATTTTTTAATGGGTATGGTATTCACTTACCTGATGATTTTAGCATGGGTAATCTTGTTGTATCTTTTTCAGAATAAGGACGTCAAATAAAAAACATAAAATGGGTTGATGAGAGATAATGTGTTATATCACAATTTATTCATGAAATGGAAAGTAATGGGGTCATGGAACATAATATATCAACATATTTAATGTAAATTAGATGTATAATATAAAATAATTGCTTGATTGTAAATGAGAAGAGAGAAATTCCTTACGGATTTTTTTCATGGTAACGGGAGTACATAGGAGGCATTAATGAGAGAGAAATATGTATCACATCATTCAAATATAACGAGGGAATAATGGGGTAGGATCGAAATAATAATACAAATTTTTTAATTGAAAAAAATGTATAACCACATTAATATATTTGGACAAAAATGTGAAAAAAAGCAATCCTTTACAGAGAAGTGTGATCCTAAAGGCTTGGGAGAGGCTTGAGAGGGGATTATTGGGATCTTGGGGTGCCTTGGGAGGATTATAGAGGTAGGAGGTAAGGGTTTGGTGGAGATTCATCATATTTTAGTGATTATTAATGGGATATTGAGTGGGTTTATATAGGAAATGATATGGAATTATTTATTATTTAGGTTTTGGATACAAGACATTATGCTAATCCAAACCACAAACCATCCTATGGTTTTTTTCCATGGTTTTTGCCAAATTTGAGTGGAAAAAATTATTTTATATGGCCAATGACATAACTAATTTAATTATTAGTATTTCTTATGTGGAGGTGAGTCACACTCTCGAGGAAATCATTTTAAAATGTTAAAATGTTTTATAAGTCTTGGAGGGTCCACTAAGGCTTTGTAAAATAAATAAATAAACAAAAATCACATTATTTTAATGGTAAAACATATATTGGAAGAAAATACTATTTATAGTATTTTTTAAATCACTATTAGGACATTATGATGTCATAAAATACATTGTATATTTAAAATGTATTTAATTTTTACCCAAAAATTCGACTATATCAGAAAATTTTGAAAAAGTATCCATTGGATAATTTGACATCCTAATTGAAAAAATAATATTCATTTTCTATAAATAATTTTCTATATATGTGAATCTTTTATTTTAAAATAAAAATAGATGTTTATTTAAAATTTATGGGTTTTGAAAAAAACAGCTTTCAATCCTTAATAAAAATTACAATTCTATTCATAAAAATTATACGATCATTTATATTTAATAAAATTAATTTAGAAATAATAATTTATTAAAATATTATTTAATTTAAAAATCCATTAATTCATAAAAATATATTTCTAAATTGAATATTAACTAAAAATATTATTTGTGTTTTAAAACCTATTTACAAAGCGACAATAATAAAATGAATGTATATTATTTATTCTATCAAAAATAATGCACATAATCATAGTTCTAGGGTCTTGTTACATAAACCCTTATAATACCCACTTATGACCTAAAGGTAAGGTTTTCAATGGTGATAGACTCTTGGGGTTGCTCAGATAACATCGCTCGGGTAGAAATCTCTATTAGCTTTAACTTCTCCCATAGGCAGTTTTTCTCAAACATAATGTGTTAAAGCTTGACTTGGGCTTGGTCAAGAGGGAAGCCCAGTGACATACCTCCTTTCTGGGATATAATAAATTGTCTTCATATGGACCAATTCTAATGGATGCAGTCATTTCATCCTTTGTCTGAGTAAATTGGATTTGTTAAAGCCCGATATTTATACAAATCATGTGATCATTATTCAATAGCTATATTAGAAATGTTAAGAATTATAAACTCTATTTTCAAAACCAAAAAACATAAACCAATGATGTTCATATGTTTTATATAAAAATTTTACAATATAATACATTTAATCATATTAAGAGGAATTTTCATTAGTAGTAGTTTGGGTCATTACACTGAGCACAATGTCCCTGGTATGAACTCCACCGTGAAGAGGCTCTAGAAGCCCAACTAGGAAAGGGTAGCCTCCTTGTGTGTCTAGAGTATAATATCTACCATCTCTGTATCATTCCCTAAAAAGGGCTAGTGTCTAGAACCACCATCTGGTCTCTAGGTATCTCTACCAGGAGGAAAACTCGCATAATTGCCTCCAACTAATCCTCACCCGCCAGAGGATCTATCTCGCCTCGAAACCTCAGAAGTTTCTATCTATGGAACTCATCCAGTTACCTCAGTCGGTGTGAACTATCTTCTAGTTTGGGTGGTATAAAATACTCCTCTATGGGTGGTGGTGCTATTGGTACACCACTCGAACGTGCTATTGATGTAAGTGGTCCTTGCCCCGACGCCTCATAACTCGTTGAGACATCGTCATGATCCCTCACTAGAATCATGGATGGATTTATTTGTGGAGGCATCCTATAGGGAAATAGATGTTCCACAATTGATATGTTATATGTAGTGAGCTAGATCAAAATAGATCAAGATAATAACATTTCCAAAAACATGTAACCGGTGTTTTTGTGTACTGAGTCTGAAAACCTAATTCAGGTTCTTGATTTATGGATACGTCGGCCTCCACACCAACACTAGACTCCTCGTACTGAAAGACAAACTAAAGACACATAACAAAATTTCCCCCATAAAAAACATAGACCATTAGTTCCTCTAGAAGAATTGACTTCCCTCTGATACCACTTTTTCACGACTTGACCCCCAAGGCTCGTTCCGTGACTACCCCAAGCCTGCCTTCAAGAGGCCATGTAATGGTGACTGAAATGAAAAAGAAATATCCCAAAAGTGAATGCATTTAATTTAAACCTATACACACATATACAGGTTATAATGTAAAAATAAAACCACCAAGAAGATAAAGTAGTACAACCACCACAAAGTTCCACCACTGAGAGTAAAAGATGTAAACTAAATATAATGTGGCCAGAATACAATCCCAACTGAAAATAAAGTACAACAAAAGAATTATAATATCTAGTGGTTGTCCTCCAATGATCCTACAAGAATTGTAGGTGCAACTAACTGTATGGCATCACTACAACACATCACGTCTATTGATCTACCTCCAAGCATCCCCTAGACCAGGCTCCCCAAAGTCCTAATAAAAGCTATATGTTGTCTGCACAGGACAAAATAAGTGTGGATGAACCCATGCATGGGTGAGTATAAAAATACTCAGTATGGTCCCCGAGACCAACTCAGGACTCACAGAAATCAATAAAGGAAGAATACCACAAAGCCAGATCTCAGATTAAATGACTAGGAAAAATACATAACTCACACCATGTATAACGTAAGTACAGAATTAAAGATGATTAGTTATAAATGTAGGTCATATTATAATGTTGATATGCTCTTCTACTAATCCAAAAAGGGTCACTTTTCTTTGCATCAATGAAGGGTCACTCTTTTTCGAATCCATTAAGGGTCGCTCCCATGCTTATCCATGAAGGGTCGCTCTTATGCTGATCCATGAAAGGTCACACTACTAGAAATATGGGCTTTTGAGCCCCTTAACCTATAGAGACTACCATCGGAGGTCGCTACATTTCATTAAAAAAGGGGGGCTTCCGCGCCCCCTCCTCTCGCGAAGCACCCCCCCCCCCCCGAATTCCCCCCTCTTGTCGCTCGCGCCCTCCCCGTCGCCCGCGCCCTACCCGACGCCGCGCGCCCTCCCCGCCGCCCTGCCCTCCCCGCCACCCTGCCCTCCCCGCCGCCCCGCCCTCCGCCACCTAGCCCTCCGCCAGCCCGCCCTTCGCCGGCCCACCCTCCGCTGCGCCGCCCTCCGTTGCCCCGCCCTCCGTCGGCCCCCCCTCCTCCGGCCCGCCCTCCGCCGCCCCACCCTCCGCCGCCCCGCCCTTCGCCGCCCCGCCCTCCGGTCGTCCACCCTCCGCCGGCCCTTCCCTCCGCCGGCCACCCTCCGTCTGCCCTCCGGCCGCCCTCCACCCTCTGTCCGCCCTCCGACTACCCTCCGCCCTCCGGCCGCCCGCCAGCCGCCCTCTGTTCACCCTCTGCCGGCCCCGCCTTCCTCCGGTCGCCCTCTGCCCTCCGGCTGCGGCCGCCCTTTGCCCTGCGGCCTCCCTCTACCCTCGGGCCTCCCGCCACCTGACTCCAGCATCCCGGCAACCCTCGGGTAGCCTTCCGACCGTCCTCTGGCCTTCGGCCTCCAGCCCCTCCGACCTCTTCCCTCGGCCCTCCGCCCCCTCGTCCCATCCCCCCAGCACCCCGAACACCCCCCCCCCCCCCCCCGCACCCTGCCAACCACCGTCCCCTTACTTTTCATCCCCACCCTCGCCGTACCAGCTCCGACTCCAGCTCCCCACCGCTGCCTCTCCTCTCGCAGCACCGCCTTCGGCTCCCCTCCCTTCCAGGTTTGTAGCACAATCAGGTATGACATGGGATTTCACTTACATTAATATTTTATAAATTGTTCTCAAAAAATTAATTAGTATTTATTTTAAATATATTTGATATGAAAAATTAAAATGTAATAAGTCTTGTGTAAATGTTTGTTATAGGGATCTTATTATGGATAAGAGTTGGATTGGTCTTCCAAATTGAACGTCTAGAGAGTATTTCAATGGCATTATGCAGTTTATTGACTTCACCAGAGGATTTGAAAGTGACTATATTAGTTGTCCATGTAGAAAATTTGCTAACATATATCAATTCACATGAGATACTATGAGGGAACACCTATTCTTTAATGGATTTCTGAGAAATTATAAGAGTTGGACTTGTCGTGGAGAAGAATTTATTCGTTGTGAAAATACAGATACAGTTCAGATGGATGTTGATGCAAGGATGAATGATCCAATGCATGAAATGCTTACTGAAATGGTATATGGTTTGGATCCTTAAGGCATTGACATCCAGAATCTTTAGACCGGTGAGATAAATATTCGCTCTGGTGTAGATCATGATTCGAGGAGTTTTTATGAAGCAATTGATGATGCAAAAACAGAATTATATCCTGGATGTACTTCTTTCAATAAAGTGTAGTTTATCATGGAGTTGTTTCATTTGAAGACTTTGAATCATTGGTCAGACACATCATTCGACATGCTGTTGGTTTTATTGAAAAAGGTTCTTCCTGTCGACGCTATGATTCCCGAGTCGTATTACCATGCCCGTAAGCTGACAGAGAACTTAAGTATTACATATGAGACCATAGATGCATGTGTAAACAACTGTATGTTGTTTAGAAAGGAAACTTCCCATTTAGATATTTTTACGGCTTGTGGTGCTTCCAGGTGGAAAGAGAACAGGGGAAATCAGACTCATCAAAGTTGGATTGTGATACAGGGGAAACCGATTGTCTTAAATCAAATGCATTACTTTCCCCTTAAACCAAGGTTGAAAAGATTTTTTATGTCATCTAAAGTTTCTAATTTAATAAGATGGCATGGAGAAAGAGTTCATGAAAGTGACATGTTAACCCACCCGGCAGACTCTCATGCATGGAAGGATTTTGATAAGAGACATCCCGACTTTTCCAAAGATGTTCGTAATGTCCGATTGGGATTGGCAGCAGATGGGTTCAATCCATTCAAGTCTTTGGTTGGTGAAACTCATAGCACATGGCCCATGGTGTTGGTTTCGTATAATCTTACTCCGTGGCTTTGTATGAAGCAACAATTTATATTACTTTCCACTCTTATTGATGGACCTAAAAGTCCGGGGGATAATATTGATGGTTACCTTCAGCCATTAATTGATGAGTTGGATGAATTTTGGGGCAATGGTGTGATGACTTATGACTGTGAAACGAATGAAATGTTCAAACTATATGCTGCTTTATTGTGGACAATCAATGAATTCCTAGCTTAAGCAAATTTATCAGGCTGGAGTACGAAAGGGGAATTTTCTTACCCTTGTTGCAAAAAAAGTAAAAAATCTGTATGGCTTAAGCATTCCAAAAAATGGGCAAAATGGGTCACATACGTTTTCTCCCCCCTCAGCACAGGTTCAGAAAGGACAGAGTGGCATTTGATGGTTCTAGAGAGTTCCGCCCAGCAACAAAGATCATGACAAGAGTCAAAATGTTATCACAAATTGAGGAATAAAACATCTGCACGGTATATGAAATTCAGGATTTGGTGGCTTCTCTGGTACGTAATATTCGAGCTGCAGGTAGGCAGCGCAGTCACAATTGGAAAAAGAAAAGTATTTTTTATAGTATTCTGTATTGGAAAACTAACAAGATGAGTTATAATTTGGATGTCATGCACATTGAAAAAAATGCTTGTGATAACATATTGTGGACCATTTTTGGTGTTAGTGGGAAATCAAAGGACCATGTTAATGCACGCCATGATTTGGAAGAAATGGGTTTAATGAAACAGTTGCATTTACAGTTAGCTGTGAGAAACAAGGCATATATGCCTTCTGCATAGTATATGATGACTACAAAGGAGAAAGAGACATTTCTTTCCATTTTGAAGATTCTCCAGGTGCCTGATGGTTACTCTTATAATATTTCAAAGTGTGTGAATCTGACGAGCAAGACATTGCAAGGGTTGAAAAGTCATGACAATCACATACTACTTCAGAAGTTGATTCCAATCGCAATTTGTGATTGTTTATCCCCCAATGTTGTTCATCCGTTGATTGAGATGAGTAATTTTTTTAGACAGTTTTGTTTAAGAAATCAACGAATGAGTGATTTAAAAAGTTTACAGGACCTAATTGTACTTACGCTTTGTCACTTTGAAAAACTATTTCCCCCTCATCTTTCAATGTTCTGGTCCATTTGACAGTGCACCTAACTAATGAAGTAATGGCTGCTGGTCTAGTGCAATTCAAGTGGATGTATCCTCTTGAGCGGTATTTGAGTACATTGAAACGATTTTTACGCAATAGAGATCATCCGGAGGCATCAATAGCCAATGGTTATTTGATGGATGAGTGTACTACTTTTTGTACAGAATATCTTACGAATGTTGAAACAAAATTATATAAGCCCTCTTGGATTCAGGATGGTCCGGTTGGAGAAGGAACCACATATGATATGGACAACATCGAGTGGATACAAGCGCATCGATATATCGTGTTCAATACTCCATCAGTTGCACCATTAATGCAGTAAGTATCTTATCACTTTTATTTTTTAACTTTTACATGTTTTGTTTGCATATGTTGATCATTTAAACATTGCGTTATCATTTGCAGAAAACACATTAATGAGATAAAAGAAGAGATGCATCGTGCAACTGATTTTCAAATTCAACAGTCTCATTATGCATAATTTCATGATTGGATCAAGGATTATGTACGTATAAATTGATTTTCATTATGAGTGAAGTATTATACTAATTTCATTCATCATATATCATTACTGAATTCTATGAATTATGTAAGTTCATAAGCTGAGGGAGTTAAGGGACCCCACGCTAACTGAAGAATTTATCCAACTGGCTAAGGGTCCATCTATAACGGCTCGTCATTATAAATCTATAGATGCTAATGGTTTTCAATTTCACATTAAATATGTTGATGACAAACGAGCAACACAAAACAGTGGTATCAGTTGTCCATTTTTCGATTCTGGTTATTACTATGGTCAATTGATAGACATCATTGAAGTTGTATACACACATGGGTTGATGTACATTTTTTTAAAATGTAATTGGGTTGATCCAGTGTGTGGATGTAAAGTCGATCAATATCAGTTTTCATTGGTGAATTTTAACTATACGTTATACAGAAATGAACTAGTTGACAATGAACCTTTCATTTTGATATCACAAGCGGAACAAGTATTCTTCGTTACTTTTCCTTCGAATCCAAGTTGGAAAGTTGTTGTCAAAATGTCTCGGCGAGGAGAGTTTGTATTTGAAAAAGACAAACATGAGACTATTCCTTTTTTTTCCCAACAGCTTGATCAACATACCTTAGTTCAACGTGAAGAAGATATTTATTGGGTCAGAGCGGCTTTTGAAGTAGAAACGGTCGATTTGCATTCTTAATGAAAGGTATAATTGTTTTCCCACTATTCAGCCTAAGATATCATAAATTATCTAAACATTTTATAAATCCTTGTAAGTTTTAATCCTCACTTTTGGAAGTTTATTCAGTTACAAATATTTAGTGTGATTTAACTCATGTTATATTGATGTTATTGTCGGTGTATCTTTTCATTGAGGTATTCTTCATTTGATTCATGTGCTGTTTGAATTTTTATTAATTAAATTTGAAATTTGGATATGAATTGATTGGTTTTGTACATAATTTGTATATCTATTTTGTGAACTCTCTGATTTTTTAAAATTCATTCATAACTAATTATTCAATCCCTTTTTGTTTGATTAACAACTGTACAAGTTTGATTTTTTTTTAAAAACAATCCAATTTATCATTTTGGCACTTTGGATAGTCCCCTTACTAATTTTTTCCATGACTGCAGGCATGTCGGGGAAGAGGCAGAAGATCCACATCATCCATCTGAGGCATCTACATATCAGGGTCGAGGTATGTTGGAATGTCATTGTCTCTATTTTTTATGTAATTATTAAACATATATATATATTTATAACATCTGTCATTTTGTATATAAAATTGTTTTCAACAGGATCAGACTAGACTGCTTGTTCCTCTCGCAGGAGAGGCCCTGGTCGTGGCATATTATCATGGAATTCCGACAAGACTTTTGATGTTTCATTTGATGATGTATTTCATCCTGTGGGATGGAATGCCCCTGCATTTATTTGTCAGTTGGGTCATATCTTACGTGATCCACATCAATTTCCATTGACCACGCGTGACTGGGATTCTATCCCTCATGACACATTAGATCGTCTTTGGAGGGAGGTTCAGGTAAGAAGATCATTTTACTTTATTCCCTATGTATAAACAACAATAACAAATGTGATTTTTTTCATTAATAGAAAAATTTGAAAGTATGTCTTGATGAGTTTTGGCCAGTGTGTATGAGCAAATTCTGTAAGATGTGGAATGACTATAAAGTCAAAGTCAAGAGGGGCCACTGGGTACCAAATGTGGGTGCCCCAGACATTATGGAAAAAGTCCCGAGAGGTGTCCTCCCAGCTCAGTGGCGCGATTTAGTTGCATATTGGTCTACTGAGGGTGTTGTGGTTTGTATATTTATTTTGGTATATATATTTTCAAGAATGTGTGATTTGTTTGATATTTGAATGAATTGAATGTAGGAGGTGTCTACACGCCATTCTGAGAATCGAGCATTGCAGGGACCACCTCACAGGCTCGGGACTCGTCACGTGTCTCAGATCCGACATGAGGAATTTATTATTCATTTTTTAATTTTTTTAATTAATACGGTTTTGTGTTTATATTCTATTCATATATAGTTGCGGGAGCAAGGTGCACCAACTGATAAAATGTCAGTAGGGATGAGGACTCGTGATCGCAATGATCCAGAGGCTGCAGCATTGATAGTAAGTGCTTGTAATCATTACCAATACTTTCCTAAAATATGTATATTAATATATGTATATATATTTAAATATTTCACAGGCTCAATTTGAAGTTGAATTAGAACATCTACCAGAGGACTAGCGACAACTTACCATGCGAAGGGATGAGATCTTTCATTGCATCATTGGTCGGTACGGGCATGGATATAGTTTGACCTATGGAACAGGGATTCCTCGTTCTGTAGTGTCACGCGCTGCAGTTGTCGGTCCTACTGTTGCTCAGATGACACAACAGTTGTCAGAGTTCGAGGCACGACTGCAGGTTTCCAAGGAGGCAAATGCGCAATTGGATTATGAGGTTAGAGCAATGCAGGAATATGTGCGTCCAGGTGGTGCAGGGGATCACACGACACAGGTTTATACTGTATTTATTTATTTAATTTAAATTATTTTTGTTATGAAAATATTCATAATGTTTATTTGTTGTAGGCCCCTGGCCCACCCGATGGAGGTCAGTGATGAACACATATGACCCATCATATTCACGAGGTGTGTTTCGGCTTTTAATGGTGGGTTTGTTATTGATATTTATGTTGGGTTTCTAGGGAGTGTTTTTGTGATTTGGGGGTATCATGTGTGTTTTGGACTCATGCAATGTTTGTGTGCACGAATTGAAGTAACCATGAAACTGATTATTGATTTAGATATTTTTTGTTCATTTAATTTTCAATGTTTAGAATTGCATGTTCTGTAATATTTTTGAAAAAAAAATAAGTGATTCCTAATATAAATCATTAAACTTGTTTTTAATGAATGAGCTAGTTCACTATTTGTAGTCCTTGGCCTACCCCGGACAGCCCTCCCCGCACTACGGACAGTCCCCCCCCCCCCCCCCGCACCCCGGACAAGACCCCTACCCCGGACAACCTTTCCCACACTCCGGATAGCCCTCCCCACACCCCGGACAACCCTCCCCGCACTCCGGACATCCCTCCCCGCACCACGGACAAGCCCCCCGCACCTCGTACAGCCCTCCCCGCTCTCTGGACATCCCTCCCCACACCCTGGATAGCCCTCCCGCACCCCGGACAGCCTTCCCCGCACTCCGGACAGCCCTCCCCGCACCCTGGACAACCCTCCCGCACCCCGGACCGCCTTCCCCGCACTCCGGACAGCCCTCCCCGCACCCCGGATAGCCCTCCCGCACCCCAGACAGCCCTCTCGCAACCTGGATAGCTTTCCCCCGCACTCTGGACAGCCCTCCCCGCACCCCGGACAACCCTCCCGCACCCCGGACAGCCCTCCCGCACCCCGGACAGCCCTCCCACACCCCGGACAGCCCTCCCGCACCCCGGACAGCCTTCCCCGCACCACAGACATCCCTCCTCGCACCCTGGACAGCCCTCTCTCACCCCGGACAGGCCCCCCGCACTCCGTACAGTTCTCCCCGCACCCCGGACACCCCCCCCCCACCCCTGCACCCCGGACAGGCCCCCCACACTCCGTACAGTTCTCCCAGCACCACGGACAGCCCCCCCGCACCCCGGACAGGCACCCCGCACTCCGGAAAGCCCTCCTCGCACCCCGGACAGCCCCCCCCCCCCCCCCACACTCCGTACAGTTATCCCCGCACCCCGGATAGCCCTCCCGCACCCCGGACAGCCCTCCCGCCCATCGGTTGTGCGGTGCGCGCGTTACGTCTGAGTGTGTCGTTTTCAGCAGCTCATCGCGCGCTAAAACGGCACGTTGGCGGGTCAAAACCACCCTAAAGACCTCGGAATTCCATGAAACCGTACGAAAACAGCTGTTGTGTTATTTTTGAAATGTTCGGGCAGACGACACGTCAATCAGAGGTTCCATTTTACCGCGGTGACCGGAAACGCGTTTCCGGTGTCATAAAACACCAAAAACGGCGCCAGACGGTCGAATTCAGAGCAAACGTGCTCCGAATGACCTGAAACCACACGAAAACATTAGGAATATTATTCGTGACGTGTAGGAGGAGACGACGTGCCCATCGGAGGTGCGGTGCACGCGTTACGTCCGAGTGTGTCGTTTTCAGCAGCTCGGCGCGCGCTAAAACGGCGCGTTGGGGGGTCAAAACCACCCGAACGACCTCGTAATGCCATGAAACCATTCGACAACAGCTGTTGTGTGATTTTTGAAATGGTCGGGCAGACGGCACGTCAATCGGAGGTGTCGTTTGACCGCGGTGACCGGAAACGCGTTTCTGGTGTCACAAAACACCAAAAACGGCGCGAGACGGTAAAATTTGGAGAAAACGTGCTACAAATGACCTGAAACCACACGAAAACATTAGGAATATTATTCGTGACAAGTAGGAGGAGACGAAACTCCCATCGGAGGTGCGGTGCGCGCGTTACGTCCGAGTGTGGCGTTTTCAGCAGCTCGGTGCGCGCTAAAACGGCGCGTTGGGGGGTCAAAACCACCTGAACGACCTCATAATGCCATGAAATCGTACGAAAATATCCTTTGTGTGATTTTTGAAATTTTAGGACAGACGACACGTCAATCGGAGGTGCCGTTTGACCGCGGTGACCGGAAACGCGTTTCTAGTGTCATAAAACCCCAAAAACGGCGCGAGACGGTCGAATTCCGTGAAAACGTGCTCCGAATGACCTGAAACCACACTAAAACATTTGGAATATTGTTTATGATGTGTAGGAGGAGACGGTGTTCCCATCGGAGGTGCGGTGCGCGCGTTACATCCGAGTGTGTCGTTTTCACCAGCTCAACGCGCACTAAAACGGCGCGTTGGGGGGCCAAAACCACCCGAACGACCTCGGAATTTCACTAAACCGTATGACAACAGCCGTTGTACGATTTTTGAAATGGTTGGGTAGATGAAACGTCAATCGGAGGTGCCCTTTGACCTCGGTGACCAGAAACGCGTTTCTGGTGTCATAAAACACCAAAAACGGCGTGAGACGGTCGAATTCGGAGAAAACCTGCTCTGAATGACCTGAAACCACATGAAAACATTATCAATATTATTCGCGACGTGTAGGATAGGACGACGCGCCCAACGTACATGATGTGCGTGTGTTACGTCCGAGTGTGTCGTTTTCAGCAGCTCGGCGCGCGCTAAAACGGCGCGTTGGGGGGTCAAAACCATCCGAACGATCTAGAAATTTCATTAAACCGTATGACAATAGCTGTTGTGAGATTTGTGAAATTTTCGGGTAGATGACATGTCAATCGGAGGTGCCGTTTGACCGTGGTGACCAGAAACGATTTTATGGTGTCATAAAACACCAAAAACGGCGCGAGACGGTAAAATTCGGAGCAAACGTGCTTCGAATGACCTGAAACCCCACGAAAACATTTGGAATATTATTTGTGACCTGTACGAGGAGACGACGCACCCATCGGAGGTGCGGTGCGCGCGTTACGTCCGAGTGTGTCATTTTCAGCAGCTCAGCACGCGCCAAAACGTCGTGTTGGGTGGTCAAAACCACCCAAACGACCTTGGAATGCCATGAAACAGTACGACAACAGCCGTTGTGTGATTTGTGAAATGGTCGGGCAGACGGCACATCAATCGGAGGTGCTGTTTGACCGCGGTGACCGGAAACGCGTTTCTGGTGTCATAAATCACCAAAAACGGCGTGAGATGGTCGAATTCAGAGCAAACGTCCTCCGACTGACCTGAAACCACACGAAAACATTAGGAATATTCTTCATGACGTGTAGGAGGAGACGGCGCGCCCATCAGACGTGCGGTGCGCGCGTTACGTCCGAGTGTGTCGTTTTTAGTAGCTCGGCGCGCGCTAAAACGGCGCGTTGGGGAGTCAAAACCACCCGAATGACCTTGGAATGCCATGAAACCATACAAAAACAGCCGTTGTTCGATTTTTGAAATGTTCGGGCAGACGAAACTTCAATCGGAGGTGACGTTTGACCGCGGCGACTGGAAACGCGTTTCCGGTGTCATAAAACACCAAAAATGGCGCGAGACGGTCGAATTCGGAGCAAACGTGCTCCGAATGACCTGAAAGCACACGAAAACATTAGGAATATTATTCGTGACATGTTGGAGGAGACGATGCACCCATCAGACGTGCGGTGCGCGTGTTATGTCCGAGCTTGTCGTTTTCAGCAGCTCGGCGCGCGCTAAAACGACGCGTTGGGGGGTCAAACCCACCCGAACGACCTCGAAATGCCATGAAATCGTACGACAACATCCGTTCTGCGATTTTTGAAATGTTCGGACAGACGGCACATCAATCTAAGGTTCCGTTTGACCACGGTGACCGGAAACGCGTTTCTGGTGTCATAAAAAACCAAAAAACGGCCCGAGACGGTCGAATTCGGAGCAAACGTGCTCCGAATGACCTGAAACCACACGAAAAAATTAGGAATACTATTCGTCACGTGTAGGAGTAGACGACGTTCCTGTCGGAGGTTTCGTGCGCGCGTTACGTCTGAGTGTGCCGTTTTCAGCAGCTCAGCACGCACTAAAATAGCGCGTTGGGGGGTCAAAACCACCCAAACAACCTCTGAATTCCATGAAACTGTATGACAACAGCTGTTTTGCGATTTGTGAAATGTTTGGGTAGACAACATGTCAATTGGAGGTTTCTTTTGACCGCGGTGACCGGAAACGCGTTTCCGGTGTCATAAAACACCAAAAACGGCGCGAGACGGTCGAATTCGGAGCAAACGTGCTCCGAATGACCTGAAACCACACGAAAACATTATGAATATTATTCATGACATGTAGGAGGAGACGACGCGCCCATCAGATGTGTGGTGCGTGCGTTACGTCCGAGTGTGTCGTTTTCAGCAGCTCGGCGAGCGCTAAAATGGCATGTTGGGGGTCAAAACCACCCGAACGACCTCGGAATGCCGTGAAACTATACGAAAATAGTCGTTGTGCGATTTGTGAAATGTTAGGGTTGACGGCACGTCAATCGGAGGTGCCGTTTAACCGAGGTGACCAGAAACGCTTTTCCGGTGTCATAAAACACCAAAAACGGCGCGAGACGGTTGAATTCGGAGCAAACGTGCTCCGAATGACCCGAAACCACAAGAAAATGTTAGGAATATTATTCATGACATGTAGGATGAGACGGCGCGCCCATCGGACGTGCGGTGCGCGCGTTACATTTGAGTGTGTCGTTTTCAGCAGCTCGGCCCGCGCTAAAACGGCGCGTTGGGGGGTCAAAACCACCGGAACGACCCCGGAATGTGATGAAACGATACGACAACATCCATTGTGCGATTTGTGAAATGGTCGGGCAGATGGAATGTCATTTGGAGGTGTCGTTTGACCGCAGTGACCGAAAACGCATTTTCGGTGTCACAAAACACCAAAAACGGCGCGAGACGGTCGAATTCGGAGCAAACGTGCTCCGAATGACCTAAAACCACACGAAAACATTATGATTATTATTAGTGACGTGTAGGAGGAGACGGCGCTCCCATCAGACGTGCGGTGCGCGCGTTACATCCGAGTGTGTCGTTTTCAGCAGCTCGGCGCGCGCTAAAACGGGGCGTTGGGGGGTCAAAACCACCCGAACAACCTCGGAATGCCCTGAAACCGTAAGACAATATTCGTTGTGCGATTTGTGAAATGGTCGGGTAGATGGCATGTCAATTGGAGGTGTCGTTTGTCCGCGGTGACCAGAAACGCGTTTCTGGTGTCATCAAACACCAAAAACGGCGCAAGACGGTTGAATTCGGAGCAAACGTGCTCCGAATGTCCTAAAAACACACGAAAAAAAATTAGGAATACTATCTGTGACGTGTAGGAGAGGTGGCGCGCCCATCGGACGTGCGGTGTGCGTGTTACGTCCGAGTGTGTCGTTTTCAGCAGCTCGACGCGTGCTAAAACTGCACGTTGGGGGGTCAAAACCATCCGAACGACCTTGGAATGCCATGAAACTATACGACAACAACCGTTGTGCGATTTGTGAAATGGTCGGGCAGACGAAATGTCAATCGGAGGTGCTGTTTGACCACGGTGACTGGAAACACGTTTTTGGTGTCATAAAACACCAAAAACGGCGCGAGACGGTCGAATTCGGAGAAAACGGGCTCCAAATGGCCTGAAACCACACGGAAACATAAGATATATTATTCGTGACATGTAAAAGGAGACGAAGCACCCATCAGAGGTGCGGTGCACGCGTTACGTCCGAGTGTGTCGTTTTCAGCAGCTCGACGCGTGCTAAAACGACGCGTTGGGGGGTCAAAACCACCCGAACGACCTCGGAATTCCATGACACCGTACGACAACAGGAGTTGTGCGATTTGTGAAATGGTCGGGTAGATAACACGTCAATCGGAGGTGCCATTTGACCACGGTGACCAGAAACGCGTTTCTGGTGTCATAAAACACCAAAAACGGCACGAGACGGTCGAATTCGGAGCAAACGTGCTCCGAATGACCTGAAACCACACGAAAACATTAGGAATATTATTCGTGATGTGTAGTAGGAGACGGAGTACCCATCGGATGTGCGGTGCGTGCGTTACGTCCAAGTGTGTCGTTTTCAGCAGCTCGGCCCGCGCTAAAACGGCGCGTTGGGGGGTCAAAACCACCCGAATGACCTCGGAATGCCATGAAACCGTACGATAACAGCCGTTGCGTGATTTGTGAAATGTTCGGGTAGACTACGCTTCAATCGGAGGTGTCGTTTGACCGCAGCGACCGGAAACGCGTTTCTGGTGTCATAAAACACCAAAAACGTCTGAATGCCCTGAAATGATAGCATTTCTTAAATTGGGGGTTTTAAATTATTATAGCACTGTGATTTGATGTCAGGTTTAATTTTATTATATGTATATAATAACTGAATAATTTTTTTTAATTTACGTTTGTTTTGTTTTGTTGTTTTTTTGTCTTATTGTTGGTTTATTGAAGGAGAAGATTGAAATAGATGGACCTGCTCGGATCGTTGAAACACGTTTATCGTTTATGATGATCTTTATGTTTATGATGTTTGAAATTGTTTTCCATTTTTTATGATTGTTATCTTGTTTTATCTTTGATTTTGCACCGTGATGAAAAAAAACAGAATTCGTACATTTCATTAAAAAAATGAAAAATATTTTATTTAATATTATATATATATATATTAAAATATTTTGTTTAATATATATATATATATTTAATTTAATAAATATATATATAAATGAAAAATAGTTTATTTAATATTATATATATATGAAAATATTTTATTTAATATTATATATATAAATATTTTCTTTAATATATATATATATATTATTGAATAAATAAATATATATATTTCTTTCGGTATGAATTTTTTTTTAAAATTTTTTTTCCAGTGTAGCGACCGCCAATGGCGGTCCCTATAGGCTTCCGGGGGGTCACCTTTAGTGACCTCCTAGCGGTCGCTATAGGCCGGCATTTCAGCCACCTATAGCGACTTCCATTGGCGGTCGCTATTGCCCTACACTGACGGAGCAGATGCGACCGCCAATGGCGGTCACTGGGCGGTCTCTATAGCCCTATAGTGATCCACGAAGGGTCCCTCTCATGCTGATCCAAGAAGGGTCACTTTGTTGTTGATCTAAGACGCGTCTCTCTACGACTGGTCCTCATCAGGTTGCACTACTACTAATCCACGAAGGGTCTCTCTCATGTTGATACATGAAGGGTCTCTCTTTTCCTAATCCATTATGGGACGCTTTGCTGGTGATCCATGAAGGGTTTGACCCATTCGTCATGTCACTAATATCCACTGGATTCTCGTACATAGCACGCTTGATTTTGGGGGGGTCTTTTTCTCCATCCATCATTCATACCTCAACAGCCACAAAGTCCCTCAAAGTAACCCAAAGGGTTGTCTCGTTGTATGGGTCCCAACATAGTAGACGGTGCGTCAAACAGATCCTCGATATTTATATACAGTCATTTTTGTAAAAAAGGCATGGTTTGGTTTGAGTCCAATCCAATGAGACTATACCCCAACCTCTGCCAAAACTCACATAGAGTGTCTCAGAAGAAATTTCTCATCATGAGGGTCCCAATGCAGAAAACATATCATTAATTGGACACCCAGTTTATAAGATATGGGCATTTTAGTAAATAGGGGTTGTTTTCGTTCGGTCCTGATCTAACACAATCAGACCGACCCGACCAATCCTGACATGGGGTCCTATATGACCCATCTAGTCTTTCTGGTACATTGGGCCTCACTAGACCTAGCCCAGGATGGTCGTGGGTCTAATCCGCTAGGTCACCTAGTGATCAAAATTTATCAGGCTCGACCCGTACTAGCGGGATGGTCAAATTCGTACTTGGGCAACTCGACGGCCCAATCATCATTCCCCCTAGCCCAGTGCGACTCAGTCAAACCAACTTGGAAAACTAGCTAGGCTACCCAGGTGGCCCGACTCAACCTAGGGGCCTGTCCTGGATATGCCCAGACTGGATCGGCTTGTTCGATGTAGGCCAGACTAGTTTGGGGCACGTGAATCCGGTCAACCTGGCCACCCCCATCGGTCAAACACGACCTGTGGTGCCAGGTGGCACTAAGTCTCTAGCACACTGTCGGAGTTGATGGGCTGCTACCTCCTGTCCCTCTATCGCGGCAAGCGCTGGGCGCGTCACTCCTGCCTACCATCGAATGATGACAGAGGCCCTTACTTCACCAATGTGGCTAATCAGGAGGTGCCTAATTCCTGTTGTGCCATTGTGGTGTGTCGTGGGCCACCACTACTAATGCCGGCGCACAAGCGGTTCCTTCCGTGGACCACCGGGTCCGTACCGGGGGTCCGTTCTTCACACCAACTTCGCCTCTGGACTCCATGGCATGTCGTCTTCACTACGAAGGTCTTGAACTATACTTTCCACCATTTTGATTGATTTTCCATGAATAACGCACAATAACATGCAAGGACCATGCAATCAGTCCTTGTTTGTGTCATCTGACGCCCTACATGTTAGAGGTGTATAATCAAAGGGAGGTTTTGGATTTAAACACATGAATCCACCCCACAATTAGAGTCTTAGAATTTAACCACCATACCACAAGAACAAAATATCCGTGGATAATTTTATTTGTGGGTTGTTCCACATTCGTTTTTTTTTTGAATGAAGAATAGGGAATGAACAACAATCACACGGAAAACATAACCCCTACTTGGATTGTTGGATCTGCTGCTAAAGATGTATGGGATCTGTTTCGTTGTCATTGATCTGAGAATTGTTTGAATTCATTTCCAAATATTTCATTCTTAATTGGATACGAATTATTTCATAGGTTTGTCACAGAATCCCCAGGGTTTAATTCTCAACTCTCTAACACGTTAGTTTAAGAAAAATCAATCACGTCGCAGAGTTTCTGTAATGCTTCAATGTTGCATCATGATTCTATTTCATTTCTGAAACAGCATAACATTTACACTTAAAAAATGAGGCATTAATGATCATCATTTAGTAAACCTCATCGTCGGCTCATCATCGCACTGTAGCACCACTGTCCGCCTCTCAATGGTGTGAATGAAAATAAAATAACTTTTTCTAATTTATTTTATTATTTTATGAAAATTCTTAAAGTTAAATTTTCCTTCTGACCCTTTCTAGTCAAAGTTATGTCCTTTTTATGAAAAATACAAGAATTCGGAGTTCAACGGTTCCCTCCGATTTACAATCATAGCACCAGTTATAACGTTAGAAAAACCTGCTCGCACGTTTACTTTAGTGAACTAATAAAAGTTTAAAACTACATTATGGGGACCCCAGCCCTCAAAATCACGTGATTTCTCAAGGCTTGGTCTCGAAATAATTCCATATAATTTAAGAAAAATTAGATAAAAATTATGGGAAATTACATTTCACAAAACATAAAATGGAAAACCATCGCAAGGATTAAGAGGTATCTTTCAGTTCAGTAAGGGGATGTTACAAATGACATATTACTCACAAAATACTACTTCTGGTCATAATTTTATAAACCACCAATGTGAATTTCTCATAATGAGGGGTAATGAAGTTGAACCACCTTAATCTATAATATATTACCATATACATTAACTAATATCAACATAATCCTTAAAATGGATCTTTTATGTATAAAACACACATATAAAAATGGTTTCTGTATATTGGTATACCATGTACGGTAATCCTCTAACTTCTCTCATGCATAATGCATAGGTATAGCAATACCAAATTAAGTAATTATATAATATTCATCATATTATTGATAGAAAATAATTAAAATAAATATTTTCTCAGTAAAACAATTATCACATGTCACACACAATCATTCATTATGCCACTATTAATCATATCACCACTACCACCTCTTGTCATCTATATACACTAGTACAATAATACATTTTCATGTTTGGTTTTTAGGGTTTTAACACTGGTTTTAGGGATGATGTTATTGTTGGCGATGTAAAAATTCATATTTTTTTAACATATGATAATATTAATAATGTCAATATTTTTATTTCAAAGGTTTTTGACATCACTTATTTTATAACTGACAAGAAATGTGACATACCATATCGGTCTATTTATAAAGGATATTAAATGTTAATTTTTACATAGGTTATAAAATAACCTATGTAAAAACATAGTTTTTTATCTTTTTATGCCATTAATATTATAACTGATATAAAATGTCCAATTTTTATGTCAGTTATTTTATAATGGATGATAAAAACATTAATTTTTTAATTTTCAAATATTATTACTCCATTAGATAAAAGAACAAGATCATAAAATAAAAAAGATCACCTAAATATAATGGAATTAAGAAAAATAAACATAAATCATTGATATAATTTTCAATCTTTTTGTACCCCTCATCAAAATAATTTTATTTGAATAAAATATCTCATGAGGCAAATGAAGCAGTGGAGGATTAGATGGAATTTTTAACTCTAAGAAATCCTTTTTTGTTTTAATTTCATCTGAAGATGGATCATTCATGATAGGATGAATGGAATAATTAAACGAGGTTTCAAATGAGAAAACTGACAAAATCAAATTAAATCACTGAAAAATAATTCTAAATACCCTAAAGAGTTCTGTGAATGACGAATTGATGGAACAATGATGATGATATGAATAGTTGAATTAGCATTATGTTGATGATCATCGAAAGTTTTGATCATGAATAGAATACATGTGAACCATGAAATCATATAAATTCACATGAAAATAAAATCATGGTGCAATATATTTTCTCTGGAAATTGAATATTTCAATGGAATGTGTTAAAAAAAATTCAATTCCTCTTTGGTGCGATATGAAATTTCATTTTTACACCATTTATTTTAAAAATCATGTGAAAACAAAAAAATATTTAACCATTTATTAGCTAACTAATGTGAAAACACCGAGTTTCACATCAGTTTTAAAATAAATGACATTAGAAACATATTTTATCATGTAGATTGTATTCAAACTGGTTTTAAAATTAATTTTTTCCTTCATTTTTAGAAAAACCAATGTGAAAAGCTCAGTAATCATGTCGGTTCTTAGAAATAGACATGATAAATGATTTTTTTATTTTTAATAACAGTTAGTTTTGAAACGGAAATTAAAATTTTGGTAACGATAGTTTTTAAATAACTGACGCTAAAAGTATAACATTGAATCTATTTTTCAGTAGTGATATCTACTAAAACAATAGCTGAAAACACAACAATAATCCATTATTATAACCACAATAACATTGGATAAATATGATAATAATAAAACTATAACAATAATAATTGTATAATTTAATTAATTTAAAAATAACAAGAATACATATTTTTGTGTATAAAACATATATCCATACCATATCATCCTCAGTAAATGCAACATCCCTTCAAACTAAATAAATTTCTAATTCACGTCCCCGATAATGAAATTCACATAAATATATAAATATAATATTCCAAAAAACATCACATCATCATCCCTAACATGATTTGTATTTTCATAATTTTTCAATTCTTATATATATTTTTTCAAATTAAAAAATATAATTTATTAAATATTTAATTCAATCAATTAAAAATTATGATCATCATTTATCTTATTCTGACCATTTTAATTAATTTATTATTATTTTATTCCAAAATAAAATAATTTTTTTTAAAAAAACTAGAGTGTAATTTCTGAAAACTATATGCCTTTATAACCCCTTCTATTTATGTATTTTATCATATCATTATTAAAAATTTATCAATATATTAAAATAAAATAATAAATAAAAGAAATATATTTCCCATGATATTAAAACATAAATAAATCTCAATCCATATATTCCAACCTTATATATCCATTAAAATCATTATTAATCTCTCTCGGAGCATATACAATGTCCACCATAAATATAACTAAAGTTGTGGATCAATGAATAATTTTTTTGTTCAATGATTTTATAAAAACATTCATGAAATATCGTTATCAATTTCATTAATTAAATGTTTCATTTCTTCTTCGTTTAATGAAAATGAGAAAATAAATCCAGGAATGTAAAAAATTTAATTACATGGTTTTCCATTCAAAATGGATTGTTTTATCCTATGAATTATTTGAAATAATCCATTATTATGTGATTCACTAGATTAAATGATGAATACATCAACTATTTATTTCCTTAAAAATGTTTGAAAAATATTTATTACAACTCAAAATATGATAACCCATAAATATAATGATAAATGTGATGGCACACATCAATTAAAAATTTAATTTAAAAAAACATTAAACTCATAACATCACTACTCTAACTATAATAACCATCATAATCATTAAAATAAGATATATAAATTCCATTCAAATTATAAATTATAATAATGTCAATTAATGTATTTAACCAATTAATAATTATTTCGATATGGTAAATTCATCTTTAATTGTTCTCCTTTTCATTCTTAGTTCATGATATCTCTCACAAAAGCCCTTTCATACTCAACCCAATGAGAAATTCAAATTTAAATTAAAATAGAACTCAATATCCATCAAAAAACATCAATACAACTTCATATTTCCATTATTCATCATATTTATATATATATAGTTACCATATATGAATGTTATTGTATTTAAAGTTCATATATGTTTTTTATCATTTTTTAAAATGAAAGAAACGTCATAAAAAATTCAAAACATGATTTTTTAATCCCACCATATATATATTAAAAAAATAGAATACATATTTCACAATTATACATTAACTATATCACTTTATTTATCATTGGGTACCATGTGTTATACACTTGGATTAAGGTGGTCTAAATACGATATTCTGATAATCATTGTCTCTGTAATGGGTATCCACTTTCAATATCATTATAACATTATATATATAGCTTTTAAATTCTCACTAAAGTGTCAAAATATAACCATTCACATCAATTAAATTCATAATCACTTCTGTAGTACTAAATTTGATATATTTTTCATTTTGTTTATTAAATTATTACTTTCATTAGTTACAAAAAAATTTAATATAATGAAAACCATGTGATCAGTTTAACTAATTTCTCACATGAATTCAAAATCATCGTCATCGTTTTCTCAAAACCACATCTATATCACCCATGTTGTGAACAATTTTCCCTTTTGTATATTATTTACATTAAACTATAATGCATCATATTAATATCAAAATACTCATTATAGATGTCTAATTTTTTCCTAGTCATCTAATTAGAGTTTTGATGTGTCTGAGGTTATAGGGATGAGTTTGGAGGTGGATGATAGGAGACATGAATAAATAATTTTTATTTTACTAATGTCATAAAAATAATTCCATGAAATTACACAATTAAAAAATAATTTATTTTTCATAATAGCAGTAAGAGGATATTATTCTCAAGATATTTCAACCTAAAAAACTGAACCATGATTCGTTGGGTTATGGAATGATAGGTTATGTTACATCATAATCCAAGATTTGTGATAATTTTTTGTACCTTGTGGTAGAGAAAGTAAGTTTTTGTGTTGTTATGTGTTAGAATGTAGCATGATGGAATGTTTTATGTCATTAATCATTCATTGTGAAATCATGGGTTTTTTAAATTTTTGGTTTTGTACTATGATTTTTAGACATTAACCTCAATGTTTATTGATAAAAATGATTTTGAGAGGACATTTTAGTGAGAAAGGATGGTTCATGTGGTATATATCAATATGGTTATTAGAGTTTTTATAGACCTAGAATTATTACACTTTTAATTTTTATGTTTCATTGTGATTTTAAACACTTAAATTTCAAATAAAAAAAAGGAATCCCTCTTATATGGTTTTATTCTTATATCATCCAACAAACTATGATCATCCCAATTTCTCAACATTAATAATATTTGGTTAACATGTAAAGTTATAAAATCTTGGGATCATCTAATAATTGTTTTGGGGATTATAGATCCCTTCTCTTATCTTCTATAATTTATTGTCTTTTCTAATCTATTAGGATTTCTTAAAAGATTTTGCTCAGTTTTGGTGGGATTTGAAAACTGGTTTGATGAAGTGTTGATGTATTAACAACAAAAAATTCTTATATTTGGTATATTTACTAATCTAATATATGTGTGGTATAAATCATACATATAAAAAAATATTAGTAAATTAAAAAATGATAAAATATTAGTTATTTTTTCTGAGTTTACTGTATAAAATTTTAAATAATATAATATAGAAATAAAAAATAATAATTAAACTAAAACTTGTTGTTATAGTTTTCCATGTGAGCCTAAAATTATTAAATATGTTAAAAAAATTATAAAAATAAAATAATATATTGGAAATAGTAGTAAACTTTTAAAATAATTATAATTAATATTGATAAGAAATAATTGAATGAGATGTTTTATTGATGTATAGTGATTATATGACCATTGGAATAGTATATGAACATTTTGAATCATAACTTTTCAATGAAATGATAACCACACCAATGATAAAAGTAAAATGCCTAAATTTTTCTATTTATAATTAATAAATACAAGTAAATAGAAAATTTATAATTTAATGAAATTATATAAAAAATCATATAACTTAAAGGAAATATATGTGTAAATTGCAATATTATATGTTTTAATACATCTTAATTTTTATTTTAAAATTTAATTATAAAATTATGAAACATTTTTAAAAAAATATGTGTAATAATTAATTATCAATAATAAAATAATTACGAGATAATAAAGAATAATAATGTAATCAATCATATCTAAATAAATTTTATTAATTAAAAATTAAATTTCTTTACAAAATATTATATTGTTATATTCAAATATTAAATTTATAAAATATAGAATTTTAATATCATTAGATTGAATAAATTTTAAGAATCCTAATAAAAAATTAGTATATCTTGAATATTTAAATTTTTTCTAAAAAAGTGGATTTTTGGTGAAGAGTAAATTATAATGATTTTACAAGTAATATAAATTTATAACATCATCATGGTATAAATAAAACATATATATTTATGTATTTAATTTTTTTCCATTTATTACCCAATAATGTTATATTAATTATTTTTTTATATATGTGTTGGGATGGCATGAGATTCTGAGGCCCTCTGAGAAAGGAATTAATTGGTGAAATTTATTAAATATATTAATAAACACACCAAAACAGTTTTCATCAAAAAAGTAAAATAAATACCAAAAATAACCACAGAATGCACATCTATGGTAATAGTTGAGTTCAGATTGTGCGATTCACCCTAGTCCTGATATTATCTTTGTCTGTGTCAGCTGTTTCAGTAAATTTCTAATGTGGGTGAGAATAATAAAATAATTTCTTTATTTCTTTATTTCAAGTTAATGACCAAAATCCTATATTTTAACACGGATATTTCAAATCCCTTATATTTTTCAATTAGCCTAGGGATTATTATAAGTAACTATAAAATTGTTGGTAGATTGTATCAATTCAAGATCAAACTGTGGATCATGCTCTAATAGAGTTCCCAGATCTCGACAATGATGAAAATATGGGACCATTCAGAATAATTAATTGATCCAAAATCCCCGTTAAATATTTTATTTATTTGAATAAATATCTTTTCTCTATCCTAGTAAGACATGGATCAATTCAACAAACAGAAATTGATCTATGCATCAAAAGTATATTTGATTATGATTGATTTGGTTTTCATTGAATATTCCTTGTTTTTTCTTCTAATTCATCAATTAAAGAACAATGATGAAATGAAAAATGTTAAAGGTTCATTCCACAAGTTTTTTGTTAATTTATTTCCCCCCCATTTCATCATAGTCAATTTCCTTGGCCCATGGTTAGATGAATATAGGGTATATGTCTTTTACTCATCTGTTATTCAGAATTGTAGATCAATTTTGTAGATGTGGTTTGTTATTGTGGTGTGACAATAATGGTATAATATCATATGTAGATAAAAATAGATCAACAGTTCATGTTATTCATAGTTTTAAATGTTATTTGTGATGGAATGGATCGATTGGGGGATTTTTGAGTGGATTCGAAACCAAGATTAAAATCTCCATCAATGGGAAGTTCAGATGAACTTAGATTCCAGATTCCTTGATGGAATGGTAGAGAAGAAAACATGGATGTTTATGTGGATGATAACTTGAGGGTTCTAGATATTTCTGGGTTGAACACATGTTATTTGGGATCACACACCATGTTGGTCTGTTTGGGCGGTGCTACAACTTCCATAAAGAATAAATATACCCCACATCGTGTGACACCTATCACAAACTATATGACAAATTATGGTGTCTCTACATGTATCTATAAGGATTATCATTCATGAGAAGTCCATGGTTCACTTACTCAATCATGAGTACATGGGTGTAGGAAACTTTACATGAGTTTGTATGTGGGAACATATAGATGTACTCGATCCTTGATAGACAAAACAAGCAAGGTTTTTGGGGACCTATACAAATTGTGTACCCTTTATTATATAAAGGTTATAAGGATATCTGTAGTTCGTGTGAGGAAAAAACACATGGTAATAACCTGGGATGGAACAACATATAGTTTACCCATTAATTACACTATATAACAACATGTATGGTGTTTGGAGTCCTTTGTTTCTTTAGTTTTGACCAGTATTGGTGATGTGAATTCCCATGGTCTAACCCATAAAGGGTACGGTGAAGAATTATGTCAACATCATTAGATTGTGATCCCCCTAGATGATGAATCATTGAAATATTTTATGGTGTCCCTCGATGATACCATATTGTGATCCTCCATCATTAATTCTTAAACCCTATGTGTGGATTTTGGAATTGGTGTGACCTCCATGATTGGGGTGTTTGTACTTCATCTAACTTGTAATTTCATTAGGGTTAGAGGCATCATTTTCATATGATAACCTACGTGGAAGGTTAATCCATATTGGGTTTGTGGTGTCCCCCATCCTTCATGGGTGGGATCCTTTATGGGGGTAATGAGATATTCCATGTTCTATGATTTGTTTTTTGTGGGGACTAATAATCATAACCCCTTTGGATAAGTGTCTACTATTATATCATGGATCATGGAGTGGGTTCTCCCAGATTGATAATTTCTTAGAAGCATGAAGTAGAATCCTTTTGATTATAGTTTTCTTGGGACCCCCTAGAGGTGATGTGTCCTTCCAGATTATACATGGGTTTTTGTTTATAAATTCATTACTATATGAATTTTATGATATTACTACTATTGATTCATTTTTAGAGATTTTTTGGTGTCCTACATAGTATTTTTATACTCAAACCTTAATGGAATCTACCTTTACATGTATTATATTATGTAGATGACTAAAATTTTTAATATAGTCCTTGAAGGACCAAGAATATATTTGTGATCTAGAATGACCGAGGTGTTTTCTCGGTGGTTGGATTTAATATAAATCCTCTCATAATTTTCAGGTCAGACTTTATTTCAATTAATTTTTGGGGGATCATATTTGGAATTTTTCCTCTACTACATTGTTTTTGAACTCTTTTTTTATTAAAGATGCATGAATGCTTTTGTACTAGTTTTTTATATTTCATCATTGTATTGGATTTAAGATGTGTGTGTGTGTGTTTCCATGCACATTAGTCTAATGCCTCCCATGTTTTTGATATGCCTATTTGGAACTAGTCACCATCCCAAAGCCTATTACAGGTAGGCTTGGGGTATTCGTATCTCGAGACTCATTGGGATAGTTTATGATAGAGTGGTATTAATGGAGTCAATACTAACTTAGGACCAGAGTCTATGAGAGTGGTTTTAGATTTTCTGGAAACCATTTTATGTGTTTTTAGGGTGGATTTCCAGCAAGGGACCTCAGTGTTAGTGTGGAGGCCAACATATCCATTATCCCATATTATTAAAAATTGGTCTTGATTCAATAAATTTAGTGACTAGTAGTAGGATAAAAATTATAACACACATCTTATAGGAATGGGATATGGTTTCCTTGTCATTAGTAAGTTATATCCCCAGATATTATTTTTTGGATATGGTACATCTTGTTTAATTTGAAGGATTCCATCCTAGAGATAGACATCTTGGATTACACTGCCTGATCACAAGGATGATATGATGAGTGATATAGATTTATTACAGTGGACTTTAGATAATATATTTTCTCAGGTGGTTTACCAGCTATATCAACATCTTTTGGGAAAAAGTTACCAACAATAGTGAAAACTAAGGATGCACACATGATGAGTTCACTAGATCAGTTCCAGTGGTAGTGACCTCTTAGGATACAAGGTGATCTAGACCCCAAGATGGATGAAGGCAGGATAGAATCGGTCACTCATTTTTAATGCCTTTTGAGGATGCATGAATATCATATGGAAGTTTTCATTGTGAGTCTTCTTTAGAGATATTTTGTGTGATGGAGAAGTATGGTGAATTATTTTCATAATGAGATGACTATATCCTTGTCATACATCGAGCATCATTTCCGTGAATATTTTTATCCAGCAATGTTGTGATTAGTGTGCAGCTAGGAGATTCTACATCTATAATAGATAAGTATGACTATGGAAGAGTATAAAAACAGGTTTTCTAATCTCTTGTGGAAATACATGGATATAGTGATATATTATTTCTTTAGAGCTCAAACCATTGTTAAGGGATTAAAATAAGATAACTATGATTCAAGGATATCTCTTTATATTCACATATAAGTTAGATTTCTAGAGCAGACCATGGTAGTGGATATATTATTGGAAGATCATGTGTTGAGAGTAGGTTTTGTTATTAGGAACCCAAGATATGATACATTGGTGGATGGTAGCTATCAAGATTCATTGTGATTTTGGAATATCATAAATTTAAGAGATGGTCCCAAGATATAGGATTAGTGTTGAATGGATATCATAATTTCTTTAGTTAGCTGAGGGATATGTGATGTTTCTCATGATATGGTCAGAGACATATTGCATGGGATTTTCCAACCCATTTTATAAATAAAAGTTATATGGTATAGGGAACAACTAGGAAGAGACATAGGTATGAGAATAGTGTTCTACAGGGAATTGAATATGGAAGAGAAGTAGGTAGGGCATAATTATGTGGTAAGATGTTTTACATACTGTCACTACCACCCATTGGTGGTCAATTCTAGGATCATGGCGTAAATAGTCAATGTTGTGGAAAAATTATAGGCTTAGGAGGCCTATGACATTTAATATTTGATGATGATATGAGGTATGATATTTATCTTTTATAATTTAATTGTAGTACTTATTAACAGAGTTAAAATTAATTTCATTCATACCACTTATTTGGTTCAATACATAGAGATTCTGGTAAATCCTTTGGCTCGACCCGTTCATATGGTGAAGCTTATATGATTTTAATTGGTTATTTCATAATTTTTTTCAACAATGTGATTTGATTCTTGAAGATGAGATATTTATATGGGATCTATTTCTGGAAGTGATATGGATCTATCAGATCATCTTAGGTATGGACTTGCTAGCCACAGTTCATGCCTAGATTGAGTATTTTTGGTGGAGGATGTGGTGTGTCTGCAATAATGAGAAGATTTTTCCCTTATTCCATTTAATAGAAATATTAGTGGAAAATTACATTCCCATGAATATGTGTGAGTATCCAATTACTCACTAGTATAATAGAATGACTCCCATATCATGGTATATTATGGGCTAGTAGTTTTCTATAGTGGTGGTGGAGTATGAGGACATCATTCTTCAGAAAATGTCACGATTACCTCCTCTTTGATAGATATAATTCCACATTAACTTACACACTAGGAAAACCAAAATATATGCTCCCACATATTAGATGGATATGGTAGAGATTTATGAGTTGAGGGTTCTATTATAGGCTTATAAAAGGACCAATTTGTGCGGAATAGTGTTTTCCCTTTGGAATCCACTATCTTCTTTTACAAGAATGTAGATGGGAGATTCTGAGTATGTGTGGATTATAGACACTTGAACAAGGTGACCATGAAGAATAATATCCACAGTTTACGATCAATGACATATATTATCATTTAAGAGGTTTTTATGGTTCTTGAAAGTTGACCACAGATCAATCTATCACAAGATAGGAGTAATGTTTGAAGATATTATGAAGACAAAAATTAAATATCTCTATAATCACTACAATTACATGTTGATTCCATTAAACATTAAAAACATCTGGTAAGTGTTCATGGGACTCATTTACTTGATTTTCATTCTCCAATAGACTAGTTTGTGGTGGTCTTTTTCAATGATATCCAAGAGTAATTAGTATCTGAGGTGGAGCATGCAAGACACTTGAGGATGGTTCTGGACACACTCTATGAGAACCAGTTTTATGGGAATCCCTCAACTATTTATTTCGGTTTTGATAGTTTCACATTCTAGGACACTTTATAAATGAGGAATGAGGGGAAGTGGATCTAGTGAAGTCAAGGTGATGATATCTTGGGACCCACCCATGAGTGTGGCTGAGGTGAATAATAACCTTGGTCAGGTAGGGTTGTATTAGAGTTTTGTACCCAGTATCTCCATAGATGTAACACTATTGAAATATTTGACATAAAAAGGGTAAGCCTTTAATTAGTATGGATAGGATCCAATAGGGTTTTCAGGAGTTAATTTAGATATCAAGGAGGTCCATCATATTTCGATTTTCATGGTAGGGATTCAATTACATATTGTTATGTGATGCCTTAGGGACAATACATGGTTGTGTTTTGATGCAGAGGAAGAGAGAGATTGCTTATGGGTCTTCAAAGTTGTGACCACATAAGGAGAAATTTTTGACCCCATAAATTGATCTATTTGAGGTATTATTTTCCTTGAGGATGTCGTGATATTACCTTATGTGACAATAGTTTAACGTATAATATATCAGTAAGAGCACCGAGTATAACTTATTTTACATGTGTATTAACATTAGATAGATGTGACTATTAGAGTTCACTAAGAAGTATGGAATTGATATTGTATACACTAATGGGAATGGTAATGGGGTGGAATACATTCATAGTAGGAGATACTATATTCAATTGTTGGTCGATTGGACGATGCTGGTAGCCTAGTTGAAGTTGTACTTAGTGGAAAAAGATGTTGCATTATATCTACATTCAAAAGTTATTACCCCTAGTTTATATATTTTTAGGGAACATTAGCATGGATATGCTAATTGTGAGACCATACGTACAAGGATATCCACTAGAAATTTTCTTGATGTTTTTTTGAAGGTGTGGGTATTTTTGTCCTTTTTAGAGGATAAAAAATGGTACCAGTGACTTTGTAGGGGGAGTTGGTGAGGGAGTTTCAAACATCCCATTTTGCAGTACATCTTCGTGTGGAAGTGATATACTGGGACCTCCCAAGTTAGTTTTTGTGACCATGAATGAAGATATGTATTGTATAGTGTGTCTCTAGAAGACTTACTTGGCATCAAGTGATGTTTTTGCACTAGGTTCCAGTGGGTATAGTTTAACCCCATGAGGTGGTGGAGTGGAAGTGGGATGGGATATCCTTAGACTTTGGGAGAAGGATACTATATACATCTAAAAGACATTATTCCATCTAGGTGATTAGAATAACTCCCCAACTCATCCCAATTCATATCTACTTGATAATGGAGTTAAATAGAGAGATTATAATAGTTTTATGTTGAAAAGAATATACAACTCCATGGAGTTCCCCTGATGATAATTTCAGACCATGATGCTCACTTCACATTGTAGTCCTATAAAGGATTAAATGAGTTCTTTGGGAATCAATTATATTTTAGAATAATGTTTCATCCCCAGGCTGCTAGCTAGGCTAATCTAACCATCCAGGTCTTAGAGAACATTATATGATATTTCATGTTGTAATTTTTTCATACATAGGAGGATCAGCTACACTTGGTGGAGTTAACTTAAAATAGCATCTAACGTTCCACAATTTTTATGGAACCATTTGAGTCCTTGTATGGGAGACCCTATAGGTCACCACTTTGTTGGATTAGTTATAGTGAGTCACCACTCATGGTCCCATATTTTAATTGATATATGATAGAGAAGCAAAAAATCATCCAAGGGTGGATGAGTACTACACAAAGCCATCATAAGTCTTATATAGACTTATGATAGAATGAATTAGAGTTTGGGTAGGGAGAGGATGTGTTTGTGAGGCTCCAACCTTGATTTGAATTAAAGATATTTGTCTGGGGTGGAAGTATATCTATGAGATTCGTCATCCCATTATAGTTACATCATAGTGTTGGGGTGGTGGAATATTGATTAGCTCATCCAACGTTTATATACAAGGTATATGATGTCTTCCATATGCTGCAGTTGAGGAGGTGTGTTCATAACACATAGCTCCCTATCAACATTATTGAGATAGACGCTGAGAATGTGGTGGCCATTGATACTCAATGGGGTGATAGGATGGGTAGTAAACGATCCTTCATAGGAAATTGATTCCCTTATTACATGTTTACTAGAAGAATAATAATATTTAAGAGAGATCTAGGGAGTGGGAGACCTAGATTTGGGCTTAGTTACCTCATATTTTTTAGTAGGTTTTATGATTTAAGGGATGAAAAACTATTATTTAGGGAGAATATAATGAACCAAATTTTTCTGTATGTCACTCTATATTATTATATGGGTTATTTTGGTTCTGAGAACTAAGACAACATGAGTTTCTAAGGCTCAATGAGCCTAATATTTATTTTTGAAATATATTTAATATATTAAATATCACCCATGATCAGTTTTCTTAAAATATTTAAATAACCCCAAAAAAGTCTTAGATTAGAAATATGAGGCCAACATTGAGTTCAAATCATTATATTTACCCTAGGTGCAATATAACCTTTGTCAATGTTGTGAATTTTGGTAAAGTTATAAAGTGTGTGTGAATAATATTATTAAATAAATTTATTTATTTATTTCATTTTATCAATTTAGCGATCCATATCCTCAATTTAAACATTGTTATTACTAATACTTAGTGTTATTTGCGTAACCTTTGGACTGTGAGGACCCATTGTAGATGATCGATTGGAGGATCCTTTTTAAAAGACAATTTATCGGGATCATATCAAGGATCATGTACTAAACATGTTCATGGATCTAACTAACAATCAAAAAGCATTAACTTTATTCATTAGTGATTGATCCAAAATATAGGTAGGTTGTTTTATTTTTGTGATTCCTTATCATATATTTATATAGGTCGATCAAGGATCAATTCCACAAACAAGAATGGATTCGCACTTTAATAGTAATTTTTTTCTATTGATTTCGTTTTTCATTGAATATTAACTGTTATTTAATCTAATTATTTAGAAAAAGATCATGTTTGAAATGAGAAAAGTTATAGGTTCATTTTACATGTTTTTTGTTGGTGGATATCTCTCGCATTTCATCACACATTCCTCATGGGAAATTTATTTTTCACATGGTTAAATGAATAATGAATACATGATCATTCCACGACTGGTCTTTGGTGAAAGAGATCAACACCATAGAAATAGTATACAGTTGAGGATGAAATAAGGTTCATGTTCAATGGAGTTAGATGAGAGGTAGATCATAATTGATCTACGGTTCCCATTCTTCCGAATTCAACACATGGATGTGATGGCATATCTCAAAATTGGAATTTTCGGGTGGAATTCAAAGCCCATGTTGAGATATTCTTTGATTGGAAAGGTAGATAACCTCATATAAACAATTCATGAATGGAAGTATGTAAAGTAAATAATATATGGTGAGAAAGAAGATATCATGAGTGTGATATAAAAATTTTCGTTACTCATCATTTCATATAGGATCACATTCCTTGTTGGAACTCTATGTAGTTATAGGGTTTTCATGAAGAATAAAAAGATCAAACTCCATGCAACACCTATCCCATGATGTTTGATCCATGTTGGTTTATAAACATGTATCTTATAGGATTGCTAACAAATGTTTTTAGGAGTACATAGACATGTAAAGGAGTGGACATGAATGGCTACATGTACACGGGTATGTCCATGGGGACAACTATAAGTATAGAGGTACAAATATACATCACGGGAAGGGTGTCATGATACATCTACAATTAATTTACTATTTAATACATACAATGTATATGGATATCTACATGTTTTTCTAGGAAGCAACACACTAATAGACCAAAATTTGGATAAACAAACCGTGTACTACTAGTGTATGATATGGTACTCCCTTTGAGGGTGTTTAGAGTCCTTTTTTATTCAGTTTGGACAAGTAATAGTATAGTGAATTCTCTTTTCCCATACCCTTGATTTTATTGTGAATCATTATGTCCAAAAATCCATATTGGGATCCCATTTTAAAGATGAGTCTTAAGAATAGTTTTTTGTTTCCTTCCATGAGACTGGAGGGTGATCCTCTATTATTTTTTCCTATAACCCAAGTAGGTTTCATGGAATTGGAATAGTCTCGGTGAATGGTGTGTTGATCATCTATCTAATTAGTTGTTTTTTAGGGTTTTCAATAACAATCACATTCGATCACCTATATGGTAGGATGATCTAGATTTTGTCTTTGGTGTCCTCTAGAGGTGTTGGGTGTGATCCCATATTTGTGTATTGATATATTCAAAGATAAATGATTTTTCATGGGAGGTACCCAATGATCATGACCCTCTGGATGAGTGTCTCCCATGATAGCATGCGTCCTATAGTGAGTTCTCCTAGAGAGTTCATTTCTTTGTTTCTTTGAGAAGAATCATGTGGCTGGGAGTTTGTTTTCAACATCCTAGAGGCACGAAGTCCATTATAAGTATTTCTATTTTTTTATACTATAATTATAGAAATAATGTTACGAGCTAACTACTATTTAGGCCTTGTGTGTAGTCATTTAAGTGTTTCTTAATAGGTATTATTATAATCACCCCTATATGGGATCTGAACTCATGTCTCATATCTAATACATATTACCATCATTTTAATAGAACCCTAGAGGGGCCTTGTGGATCATAGTGATCCAAATAGACTAAGGTGTTTTCTAGGTGGTCACAATCGATAGTAGTCCCCTCATAATTTACATGAAAGAATTATTTTATATATCTTTTGGTGAGATTTTATTTTGGATTTGGTTTCCCATATATTGATTCTATACAATTATTGTTGGATTATATATGAATTCATTCATTAGTTAAATATTATATTTATTTATTTATTGTATAAGCTTGGAGATGTGTGAATTTGTAAATATACATTAGGATAATTCCTCCCATATGTGTGATATGGCCACTCAGTGATGGTTGACTGCCCTTGGCCTATTATAGGTGGGATTTGGGTAGCCATGGATTTATCTCTTTTGGTCCTTTTCATTAAAATATATACCATTTTTTATGATAGAAAATGAATCTAAGGAGAAATATAATGAATTTAAAATATTAATTTGAATTTTAAAACATTGTTTGAAATTTTAAATCATAACCAATATTCATTTTAGTTAAAAATGATTCTTGATTATTTATTAATAATAATTGTTTTCATGATTCCATTATACTATATATTGATAATAATGACCAGAAAAACTTATTTTTAATCATAAGACAATAAAATTATTAAAATTCAACATTATCAAAAGTATTTAGGAAAAAATTAAAAAAATACATTATACGAAAGTACCAACCACCTTATAAGTATAAACACCAATTCACCTCCATAATATTCATATTAAAAAAAGTGACTAAAATGAAATATCCTTTACTAAATCTATCCTTACACTCCCCTAGCAACATAAATAGCCTCTAGTGTGACAAAATTTCTCCCTTTCAATAGATTTTGTCTCAAACAAAAAGAGGAAACTCATAGTTTGACTTAAGGGGTTTATAACCCCTGTTTAGATTTCAATTATCCCATTAACCATTATGTAATTGTATGTAATAAATATAATAATTTTTTAGAGGCATTAATATACTTTAATGTTTTTATATAACTCTAAAATTGACTTTTTGGCCTTTTTATTGTAAATAAATTGATAACAATACCATTTCATCTATCATACTTTTACACTAGCTAGGTGATGTATGATATTTTATTTTTCAGTTATACCTTCCCTTACTGTTATAAATAATTTTTTTTAAATATTATATTACAAATTTAAACTATTTTCAAAATTATTTGTTGATAATGTAGGCATGAAAATAATGAAATAAAATGTAAAATATTGTAGTCATTTTATCAATAAAAAATAAATATTCCCTAGTAAAATTTCATGAATTTTAACTATCTATTTATATATTAAAATCCAAAACATTTGGAATAATTTTAACAAAATTCTGTGAATAATTTAGATCTTATATAACCATCGGATATTGAACTCTAATAGTTCCCTATATGTTGAATATTTTTTGGAATCATGAACCGTACATAGAAAAAACATTCATCATGAACAATATAATGTTAATAAATGATTAGAATATAATAAAAACATATTATAATAGACAAAAAAATTAATTTTTTTAATCAATTAAACAAGGAATTAGACTCTACTATTTTTTATGTTAGTGGAGTGTCTATATCATGACAATACTGAAGGTATGGGTTTCTTTCCCATTATTTCTTAATCATTACCTTTTTGAAAGCTATGTTATATATCAAACTCTCTCCCCCCATCCACTTTCTAACTTTATAACATGAAAAATTTATTTACTTTATATTTTATCACTCTTATTTTTTTTATATTCATTCCATTATGTTCCCGTTTTTATTTTTTATGGCATATCTTATGTTGCTTGAAATGTTTTTTTTTCGATGTCAATATCTGTTTTCCAAAAAAATTAATATGTTTTGCATAGTTATAATGATTTTTTGTCCCTATTATTTCCAAAACCATACTTTTTAATATAAAATATTATTTCTTATTTCATGGTTTATGGAAAAACTATACATTTATCCTTATGAAGGCTATTTTTCTATTTTCTTAATTTTTTAGTAAAAGGGAATGATTTGATGTCTTATTCTTCATTTATTTTATTTTATTTAATTTTGAAATATATTTTCAGGAAAAATGATTATTTCATTGATTATAATTATATATGATTATTTAATCCTTTATTTTCATTGTATTTCATAGGATACCATGATGGTTATAGATTTTTAGACTTATTATGTTACACATTACATTATAATGTGTTTATAACATTTTTATAGACTATTAATGGTTCCATTCTATATAGAACACATATTCCGAATATGTTATGATTGAGGGTGGGCACAAAATTATAGAACTGACCATATTGATTTTTAAATTCATTATATATCTTGGTTAATTTATTCATGGGAATGATTTCATTAGATTTGTAAATAATGTTATGCATTAGAATGATGTGGTATGATTTTTTTATATTATTATACATGGATATGTTGTTCTTATCAAAGTATGTAATATTTTATAATTATTAGATGTGAAACCAATAATATTTTACAATGGTATTCCTCATGTCAATTTGATTTTTTATGTTTCTCAAGTTTACCATTATCTTATGATATAAAACACATATTCCCTGTTTATATATTTTGGTTGTTGATAATTCATTTATTATTCTTTTTTACGATTACTTACTACCATGATATCTCACCCCATATTCATATTTTTTACGTACTTTCTTTTCTTTACAGTACACCCCTTTTTTATATATTTCAATGATAATTCCCCAATGTAATAAAAGTATCACAAAAACTAGTAGAAATATATACAGATTGGAATAAAAGATTATGTTAATAATTTCTAGATGTCTCAAGATATACATAGTTTTCAGAATATTATGAATCTATATATTTATAGGATTTCGTTATGAATATTTATCTTAACAATGATGTAATAATATGTATAGGATGTTTTATTCATTAATGATATGTTCTTCATTTGGTGGATGATTATTATGATACCATTGGTTTTTCTCTCTGGTTTCCTTCACTTTCATTTTTAGGTTAATGAATTATTATTTGAGGAATTTTATTTTTAATTTCTCATTCTAATTTCAATATTATCATGTAATTAGTTATCATTATCATTATTATGGTAAATAAATATAATTTTATAAATAAACATAGTGAAAAATATTTATATAAATAAAATCATATGGGGAGAATAGTAGAAATGATTTTCATATTCCTATCTGCATATTCATTGACTATTATGCCAAATACCATATTCTATATAATTTGATTAAATTGAATGATGAAACATTTTAATTGAAGACAGGTAAAAAAATACAGTAAAAAATAATAAAAATTTTATTTATGTTTGAATTAGTATTTTGAGAATTATAGATTAGGAAATGGGATCCTTATGGGAAATTAATTTCCTATTATTTTATTGTTTTATGTTTCTTTAAATTACCATCAATGTAGTGGTGGCCTTATTATGACTTGTATTACGGGGAAGAGGAAGGGTTAATGGTGGTTTTGGAGGTGGTTTTATAGTGGGTTGTTGTGGTTTTATGTGTTACATTCAAATTAATGTTGATTAATGATTAAATAATTAAATATTGTGAAAATAATGGCATGGATAATGGTTTTAAATAGTTATATATGTTTTATAACTAAGTAATTAAGTGTTACATAGTTGATTTTTTATTAGGGATCTAATAAATTTTTGAAATCAATTGGATAATGTAATAAGGTAATTGTATGAAAAATAATATTATTAGTAAATTAATCTTGTTACAATTTTATTTATGTTGAGTAACTGATGAAACTTAAAATGAGAAGGAGATTATTTTATTGGGGGTCATAGTGATTTACTCTTATATTGGTGGTAGTTTTTGTGTGTATAGTAATTTTAGATGTTATTACTATTCTTGTTGTTGTTATTGTATGATATTGGGTGGTGTTTATAGATGTTATGAGATATGTATTTGACCCCTATGTTGGTTTTGGGATACAATATTATATACATTACAACTTCTTTATTTCTTATGAACCAATAACTGATTTAGGTAATTTTACTGACACACATATGAATTTTTGTGTTCTATGTATAATCCCAATATCTAGTATGTGGGTGACATAATTGTCTAAATAACCCCTTTCTATTCTCACTTATAGATATATGATATGTGGTGATGAAATGAGGTTGTGGATATGTTTTTATGGAGTTAGTATATTGTGTGCAATGATGTGGTGACGATTTTATCATAAGGTAGTGACACCCTTATGTTATTGTTATGTGGTCATGTGGTGGTGTGTTTTCTATGGGGGAGGTTATGTAGTTTTGGGAATTTTTATAAGGTATTTTTGGTTGGTTATATGTTTCTGTATTTAATATTATTTGTGATTATATATATATATATATGGAAGTTATGGGAGTCATAAGATTTTTTTAGGGTATGAGGGAAGCTAAATAAATTGGGAACTGGGTGTGGGATACCATTCCATATATATTTTCAGGATTATTTTTTGTAAATTATATATATGTGAATCTTTTAGTCAATTCATGGTGAGGTTTTGTTGTAGTTGACCTTTGTGTTGGATGATGAGAAGGTTTTCTATTTATTCACAAATAATTTACTATACTTCTCCGTCATTTTCATGATAGATTATATAGAGGATATTACAAACAATACTTATATGACCATACATATATCTTAGGTTATGTTATTATAGATTTACAAGATGAATTTTGTTATTTGGTTGAAAATTATTAACTCATATTGTTCATTGGAGTTGGAGTCACTATAAAAAAACTAGATTTTATTGGCATTGTCAATGGTTTATATATGATATAACATGTAATGTGGGATCCAATTTTTTTATATTCATCAATTGGTGTTTATGGTTTATTTTCTTTTATTACTATGACGATTATTTGGGAAATTCATATTAATGATTATTTTATACCCTCAGTGTTAATTCCCAACCAGTGGCCTATTGAATTTTGGTTTCAGGGGTCACTCTTTTCATCATTATCAGCCCCAGAAAAGATAAATTGGGAATGGGTCAAGATAGAGTGGTATTGGAGGATTTATTGAGAGTTAAAATAGGACTTGGAGTTATGAATTAGTGAGTATATCATTGGGTTGGTATTAAAACTATATCATTTGATAACATATTGTTATATAGATAAAAATTAGAAGCTATAATGTAGATAATTAACCACTTATCCCATACAAGAACAATAATAAACCTAATCAAACCAAGTATGATGATGTTAATTGTGGGGTAAAGACCTTGGTTTAGTATATTAATTATTCTTTTTTTCAACTATTATTGAATTAGAAAAATGATCATAAATTTAAAATAAATAAAAATAAATGGATTTTAATTACTTCATTATCCTAGGATTTAGAGTTCTTAATTACTTTATCAAATAAGAATATTGGATGGCGTCCTCATGTTTTAATGTGTGATTTTTGTAGTGGTATTACATTATTGTTTTTAGGTGGGTCTATCTAGAGGATAATGATTACCATTTGATGGTGTTGTGTAACATTTAGTATTATATTTTATCATTGTATGATGGGACTATCACCGATCAAGAAACGTAGTGGTGGTTTATTTAGATTTATTTTTCTTTTACTTTGATCCATATAAGGATGGATAACTACATTCAATTGGTTCTTTTGTTACAGAATGTATCTTCTCATCAAATATTGATTTTATTTATTACTGTTCGTGAAGAGTTAGAGATATCATGGGAGATGTTTTATAACAGTTTTTTAATAATTTTTATTTATTCAACATTTAATGTAGTGTGATCGAGAGAGTTTCTCTATCAAAGGTAATATATTGTTAGTGTGAGGGTTCTTTTAGTTTTATTCATGAATATTATATATTATCCCCCAAATCATATTTTTCATATGGAAGTGAAAACATGTAATTTTAAGGAGTCATATTTTTTCAGAGATACAACATTAAGTCAACCCTTTTTTCATTACTGACATATATCAAGGGGTTGACAAAAGCTGACACAATTGACTAGATTTTGAGGTATAAATGATAATATTATGATGGAATTCATATAAACATATCCATAAGTTTGGATATGTATGGATTAGCATGTTTGTATAGGAATACATTGTCTTTTTATAGAGTTAAAATAGATCATCTAATTAAAACATCAGTTGTTTCTTTAGTGAATCCAAAGAATTCTAAATAGTATTGCAGTTTCAATGGTCTTGTAGGAGATTAAAAGAGTTTTAGGACTAATTTCTCTTTTATTTAACCTCCATTAACAACCTCGGTCGTAAAGATATAGTCCATTTCATATAACCATCAATGTTAGTATGTATTTATATTGTAACATAGTATTTTAAGTGGGTAATTTTATATATATGATCAGACTGATCATGGGTAATTTTGAATTTTGAGAAATTAGTGGTTTTAATGGAGGTTAAGAACCAAGATTTTGGGGTTTTCCTTGTTTTAGGATAAATTTTGTTTCATTTGGTTAGTCATGTCGCAGCCCTTGTGTTGAACATTGATAGGTTATCGATGGAGAATATTATGACACAATATGTGAATGTTAGGACATTAAACCCAAGATATTGATGTAATTTCACCATCTTGGGAAGTTTCACATATTAATGTGACTATATACAGAGGATTTATGTATTTTTTTAGATCTAAGAGATTTATTTCAAATGAACGTTAGGACCATGCCATCATACTGGCCATTGGTAGAGAATGGCACCATGACCCTATGTGCCTCACCACAAAAGAAATATTATTTGGTACTTTTAGATTGATTAATGGATTTAGAATTTTAGTAAATGTGGGACCCAAAAAATTTCAATACAGACATATTGGATCTTGGTCCCTATTATAAATGTTCATTCTCTTATCCCCTAAGGATGTATCTCATCCAATTAGGGGTCATTACTTGAGACAATTGTCAAAGAGGGTGTCATAGGTATGGCTTATCATCCTCTACTTTCTTTTTTACTCACCCACTATTTTTATTTGTTTTGACTAAAATATATATTTTTTGGATTTCCAATTTATTATAAATTTTTTCCTCCTTAGGTTGAATTAGGTTTCATAATTTGATATTAAGACTCCATCATATTCTAGGAAAAAAACTCCAAGATATAATGTGTCAGTTTAAATAAATTTTTACATTTTGTGATTTATAATCAAGATAAAGGTTGAGTGACATAATGTGATTTGAACCAACTGAGGTTCATATGGTTTAATGGATTTTACTAGGGGTAGTCTCATGTTTGTTCTGACATGGTATATAGTAAGTTTGGGGTTTTCTTGTTGGATTTATTTGTGTTTTCGTTGAAACTTCTAATGTGTATTTATGTAATGGTTCATAGAATATGATGATTAATGAGGTTAATTCCTAGTTTTGTGGGTGAATTATGTGGAAATGGGTTTATGTAAATATATATTATGGTCTGTGGGTGTGATTACCACATCTTGTGATTGATATTATGATTAAAAGATCATATATATCTATATGATATTTTTTATTCCACTTAGTAATCTTATTATGGATTTATGTGGATGTTTTCACATAGAGGGACCTAGAGGGTGTTGTTGACCATTGAATGACATGATCTATACTACATAAATGAGTATCTTAGGATAATTATATTGATCATTTAGTTGAAGGATTTATATGTTATAGATTACTCTATGAGATTTATAGGTGATTGTGATGAACATCATAGATGTGAAAATTTCTATATGTGTTGATTTTATTAGGAATAGTGAGTTAGAAATGGTATAGAGTGTGTGGTATCATAATTTATGATGAAATACTCATGTCATATTTTTGGGGGAGGGATTGATTTATCTGAATTCGTCAGATGAACTTATGTTCCTCTTTTTTTGTGCATATCATGGGAGAATTATTCCACTCCAACACTATCTAACCTATGTTGGGTGCTCGCACCTGGATTTATGAGCACATAGTGGTGCATGATGTGGTTCGTGTATTGGTTTTGACACATTTAAATTCTTTTACACCCATATATATGAGGATATTATCGTGGGACACCATCTATGGTGGCCTATGATTTTAATACTCTTTCCTTGTTTGGGACCATTGGGAAACAAGTATCCTTTATACCATGTGACATGGAAAAGTGAAATGGTCTTGTGACTAGTGGGTAGCTCTATAGAGGTTTATTAGATTAATTGGTGGGATGTAGATGACACTTATAGAGGAACTATGGGGATACTTGGTGCCTCTTTTCAGTAGTAATATTTTTGAACATTTCTATGTATGATTGGTCCATGATTCATCCAGATAGATTTTATATGACTTGTATAACATTATTTATTATGATTTTATATTTGATGTGTTATATATATTTTTTTGTTATCTATGGACTATTATATTTGATTCTATAATGTTCTACGATTGGGTTATTTTTTTTTTCTAGAATACTTGTTACAGTTTTATATTTAAAGGTTATAATTCCCCCAAGATCACATATAGATCCTTATAGATAGTCATAAATATATGAAATTCATGGAGTTAGAAATTTTTTCATACGACTCTCCCATATGAAATATAATAGAGTGATATGGGAATAGTTTCATTAATATTGTTATCATAGTTTGTTTTGCTCTATTATTTATGTTATAGTAAAAAGATATTAAGGGATCTGTCAGGACATGGTATAAATTTTGTATTGTTTCATTGCGAACATAACTATGGGTTGAAGGCTATTTTTCTAAGGGAATTTGTTATTTTTGTTCTTATTTATCATGTTTATCCTTGAGTTATTTTACATGGGTAAATTTTATGTATTTATGTTATTGATTTATGGTTATTGAATCTTGTCCCGTAAATTAAAGAGGTTTTTTTAGTGATAAATCTAGTGTCCCCTTTGATGCATCGAGTGGTTAAGAACCTGATCTCATAGAATTTAATTTTTGATGGATTCAACTAGACTATTTATGGATATAAAATGGAGTTTTGGATTATAATTGAAGGCATTTTGAATCAATACTATTGAAAATGGTCCTCTAAGGTGATTCTCCAGAGAAGTATTAAATTGTGCGCATGTTTCAAAAATTCTACAATAACTATTTCATATTCACACAACTATGTTGTACAATTCTGGTTACATTAAATGTTTAATCTCTTCAAATATGTGATCTGGCCTATAGAATCCAATGGATCTCTATGAAACTCAATAAAGTAATGCGATATAGGAAAAAGATGCATGATAAGGTTAATGTGGCAATAAAAATTGAAAATTTCTATAAATATTCCATCAACCCCACACATTGTGTGGTGTACCTTTATGATTTTAGTGTTAGAGATATCTCTCATGGAACATGATGTTTAGTGCTTTTCACATCCCAAATGTCGCTAATTGGAATGAAAATACCTTAGTTAATTCCCACAATGTATGAGATTCTACTTATAAGATTTCACAAAATGGTATCTATTGGGAACACAAGTTTTCAAAAATTCAAATTTTTCACAATAATATAATTTAATGCTACTAATTTTTTTAAAGAAATAGTGTTTTACTCAATCACAATTTTTTTCCATTCCTTGCAAAAACTCTTTTTTTCTGTGAAATTACATAGTGTCATTTCCCAGTGAAAATGTCACATGAAAAAGTGCATTGTTGTACAAAACATTGACCAAACATGCACCATATGGTCCATACTAGGTGTTTTTATCCCCCGTAACATTTATCTGGATGAGTTACGTGCTACAATGTCAGGACTATAGACAATTTAGTTATCTACTATCACTGAACTCCATGAAAATTGGAGAGTCAAAACATTGACTTCTTGGGAAGGTTAAGGAAAATTTGGATTCGACCTTGTACATCCCCTGTGTCCACCGCATTCAACACCATGAGTCAAGATATTCATATTTACTTATGAAAATTCCTTTAGTTGACATGATCCTAATAGTCCCTTATTTGTGTCAATAGTTTATATTTTCCTATTGGATCCCCTTAATATATTTATTCAAAACAGTCCTCATTAAACTCTAGAAGCATAGTCACCTGATACCCATTCCTTGTCAAACTATATAGGAATTCTCTTTCATATGTCACATATATTCTATTTCTAGGAATATTCCATATAGTAGTCCTTGTTTCATGACATAAATATAATTCATAATCTATTTTATGAGATCATGTTGCCTCATATAACAAATATTATATTCCTTTTGAATCAATCATATTATGACGCATTCTATGATAATGATACAACCTTATAGTCCTCACAACATGACATTAAACTATAGTATAGAGAACATGAAAAGCATTGGACACCTCATATAATCCACAAAGGATGTATTATATGTCAAGAATTATATTATTCATTTAATAATCATGTGGTTACTCCCAAAAAACCACCACAAGTCTCCATATCAGGTGTAATCTCAAAAATCATATTCATTGACTCATAAACGTGTCGAGATGCCCCCATGAAAGGACATGATGATGAAAGGGAAGGAAACTCACTTCATGTGACCCATACACTATGTACTTACACAATTCATTAAACTATAACCATACACTATTTTGAGAACATGAGATTCTTTATTGACCCATCATTAGGAAGATGGGATGTGACACTTAATTCATAATCCTCACACAACACATCCTTGAACAAGACATTAAACTGGATCCCTTCCCTTTAAAACAAAAATTGGATTACTTATATGATAAGTATTGGATCCCTCATGTTAGAAGAATAAGATTCTTTATATTATGTGCATGGTACAAAACCCCATATCTTTGGAAGATTCCACATATAATCCCCTATTATATCATCCCTTCTTCTAGTATTGCATAGGCAGATCCCACGTGTATTCCCCAACCACATCATAGCTTCTCCATTGAGGCATCTGGGAAGGCCCCACAAATAATCCCCACTCAAATAATTTATACTTCATATCAGTACCTGGGTATCATCCATAGGTAATCCCAAAACATTTCATCTCTTCACCATGCATAAAAAGGGAAAATTCCATTTGTAAGCCTCTCACAAGCCCTAATTGATGCCCCTTCTACAACAAGAGAATTTTTAATGCATGATGTTAAACTACATGGATGGGTATTGTTACATGATGTTAAATTGTTACATCTAACTACATGGGTTTTGATCCCTATCGCTTAAAAATAGTATGTAGGACACCTCCCCAAGGTTTAATCTCAACATCATTAAGTTGGAAATTACCCCCTTGGGAGGAAACACATCATTATCTAGTCTGAAATTATCCCCCATTGGAGGACGTACTCGATTATCCATGCAAAAAATAATCCCCATTGGGGGGAACACTCTATCAATCCACGTGTGAAATATTTTCCCCTGTGGACACACTCCACCATCTATCCCCACATGAAACTAAACCTGTGACATGATCTATCCCTTCAAGATGTTAATCTTATGCTCAAACACATTCTTTGGGTGTTAAGCTTGTGAGAAGACCTATAATCCCTACCCCATAAAATGAACATGGGATTCTTAATGTAAAAAATCCATAGAATACTTATAGACGTTTTGTGAACTGTACCATGACCGAAACAAGATTCCTTGGGTTTTGTGCTTAGGATTCCTATCACGTGAAACTCTCCCCAGAAGAGGAATAGATAATAGGTTTCCCAACCAACCAAACATCTAGAGATTCCAATAAATGCCTCATTTAATCATCTACTTCATCTAAAGTAAGTTTCCCTGTTGATACAGAAGCAATGTAATTAATCAAATCCACCTCAAGATGGAACCATGAATGAGTTTGGGAAACATAAATAAAATATATAAGGGGAATAAAATAAAGAGATAATAACTTGGGAATAATTCATTAAAGCATGAAATGACACCCTATCAACCAATTTCAATCAAAAACAAAAAATCACCAAACATGGGGGAGGTGGCTACCATCCTTTGGAAAAAATTACTATGGGAAGAGAAACACATGTTATGATGATGATGAGGGGCCTAAAAATGAACGAATCTGAAAAAATTGGGAAATCAATGTGAAAATATTCTCCTTCAACTGTGATAAACTGAAAAAATTTAAGGTATGTAAAAATTATTGAATCACCCATGTGAATCTCCACTGATTCATATATGATAGGATGAGTGACATCAGGTGCATTAATATTAGAACGAATTAGTGTCTAGCTATCTATACCACCCTCAATGTCTGTGTAGGGGACAAGCACCCAGATTCAAATAGAGAACCTCTTTGGATCCTCTCCACATAGCACTTTCATAGCTCCCTCTCATGTATCGAGGAGGAATGTGATGTTTGGTACACACTTGCATCAAACATAATTAAAGAGTAACCTAGGAGAGCTCCCACCAAGACACTCTAGTACTGGAACCAACCGTCATTACTGGTCAAAGAGTGGGTTAAAGTCACCCCCACACCACCGAACCCATCCGAAAACATCCAACACTGATACTGGGGCAGACCTAAATCATCGATTGACAAGGGTAATATTTTAGTGCCCGTGTGTACTCTACCACTACAAGTGTATTAACAAAACAAACAAAAAATGGTGAACATATATCCATATGTACCGTCCAATTATCAATTCTCAATCCACATATTAGATAGGAAAGGTTGAGGATCTTAGTCACTGGCACCATTGGCCTTTGTTACGGGCCACCCAATGAAGAGGAAAATAAAACCAGAGGTCCACCATCTATGGACCTGAACGAGAATTATGTTCCTCCACATTTTCCTACAAACCAATTAAGAGTTCCTACCCACAATTCCAAAAAACAAAATGGGGGTATTCCCTATTCTCCCGCCAATAATGTGGAGGTCCTCCATGCCCTACCATAAACCATAATGGAGGTCCACCCTATAATCCAAAAAATAAATGTATAAGTCCTCCCCACACTACCATTAACCCATAAGGTTGTCCTCCCTATTATTCCACCAATCCATAAGGAGGTCCTCCCCATACCACCACCAACTATCATAGAGGTACTGCACATTCCAAATACAAACATTGCATTGAAGAACGTTATTCAATATGGAATGGATCTTACCCACACACACCAATAATTCATACCGGGTGAAGGTCATTAATATCCATAATTTTTATTCTCTAGTACATGATATTAAGATAAAGAACCAGGGTTAGTTACTCTGAATACATTGGCATATTCTCATTTTTGCTAGCATAAGAGGATGTTTGATAATAACCGAGATCCAACTTCTCTGGTCCTAGCTCATCAACCCCAGCGGTGGGGGTATGTAAGTCATATACATTATTATGTTTCTTTTTTATAGGATTGTTAGTTATAAACCCTAGCGTAGGATCATCATATCCATATTCTGGATGCTTTGGTCCAGACTCATTAGCATTTGTGCCCGAGGACGGTCGATCATACTCCTTCTCCAGCTTCTCCGATCATTGACTATTTGTGATAACATTAGGTGGAATTTTATTATCTAAACGCACTATTTTCTATTCTATGTTAAATAACACTTTTATAGGAATCAAAAGATTCTGGGTTACCTCACCCTAAAATTCCACCAAGATAGGAATCCACAATTTATGGGCACCCCCACCCTGATATTCCTATGAGATAAGAATCCAAAACAACTGGTATCCCTCACCCAAACATTCTAGTGAGATATTAAACATAGATTTTTGGTGACCTTGTCCAAACATTTTAGAGAGATATGCATAAACACCATCTAGTTTCCCAAAACCCAACACTCTGAGTAGATATGCCTCCAGATCTTTGGGAACCCTCATCCTAACAATTTAATAAGATTGGAATGGAATGCTTCTGAGTACCCTCTCCTTGAAATTCTTGTTTAATATGAATCTACACCCCCTGGGAGCCCTATTCCTAACAGTTTGCTAAGATAGAATTTTACATATCTTGGGACCCATCACCCCATTGAACTGTCAATCATGCTTACCAAGCCTTTGGGGTTATGTATCCTTATCAAACCAATGATCTAGGATTCCAACATTCTTTGGAACCATCTCCCCATCATTTTAATTATATAGTCCTCCAAATATCCTAAACCCCACTTCACCATTAAAATAGTTATCTGATCATCCATACCTCCCACGTGCCATCACCAAATCAAACCAATGGTCCCTGCTTCCACTCCTTTTAGGAACCACCACCTTGTCAGACCAATAATCTAGGATTCCATGACTCTATAGAATCATCACCACATTAAACTGATGATCCAGTATTCTACACCTAACATCATGAATAGACCAATCAAATAGATTATTGGGTCTACAATGACTATTGGATGAAATTTCCCCATTGAACCGACTATCAAGGATTCCATACCTATTGCGCTACAATGCCATGTCGAACAGAAAATCCATGATTCCTTACTTCTTGAGCCCCATCAGCATATAAAATCAAAGATAAATTCTTCCCCACAACCAAAGTGACATCACCCAATTGAAACAATGAATTCAGATTCTATGCCTCTCAAGAACCATCTCACCATCAAACTGATGATCTTATATTCCATGCCAACATGGTGCGGTCACCCCACCCTTCAATGAATAGATACACCAATTCTACAATATTATTGTAAATATCACAAGGAGAGATTTACAAAGGTAATAAAATCATCCCTACCCCATTCAACCTTGCTCTAATTGCTCATGTGGCCCCCAAAAACCTGGGGGACTCCATGTCCTCTCATCCTCTACATGGATATGTGTTTTAAGTAAACTAGGATCAGGAACCCAACCATATATTAGGCATGTCAAGTCGATTATTAATACTACATGTTCTATCATAAACCATCATGGATTCCCTAATTTTGATAAATAAAAATAGTAGAGTCCATCCATATAGACCCAACACCAATCCATTGGACAATATCCACGACATAGCATAGCTCAAAATTAATGAACATAAAAATGTATACCAATTTTAGGGGATTATAGTTGTAGGATGCACCCTGATCGTAAAGGATCCACAACCATTGAGGTAGATTAGAGATGATAATGCCGCTTCTACTACAATCCATTGGGTCAGATGTCTTGAACAATCAAGGAATCTAATTTTGAATAATCCAATGTAGATGTTTGGTACAAACCTATGTCATCCAATTGGGACATATCCCTAACTAGGGGAAATGGAGTAATTCACTAAGTGTCCTCGATGCACAAAATTATACAACAGAACAACCATATTCTTGGTCGTATGATGTTAAAATATGGGGAAACATCTTGGTCACATGGTTTTAAACTAAGTGGAATTTTGTTCAAAAATATGTGACCTTAAAAATAAAGTAATACATTTCTTTTCCACAAGACATTGAAATGTGTGGTCCATGTCATATTTACATGATGTAAAACATCATGGTAAAATATTTTTTTCATGAAGCTAAAAAATGAAACATACTTTTTGTATGCATATGATGATAAAAATTATAGATCCATGGTTAAATCTCAGAAATCTAAAACTACAACAACAATGGTCAAAGATATATTGCATTAAATGAAAACCAACAGAACTCCTTAAAGTATAAAGTTGAAAAATTTGTCCATCATCCATGTAACATGATGTTAAAATGTATAACAACATTGGTCTAGTCTTCCTGGACTTAAAAGTCACATACATCCTCCTGATTTCTTGATATTAAACTACATATCATTTTTTCATGTATGTGTTTCTTTAGAAGGAATATATTTCATCCTTGATTCATGATTTTAATATGCATATCATTGTTGGTCCTATCTGCATGATCATAAATGGAACATATTTCATACATGATTCATGTATTTAAATGGAATATCATTATTTGTCCTTTATTCACAAACATAAATGGAACACACATTATTCTTACTACACGACATTAAACTATATATCATTCTTGGTCATATTTGTATAAATTTAAAATTCACATGCTATGGAATTATTGAATAAATGATAATCAACATGATAACCATCATCTCCATTCCATGATATTTATCTAAGGGGAAAAATATTTGTCAAATTAAATTAAATTGTACAATGTTCTATTCAATAATAGGTCACCCTAAATAGTTCTACCTATAAGACCTTTCTGTATGACCTTAAAATGTGTTGTCTGCATCATCATTTTAGAATGTAAAACTGCATGATATCATCTTATTTGGATGATGTTAAAAAATGGAACATTTCTCAAACTAGACACATGATGTTAAACTATAAGGAACCATTGTTAAATCTATATGAATTTACAATACATCATCTATGGTAAATCAATGTGACCATAAATGATAGCCACCACTCATCCCTAACATATAATGTTGAAATATGTATCCATTTTTCTTGGTCAATGATACTAAACTATGTTGAATCATTGGTTCTACATCCATGAACTTAAAAGGAACATACCTCATACTTGTTTCATTATGATAAACTTTGTGCAATCATTTTTCCTATATGAATGAGCTTAAAATGTATATATTTCATCCTCAGTTAATGATTTTAAACTATGTAGTATTATTGGTCATGTTTTCATGTCTATAAAAGGAACATACTTCTACCTTAATTGATAAAATTATGTTATGTATAATTTATCATCTATTTTTCATATCCATAAATGGAATATACTATGTCTCAGTTGCATGATCTTAAACTATACATCAGCCACCATATTAGTCACATTATGATTTATAGATTGGAAAATTACTACTTATATGAAATTAAACTTTACAATATTTTGTTCAATGCTACTTGACCATACAATTCATAAACCATATTCATTGATGTGTGACAAAAAATAAAATCCAATGCTCATCCCTATGGCCTGGTGACAAACTGTGTAACATCATTGGTCCTATCTGTTTGAACATTAATGGAACATATTTCATCATTTCTTTATGATGTTAAAATTCAGAGAACCATTGGTCATATATTCATGACCATAAAAGGTACTTATTTTATCCTTTTTTTAATGAAGTTAAACTACATGACATCTTTGGTCCAATATTCACGACCTTCAAAAACACATACATAATATATATTTCATGATCTTAAATTTCATAGAATAATTTTTCCAATATGAACAACCCTAAATGGTCCATATTTCATCATCCCTGCATGATGTTAAACTACATAGTGTCATTGTTTCTAGAATTTTAACCCAAATTATCAGAATACACTTTGTATGAGAAACATGAACTTAAAAAATATTAAATTGGTAATTTCTATATGACTGGAAACTTGAATAATTTGATTATTCTGAGTTATAAGAAATTAAACATAAATACAAAACATACTAATCACATGAAATTAAATGGTATACTATAATTGAATTGAATTTATAGGTTCCCTCATGTGGTATTCATGAGATGACACTGAATCCCAATAACATGTTGTAAAACTGAATAGTTAAATGATCTGCCACATGAGAGAGTGCTCAGCATTCATTTCCAGTCTTCTACCATGCCACATTCAATAAATAAATAGGGGTTGATTCATAGTTTTATGGGATACGTAGATAAAAATGAGTCCTATACCTTGGTTCCATATTTTTTTGTAGACTAACTTAGTACCCAAACCTCTATAACTCATTATAGACCCACGTTTTGATATTCCCCATTGATGTGATCAAATAAATTATTTAGTAGAACCTAGATTGTTTATTTTCACATGGAAATTCCTCTAATTCAACTACATAGTTTGATTATTCATCAATTTGGATCCAAATAATCCATATAATCTTAATGGGACCCATAACGATGATGGTTCCTAGACAAAATATCTCACCTCATATCCTGTTAACATGCCCCAAAGGATCCATAGGGACAGATGATGGTTAAAGTGTTTCAAACATGGTCAATGGATGATCATTCATTTTTTCCTCCCCATCCTCGACTCGTGTAGTTGTGGATCCCATTTTTTGAACATGGTCTATAGTGGTACTTTTTCATATGTCATCCCTTGAATGATACATATCTCAAAATATGTGATTTACCTCCCCTAAAAGTCCATATGTTTTGGATGATTTCTATAAGGCCCCAGCCTTAAGCCTTACTTAATCTTGAGTTATTACAAGATTACACATTGAGGATCTTTTCAGGTTTAGAGTTTTAGAGAATTAGATCATAAAACATGCATTATATTCCACATTTAAACAAAGTGGATACATAAAATATAGTATTCATTTTCCCCCTCAACGGAAACATATTTAAAATAAAACATGGATTCTTTCTTGACACTTCCTTGACACTATCATAATTTCATGTACCTTTCCCTTGAGCTGTGAAAAACATTTCAAAAAAAAAACTTGGGACGAGCATAAAAAGCTTAGTAAGGGTTATAAAAAAAATATGGAACGGAAACATGAGTTCATATATACATAAGAATGAAATCATACTTTACCCATAAAACATAGGCACTTTAACATACCTCACCAAATCATGAATAAATCATAGAAATCAAAAGACATAAAAGGTAACTTGAGGCATTCATAACATTATTACATAGGGAGTAACCCTCTTGGTTACGTTTGGAATACCCACCATAGTATATTCTCTAAATCTCTTCGGATAAACCTTAATGTTTCACTCCTTCGCGTTACCCAATGCATTGGAGAGCTATATCGGGCTCACCCGCCCTTAGTTTATCACAGAACCACAAATTTTCATAACAATCCCTAAGAACCATAACATAAAAGTATCACATAAAACATGCATAAAGGAAACATAACATTTCCACATTTCAATCACAATATAACATTTTAGTATATTGAAATAATGAATCCATTCAAAAAGAAACCATTTCCAAAACCATTTAAAACAATTAATAAAGAGATTTCTGAATCAAAGTGTCCCATACCACCTTGAAGATTTTAAAATTATAAACCATTAATATCCATATAAATAAATCCTTAAAACCATTTTGAAAAAATGGATATTAATAAGAACAAATATTTAAAACATTTAAAGCGACATTTTGGTTAAAGGGGTTTTACCAAAATTAGAGACACTTGAAGACAATAATTAATGAATAACATTTAGTAAGAACTTTATAATATCATGAGTATAAATGGATTCATGATATAATATTCCAAAGGACAGTATATACACCATATAAGAGTGAATTGGTTCAAAACAACAATGAAGTCTCAATAGAAATGTCAAATGTGAAGAAATCCCTTATAAAGAAGGTATCCTTAAATTAAGGATAAATCAATCTCAAAATTATGTGTGAAAAATATAAATACACCCAACATAAGAGGATATTAAGTTTAAAACAATAAAAGTTCATTCACACATATTCAAAGGATGACATATTCAATAACTACATGTTGAACCCAAAGAAATCAAAATTGGGTTAAAAAGTTCCGTTGGTAAAATTTGACAGACTAACGACATCAATTCAAAATTCAGAAAATGAGTTGATGAGAGATAAAAAGGGAATCTCATCACTTGGACATAAAATTTACATCAATAAGGATATAAAATAACATATCCCAACATAAAAAGATGTAAATTAAAAGACATAACAAGAGATGTCTTTTAAAAAGAAGAGGGTGAAAGGTTCCCTTACCGATTTGGGAAACTTTCAAAACGTACACCCCATGAAAGAAGGGTCATACAATGAATATGTGAATACCCATAAATGAAATTATACTGCACGAAGTGTATAATAATGGGCAGTACATACACCACTCAAAGGAAATTGTGGCAAATGTAGCATAAATCTCACGGGAATAAAAGTGAGATGAAAAACCCCTAACAAAAACTCAGCAGCCTAACGGCGCCACTTAAAACTTACAAAATGGATTTATGAGAGGAAATAGGGTCTCTCATCATATGAATTTAAAAATTAAAGTAATATTAATATAAAATAACATCCCAATCACAAGAAATATGAGCTTAAAAGGAATGACATAAAAGGGTGTACTTAAAAAGAAAGAGAGGAGTACGATCCCTTACCTCGGGTCCGACTTGACTCGATCGTTCTTTAATCTCCTGAATAATAAACATTAGTTAATTTCTACTTCCTTAAGAACCTTTTTCAAGTTCATTATTCCTTTTATATCACTTATTAACATGTCATGAACACTGTGTAATTATTTTAGTTAATAACGTCCGTTTAAACGATCATTGGTACTTGAGTCAAAATATGCTCTTTATAATTACAAGTTTTTCATGTATCCATTATATACATAGTTATAATCATGATGTATATATCATGTATATCATATATATCTAGTACATATTCATTTTATAATATTACATATCATTTGGAGATAAAAAACGAAAAGCATCATTCATGGAGACGGTAGGCCGTACGTACGCATGAATGCTACTTTCATTTTTTTCTTCTTTCATATTAATGGAATTAAAAATAAATGATATATATATATATATTATAATTCCAGTATAATATATATGTTATATAGGTCACATATGTTCATTAATTTCATTCTTTATACATTCCATGTATTTCATGTACGAGTCACATCACTTGAGGGGGCGGTAGTCCGCACTTCCTGATATGAAATTATCGCATTGACACAACATAAAAAGAATAAAGGTATGGTTTAAATATAAAATAAAGAAGAATATAGTAAACATAAATACCATATATATCATATATAAAATACAGTTACATCATAATGGCCACCTTTAATGGTGTTAAAAGAATATTGAACAATCATCGTTTCGTGAGGTAGAAAATCGCCAACCACAGAAACAGTATGTTCTTTAACGATTAGACAAAGGTGTGTGTAAGTGTAGCTCGAATACTTATTATAACAACATCCTAGTATATTGAATATACTGGAGTTGTTATAAATGAAATGAATAAAAAGATTTTAGGGGGTTGGAGAAGCAAAATAAAACAAAAGGACTCAAGTGAAGACATTACCTTAAAATCAGGTAACTCCCTTTGGTTAGAGCTCAAAGTCTTCCTTGGAAAGTCTTCTGCCCAATGTGAGGATTCAAGGAGTTAGACAGGGATGTGGGGAGACAAAATGGGCAGGTTTTGGCCGAGCCAAAGGCTTTGGAAGTGTGGTCAAGGAGGTAGGGGTGGGGGCCTTTTATAAGAGGAGAGGAGGGGCACTCTTGGAAAGGTATAAAATGTAACTTTATTTTCAAATGAGTTTCGGATTTTAATGGTCCCACATTGATGTGTTTCTAGGATAAGGTGATAAGGGTTCGAAATCCACCCATCCAATAGGTTTTGGACATGTGTAGGTCTTAGATTATACATCATCTTTCCATTTTATTTAAATCGTTAAATAATGAGGTAATCGCTGCATCATCATGATGTCATAAATAATTTAATTTATTTAATGTCTAAAAATTATAAAAAAATACTATGATGTAGGAAATCATTTTAGATTTCTAATGAATATTTATAGTCCAAAATATAATTTATTTAGACAAAATTAAAAATATTTTACATAGGTGATACATTCTTTGTTACATTTAACATTCTTTAAAAATAAAAAGATAAAAAGTCACTTTCTCACAAAAGTGATTCCATGGGGCCCCCAAGTTTGGAACAAGGAATCCCATGGTCGTCCATGAGACAAAAATTATCCTTAGGACACATTTTGTGGTCATTTTGTTTATTATTATGGTTTTATCTTATTATCTTTAACTACCCGATTACTCATTAATCAAGATAATTAAAGATAATTACTGTCATTACTATTCATAATGTCCAAAAACAAAAGAGTCTTAATTAAATAATTTGGACCTTATGATTCCAAATATGTAATTAATTTTAACAAATTCCAAACACATAAATTTCAATAATTAATTTAAAAAAAACTTCTTGTTGTCAAAACAAATAGCGGGTTTTTTAGAAACAATATTTATGAAAAGTTTGGCACTTGTTTATGCCTAATTACAAAGTGAAATTAATCCCAATTACCATCATTGAATTACATGGTAAACATATATTCTAATTACACTTTAAAACAAATTAAAAAGATAATATAACCATATAATTAAATTATATGAAAATGTAGTTTTGATGTAAAATGCAGTATTTTTCACTATTCATTGAAAAATGAACATTGTCAGAAAAATACCAAAAATTAACCCAAGGTAAATTTAAATGTCCCAATCATTAATAATATGTTTATTATGAAAAATAGAGCTTATAAAATTGTCAAAAAGTGGATTTAAAAGAGGTTCTCCATTAAAAGCCGGTTAATCGACCTTTTAAATAATATTAAAATGTTTACGCTTAAAATTGGATTCATTCGAATTTTTAATCCTGTAACATTTATTGTAAAGAGTAAAAATATTTGACAAACATATATAATCATTTTTTAGTTAGTTCTGTTCATTCTCTCCATTACAACAGCTAGGCGTTAACTACCATTTAAAATAATATTATTTTATTATTAGAGTGCAATGCAAGATTCCCAAGAAACTCATTGTTGCGTATTGGGTACACCATCGTGCATGGAGTCCCCTTTAAAGTAATATTAATATTTTATTCACAAATATGGATAAATATGAAAATATCATACTCTTTATTTACTTAGGGTGTTACATCCTTCCCCCCTTTTGGGAATTGCGTCCCCGCAATTTTAAAAATTGAGCTTGGATACATCCTTGAACGTCCCACATCAGAACAGGAGTCGGTAAAACAATCACTTTAAAATAAAGAAAGATAAGTAAAAAAGTTCACCCGAGTTAACCCATAATAGGATTCCAAGTATGAAAATATGGACATGGAGGAAAAAAGGGTCATGTTCTGATGGAGAGTGATAGTAAACATGTCTAGGAGAAAGTTGACCACAAGAAAATCACAAACTTGTGATGGGTTAAACGGTATTCAATTCCTCCGTAGGAAAAGTTAATAGACAACATTTTTGTTTTAAGTTAATTTTTATTGAGGAATTTGTTCATAAGGAAACATAATTACTTATCATGTTGAATTTCAACTTTTATTAGATTTCTTACACAAACTCATATTTTCTCCTAAAGGCGAGTATTTAGGAAGACTTGTTCACTATAATAAACTTCTATAGAATCACCTAATCCACAAAAGAGAACTATATACTTCCCATGTATTTAGACTTTAACCAAAACCAAAACCAAAAAGGTTAGTACAAGATCAGATAATCCAGAAAAGGATAACCCTTTATAAAAAGAAAATGTATTCTTAATCTCCAAAATTTGTCCAATAAAACCCCAAAGTTCAACGAGGACCATTCGATAAACAATTTGTCCATAAAATTATTCAAAGTAAACCAAACTAATATTGAAACCCAAATATTTGAAGGATTTAGTCACATAGTCTTCCAAGTTAAATCATAACATTTTTCTCCAAACAACATCAGTTGCTCTTAAAGTCTCATATTGAAAAGTAATTAACCTAATCACATATCATCCATGATAGGTTAATAAATTTTCATAGATAACCCAAAATAAAATTACACTTAATTCATAAAATAATCTAACTAAAAGGAATCAGTCAAACTAACCAGGGACTTCACGTAGTCCAGTGGTAGGCGATAAATACCAGTTGCACTGTGGTTGTGGGTTTGATTCCCGCAGATTTGTCCGACGCAACGGGTTGTCACACGGTCTGCGTGTTTTCATTTTTCCAAAACTATATAATTCTCAAATCATTCCCCAAAACGAGATAAAATCATAAAAAATAACCATAAAATAGTTTAACCTCAATTTTATCTCATGCCTTTCACTTCCATCATAACATATAGTAACCCATCATTACCTCAAAAGTAAGGATCATATAAACCCAAATGGTTCTTTATAACTATGTCCACAAAAGAACAGATAACTATTCCTTGAATAAAATTTTCATATATTAAACATCAGGGTTACACATAATATAAAAAGTCTTCTAATGTAACCCCATCATCAAAAGAGACTTACTAATCTTAAGAATTTCACCATAACTCTTGAAGCCCTTATATGATGACATCGTACTCATTCAACATTGTTCATGATCCATTAACCATTCCTTTCCAACATATTATGAAATAATTCTTTCCTACAAAAATAATCATGAATCATGTCCTAAGATTCCAAAATAGGAAAACAATAGTCATGAAATAATCCATACATTTGATTGGTCATTTTCAGTTTCTTCATCCTCAATCGGAATGGCATTAGGTATTGGTAAACGAACATTTGTACGATCTGGGTGATCCCATTCATGAAACTTCTTCATAGGACACGTGTTTGCATAATGACCATGCACACCACATTTAAAGCATTCAATTGATCCCTCAGAAAGAACTTCTTTCCCTTTCCTCGAGTCAACTGGATGCTTCCTTTTTCTATGGAAGGTTCTTGCTTTATGACCTTCATTTCCACATATATAGCATATTTCTGTCCCTTTGAAACATTTTCCTAGGTGTTTCTTTCCATATTTTTTACACATAAGTTTTTGAACACACATACCTTTATGATTATTACCTGTAGTTCCGTAGGGATTTTTTACTCGCATATATGATGCCTTAGAAAAATAACCAAGGTTTAGGTGGTCAATCATGACTCCAGATAGTTTGTTGAGGATAATCACAAGAGTTCTCATTACAGCTCCCATATCATTCAGTTGCTTGCTCATAAAACTTTCATAGTTTCCTTCACATCCACTGTTACTTTGGTGCCTGCTAGATCCAGCCTTTTACTAAAACCAAAAAGGTCAGTGTGAGTATATCAACAAAACCATCATGTACTAATGAGGAAGATAAACACTAAGATATACTTACTCATTAACTTTATCTGAAACTAGGACTCCTTCTGAAATCCTAACCATTATGGTAATGTCACTTATGCTTGAAGAATACCCTAACCTCTAAAGTTATCTAAACCTCCCTTTGATACCAACTATAAGGCCCCAGCCTTTAACCTTACTTAATATTGAGTTATTACAAGATTACACATTGAGGATATTTTCAGGTTTAGAGTTTTAGATATTTAGATCATAAAACTTGCATTACATTCCACATTTAAACAAAGTGGTTACATAAAAGAGAGTATTCATTTTTCCCCTCAACGGAAACGTATTTAAAATAAAACATGGATTCTCTCTTGACACTTCCTTGACCCTATCATCATTTCATGTACCATTCCCTTGACCTGTGAAAAAAATTTCATAAAAAAACTTGGGATGATCCAAAAAAGCTCAGTAAGGGTTATAAAAAAAATATGGAATGGAAACATGAGTTCATATATACATAAAAATTAAATCATACTTTACCCATAAAACATAGGCACTTTAACATACCACACCAAATCATGAATAAATCATAGAAATCTTAAGACATAAAAGGTAACTTGAGGAATTAATAACATTCTTACGTAGGGAGTAACCCTCTTGGTTACGTTTGGAATACCCACCACAGTATATTCCCTAAATCTCTTTGGAGAAACCTTAATGTTTCACTCCTTCGCGTTACCCAATGCATTGGAGAGCTATATCGGGCTCACCCGCCCTTAGTTTATCACGGAACCACCCGTTTTCATAATAATGCCCAAGAACCATAACATAAACGTATCGCATAAAACATGCATAAAGGAAACATAACATTTCCACATTTCAATAACAATATAACATTTTAGTATATTGAAATAATTAATCCATGCAAAAAGAAACCATTTCCAAAACCATTTAAAACATTTAATAAAGTGATTTTTGAATCAAAGTGTCCCATACCTCCTTGAAGCTTTTAAAATTTTAAACCATTAATATCCATATAAATAAATCCTTAAAACCATTTTGAAAACATGTATATTATTAAGAATAAATATTTTAAACATTTAAAGCGATATTTTGGTTAAAGGGGTTTTACCAAAATTAGAGACACTTGAATACAATAATTGAGGAATAACATTTAGTCAGAACTTTATAATATCATGAGAATAAATTGATTCATGATATAGTATTCCAAAGGATAGTATATACACTATATAAGAGTTAATTGGTGCATAACAACAATGATGTCTCAATAGAAATGTCAAATGTGATGAAATCCCTTATAAAGAAGGTATCCTTAAATTAAGGATAAATCAATCTCAAAATTATGTGTGACAAATATAAATACACCCAATATAAGTGGATATTAAGTGTAAAACAATAAAATGTCATTCACACATATTAAAATGATGACATATTCAATAACTACATGTTGAACCCAAAGAAATCGAAATTGGGTTAAAAAGTTCCCTTGGTAAAATTCGACAGCCTAACGGCATCACTTCAAAATTCAGAAAATGAGTTGATGAGAGATAAAAAGGGAATCTCATCACTTGTACATAAAATTTACATCAATAAGGATATAAAAGAACATATCCCAACATAAAAATATGTAAATTAAAGGACATAACAAGAGATGTCTTTTAAAAAGAGGAGGGTGAAAGGTTCCCTTACCGATTTGGGCAACTTTCAAAACGTAAACCCCATGAAATAAGGGTCATAAAATTAATATGTGAATACCCATAAATGAAATTATACTACAGAAATTTTATAATAATGGGCAGTATATACACCACTCAATGTAAATTGTGGCAAATGTAGCATAAATCTCACGAGAATAAAAGTGAGATGAAAAATCCCTTACGAAAACTCGGTAGCCTAACAGCGCCACTTAAAACTTCCAATATGGATTGATGAGAGAAAATAGGGTCTCTCATCATATGAAAATAAAAATTACAGTAAGAGTAATATAAAAAAACATCCCAATCACAAGAAATATGAGCTTAAAAGGAATGACATAAAAGGGTGTACTTAACAAGAATGAGAGGAGTAGGATCCCTTACCTCGGGTCCGACTTGACTCGATCGTTCTTTAATCTCCTGAATAATAAACTTTAGTTAATTTATACTTCCTTAAGAACCTTTTTCAAGTTAATTATTCCTTTTATATCACTAATTACCATGTCATGAACACTGTGTAATTATTTTAGTTAATAACGGTCGTTTAAACGATCATTGGTACTTGAGTCAAAATATGCTCTTTATAATTACAAGTTGTCCATGTATCCATTATATCCAGAGTTATAATCATGATGTATATATCATATATATCATATATATCCAGTACATATTCATTTTATACTATTCCATATCATTTGGATATAAAAAATGAAAAGCACCGTTCATGGAGACGGTAGGCCGTACGTACGCATGAACGCTACTTTCATTTTTTTCTTGTTTCATATTAATGGAATTAAAAATAAATGATATATATATATATTATAATTACAGTATAATATATATGTCATATAGGTCACATATGTTCATTAATTTCATTCTTTATACATTCCATATATTGCATGTACGAGTCGCATCACTTGAGGGGGCGGTAGTCCGCACTTCCTCATATGAAATTATCGCATTTACACAACATGAAAAGAATAAAGGTATGGTTTAAATATAAAATACAGAATCATATAGTAAACATAAATACCATATATATCATATATAAAATACAGTGACATCATAATGGCCACCTTTAAAGGTGTTAAAAGAATATTGAACAATCATCGTTTCATGAGGCAGAAAATCGCCAACCACAGAAACAGTATGTTCTTTAACCATTAGACGAAGGTGTGTGTAAGTGCAGCTCGAATAATTATTATAAAAACATCCTAGTATATTGAAGATACTGTATTTGTTAAAAGAGAAATGAATAAAAATAGTTTAGGGGGTTGGAGAAGAAAAATAATACAAAAGGACTCAAGTGAAGACATTACCTTAAAATCGGGTAACTCCCTTTGGTTTGAGCTCAAAGGATTCCTTGGAAAGCCTTCTGCCCAATGTGAGGATTCAAGGAGTTATAGAGGGATGTGGGGAGACAAAATGGGTAGGGGTTGGCCGAGACAAAGGCTTTGGAAGTGTGGGTAAGGAGGTAGGGGTGGGGGCCTTTTATAAGAGGAGTGGGGGGGGGCACTCTTGGAAAGGTATAAAATGTAACTTTTTTTTCAAATGAGTTTCGGATTTTAATGGTCCCACATTGATGTGTTTCAAGGATAAGGTGATAAGGGTTCTAAATACACCCATACAATAGGTTTTGGACATGTGTAGGTATTATATTTTACATTATCATTCCATTTTATTTAAATCGTTAAATAATGAGGTCATCGTTGCATCATCATGATGTCATAAATAATTTAATATATTTAATGTCTAAAAATTATAAAAAAAATACTATGATGTAGGAAATATTTTTAGATTTCTAATGAATATTTATATTCCAAAAGATAATTTATGTAAAAAAAATTTAAAATATTTTACTTAGGTGATACATTCTTTGTTACATTTAACATTCTTTAAAAATAAAAGATAAAAAGTCACTTTCTCACAAAAGAGATTCCATGGGGCCCCCAAGTTTCGAACAAGGCATCCCATGGTCGGCCATGAGACAACCAGTATCCTTAGGACACATTTTGTGGTCATTTTTATTATTATTATGATTTTATCTTATTATCTTTAACTACCCGATTACTCATTAATCAAGATAATTAAAGATAATTACTGTCGTTACTATTCATAATGTCCAAAAACAAAAGAGTATTAATTACATTATTTGGAACTTATGATTCCAAATATTTAATCCATTTTACCAAATTCCAAACACATAAATTGAAATAATTAATTTAAAAAAAACATCCCGTTGTCAAAACAAATAGCGGGTTTTTTAGAAACAATATTTATGAAAAGTTTGGCACTTGTTTATGCCTAATTCCAAAGTGAAATTAATCCCAATGACCATCATTGAATTAAATGGTAAAAATATATTATAATTACACTTTAAAAAAAATTAAAAAGATAATATAACCATATAATTAAATTATATTAAAAGGCAGTTTTGATGTAAAATGCAGTATTTTTCACTATTCATTAAAAAATGAACATTGTCAGAAAAATACCAAAAATTAACCCAAGGTAAATTTAAATGTCCCAATCATAAATAATATGTTTATTTTGAAAAAATAGAGCTTATAAAATTTTCAAAAAGTGGATTTAAAAGAGGTTCTCTATTAAAAGGCAGTTAATCGACCTTTTAAAGAATATTGGAATGTTTACCCTTAAAATTGGATTCATTCGCATTTTTAATCCTATAACATTTATTTTAAAGAGTAAAAATATTTGACAAACATATATAATCATTTTTTTGTTAGTTCTGTTCATTCCCGCCATTACAACGGCTAGGCATTAACTACCATTTAAAATAATATTATTTTATTATTAGAGTGCAATGCAAGATTCCCAAGAAACTCATTGTTGCGTATTGGGTACGCCATCGTGCATAGCGTCCCATTTAAAGTAATATTAATATTTTATTCATGAATAAGGATAAATATGAAAATGTTATACTCTTTATTTACCTGGGGTGTTACAATTTCTAACACCCTCAGTGTTACCACTGCATGTATCCATGCACGTTGATTAATAAGTTTAGTTTCATTGGGACATTATCATCTTGACATATTCTTTCCCCTACCATGTGATTCCACATGTCATTTAAAACCACCCACCACATAATGTGTCCTACATTGATCATGACTTATATGAGATTAAGAGTCTTTGTAAGATGTGTACCCATGTGGCCGAGAAACACATTGTTATGGTCCATGTTTTATGACCTTAAACTATTTTATTTTGGTCCAGGTATTATGACAAAAAACTATTTGTAGCTAGATATAGAGATATATGACCATAATCTAACATTATCCATACTGTACATGATGCATAAACAAAAACTAATTGCAACATGTCGACTATTTTTAATGATAAACTACAAAACATACTATCTGAGACCTATGACCAGAAACTACAAGTCATGGTACATGAATTCAGTATAACCATAAACAATTTTTATGCCCTATAGTTCAACCTTTTGTAATTTAAACTAATAGAAACCATAGTCTGCATTGTATAAATTTAAATAAAAATTCTTATCTTCCCAAGAACAATTCAATAAAATATCACCTTACCCTATATGAAAATGGGATTCCCCATTCATTATATTTAGGATGATGAAAATAAATACCCCAAATAAAAACCAGGATTCCTCATATGAAGATTATAAGGTAACTAAAAACCATAATCCTCATCACATGATGCTAAATTGTAGCCTTACCCTGTATAAGTTCAAGATGAATCATATCTTAATATGATATGATTCAATATTCTCATTCATGAGGAAGATCCTAAAAAAATTCAATAGTTCGACATTATAGAACTATATGTTTCTTATTTCCCATCCTCATGGGACATGTAGTGATGCCCAAATATTTCATCCTTGGATATGCCCCTTCCACGACTCATTGTGTGGTCTTTCCTTCCCCCACCAACATCATGTCGACCTACGGTAATTTTTGACATATTTATTAAATAGGGTCCAATTTTCCCTCCTTCCATGATTCTTTTTCACTCTTTCATTCCATTCAAGATTCCTCAGGATACCCATTCCCCCCTTTGGTCAAAGATACATGACTTTAAACTAGAAACTTCCCCAATAGTCTGATCCCTATAACTTTAAATTGTTATAAACCATGGTCTGAGTTCTATGAATTAAAACTACAATGTACAACATCCCTATAAAATTAATTTTAATTATGATATCACCCCACATATGACCGGTACACCTCATGTGATAAATAGGGTAAGAAAAAAAAGGCATCCCCTGTTCAGGATGTTAAACTATGTTTTAACAATATAGGAAACCATGATTCCTCATGCACCATGTATGGGATGGTCAAAAAAATTACACCATATAAAACCAATATGAATCATATGACATGATTGGAATGATATGATAAATTTACCCCATATAAAACTGGGATTCCTTATAATACAATATGATCTGATATCCTCACCCAAGAGGTTTTCATCCCACCAACATCAGTCTTCTATCACATCACTTCCTGAACTAATTGAGTTTGGATTCCAATTCTCATGTGATAAATAGTGACCCATGGATAATTTATCCTATGAAAAACCTAATGGTTACTCATTTCTCGATCTTTCACCTTTAGCCTAATCTTCATTCTCACCTTATATCATGTTATTTCTATGAATTTGAGCACATGGTGGTGTATCCCCCTCAGCCCACATGAAACTGTTATGCCTCATGTGATAAATAGGGGATGAAAAAATACCGGTGTCCCCAGTTCACAACATTAAACTATGTTTTAACCCCACAGAAAACTAGGATGCCTCATGCACCATGTTTGGGATGATAAAAAAATTACCCCGTAAAAAACCAAGATGACTCTTAAAACATTATTGTAATGATATGATAAATCTACCCTTTCTAAAACATGGATTCCTCATAATACCATATGATCTCATGTCCTCACCCTAGAGGATTCCATCCCACCAACATCATTCTTTTATCAAATCATCTTCCAGAACTAATTGAGTTTGGATTCACATTCTCATGTGATATATAGTGACCCTTGGACAAATAATCCTATGAAAAACCCTACTATTGACTCATTTCTTGGACTTTTCCCTTCGGCATGATCTTGATTATCACCTACTAGCATGTTCTTTATATGCATTTGAGTGCATGGAAATGTTTCTCTCACTTCCCTCAGTATTCCCTCAAGGGAATTCCCATTTTCAACATCTATTCTTAAATATTTCTCTAATTTTGATAATTATAATTCTATTTATTTAAAAAGGATATACAATGGTGATGTTCCATTTCCAAACAAGCGCACCTACTATCATGGGTTTATGACTCGAAGGATATTCCAAAAAAAATAGTGACTGTCGTGAATCGAACTCAGTAATTGGTCAATAACACATCTATTTTCCTCATCCAAAAGGAAAATAGTAATAAAAGTTGTGTCTCAAACATGGTAAATAATTATTCCACACTCTACATTCATTCCCCATTCACTATCAAGTTCTCAAAAGTTAATTATCTCTTTTACATGATGTATTAGTCTCCTCATTGTGTTCTCCCCTGTAGATGATGGGAACTCCCTACCAATCATTGTTTTTCTAATCGATCATGGATCCCATGGTATTTATAGATGTGATAGATTTTTCCACATTCATGATTAAAAAATGGCTACCATTATTCTGAAATGTATTCCCTTAAAGTAGGAGTAATGTCTAAAAATCATGACCTTTAACTATGTGAAAATGACCCTCAGAATGTGTTGTGAGGCATTGATCCTTCTTGGCCCTAAATTCAAATTTGGTTTTCACTATACCATGATAAAAAAATGTCCTCTTTGGGGTATTAACACCATGATATAAATTATATGACCCTAAAATAATAAATGATGTCCCAAAATAATAACCTTAAAAATATAATATTTTTCATGAAGATTTTCTTGTATAATTGGTGGCCTCTTATGGTCCTACATTCACATTAGAAAACCATTCGTTAATGCAACACATGTTCCTTATAGAAACACAGCCTACCGAACATGTATTATGACCATAATTGATTTTAAATTGGTCAAAAGTCTATGACCGTAAAACATGATCTTACATCCAATTATCATGTCCTTAAACATTGTGCAATTCATCCAGAGAATATTTCATGTCATGCCATACTTCCATTGCTCCCAATTTATTATTGGATAAATCCCTTCTATTCCATGTTGGATCCTTTTATATGTTCCATCCAATGGTCCAAGAATTAAAAATATAAAATATTTTCAATTATATTGAACACTATGTCCTTAACCTTGGATCCCATGTCCGAGCATCCTAACATTAAAATCTTTTCCAGTAATCCCCAAGAATGTGTTGTTTAGCATTAGAATTCATTGACCCAAAATTAACATCAGGTTTTCACGCTTCCTCAAAATATATATATTATTTTGATTTTAACCCTAGGGTAAATAGAAAATGATTTTAAACTATGTTCTATTTGGCTTCGAGACATTTTTTCTACCATTGTGTGGACTCTTAGTCCCTTCCTTCATATTAAGTTACCTATACCCTACATCATGCATAACTACTCTGAGACACACACTTGTATGGTCCAAACAAAAACACATTAAACTATGTGTGACTCACCCTAGATTCTTCTTAATGGTTTAGTTCCTCCTACTCATTCCATTTCCCTAGGTTTTGAATCTTCCAACATCTTATGACCATTTTCTGGGAGTGATCCTCCCTTGGATCCAAGAATCATGACCGTAAATATTTTGAGGCACCATGGTCCAACATTTAGGACCATAAATTAGGTGTCATGGTATCATAATTATGACCCTAAACTACTTGAAAATTCATGGTTTTATTTTTTTTGGAGTTAAACTAAAAAATACACATCCTAACCAAAAGATGCTAAGCCATATTACTCCACATCCCAAAAACAAGATGTTAAACTATGCAATATATCATCATCATCATATGAAATTAAATACATTTCCATTAACCTCACCAAATGATGCTAAAAAATTATTACATAATCCTCAACCAATGACGTTGAACTATATTCCTGTCATCCTTACTTTATGATATTAAATTATGTTTCCATGTTCCATAAAATATCATGTTAAACTAAATTTCCACCATCATTAGTTCATGATGTTATAATACTAGGAATTTTAAAACCTTTCTTGAGTATCCCTTTCCTATATCAATATCGGTCACATGTAGATTTTTTCATGTTCTTCGACCGTCACTTGGCATCTAACATGTCACTCCCCTTGAAAGATTAGTCTAAACATTTCGTATAATGATGTGCCTATCCAATGGGATCAAAATCCCAGTGGCATAATTTCTTGATTATTTGAGTACATTAAAACATTCCATTACTTCATATCCATGATTCAAATGTACAATATTTAGATACCCATCCCTATATATATTTTAATTACCCCATTATGGAATAGTCACATGACAGAGTCGATCATCTACCATCATGGTCACATGACCTGAATGACTTTTGGAAACTTTTTGAGAGATGTCCCATGTTTTGAATATAGTCAATGGTGGAACCTTATTTCTTCCCAATGTTATGTAAAATGATAATGGATTATGAAGTTTAATTATGGTGAAAAGTTATCCTCTGCATCATTCCACTCTACTTGTTTTTCCGATGATGGTATTCTTGATTAATCATACCCATTACCCTTTTCTAGTTTATAATTGAACACCCATCTACATATCCTATTCATGAACTAGGGAATTTTGACATTGAAATTTAGATATATAGAGATCCACTCACCAACTATGGATTTCAAAGTAATGTCCCTCCAAATGAAGATCGATTTATAGTTCCAATATAAACACATGTTCTCATAAATAGAACTCTCATACATGTCAAAACAACCAACTATAATATATAATTACATGAGATTATTTCTAGATGTTGGAGCTAGAATTCCCCATTCTAATGGTTTAATTTGTTAGAGATGAAAATACTGTGGAAAATGATGGATTTAGTTCTAATGAACTTGATCCCAAAAAAAATTTCCTTTTTAGGATATTATTTGACTATTTGTAGAGCCCGGAAAGAGTTATATATTAGAAGTTATGTTTACTTGAATTCCGACTACCAAAAATGGCCAGCAAGGGTGATTCTAGGGAATTGTATTGAGTTGATTGAAACATTTGAATGTTGTGTACAAATCACAATTGGTAACATAAATATGTTTCTTCAGAAAGGTGACTTAAAATTAAGGATTTTGGTGCATAATTAATGTGGCCTCTAGAAATGAAGTCATATTCGTCCACAATAAAGCTTCACGAAACATAAAAAAATTAGAGAACAATGAAAAATTTTCCTGATATAGAAAAAATTCATATAAATATGGAACTAACCTCATGCATTTAGGGGAGGAACTTTGGGATTTGAGTTTATAATTTATGACTCATTAAAATCATATTTTTTCACATCATAAAATTCACATGTCTTTAATATAAGATAAATTTCCTTGGAAAAGTCCTCCAAAGAATGATCCCCTATTTAGATGTTTTTGTGAAATTGTATCCATTAGAAACTAAAATTTAATCAAATCCCAATCTTCCATGAGAAACTATTTTGTTGAAACATCAAATTTATGTGACATATTTTTTTTCATTATACGTTTTAGGAAATGACAAAAAAAAATCCCCTTTCCACACAACTACATAGTAGCATGAAAAAGATCAGAAGATTTCCATGTATGTCCCTAGAATCCAATACATTTATTTACATGATTCAAGATATTCCTATATAAAATCAGGAATACCATTAGTTGGAATGATCCTATAGTTTACTTCTTTAGTCCATGAGTTGAGGTTCACCTGTTATATCCCCCAAATTAAATCAGTCAAAAAAATCCTCAAGAATATCCCACACATAACCCCATTCACATCATTATTTCTCCATAGAATTTCTTATAAAGCATCTACATGTATGAACCAGCCACATCATCGATTATCCTTGTGGGATATGGTAAGATACCATCTGTAATCCCTAATCTATCCCCTATTGACACCCCATCTATGATATATAGGTCGTTATCACATGATGGTAAACTACAAAGACTGGTATGACCCCACAACCTTAAAATGAGGCATCAAACTACATGGATTTAGACCCATATATGTCAAATAGGGTATGTATGAAACCTCCTAAAGGTTCAATTCCAATACTATTCAATATGAAATTATCCACCTTAGGGGACATGGTCCATAATTCAGTGTCAAATTATCTCTCTTGGGGGATACACTCCATCAATTAGGGAAGAAATAATCCCCCTTTTAGGGAAACACTCTGTCAATCCTAGTGTAAAATCCCCCCTCCAATGTGGAAATACAACACCATATATCCTCACATTTCATTAAACCTACAAACTAATATATCCCTAAGAGATGATAACCCTATGCCCAAACATCTTCTGAAGACATTGAACATGTTCATGGATCCAGAATTACTACCCCAACAATGAAAAATGGATGATGATGGTAAAATTCCTCAGAGGACATACACCCAGGTCATAAACTTCCTTGTGTTCAACACATGATTAATTTGGCTCCACGCCAAATATTAACCACACATGTGACTCCCTCTAAAAGAAGAAGAATTTATAGGTTTCCCTACCCACTCAGAAACCAAATATCTCAAAAAATAATTATTTTTCCATCTACTTTGACCAAATGTTTCATACCTATTGATAAATAACATGTCTAATTAACTGATATCCACCGTGATATGGAACCAAGATTGAGTTTCATGAAAATTTATCAAATATATATGGGAGACCAGGAATGTGAAAAGATCTGTAGAGAGGAATCCATTAAAGGGGGAACTGACATTACCTAATTATTTTACAATCACAGAGCCAACATAAAGAAACGCCATGGTAGATTCCACACCCCATTGGAAAGTGGTAATATCGGGCATGAAACATACATTTATTCGACAGTGCATACCTCAATTGAAAAAGAATTAGATATGGTAATATTAATTAATTTTACCAGTCATGTTTTTCTTGTATTACATGTGTGTGCCTTCATGTGAGTTATATTATAGTTTTATAAAGGGATTTAGTTATTTAAAGACACAATAATCATCTATAAAATGATTATTCTTAAATCATATTTGTATAATTCTACTTATATAAATCATGTTTTGGATTCTAGTTATACTTTGTTGGGTGTAAAATATATGTGTGTGGTGTCTGTGTTAATCTTCCTTGAAATGGTTAGGTGGGGCCAATAATATGAATGTTATTAGACTTGGGTGTGAGTATGGATGTTTATGGTCTTGTATGATGTGTTTTGTATTATAATATTTCCAAAATGTAATATTTACTTTATTATTTATATGATTAGAGTTGTATTTTTTTCTAAAGATATTCCACCAGGAAAATTTAGGTATGGGTTGTGTTAAAATTTAGAAAATTAGGGCTTTCCTTGAAATATTCCATCTGTAGTCAAATGGGGGATCATGGGACATGATGGTTGATAAGTTTCCTATAGAATATGATGGGGAGGAATTAGGTTTTTATGGTTTTAAATGGTTCACCATTATCATGTGGGGTATGTTTGACCAATATTAGTGATCAAGATTGAGTTTCACTGAGATTTTGTGGCCATTGATTGTCGGTGATGCCTATCGTATTTAGTGTTAAGATCATTAGTGGTTGTGTAAACATATAGGGTCCTAGTGGGTGGTTTAATCATCAGATAACTAGTAATATCAACCTTAGATGGGTTTATTAGGGTGGTGATTTTTATCATTTAATCGAAAGTGGATATATCATATATTTGACCACAATATGAGGGATGAATTTCATCACCTGTTAAGGAAATACACCCATTGTATATGTTAACACCATTCATGTTGATGAGATATATGTTGTATAGGGAGTTTGGTTTTGGGATTTTTGAAATATTATTTATTTAAATTTTAGATTGGTGGGATTTGTTGAGAAAAATTTATTAAATATACATAACTACCACTTTTTGTGTGAAAAATATATAAACAGTATTCTACTCCAACATTGGAAATGGAAAGTGGGGTTCTCACTAGTGGTTTGATACGAACAAAGTGGACGATGATTTCATTATTATATTTCATTTCATAATTTTTATATTTCATGAACTAATATACATGTGAATATTATCCTAGGAATCCATTAGGTTTTTCATATAATTGTTTCAACACAAACATTACATGGGACCTCTAGGACACATCAAGACTTTATGTATTATTACACGGGTAAGTGAACTATCCCTATGAAGAGAGGATAGTTTAATTGTGGCCCATTTGATGTGTGGGATGGATATTTACAGATTTTGGATAGGTTACAAGTGGTTTATTATTAACACATAAGAGTAGTTCGATTTTTTCCTTTAGAAAGATCTATGTATGATCTTCTTATAAGGGATCAAGATAGATTTTGTATATAATGTTTTATTTCCTTTTTATAAATCATCATATATATAGTGTGATTTTATTATAACCATTATGATAAAATATCAAAAAACAACTCCCTAATAGTATATTTTTTGAACCGTCAACAAATCATGAATGGTCGGAGCTTATGGAGATCTATGGACTCTTTCTTTCTTCTTAAAATCATTATGTTTTGATGGTAAACTCCACACAATGAGTTTCAGTGCCATGGAGCTCTTCGTGAACCCATTATGATTTGATGGAATTCCTTATTGAGTCTGATAGAGTTATTCCAATTTATGAATCCCAAATATTATTTTTGAATAACATAAAACCTTCTAGGAACCCATTTCCTATAAATTCCCCTTAATTACCCTTTTTAATGAATGTTTATGTGAACATTAATCTTCAAAATTGTTCCCAATTCACAAACCTATAGAGCACTATGAACCATACAAAAAATGGACAATCCAAGGTACCTAGACCCCCAAACATCCCCATTAATTTTATCATAAATTATTCCAACCTAGGGGATATTTATTTCAATAATTATTATGCCTTCCATGTATTAAAAATTCACAATTACAAACATGAGGCCTTGATATGAAATCAAACATCCCAAAGCACTCCTCTAATGCATCAAGAGATCATCATGAGGCAAAGGCACCCTATTTTTTTTGAAGCCTATGCCATCAAAAATCCCTGACCAATTTGAATCAACTAAGGCTTTCAAATAACCACTCTTTGAGGCCTAACATTATGTTAAAACTCTCTCATATACCTCTTCATGGTGAATCCCCTCTATATACACCTCTTTAATAAGGGTGAGTCCCATGGACCCCACACAAATCTATTATCATTTTAGATTCACATTTTCCACTATGTGACCTATGAATCCCATTCCTATTTCCCACTCCACTTAGGGTGTGTCATGGGACTCCCAGCTACCTCTTTATGTTTATAATAGGTACACTGACACCTATATCATCTCGGAAATGGATATCTAATTTTGACCTCATGATGGACCACTCGTCCGGATCATCTACCCTTGGCAATTCCAAAGGAATTCCACACTCATATGTGAATTATCTATGGTCATGTAATCCCATTGGGTGAGATGTGAGTCCACCATGTTCAAGCTTCATGATGTGAAACTACCAAGTCCCATCATCCTCAACACTTGATTTTAAAAAATTTCCTTACCGAGTGAATAATGAACATGATGTTTTATATTTGTGTGGCATAGTATAGTATCAACACCGCCTACCCTCATAGTGAATGAGATCCTCCTCAAATGGAATGATATCCTCCCCACATGGAATGACCTCCTCCTTGTAAAACATTCACATTTAATCCCCACACCATCTCTCATTGACACTCCTTTTCAACTCAGGCCTCAAGTTTATTGGTTCCTTTTCTTTCTCACACTAAGAATGAATCACATGGGCCTAGAGGATATTAGAGATCATTAAATCCTACCAATCACTACAGTGATCCTTATCTATAGATATAATTCCAAACAACTATTCAAATGGAATTCTTCCTTAGTGTATTCCCCAAAAACCCTACATGTATGGTGGGTTGCTTTCATGCATAATCCCCAATCACATGATCCTTTGGGACTCGTCCTAATTTATAAGTACCATCCTATTTGAACTATATTTTCTATAGTTCCCAACTAACTGTGATAGGTATGATGCCTCCTTGAGGTCCAAACCCAACATCCAAATCCATCCTGATGTTCTCTAGGTTACCTCCCAAGTACTATCATGTCCTTAATTTGGGATACCACATCTCGTCCATTTTCCTCGAGTATCTTAATGTGTACTCCCATAACCAACTCTAACAATGATTAATAATATTTCAACTATAATAATACACAAGTAAGAACCACACCATCCATCATTGACGCTCCCATCATAATATAAGCATCCTTAATACAAGATGTTATGTATAGAGCCATCCATCACATGAACATACACTATGGCATCAAAAAATGTGGGTTTTGATCCATTTATTGAAAATAGGGTACATAGGATTCCTCTTGGTGGTTCAATCCCAACCAATGGTAAACCTATATGATATACCATAGGTATGAAACTACTCGATCAATATCCAAAGGTGTTCTAGTCAACATTCATACTATGAAGTCTTACCTCTATGAGGAACACTTACTAGATCATCCTACACAGGCCATTATGATCTATCCATTGGAATACCATTCAGTTGGTCCCCCCCAATGTTTTACCTCCCTCATCCATCTACAGTGTTTTTTCCACCATCCTTCACTATGTAAAAACATCATTTACAATGTTACATCATCTCTTTATGGGGAACACCTCCCATATCCACCATCAAGGGTGTCAGGATCAACCTTCATAGTTTGACATCATCCCTTTATGGGAAAAACCTACTAGATCAACCTAATGGGGAATATGGATCCATTCATCGGTAAACCATTTAGGTTATCACTTTTAAGGATGAACATACCAGATAATACACCATGGTTGTTCTGAAAAAACATCATGGTGTGACATATTCCCTTTATGGGACAAACCACTGGGATCTGACTCCACATGGAATTGTGATCCACCCATCGGTAAACATCACGGTGTGACATATTCCCTCCAGGGACTCACAACCTTGATCCACCTCTATGGAGAGTGTTGATCAATACAATATCTCTACATAAGAATTTAATCTAGTTCCCTGATCCACGTCGGCATGAAAATCTAATCTGTCTCTGCAAGATGCTAATATTGGGACCAAAAATAGATGCCTCATGAAAAACAAGGGATTCCTGATGTAAATACCCAAGAAGATATACCCTCGTGGCATCAGCTACCTTATGAAAAAAAGTGATTCATGCGGTGAAAGACATAGAATATACAATCCATTAGTGCTAGATACCTCATTATCGACACTGGATACCTTGGGTTACAAACCTAATATGCATCTATGAGATTTCCTCCCATCATAAAGAATATTAGTGACCACTATTCTTAGAATTCATACATGACAAAGATTTCCAATGTGATTAATTTGTAGAACCATATTTGTTGTCCTTAAAATACCCACTAGAATTTTTGGAATTAAGAAATGTAATTAATTAGTATTTATAAAGAGAAGGATTCAGGAATGAGTACCATTAACATGAATTAACTCTATGAGGGCGACCTGGATAAAAAGATTATTTCCAGGGCAGAATCCATGGAATGATGAACTAAGATTATATCACCCGATTACAATCAAGGAGTAGACATCATTGAAAAATGTGATAAAATCAATATTATTTTGGAAAGAGTGGTTTCAAGGTAACAATCAAGGAAATACACATTAACGTGAATATAGTGGCCCCAAAAAAGCATTCAAATCCAAAATGTTTAACCTAAATTGAAACTCTTCACCTTAACATAGTGACATATATATGTTAACACATATTCAGAAGAGAATACCACCATATTCTTATATCTGAATCTAGGTCCCACTAAGTAATATGTGAGTCTAGTATAGATCTCATATGAAATTGTGATAGTTATGGTTGAGAATTCCTTTTTCTGAAACATTTTCAAAGAAGATCCCCATCCATCTTCAGAATTTTGGATGATGGTGGGGAATTGGATATGCATTTCCTTTAGAATATTCTAACATCAATTTCATCATAATTTTCAGGACGTCATCCACAGGAAACCAACCACCCAATCCCCATAGGCACTAGGGTAAAAGAATTGATGAAACAAAAATCATGCATGACACCACCTCTACCATGACATCATCTATGACCTCATATTCAAGGAACCTACAACCCATATCACCCTTGAAAATCATTCATAGGATGGTTATGGAAACCATATTATGTTCTTAAGAGCATTAGGGGATCATTCCCATAAGGTATGTGGACCTCCAAGACATAAAGGGTTCATCACCACACTGACACCGCCACCCCAAAGGGCCATCATTTGAGTGACCAGTCTCCGCTCCAACCGTGAATTACCTCAAGAGTATCTCCCTAGATATATCCTTTGATTCAATATATTACACCAAGGAGGTGAGTGATACTGAAATCACAGTGGTGACAACTACCATACAAGACCTTCTAAGTAGGGTTCCCACCCAACTCTATATTCTCCAGTAGTGATTAGTTATTTTGGATAAAGAACCAGTGTGCCATACCTATTCTCTTCCAGCCTCGGTCCGAACAACCCAAAAAATATCATGATAATGATTAAGAGAATACTAGAAAATGGGAATCATCATCTATATCATAAATGTCCCCTACATCCACCATCTAATTCCTATATATCCTACTAAAAGACGAATATGGAACCATATGCACCCGATCCAGATCAAAACCTCAATATCCTCACAAGAAAGCTAGTATGACTGTATCAATTAGTAGTTCCACTCAAATCAATTAAGCCATACCATGATGATGAGATTTAGTGGAGTGATCCTCCCCATACATTCCCCCACAAAAGAGGAGGTCATCCCCGCTCTCACAATCAATATGGAGGTCATACCCATGTTCCCACCGATCAAAGGGGATGTCCTCCCCACTTCATCAACAGTTGATATTGTAGTCTTCCCATAGTTATAATTCCTAACAATGTGGTCATCATCATGTCATTCCAATATCTATCATATGTTCTCCCCGCTCTAGCATCGATCAAAGAGGTGTTCCTGCATTTTTTTTATTAGCATCCATTATGGATTTCTGCACTGTACTATCACTATCATCCAACATGGAGGTCCTCCCCATGTCATAGAAAACTAGAGTTGAGTTACTCCTCACTCCTTCAAAAGTTAACATGAAGGCCCACCGCTTGTTTTTACTATACAAGGTGGAGGTCCTTCCATTGCATTCAACAACTAGTATGGAGGTATTCTTCGTATTCCTGATCATTGACACAGAGGTCCACCCCATGGCCATTTCGATCAGTGAGAACGTCCTGATATTGTTTCAACCCATCAGAATGAAGGTCCACCATGTTCTATTACAAATAGTCAGCATGGAGCCCCTACCCATTTTTTCACTGACCAATAAAGGGTTCCTCTTGAATTTGTCAACGGCCGGAGTGGAGGTCATCCCAACTCCTTTACTAGCCAGTGTGAAGGTTCCCCTGACCCTCGAAAAAATAAATATGAAGGACCACCCCAATTCCAATTTAGTTATATATGAGGCCCTTTTTTCTTAAAGACCAAATAGAATGTAGGTCCTACCCATGTTGAAGAGTTATCCCACCCTAATGAATCATCCGAAAGAAGATGGGTGAACTTCCACAAAAAAGGAAATATATTAGGAAGTGTAATGTCATCGTCAACCTTTTCAACCTCTAATATTTCTATTGGGAATTGGACTCGACTATGGATCCTTCACCACATTCATTTTCACCAAATTCCGGGGATGGAATATTATTTGTGAAGTTCACTATCCTAGAAGGTTAAATACAAAGAATTCCCAAACCCATCCAAAAGTACATGTATGTGGATGAAGAATTGGCCCCCTTCCAGGGGATCACAATGCATCCATCTCCATCATCAATAGTCTCCCTCCCTACCACTACAAAATATCATTGAGATCTATTCTAGTCTACGTTGTCTCCAAAAGTTTTGGAGCTACTTTAGGATCCACTAGTGAGATCCACTAGGCTTAAACATGAGGCAGTGGTGAATATAGAGTCTATTAATGTTGTGATGATGTTGTTGGTACAATCCTCAAGAGACATCCTATTTTGAAATGAACAAATAACTCAGGTGGTGTATCCTCTTTCATTCATCCATTCCCTGCACCAATCTGCATTGGTGCCTTTACATATTGCTCGACAAACACTGATTTAATCTTGGAAAAATCAAGAGTAGGTCCCCACATCAGAGCAATAAATCCCATTGGAAACTCATGATACTGATACATCATCTATAGTGTTATGAAAAAATGTGACTTGAAACATTGGAATTTTGGAGTTCCACACCATGGTCTAGGTTTAATTGTTCTACTAGACAATCTGGGTGATGATTCATCGCCTTTATGACCATTAATTGGTCTATCCAGGAAACATTATGGGTATCAACGAAAATAATATACAATGATAGATGGTTGAGTTTTCAAAACTCCTTGTGGCTCAACACCCCATGTCACCCCACTACCACCATACCAACCAAAAAAAATGTTTCTAGAACCTCATAGTTTTCCAAATAATCATGGATGTGGTTTCTCCTTATGTGAAGATCTGGGGCTAGGGACAATATTCTCCACTAGACTTCATCCCTATCCAATGACATCATGAACTACCAATTTATTCTGATGATTTCCCTCACTGTATAGTTTTATTAAACATTGTGATTCCTATGTTTTCTAAAGAACTGTACTTTGAATTAGTTATGGATGGGGAAAACCCACCCTAGGGGTTGAACAAACCTAAGTGGACCATCATACATGTGTCTTCACCCATATAAAAATAAAATAACATGAACTTGGGGAGCCCCATAAGACATTACTTGTTTTTCAACACCTCAAAAGGGTAAAGAATATATTGGGACATATAATATTTCGGATCCATATCATATTGTGTGGAATACAAAGTTTGGTCCCATGATTGCCTCCTTACTGTAGTAGTCCATAGATATAAAAAGAATCATCGATGAGATCTTTGTTGAGTGATTTTTGGATTACGGAACTCCTCATCATGATTATATTCCTCCTCCATTGGGCAGCATCAAGTCCTCCTTCGATAGTTTTCCCTAGTTGAGCATGGTGATATCATGCTTCTAGATAGATTAGGGGTAGGATATAATGGTTTTGAAAGAGATATGAGATGTTAAATCCACTCAAGAAGTGTGGTAATATCTATTGGGACACATATTGAGATACTTCATAATCCACTGAGCCTACTGATAGTGTAGGTGATCATGTCAATGCATTGGTTGTTAGGAATCATCATCATGGTAGGGACCATCATCTATATTATTAGACATACTCTCTTATCACTCACTTTGAACCCATGAAAACATAATATGTGGTGATCCAACCTGACAAAAATACATACATGGCATGGTTGTATAACATGTATGGACCCCCCCAAATTATAGAAACCTTATAATTACCCCATGAATGGTATGAATTACCCATTGTAGCAATTTAACAAGTTAATCTCGAGGTGTGGGCCCATATTGGGAACCCCAGAGTAGACAGAGTCCTCCAAACTCCGATGTTTCATATATACATTGGAAGTAAGTACATTATTCTGGTAAATATATTTTTGCATAGGTTATATCACTAGTTGCGATGATCTTCATAAACAATTCCTCTATTAATTATACTCCACCACACACAATAAAAGCATTACTAAATTCTTAAAATATATGCAACTACTTGATGAGCGCATTGAAAGCATCTTCACTTTAGGAAAATGCCTCACATATTCACTCAATATTCCATTGAATCAAGAGATTCTAATAATTATGTGCATAGGGAACATCATGACTAATATTTTTCACACCCCAATCACTCAAAACATCCTAGGGGGTTCCAATATTTCCCTCACAATGCCCAACATATGGAATACGACTTACAGTAGGCTAAGAAAGTTTTCCCTCTCCCTCATCCCTTGCCCTAAATAAGGACCGATATGTTAGAGACTCCCTTTGTTATATATGTAGAGGTCCTAGAGGTTCCTGATCGATTGTCTACTTTTCCATTAGTGCCTCATTGAGTGAAGTAGACCCATCCAGATCAACCTCACCCTATGCAGAATCGACTGGCACCACCCAACCACGTGCATCTGCCTAGAAGAGATAATGTTTCTACAACCCCTCTTCAGGATCCAACACCTTTTCAGGATCATTCTCCTAGATTTATACTATTGGATAGGATAAACCATTCCAATTCTTTCAAAGATGCACATGTTCTAGGTTATTGCCTCAATTTCCTAGAATAGGGTACTCTGAGGCTACCAGAGTGATATAATCCCCATGAATACAATAATAAAAATATCCCTAAAAATTTCCCTTAAATTAGGATTGTATGACATACCATCAATAAATTCCATGTGTAAAAGGATTGGATCTAAGATCAAGTGGATAATGGTCTTGTCACATTGGATTATGTTATGGAATAGGTGGGAAATATCTCTTCCAAACATGACAATGAATGTGAATGTGAATTAATGTAGGTTTCCATCCACGGGACTCAGATTTATGATGACTCGTAGGCCCACAGGGAAGTATCCTACACCAATGGTGTCTTCTAATCCCTCTTAGGTCAGCCTAATCCAGATAATGTTTCCACAAATTCAATTTATTATTCTTATGAATACACATCACAAACCTCAAAATCATTGAATTTTAGACACAACCAAAATAGGGGAATCTAGAGTCCACCAATGGGGCCAAATCCATCATGCCCTCTAGGTGATTTCAGGACTCTAGAGATGCAGATCATGCCTAGATTTCACCCAACAATTGAAGTCTCCTCTAAGGATGAGTTGGATAATTACTTCATTAATTTCTACATAATGATAGTATACTTCCCACTTTTGGATGATTAGGGATGCCCTAAGATTCCCCGAGATTCCTCTCATCAACACCATCAAAGGAATGGTCGAAAGAATGAATGACAATAGAATTATCATGATAGTGCTTCAAAGAAATTAATGCATGCGATTGAGACCATGAAGTAGGTGTTTTAAAGAGCTCACCATGCATAGTCATAGCCTACTATGTCAAACACAATTCCACATCTAACCATACTACCTGACCGTGAAGAACAGCTGAGCCCAAATCATGATCGACCACATCAAACTAATGTTGGGTCTCAACTAGAAAATTGGCAACCAATAGTGGATCAAGGAGAGTTAGATGATGGGAAAAAAGATATTGGAAGCACCATCCAGAACCCAATGTTATATCCATAAGTTCTTATGGTGCGTCTTTCTAAAGAGAGACCCCTACACGATGAAACATGAATCTTGTATGGGTGTATAATGTGATGAAGCACAATTACATCATACCTATAGGGATAATTATTATCAAGGACCTTCTATTGATGAAGGAATTATTCAAGGGCCTTGAAGTATCCTTGAAAATTTCCATCTTTTTTGAACCAAAAGTATCTACCATAGAAACCAATTATGTTTGGGAGGTCAAGAAAATAGAATCCGAAGACATAATATAATTTTCTAGGGAGGATAATTATGTTCTCTTGTAGGGTAACAATATACCATTGTATATCATATTATAGATCAATGGTGTTGATTTCCAATGCTGCATTATGGAAATAAGTTCAAATATCATCATAATCCTAACATTGACACTCTGAATGTTGGGGAGTACTGAAGAAGATTTGAGTTCCCTTAACATGAATATTCAGTTTATGAGAGGACTGAGGACTAAAAATGTTGTAGTATTTGGTTGAAGACCTAATTTAGTGGTTGGATATCAAGAAATGAGTTCATCTTTATCTCAGAAGATATTTCCTAAAACAAATTTTTCTGTATATATTGGAATTATCTCTATGTGGACCTTCCCTCCTCATATCACCAATACCTCAAGTTCCCCTTAATGTCCGAGAAGCTGTTATTCTAGGTGATCATCCCCCTTGAACTCTTATAAATACCATTTTTTAGATGAATGCTATTAAAAATGAAAGGAAATTAAAGTTAAAAACAACGAGGTTGAGCACACAACCATTGTATCCATTTCATGTATAGAATGGGTGATTCATTCATTCTCCTGATTCCCTGGATAGAGTACACAATGTTGAGCATGGGAGGTTTCAATGTTGTTTCTATGATAAAGGGGTTCCATGTCCCTAATTAAATGGAAAATCAAATGATTACCTCATACTCCTATATCGGCTATGCTTGGGTGATACTATAAGAACCTACCCCTAAGATGTATTAAGATATTCCCCTCATGGACACCATTCATCATCATTTTCACTTATTTATTCATGCAGGGTTAAATATAGAAAACAAGACACCCACCATTACATTGATGACAATCATGGACCCCATAGTAAATGAACTCATACAATTGGCTCAACAACCTCTATTTCCATGGTCTCAGTAGAGATTGAGTCCCCCCTATAAAGATTTCCTATCTTCCCAGGCTAGATCTATCATTCCACCAGAATCAATTTTCCATGATGAATAACTTACCACTTATTCTCCTAAATCAAATGGTTAAGAGGATCTTGAATATGATACTCCCACATTCGAGGATGGTATCTCTACCAATGTCGACAGGTTGTCTAAGGTGAACCTTGTTATTGAGGAAGACCTGATACTAACAATGATCAGTGAAACCATTCATCTAATGGAACAATGTTCTATGTGTCCTTTCTAAAGAAACATTGTGATTTATTCACCTAGAGATATGATAAGATTCTAAGACTAGGCCTTAAGATCATTATTCAATATCAATTTCTCCCAATAATCCATCACAGATTGATGAAACATCCTTGAAATACAAATCCCTCTCAGATTTCCATAGTCAATGATGAGGATGATAAGCTTATCTAATCCAACATAATCAAAGAAGTTTAGAACCCAAAGTGGTTATAAAAAATTATTCTACACAGTAAGAAGAATGAAAATATTAGTGTTTTCATCATCATTAGAAATCTCATCTAGAATTTTCCAAATAATTAATTTACTCTTACAATAATAGTGAAATTCAATAATGCCACAACTATATTCCAGGATCTCTTATAAATGGTTGGATATTTCAGAAACAACTAGTTCTAGATGGCTCTTGTGGATGAGGAGTCTACTGCTTTTAGAGGGCCTCAATGAGCCTTTTTATATCATGTAATTATATTTGGCTAGAATAATTCTAGATACACTTATTAGAGGTCCATGAACCACATCATCAAACCAATCCTTGATATACTAGTGGGATTCTACAAGGATAATTTGGTTGTGAAATCTCTATAGGGTCAAGACCATCATCGAGATATTAAGAAACAACTTGTCTTACTGCAATAATGATATTTGAATATGAACCCCTAGGTCTGTGCCATTCTATTTACCTATGGTAAATATCATGGCTTTTTTATTTGAAAAATATTCAACGAGATCAACCCATAGACGACCAATGTTGACATATAGATGCTCCCTCCGAGAAACCTCCTAGAACCTCGAGGCCTTCAAGGACAACTACAATATATATTTTGATTCGTCAAGAATATAGAAATAAAGTATAATCCATTAATTAGGATCATGAAAATGGGTACTATATACCAATGGGATGAATAAGGATAGGACACATTTGAGAAAATAAAGAAGTATTTGCTACAAAATCCACTTCTAGTGCCACCCATCCCCAGGAAGCCTTTAGTACTATACATGACTACCCAAAAAAATCCCTCAGTGCCCTTATTTCTTGGAAGAACAATGATGGTAGAGAGAGAACTATTTATACTATCTCAGCCCCACTCTTCCAGATAAGGATGGTAGATATTATACTATCTAGAAGAGTATCCTGGTGGTAGTTTTCATAGTTCATAAGTTTTATAACTATTTACATCATCACGAGATTTAGATGGTGTCTAGATTATACTGACTAATGTATTTCTAGAATCATCCCATGATGAAAAGATAACTTATTCATTGGTTGGTCATCTTGTACTAGTTCTACATTATATATATTCGAAAAAAAATTAATGTTTTATGTGTTGGTTGACTTTCTGGACACCCATCTGGTATTTGATCAATTTTCTCTAGATGTAGATTTCCTAAATGAGGCCATCCTTTTAGTGGATCAAGAAATTACATGTTATAAGATTCATTTCATTGTTCCTCATTGATACCAAATGGTAGAAGGCTCATAGATCATATGGTCAACAGAGTATGCCTGAGAATATATTCATCACTCATGTATAGGCTATTCTACCCAACACGTTCCTACTGTAGGGAGGCTACACTAATAATTAGGTAGAGTATGAAGTTCTCATCATAGGTCTTGAGCTATTAATTGATATTTATTCTACCTAATTTTACAAGAAGGGAGACTCTTAATTAGTCATAGAACATATTAATTTTGACTATATCATTGGAAATATTGAGGTCATGGCCTTACGTGAGCACGCTCTCCAGCTAATGTCCTAGCTCCATTCTCATATTGAGGTTACTCATGTTTCCCCATCACATAATGTTGGAGCTGATACCTTTGGTAGCCTACATGCCTCTCTTCTAGAGCCTGACTAGGATGTATTTTTCATTCATCTGTAGAAATAAATATTCATCACTCATGTTATTAAAGATATTTATTACCACCAACGAGTAAACTAGAAAACTTCTAGGTCATACACATCAGGACCTCTAGGTCACCCATGCATTACAGGGAACCTATGATTGGTCAAAAACAATCATCGAATATCTCAAACATGGAATCCTCCCATAAGACATAGCCAAGGATGAGTGAATCCATCATCATTCATCAAATTTCTCCCTCCAAATTTGGAAAAACCTCAAACATACCCTCCATAGATATGGATTTTATGGAATTATCCTCTATTTCATAAAAGTATATTTCATTCCCCTTATTATGTATAAAGGTTCACGTCGAGTCCTATAGGGCCAAATAGGCAGGATTCATGCTCTCCAACAATATTCAGAGGCTCGACTACTTATAGACTTTCATTTTACAGAGGTGATTGAATCATGAAATGATTTTTCATACATGTCATATCCATGCCATCATTGTGTATCAAAGAGAGATCACATCCACACAAACAAGAAATCTTGGACCTTTTTTGTATGTGGCCTTGATGTTTTGGGACCACACCCTCCAACAATATCTCACTAGAAAAAATTCATTCTGACCATGAAATATATCTTCTCCAAGTGTGTAGAAGGTATTCCCTTTATAGATGTGAAGTCCCAATCTGTGATCAAGTTCATGAGCTCCTAAATCATTCATCAATTCGGAGTCCCTCACACCATTCTCACTGATAATTGAACTAACATCCATGATGATAAGATGAAAAGGTTGTATTCCAAGTAAAAAATATGGTACATCCATACTTCTTGATACCATTCATAAAAATTGGATATATTTTGGTTTGTAATAAGATAATATCTAACATTTTTCAGATGATGGTGGGTGAGAACAAGGAGAGTTGTCCAAACAAGCTCCCCAGTTCCCTCAAGTCTTATTATATGAAAACTCAAAAATCCTATCTTGTGACTATATATTCCATGGTGTATGGTACCAAGGTAGTCCTTCCCTTTGAGATTCAGTTTCCATCATTATAAATAGATTTATATGACTAAAAGACACAAAAAATGGAATAACTCTCTCTCGATAAGATGTAATCCCTAAAACAGAATACAGTCCGAGCCTTGAACAATTTAGTGTGGCACAATTAAAATATCAAAATAGAATTCTATAAGAAAGTTCACCTCCACTCCTTTCTCCAAGGTGATACGGTAATTCCCATTGCAATTAAAATGATACCCAAAAAAAAGAAACAAAATATAGAGACCAATTTGGAAGGATTGTATATCATTCATAAGTCTATTCCAATAATGCATACACTTTAGTCACTATTAATGAAGTGTTAATCACTCAACCATCTGACATAAAGTTTCTCAAACAATAATTCATGCATGGTAAATGTAAATCCGAGTTGAATGACCAAAAAACTACATAACAGTGAATACTAGTTTCATGATATTAACTAAAAGACAACTATCTTCCTTACCATATGATTTTAAATTCATTTACACATCCTAAGAACACAAACATAAATGGTGTTCTTGGTCCAAATTCTTTGACCTTAAAATAGAGCCTATGGTCCATGAAACATTACCTTGAACTCCTTATAAATGATCTTAGTTCCATTGCCTTAAACTAGACATCATCGTCCTAGAATCAAGACATTAAACTGTATACGAGTTTACATCGGGATGTGTTTTCTAAGAGTAGCCCTTCTAGGCCTTCATTCACATTGGGTTCATTACTCCTACATCCTATTTTCATTCCTCTATTGAATGTCACCTATTTGGTCTAAAATCCATGTCCTCTATCTAAAAGCCTATAGTCTAAGAATTATGAATCTAAACTATATGTGAGTCCTATACTAAATATATAGTATGGTGCTAGCCATTTTTGGGCCCCAATATTGTATATGTTTTTACTCTATCTCACTACACATACCCATTTGAGAAGACTCCTTTCATCGGCCCAAACAGTATGACCTTAAACTGAGATCCCAAAAGGTCAAAACTATATGACCCCAATATAAGAGCCTATGGTATAGGAAAAAACCATAAACTATTTAAATCAATTATAAATATCATGACTTTAAAATATATGTGGGATTTATTCCAGATTATGTTCGGTGGTATTAAGCTAGCATGGAACCACTTACACCAGTTTTGTCATAAAATTTCACTTTATATATCGTTTTGATTCAATGACCATTCTCTATGGTCTGGACTCCATGACCATAAACTGAGATCCTATGGTCCATGCAACATGAACTTAATATATTTTTAGTATGTCACTTCATTACGAGCTTAAAATATTTTCATCCACTATAGCCAGAGTTGTATGACTTCAAACTATGAATCCTGACATCTGAAACACATTAAATTGAACTATAATTCTACAATATTCATAAAATTGGATTCCTCTTAAGAGATGATATTTACCCCATTTTAAATTGGGATTCCCAATGATAATAGTTTTATTCCTTGAATTCCCCATTTAGAGAGGATCACCCCACCATAATTGTTCATCTACCATTCCTAGATCTAGAACTATGTGTGGGTTTATTCCAATCCTTATGGTTTATTTAGTAATTCACTGAATTATAAACTCATGTATGAGAATTTTGGACTTACACTACTTGACTCTCTTATAGTTCATGCATAATTAATTTAAAAATATCTCTACGCTCTAAGCCATGTTTTCATAAAATATGAACTATTTTCTCCCTGAAACTTGTGTGGTTTGAAATCTTATTTTTTCCCTTTCACATTGGTTTTTATTCTTTTGTGCATCGCAAGTAGACTTGGAATAAAAATTTCTATATTCCAAGATATAAGACTTTAATCTATGTTCAACATCCCAGTCATATGATTTTAACAATGAAATACATCATGATCACATGATGCCAAAATGTGCAATCCACCACCCTCAATTTATGATGTTTACCTGTGTGCCCGACATTTTTACCATATGTTTTTAAGATGTGTGTTTATCATCCCCATTGTATGATTCAAAACTATAAGGAATCACATTTTATCATCAAAGAGGTCCTCTATTCTAGTGCTTGTCATCTTCCACTCTAGTCAAATTTTTAGAAATCACTTGGCATCTTTCATAGATCTCTCATAGGATATGGGACTGAAATATTTTCAGACCAATACGTATACACCAACCTGACATAATCTATAATGGTGAAATTACAAGAGTTTTGGAATACATTTAAATATTCCATCACACCATTTACATAATTCTATTTTACATTTTTGTGATACTCATCATCTTCTATGTCTTAATGGACCCCTACTAGCATGGGGTTGGGAAAGGTCACATACCATCAACAGAAAAGGCCCCAAAATATTTTGGACAAAAAACTTAGACATGTTCTATATTTTCAATATGTTTATTTTTAAACCTCTATTTCTTTTTCCCCGTCCCATGTTATGTTATATGGATGTTTAAATTAAAACATATTCATCAGTTTTCCTCCATCGTGATACAATCCTCCTTGTGTTCTAGGTTTTGGGAATCATGATTCATGCAATTCCATCCCCCCATGTTCAGGCTGAATTCAATACCAATTGTGTTATCCCATTCATGAACTAGCGCATGTTGAATATGCATATTAGCTATTTCAAGAGAATCATTATCAATCAATAACCCCCCTCACCATATACACTCTTGATGGTTGGTCAATAATATCAGTCTTAGAGTTCTCAATAAATGTCCATCACTCCCATATGAAGAGAAAACACATGATCAACCCTTTATTCACACACTACGCATGACCCACATGAGCAAAGGGATCGAATGTCAGTTTTCTTAGAAATATTATCAAAGAAAATAATGCACAGAAATAGTTTAAATCATAAAAATTATGACGAATAATTTTTTGGAGGGTCATAAAATTTCTATATCCTCTAATCTTCTAAAACAATATCCTTTACTGATATACTTCATCAATTGAGAGATTAATCTTTCCCATAATTTTCATGGTTTCCTCTAGGGATTTTTACCTTGATAGTATGTCTTATTTCTCCTCAAAATACTTATATTATACATATTATTCCCTTATCTCCTTCAATTTTTTCTCATCCCAGAAATTAACCTCTTCTTTCTTGACCCCTTCCTCTTTGGCCAACACCACTTATAGTTATGCTATCATCCTATAAAGGATCTCAAACCGAGTAGTAGTGATCATTTCATAATTCTATTCTAGCCCCACCAGATAGAAAATTTATTCATCATATTGCTGATGTTCTTGGGAGCCTTTGGGTTTGTGATTTACTAATACCAGATAGTTCTCCTTCCATTCCAAAAGTCCCCCCCAATGAGGAAGTATAAAGCCAACACATTAAGAGTGCTAAAAGTCACCCCATCGGTCTCCAGACTAATTGACCAAGGATGAAGATATCCCAAAAATTTTGTTAGTTCATATGATCCACGAAAGAGTTTTGATGTTCCACACATTTCCCCACACTTAAAGATGAGTGGACCAGTTTATTTAGCGAAATCTTGAACAAATTCATCTAAATCTTTAGATTGTGTGGGATTGTAAATATGAAAGACTTCTTGTATAATAATAGATAGGTATTATAGGTGTTGGCCCACAGGTGTAAGTGGTTATAGAAATATATCTAGAAGTGACTCCTCTTCAACCTCTACACCTATGGGAGGATCCTCTACTAAACCTTGGGGTATCATAGAGGTGGATTTCATTGTCTATGCTTCCTTGGATACCCATGATGGTGGTTCATCCTTGACATTAACTCCTATATCCACCACTGGTGGTAATTCTACGGTAGGTGCACCAAATAATGCCTCTCTAGTTGCCCAAATAGATGATTCCAATACCACATCCCCCATAATCACATTGTCTACATCAGTAGCATCTAGTGGGTCCTCTATAAACATTATTTTTAACCATCAAATGTAAATTACTCTTGAATGGATACGATGGGAAATGAATCTTATCGCGTTCGTGGAGATGGTATTCCGTACATACGCACGAGTGAAAATATCATTATTTTGATATTAATATCGTATATAATTGGATGGTATATCATATATACAGAATCATCATAATGTTATATTTATTATTTACATCATTTATACTCATTATTATACCCATACAAATAAAAATATATTGAATAACAATTACACCACGACGTGGAGACGGTAAGCCGTAGTACGCACGTATGGTGACATATCATTCAAAAGATGGGTAGAATACTGAATATGGTTGTACCATATTTATAATAACATCACAATATATATATATGATACTGGAGTTATTATTTTAGAATGGAAACAAAAAAGAAAGAAGAAGTGGAAGAAGAAAGGAACTTGAAAGAGGGTGGTGAAAACGTTACCTCTTCTTCGGGTTATTTCTTTTGATTTGATCAAAAGGACTCCATAGGATGGATTTCTGACTAAAGGAGGGACTCTAGGATGAAGGGAGGAGAATCGAGAGGATATTTTGGTAGAGGTTGGCCAAGACAAATGGATTTGAAGGTGTGATAATGAGAGAATGGGAAGTTCCCTTTTAGAAGATGGGAGAGGGTCACCGTAGGAAAATCTAGAAATATTATTTTATAATAAAGTAATTTTCGGTTTCTAATGGCTCAAAAGTGCACTATTTCTAGGCTAAGAAGGGGATGGGTCGAAAAAAACTCAACCAATAGGATTTAGATAGGTTTGGGTCACTAAATTAACCTTATCATTAAGTATTAACTCTTAGTTAATTAGTTTCACTTTTACTATGTATCTTTGTATTTTTATATTATATGGTTGTTAAACATACTATAAACATTCAAGTGAAACTCAAGTGGTTCATTAATGTCATATATAATAATATTTAATCCATTTGGCCGAACCTAAGATTTTTAGTAATAGAATATCAATTAATAATATAATATTTGTTTTAAAAACTCTTTTATGTCAATTTTGACACTATTTGGAAAATTTATTTTTGTGAAAATAATAATAGAATGATTACTTCAAAAAAGTTAATAAATCAATCCTAAAATGTCATATTAACATATACAATTAGATGAATTTATAAAAATTTTCAAATTATATTTATTTTGGTGTCAATTATTTTAATTTTTCACTATTTTGGTAATTACTGCATCACCATTGTGTCATAAATAAATTCAATTATATAATGTCTAAAAATTATAAATAAAATATCATTATGTAGGAAATATTTATAGCTTCATAATGAATATTTATAATTGAATTTATCTTACGTGTAACCCTATATTAAATATTATTTAGTTATTAAACATTGATTTTAACTCTTTTAACTCTTCTTTGAATTAAATAATAATAAATGTCCTAATCTAATCCAAGTGGACCAAAGTGGTTCATATATTATTACTAAGGTTTTTTTGGTCGAATAATACTTATCCAATAGAATTAGGACATGTTTCAGGGTAAAAATAATATCATTTTTACCTTTAATTACACTATTTACTTTTAACCATGGTAAATGAAGGTAAAAAGTTACTATTCACCAAAAATTATTTTCATCTCATTGAACCACATTTTACTTACTGATATCAACCGTGTCTCTTGGATTTTTGAAATTCAACTCACAGAAGAGGTAAAATTAAGTTTTATGAAAAATCAGTTTTTTAACTACCACTAGGTGGTTTCACTATTCATAAAAAATGATGTTTTTCAGAAAAATACCAAAAATTTACCCTAGGCTAATTTCGATATTCCGAATCCAAAAATGAAGTCCATTTTGAAAAATAAGATTTATAAAATTTCAAAAAGTGGGTATTACTATTCATAATGGCTAGTTTTATTAGTTGTGGTGTGTTAGAACTCAAGGTTGTGTCCAACACACGCTATTGCATTATTTAAAGGGAAACGTACCGTGGAAGCTTGGGGTGTTACATTCTCCCATCCTTCAAATAATTGTGTCCTCACAATTTCTAGCGTATTACTGCATAAAAATACTTGGGTGGTTCGTCATCATAAGTTCTTCGGGTTCCCATGTTGCCTCTTCCATCTTATGTTTTCTCCATAGAACTTTTACCAGACGAGTCGTCCGGTTTCTCAGCACTTGCTCTCGGGTGTCAAGAATCCTGACGGGCTCTTCGCAATAAGGAAGATCGGGTTCCAGTTATAATTCCTCATAGGTCAGTACATGCGTTGGGTCAGGCATGTATTTTGGCAACAACGATACATGGAATACATCGTGAACTCTGGAGAGACTTGGCGACATTGCCAAATGGTAAGCTACAACCCCAATTCGTTCTAGAATTTCGAAATGTCCGATGTACCAGGGACTCAATTTATCTTTCTTACTGAAACATATAACTCCCTTACAGGGAGATACCTTCAAGAAAACATTATCACCATCTTGAAATTCAAAATCCTTCCATCAATTATCGGCATAGCTCTTCTGCCTACTTTGAGCCGCTTTGATGTGGGTTTGGATCACCTTCACATTTTCCATCGTTTCCTCCACAAGTTCTGGGACTATAGGTTTTCTTTCACCAAAATCATCCCAACAGGTTGGTGTGCGACATCTTTTTCTGTATAACGCTTCATATGGTGCCATCTGAATACTCGAATAGAAGCTATTATTATAGTAAAATTCCACTAGAAGTAAATAATGATCGCAAATACCCTGAAAGTAATGTGAGCAGGATCTCAACATGTATTATAGGGTTTGAATAGTTCATTCTGATTGTCCATCTGATTGAGGGTGGTAGGCAGTTCTCAAACGAAGTTCAGTATCTAAGGCCTTCTGAAGAATTTTCCCGAATCTTGATGTGAAATGGGGATCATGATCAGAAACAATCAATAGGGGTACTCCATGAAGTCTCACAACTTTATTAATGTGTAGTCTTGCTAAATGTTCAAGTGGTAGATCTTCTCTTATAACAGGAAAATGTGCTGACTTGGTAAGACGATCAATAATGACCCATATTGAATGGTTCCTTCTATGAGTCTTTGGTAGTCCCATGACAATGTCCATCATAAAATTATCCCATTTCCACTCAGGAATAGGAAGAGGTTACATAACTCCTCTAGGATGCTTCCTTCCAGCTTTCACTTGTTGACAGACCATACATCTTGAAACAAAATCAGCAATCTCCCTTTTCATGTTGTCCCACCAAAAATGTTCCTTCAAATCTATATACATCTTAGTGCTACCAGGGTGTATAGTGAAATTGGAACTATGAGCATCATCCAACAATTCCCTTTTTAGATTAGGTATATTGGGAACACAAAGTCTCTTCCCAAATTTAAAAATTTCATCTTCATACTCAATGTCACTCAATCTCCCATCATTCAGAGCTTTAATCTTCTTTTGAAACTCTTCCTCACCGGTCTGAGAACTCTTTATCCTTTCTAGTAAAGATGGTTTGGAAACCATTTGAATAATTATTGATGTTTCACCTTCCATAGTGATTCCCATATCCATATTTACTAGATCCATGAAAATAGGATCCCTTTCAACTCTTATCTTGTTCAAAACATCATGATCATTTCTTCTCAAAGCATTCTCTACTTTATTTTCCTTCCCCAGGTGGTAGTGTATAGTGAAATCATAATAATTAAGAAATTCAATCCATCTTCTTTTCCTCATGTTGAGTTCTTTCTGTGAGAAAATATACTTCAAACTCTTGTGATCGGTATATATCTCACATTTTTCACCATATATATAGTGTCTCCAAATATTCAAAGCAATGATTGTAGCTGTTAACTCCATATCCTGAGTAGGATTGTTTTTCTCATGAATTTTTAGCTGTCGTGATGCATAGGCAATAACCCTATCATCTTGCATAAGGACACAACCATGTCCTTTCTTTGAGGCATCACTATAAATAACAAACCCATCATTCCCTGATTGTAGAGTCAAGATAGGATCATTGACTAATCTTCTCTTCAATTATCCAAAAAATTCTTCACACTCTTTTGTCCATACAAATATAACCCCTTTATGTGCGAGCTTTGTTAATGGGTCATCCAATCAGGAAAAATTATGGATGAAACGTCGATAATAACCTACTAAACTAATGAAACTACGTACCTCGATTATACTCATCGGTGCTGGCCATTCTTGGATTTCTCTTGTCTTAGAAGGAGCAACAGAGATTCCATCTTTAGAGACAATATGACCAAGAAAAGAAATCTCATTAAGCCATAATTCATAGTTTCTAAACTTCCCATATAATTCATGTCTTCAAATAGTCTCTAGGATAATGCGCAAGTGATTTTCATGATCTTCATAGATTTTGGAGTATACCAAGATATCGACAATAAATACCACTACAAATTCATCAAGATATTCCGTGAAAGCCCTATTCATTAGATCCATGAAGACAGAGGGTGCATTAGTCAATCCAAAATGCATTACTGTAAACTCGTAATGCCCGTACATGGTTCGAAATGCCGTTTTCATAAATTATTCCTTCTTCACACACAACTGATGATATCCAGATCGAAGGTCAATCTTTGAAAAGTACTGAGCTCCATGAAGTTGGTAGAATAAATCATCAATGCGAGGTAGGGGATAGTTGTTCTTTATTGTTATAGCATGGATCTCCCTGTAGTCATGCACAACCTCATAGATCCAACTTTCTTCTTAACAAAAATAACATGGGATCCCCATGGAGAAACACTAGGTAGAATAAATCCCTTATTACTCAATTCCTCTAGCTGTTTCTTTAGTTCCACTAATTCCATAGTGTCCATTCTATAAGGGGTCTTCGATATGGGCCTTGAACCAGGATTTAGGTCAATGGAAAACTCAATTTCTCATTCTGGATGATGTCCAGGTAAATCCTCTGGAAACACATCGACATATTCTTTCACAACAGGTATATACTCTATTCGAACATTCTTTTCCTCTCCAACGGTTGTTTCATTCTTTTCATCCCTAATAATTGAATTTAGTTGAGCTGTTAGGGGTGGATTTAGATAAGAATTAGGTGGAGACGTTTCTGCTCTAAAGATAAGGTGTTCTTTATCATCGTCATCAAAAATAGTAACCTCCTTATTATTAAAATAAATTCTCATATCATGGTCTGAAAGCCAATCCATACCAAGGATTATATTAAATTCAATCATGGGTATAACGATGAGATCAGCAGATAAAGAACATTTATATGCTCTAATGGAAACTGATTCACAAAAATTTGTTGTAATGATAGTTCCCTTAGGAGTTTTTACTGAAAACTCCCTTGTTAAATCAAATTAGAAATATCTAATTTTCTTAGAAAAATAAGATGATATGAAACAATGTGATGATCCAAAATCAAATAAAGAATTTTCTAAACATGATGAAACCATTAAATTACCTCCCAACACATATTTCAGAGCTTCTACCTCATTAGTAGTGATAGCATAATCCTGGACTTGATCCCTTGGCCCTTTCTGAGGTAAGTTTCCTTGATGCTTAGGACATTTATTTGCATAATTTCCCATATCTCTACAATTGTAGCACTGAACAACAATAGCTTCTTTCTTCCCCTTGTAATCATGAGCCTGGTGGCTTTTTCACCACACATCAAACAGACTCTCATTCCCTTCAAGCAAGTACCGGGGTGTTTCTTCCCACATTTACTGTAGGATGGATATTCAACTTTTCCCTTCTTCCCTTTATTTCCATTTCCAGAGTGATCAGCAGATCTCTTATTCTCTTTCTTTTCTTTAAATTCATAAGACTTAGAGAAATATTTTTCCTTCTTGATAGCACAAGAGACAAAGTCTTCGTATGACGAAAAGGATTGTGAGACCCATGCTCGACGAAGAAATGGTTTTAACCCATCAAAGAAACAATCAATATTACTCCTTGGGTTACGTATATAATCTGTTGCATGCCTCACTAACCTTGTAATGTTAGCCTCATACTTCGCAACATTCTCATTCTCCTTTCTCCTTAGACTGAGAAATTTCCTTTCCATATATGCTCGATGGTCATGGGGAAAGTATTTTTCTAAGAAAATTTCATTAAACTCCCTCCATTACATACTTGATACATCATCTTCTCCCTTTGTGTTTTGTATCAATGACCACCATTGATAAACATCTCCAGTAAGGCGATAAACTGCCTGGACAACTTTTTCCCTTTCACTACTCCCCAAGGCATGGAATATTTTCTCTATGGAATTGATCCATTGCTCAACTACTAGTGGATTTTTACCCCCACTAAATGTTGGTGGTTGTTTCCTCATGAAGCGATCTAACATTGATCCTCCACACTGCGGATCAGGGTGCTCCACACGGGTAAGGTTATTATTCATAACCTGTGTCAGTTATCCCAGTATAGTGAGAAGCTGATCCGTAGAAGTTATATCACCAACTTCACTATAATTATCTTGAACAGGAGGGAAATCCCTAAATTGAGTCTGTTCATTGATACAGTTTTCATTTCTTCCACTAGGAACCATTTCTAAACAATAGAAAAGACTAGATTAGTTTATGAATCGAAATACATAACTCCATACTTGTAAATAACATAACATAAATTAAATAGTTTATGGATATAATCCATAATCGTAAAAATATTTTCTTTGAGGAAGTATATAATCATAAACCCTTCATAATGGTTTGTAAAGAGAATGAGAATTATCCTAAGCATATCCCCCAGGAGTGTCGTAACCAAGAGTGCAGCAAGTCCCGTTGTCATGAACCAGTTCCCGTTCAAGTCTAGCTCAAAGTGGTGTTTTTGGGTTTTACCCCTAGGTACATCTATGCCAGAGCCGCCTCTACCTACTCGTATCCAGATAGGGATGTATTTCTTAGAAAAACTCACAATGTCTCTACAATACCAAAAATCTAGGAAGTTCTTCTACACTAATCCTCAAATTCTATCTTAGGGATATGTTCTCTAATAAGATTTTATCTAAATCTATCTTCCAAGGTTTGTACTAAACCTCCTCTGATACCAACTGTAACTCCCTGACCCCAGTTACCCAGAGTCGGTGCATTATTACATAATATTGGCATGATCACAAAGGATAAAATCTTGAAAGGCCGATTGGTTTAGTAGCCTTGGAAATACTAGATATATTCATATGTCTTACATTACATCATAAATTGAATAAAACTACAACAACAAGTTTTCTTCACATCCCCATAGACTATTCCTGCAAGTCTGTCATAATACACTTCTTCACATCCTGGGAAAAATTAAACATTGAAAGGGGTGAGCTCAGATGCTCAGTAAGTATAACAATATAGCAAAAACTTTCATATATAAACATAAACATTTAAAGAAATGTATAACTAAATCAAAAGCCTTTTTAAACATTAACTTCAGCATAATATGGAAAACAAAAAATCAAATAATGCCATTTACTTACTCACATGGATATTTTACTAGTCTAATAATCACATGAAATATCAATAACCACTTTCATAATAAGGGAATTCATAATGCCAGACTATCATAACCACGTAGTCAAGGCCTTGTGCCAAGACTACAAATAAAATTTTGTCAAGGCCTTGTGCCAAGAAACTAGTTTGTCTCATTGTACCTACCAATGCATCGAGGAGCTATATCGGGCTCCACCCGTCACATTATAAGTCCAATGGATTCCTCATATGAAAAGTTTTAAACATAACATAAACATTCCTATTAAAACTAGCATATGAAATGTCAATAATTTATCCATAAAATATGAATGTTATAAAAATAACAAATCCATAGTCAAACATATCACAAAATATTCAATACAATATTGAAGTTTTGTATCATCATAAATCAATTTCACATAAGCTTAAAATCCATCAAAGGATGTTGACATAGATGAAATCAAAACTATTTGAGAGAAATATCTCAATTTTGAAATCATTTAAAAGTCGCATAATTATAAAAGAAAACCTTTACATTAAAAATATTCTTATAAACTTGTAAGGGAAGCTTCGAAGAAGTTATAACGGCGTAAAATAGCTGCTCCCGCCGTATAAGTTAAAAAAACATTCTTACCTTAAATTTGTCAAAATGGTCAAAAAGTACCTTGTTTGGAAAACGACGGAAAGATTCCTTTCAATAACGTATAAGGGTATAAATGAATTTACCTCATTGTATGTTAAATAGTAAAAATGTTTTGAACGACATTTTTAAGAAACATGGATGTGGATGATAACGAGGTCCCAGTAGATAAATACGTATAAACAACCTCAGATAAGGAAGAGATTGGGAAGTAAACCCTTAACTTGTACTTTTCTTTGGTTGTGGGTAGGTTAACCTACTGTATAATTGTGAAATCATTGTTATTAAATTATACAAGAATAATATACATTAATATGATACCTTATATGATCTTTTATCATTTCTTTATTAATAATATCTTAGTATTATCGTCGTTTCGGGTGATAACCGATTCGTTCTACTTATACGTTTAGTTACGTAAGCCATGTTTGTAATGGATAGGTTGTATCTTAATAATATTCATAATTATATTAAGTCTATAAAAATTATTTTTAACCATCAAATGAAAATTAGTCTGGAATGGATACGATGGGGAATGAATCTTATCGCGTTCGTGGAGAAGGTATTTTGTGCGTACGCACGAGCGACAATATCATTCTTTTGATACTAATATTGTATATAATTGGATGTTATATCATATTTACAGAATCATCATAATGTTATGTTTATTATTTAAATCATTTATACTCATTATTATACCCATAAAAATAATAACATATTGAATAACATTTACACCACGACGTGGAGACGGTAAGCCGTACGTACGAACGTATGGTGACATGTCATTCAAAGGATGGGTAGAATACTGAATATAGTTGTACCATATTTATAATAACATCAATGTATATAGAAGATACTGGAGTTATTATTTGAGAATGGAAACAACATAGAATGTAGAAGTGGAAGAAGAAAGGAACTTGAAAGTGGGTGATGAAAACGTTACCTCTTCTCTGGGTTCTTCCTTTTGATTTGATCAAAAACCTCTTTAGGATGGCTTTATGAATAAATTAGGGACTCTAGGATAAAGGTAGGGAATTTTAGAGGATATTTTGGAAGAGGTTGGACGAGCCAAATGGCTCTGAAGGTGTGAGAATGAGAGAAGGGGAAGTTCCCTTTTATAAGAGGGGTGAGGGGCACCTTAGGAAAATCTAGAAAAATTATTTTATAATAAATTAATTTTCGGTTTCTAATGGATAAAAAGTAGATTATTTCTAGGCCAAGGTGGGGATAGGTCGAAAAAAAACTCAACCAATAGGATTTAGATAGGTTTGGGTCACTAAATTAACCTTATCTTTAAGTATTAACTCTTAGTTAATTGGTTTCACTTTTACTATGCCTCATTGTATTTTTATATTATATGGTTAATAAACTTACTATAAACATCCAAGAGAACCTAAAGTGGTTCATTAATGTCATATAGTATAATATTTATGCCCTTTGTCCGAACATTAGATTTTTAGGAATAGAATATCAATTAATAATATAATATTTGTTTTAAAAACTCTATTATGTCAATTTTGACACTATTTGGATTTTTGTGAAAATCATAACAGAATGATTAATTCGAACAAAGTTAATTAAATCAATACTAAAATTTCATATTAACCTAGAAAATTAGTGGAATTTATAAAAAGTCTCAAATTATATTTATTTTGGTATCAATTATTTTAATTCTTCACTATTATAGTAATTACTGCATCACCATTGTGTCATAAATAAATTAAATTATTTAATGTCTAAAAATTATAAATAAAATATCATTATGTAGAAAATATTTTTATCTTTCTAATTAATATTTATAATCGAATTTATCTTATGTGTAACCCTATATTAAAAATGTTTTAGTTATTAAACTGTGATTTTAACTCTTTTAACTCTTCTTTGAATTAAATAATAATAAATGTCCTAATCTAATCCAAGTGGACCAAATAGGTTCACAATTTATTCCTAAGGTTGTTTTTGGTCGAATTATACTTATCCAATAGAATTAGGACATGTGTCAGTGTAAAAATAATATCATTTTTACCTTTAATTACCCTATTTACTTTTAACCGTGGTAAATAAAAGTAAAAAGTTTCTATTCACCAAAAATTATTTTCATCTCATTGAACCAAATTTTACCTACTGATATCAAACGTTTCTCTAGGATTTTTGAAATTCACCTCACAGAAGAGGTGAAATTATGTTTTATGAAAAAATCAGTTTTTTAACTACCACTTAGTGGTTTCACTATTCATCAAAAAATGATGTTTTTCAGAAAAATACCAAAAATTTACCCTAGGATAATTTCGATATTCCGAATCCAAAAATTAATTCAATTTTAAAAATTAAGATTTATAAAATTTCCAAAAAGTGTGTATTACTATTCATAATGGCTAGTTTGATTAGTTGTGGGGTGTTAGAACTCGAGGTTGCGTACAACACATGCTATTGCATTATTCGAAGGGAAATGTACCGTGGAAGCTTGGGGTGTTACAATACTCTTATTTTAGTAATAGTAGAATCATTGTACAATAATTCCTTTTTCACTATACTCATGGTTCAAGAGCCGGATCTCTTAATTGAGCCACTAGTTTAACATCATCATCTTTAGGTTCATATAGGGAGCTCATCTTATGTATCTTTAATGTTCAAATAATTAGAGCTATCGATCAGTGTAGAGAGTTTAACACATGAAATTTTTTCATAAAAATGGATCCCAACGATGTCATCATGGGTAAGTATTAGATGACTATTATCTGAGAAATATTTACTATTATCATAGACAAGTCGTATTCCAATGCACTAATGGGACATGATTGTCATTTTATAGTGAGATAGATAAATAGGAAGTGTATGTGGGTTGTACCTACAGGAGGATGCATCCTATAACCAATAATTTAGGGATTATAACCCTTGGTGTAGCATAATATTTAGGAATCTGAATTCCTTCAGTTATCGAGGATTATGTCGATGTCTTTATTGAGGGAATATCAGTACATCCTATGAGTTGGTAGATGGATTTATTCATCGAATTACATCCCTTTACCACTATGATATTTTATTGGAATTTCATATGGCTCTTAATAGGATCTATGTTCTACAATTTCTATTAGAGGACCATCACGAAAAATGTTTCATTAGACCCAGTGTGTTCAACTAGAAATCTCCAATGTCATTATTGAAACATGTGGATAGGAGCATTCATATTTTTGTGGAGTATATTCACCTAAAAAGGACATGCTAAATAATAAGTATCCCTTTTGTATGATTTATTAACTATTTGATTAGTTGTGAGGTGATAGATGGTTCACAATGATGGATACCAGGTTCGACTACAACCAGATGAGGGTTTGTGAGACTGATATTTCAAAGTTATCATTCCGATGACTCTACAAACAGTATGAATTCTCAGTGATTCACTTTGGTGTGATTAATTCCCCCATAATGTTTATGGAGTTGATGAATGAGGTGTTACAACCATAATTCCAATTGTTTATGATTTTATTCATCAATGAAATATTCAAATACATTGAATTATAGGAGGATATTGTGTATTACTTGAGGATGGTTATTGATTTTATGCAAGTGCACTTGATTTATGGGAATCCCTCGAACTAATCGATCTGGATTCATGAGGTTCACTTTCTAGGGAATATCGTTTCTGAGATTTGTTTAGTTGAGGACCCAAAAATGATCTATGATGTTGTTTATTGGAATCCACCCATGATAATTTCAGATATGCGGATCATTTCTAGCTTGATAGGGCACTATAGGAGCTTTATGGAAGAATTATCAAGAATTACAGCCCCTTTTATTGCACAAATGTGGAATGGGAAGCTGTTTACTTGGTCTGAGAAGTTCTATAGTGGCTTTGAGAAGTGGAGGTTAAGGCTGATGGGTTATTCTTTATTGAGACTACCATAAGAGGGTATAGAGTACCTAGTGAATTGTGATCCATTATGAGTGGGGAACAGATGCGTAATGATGCAATGATTGGTAGTTATTAAATACTAGTTGAGGTAGTTGAGTCCCTATATAATTGCTTTGTGACTAAAGACCTAGAGGTGGCAGTGGTTGTCTTTCCCCAAAAATTTGGTTGCACTTACTTCTGGGGGAGGGATTTTAGTATTACATAGATATTTATTGTCTCTCGCATGTCTTCACATATAGATAATTGAACTAGATATAGTGATTTTGGCTAGAGTTCCTTTAGGTCTATGAGTTAGAGATAGTTTATATTTTATGGAAGGGAAATGTTTTATCTAATTACCTTATCTAAAAGTCCTAGGATTTCATAGTACATAAGGCTTCAGAGTAGTTGGCCTCCTTTCATTTGACCTTGACTAGTGCTGGGAGGATTATATAACCTTGGTAGAGTTTTTGAACCAAAATAGGTATAAATAAACTATTGGCATAGAACCTTTTGAGGTCCAGTAAGATAGACCCTACAAGTCAACCTTGTGCTGGGTAAGGATCAATGAGACGTCTCTTATGGGCCCAGATATGGTGCGAGAGATGAAGGAGATGGCCCAAGTCATCTGAGAGTAGATGAGGATAACCTAGATAAGGAAAAAATCTCATTTAGATCATCATATTAGGACATTGGAGTTATTTCGTGGAGAATAAATTTTCTGGAGAGTCTACCAACAACGATAATTACATGGGTTTAACTTGGATGGAAAGAAATCCCAGAGGTTCATTGGGCCTTTCGAGATATGTGAATGTTTGGAGAGGTTTCTTACAACCCCTCCCTACCCTTATAGTTAGAGTGGTTTCATGATTTATTCCATGATTCATTGATGGGGAGATACATGCATGACCCCACACATATCATCAACTGGTGAAAGATGGACCCCAATGATGGAGCTATATTTTCAAATATCCCAGGGGTGATCGAGGATCAATAAGGTATTACCATCTGTGGACGTACCATACCCTTATTTCGTGTGTTTTGGTAGCATGGAAACTTGAATAAGAGTTCATGGGAGTGGGAGAACCAAGGGAGGGATTTGTATTGAAGTTTTTGTTTAGTTTTTATTTTCATGGAGGAAGAAAATTATGTACAGAATTATTTTGAGACCAATTTTTTGCATTTTAATACAATGACATAATTATATATATATAATTCCAGAACTAGGCATGACCCAAACTAGGTTGGCATGGGGAGTTTATAATAATCTTTTATTAGTAATACATTGGCTGGATTAATTAATTAATTAATTAAATCAATCAATTTTGGAATAAAAGAAATTATTATCAATAAACTACCATGGATATTTACTTCTAGTTAGCCTTGTAATCATAGGATCTTCAAAGAGCTTTTCATTTCTCATTCTTTGGTGAATCAAATGATATGATAAATAAATTCCCAATAAGAGAAGATCAAAGTGCAACAACCACAATGAAACCCTTCAGTCGTTGATGAGATCAATAATTGATGTTGAATGATCCAATCTCAAGGTAGGACTCTGTAATTTCTAGTTTAAACCCTTGTTGATTAAATTTAATGATCAGATCAACCTCATATATTTATATGTACTAACAAAAACTCTTTTCATGTGACAGTGCACTGAAATCATAACTGATTATTCTTGTTTTCTAACCTCTGATGCATGTTCTTGATTGTTGTCCAAGATTTTTTTTCCAATGATGAATAAGACGTAGATCATGTATCTCCCCATCCATTTCTTCATATTCTTCACCGGTTTGAACTTGTGGTCCTGGTCCAAAATTGTAAGGTTGTATTGAGCCCAATAGGACCCCTGAAACCACAGTGAAACGATGATCAAGACGTTAATCATCAAAATGAGGCCATATTTTGGATCATTGGGAGTAAGGATTGATATTTTTTATTATCGGAGGTTGTGAAATTCTAGGAGGAAGTATTATGGGGTGTGCATGGTTTTTTATTGACATTCGATGAGTAGGGGAATTCAATTTTCCGTGACTGATGGAAGGAACCTAGATCCACTTCTAGATCCATATGTGTTCGGTAGAGATGGGACCAAAATCAAAGAGGAAATTTTTTATTAGATGTGCTAGATATGAATTTGAGTATATGAAAAAAGTACTATATTGGAAATTTTATTAAGGATGAACACATGGTCTATAGCCCCCTCACTATAGTTGTTAGGGGATGTGAAACCGATAAGGGTGACATGATGTGTAGTCCTACACATGGTATACACCAACCCTAGGTGGACAATCTGTTTTATGAGTCACACAATATGGACATCATGTGGGTGTACACCAATAGGCATACATTCATGTACTAAATTAAAATGACATGAACAGGTCACATGGGTGACACCTCGTTTGAAGCAGTACACAATGTACAATAGTACATGAAAACAACGCAACGTACATGAACATGGCCAGAAGTACATGACCCTATCCTGAATTGATGGGACACACCATGTATTCCATATTAAAGGCTTGTACAATTACAAGGGTTGGAAATTCTGTACTATCTAGGTACATGGACAAGTAGTGGAGTAGGACCACAAGTTATGTGGGTCCACTAACACGTCGTGTAACCCTCAAATTCATTTTAGGAAACATCAAGGTTCAGTATCATCATCATTTGGAAATAAATTTTGGAATGTGAGTATCCTATAATGAGTGTTTTTCACATAGAATTAAATGGTTCCCTTTTTTGTGGATTTTGATATAGAATGTGGAATGTTCTAGGAACAAGTATTGTTTCAGGCGATGCACAATGATGGTGGTGATCACGTGGGATCACCCGAGACTTACTGAGTGGTACCCTTTAGTTGAGAAGGGCAGTGGTTCTTTGATTTCATTCTGAGTGGTACCCTCAAGTTGATATGGGATGTGGTTCCTCAATGTCTTCCCGAGTGGTACACTCCAATTGGGATGGGAATTTGGTCCTCAAAGTCCTTAAATGTTGTACGCTCTAGCTGAGATGGGTTGTGGGTCCCCGACATCCTTTCACGTGATATTCTCTAGTATATATTTTAACTAGTTCCTCAATATCCTTCCAAGTTGTACACTATAGTATATCTTGATAGTGGGTCCATGAAGACTATCGATTTGTAACCACTATTAGACCTAGGCAGTGGGTTGTCGACCAATATCGAGTGGTACCCTCTAGTATAGATGGGAAGTATTGGAACCCTCTTATTTTATCAGAAAATGGGTCCTATAACATGATTTTTTCCTCCACTATGAGGCACAATTATGAGTCAATGTTTGACTTGGATGATTACTTCTAGAAATATTTAAGAGATTCTAGGAATTATTTATGTACTTTTGGAACTATGGGAGACTATTCTTCCTAGGATGAGCTGTGAGATGTATATCCCAATACTGACTTGTTTGGGATTATTTGAATAAATATATAAATATATATATTTTTATGTGTCCATATACTGTAAATAGTTACTCTCTTTTCATAAAGGACATGGGGTATGAGATGTGGTTTATTGTTTTATGTTCTCATGGTTGGATGAGTTGGCTCACCTTCCAGGGGTGCAAAATACTCAAATATTAGTACATCTAATCAGCGTGATGACCCCCTTTGCTTGTACGAGGTTACTATTTCTATTATGGTGGGTTAAGCTTTACCTATTTACTATATATTGTCTTTAATTTCCGGTTTAATCTCTTAATGATTCACTTTCATCCTTTGTGGTGTTCTTCTTGGCATGTATATACTCACCCCTTCATGGGAATTTCCCGCATGGGTCTTATTTTATGAATACAATGGATTGGACAGAGGATACTTAAGAGGAGATTAGGGATACCTGGTATATTGGAAAAGTTATTATGGTCACAACTTGGGATTCTAGAGCTCGGATCTCTTATTTTTTTACTTTCGAGTTTTTTTTTCATGTTGGGACATATTTTTTGTTCGGGAATTTATTTATACCTTTTAATTTCCTTTTTTCATAGTCATAATCATTTACACCCTAGTGGTTTTTCATGATTGGTTTAATTTCTAGTTGTGTGTCATATTTCAATCATTACATATAAACTTATACATAATGGTGACTACGTATCGGCATACATGTATATTGGAAAATTTCTTCACATGATAGATATGACTTCAGCACTAGTCTCCACCCCCTGGTATATGGAGGTGGGATTGGGGTAGTTGTGGATTGGGCTATAGCTTGGGTTGAGTTATGACGCTTGCATTACTGTCATTATTAAGGTGTATTATGGCACCCCCATGTTTTCATCCCTCAATTAGATCATCTAGACACATTTGAGTGCTATGATTAATTCTAATAGCCTTAATATGGGTTGATCATCTCAATTGACATTGAATCCCCATAGCTACAACTACATCACATATGTATAGTTTGATCCCTCATGGCACTATTAGTGTCCCTCGAGACATGTGTGAGGACTATATGGTAACCTTTATACTTGATACTCTCCATCAACTGGTTTGACCTTTGGTTCATTCCAGAAATATCTAAATCACGGTTTGAAGAGAACTTCCATCATCCCTGACTTCTCTTAACTGGTTCCCATCACCAGATGCAAGAACTCCTTCACTAGAGACAACAAAAGCTCATGTTATCCCCATACATTTTCCGAGGGGTGGAATTTATCATACAGTAACACTATTATTTGGATTTGGGAGATTTGATCAAGTTACTGGAGGCTGGTACATACCTCCTTGTGATGTAAATGGAACGTATTGGTCATCGGTGATGATATTCTCAATAGTTCTATCATGATCCCATATGGATGGTAAATAATAAACTTCGAAGAACATGTCATTTAATAATTTCCTACCCACGTCATATTTGACTCAAATTCAGAATAGGATTCCAAATCCAAATTGACCCAGAACCACTCATGCAGTAGGTTTCTGAACTAGATCAAATTCTAACCATAATTCTATCCCTTGCTTGGATCCCCCAAAAATGACTTGATGGTTGTATAATGATCCAGTGAGGATTATGAATCCTCCACATTCATCCTATTTATTTTTTAGATATGGTTTCAGTGATGGTTTGTTGTATGTGTTGCATGGTCCTTCAAGATGTGGCCTTCATTAGCTCAATGCCCCTAGTATTTCCCTGAAATTTCACAGAAGCAGTAGGCTATTTTTTTCTCTTCTCTCATACAAGATGAGGAGATTTCCCCTTAGGCCAATTCCATAAATATATAACCTCTTGAAAAAATTATATTTCTATTAATCCTCTGATAGTAATTTGAATAGTGATTTGTGTTCTGAGGCACTTTGTATGCACTCCTTGATCATGATATTGTCCACCATTTCACCCATCAATGTATCATCTATAAGAAGTCTCTATGTGGCCACTAAATTCAAGAATTAAGGGTTTCTTGAGCATGGTTCATGATGCTCATTCCTGAATCATTTTTACTATGATTAGTTTGGAGATCACTAGGTCCCATGACATTCTTAAAGTAGATGAGGTTTTCAATGTCTGACTAACCGAGTTTCATTCATCAAGAAAAATATCCAGAAGATTAGTGCACTAAATCAGTGTTTATAGTACTATTTGTAGAGATGAAAACATTCTCAAAAAAGGAGAAAAATATTTTATTCAATTGAAGGATTGGTTACTTTGAGGGCCCCTTATCCACTATTTAAAGGCATATGGGTGCACAGGTTTAATGATTCCACTTACACCATCATCCCTCATGTCGTAGAAACTACGGTAATCATCCCAATTGTTCTTCATGAAAGGGAGTTGAATTACAATATTTGGAAATTCTTCCTCATAATATTACCATCCTTCCCTATCCGATTCCATTTTTAGAAGGGGGTTTTTGGTATATAAGTAAATTCCAAGGTAATGATAGCGGAAGGAAACACCATTTTAGAGTGAATTCGACCAAATGTGAACTAAAATTCCCTCCAAGAGTCTGTTTTGTGAATCCTAGATGATTCAAAAATAGAAAGAGATCACAGAGATCACAGAGATCCCTTGTTTCATGTTTCTATTGTGAATGCATGAGGTTTTTATGGTTAACTACATGTAATGAGTTTCATAGTCACATTGAACTTCTTGAATCTAGGAAGCATTGAATGTATTCATTCGGGTGTTTGGTTGATCTTTACCCATTATCAAATCCAAACAATTCTTTTGGAACCGCATACAACATTATCGAAATGAATTTAATATAAAAAACCCTTCATTATTATTTTTAGGGATAGATATATGAACATTTATCTTTTTAATTACACCCAATTCTCAAACCTAAAATGAATTGTGAGTCAGTCCAAAAAATGGATCATCCAAGGTGACTAGGCTTTGAAAAACCCCCTTTCACATGTTCATAAAATCCTATACCAAAGATGAACATTCCATTAATAATGGTATTTTCCCTTAATGATGGGATAATGCCCTATTAGAAACACAAGTCTTCACGAATCATTCATATTTTATGAATTACTCCTCTCATGCATCATAATATCATCCTCAGGTAGGGACACCTAGTTTCATGAAGCCTACACCTTCATGATGTCCCTATCGTTTGTGATGAACCGGATCTTTTGGAATGACCTCTCTGTATGGCTCAAAGCATCACAAAACCTCCCAACTTGTCCTCCCCGTGGTGCATCACTTATGTAGATGCCTCTTCATGAATTTTGAGTAACCCAATACACAAAACTAATCGAGGACTAGCTCAGCTACACTAAGAGGCCCTATGTGATGTAATACATCAATTCCAATGGACTACACTGCTTTGAATGTGGCCCGAGACTCCCACCCACCCCTAATGGGAAGGTTAGTTAAAGATATCTATAATTTTAATAAGTAATGTTTATTAGAAATTAAATTGTTCTTCTTACTAGTAGGTAAATGATACATTTACTGATTTACATTGTCCATTATTTATATATACATAATGACTCATTTATTTGTGATTATAATAGTATAAACTCAATTAATCTAAAGAAATTAATTCATTAGGGTAATCTATCTCATATTTCCCCTCAATGAATTTATTTATAAAAAAATATTGATTGAAATAATTAAAAAATGACTTATCATAAGCGTTAATGTGAATGTATTATCTTTTATCCATACTAATTGAGAAGGAGATGGTTATATTATGATAAACAAAAATAACTTTCATGTTATATAAAATCTTTTGACATCCCTTATTGTAAAAAGCCTTGTTACATTCTATTATTATTTCACAATGAAGGGAGATCTATTTTTAATCATCAATATCTTTGTATCCATAGAAGAGATAAAATATTTATATAAGAATATTGAAGGTGGTAAGTCTTCCATATATTTTATATATTTTATTACATTATAATATTGTAAAATGACTCTAATTTATAACTCATACAAATTAATCAACAGAAAATAATTCAAGGTTGATTCATTGGAAATAGACTACTGTCCTCCCTATAATCTTAGTTGAGTAATCACCTTTCCATGAATCCAAAATTCTCAATCACAGTAATCTACTTGGGTATACCCTTAATGTACTCACCGAGGTTTTCTTCATATGGACACTTCCTTTTTATTGATCAATGAGGCTGTAAATGTATGGTTCTATTTAGTTCTACTCGTATACCTTTCCATAAAAGAAGAAATAATGGACATAATGATCCAGTATTAATGATTTATGTTCCTACCACCATAATTGATATCACATCAATTGAGATTTAGCCTTAGAGTATACACCTACAGGAGGTGGTACCTATCAAAAGCACCTAGTCTCCAAAGGTAGGTGAATAACTGTATCATCCTTGTTTTGTTGTTTGTTTATTTATTACAAATGATTTCTTGTTTTATCATCAGTTCTAATTGTAATAATATATATAATTTGTCTTATTAAATAAAACTCTACTTAATTAATTTAACAATAGGGATATAGTGGGGAGATAAGATAACATGGGGAACAATAAATTGATGGTTTCTACACAAGTGGTCCTTTTGAGTGAGTTGGTTTATGAGTACATGCCACCTTCGGTGAGAATCTCTGAATTAGATCAGGAGTGCCTAAGCACTTTTCATGTCCACCAATGAAATGTTTAGAGAGACAAATATAATTTTATTTCATTGAAAACATTAATGTATCTTCCCACAATTATTGAAATTAATTTTAACTTGTTTTTATATCTAGGATATGATGGGATTGATTACTGAAAGAGGCCCCCTAATTAAGCCATCTCTAGATAGAGCTAGCCACCACCATGGAGTGGATGATATAATTCAAAAAGTTTCTTACAAGATCCCAATATTTATAATGAAATATTTTTACTACTGTAACCGAGATTATTTTTTAACTGATGAATCCAAGGATACATAACATGTCAATCTTCAACAAAATATTGATGGATCCTATTAAACAATTTACAAAATCTAGAAATATATTTATTTAATTTTCCAACATATTAGTATCTAGAAGATATATACCAATTTATGGATACACCTCTACCTTTTAATTAGTTAATAATTAAATATTTATTCTAAATCACTTATAAATTATTCAACCTTCATCCTATTATAATTATTATTTCAACCTCCGTGGAAGCACATTTATTGGATTTTGGGAAAATATTTGTTTCAACACGATCTATGTTGTTATCCTTAATAGAGGGATTAGATTGACCCTATAGGGACTAGGAAGCTTATACCTTCTGCATTATGAATAAGGTTCCATAGTCGAATGGTTTTAGCGGGCGACTTCATGTGGTCAAGTATTTGTGAAATCAGTCCTTTTACGATATAAAATCCTCAGATGGTATCCAATAGGGTTGTTCCGGGAGCCAGAAACACCCAATAGACTTGCATCCATGCTTCAAATACCTTCTTCCCAAAAACAGGTGCTTGTTGGATGATTATTTGGCCAATAAAACATAAGGGCTTAGTTGGTCAACAGGATGGGAGGTCAGGTTATCTAATGCTTTGGGGGGAATTATTGCCTATTCTGGGACCCTCTTATAGATTTAAGTCATGTTCATATGTTCTTGTATACTCGGTTCATTCCCAAAGAGTGTATCAAAGGGATACCCTTGGTTTGGAGGATCATCATAGAAATTCATGGAATTGATTATACATAGAAAATGATGACTTAAACCCTACAATAAGGCGCTTTGGAGCTTAAATTCAACTAGGGGATGGAATATGGTTTGATTTTGAGATTAGGCCCATAATATGGGCTTCCTATGTATCATCAAGAGAGGAATCATAGCCCCACATAATTCAGGAAACTTGGGGCATATGCATGGGAGCTGCCCATTTGAGGGGACATGATGGGGGGAACCATTTTGTAATGGATCCACTTTTGAGATTGGGAATTCATGAAGGTATCCTATATATCATGGTTTGAGTAGGAATCAGAGTCCTCATAGTTCATGATAGGTTGGATGTGTGGATGTGGTGACCGCCAAAATTTCTAAGACCATGTGAGTCATAATCAGTTTGAGAAACAAGAGGATGTCAGAGATCCAAACAAACACACACTACCTCTCCCGCTAATGGGAGAGTGCTGGCCTACAATAGAAGAGGCCAAGGCGATGGTGGGAAAGGGTGTGTGGCAATGAGTCCTTCAATGTGTGATGCCATGGAAGGGATCATGTGGCTTAGCTCACATAATTTTAGGGACTTAACTCAGTGGGAGTACCCTAGATTGCATTCTGGGAAAGGGGAGGAATGTCCGCTCCCATCAGAAGGAGGAACTAATATGATTCTATTGACTGATCACTTCTCCTCATTGAACGGAAAGTAAAATGATCACCATTTATCCCAATAATGGGTAGGTTGAAGTTTGCATCCCAAGGTTGGACTCTATGTTACCATTGAAATTTAAACATGAAAACATCCCTAGAGTCTGAACCATTTTTAGGAGTGCCTTCGTGACATTGCTTACCATGAGAATGTAGACTCAATGGGGCGAGATAATGCACCCGATTTTCTGATCATACGGGTCTGGTGTGTTCGGAGGAGAATTTATCCTGATGCTGGGGGTTTGGTTCATGGAGGGGAATGGAGGACTGGATAGTAATAGAGGGTCCAGATTAGAGGATGAGGGAAGGACACTTGAAGATTCCCAATTCCGCTTATTACTTACTCATGCGGGATGGGGGAGCTCCGTATACCGTAGTGGTATGCGGGTAGAGGGGTTGTTGGCTTACCGAAGCAGTACATAGGATTGGGCATGGTCCACCACGCACCACAGTTGTAAGAAGTCCAGGATGCATTCCTCCATGCCGCTTCTGGTTTTTTCTCCCTACAGATGTAGTACAGAGCACGAGGTTCAATCTGTACAGTGATACATTATGCTGAACACCATATTGAAGGAGGGTCCTAGAACCTGTCTTTCATGGGGTGTTCATCTGCAAGGAATGTGTGGTTCACGATTACACCAATTACATTCATTATATTCCAATTATTATTATGTTATTTCTTTTTTTGTTTTGTTGATGGTTATACCTGCGGAAACATGGTTCATGATTTGGAATTGATCAATGATTCAAAATCGAAGTTGGAATCCTCTCTGAATTCATTCTTCCACCCTATAGGGCCTCCTCCAAGCTTTCTTAGTGCATCTTTATCAATTAATTCTATGACCCTTTTATAGAGAACTATGGAAATCCTCTATATGGGAATACAACACAATTTGCAGATTCCCACAAATATATATCTTGATTTGTGGAAGACTCAGTCAACTAGTGTTTGTGGTGGCTACAGTTTGCGAGTCATGCATTGCATAACTCTACTAGCGACATGGTTTACGGGTTCCTGGGTTCGCTAGCCATCGCTATGTGGGCCATCACCTCATGCGTCCTTCCTCGAACTGTTTTTTTGTGGTTCATGCATTCCATGAACCCTTCCCAGTGATGGTACATTGGTCACATAAAACAATTCGAGAAATTTAATTTCTTCATTTTTATTCTAATGTTTTCAACATAATTTTCATCCTTTATCTTTACTGGACCTGAATGAATTTATTGTTCATATTGAAAATTTATTGTGGGAATACGTTCTTCCATTTGTGAATTTTTTCAGATCCTACAAATTTCTTCTATTGAAATTGGGGATGTTCGGAATGAAGAGGAGTCTATTCTAATTTCAAAGAGGTCCTGAACTGATGTAGTTTTTGGTAGAAAAGATTGTTCTTGTAGAAGGGTATTCCTCTTATATATAGGGTCCCATTCCATTTTTATTTTACCAATTCTCGTTGAGAAATGTACTCGCGACTCTCCCTTGGCTTTCTCGGCATCCGCGTTCTATCTCTTTTGAGAAATCCTTATTCGATAAAAGATTTGTATGTGCCTCAAAACAAAATCCTCACAATTTATTCTTCCCAGGATTTGGATTTTGGTGTCATGAAATTTTTTGTGGAATTTAAAACTAAAATCCTTACTTCCTCATAGGATAATGTTATGCGGTTTTCATGTTCTTCACACCAAACATAACACAACGAAATGAACATTAAGCCTTAATAATCTAAACATAAACATTTAAACAAAAACATTGAATATCAGTATAGAGAGGCCATGGTTCATAATCTATTCTTTATGTGAACCCTTCTGTTCATCGGCCAATGCTCTGCGGTCCAACTCCTTTCTAGATATTTGTGTACCGTGGATGTATACTATATAAATATTCCATGTACCATAGCAGTATGCATGGATTGATTCTGCGTACCGTGAAGTACGTGGGAAATTCATGTCGTGTAGAATTTCTAGGATCAATATGTGGATCCCATGATGACACTCTATTAAGTCATTTGGCCATTTTTGTGGCCTTTATCCAACCATTTTCATTGAACTGACTTTTTGGGGCTTTTGGATCTTTCTGTGATGGCTACAATGGCTCCTTCACATGATTTGATAAAATTGTCCAAGATAAGGGAAACCATGGTTGAGGTCACTGAAGAACATATTTGATACTACATTTTTACTCATCACTGATTCCTAAAATATCTCATTATGCTAGAACTCTTAGGTTACTCATTGTTCGTACAGTTTCCACTTTATGGACATGGTCTTCTGGATGATGTTCCTTGGACATTGTCTAATGCCAATACTCCTTTCATATTCAAAGAAGCACCACAAGGTCATGATTGGGACAATATTTCCACAATAGGAGAGGTCATGGCTACTCTGATTCCAGAACATGTGTTCATATTAAAAGGGTCGGTATTGACTCAGGTCAATCACAGGTGTCAAAACACTGCCTTGAGACTAGTCTCCCAAGAGTACTAACCTATTATCAACCATTCCTATGAAATCCCTAAAGGTGGGTGGAACACCAAATGGGACCTGTGATCTAGAGTATGGTTCCTTAAAGAATGGTCTTGAGCATTCTTGGTACACCGAAATTGTTTAGAGTCCCCTGACCAGTTGGAGGTGGTGAACTTATATAAGGAAGCCTGAGTCTCTCAGTTTGCAGCATTCTCTCTTAGTGAAGACCTTCCGGATCTATTGATCCACTGGTGTTCGATCACCAACACCTTCCATTTTCTTCATGGGGAGTTGGGAATCAGCTTATGTGACATCCACCATCTTGGAGGGCTCCCCATCCTTTCAGATATGTATGATGAGTTTCTTCTAGCAGCTACTACTTGGGTTGATACAGACCTTGTGTCATCATTGAAAAGAAGTTTACTAGTTATGGTAGAGGGATTACATGATCACCCCTTCTAGGATATCTCCATTATCCCATTTTAGGATTATATGTGGTCATTTGGGTAGGTGAATGGGCCTATGTGGAGAGATCACTGTAGTCAAACTCATTAATCCTTCTAGTCTCAACAGATTCTAGGGTCACATTGCACTACCCTCGAAGCAGGATGATATAGTACCTTGTGATATGATCTTTATCTAAAAATTCCACATATTCTTAGCTTAGTCGATTTCTTTTCCAGGTTTTGAGTGGATGGCTCTTCACATCCCGTGATGTATATACCAGGGTTGGGTCTTGCACTCTGATGATGGCGGTTGTGCTGGCAGAGGGATGACCAATTAATCTGGCCACTCCGACTCCAGTCTGACTTTATGATTTTTTGGGGAAGATAAAAGAAGATAAAAATCCACATCATCTCAGAGGACCATTTAAATTCTTGTATGGGTGGATAGTAGAACACTTCCTTTGATATGAATAATTCCACACTATGAGGGTTCCTACCTATGACTTTAAACCTACCCTACTCAAAATTTCTGTTATTCGCCCCATGACGTTAGGTGTTAGTGATGTAGTCAGGCTATTGAATGATGCTTCTCGCTTCTCATTTTCACCGCATCATACCCCTCATGGGTCATCTCAGGGTTAAATGTGTGGTTCTTCAGAGGATCTCTCATACATTATCAGGAATTGGGATGGGATGCTCAGTGCTTGCATAGATTGAATGGACATTTATGAGACATACCTCCCTTACCGGTTCTCCATGAAAATTGGGATCCTTCAATAGAATATGCTTATTCCTTCCATTACGTTAAAGGGAGAATCTAATCCTGTAATCCTTCCCCAATTATGTCTTATGATTATGTGGAAGGTTCCTATAGAGAGTTTATCATCCCCAATACAATGAGATTCACTTTTCTATCACTATAAATGTTGAACTGTGGGTGGGATGTTACCATGACGGGGTGCTGAGAAGACCAATTCGAATGTTCCTGAAGCCTATAACAATCCTTTCCCCATCAATATCGAGAAGGTTGTGCCATATATTCCTTCTCATTATGTGTGTGCAATGGATAAGACTTTTATTAATCTCCATACACACTCCATGATGGTGATGCCATCTTTTCATGACCATGTGGTTAGAAGGCGCTCGATCTATAGTCAAATGCACCTAGAATGGGCTTCTGCGGTGCGGCCTATCTTGGTAAGGAGTTATTCAGACTTCTTCTCTCTTATGGATACTACACATGACCCTAATGATATTTTCCCCAGTGGTGTGTCACCAGATACATCCGATGTTACGTCTAGGTCTTTGTGTTTGGATCCAACGGTCAAACAATCTACAGGTAAAAAGAACCTACCATCTTGGGTAACCTATCATAGGTCCCTTCTCAATCCAATAATGATGATTCATTATTATAGAACCATTTAATTGGGGGAGGCCCAAGTCCCTGGTGCCGTGGGGAGGCACTAGGCTGTGTGAAAATAGGCATGGCGTCAGTTTTGTTCCCTTTCTACGGAAACACATTTGGATAGGTTAACTAATGAGACTGAAAACATCCTGAATTTATTTACCATGGTGGGTTCCTATTTCTTTGCTTGTTGTGAGGATAAACATGTAAAATTCAATTCTTCCCATCATCACTTAATGATCTTCTAAGATGTTTCGGAGGAACTCGATCACCTAATGACTGAAGAGGCTAAGGATTATGATGTTTTGATTTCACAAAAGGAAGTGTTTTGAGAATGTGAGGGTCGCATAAAATTATTAAAGGCCCCACATTCCTCTTTGGGTGTTAATTACAATGTTTTCAAAGATAAAGGGAAGGACCTTAATGTTTTTTTTGGAATTTTTAAAACCAACAGGCATGGATGAAGCAGATGAGATAGATTATTTTGAGAAAACTCTTGATGGCCCATGGCTGTCGCTTTCCATTTTTCTAGAAAGGTTGAACTGATCCTTATTTTAACTTTCCATAAATCATTATGTGTTGTCATTTTACCTTGATAATATGGAGAGTCACTGAACTAGTGATGATCCACCATTTTTTATTGACCAAAATGGAACTAATTTGAATTTAAATGATTCATCGTTTCCTTTTACTATCATGTCAGTTGATAAAAATAAATCATATGAACATCATTTCAATCAGGTATTAAATTTAAACCATGATTCGAAACTAGTAACTTGATATAATAAAATCAGGGAAAAAAATTACGGATACGTGGGACTCAGTGAGCATAGTTAGACTATTTCTGAGGACTCATGGAAAATCTCATGTACTTTTGTGTGTTTTTCATTGTCAACCTAATTTTTGACTATGAATTTTTTATATGATCCTAGTAGGTATAACATGACTTTTTCTTAGGCCTCCCTAGCCAGGTTTTCGACCTAAAAATATTTATGTTTCTTTTGATAGCTTAATTTTTTTACTGTTTCCTAAACCATACATAGTATAGGTTTAACGCGCGAGTACTCAACTTTTATCTAAGGGTACTATTTGTGTGTTTTCACTTTGGAGAGTATTGAATCTATTTCATTGACAGATCATAGTCCTTCCTATCAGACTTATTACTAATGTTTTAAGTTGAACGGTTTTGACAAAACATGATGGGTTTGGAACCCCAATTTGGGATTCATTAGCTGAAAAAGTCCTAATAACTTTCAGACACAAATGAGGGATTTTTGTTGACCATAGATTTGTGAGTCTTGGATATTAATGAGGCTTGAGAGAAATTCTAGGCATACGGTGGTAGGAGAGGACTCTCCTACATACCAATTTGACTTTGGTTGATGTCCATTTGGAAGGTTCCATATCCGGATCCTTTAGGGAATGATGCACAGAGTCCAACAAAGGTGTCCGAAAGATACTGTCCTTCCATCACTAATTGCCTTTGTAAATTTATGATATCTGGATTTGTTTTGGGGTTGGGGGCCATAGTGGGTGGGCTATCAGAGGAATTATGTCTGAAGGTATTGGGGGAATTAATGTTGGCACTAAATGGGAAACAGCCCCCACTTGAATTTTACTTATGTAAGGGAGGGATGGTGAATTGTACTATTTAACATCATATAACTAGGACCCATAACACATATTATGATAGATCATTTTTCTCTATCCAAAGGAGAATAAATGATTTATCAATTTAATAAGAAAGTCCTCCCATGTATAGGCATTCTATAATGGAAAGATATTCATGCCATTATTTATAGGGGTTTTCCAAATCTAGGGAGTGAGATGGGACATAAATGTCATACGAGCATAAAAAAACTAGAAAGGACTCTCCTAAGGATGAATTTTCCATTGATCAACGACCATTTGTGGGAAAAATATGCAGATCCACTGGGGCATCTTGTGCACAGTCAAACAAAGGTATATGAAATACAATGGACTTCTATCTCTGATGGACATGAAGGAATATGGAGATTGGGACATTTTGGAACATGGAATATGGCCTCTAAAATGGGTTGATCCTAAGCATGAATGGGGGAGTTTGTTTGGATGAAGATTTCCGAGAAACCTGAAAATATGTTGGGGAATTTTCTTATCATACGCAAATCATCTTCATGCATATGGATGGGGTGTCTTTATTTTATAGAAGCCTCAAGAGAGACCATAGGTTATCGGGCCAGAATGTTTAGTTATATCTAGGATGTCGGTAGGAAAGAGAATATAAACCACGAATCTGAGAGATCTTGAATCGGGAGGGATGTCACGAGTCTTGGGAGTTGTCAAACGTATTGAGGAAGGAGAGGAATCCCCTCAGGGAAAACATTCATTTAGTTGAAGATGGTTTTGTAGGAGACTTATACAGAGCCATTGGGGCATGATTTTCATATTCATTCAAATGTGTCTTTAGGAAACTGGCATTCCATTTCCAATGGACATGAATGTTTATAGAGATTAAATATTACTCAAAGCACATAGTTTGATGTATTACAAGAGTGCATCCGGATAAAATAGAAACATCCGAGTCATGATTCTCTCATGGGATCATATAATCCCCTGCGTATCTCTTACTCATATTATGGTTGAGTCATTTGTCCCATCATTGGATTAAACTGTAGCATAAAGTCATATAGCCAGAACCCGGGGTTACTTTATTGAAAAGGGAACCGTAACATTCTATTTTAGGGTAGTGCTGCTAGGACAAAACTCATGGAATAATTTCCTAGGATTTAATGGTGGATCCCCCGTTGAGGTCCCTAAGTTCACGTGAGCTATGCTCAGTGTGTGAAACAAGGGGTTACGAGGATTACAAGGATTATGAGGATTCTTGATCACAACATAAGAGTAGAAAAATCAATTGAATGTATAATTTTTGGCTTAAAGTAATGCTATTAAGTTTACCATCATACAGAAAGGATTATTCAAGCCATGCAGTTTAGCATCATGTGGTAAGGACGTTGTGATGTTCAGTTTGGGGTTATGTAGCAAGGGAATTTCAAGACTTTGAGTTTAGCAACATGTGGAAAGGAAACTTTTTTTGTGTAGTTTAGGGTCATGTAGTGAGGACATATCTATCCTTATAGTTTAGATTCATGTGGTAAGGATGTTATGAATTGTAGTTTAGGGTCACGCAGGGAAGACATTACATGATCACAAAGACCACAAATAACTTTGTGTTAATCATGGTTGGGATATTCTGGAATTCCTTTATACATGAGTGATAATATAAGGTGAAAACCATAGTCATAGGGGGGGGGGGAATTGGATCAGGGGGAATAAAATGGGGATTATAATCCATTGGGAGTACCGAGGTATAGAAGGACTCTCTTGAGGAAAATATTTCCTTTGGTTGGTGGCCATTTTGTAGGTGACACATGCAGAGCCACTGGGGCATGATGTTCATAGTCAAACAAAGGTGTCCATAGGACATTGTCCTTCCATATCAGATGGACATGAATACTTTTGGGACCCATTCTTTCTCGGGGTATGGAGTTTGACAAACCTAGAATATGGGTCTGGGGAACATAAGAAATATTCAATCCATGATCAGTCTTGAACCATTGGATCTTCTACCTAGATTTGACTCATATAGAGGGGTAAGTATGATCTTTTGACTCCTTATGAGTGTCAGAATTATAACTTGGAATTTCATTCATCTCTTTAAATTTATTGTTCAGGAAATTGGGGGCATGTTTGGGATCTTCGTTACGTTGAGAATCGATCCGCACATGAATCTTATGGAACCTTATGGTGTAATGTCCAGTGGTTAGGACCTTTCATAGTTTATTATATACAAGTCTGACCTATGCACTAAGGAAGAGGTATTTTTTATTGGTGGATGTGATGGGATTTCAAATTCGGGCGTCACTACTTATCCTACAAGGGAATGAATAAAGCCACGTGTAGTTCTAAATGTTCCACACAAAGGATTGGTTCAGGTGTAGGGACATGAGAGGGATGTTATTTATCTTAGTGGATGGACCCTGAGGTAAATCCTGGCATCACTATGTTTCATGTGAGCGCAGGAATATAGATACATGTAGTTCCGAATGTGCCTTGTAAAGATCTAACTCGAACGTAGGAGTTGAGGCATTTTGGTTTCATCCACTACAGGTGTCGGGTCTATCATATTCCTCTATAGTTTGTTTACGTAATGGAACCCTTACCACTGATACTAAACACATGTTAGTTATAATCGATGTAAGAAATAAGGAGTGATAAGGATTTCCATCATAATTATGGGGAGATAGAGGATATAATAGAGACTTTTTTGGGGTAGGGCTAAGTTCGAGGGTCAAGGCGTCGCTACGTATCCCACTAATGAATGGTAATCTAGACGTACTTAGTTCTTTGAGGGATAGTTCAGCATATCATCGTGCTATTAGAACGATTTATGCTATGTAGTTTAACATCGTGAAGTTAAGATGCTATGTTGTGCAGTTTAGAGTCATGCAATGAGGACATTAGATTCCCAGTTCAATGTCATGTTGTAGGGAATTTTACCATAAAGTTTAATTTCACGTGGTTACAATGATGAATCATTGTTTAGGGTCTTTGATATTGGACCAGAGGTATCACTGTTATGCGATGTAATTTTTCATAAACCTTTCATTGGTGGGAGCCATGAAGATTTGTCCATCCATTCATATTAATGCATATTCTCTATTATAGTAGTCATTATGTATGACATATGGTCCCTCCCAATTTGAATCATGCTTTTTGGGTTTCATCCCAAGTATAATCGGGGTTCTGGGGACCAAAACCATCTCTCCTTCAAGGAAATACCGAATGTGTACCTTTTTGTTGAAGACTCTTGTGATCAGATTTTAGTAGACTTCCAAATTGTGAAAAGTGTGCTTCTATTTCTCATCCAGTTGATCCAAATTATCAAACCATATATGGGATTGATCATCTATGGATAATTGATCACAAGTGGACACATGGAGTGGTGGGACCTTAATTTCAATAGACAAAACCGCCTCTACCCCGTATACTAGTGAGTATGGGGTTTCCTAGGTGGCAGTGCGTTCTGTGGTTTGGTAAGCCAATAAAGAATGAAAGAGATTGTTTGGCCACAATTTCTTATCCTGAACTACCATCTTTTAGATTATTTTGGACAATGCCTTTTAGAAAGACAGAATCTTCCCATTGGCCGCTACAAGGTAGCAGGATGAATGGTTGGATTTGTTTCCATACTCCTGATATAACATATCAAATATAGTAGAGATGAACTTGGTGCCATTTTCCATCAGTATTTTATGAGGGACACTAAATCTAGTAATTATATTGTCTTTCACAAAACTAAAAATTCATTTCACCCTGACCTCTTTAAGGGGCATGACTTCAGTCCATTTTGAAAAGTAGTCAGTTTCTATTAGAATGTACTTGATTTGTCTTGTTGTGTCGGTGGGATATGGTCCCAAAACATCAATCCCCCTATAATTAAATGTCCATGAGTACATATCTTTGTGATATATCTCCAAGGTTCGATGAATAAAATTTGAACAACTATGGAATGAATGACACTTCTTGGTGAATACGGAACTATCATGTAACATAGTGGGCCAATAGTATCCATTCCTATGAATTTGATGGGAGATCTTGGTTTCTTATTGGTGTGCCCCACATGCTCCGTTGTGCACTTCGCTCATGATGGCAATAGTCTCTTCTCCATCGATGCACCTGTGAAGTACTCTGTCAATTTCTCATTTGTAGAGAACCTTTTCATGGTTTATGCCATTATAGAAGAAAAATTTGACATCTTGTCTACGAATATGTTTTATTACAACCCTATCTAGTGGGAGTTCCCCCTTCCATAGGTAATTTTCTATGGGAGTCATCCATCAAGTGGTTTAACCATATGGCATAGAAACGTGGATAATCTTATACATTTACTCCATATTTTTCTGAATAAAAGGAAAGGCCATCCAATAGTGGGTAGTGATAATAACCATTTCATCGTGGTCGGGATTATCTAGGGCTATAGAGGCATTTTCCTATCCATCAGCTTGAGAATTTTTTGACCGGGGGACATAGGTCAGCATTGGTTATGAGGGTAATTCTTCCATTATTTCCCAAAAGTTGTTCATCAAGGGGGCCAATACTTCATTCTTATTGGAAGAGTCACCATTTAACTACTTTATGACCATATCTGAATCACCATTTATCTTCATGTCTTCAGCTGGTGCATGAAGTTCCAGCTCTAGTATTGCAATGAGGGCATGGTATTCTGCTTAATTATTTGGATATCCCTTTGGAATAAGGAAGGATGGAGGAAAATAGTCCTTTTTGGGGAGCATGCTGATGCAGCCAAGGCCTCCATAATATGACGTTAAAGGATGTACTCTTCTACACTACCAGAAACTCAGAATCAGACACAGTGTCTCCAAGACTTGTTTTATGATTGATTCATCTCAATATATTATACATTATTTTGTCATATCCTAATAGAGTTGTGGTGTGGGGTGTTAAAAATTCCTCATCATAGACTAATTGAAGAAGTGTTTAGAATAGGAGGAGGTTTACTCTAAAGATATTTTCGTTGAAAATTATTCGAAAATCAATGGCATTTATCATTCCAGATAGATATAAGAGTTTTATTTTCCCTTTCATGATGGTAGATTCATCCTTGTCTATGAAGGAGATGAAGACATGTAATTCCTTGATATTGTACTCTGTCCAATATACTTCAGCCACTTCTAATTTGGACTCAAATTCTTGTAGACGTAGTGAGGCTTCAATTAGTTCCACTTTAAGTTCTGCGAACACACTCAAGGAATCAATGATCGATAGATTCACCATGACTCATGCTAGATACTTTAGAATATCATATATTTGCTCTGAGGGTTGGTTATTCCTGGATCAAGGATGATCATTCATGGAAAAATTTGGGGATTTATCTTTGGATGTATATGGTATGACCTCTGTGATAAGATCTGGTAGCGTTGTGGTACATTCAATGTTTGGCTGAACTGGTCTGCATGTAAACCTTGTGATATTGAATATTTGTTCTTCCTCTAATGGATAATCCAAGTTTACTAGGCTCGTATTTCTTCCAGGAGGGGAAGATGAGCATTTTGGTTCCCGTTGTGCCTACCAGAGGGTCCTTCCACAAGTTTCTACAATGTTAGAGGTTTGAGCTAAGGTATGGTTAGGGATTTTATTCCTGCCACCATCATTCCTTCAAGTAAAACATCGACCACTATGGACTCTTCATCCAACCCTCTAGTTGGACATTGGGAATTCATCTTTGTGTCCATAGTCTCTATTAGAAAAAGGGTCTATTGATTAAATGACATTAATGGAGCCTAATATCATTTATTGATATGAAAGTGGTTCTATATGACTGTTGTCTTATGAATGTAATAATTTTTGTGGCATCACCCATTGTACATTTTGGCAGGGCAGTTCCCATTTCTCCGTTTGGTGGGGTGATGCCCATTGTACTATTTGGTGGGGTGGTGCCTGTTGTAACAAGTATACTAGCATGAAGCCGAATGTGTGAGGATTGGATTCTTCTTTGGTACTGGATCATCTTCGTGTTCATGATATCAACCATTCTATCCCTAATAGGACTGCGAGGCTAAGGATGATGGACGTGTTTCATTAGGAGCTATTGGGGGCATGGTTGGTTTCTTCAACTGCGCTTGGAGGATTCCATGAGCTCAGTTGACTATTTTCTAAGTCATCCAACTATCAGTATTTTCTCCTTTTTATGGTGACTAAATTTCACTCCTCTTACTCACTAGGGTCTAAGGTGAAGACATATTCCACTTCTCCTGTCGGCGGACCCAACATGACTCTCCCAGAATCCATAATCTTTTACAGAAGTACCCTAAAGACGAAGCACTCCTGGATGGTGTGACCTAGTATTCGTTGATAGAGACAATAATTTGGATGGTTTTCAATACCCACATCATCATTTAATTTTTGATCTGGTAGATGGAGAAAATTTTAATTCATGTCAGCTATGAAGTAGCCACAGACTTGGTCATCTCGGAATGAGTTTAATTTATTTCATCGATCCTCGAACTAATTTATTTTAGAACCCCTTTGATCATCCTGAAATGGTGGGGGTGAATATTGGAATCCAACAGGTCCCACATTGTTTATTGAAGGTCTCACAACTAGATTTGGTGCTAAGGGTGGCCTATGTGTGATATAATCTCATTTTTCTTTTCCCGTTCATTTTCCTGGGGCTGATGGGAGCACCTGAGACCTGAGATTAGTCCTCTACAATGATTATTCTATCCTTTTTTAAATGGAAGAGAAATCTCGAAACCCACTTGTTTACTTCACTTGGATGAGCGGTGTTCATAATTTTTCATAGAGGTTATCGATGCACATAATGAGTATTTCATTCGGGGGGAGCGATTAGTTCAGGGAATAACTTAGGCCATTCCATCTAGCAATGAAGTCTGAAACACATTCATTATCTCATTGCATGTAGTTCATGAGATCAATAACCATTGTCTTCGGAAATGTTGATATGAACTAGAAGATAAATTGTCGTCATAGGTCCTCCCAGCCTAGGATTGAGTTATCTGGCAAGCTAGTATACCATAAGAAGGATGAACCCTAGACGGTTCACAATAAGAACTTGAGTTTTATGGTCTCCTTCTGCAATAGAGTTCATATCATGGGATCAAATTATGAGTTATAATGCATTAGATGATTTTATTTGTCTCCAGAACCATTGAAAAATGGGAATATGGGGTTTTCAAAGTTTACCGATGGAGCAATAATGCTCACCCAATCAGGGTAAGGCTTGCACTCTGGTTGTATCAGAGCGCGCCACCCTTCGATGGCTTCTAATAGAGTTGTTAGTTGCTCGACGGTATTCAAGAGCCCTTGGGTAATTTCTAGTTAGACTTGATCTAAGGAGGGTGTAGTAGGTACCAATGATAGACGTGGTGATGCTTCTGGAATTTGGGGTGGATACTCAACTGGGGGTATCCATTGTAGATTTTCCTTAATATACTATAGCTTCCTTCCCATTAGAATAAATTCTTGATATCCTTTTGGGGTCATATTTATTTAGGGAGATGGTCCCGATGCTGGATTTGATGGGAATCTGAGCCTCAAATCATTTACTCTGATGAGTGACTGTGGTAGGGGTACCTCTTCTGGGAACACTTTTTGAAATTCCGTAGGGGGAACACATCATGAAAAATATCTCCCTTGACATAGCTCGACATTAATTCACCTGATCTCTTTAATATATTCCTCTTTATTGGTGGATCGTTCCTTGAGAGTGGGGTACACATTCCTAGGGTGAGGCGGAGGTGGGTCAATGAATACCATGGATTTATTCTTCTCTTTTGGGGTTTTTTTGAGATAGATAATGACAGATTAACTCAAGGGGTGACCAAATTTTAGACCACTCCTGTGTTTCTGGTATGCACACAATCAGAATCAATGTAGGATTCCTCCAAGAGGAAACCATATTCTCTTTCATCTTCTCCCTTTGTATCACTTCCTATGATATCTTTGGGGTTTATGTTTACAACCTTCATCGATGCATACTTCATTGGGGGTCATGTACCCAGTGCCGAATAGTAGGAAATATTTTAGTGTCCTTTGTTTGTCTTTTTCCTTTCATTTTGCGGTATTCATCCAGTTTCTTGGAGAAAACTAACTTGATTGGAGCCCATATCTATCCTCGTGATGTGCCTTCATCTTAGAGGCTACAAACCACGAGATGAGGTGGAACGAGTGACCTCTCTTCTCTTTGATCATCCCAAATAGGAGGAGACAAAAGTCAGTTGTGTGGAAACTTGAGATAAAAATTCCCCCATCCATGTAGTTTGGGGTTTCTCCCATTCTTCTATTGATGAACTACAATAATTATTTGTTGGTCTTATGGGGTAATGTTTAGTTAAAGATTATCTGAAAATAGTGGGGTGGGACTATTCTTGCATTAAGGCAGTAGCTAGTAGTATTCCACCTTTTTTTTCATGAACTCTGATGTAGGTGTGATCCTAGTATGGCACTGGACCTGTACATGATTTATGGGAATTTGAAGATTTGATCACTACTTTCTGGTTTGATTCCCTTAGATTTGAAGCATGCTGGAAGTTCTCAATTTCATAGATCAGAAGCTTTTTGATGGCCTGATCTTGTCAGTCTAGACGCTTTTGAGGCATACGTCGGGATGGTTTTTTGAGTATTCCATCTTTCAAGAGAAGGGATTTCATTTGATTGTTACTTTTAGGTAATTAAATTTCATGATGTCATTTCCATTGAGGTCTGCTGGATGGGACGTGGGGGTGCTGTGTAGAGATCCATGTTCTCCCCATCCCTAAATATGAAATCTAGAGGGGGAATCACCAATGAGGAAACAAAACTTGTGCAGTGTGTGGAGGAATGCGAGTTCATGTTTTTTCTTTCACTTTCATGATATTGGATTCTGCGCAGATCAGAGTGATTCCTGGTCAATTCGACAGAAAATTTCTCCCAATATGTTGACATGGTCTATATACCATTCATAGGGAAATATCATTTCATTTAGATGGTGAGGAGTTGTCAACATATTGAGGCTAATTTCATGCATACAATCCATAGAGAACTCCCCTGGTATGTCAATGTGAGAAGTGGAAATTGTCCAATACATCACTAGTATGTTATCCTTGGCTAGTTGTCTTCTCACAAGAAATTTATACTACTGTTATTCTTCCAGGGACTCCTCTACTTGATATTCCCATATTTACTTCTTATTAATAATTGTGTTATATGTATTTGATCTGGTGGTAGCCTCATTGATATGTGAACGGAGCGAGGGTGTGTTAGAAGATGAGTGTGGCCCCAGACCATCCAGTGGTTGATAAAAGATATCACTCACCATAGGCGGAGTGTATGAAATGTCTGAATCCATCTTTTCGATTTTCTCAACATACGAGGGATTTCTAACATTTTACTGAGAAAGGTAATGGCCTTAATTCCTTTATGAAATTTTATTGGGTGGAGGACCATCGTAATTGGTGCTACAGTGGCAAGGGCTATAATTCCAAATTGATGCCCGACCATGGGGAATTTCCTTAAAATGTATACCCTAGGGAGGACCTTTAGGGTGGGATATAGTAATGGGAGGACATTCATGCTGCTTGATATCACTAATGGGAGGACCTTCTCGATGACTACAATGATGGAGAGGATTACTATGAAATATTGATATCTAGATGTAGAGAGAATTTCATTAGTGTACATCCCTGGGAGGGCCTTCAGTATGTACATCAATGAGGGGAGGACCTTCTCATTTCTTGATGTTACTATGAGTATGTCATTTACATCAACCACCATTACGAGGAGGTCCTTCAAAGAGACTATCATCATGGTGAGGACTACCATCATGACTCGATGCCTGACTACAGGGAGTAGCATATCTTCAGCGTATACCCTGGAGATGACTATTAGGGTGGACAACATCAACAAGAGGGCCTTCATATGGTCTGATATTCAGTTTAAGGTGAGGGATAACCTTACATGCATCAAGACATAGGCTCTTTTGATCATTAATTTTTGTCCCACGGAGTAATCCTCTATGGGTGCTCTGGGGATGGTATTTAGAGCTGCTGGTAGCAACATTGCAGAGAGGGACTTCAAAACTACTATTTCCACTTCCATAATATGGTGATGGACTGATAGGGTTTTTATCATTTATTGATATTTTTTTTAAGGAATCAAGAACTCCATATTTACAATAGAGTAGGATCATGTATGTTCTATTCATGTTTTGGTTTCCTACAATGATTTCATTTTTGGGAGATCTCTTGTGGGTAACCGGGGCCTCCTACTGTTGGTAAGGACCTTTATATACATACCCCTATCTTCTTGGGTCCCATGATTTCATTGGGACATTCTGAAAGACATCTTGAGTTTTTGATAGAATATATACCTACCATAGAGTGGCCACCATATTGGACCACTGTCACCCCATTAGAACATTTAGTTTTTCCCCTATTTGGATGTTCTTGTATCGTGAGATATTATCATCGACCCTCCAGGACTAGAGAAGGGATGCATAATTTCTCAAGGGTGACTAACCCATTTTGCGAGTAAGTCCCTCCGCTTGAGGAAACCGAGTCGTGGGCCGAATTCCTCTCATTTTCCACCAATGCAATAATATATTGGCATGTTTGGAGTATATGGCATGGAATAAATATATGATCATCCATTATTTACAAGATGTGTTGAGATACATCATTGGATGGAATGGGTATGATGGCCAATTCTGATAACGTAGTAGGAGTTTGTGCGTGCTCCGGTCCTCCATTGGTTTCTAGTAGATATTGGAAGTTATCTTGTTCTAAGACAGAGGAATGATTCGATCGTCTATTGTCTTCTACAGTTGAAACTGTATTTGACTGTTGGGATTCATCTTCATGAGTTGGAATTTTTATCTTCTCCCTTTCCACTATATTTTTCTCACGGGCTTTGTATGCAACTGTTGGAATTTGACTCTGCTCATATTTTATTTCCTCCCTATTAGGATGGCAGGATAGATATACATCAGTAGGTATTTGTGACTGGATGTAGCTAGTTTCCATTCTTTTTGGATGATGTTCTTGATACTCGTCAACAGGTATTTGTGCCTGCCTATAGTTGGTTCTATCATATTTGGATGACAGGATTCTTGTGCATTAGTAGATATCTAGATATTCCAATAATTTTCCAATCTGTCTGCATGGCGGGACTGAACAACACATGTAGGAATATGCACATACCCATATTGTACCACCTTATTTCTATGGTGGGTTTGAGTGGAGGGGGTAGAGTTGTATGTATGCATGTTGAATGCCTCCACATTTGTACAGTGGAGTTTCTCCGTAGGAACCAAGGTGATATGTTGATCCTAATTATATATTTTCCACCCTCGGCATGTAGACTGAGGGGCCCGAGTTTTCTAAACTTCATTAGGTTCCCTCAGTAAAAGGACATCTTCATCGTGAGGAGAGATGGTCTCCTGGTGGTGGGGGCAATGCTCTCTGGTAGGGTCCCGTGAGTAGGACCCCTATGTAGTTGAGATGATGTTGTCTGCATCAACTTAATCTACCTCCCTAAGATAATAGAAGTACATGTTGTCACATTCAGGGGATAGGGTCCCCAAACAGTTCGAGACGACCACCGAGGATGCCTTGTGCTGGGGTGCCAACTGTGGCTGAGGTGGCGACTGATTAGCTTTTGAATAAGGTAATAATTTTCTTGCAACCTCCACTATGGGGAGAGTACCATTTCGGTGGTACTCTTTGATCAGTGTGTAGGATACCTATCGTTGAAGATATTGAGTTGGAAAGGGGGCCATGCTCTTCAATAGAGCCTCATCCACCTGAGGGATTGCTGAGGCATGTGTCTACACTGTTTTACACGATGTCATTTAGATCAAAGCTTTCTCTGAGAAAGCCTGTAATATATATATATATATATATGACATATATAGACAAAAAAAACCCATTAAAGTAGAATCACTTGAACACATGCATATTTTCCGATTCATCTTGGACACCATTAATTTTTTGTGAGCTGAAGGGGAATGAGTGTGGTAAAACTGCCACCTTGATTAAGGATTCATGTCGGCTTCCCCATTATTTTTCGGCCTTTAAGGCTGCATGTTTACTAGTTTTTGGAAAATCTTTATTTGGACATGATTCGCATCGCTATCCTTAAAGTGGGAATTTCATTGACCACGAGGGGACTGGGTAGCTTATCCCTTCGGCATTATTAAGGAGGTTCCACAGTATAATGGTTCCAGTGGACGATTACATGTTGTCATGTATTTGTGAATCAGTTCTATTATGATATAACTTCCTCCAATATTCTCTAGCAGCTTGTTCATGGAGATAGAAACACTAAATGACCTAGTTATCCAAGATTCACAGACTTTCTTTCCAAAGTTAGGCTCTTTTTGAATGATGATTTGGACAACAACACTTAAGAACTCCATTGGTCGAGAGGATTTGAGGTTAGGCTCATCGCACCCTTTTGGTGTTAATTATTTCCTCTTTTTAAACTCTCGTATAGATTTATGTTGTGGTCATATGTTCGTGAATCCTTGGTTCTTTATCGAAGTGTCTATTCATGGGATACCACAGGTTTCCAAGATCACCATAGGAATACATGGATTTGATTCTATGGAGGGAATACTGACTTAATCCCTATAATAAGTCACTCTAGAGTTTATCGTCGTCTAGGGGGGACAGAATATGGATTGATGTTGGGATCAGACCCATAAGATAGGTTTCCAACATATCCTCAGGAGAGGAATCATATCCCACATAGTTTGAGAATCTTGGGACTTACTCATGGGAGCTTCCCATTTTAGGGGACAGGAGTGGTTGAACTCTTTTTTAAGGGATCCCCTTTTGGGATCGATCCTTCAAGAAGGAGTCTTACATATCCTGTTTTGACCAAGAATCAGATTTCCCATTGTTCGAGACGGGTTGATGTGTGTATTTTTTATCACCACAAATCTCCAAGACCACATGATTCATACTCAGTGTGAGAAACAAGATAATGTGAGAGATCCAACCAACCACAAACCTCCTTTCTCGATAATGGGATAGGTCGGGCCTACAATGGAATAATCATAAGGTGACAGTGGGAGAGGGAATAGGGAAATGAACCCTTGAATGTAGGGTGACATTGGGGGTCATTTTCATTGGCTCTTAGAAGACTACAGATATACCTCTGTGGGAGTGCCCCAGAATAAATTCTGGGAAACAGGAGGAATGTATCCTCTCGTCAAAAGGGGGAATGAATGTGAATCCTTTGACTAATAATTATTCATAAGTGAATGGAAAATAAATTTATCACCCTTAATCACTAGAATGGGGAGGTTCACATTAACATCATAATATTGGAATCTGGGATACCATGGGAATGTATCCTTACAAAAATCCTTGGAGTCTTATCTGTTGTGGGGAGAGCCATCGTGACTCTTCTTACCATGGGTATATCGATTCATATGGGTGCACTGATGCTCCCAATGATCTGATCATACGGGTTCAGTGGATTCAGAGGAGTATTTTTTCAAATATCAAGGGACTTGTTCATGGAAGGGATATGGAGGATAGGATGGTAATAGAGGGGCGATATTTGAGCTGGAGGGAAGGACACAAGAAGATTCCCCATTTCGCGTACTGTTTCCTCATGCAAGATAGGGGAGCTCTACATACCTTAGTGGTATGCAGGTAGATGGTTCATCCACATACCGAAGAAGTATATAGTCTTGTCCATTGAAAAACATTCACCATGGTGGTACATGGTATAGGATACGGTCCTCCATGCTACTTAGGGGTTCCATACATGTACTGATGCTTTATGTTGCATGGGCTTCAATCCGCATAGTGATACACTATGACGAACATCGTATGAAAGGAGGGTCCAAGAAATTGTCGGTCAAAGGGATTTCATCCTTGAGGAATGTGTGTTTCATGATTACACCAATTAGGTTAACAGTTTTCCCATTATTATTATGTTATTTATTTTTAAGGTTCAAGGCTGGTGATCCCTGTAGAAACATAGTTCGCGATATGGGATTTGTTGATGATTCAAAACCAAAGCCAGAATCCTCTCCAAATTATTTCATCCAATCTTTGGGGCCTCCTCCATTCTTTACATAACCATCCTTTCTCAATTCCTTTTTTGATCCTTTTATAGAGAAATGGAGAAATCATATCCCTTGTAGTGTGGCACCGTTTGAAGAATCCCATGAAGAGATATCTCATTCTATGAAATACTCAGTCAACCGTGGTTTGTGGCGACTACAGTTCACATGTCATGGTTTTCATAACCCTACCTATTTTCTTAATCCATTAATTTATGACTTTGATATACAGTATGTTCATGTCCTTCATGCGCTTGATTCAACCAGCGATGTGGTTCGTGTGTTCCTAGGTTCACTTGCCATCGCTCTGCGGGCCATCGTCTTGTGGGTACTTCTGCGAACTATTTATTCTCGGTTTATTCATTCCGTAAACCCTTATATGTTATGGTACATGGGTCATTTAAAACACTTTGAGAAATTCAATTTCTTCAAGTTTATCCCAAACATTGGAACTCAATTTTCATCAATTCTCTTTACTAGAACTATTGGAATGCTTGCTTCCTTCTACAAAGTGATTGTGGGAGTATTTTATCCCCTTTGTGATGCTTTCAATACACTAGAATTATCAATCAACAATAACATGTATAAAAATTAAAAGTAATAATATATTACAAAATAAACTTGAACATTGATTTAGGAAAGAATATACATAGTCATAGCTCCTAAAAACGTAGATAAAAAATATATACCCTTGGATGTGTATCATAGATGGGTATAGAAATAACATAATCATTGTAACAATAGAGTTGTTCCATTCAGATATTGACGATGACCTCCAGGTCATGGATCATCTATGTTTATATTTCTATATAAAATTCTAATAAAATGTTAATTTTCCCATTTAGAGATGGATGATTACTTCTAATAGTGCCTCATGGGTGGGAATTAACATCGCAACCACCATCACAACATTAGAGTTAACCAATTAAAATATTATTGATTCCTTTTGGGTTTGGCTCATTGATGGGTATAGAGGTAGAACCATAATTAAAAGTCTAGATGTCGACCATTTATTTATGGATGTGATGGATCAACATAATAAGGATCACAAGTGAGGATTTCTGTAAAAGTTGTTTCAATGATCAAAAGGGCACAAGAATGATGAAATGACATCATTTTACATTTCACATGAATTATCTAGGCTGAATTACACATGGTAAAAATGGATGCACTAAAAATTTCATTTCTAAATAACCCAATGAATATGACTTGAATTATGTTGGGAACGTATAATTGACCCCAGAAGGTTTTAATTTTTTTTATTAATAGACTTATTATTTTTCTACGGCCCATATTGTGGAATCATAGTATGTAGGAAGTTGAATTTTGTTCAAGAAAACAATCATTGGATTTCAACAAATATTTATTTTTCCATATATATTTCTAACCACTCAATTTTTTCATATAACATGCAATATGCATATTTAGTGATTAGAGGCTCAAAATTTTTCCAAGTCATCATTTTTAGTTTTTCAACTTGGTGAGTTATATGCATTTTTCCTTTAGTATGTTTAGGTATTTAATGTTATAATAATAAGAGATTATGTTTGATGTATTGAAGATTTATTTAAATGATATTAATGTTTATGATCATAAAATTTTGACCAAAAATTTGAGTGAATTTTGATAAAACTCGAGTGACGGAAAGATGATAGGAATGATGGACTAATTCCATTACAGAGTTTGATAGTTTCACATAGATTGATGGATTATTTCATCGATAATGGGGGATAGTATATATGATATTCTAACAATGATCATATGGGTTCTAAATTTTTAGACTATATAGTTGTGTTCATAATGTGATGCTACCTATATGGAAATATTATGAATAAGCCTGGAATGATCAAATGATCTAGTACTATTATAGATTATCACTTGAAAATTGAAATTTAGTTTATGTTCATCATACTTAGCCTATTGTGTCTTGTGATAAGGATTAATGCTTCAAGGATGATATTTTATATCACGACTCTGTAAGTGATTATGATGCATGAATGAGTAACATGCAGGGTATAAAAGACACTTGAATTGATGTATTTTTTATTTTTTAAATAACAAATCTTCTAGTTTAAATCAATGATGATGATATAAGACAAGTATGTCGGGGCTGAAATTTTTCCATATTTAAATGATAAGTCCCACTATAAAGGAATCAAGGCATACATATATCATTTGACCTTTTCCATAGGATGGAAACATACTTTTGAATGACATGACATATTAGGGGTACATATATAGATAGATAATGGGGGTGTGTATATTCATCCAAAAATAAGTGTCCCATGGATTCTAATTAACTCCTTACTGATAACAATTAATGATACACAAGAATTCAAACACAGGGAAATTGAAAATTTTTTATGAAGGAAATGAATATTCAAGGATGGTCCAGACATCCTAAAATCTATAAAACTATCTATAGATCAAACATTTTGGGTGGAGGGATATTATATCACAACATTTTTTCTAGCTTATTGCGTCTAGTAGTATAAATAATATTTTTTAACTCCATATGGTTTTCCCCTTGCGCTTTTTGTATTTTTATATTTTCATTTTAATTTTTTAGATAAGATATAATAGAAAGAGGAAATGATTGTGGGGGATTGAATGTTTTTGTTAGGAATCCCTTTTTTCTATTTAATCCTGACAAGTATTATGACTCTTTTATATGTAGTTCAAGGCCTCATGGTTAGGGCTGATTGGGAGGTAGAGTATAAGGTCATAAAACATTAAAAAAAGTGTGGTAGTCTGAGAAAAACATTTGAAAAACTACCCCCTTCTGAATTTAAAGTCAAATTTCATTAATGAAAATGACATTTAAAAATGGGTCATGAAGTTTTGGGTATTAATGATTGGACCAAGTGTTGATATAATAAATCCAGGAAGAGAAATGTAAATTATTATGTGACTAATGATCCAATGTTATCGTATAATATCTATGAGGGATGGATAAGGTTATTTTGGTGAATTTTAGACTAATAGATTGATATAATAAATTTATAATGTTATAAAAAAATCCCAATGTTAATATAGGTCCAATTTAAAATATAGACTATCCCATAGATGGGTGCACAATGTATAAGGTAATTGTTCGTGCGAAAAGAGGGTGATAAATAAAAACCCAATAGTGGATCATGTTCATGTTAGGTCGAAAATTCTAGGATGAAGACACAAGAGGGGGGTGAATTGTGTCCTTTTAAAAAAATGTCACAATTATGTTGTTTCACATCAACATTAAATAGAGCAATAGGAATTTTGGTATAAGAGTATGTGTAGCGGAAAAATTGAAAATATAGCACATCAATTTATAGTCATTTGGGGGAAAAAGATCCCCTAGTCCACTCCACCAATAACCCTCTCTGTGGGCTCGGTGAATTTCACTAGTCAAGTCCTCTTATCATAAGACTGATCCACAATTGAGTACAGGCAGCTGTGACCCTTAAAAACAAGGATAAAAATAAAGCCTTCTGGTTCTATTATAGGGAACTGAATTATCCATAGCTTAACACGAGAAGGTGAAACTCCACCATGACTAAAATCGAGGATCTGATACTCAAAATAATAAATAAATATTGATTTGATAAAACAAATTAAACATCACATTTACAGAAACATGAAAATGACATAAATGGATCATCAACATCAGAAGAATGATATCCATTTAAATGGGTCTTAAGAGATTCGGTTGTACAATATATCATCAATTTTTAGAACAACAAGGAAAAAAGAGCATCACTCTTCCAGGATTGAACTTATAAATCTCTAAAATGTAGTCCTTGTTTCTCTGATTCTCGATCGTTGTAGTACATTAAATTAATTTTCACAAGAAAACACAAAGAATAAAAATTATCAACACATGTAAAAGATATCCAAAACATCTCACGTAGGAAGATATATATAATGATATATCATGTAGAAAGAATTCATATCCTCAAAAGACTCTTAATAAATCCAGATAATTAAAATTCAAAAATACTGGTCAGAGTAGACATAACTTTCCTTAGGAATAGGAGATAAAATCTCTACTACAAACAGCTCTTTAAAACAATTATGAAGATATTTAAATCAGTCTAAATCAATCATTAAATCTCCCTGATATTCCAAAAAGGCTATTATAGAAAACTATGCTAAAGTCTAAAATTCAAATTTCTAGTGATGAAAAGCCAAACGTAAGATTCCTTCACATGATGACAAAATAACAAACGTAGGGTTCAACCACATAGCATAGGGTTGATGATCCATACATTCATCCTTGTCAACATTAAAATTCTTAGTCTAACATTGATTATACATACGTTAATTTCTCTCAAACTTACGGTTAATAATGGAAAGTTGACCACAAAAGTAAGGTTGATGAATAATATGTTTTTTTCTCAAACATAGGGTTCCATACTTACGTATGGCTATTTAACCATACATCTTAACTTGGAAAAACATAAGGTTTCATTCAAACCTAATGTTCTTTAACCATATGTTTATTCCAAGGTAAGGTTGATAAACCAGACATGTTGATACTTTACCATAATCAATAATACAAATGTAGGGTTTGTTCCATATGATACGTACTTCAGCGTATGTAATGAACAATGATTTTATAAAATGAAATACTATGAATAGTGTTTCCAAAACACGCTTAAGAGAATTCCGAACACTTTAAAAAATATTTCTCATTAATAAATACATAAATATTATTATAGAATAATAATTATAAAGAATATAAACTTATTGGAATACACTTAAAATAAGTTCATTAGTAAAACAAACAAGCTTATTTTTTAACATCAAAATAAATAATATTTATAGAGTATTTTGGAGACAATACATGCCTAACAATATCCCCCATTTTGATGATCATAAAACCCTTAAATTAAAACTATAAATGTAGTAACATAATTTATAATTCTTTAAATATAGAGTGAAATAATTTCGATTTGATAGAATTACATTAATAAAAAAATGTTGTTTTTATATAAATTTCCCACAAATATTTCAAAATTTAAAAGAAATGTTGTGTTTATCCAAATTTCTCCCCCTTTTGTGAGATAAAAAATAAAGTAAATAAATAGATTAAAACACATTTATTGTTGGATAGATTAGTAAGTTAATGTTATAATAAAATGAAAAGGATAATGAAGACAATATGATTGGCTATTATACAAAAATATAAAAGAATATAAAAATAAAGAACAAAAATTATAAATAAAGGCCATTTCTTTGATTAGAAAATGTACAAATACAATATTCATGCAACTAATAAACTGAATAGTCACTGTCAGAAGGATGATAAATGGGTGGTTAGGGATTGGTTTCTGATAGTGTAGAAAAAGGTTAGGGATTGGCTAGGTTGGAATGTTGAATGGCTTGAAGCATCTCCTTCAACTCAACCATATGCCATCACAACGTTTCCATAAGACTATCACCCAACTACATTATCAGAAGTTTATATTCATGGTTAATATGAGAATAATACAAAATATTGACATTAAAAAATTCATGTAAGCTCTCTTCTTACTTAATAAATTGTTATAAATTTTCTATAAACTGATTCAGTAGACATCTGATGCTGGGTTCACTCTAAGTCAGTTGAAGAATTATAAATTCCTGATTGTCCAACAAAACTGACAGAGGAGAACTATTGCATTGAAGGTCATAAAGATGAGCATTTATGTCTTCCATAACAAATGTAATCTACAGAAATATTTTAATCAAATATGGGCTGGTATCACGAGTATAAGTAGACGTATTAGTTTGATTTATTGAACTTTTCACCAACTCAAATATACTTCCCAAGTACCACTTAAAGTATGAGAAATCATTCTTTGAAATAACTTCAGATCAAATCCACCTAATCTAATTTAACATGTCTCTATTTAAGGCATACAAACCCTTTCTAGGAACAATATTCTCCTTAAGTTCTTGGGACTTTTCTTTTCATTTCCGGGCTCCTTTTGTAGAGTGGAATTCTCTTTTTGAGACTATTAAAACATAATAAAAATTTCTTCAAATTGATGAGAAAAGAAAGTCAGATGTTCCTTCTTCTACATTAGGTGTCTGATGCACAACATTAGTAAAATATTCACCAATGATCTATCAACATATATTTAAGTTGAATAAAATTGATTATCAAGCACTTTGTTCTATCCCCCTGAAACATGAACTAACTATTCCATAGTTTGATTTACATCCACATCTGTAACATCAGTTATGGATTTTTGTTCAATTTTTTATTCTTGAGGAGCTTCTTTGTGAATAGTTTCTTCTTGAATATTCATCTTCTCTTGAATATTCAATTGTACAACATCATTGATCAGAGTTATAATAAAATTATCACTTCTATGACTATCCATTGGTATATCTTCTTCAAGAATCGATTCATCTAATTGAACTGAGTAGTTTTCTTCTCCAGATGCCTAAACTCTCTCTTCAACATGTTGAACATCTATATTTCTATGTTTCACAACAATTCCATCCTAAAATTTTTCTTCCTCAACATACAATACTTCATTATAAAATATAATCCTTATCATAGAGTGTTGATAAACTGCATCAGTTTATGATTCAGCAACACCCTCCTTTCGAACAGATCCCTGCTCCCCCTAAGAAAAATCTCATGAACTATATTCTTCTATAGAACCAACTGGTAAAATTTTACCTTTCAATGTACTCAAGAAAAATCCTAATTTCCCTAAATTTCTATAATTTAAAACATTTCTATAAAGAAACATGAGCCTCAAATCTACTAATAAAATCATATCCTTTTTAAACAGAATTCTAGATATCATCTGTCCATAAGGATAGAAATTCAAACTAGAATCTAGTTGAAAGAAGTAATGAAAATATCAAAACATGTACAGTGTAAAATTCATCTTAACATCACATAGAAATAAAAAAATGATGTACATATAAGGGTACAAAATTTTCTCCATCTCTACTATCCTTGGAACAATACCATTCTGAAAGAACTTAACCAAGATCTTATGATCTACCTCGATATCTTTATCAAACATTTTCCAAATGTGTGTCGAGTTAAATAGAAAAGACATAATGTCTTTGTAAGAGTGATTCTTGTATCCAATCAATCGAAGATCAAAGTGGAAAACTCCATCATGAGGGCAGTCTAAGATTTGTGAAACTTCAGTTGAATGAATAGAAAAATCATTATCTTCAATACATGTAAACATAAAATCCACAGAATCACGAAAAATAAACTATACACTCTTATAAAAATAGATCATTTCTACCTCATAAATAAATTAGGAATCTATGTCATTGAATTTGGTCTCCAGCCCTTGAAATTATAATGCATGTTTCTAGAGTAGATTCGTCTGAGATAATCAATCAAAATTAACTACTTTCCGTGAAGTATTTTTCTGCATGTAACACATCGTCGCTTCATATCTCTTGTGTTTCCTTCTTCGACTTGCTTAGTTTTAATTGTTTCAAAAAATATGAATGTTTGAGTTTTTCTTCTTCTAGTGTTTGAAAGGAAAAAATAATGGTTTCAAATTATACAAAGTAGTATTGGTAAATGAAGGGTAAGGAAGACGAAGGGTTTCTAACAGGTAACACAAATCCTCATTTTCCGTGTCACAAAGTAATTATGATAAAAAATTTAAGGATTATGCAGATTAAATAAAATTAATATTAAATAAAATAACTAAAATATAGTACGATAAAATAAGAAAAATAAATTAGATGTATAGTAATAAACATAAGATTAAATAAAATAAAATAAAATAAAATAAAATAACTGATTTTAAATATAAATAAACCTAGCTCCCCCTTCATAAAATACAATCATACAATGGGAAGTGGTTTAGTGAAAATATCATCTAATTGATAATTATTGTTAACAAATTCTAAAGATATATCCTTTTTAAAAACATTGTCTCTAAGAAAATTATGTTTAATATCAATATTCTTAGTTCTATAATAACTTATTAGATTTTTTGAAATATTTATAGCACTTGTATTATCACATAAAGTATGTGTATTATAAAAATTAAGACTAAAGTACATTAGTGTTTTTTTATCCACAACACTTGTGCACAACAATTTCCCGTACATACATATTCTTCTTCGGTCGTTGATAAGGAAACCGAGTGTTGCTTTTTACTCGACCAAGATAGTAATGATTTTTCAAAAACGTGACTGGTTCTTGAGGTGATTTTCTATCAAATATACAACCTCCAAAATCTGCATCTGAATATGATATTAAATTAAAATTATATGTTTTTTGGATAAATATGAGATTGAAAAATAGTGCATTTTAAAAATCTAAAAATTATTTTTACAGTAATAATATGTGATTCCTTAGGATTTTTTTGAAATCTACCACATAAACATAAGGAAAATATAATGAATGGTCTAATAGCAATAAGAGAAAACAAACCACTAATCATTCTCTATAAAAAAAATTCCCACTAGTTTTCTAGCTTCATCCAAATCAAGTTTAATATTAGTACACATGGGAGTTGAATATGTCATTCTGTTATCAAGACCAAATTTCATCAACAAATCAGTAATATATTAGATTTTATTTAATAAATTTCCATAATATTATTAACAAATTTTAAGTCCTAAAAAGAAATTTAATTCTCCCATAATGCTCATCTCAATTTAGATTTTCATGAGTTCTGAAAAATAATTACAATGATTTTAATTTGTTGATCCAAAATAACACCATCAACCAAGATTTGAACTAATAATAAATTAGAACAAATTTTTTTTTTCTGGAAAAGGGTTGGATCTGAAAAACAAATAATAAAACCATTTTTCAAGATAAGAGAACATAATCATTCATACCAAGATTTGGGTTCATTCTTAAGGCCATAGAGAGCTTCAGTAAGTTTAAAAAACAAAATATAGTTTTTTAAAATATTCAAAACCAAGAGGTTTCTCAAAAAAAAAACATCCCCCATTAAATAAACATTTTAAAAGGAATATTTGACATCCATGTGGTATAATTTAAAATTCATGTGAGATGCATAAGCTAAAAGGAATCTAATATCTTCTAATCTAATTACGATGGAAAAGGATTCATCCTAATCTATAACTTCTTTCAGATTATATCCTTTAGCTAATAATCAAGCTTTATTTATGTTTATAGTCCTTTGATAATCATGTTTATTTATAATGACCCATTTTGTTCATATAACTAGATAATTTGATGGTATTTCAACTAATTCCCAACCTTTATTTCATTTAAAATGGTTCAATTATTCATTCATTGCTAACAAAAACTTTCAAATTCTCAGGTTTCATTAAAAGATTTAGGTTCATGTTGTGATAGAAACATAGAGAATTCAACTAGGTTTCTTGTATTTCTTCTAGTCCTCATTCCTACGGATTGGTATCTTATAAAAGTTTCTAAAGGGTTATTACTTAGTGTTCTAGACTGTCTAGGAACAACAATTTTAGGTTCATTAATATCATGTTTTTCTGAACTGGACTGAATTTTATTTTCAAATTTAATTTTCATGTTTTTAAGTCTCATGTTGTCAGAAGAGTCAGGAAATTTATCAGTTTGCTCTTTCTCTTTATTAAAATGGTTAGTTTCATCAAACATCAAATGAAATGATTCTTAAACAATCATTAACTTTTTATTAAATACTTTATAAGCTTTAGAAGATGCATAATATCCTATGAATATTCCTTCATCATCTTTTGGATCTAACTACCAATATTATCCTTAGTATTCGAGATATACACCATGTATAATGATAGTATATAATCCTCCAAAATGAATATAGGTACATATTATAAACAGAGTTCTGAAGAAAAATATTTTGAGGTGAATAACTGTTACATAAATCATACCATTGAATTTTATAATTAATCAGTGAATCGATTATGTTTATAAAATTTAAATACAAATACATATATTTTAAAATTTAACAAAATGTAATAAATTTTCATTAAATTGATAATAATAGATTACCAAATAAAATTATTAAGAAATATAACTTGATGAAATGAAATTGAGTTATGAAATTCATTACAACTTGGTGACATCCATGTAAATTCCCATTGGATGAAATAATTAAAAATTAACATTAAAATAACATGATGTGTGACGTATTAATGATATTACATGTAAAAGGTAAAGAGGATAACACACATAGTATAAATAAGTGTCGAATATAACATAGTTCTCATAGAATTAAAATAGATATGAGAAAAACCATTACATTGAGTCCAAATTTTTCATGCATGTACTTCAACTGTGGTATAATAAGATTATATCAATTATTTTATATCATAAGAAACTTCATCATTTTTAATAACTTCTACTTAATTATTTTATTTATTTATTTATAACTAAATATTTGAATAATTATTTAGTTATTTCCATGTTGGGAGTTTTTAATACATCTATTTCATTGTTTCAAAATGTATTTGGTGTGTTTACGATGGTAAAAGATGTAATTATTTCATCATATCAAGAATAATTAATTTTTTTACTATTATTTAAATAAAAATATATTATAAAAATATATTTTCACAAATATCTAAAATTATTATACTTTTTCAGAAAATAAAATAAAACAAAATATTTAAAGAAAACATATTTTTGATGAATAAAATTAATTTAATTAATTTGAATGAAAATTTAATAAACATTAATAAATAATGTCTATTTATTTGGATATTTATATATATCTCCTAAATTATTAAGTATTATTCATACCCTCTAGTTTAACGGCTACTTTATAATGGTTATATATTTTGTATGATGGTTAAGCATGGTGTTGTGTGTCAAATATGCTATCGAACATAGTTTTCTTTTCTAAAATTTATTTTTGTAATAGGAGGTGTTACATAATTTCCATCCAATTTTATTAAGTAATATCCTCCATTGGAGTTGAATTTTTTATAGTGTATGGTCCCTCCAATTTGGGTTCTATATTTTTATGTTTCTTTCTTAGTATCATTGGATTTATGAGGACCAACATCAATTCTAATTGGAAAAATTAATGAATATATATAATCTTTTGTGTGATATAGATAAAAAATTTAGATGAATATGATAGTCTTTCATTAGATGTAACTTTTCCCATTAAGAAACCTTAGTTCATCGAGTCGTCTCTATGAGTATTCATTATCAGGGCATTGGTTGCATATGGTGACATGAATATAAGGGAGATAAACCAAAATATATAGAACAAATGCCACCCAATACATAAGTTTGTATGGTTTCCCTTTCATTGTAGTACATGTTATGGAATTATTGACCCACAAATAATGCTATAGTTTTTCTGACCATGACTTCTTATCCCTATCCACTCTATTCTATAAAATGTCATATTACGTCTTTTTGAATGACTCAATTTTTTATGTTGTCTCTTTTATGATAGCATGATGAATGGTTGAAAGAAAAAATTATAATATTTATAAATTATTTATAACCCAAAAAAAGGTGTCGGTTCTATTTTCCATCAATATTGTGTGAGGGACACTAAATATAGAAAATGATATTCAACATAAAAATGTTGACGATTGTCTTTTTAATGAAATTTAACGGTTTATAAAAACATCTCATTTTTAGTGAAAATTAATATAAGTAAGAATTAATGTAGAATAACTAGTTTTGAAAAGGTTCTATGGCCAAATTACATCAATTTCACATACATAAAATGTACAAAATTAATTTTTGGTGTTCTCCAACTCTTAGGGCTAATGGATGAAATTGGAATGTTCTTAGAAATCATAGATCCTTCTAGTGAATTCCCAAAAATATTTAATCATTTATGACTCAAAATAATCACGCCATATAATTTTATGGGAGGCTTTGTCCCATCATGTGTGCACTATAACAAAAAAAGAATGGAATTTAGCACTTATGTGAGGATGTTCATTCATAAAATGAATTAGAGGATAATTTAATCAAACATTATTTGTAGAGAGCCATTTCCATTTTGGAATCAGGATCACTATAGAGTTTAAGTACACCATTTAATATAGGAATAAATATTTCCTATCTCAATATTGTCTAAGGGTGATGTATCTAAGGTAATCGACAACTATAGATATCATGATATTGATTATATCAATTGTTGAGGATATGGGCTCATCCTTGTTAGAGGTCGCATTGAATTAATTAATCTCATATAGATTGTTATTTATAACTTGTGAAACCATCATGGAATACCTGGTATGAACAATAATCTCATCTTGGTCTCGGTCTACAAGGGGAGTTGTAAAATCCCATTAATGTTTTTGGCTATTCCTAAATCCTCTGGTGTTAAGTGATTAATTTCATAAGTAGAAAAAAATGATTTATCATCAAATTATTTCATAATTTTGTTAAAGGCATTAATTGCTAGTTGACATCTTGGAATATTAAATTGAATATTTTTGAGGTTCGACACTAATTTGGTGAAATATTATGATCCCTATAAATGGTCAGTGAAGATAGAATAAAAATATTAATTATAATATATTAAGCTCGCAATTTTAATTCAAAATATTTGAATAACTCAAAAACTGTGCATCATTTCAGAAATCACAGACCACTATTATGTCTGTAATATAGTGTTTACCCTATGATGGGTATAACATTTGAAGGCACTAGATATTTGGATGTCTCGATCGTTAGATAATGTTATTAGATAATATATATTATATTATTTATTAATAATAATTAAATATCTCCCAAATAATGCGTCATATGGGAAATCTGAGACAACTGATGGGTCTGTAACATTGGGTTGACCCTAGATGGGGTATAAAAATTTTAGCATCGAGCGTTTGGTTGCCTCGCTAAAAAAACCATTTTAATTTTAATAATTTTTTTATTCTTATTTTTTAATAATAAATCATTATTATATTTTAAACGGGGCATCATATGAATAATCTAAGACCACAGTTATATCTGGAATGGGGTTTTTACCCTAGACATCATATAATATTCATGATCAACATGTGTTTTGTCACAATGCTTATTATAGTTAAGTTTTTAATAATTTTAATATATTAAATTGATTAAAAAATGAAAATAATAACCACAAAGCGTGAAAATTCTACTAAATCTTCCTTGAACCAAAAAACAGTATTGTTCAACACTCTATTTCCCAAATGCTCTATTTTCTTCTCCATTTTAATACATTTCACTAGAAATGCCTTAATGAGTATTAATAAATGACTCCGTGTTGATTTTTCTGTTGAATAATACTGAAAATTGGGTATTTTAAATAACCTAAAGGATGAACACGATTTTAGGGTTTTATTTATAACCACACAAATATTTTTGTGGTGCATGGTGGATCTGCTCGAGTGTGAACCACCTCAGGTGTTATTTTTGTAAGATTGGTTACCATCGGTCCATATCCGGTGTTGTTTCAAGAATATGAAGAAGCCTTCCAATGTGTGGAAATGTGGTGCATGTGGTTAAAGAAGGAAGGTACTTTTTTAATATTTATTTTAATCATTTTTTTCAACTTTCTAAAATCCATATCTTCTACATTATTGATCTGATTTATCCACCAACAGTTTAATTGGTTTCGTATCGATGTGCATGATATAAATCATATTTTTAATTTAAAGGAACCAATGTATTGTTCAATGTTCTCTTTATAATTCTAAATGGATTATTTTTAATAAATTATCATAGGTTGATTATGTGTATTATCAAAATATAATTATTAAAATAATTGTAATAGGATAATCATATAGTTTTTTCAATTGATAATTTATAAAATTTTATTATGATAATTGCTTTGAATTATTAAAGGAAAATTCCACATCTTCTTGAGAATAATTATCAATACATAATTTCACAAAATTATCAAAAGAAAATATTTGTTTTTTGAAATGATAATCACATGGGATTATCATTGTATAATAAATTAAAATTGGAAAATTATATTTTTAATAATTTATTGCAGGATATTTTTTCAAAATTATAAAAGGATATCTACATGAAATTTTATGGGGATAATTTCACAAGATTATTGTAAGGTGATTATAATGAATATGATCAATTTATAATTTCATCAAATTATCAAAATATAAATATAATGAATTATTTGAAGATAATTTCATGAATTATCAAGATAATTTAAGTCAATTTTTAATGGATATTTATGAGGTAATTATCACATGACAAGTTTATCAAAATTATCCTGGGATAATCACGTTTTTTCTCAATGGATACTTGTTATAATTATAAAATGACAATCAATATGATAATTTGAGAATTATCAAAGAGAGAGAAGTTATTTATGCTTGTAATATTTTAATCTATAATTTCAAATTATCCACGAGAGATAAAATAATATTATCACATGTAATATTTTAATCCATAAGTGGAAAATTTTTCAGGAGAGAGAAACTATCATCTCATGTGATATTTTATTTTATTTTAAAATAAAATAACTGGAATTAGTTCTAGGAACCCTTGATGAATGTCAAATTTTTGTGTTTAGATTCTTATGATAATACAGTTATGAGTAGTATTGAACCACATAGGATGGTTTATCATTATCACTGACATTAATGACCTTGAGGTAGGTAGTTCAGTTCCAATTAGCCAAATTTATTATACTTATAATGCTTGATTTATTTAATTTTTTTTACTTAAATTCAATTACTAAAATTTTCATTCAATTAAATTGATAAATACCTGATTCCAGTTAATCAAGATATTTGAAATGGTTTTAGAATGGAAATTTGGAAAACCCCCAATTCCATTGAATTCGGTGTGTTTAGGAAATTCGATGATTTAAATTGTTTAATTTAAATTGTGGACTTGATGGAAATGATTTCAATTAAATTGTTGAATCCAATTATAGAAATAATTCATGTTAGGATATAATTGGTTTTAAATGGATTTCATACTGTTGAAAAAGAAGTGAAATGATTTGATAGAACCCTAGTGGTTTTAAATTCTAAAAAATCCATTTTTTCTGAATAAGAAATATTTTTTTAAAATAGAAAAAAATTTACACTTTTGAAATGGAAGAATGATATTGATCATATTTTTCAATAGTCTTAAAATAATTCACCCATCATGTAAGATCACTTGCATGCCTTAGGTAGTTAGTGAGTTTTTTAGCTACACTATACACTACGAAAATGTTCTAAAACATACTTGTGGTTGGTCACATACCAAACGGGTTGGTGACGAGTATCCTTTGTTCAGTCTCATATGGACATGTGTGTACACATTTTTTTGAGTTCACAATGAGAGTGAGGAATCCTATAGCTGGTTAATACTATCATACCTTTTATAAAATGACCATGTTGCTTGCTTGTTTATTTATATTTGAGATATAAATGTTTTCCAATTTTTTTTTGGAACTACTTTACATTCCAACTGAATTTATATAATTTTTTATATAAATGTTTTAAAAAGGCCATTGTTTTATAAATATTTCATTTTTTGTAAAATAATTTCATAAAATAGTTATTTCTATCATTTTAAATGTATAGCTTGTTTTTTAAAATATGATTTTGAATTTCAAAACACATTTATTTGAAAAATAGATTAATTTTCTTTGGATAATATATATTTTCAATATTTTATGAAATCTTCGGTGGTATCCTACGAGGACTAGGCTGACAGCCTACTTTTGCCTTTAGTTGTTTGTAGACACTATTTTTTCATGTTCGAGCAAAGTGAAGGGATCTCTTGGAGATAGATCCTACTTTTGAGCTTTGGTAGTTGTGATTTGTGTCCCTTGGTACCATGGGGTTGTTTTCACAATTTTTTAAAATGGTTGTAGTGAATTGGTCTTGTTTATGCCTTGTTGTCTTCTAGTACATCACTCTGAGTAGAGTTTATTTTGTTTATGCATATTGTCTTGTTTCTTTTCTTCTGCAATGTTGGTGGAAAAATTGTTCCCACATTCATCTTGTGTGATTCTTGGGGCTAGTCTCCAACCCATGGGGTTTGGAAACAGCCTTCGGGGAATGTCAGAGCCATCTCGGTTATCAGGTTACTAGGATACCCATACTGGTTTGTGTCAAAATGGTATCAATGGTAGGTTCAAGCCTTTGTCTTATTGTCAGTATGATATTGTGAAATCATATCAAGACATAGGAGGTAGTTTCGATTAAGTGTCTGGCCATCTCTCACTACAATGAACCTTAAGTCTCCAGGGGTAGTTAGGGAAAGACTTCTTGCTATATAGTTACAATATTTTCCCTATTGTGATATGGATATATTGAAATCTAAATCTTGTTTGTTCCTTATGTTAATAATTACTTCTCTTGTTACTCAGTATGATTTTTAAACTAATGTCTTCCTATTGAATGTTGATGTTGTGTAACATTATACCCTCAAGAAGACATGTGAGTCGGATCAAAGAAGAGGCATCTACTGATCCTCAGTGAGAAAATCATATTGTGGATATGAATCTAGTTTAGGTGAGATCATCAGAACCTTAGAAAATGTAGGGAAATCAAGTGATTCACATACAAAAGGGTTCCAGCCACAAACATATGGAACGAGGATTATTTAGAGAGTATTAAAGTCCCTAGAGGAAGATGATACAAGTCCAGTGACTGTGAGAGGTATCATTACTATAGCTTCATCTTTAGTGACTTCTTTATTTGATAATGATGAATTTCAATCATTTTTATTAAACCCATACCAGTAATATTCAATATATTATCTATGGAACTTTTACCTTGTGTAATGGATATTTATACACCCCTTGGTATGAAGGGAGATAATGGTATCCATAGTTATTCATAGGTCTTCTCTCTATCAGATGTGAAACTTACTTGGAGTTTTCTGTTACTCATCATGAAATCTTTTGAATTCATATTCTGGATGGATTGGATCGTTGAAAATAAAGACTCAATTGATTTATGTCTTTGATGTGTATACATTACTACACCCATTGGTGTGCCTATTGTACTTCAAGGAGAATGTGACCTAAGGTATAGCAGAGCCGGGCCTTCTTATCTGGAGTTGGGGAAAGGGATATCAATGTTTTCTTTTGATTTGGAGAAACATTCAATGAGTGGTGATCTCTGTCCAGTCATCGATGAGTTTTCCAATGTGTATCCTTCTGACTTGTGAGGTTTTATTCTAGTAAGGGCAGTTAAGTTTTCTATTAACATAACACCTGATACTTACCCAGTTTCAATTCTGTATTACCACATGACTCCAGCTGAAATAAAAGAGTTGATGTCCATGTTGGATGTTTTTATAGAGGATATGATTCACTCTGGTGTTCTTTCTTTGGTGGGGTTTGGATGATCATTTGTGGCTTCATGTGTTTTCTTATAACAACAATTACCAATCCACAATCATAACTGCTCCTTTTCAGGCCTCATATGGATTTCCTTGTAAATATCCATTATGTTGGTTGGAGGTTGGTTAATGTTAATTTCCCATATCCGATATAAGTCATGTGTTGATTGTCACCATATAACATTAGAGTTATCAGTTAGTAACCAGGTGTTCTTAAAAGTTTCACCCGGTTGGGTCATCGATGGCATGTGAGGCAATGGAAGTTTACACCTCATTTTTTGGGACCTTTCAATATTGTTGATCAGGTGGGGAAAGTTTCTTTCCATTAAGCACTACCACAACAACTGACATCGATACATAATGTGTTTATTGTATCTCAATTTGATAGTTTCAACTAAACCATATCATGTTCTTATTTGGAGTGAAATTAAAGTATGACATGATTTATCTATGACTAAACGACCAGTCATGGTTGATGATTCTAAGACCAACATACTTCATGGGATGATTATATGTCTGGTCTTTGTGTTATGGCAGCATGGTTTTGATTCTCAAGAGATGAAGGAGAGGGAGGTACTGATGAGAGAGAAGTGGCCTCAGATTTTTGATGTGGAGGCTTCTTTTTAGGCCTTCGAGGGAAAAAATATTCCTATAGTGGGGAGGTTGTAACATCATGTTACTATTTTTGGTTATTCCTAATTCCGCTGGTATCAAATTATTAATTTTATAAGTGGGAAAAATGATTTATCAACAATTTTTTTCATATTTTTGTTAAAGGCCTTAATTTCCAGTTGACATCTTGAAATATACAATTGAATATTTTTGAGGTTTGAAACTAAATTGGTGAAGGATTCCGAACCTAGAAACTTCTCAGCAAAGATAGAATAAAATTATTAATTAGAATATATTAAGCTCAGACTTATTTATTCAAAATATTTGAATAACTCAAAAACAACTCATTGTTTGGGAAATTTGGAGCATTGTTATGTTTATAATATAGTGTTTACTCTAGGATGGGTATAAAATTCGACGGCACCGGACATTTGGATGTCCCACTTGTGAGATAAAGTTATTATATAATATTTAATATATTATTTATTAAAAATAGATAAATATCTCCCAGACATTATTTCATATGGGAAATTCGAGACCACCAATGTGTCTGGAATGATTGGTTTACCCTAGATGGGGTATAACATATGTTTTCATCGGACATTAGGATTCATCGCTAGAAAAAACAACCCTTTTTATTTTAATTAATTAATTATTCTAATTTTTATATAATAAATCATTAATATATTTTAAATGGTGGATCGTATAAAAAATCTGAGACCACCGTTGTATCTAAAATGGGGTGTTTACCCTAGACATGGTATAACATTCATGATCAACATGTGTTTGGTCACATCGCCCTTTATGGTTATGTTTTTAATAATTTTAATATATTAAATTGATTAAAAAACTACATTAATAACCACAATGCATGAAAATGCTGCTCCATCTTCATTGAACCGAAAACACCATTGTTAAATGTTTCATTTTCCAAAAGATTCAGTTTCTTCACCATTTTAATCTGTTTCACTTGCTACACCTTAATGAGGATGAGTAAATGCCTATGTATTGATTTTTTTGTTGAATAATACTAGAAATCAGGTATTTTAAATAATTGGAAGGCAAAACCAGATTTTGAGGTTTTATTTATAACCATAAAAACATTTTTGTGGTGCGTGGTGGATCTGCTCAAGTGCAAACCGCCACAGGTGTTATTTTTGGTAAGATTGGTGAACATCAGTCCATATCCAGTGTTATTATCAGTGTGGGGAGAATCCTTCCAGAGTGGGGTGATGAGGTGCGTGTGGTTGAAGAATGAAGGTTCTTTTTTTAATTATTTTTTTAATTATTTATATTTAATGTTCTAAAATCAAAATCTTCTACTTTATTGATTGGAATTATGCACCGTCAGTTTCATTTGTTTCGTATCGACAATCAGGATCTAAATCATATTTTTAATTTGAAGGAACCAACGTATTGTTCAATTTTATTTTTCCCATTTTAAATGGATTATTTTTAATAAATTATCATAGGATGATTATGTGTATTTTCAAATATAATTATTAAAATAATTGTAATATGTTAATAACATTTGTTTTATATAGTGATATTTTATAAAATTTTCTTATGATAATTTATTTTAATTATTAAAGGACAATTATAGGTGTTCTTGAAAAACATTTTCAAAACATAATTGCACAAAATTATCAAAAGATAATTTTTTTCTGATGAAATGATAATCACATGGGATTATCAAGGTATAATTAAATAAAATTGGAAAATGATAATTTCAATGAATTGTTGAAGGATACTTTTTAAAAATTAAAAAAGGATATCTACATGAAATTTTATGGGGATAATTTCACAATATTATTGAATTGTGATTTTAAAGAAAACTATCAATTCGTAATTTCATCAAATTATAAAAAAAATAATTATAAATAATTATCTAAAGACAATTTTATAAATTTATCAAGATAAATTAAGTCAATTTTTTTAAAAGATATTTTTGAGGTAATTATCACATGATGAGTTTATCAAAATTATCATGGGATAATCACATTTTTGTCAAAGGATCCTTATTATAAGTATAAAATAACAATAAAAATGATAATTTGAGAATTATCAAGGAGAGAGAAGTTATTGCCACATGTAATATTTTAATAGATAATTTGAAATTATCTGTTGGAGACAAAAAATAATATCACATCTAATATTTTAATCCATAATTGGAAAATTATTTAAGAGATAGAAACTATCATCGCATGTGATATTTTATTTTATTTTGAAATAAAATGACTTGTATTGGTTCTAGGAACCCTTGGTGAACGTCAAATATTGGTGTGTGTACACTTACAAAAATACTATTACAAGGAGTATTGATCCAAACTAGATGGTTTATCACTATCAGTGAAATCAATGACCTTGAGGTAGGTGGTTCCATTCCAATTAGCCAAATTGATTATCCTTATATTTCTTGATTTATTTCAATTTTCAATTTCAATTCAATTGCTCAAATTATCATTAAATTAAATTGATAAAATCCCTATTCTTTTTAATATTTTTATTTGAAATGGTTTTTCCTTGTAAATTTAAAAACCCCTAATTGCATTGAATTGGGTGTGTTTATGGAAATTGGATGATTTAAATTGTTTAATTTAAATTGTGGATTTTATGGAAATTATTTCAATTAAAATTTTGAAATAAATTTTGTAAATAAATTGTATAATAATTGAATTGGATTTAAATGGATTTCAAACTGGAGAAAATGGATTGAAATGATTTGATATAAACCCAGTGGTTTTATCTTGTGAAAAATTCGTGTTTTTGAATAAAACCAATTATTTTTCAATGGAATGAAATTGGAACTTTTGAAATGGAATAATGGGATCGAACTTATTTTTAATGAGTATTAAAATTGTTTACCCATCATGTAAGAGCGCATTCAAGCCTTAGGAAGTTAGTGAGTTATTTATATACACTCTACACAACGACAACATTCTAATACAAACTTGTGAATGGTCACATCCCCAACGGGTTGGTGATGAGTCTCCTTTGTCCAGTGTCATAGGAACGTGTGTACACACACTTTTCCGAGTTCACATAGAGAGTGCAGAATCCGATATTTGGTTAATACTATTCTACCTTTTGGAAGATGACTATGTTTCTTACTTATATTTGAGATATTAATGTATTCCAATTTTTATTGGAACTACATTAAATGTCTGATGAATTTATATAATTTTTTTTATACAAATGTTTTACATAAGCGATTGTTTTAGAAATATTCCATCATTTGTAAAATATTTTCTTAAAATATTTTTTTCCATCATTTGAAAATTTAGAGCATATTTTGTTTAAATATTATTTTGAATTTCCAAACCATTTTATTTGAAAATTGAAATCTTTTAATTGGATAATATATATTTGGAATATTTTTTGGAATATTTGGTGGTATCTTACTAGGATTAGGATCACACCCTACTTTTTCCTTTGGCTGTTTGTAGACTTTTTCCTTCTAGGTTGGAGCAAAGGGAATGAATCTCTTGGAGGGTGATCCAACTGTTGAGATTTAGTCTTGGTGAGTTGTGTCCTTAGAGACTAGGGGGTTTTTCCCCATTTAATCACTTTGGTTTTAGTGACTTGGGCTGGTTTATGCCTTTTTGACTTCTGGTACATTACTTCGAGTGGAGTTCAATTTGTTTATACATATTGTCTTTTTTATTTTCATTCACATTGTTAGTGGAAAAAATAGTTCCCACTTGCATGTTGTGTGATTCTATGTGCAAGTCGCTCACCTGTGGGGACTGAGAATGCCCTTCGTGGTATGTCAAGGTGCCTCGATTATTGGGTCACCAAGATACCCATGATGGTTCATGAAAATAGTAGTTTCGTTAACTTAAGCATCAGTATAGGGATTTTGGTAGAATTGAATGAGAGTTAGAGTTGAATCAATGGTGAACTATAACAAAAACTCTTATACATAATCATGCAGTGTGATTATTTCCACCTTCTTGATGGAAAAGTCCAAATTTATTTTAATCATTTCCAACTCCGAATCACCATTAAAGTTGAGGTTATCCACTAATATTTTCATAGATAATGAAATACTGATATCTAGGACTGGTATATTTCCTCATTAATGGTGCATCATTCTAAAAGTATAAAGAAATACAAAAAGACTTCATTGGATGGGAAAAGAAGAAGCAATCCCATGAAAAACAAATTATCTTATTGTTATACATTATTTATCCTACTGAGAATCAAGAAGCTCAATTAAAGTATATATCTTATTGTAACACCCCAAGTAAGTAATGAATAATAAATATTTGTATCTATGTCTATTAATGAATTAGATAGTGTTTTAGTGGCTTAAAATGAGAATAAAACCAATCTTAAGCATGGAGTACACTAATATTTTTAAAAGATTGTTTTACTGCCTTTTGATGGAAAACCATTTTTAAATCAAACTTGTGAAAATTTTATAAGCTCTATTTGTCAAAATAAACTTATTATTTATTATTGGGACATTGAAATTTACTTTGGGTAAAGTTTTGGTATTTTTCCGATAAAGTTCATTTTTTAATGAATAGTAAAAAAATGTTGTATTTTAATTCAAAAACTCTTTTTAATATAATTTATTTATATGATTAGATTATCTTTTTAATTGGTTTTAATGTTCAATTAGAATATATTTTTACCATTTAATCCAATAGTGGTTGTTGGAATTAATTTCACTTTGAAATTGGTCTTAAACTAGTGTCAATCTTTTGATACATATTGTTTCATAAAAACACGCTATTTGCTATGACAGCGGGAATTAATTATTAAATTAATTAATGTAACTTATATGTTTTGAATTTTGTAAAATATGCATCCTTTTTGAATTCGGAATATCAAATATAGCTTAAGGTGAAGTTTTGGTATTTTTCTGAAAAATATCAATTTTTGATGAATAGTGAAACCACAAAGTGGTATTTAAAAAAACTGATTTTTCATTTAAATGAAATTTTACCACATCTATGTTTTGAATTTCAAAAATCCGACATACATGGTTATCATTAAGAAGTAAAATGTTGTTCAATTGGATTAAAATATTTTTTTGGTGAATAGTAACTTTTAAGTTTTAATCGCGATTAGAGGTAATTAGTGTAATTTAAGGTAAGAATAATGTTTTAATAATATGAAATGACCTAGAAACATGTCCTACCCTTATTGGATGTGTCATGGACGACCAAGACAACCCATGTGTCTATTTTTGGGACCCCATGGAGCCACTTGGGTCAGATAAAGACATTAATGCCTTTTATTTAATGTTAAAGTAAAAATGTCACAAACATGAGTTGTTTTACAAAAACAATTTTTAAATGGGGTTATACAAGTCATTTTTTTTACTATAAATAGTCATTGAAAATATAAAACTATTTCCTACATCATATTATTTTTATATAATTTTTAGTCATTAAATAAATTACATTATTTATGACACCATGATGATGCAGCGATTACCTAATTATTTAACGATTTAGATAAAACGAAAATATAATGTAAAATCTAAGACCTATACTTGTAAAACACCTATTGGATGGGTGGATTTCAAACCCTTATCACCTTATCCTAGAAATGTATAATTTTGGGACCTTTTGTATCCGAAAATCATTTTAAAACAAAGTATCTTTTCTCAACATTCCAAGAGTGCCCCTCCTCTCCTCTTATAAAAGGCCCCCACCTCTGCCACCTTACCCACACTTCCAAAGACATTTGCTCAGATAAACCCTCCCCATTTTGTCTCTCCACATCCCTCTAAAACTCTTAGAAGCCTCACTCTGGGCAGAAGTCTTCCCAAGGAAGCCTTTGAGTTCAAATCAAAAAGAGTTACCCGATTTAAAGGTAGTGTCTTCTCTTGTGTTCTTATGTTTTATTTTGCTTCTCCAACCCACTAAACTCTTTTTATTCATTTCTTTTGTAACAACAACATTATCTTCCATATACTAGTATGTTGTTATAAGAAGGATTTGAGCTATACTTACAAACACCTACATCTAATGGTTAAAGAACATACTATTTCTGTGGATGGCGAATTTCTGCCTCACGAAACGATGATTGTTCAATATTATTTTAACACCATAAAAGGTGGTCATTAAGAAGACACTATATTTATATATGATATATAATATTTTTATTTTTTTACATAAGCTTCTGTATTTTTTATTTATGGCATACCTTTATGGTTTCCATTATGGGTAAACGTGATATCTTTATTTTAGGAAGTGTGGACTACCGCCCCCTCAAAGTGATTTGATCTGTTAATGCCATATGTCAGACGTATAAAGGACGTAATTAATGATATTATATATGATATTATACTAGAATTATAATATACCTTTATATCATTATTATTCCATTCCATAAAATATGAAATAGAAATGAAAGTAGCGTTCATGCGTACATACGGCTTACCATCTCCATGAACGGTGCATTTCATTTCTTACCTCTAAACGTTATGTAATATTATAAATGCATGTATATACTATATATATATGATATCTAAATCATGATTATAACTCTGGATATAATGGATACATGAACAACGTGTAATTATAAAGAGTTTATTTTTGACTCAAGTACCAATGATCGTGAAAACGACCGTTATTAACTTAAATAATTACATAGCGTTCAGGACATGGTAGTAAGTGATATAAAAGGAATAATTAACATGAAAAAGGTTCTTAAGAAAGTATAAATTAACTCAAGTTTATTATTCAGGAGGTTAATGAACGATCGAGTCAAGTCAGACCCAAGGTATGGGAACTTCTTAACACAATTTTCTTTCTTTGGGTTAATCTCCTACTTTCAAATTATGTCATGATATTATTATGTCCTATCTTGTATTCGTACTTTATTTATGTGTAATTATATTTAATACACACAATAGATCTATTTTATTTTAAAAAATGAGCGTCGTATGGGACTTTCTCTCAATCTCCTTTCATTGAGGCATATTTTGTTTTATACACAACCTTCTTAATACAGTGTATAAACCCCTTTGACTTTTAAATTTATCCAAAATGAATCTTTTTCATACGAAGTGTTTTACTAAATGACAAAAGAGAATGTTTTTGTCATACGTATGCGGCGACAACGACTTCTCCGCCGACGTGACAATTATTTGAGTTTTGGCTTCCTCTACAAGCCATAACTTTTTTAAAAAAGAAAAATAAATACCATGTTTTACTTTTCTTTTATTTTGGTATTGAAAATGTTTTTCATAATGTTTTTATATCAATATGTTGTATTGATATCTTGTGATTGAAAAGTGTAAATGTTATGTTTCCTTTATGCATGTTTTATGTGATACGATTATTTTATGGTTCTTGGGCATTATTATGAAGACGGGTGGTTCTGTGATAAACTAAGGGCGGCTGAGCCCGATATAGCTCTCCAATGCATTGGGTAACGTGAAGGAGTTAAATGTTAAGGTTTCTCCGAAGAGATTTAGGGAATATATTGTGATGGGTATTCCAAACGTAACCAAGAGGGTTACTCCCTACGTAAGAATGTTATGAATGAATCAAGTTACCATTATGTTTTATGATTTCTATGAGTTATTAATGATTTGATGAGGTATGTTAAAGTTCTTATGTTTTATGGGTAAAGTATGATTTCATTCTTATGTATATATGTGCTCATGTTTCCTTTCCATATTTTTATATCCCTTACTATGCTTTTTATGCTCATCCCATGTTTTTGAAATTTTTTTCATAGGTCAAGGGAAAGGTACATGATATGATGATAGTGTCAAGGAAGTGTCAAGAAAATATCCATGTTTTATTTTAAATATTTTTCCGTTGATGGGAAAAATGAATACTATCTTTTATGTAACCCCTTTGTTTAAATGTGGAATGTAATGCATGTTTTATGATCGAATTCTCTAAAACTCAAAACCTGAAATGATCCTTAATGTGTAATCTTGTAATAACTCAAGATTAAGTAATGTTTAATGTTGGGGCCTTATAGTTGGTATTAGAGGTCGGTTTAGATAAATTTAGGAGTTATAATTCTATTAAATGATTATCCAAAAATATTTTTTATGGTCCAATTGAAAGGATATAGCATTTGAAGATTACCATGTTGCTTCATCTAAGACATGTTTGTTCAAAATGGTTTTCCGTAGAGGAAATAGGGAAGTAGTGATAGGAAGGAATACAGAATGAAATAACCTTCCGAATTAGAATCCTGAGATGGTCAGAATTGGAACTGAACAGTTTGTTGTAGTAATGACGCAGTTGACTCAAGCGATAAATGGCGGTGGTATCCATGCACGAGATCAGCCAGATCAACCGCAGAGGAACATGTCAGTGGTGGAACATTTAATGAGGCAACATCCCCCATCATTCAAAGTATCATCTGACCCTGTGCTAGCTGATGGGTGTATTAATGCACTGGAGAAGATTTTCAATGTCATGGGGTGTTCAGACAATCAAAATGTTAGCTTTGTTGTTTACCGTTTTGAAGGTGAAACTGATCAATGGTGGTCGATGGTGAAAAATATCAAGGATAGTGATGAGATTGATGATAATTTGGTGTTTTATAAAAGTAAAGAGGAGAATGAAAGAAATTTAAGGGTTATTTTGAAAACCTTAAAAGAAAAGAAATTGTATGGAAAATTCAGAAAGTGTGAGTTTTGGTTGCAACAAATTTCATTCCTTGGTCACATTGTTTCTAAAGATGGGATAACTATTGATCCTGCATAAACAAAGGTTGTTGAAGAATGGCCAAGACCCACAAATGAAACTATGATTCGTAGCTTCCATGGTTTTGCAGGCTATTACCAATGGTTTGTTATAAATTTTTCACGGTTATCTAGTCCAATAACTAAGCTAACTTGGAAGGGTGTTAAGTTTATATGGACAAAAGAATGTGATGACTGTTTTCAGGAATTGAAAAGAATATTGATGAATGCTCCAGTTTTGGTGCTACCTTCCAAGAATGGTGAGTTTTTTATCTACAGTGATGCTTCATTGAAAGGACTTGGTTGTGTCCTAATGCAGAATGATCAGGTAATTGCTTATGCTTCATGACAGTTGAAAACTCATGAGGTAAATTACCCTACACATGATTTTGAATTAGCTGCTGTTGTTTTCGCTTAAAAAATTTGGAGGCATAATTTGTATGGAGTAAAGTGTGAAATATATATCGATCAAAAAAGTTTAATGTATATATTCACTCAGAAAAAATTGAACATGAGACAGAGGAGATGGATGGAATTAATAAAGGATTATGATTTTACAATTCATTACCATCCGGGAAAAGCAAATAATGTGGCTGATGCTTTGAGTCGAAAAAGTAATACTTCATTAACAATGTTGTGTTTGGAACATGATTTTTTGGTTAAGGGATGAACTTTGGAATAAAAGTTTTTGGTGTAGGATTTTCTTCTATTTTGGTTCAGGTATCAGTGAAATCTTCTCTATCAGACAGAATCAAGCAATCACAGAAGCAAGATAGTGAGTTGCAGAAAACGGTTGAGCTGGTTCAGAAGGTTATGTTGCCTGAATTCAACATTGATAATGATTGTGTTTTGAGATTTGGGAAGATATTGTGTGTGCCTTGTGATTCACAGTTGAAGAGAGAGTTGTTATGTGAAGCTCATAGTTCTCCGTTTTCATTTCATCCTATCAGTACTAAGATGTACAGAGTTCTACGGGAGTATTACTGGTGGTATGGAATGAAAATAGATATTGCTGATTTTACAGTGAAGTGTTTGACTTGTCAACAGGTTAAAGCCGAGAGGCATTTACCGAAAGGGAAGCTTCAGCCTTTACCAGTGCCAGAGTGGAAATGGGAAAATATATCCCTGGACTTTGTTTTGGGATTGCCGAAGAAACCTTGAGGCAATAATGCAATCTGTGTTATTGTTGATCGTTTGACTAAATCTACTCATTTCCTTGATATATGAGAAACTTTTTTTCCCTAGATCAACTTTCCCATTTGTATCTTAAATAGATAGTCAGGTTACATGGAGTTCCACTCTCCATTGTATCTGACCATGATACCAGGTTCACTTTTAACTTTTGTAAAGGCCTTCAAGAGTCGTTGGGTACTGAATTAAATTTTAGTACAGTTTTTCATCCTCAATCAGATGGGCAGCCAGAACGAACAATTCAGACTTTGGAAGATATGCTACGTGCTTGTTCGATGGATTATCAGTGAAGTTGGGACCAGAATTGGTAGAAGAGTTGGTAGAAAAAGTTCAGATGATACAGAAACACATGATAACAGCTCAGAGCAGGCACTAGAGTTATGCGGACAACAGGAGGAAGGATCTCTCTTTTGAGGTAGGTGATCATGTTTTCTCAAAGTCTCACCATGAAAAAAGTGTGATGCGATTTGGTAAGAAAGGAAAGCTGAGTCCAAGGTTCATTGGACCATATGAAATTATGGAGAGAGTTGGATTAGTTTCTTACCAAGTGGATTTATCTCCGAGATTATCTTAGGTACACAATATTTTTCATGTTTCAATGTTAAGGAAGTATATGCGAGATCCATCTCGTGTTTTGAGTCCAGAGGTAGTTAAGCTAGAAGAGAACCTATATTATGAAGAACAACCGGTCTAGATTCTTGACCACAGGGAGCAGGTGTTACGGAATAAGGTGATTCCTCAGGTAAAGGTTTTGTGGAAAAACTACATGATTGAAGAGGCAACATGGGCATCTGAAAATGCAATGAGGGATAAATACCCCCACTTATTCAATAAGTAAATAAATTTCGGGGACAAAATTTTCTAAAGGGGGGAAGGATGTAACACCCCAAGTAAGTAATGAATAATAGATATTTTTATCTATGTCTATTAATGTATTAGATAGTGTTTTAGAGGCTTAAAATGAGAATAAATCCAATCTTCAGCATGAAATACACTAATATTTTTAAAAGATTGTTTTACTACCTTTTGATGGCAAACCATTTTTAAATAAAACTTTTGAAAATTTTATAAGCTCTATTTGTCAAAATAAACTAATTATTTATGATTGGGACATTGAAAGTTACTTTGGGTAAATTTTTGGTATTTTTCCGATAAAGTTCATTTTTAATGAATAGTGAAAAATGTTGTATTTTAATTCAAAACCTCTTTTTAATATAATTTATTTATATGATTAGATTATCTTTTTAATTGGTTTTAAAGTTCAATTAGAATATATTTTTACCATTTAATCCAATAGTGGTCGTTCAAATTAATTTCACTTTGAAATTTGACTTAAACTACTGTCAATCTTTTGATACTTATTGATTCATAAAAACACGCTATTTTCTCTGACAGTGGGAATTAATTATTAAATTAATTAATGTAACTTATATGTTTTTAATTTTGTAAAATAGACATAATTTTGGAATTCGGAATATCAAATATATCTTAGGGTGATGATTTGTTATTTTTCTGAAAAATTTCAATTTTTGATGAATAGTGAAACCACTATGTGGTACTTAAAAAAACTGATTTTTCATTTAAATGAAATTTTACCACCACTATGTTTTGAATTTCAAAAATCCAACATAAATGGTTGTCATTATGAAGTAAAATTTGGTTCAATGGGATTAAAATAATTTTTTTTGTGAATAGTAATTTTTAAGTTTTAATCGCGATTAGAGGTAATTAGTGTAATTTAAGGTAAGAATAATGTTTTAATAATATTAAACGACCTAGACACATGTCCTAACCTTATTGTATGTGTCATGGCCGACCAATACAACCCATGGGTCTATTTTTGGGACCCCATGGAGCAACTTGGGTAACATAAAGACATTAATGCCTTTTATTTAATGTTAAAGTAAAAATGTCACAAACATGAGTTGTTCTACTAAACCAATTTTTAAATGGGGTTATACAAGTCAGATATTTGACTATAATCAGTAAATAGAAATCTAAAAAGATTTCCTACATCATATTATTTTTTGTATATTTTTTATACATTAAATAAATTACATTATTTATGACACCATGATGATGCAACGATTACCTCATTATTTAACGATTTAAATAAAATGAAAATATAATGTAAAATATAAGACCTACACTTGTCAAAACCTATTGGATGGGTGGATTTCAAACCCTTATCACCTTATCCTAGAAATTTATAATTTTGGTACCTTTTTTATCCGAAAATCATTTTATAACAAAGTATCTTTTCTTAACTTTCCAGGAGTGCCCCTCCTCTCCTCTTATAAAAGCCCCCAACCTCTACCACCTTACCCTCACTTCCAAAGAATTTGGATCGGCCAAACCCTTCCCATTTCATCTCTCCAAATCCCTATATAACTCTTAGAATCCTCACATTGGGCAGAAGTCCTCCCAAGGAAGCCTTTGAGTTCAAATCAAAAAGAGTTACCCAATTTAAAGGTAGTGTCTTCTGTTGTGTTCTTATGTTTTATTTTGCTTCTCCAACCCCCTAAACTCATTTTATTCATTTATTTTGTAACAACAACAGTATCTTACATATACTAGGATTTTGTTATAAGAAGTTTTCAAGCTACACATACACAAAAATACATCTAATGGTTAAAGAACATACTGTTTCCGTGGATGGTGAATTTCTGCCTCACGAAACGATGATTGTTCAATATTCCTTAAACACCTTCAAAGGTGGCCATTAAGATGACACTATATTTATATATGATATATAATATGTTTATGTTTTACTTAAGTAACTGTATTTTTCATTTATGGCATACCTTTACGGTTCCCATTATGGGTAAACGTGATATCTTCATTTTAGGAAGTGCGGACTACCGCCCCCTCAAAGTGATTTGATTCGTTAATGCCATATGTGGGACGTATAAAGGTTGTAATTAATGATATTATATATGATATTATACTGTAATTATAATATACCTTTATATCATTATTATTCCATTCCATAAAATATGAAATAGAAATGAAAGTAGCGTTCATGCGTACGTACGGCTTACCGTCTCCATGAACGGTGCATTTCATTTATTACCTCTAAACATTATGTAATATTATAAATGAATGTATATACTGGATATATATTATATATATTATATCTAAATCATGAGTATAACTCTGGATATAATGTATACATGAACAACATGTAATTATAAAAGAGTTTATTTTTGACTCAAGTACCAATGATCGTTAAAACAACCGTTATTAACTTAAATAATTACTTAGTGTTCATGATATGGTAATAAGTGATATAAAAGGAATAATTAACATGAAAAAAGTTCTTAAGCAAGTAGAAATTAACTCAAGTATATTATTCATGAGGTTAAAGAATGATCGAGTCAAGTCGGACCCGAGGTATGGGATCTTCTTAACCCAGTTTTCGTTCTTTGGGAAAATATCCTAATTTCAAATTATGTCATGATATTATTATGTCCTATCTTGTATTTGTACTTTATTTATGTGTACTTATAGTTAATACACATAATAGATCTATTTTATTTAAAAAAATGATCTTTGTATGGGACTTCGCCTCATTCTGCTCTCATTGAGGCATATTTTGTTTTATACACAACCTTCTTTATACGGTGTATAAACCCCTTTGACTTTTAAATTTATCCAAAAAGAATCATTTTTATACGAAGAGTTTTACTAAATGAAAAAATGGAATGTTTTTGTCGTACGTATGCGGCGACAACGACTTCTCTGCCCCCGTGACCATTATTTGAGTTTCGGCTTCCTCTACAAGCCATAGCTTTTTAAAAAAAGAAAAATAAATACCATGTTTTACTTTTCTTTTATTTTGGTATTGAAAATGGTTTTCATAATGTTTTTATATCAATGTGTTTTATTGATATCTTGTGATTGAAAAGTGGAAATTTTATTTTTCCTTTATGCATGTTTTATGTGATACGATTATGTTTTGGTTCTTGGGCATTATTATGAAGACGGGTGGTTCCATGATAAACTAAGGGCGGGTGAGCCCGATATAGCTCTCCAATGCATTGGGTAATGCAAAGGTGTTAAACATTAAGGTTTCTCCTAAGAGATTTAGGGAATATACTATGATGGGTGTTCCAAACGTAACCAAGAGGGTTACTCCCTACGTAAGAATGTTATGAATGCCTCAAGTTACCTTTATGTCTTATGATTTCTATGATTTATTCATGATTTGATGAGGTATGTTAAAGTGCTTATGTTTTATGGGTAATGTATGATTTCATTCTTATGTATATATGTACTCATGTTTCCTTTCCTTATTTTTATATCCCTTACTGAGCTTTTTATGCTCATCCCAGGTTTTTGAAAATTTTTTCACAGGTCAAGGGAAAGGTAATAATATGATGATAGTGTCAAGTAAATGTCAAGAAAGAATCCATGTTTTAATTTATATATGTTTCCGTTGATGGGAAAAATTAATACTATATTTTATATAACCACTTTGTTTAAATGTGGAATGTAATGCATGTTTTATGATCTAATTCTCTAAAACTCTAAACCTGAAAAGATCCTCAACGTGTAATCTTGTAATAACTCAAGATTAAGTAATGTTTAAGGATGGGGACTTATACTTACACCTGCTATATATTACATATGGATAAGTATTCCTCATTAGGGAGATACATACATAATGGAATGACCTAAGGAGATATTTGTGATATAATAAAGTCTGGCAATGCCTCCATTTTACTTCTTTTTGTGGAATTAGCCTGATGTAAAACTATTTTGAGATGATTTAATATCACTCTGGAAATCAAGTCAATATTGGGATATTGAGGATATATTTGAGTAGATAATCACAATAGATCCATATATCCAATGATTCAAGAGATAATTACATAACTTTTGTGCTATAATGGCTTATTTCAAACAATTTTTCTAGATGTAATCACATTATGTACTAGTTTCCACCATTTTATGTTTAATAAAATTAAAAAAAAATCATTTTGAATGCCATTATTGTGATCTATGATCATATATAGTGAACTATATAGACTATCCACATAGAAGATGATTATATTTCCTTATATTGTTGTAATAAAAAATTGTTGTATAAGGAGGCATTTCATAAGGTCATAAATTTTTTTATTTTAGTCATCATCCCCATGGTTAGAAACACATTAATTTGTAGCTTGGTTTACAGATGGAATTCTCTAATTAATTATAAAAAAATTTCATAATATAGGTGGGAAATCACAAGATCCATCTCAAATACATGAGGTTTTAGGGTGAATTATCACTGAGAATAGCCTTTTTATCCACAACCTCAACTTATATTAATCAATGGTACTTAATAAAGTCAATATGTTTTCCTAATGTCACCCTTAAACCATACATTAGTTGAATCATTTTTATGTTTTTTCATTGATATTTAGAATAGTATAGCTCAAGGATTGAAAAATTTTCACGGGATTGCTGATGATTGAATTATATATTATCTACATAGAATTCCATTATTTTACCCAAGAAAAACATATATATATGTTATTTATAGAATTATAACAAATAATGTCATAATTCTTTAAGACAAATAGTATCACATGATAGAAATTCACTCCATGGGTTCCATGAAATTAGGGGATTCCTCATATTCTATATCCTTTTGAATATGGTTATAAATAGAGTTTCCATACACGAGGGATAAGACATGAAATATTTTGATCAAATCCATAAATAATTTCATTATTGACACAAACAATTAAACATTTTTAAAATTCATATTGATGTCCATAAAGTTGATACATGATCAAATATTACTCATTTTCTTCTTGAATGGGATGATATTTTCTTACCACCTTGGATTATAAACAACACATATGAAGTTTTCATTATTTATTTTTTCCACTTTTTCATATAATTTGTAAAAAAATGGATGGTTTAAATATTTTTTACTCAATATTATTCACATAGTGGTGTTTTGGAAAGCCTTATTGATGGGTGGATACCTTGGGATTCAATCATGACATGTTATTTTAGTTCATTATGAACAAATCATAATGAAATTTTTGGAAGGAAATATATTTCATCAACTCCTCAGGCTTAATATATTCAGTGATCAATCTGATTCATAGAGCCTCCTATATATTGAGTTTCACCATCGAGACTCATTAATGGGGGTATATACACCTTTAATAAATGACATAGGGTAATGTCAAATTTCATCTTTCTCATATTCGTTTACCTCAAAATTGTAAAAAACATAATATTAAGGGAAATATTTATATAAATAAGATGATATGGTGATATTTTCATATCTTATGAATAAAATGAGGATTCCCTAGGAATTGAGGGTGCTAATGAAGGGTCATCACTATAATGGGAGTCATGCAATCTTCTCCCTCCTCCCTACTGTAATCGATGGAATAATAGGCGTAAAACTTGTGAAATTTAGGATATTTTGGGATTTTTGAGTTCCATATAATGATGTGAACATATATTTTCATCCTTATAGTGATAAACACCAAATAACATAATTGATTTTCCATTTTATTAAACTTATCTCTAGTTTTTCTATATTGTTTTATGCTCAGGTTAAATTATTAGTTGAATTTTTTTAGTTTTAAAGTATTCTAGATATTTTGGTGTTTGACATGGATTGTGTGAATGTTTTTGAGGGAAACTATAAATCCTCCTAATCAAATGGATTTTTATAGTTCAGTTTTTCCATGAATCATTTTCTATTCATAGTCTTTTCCTGGTTAGAACCAAACCATGAATGAAAAAGGAGTGATTGTGTGGCATTCATTAGGTAGTTATAACCACACTTATAGATTTCTCATGGTTAGAGTAAACCACGATTAATGTGTGTGAGGGTTTATGTTACATTGATATAACTAATTTTAAAAATTGGAACATGGTTTAATTAACCATGAAGAAAAAATATGCGAGGCTCTAATGTCTTTATGGTAGGGTGAGAATGATTGGAACATGGTTTAAAAAACCAGGCATCCCAATCATGCATCTTTACCATATTCTCAAAATTTTGACTTTATAATTTTTACCCTCCAAAAATAAAACACTAAATCTACTCCCCTCATTCCCCATTCAGATATGTTACATGATGGGGATCCCAAATGCCACTTCTCATGGTTCTTCTTCCTTGAATTGATAATCCCACATCATCCATGCTGAGTTGTTCATGGATTATGGACTAATTTCCCCATATTATCATATTCCCCACTTAGTTCATTATTTTATATTGGATTTTTCTTATTCATTAGAATTTATAGTGAGGATTGGTTTATGTGAGTTGTTTTAGTTGATTTTACTATGTTTTTTTTCTCTTCAGCTTAAATAATATATTTTCATGAGAATTGTTTCATTTTCACACAATTGGGGTATGTGTTTCCATCCATTTCCTTTTAAAAACATTAAATTTAATACATGATATATCCTAATTGATTAATTATTGTGTTCCTTGTGTTTTTGGTTTTTTAATATTATTTTTTATGGATGTTAGTGTTGGAGGTTTGATGGAAATGCATGTTTCTATGAATTTTTATAGTTATAATGTTATGTGTTAAATGAATATGTATGATATTTGTTTTATAAAATTCCTAGTTCTGTTTAAAATTAATTTTCAAAATTTTCATGTGATCTTTGGACTTGATAGAGTTAAATGAAATTTAGTGGCATGGGGGATTTTCTTTTGAATGCATTATTTGGCCTCTATATGGATTTAGTTCTTATGTATGAACCCTTGTGTTTCATTTTGATGTTTCTTTATTTTTATTTTATTTAACCTTAAAAATTTATATTGATATCAAAATAAATGTTGGAGTGGTATTTGAGTATCGATATGTTCATATGGTGTGAAGATAGATGTTCAAATCCATATAAATTAAATATTCCGTAGAATGTCCATTTTATAAATCCTTTTCTCCCACAAATGTTTAATTGGTATCAAAACCATTTCAATGAATTATTTTATGTGTGATTTATAATTATTTCATTTTAGACCTATTTGGAAACATAATAGTTTCTAAGGGTGATTACCTTGTATTTGGAAATGGCTTTCGAATGAAAAGTTATTTTCATTGAATATATTTTGGTACTTTCAGTTTTCTCTTTGATAAGAATATTCAAACTCTTTGAATCTTTATTCTCATTTGGTTCCTTTAGAAATGTCCACAGAAACTGTATTTTGGATATAATTGTATAAATCCAAATTGTATTTAGAAATTGTTTTCTATGTGATGGGTACCCCCATGGTTTTCATCTTGTTAGAGACAGTCTCTGTATGTATTGTGTCATGGAGTGGGAAAAGGCATACTCATTGTCAACGGTGAATTTCAAGAATGTGATGACCTCCTTAAATTCCCCTTATAATATTTTCATGATAACCTAGACATCATTTATATGGATAAAATATTGTTGAAATCTATTTACTGATTAGATATACTAGAACCCCCATCACAGGAGAAGGGAAACAGTGGCTTTGTAACTGGTGTTAGTCATTTAGATTTTCAATATGTGGGCTATGATATGGAGAAAATCATAAAATTTAAGATGGACCAAAATGGATTGTGTCAGGGGTTGAATATGGTGTAGAGATAAAAAATTTCACATACATAAATATTACATGATAATAGATTAATATTCATTACATATCATAATGATCCATTCCATCATCATTTAGTTGTTGTGTCATTGAATACATATAAATGTACAAAACATGTCAATAAGTGAGCTAAATTATTTCATAATATGTTTTTCAAATCTATCATAATTCATAGACATATCATACATAATACCTTTTGATATAACCTAGGTAATGGAAACATAATAGAGGGTGATATCATATTTTCAGTATGGGTAAATAAGGTAGATAACAACATGTCACGATTGTAAGTGTATGCGAACATGATAATAACATTTCAAAACCTTTCCATGTATATCATATATCCTAAACATAAGTCATGGTATAAATATTGATTATTCAAAAGACATGAATCCTAATGAATTAAATGAACATGAACTTTTAGAACATAACATTACCGTAATAATAGATTTGTGGAATACATATAAGCATATAAAATAATTTCCAAAGTAATTCATGGATCACTTCAAAGACTATCATAGTTGAATGGGTCCACTCCCCAAGTCATCGTACTATCCATGGATCACTCCCAATAGTATCATATTTTTTATATTGCATTACTAAAATGGGTCCATTATCCATTCCTTCCCGACTTATGTAATTAGATATCAATCTTTAGAAAATGCATTTGATGAAGGCATAGGTAAAACATATCACATATTGAAAATAATACATATTAATTCCTCACGATCGTAAAAAATTGATCATATCAGAAAAAATTAAATGAAATTGGTTTCATAAACATTTCATCATAACATACCATATGAAAAAATAGGTTTCATAACAATTTATCATTTCATCGAATCATAAAACATGTAAAAAGAAGAGAGTTTCAAAATCATTTTGTTATGGTATAACCCTTGGAAGAGAAATAGGTTTCACAAACATATTTTAATAATAGACATAAAATATTTAGAGGATTAATAAAATGTTATCCTCAGATTATATCACCATTAAATGATAAGTTACATCGAAGGATGTAATATTATATGGAATATGGTTTTGAAATATATCGTGGAACATTTCTTCCAGCAAATAAATTTTCCTGAGAATAAATTTTTAAATATAAAACTTCATAAAATATTTTTGATATTATTTTTATTTTAACATAACCATGAATTCTTATAAATTAATATTTAAACATTGTGTGATCTTGAGGGATGAAAATTATGTACATACTGTAAACATTAAAACATATATTCCTTTCACATTTTCAGAAAAACCCAAATGGGCCTTATTTTGAAAATAATATTCTGATTCCTAAAATATGCTTTTTAAAATATTAAAACATAGGTAAAAATTACTCTAATAAATAATTAGGAGAATATTAAAATATTTCTGAATAATTTTTTAGAAAAAAATTCTTTTGGAAGGAAATGGTTTTTTGGCCGAATAGATAAATAAAGATGATTTTTCTTTAAAAAAAATTGACTCACGAGTAAATAAAGAGATGAAAATGAATGGAAAACATGTATCATAATGAAATAGCCATATGATAATAAAATTCATGAGTTTACTTATAGTTTTATCCTAATATTTCAAATATCATAATCAAAATTATATACAATCCTAATAAATAATGAGATTATATCATAAAACACTTACCACTTTTTTAACATTGAATAAAAAACCCCAATGAAAGAATAAAAATAAATGAATCATAATCAATCATGTTAATAAATAAATTTACTATATTATATTTAAATTTTAATATCAATTAACCTTATAAAAGAAGGTAGGTGAAGAATATAACAAATATATCAAAGAAGTAAAATTGATAAAAATATCTATTACTGTGAGTTCCCATTTCCCTAAAAGTATACTATCCTCATGTAAAGTATGCATAAATTTATTATAAATAAATTATCGAGTCTAAATAATATATATATACATATATAATATAATATTTTATTTTAGTTTACCTTTTTTCTAAACAAATTGCTAACAATTCCATGTTAAAGCCACATTTTAGGCAATAACTACACTGTTTCATGTATGTTTTGATTTTTTTTTCTATTTATTTGATCACAGTAAAATAATAAAATAAATTTATAAATGATATAAATATAATATATATTGATTATATATATATGTAGTTAAATCCATAAAATTTAGATATACAAAATGAAATACATTGTTCATAGAGACAGATTGTAATATATATTCATGAATATTGTTTCCATTTTCTTGATAGATTGAAATAAACAAAGGAAAATAATTTATTAACATTAAAAAATAATTGATATGTATTATATAAAACATATATTCATAAATTTTAACCCTTATTACCTACCATTTAAAACATAATTTAAAAACAAAACACATCGCTTTGTAAGGGAGTAGTCCAATGTTCACATGATAGACATTATCATATCCCCCACGGAATGGATTATGAAAAAGAATATTTGATCATATATATACATAATTATATATTAGTTACACAAATAATTCATTTATGTTATATCCATCACCATAACCAACCATGATATGTGTTAATTGAAAAATTATCACCTAAGTTCATGAGGCGATAGTCCACCGTACACATAAGCGACATTATCGTTTCCTATTTGAGGGAAGAGGAGACTGATGTAGGTAATGATCATAGAATAATAAAACATAATTATATGTAAGACACATTTTTTATTATATTATCATATTTTAATAATATTTTAAAAAGGATTTTTATGAAATTAAATAAAACACACTCATTGAAGAATGTTACCTCTTCTTCAGATTACCTATTTATGTTTGCACCAAAATCCATCCTAGGATTGATATATAATAAATGTAATCATTATATAATGATATGTGTGGCTAGTAAAGTAATTATTTTAGGGTTTTTATTAAAAAAATGGGTTTCGAGAGTCAATATGAGAGGATAGGTGGTAGTCTTTAATGAGTGTGGGAGAGGACACACAATGTAAATTTGAAAATAATAAATTTTGACCACATTTTTACTATTTAAAAAAGCTCCGAAATGGATAATCTTTTAAAACAATTGTTTCTATGGTCTAAATATTTCAATAAAATTGGTTTTTGATATTTTTGGGATCATTTTTACCCCCATTATTTTTAGATTAACCCCCGGTACACCCATTTTTAACTTAATAATAATAAATAATTTTTAAGGATTTACAAATAATTAGGATAAAAAATTAAGATTGAATCATTATATAGTATCAATATTTATTACTCAAAATATGGAATCCTTTTTTCAAAATTCATCCTATAAAATGTTCATGATTTAATTTTAATTTAAATGTACGGATATGACAAAAATGTGGGTTATCAAAGGGGAATTTTTCATAAGTAGGGAAAGTTTTAATATAAATATTATACTATAAATAGAATAAAATTAACTAAAATGGATTAATAAATATATAAAATCAATAATTTAAATATTATAATTTTATAATTTTTTAAAATATATAAATTTTGTAAATATAATTTAAATTCATAATAAACAATAGTATTTTACATTGTTAACTAAAAAAATTAACTTTTCAAAAAAAATCTATAAAATCACTCTAATGTAATATTGACATTTAGATTTTAAAAAGTTAGTCTATTTTTTATATAAATTTTTTAAATGTGGAAAAATTTACATTAATTAGTTTTTTCAAAATCTATAATAAGTGTTTTTTTAAATAGAATTTTTGATATATTATAATATTTTTATAAAAATAAAGTATATTTTAATCATTATATATTCGGTATAAAAAATTATACTTAAAATTTTAAAATTATTTATTTATATTAATGTCACTAATTTTAATATATAGAATAGGATTGTCATTTCTAAATAATAATATTAATAACATATAATTCTTTAATAAAAATGAATGACACGTATAATGCAATCTCAATTCAATGTTGCGTGCAATGTAGTCTAAACATGATCTTGTGTGTGAATAAATATATCAATAATATTAATCTCTTTGAAAAAATAATGCAATAAAAATTATGGTTTTACATTCTACCCCCATTAAATTTAATTTCACCTTCATAATTATTCACTCCAATACAATGAAATGAGGATAATTTTTCTTCATCTTTTCCTAAGGATCGCAAGTAACTTATTCAAACTTGGGGTTTCAACACAATACAATAAATATGGGAGTTATCTTATTTCACATAAATTTCTATATAATATCATTATTCTCCTTTGGTTTCTCCTCATGAGAGATGTCATGCTCCAGCAACAAAACCTATGAGTTCAGTAGATAAGAAGAAAAATGTTTGTAATTCCCCAGGAGAGATACATAGGACACATATTGACCTTCAGAGATATTTTTTGGTAGTGAAAAATGTTAATCTACTATCCAGATATGATCAAAATTTCTAAAATGACTGATATATCTACAGATTTACTTTTCCTTCATTCCAAACCTTATTATCTTCTTCATGTATATATTAATAGGAACACCTTTTCTCTAAAATTAAAATATTGATCACATAAGTGATTTCTTGAAACAAATTTCTACAAACTATGAGATACCATTATTTATTTCTAAATAGATATATCATTATCAACCATTTCATCATCTTTATCAGGGGCCAATATCTTTATTTTACAAACATTTTTCCAGCACGTTGGATTTCAACACTTCTTTTCATACAGGGATTCAAAAGGGGATATCTGAATGATTGAGTTCAATCAATTTTCTATGAAAACATAACTAGGGAAATGTGTTAATAACTAAAACCTTTTAAATCCGTATAATAATAGCTCAACATATCATCTAGGTCTTAAATTAGTCACTTATACTGACTATCAGTTTAAGGACTATGTGTAGTGATGAAACATAACTCTATATCTAGAGCATGTTAAAGTCTTGGCCATAACAATTAGGTAATATCTAGACCCTGATGTGATAAAATTTAATTTCTTACTAAACTTAAACTTACCAATAAATTAATTTATATCATATAAAGCTGTCAATATGTAAATATTCTATAATAGTGATGAAGTGTGATGAATTTTTATAGCAATCAACTACAATACATATAGAATTATTCCCTTTATACATTTTGTGAAGTCTCATGATAAAACAAAAGGTGATGTTTTCCTATTCACATACTAGTATGGGTAATACATGTATCATCCCCTTATACTTTTTTCCCAGCCATAACTTTTTTTCATACAAAGAACCAACATACAAACACTATAAAAAATCTCTTCATGTCATCACATAATAAATACTATTTCAATTATATTTACATCAGTGTGTTAATAATATGAATAGAGAATACATATTTATGATATTCCTATAAAAAATCATTCTTGAAATATCATATGGATGGAAGACATACATGGTTTCAAAAATATATCATTCCATCAAGATCATGGTTAAACTCTCAAACATTTTTATCCTTCATTTCGAGTTCTATATATTCCTTTTATACCTCATTAATCTTAACATATTTAGATGGTTGAAGAATCAATATGGAATGATAATATTTCACCCCATCCATAGGGATTTTTATATTCATCCTTTTCATATCATAAAATATTGGCTCCTTTTTATCTTTCTCATATATAAGCTAGCATTGATCCTTTCGATGAAAATAATCATCCACCTTGTTCACTTTACCATGGTGTTAATGTATTCAGAAATAATAATATTTAAATTGATATTAGAAAATTTTCTAGCACATATTCAACTCCATACATGTGATTATATAACTTATAATTTCTCTATCTTTATATATATCACACTTTTCTCCATAAATAAAATTCCTCCATGTATTCAATGAAGAAAAACTTGTATCTAACTCCACATCATGATTTATGTAAAATTTCTCATGAACCATAATTTTTACTGATGCATAAGATATAAACATGTAATTATATATAAGAATTCATACCAATCATTTGTTCGATAAGTCACATTTAATTACAAAACATATCCACTTCAGGGTAATGTATGAACATGTGTGTTGAATAATCTTCCATTTATTTTTTTAAAATTCCCCTCACACTAATATATCCATAAGAACGAGACTCCCTTTTGAGTTAATATGGTATGCAGGTTATATATTCATGTGAAATTATCCTTAATCATCCAATAATATCTATATAATCCAAGAAACCCATGGATATTAGTAATTAGGATTTTTCTAATCCAACATTCAGTAGCCTCTATTTTTTCTATATCTAGCTATAAACTCTCTTTTGAGATTATATTTCCCAAAAATGAATCCTTTTTGAATCCAAAATTCACCCCATTAAAATATTTCAAATTGTTTTTCTTTCCGTAGAACCTTTAGTGTAATTATGAAGTGATCATCATTCATTATTTTTTCTTTTATTAGATTTGGATATAGTATATATGGACTAAAAAAATTGATCAAGTGAAACTCTAATTAATATATTTATTAAATCTATCTTGAAAACCGGAGAATAAGTAACAAAAAATAGAATCATTATACATTCATAGTTTATATACCTAGTACGGATTATTTTAAATGGTATATCATCATTATTGACCCTCTATTGATGTTATCCATATAAAATTTCAATCATGGAAATGTTTTTAGCTCAATGAAGTTCATCAAATTTTTCATCAACACATGGTAAATATACTTATTATTGATTTTGATCATGTTCTTCTCCCGATTATCAATGTATATTCACATCGATATATCATTATTTTTAAAAGAAAGAGAAGTTTCACACAAAGGTGAAACACTTGGATAAATTAATCCCTTTACAAGGGTCTCTTGGAGTTTGTTTTTCAGTTTCTTCAACTCAATAATCTCCATTATCTATAAAGTACTGGAAATACACATGGAACCATGTATGAGTTCTATTAAGAACACAACATCAGGTTTTTCTTTGAATTATAAGAAACTATTCTGGAAGTAAATAAAAACATCCTCACAATAAGAATATTATTGATGTTGAGTTTTTCCATAACAATCAATGATAAACACCCTTCATGAATAGGATTCAAAACCTATACGATGGAATATATTTCCAATGATTTTTCATATTTATCATCAAACTAATAAACAATCATAGGATAGTTTGGAATAACTAATATTAGTTTTCTTACAAATAAAATAATTTTGACCTTATATAGATAAATAAAATCCATTCCCTCAATATTATCCAATTCAACTAGAGGAATAAATAAAAGAATTACAAAAAGCACATTCTCAGAGACTTCCATTTAAGAGGATTCATATACATCAGATGCAATCATCGTACCATTGTGGGTTTTCATTATTATCTATATATTTGATTCTTTGGTAAGCATCTTGATATACATATAAATTTCTTCCGATATGAATGAGTTGGTAGATCTATAGTCAAAATAAACATTATAAATAATATATAGTATGGTATGTATACCTTTCAGTTCATCATTATCACACCCATCATCAGAAATATTGATCTCATGAGGTTTCCCTTTGTATCTATCTAGAAGATGTTTCTTAATCCAATAATCATCAATAAACTTTTTATTTGGATATTTTTTCAAAATTTCCATACTCCTTGCAGTTGAAACATCAGAGTGTGGGTGGTCCATTTTTGGAGATTGGTCTCTAATTGTATCATTAGCTAACTTTATCTCATCAGATTAATTTCCCTATGAAATTTCTTTATTTGTATAAAATATTTAATAGTGACCTAAATGAAATTTACTCATTTTTTATTCCACAATTCGGGAAATAATGAATTCTCATCTTATTTTATCCTTTATTTTTAGAGTTTCTTTTAAATTATATTTTAAATTTCTTATCAACGTGTTGTGATTAATGGGTAATACCAATCTCAATTTCTAACATAATAGATCAATGAACAATTTCCTCATTTCTAATGATTTCCTTTATGTAAAACACATTTTTATATTTTTTCTTAATCTATTTATGAATCAATAAACATTAATTTCATATTGGTTGATAATATCAGAAGTGTACCTCACAATCCTTGTAAAATTTTCATCATAAATACCAATGTATTCATCATCCTTCCTCTTGGCCTCATGAAATTCCTTATACATTTTCATTTGTATAATTAAAAGAATGTTCTTATTCATGAAAATCATAAACTAATCCCAATACATTGGGAAATTTTACTTTTTTAAATATTATTCATGATATGATTCTACCATGTATTTTCATCACCTTCTAAATTATTGACATCCAAAACGAATTTTTTTATGATAGAAACACTGGAGAATATAAAATATCATTTCCATGGTATTTATCCATTTCTCATAAACTAGTGGATCATAATAACCTCTAATAGAAGTTTTTCTTTGACTTAATAAGAACTCAACAAAATTTTGTTCCCTCCTTTTCATTTTTTGATTTTTAACATCATTAATACCATGAGAATGTTTTATGTTCATAAAAATTTGTTTTTTCATTCCATATACCATAAAATTTCACTTATAATGAGTAAAATAATGTCATATACTATCTAACTCATTATTAACATGGTTCCTTCTAGGTCTAGAATTTGACTAAAAATAAAAAACGTAGTGTAGGCAACAATAATCCTTGTGGGGAACCACGTAATCATGAAAAATAACTTATTGTACTTAAAAATCATTAAACATTATATTTAATCTATGAGATCGTAGTCTTACACTAGGTCAGTCATTTTAATTATAAAATTTCTTTATGAAGGTTTGTAAAGAGTTTTTAAATATACAAATCATTTCCCCTATGTGTTCAAACCTGGTGTGCAACAAGGCTTGTTGTTGATCAATATGTGAAAATAAATTCCCTCTATATTTTTTCTTTCGAGGGATATAACCTCTAGGTACCTCTATGAAATATCTATATCGAATTTTAGTATCCATATTCAAATGTAACTTCTTCAAACCTCATTCTCTATCTCTTACCAAAACTGTAGACCATTTTTTTAATATGTCACATTCTTAGACTTATCCATATACATATACATAGAGGTATCACTAGTGTCTTATCATCATAGTTTACAAAGGATAACTAAAACATATTTAGATACCAACTATATATACCCACTATTCTTATAAGTAAATATTACTTCTAAATGGATGAATATTCATTACATAACATAATGATCCATGCCAGAATCATTTGGGTCTTGATACATTGGATAATCGACATGTAAATAACTATTATATAAGTGAGATACATTATCTCTAAATTTATTTTTAATATCTATCCCATCTTAGACATATCAATCATATTACCTTATATCATATCCTTGGGAAAGAAAACATAATACGGGTTGAGTTCAGAGGCTTAGTAATGGTAAAAAAGTGAGATATCAATATATCACAGTAATAAGGGTATGTGAACATTAGGTTAAAATTAAATAACTATACCATGCATATAATATATGATATACATGAGTCATGGAATAAATCATCGTACTTTATAATACAATAATCCTAATGTAATCCAAAAACATGAACCATATACACATAACATTGGAAGAAGGAATAGATTTTTGGAAAACATATAGTCATATAAAATCATTTCCATTGTAGTTAGTGACTCATTACCAAGACTATAACAGTGGATTGGGTTCACTCCCTATGAAATCATTGTAGTCAAGGATCACTCACAATACTATCATAGTGGACTGATTCCCTTACTGAATTGGATTTACTCCCCATTCATGTCCTATTTATCTCATGATATATTAATAATTACCAAATTCATTGGAGGTTGATAAAGGCACCACCCATCACACAACTAAAATCATACATATTTGTTTCATAATATCATAAAAAATTAATCATATTAGAACCCATGTAAATGTATTGGCCTTGTAAAAATTTCATAATTAAATTACCAATAAAAAATGAATCAGTTTCATAATAAATTCCATATTTTGTCCAAATATAACCTATATAAAAAGAATTGAGTTTCATAAGAATTTTATCATTTTCTAACCCAGGGAAGTGAAAACGGTATCATTGAAATATTTTTTTTAAAAAAATAAACTATCTAGATAAATAATAATAATGGTATCCTTGGATCATATCGCCAACTAATTAAAATTATCATCGAAGGATGTCATCATTGGTGAAAAATTCTTTGGACATATCATTAGGATAATTTCTTTTGGAAATTATTTTTTCCTTGAAAATATAATTTTTAAACTAAAAATTAATAAAATATCTTTGAAATCCTATTATATTGAAAATAAAAATAAAAATATATAATGGAATATTTAAATATTTTGTGGTCATGATGGTGGTAAATTTCATACTATCCGTACACATTAAAACAAATATTCCCTTCACATTTATGGTAAAAAGAAAAATGTGCCTTGTTTGGAAAAAACATGAAAATTAATTTCAAAAGGAATTTTAGAAATTAAAAAATAGGTAAAATTATGTTTAATAAATCATTTACAAAATGTTAAAAATATTTTTCATATCATTTATAAAAAACATTGTTTTGGTAGATATAGTGATTTCTACCGTTGAGATAAATAAAGATAAATTTATTAAAACAATTATTTTGAAATAGTTAATACCTAATGATAGGAAATAAATTTTAAACATGTATTATCATGTAATTAAAATTAGTAAAGATATTAATTATTTTCTTCAGAAAAGTATCACTTTTTTTCATCACCAGAAACATACTCATAAATAATCACACATAATAATGAGATTGTATCATAAAATCATGGCCACATTGAAAAAATTGAATCATAAGACCTAAAGAAATGAAAAATTAAATTATAATTAATATAAATAATTTTTTGATAATAAATTTCAATGAAAATTTTTATACACCTCATAATAGAATATAGGTGCATAATAAAACAAATGTCTAATGAAAAAAAATTAAGACATAAATCACTTATGTTAAGATTCCCCTACTGAGAAGTATTTATAGACTCCATTATAATAAATAAAATTTCATTATCATAATATTTATGAAATATAAAAATATAATCATATCATATATGATTTATTTTCTCCATTTTCATCACCAGTTTATTAACAACTTCATGATAAATTCATGTTTCTTCCAATAAATTCTTTATTTTCCTGTACGTCTTGATTTGTTCATTATTGTCATATTAATTTGATCATTTTTCCATAATATCCATAGATATTACAGTGATATAAATTTCATATATATTCATTATATATGTATTTATAGTAATACATAAAAGTTACATGTAGAAAATGTAATACACCATTCACTAAAATGGTAGGTTTTATAAATATGTGTGCGCGGTTTCCATTTTATCGATTAAATGATAGAAAGAAAATAAAATAAAATATTTAATTTTTATAATTATTTATATTTCAAAATTTTCACATATATTCATTAAATTTATCCATTATTACCTTCCATGTAAAATGCAAGTGAAAACAGATCACATCGCTTTGCGAGGTGGTAGTCTGTCATACACACAATCTATGTTACCATATCCCCTACATAATGGAAAGTAAAAAAATTCATATGTGATAATATATTTCCAAAAGTATATTAATGTTAAAAATATATCAAATTTACATTATATCTATCATCACACCAAAATTTTATAGGATTTGATGGAAACAGTTCCACATAAGTTCATGAGCCGGTAGTCTGTTGTATAGACTAGAAACATTACACTTTCCTATTTGGGGGTACTGTAGATAGATGTAGGTAATTCTCACATATTAATAGAATATAAATCTATTTAATATACTATTTTTATAATAATTTTTTAATAATATTTTATATAGCTGTAGGGGGAAATAAAATAAAAATTAATGTTGAAGAACCTTAGTTCCTCTTCTGGTAGCCTCCTTAGGTTTTCCCCAAAATCCGTCCAATTTTATATTTTTTATCCAAAAAAATATTTTATAATTATACGAGGATACTAATGAAGGTATTTTGTGTAGTTTTTTAACAAATAATATTTTTTTCATGTATTGGTAGGAGAATATAGGGGGCCTTTTATATATAGGGGAGGGGATACACTTTAAAGTTTAAGAAAGAGTAAAGTGTGCACATGTTTTTTTATTAAAAATCCCTAAAATACCTAATTATAAACTATTTGATCTTATAATGTATAAATATTTCCAACCAATGGGTTATATAAAAGTTATGAGTTATTTTTAACACTTATCTTTTTAGTTAAATTCCATGGTAAACCCATTTTTACCCTAACAGTGGTAAATATTTTTTTTTCTATTTTTACAATTCATTATGGAAAAAATTTTCCTTTATTTATTAGATAATAAAAATTATGTGGATTCTACATATAGAATCCATTTTTTCTAAATTAAACTCATAGATTTGGTGTAATTTATTTTATAATTAAACATAAAGATTCTATGATAAAGTGGGTTATCAATGGGAAAATTTTCCTAATATGATATTTTTTTAATATAAAAATTAATTATGAAATTGATTCCAATGAAATAAAATAGATTAATACACATATGAGTGAAATACTTTTCCTTTCTAAATACACATTATGAATGTTTTTATTTTTTTAATGTTCTTAAATGAAAATATAACTAATAATAAAACCTTGTATTTATTATTATGGAATGAAAAAAATATTATTTTCAAAAAATTATTAAAATTTAAGTGTAGAATAATATTTAATTAAAAATTAAAAATTTGATGTTTGTTTTATATAAAAAAATATATGACAGTGAAAAAAATTAAATCTAATATTTTTTCAGAAGGTGAAATAAAAACATTTTTTGAGAAAGCATTACTTTAAAAAAATATAAACACATTTCTAAATATTAATTACATTATTATAAATATATTTTATTCGAATAAAACCATTATAATTAATATTTGAAAAGTAGTTTTTAATATTCATATTTATATTATTAATGTATAGGTTATACCAGTAGTGTTAAACAATAATATTTATAATATATCATGGTTTGTTAAAACTCAGTGTCAGGTGTAATAGAAGATCAAATCAGTGTTCCATGCAATGGAAGCTAAACTAAGTGTTTTTTGCAACATAATCTATCGAAAAAATTAATTCATTTGTGAAAAATATTTAATAAAAACATAGGGTGTTAGATCTATGTGTTTCTAGTACATGACCATGACTATATACATTGTATGATCCAATATTTTTTTGGTATATAATATCATATTATTCCTTTTACATGTGAATGATTATTATTATTTTATGTATTTTATTATTATGAATTGATCATTTTATATACCAAAATTATTACATTCGATGTAAATTCCTTGTATTTCTGAATTTTTTTAGGTAGTAGTTTTCTTATTGTAATTGGTTTTTCAAAATTATATTTTTAATGGGAATCTTTTTTAAATCAATGAAATGATATATTTTCTAAAATAAGAATTTGGGGGTAGTAATGTTTAGTTGTTTAAATGAAAGAATCCCATTTTCTAATTTTTTTTCAAACTAGTGTTCATGGAATAATTTCAAAAAGGTTGTTTTTATATTCTATGTATTTTACCTACTGATCTTTTTTATGATCACATAGTAGATGTTCCACTCAGTGTCGGTAGAAATAACTTGTTTTAAAGGTTTAGGATATCATTTTGGTATGCCCATGGAGCATGTCAGTTTTTAAGATGGTGGTTACAAAGAGGTATCATATAGATCATGTTTATTTGTATTATAATTTTGGATTCTAATTAAGATATTTTTTATCTTTTATTTTTGTTTAGTGATTTATGTATTTTACTGATTATGTTGTGTTGTCTTATTTCTTCCATGTATATGGTTATCAGACAAAATTTTCCCCAATGATTTATCTTTTAATAACTGAAACTTGTCATTAGAACATGGGGATCAGGGAAACCCTTATATCATTTCCATGATATAACTTGAGTGTTTGGTTTGGGGATGAAACTTGATGGTTCTAGAAAAGGTGTATTAGAGTGGACCGTTTATTATTTGGTATGTTAGGTAAAGTGGAGAGACAACTTTAGGGACTCTGGTGGAAAGTACAATAACAAAATCTACACCAGTTACTCGTTTTGAGACCTGATTCACCTAGACAAGTTGGGACTTAATTCATTAAACTTTATTTTGGGTTTATTTTTTTGGTACATTACTTGGATTGAATAGTTATGTGTTTTGGGGGATGATAATGGATGTGATCTAGTATAACATGGTGATCATACATAGAATATTAAACCATGTGGACCCTATGTTCATGGTTCATATAATTTTATTGGTAGGTTCACTATTCGAACAGGGACTACTAGAAAATTTTTTAAGGTCCTGGATGAGCACTATTCCCCATTATCTGCTTTTTTGGTGCAGGTGATATTGTTGGTTTGATCATTTTTTTATATGTTTATTTTCGAATTAAAAGGATTTATGGAAATGGTTTTCATTAAAAAAAGGTTATCTTATATACCAAGATGTGTGGTTTTAAAGGTATAGTGTAAGGATGTGTTTTGGGTTTTAAAAGTGGGTAATCATGAATAGTTTTACTCCAATATGATATTAAATGAAAAAATGGAATTATAAATTATTTTTTGTGGAAGTGAAATAGTTTTTTATTTTGAAATGTAAAAGGTGGTTTCTATAAGAGGATTTAAATTTTTTTAGTTTATGATCTGGGTGTCATTGTTTAAATTTTTAAATTTTATTATTTTGGATGATTTATTGGTTTGATGATGATCTGGATTTGTGTTTCATTTTATTTTTCGTATACAACCTTGAAATGCCCCATAAGATTCCAAAAATTATCTTCCAATTGTAGACTCATCCAAGACTCCTAGTGGAGTGGTGGAATCATGTTCCTCTTAATATTTTAATATTATCCATATTGTTTATACTTTTCTAGAGGTCATGGAATGGATTGAGGATGTTAAAAATGTTTTCATACCCTTTATAACTTCTAAATCCATAAGTGTGCTAGATTTCATGGGTCTAATTGAGATACCAATTTTAAATCATTGGATGGAGATCACTCTACCCTCATTTCAGAAAGGTATGACGTTGGAGATCTCTACGAATTATTTTTTCCACTTGTCCATCCCATAGGAGGTGAATGTGATGAAAATGGAAGAGCTTATTGGTATTTTACAAGGTGAACATATAGTGAAGGAGTATGATGACCACTTAAAGGATTTTATTACATTTTATTCAATTTTTTTTTCTATATAACTATTTGAAGTTAATCAATTTTTTTGGATTCTTCACCAATATATTCATGATTGAGTCATTTTTCCTATACATGTCTTCTTTAAGATGTTGGTGGATGATGCATTTTTATCTCAAAAAGTTAATAGAGGAATACTATGAATCTAACAACGAAATATCTGTTGGTTATTACAATGGTTAAAAATATAGTGGTGAAAGAAAACTATACAAACATATTCTAGAGGACCCTTTCATTCCAGTTCCCTTTTCAAATCGAAAATACCCGGCACTGAGTTTTTTCCAATGTCATATATTTTGAAATTTTAATTCATGTTTCCACAATCCACCAAAGAAGTTCCATTAATATCGTTAAATAGGATATCTTTATAAATTTTATGGGATTTTAATTTGGTATAAGAAAAAGGAATTATGGGATAGTTTTAGATCATATAATACCTCCTTCTTTGAGCTTCTAAGGTAACCCCACTTTTTCCCCTTTCTTTTCTCTTTCCTCTTCGGCCCTATTTTATCTTCTATATTTCATCTTATCCTTTTACTTGATTGATGAGTGTTATTGTGGGTGGATTAGTATATTGTGATAGTTTGTAGATGAATTTTTCTTGTGTAATTATGAATTCTATATTGGTTTAGGTCTAAATTTGATTTTCCTTGGTTATGTACTTCTTATGTTGGATGTTGGTGTTGTGTAATTGGTTCCTAAGTTTTAGGGGTGGCCGACTAGGGATCCGCAAATTTTTATCTACATATCTATATGAGCCTTACTTTTTGATATAGGATTCACACCTAGTTTTTTATGTTTTTGGTCTAGTTTTAGGCTTAGTTATCTAGGTTCTTCCTTTCATATTTGTTGTTTGGTTTCGTTCACATTTTCATATTGTGTGGATTTATTAGAGGAATTTTTTTATGGGTGGGAAGGGAAATTGTTATATGCTAAGGATGGTTTCTATTTTGAATTTATTTATATATTGATGGTTTGTCTTTAAATATACTTTTGTATTCCTTATTGATGTTTTTCAGTTTCTTTGTGTTATATCCTTTTTTTTGGTCATGTTCATGGTTAGTGTACATGGTTTACAGGGAAACTATTTGACATCTTGATCAAAGTGAAGTTTAAAGTTCATTTTTTTCCTTGAATGAATTTTAATTCTTGTTCTTTGAAAAATTTATCACATTCCAAAAAAAAAGTGGTTACCATGATACATTCATGGGGTGTCTAGGAAATTAAACAAGACTTTATCATGGTTAGATAAAACCATACGACAAGCATCACAGGGTGTATATTAGTTTGACAAAACTATTTTTCATGGTTAGCACATGGTTTCCCAAACTGTGTGGCCAAAATGTGTGAGGATATGTTGTCTTTCCAATAGGATATGTATGGTTGGTACATAGTTGGGAAAACTATTTGACATATCCATTAAGAATTCATAGATTATCCTAATGTTGATTTTTTTTAAAATATTATCCCATAATTAAAACCCCAAATAAAATGAATTCCTCCCCCATTTGACATTGACCTAAAAAAGGGGTCCCAAAACATTTTCCTCTTGGTTCCTTCTCACAGGATTGACTATATTCCATCATCTAGGATGAATTAATCATGGATTTTGGATTGATTTCATTCACTTCCACACTTCCTCTATAAATTAATTTTTTACATGTCTTTGTTCCATTATAGTGGAAATATAAATTGATGTATAGTTAATGTGAGATTCTTATATTGATTTTATGGTTTGATATTATCCTCTTAATCTTAGTTATTCTCTATTCCTAAGTTTCATCACGTTCACACACTATTGAGTTATGTGTTTCCATACATTTTTTTTCTAAAGCATTTCAGGTAATACATGATCATTATAAAATGATTTATCATTGTGTTACTCATGCTTCTTGTTTATGAAAAATATATTTTTTCTTTTTTTTTGTTGGTTTATTAAAGAAAATTTATTTTCAATGGTCTTATATGGTTTTATTATATGTATTAAAATTATATATAGGTAAATTGTTTGATAAAATCTCAAGTGGCCTTTCAGATTAATTTCATTAATTTTCAAGAGATTTTTTGCCTTTTCTATGTTTTTTGAAATTGAGTGGCATGTAGAATTAGGGTTTAAATAGGGATTTGGACCATTATGGTTTCAATTCTTATTTAAGAACCATTTTATTTCATTATGATCTATGGTAGTGCTTATTTGATGGAACCTTTGATATTCTAATGAATGTCTATAAATATGGTCATTTGATATGTGAGTATCTATATGTGTACAATGTTTATATATATATATATATGTGTGTGTGTGAATTTTAATATAAATAGTGGATTCTATATAATTTATTCTTTCTAAAACCATGTTTTCCTCAATTAATTTCATTGTTTAAAATTCATTCATATATTGTTTTTAACTATGCCTTCTAAAGCTTACAGTGGGGTCAATTTGTAAACATAAATGTATACAAGGGTGATTACCAATTATTATGATTTTTTTGATATAAAACATATTTTCATGAAAGAGGATTTTATTTCAAATTCTAATTCATGATTACAAATTTTATATGTCTCTTTGGGAAATTATTCAAAACTCTCATAATTGTGTGGCCCATTTGGTACCTTTGGAAATTTCCATGGAAAGTGGCTTGAACTATAATGTGATAAGAAAAGTTCTAAACGTACGAATTTCTTTGTGTGTGCTAGGAACCCCCATGATTATCCTATATTTGGATATCGTCTCTTCATGGATGGTGGCAGGCAGTGTGAAGGGAATGCACATTAGAAATGTTTAATGGTAAGAATGTGATAACATTTTCACCTGTACCTTATAATATTTTCATGGGGTCCATGATGTAATATATAGGGACGATATGTGTTTACTATAATTTTTCTGATTTGACAATATATATCCCTATTGTTAGAAAATTTCTTATGCGTTTGTGCCACTACTTGTTGTCTAGTATAGTATCTAGGTTGGTGATTGATTATAAACTTCATTAGACACCAAAAAAATGGATCTAAACATCGTCATTATATTGTTAACTCAAGGGATGATTAAGATATTCCCATGAATATTTATATTGTATGTTTTGGTGTTGTATGTTTTCACTCTATCTTCTTATCAAATTTACATGTACCTGCTTATACTTATGATACTTTTTTCGAATTTTTATTTTGGTATACCAAGGTACATACATTCAGTTTTGAGTGACCTCTTTGAAGGACCTCAGAACACCCTGAGAAGGGAGGGGTGAATCAGGGTGTAAACTTTTTCTTTTAAATTGACGGATCTTGTTCCAAGATTGGTAGAAACTAGTTTAATCTATATGATGGATATAAGAATAAATAAAACATTCACATGCAAAGAGACGACACATCACTTTTTACTTGGTTCACCACTAAGGGATATGTCCAAGGAGCATACGCCGACAGGTTGTCGGTCATACCAAATTCCACTATTCTTCACTCGTTGTGGATTACAAAGGTTTGAGAAAAGTCACTCTGTCCCAGGCTCTCTGCCTTTACAATTGTTTAGCGATATCCTACTGCATCCCTCGGGTCACTCCCGTTGACTCCCCCTGGCTCACTGCCCTTGGTGAAGTCCCACTAAGTTTATAGACGTGAAAGTCTCTTCAATAGATTTGCATTAATGACTTTGCCTCTGCTCAGCACGAGACTCTACCTGCATAGATGTCCAGAATTGATGCACTTGAACGCACATAACCACTGAATCGAATAATTAGATCGTGCAAACTTGGTACAGAGAAGATTTCGTGCAGCACCTACCCTTTGCATGCAAGATATCACTTTTGCATGCAATACCTGATTTTCGCACGGAAAAATATTACGTGCATCTTCAAATGTTTACACACAATATCTTCTTTTTCGCATAGCTCTAAATGTTTCACGCAAGACGATTTTCATGCACCTTTTTCGTGCAACAGAACTCGGATGGCCTCTGAGTCTTCAACCACACGGAATGAGGGGGGTCAACTCTTATTTATAGGCTTCTACGTCCCCCACGCGCAAAACCCCCTGTGGAGCAGAAAAATATTCAATTAGCACGTAATATTTTGCACAAGTATCTTTTTTCGCGCACATCATCATATTTTTCTCACATCCCATGTCGTTACCATTTTTCGATGATTTGATTTCGAACCACTATTTGCGCGACGAACCTTGATCCTCAATTTCGCGCACCAAGCTATTTTTCACGCCCAACAAAAAAAAATTCAGGCACAACTCTCCTTTTTTGCGCACCACTTCCTCTTTGAGTGCACCTCCTTTTACCAACAATCCATGTCTCCATTTTATGATTTTGAGGCCCAAAAATTTGGAAAACACTGGGAAATGGCGCCACCTTCAATACTGTTGTCTACTTGAACAGTATGATCAATTTTCTAGCACGCATTCTAAACTTCCACTGAGGATTGAAAAAAACACAAACCATACTCCAATTCATGCATAGAATATTCATCATTCCAACACTCTTTTATAAAGTCACCTGATTTGGGATTTTCTTCGTGAAATTATTTTTTTAAAACTATTTTTTGAATGTGTAATTTTTTAAGGAAATCCATGTTTTAGTTTCAAAAATGGATATTGGGAAAGATATGTATGATAATTTTAATGATAAATAAATATTTTATAAATATATTTTCAAAATATTTTTCAAAGACTATTTTAGGAAGTGACATATATGTATTTCAGGGTTATTGCATATTGAGTTATTTAATGATCATACACTACTTGTTCCACTCGGTGCTGGTAGAATGGAGTTGTTTTCTAGGTATGTGATTTCATTCTTTAATGGTAATAGGGTGGTTTGGTTTTGAGGATGGTGTTGAACATGAGGAAACATGATGATTTTTGTAGTTATGGTATATATTTATTTGTATTACCGTACCTTTTATAATTCATTTATGTTAAATTATTTTTTATCCTTGCTGTGGTGATTTATGCTATGTTTTATTTCATGTTTGTTTTTATTGGTCAAATTCATCCCCAATGATTTTCCATTGAAACCATGACATTTTTTCCAATCCATGGGGTTCTATAAAACCTTTTAGGTATTTCCATAGGATATACCATGTTTTGGTTTAGGGATGACCCATGTTAGTTCAAGAAAATACCAAGATCTTATAGGATATTAAATTTAAGAAGGGGTATTTTTAAATAATAAAATTTTATCTATGATTTCATTTTCACTAGATTAACCATGAAATCCTTCTAAAAATATTTCTTATTTTGACACAATTTTCAATATTTAAATATGGGAATGTGAAGCTTCAAAAATCTAGAGTCTCCCTAGAGAAGGGGTTTTTTCCTTATTTTGCTGGATGAAGAATACATAATACTTATTAAGCATACTATGGGGACTTTTTAGAATATTTTCCATGTTTTTGAGAGTGGTAACCTAGATAGATTCACAAATCACTAATTATTTCCATCCCCATTGTAGAATCATATCTCAAAATATTGACATTCATAAGACTTAAAGGAGGAAATCATTCCTTATATTAATAAAAATTTCACATTAACATGATATTTCAAACACTTATTGTATGATGATGGTACTACCATGGCATATAGATCCATAGTTTGAACAATAAAACATTAAATAAGATGTCCTACTAAACACCCATGAATTAAAAGTCATATATATGATCTTTGAATTGGGCTCTCAGTTTGATAATTATAAGGGGATTCAACACACTTTTTCATACCCTTGAATAACCAAAAATTGAGGGAGAGAGATCATTCTCACCCTAAACCAATCATCAGAAGGTCTAAACTGGGATAAGATTGTTACCAGAACATTATTTGATTAATTCCTAATAAATATTAAAATTTTCCATATTTTTGAAAAATTAAAGTGGTGGGATGTGTCCATGGGTAGTTTTATCATAATTATTATCTATGAATGATATGAAATTGTGAAAATCTAAAAATTATGACTCTACATGATACACTCTTCATGTTCAGAATCATGGAGGAATCTATAGTCCTCAAAACAATCTTCCTTAATTTCTTTTGAGAGGTAAAGTGAATCTATGATCGAAATTTCGGTTGGTATGATGATAAAATACTTCAATTTGCCTTAAATTTTCACTACAGTCCAATTCTTAACAAATGAGGTTATTCATTAAAATGTTTCCTTGAGGTCGATTCATTTGATGCTAATGGTTCTTATTCCTGAATAAAACACCAAGGGCATGTTTGTTGATGGAGAGTTAGGTCAGGTTGGTCTACACCATTTCTTATGTGAATTAGGAAGTCATACACCAGGGAATCGATTTTCAATGACAATTGTATTTTATTATAACCTATAAAATTTTGGTTTTTTTAAGAGTTCCTACTAATATAGTTTATGGTAATTATGTTTATTTTTAGTTGTATATGTGGACATAGTGGATACATCATCTCAAAATTGTTAACATGCATTCCTACCTCTATCAAGACTCCCCCAACCTATGTGGACTCCTTTGTGAATATTTGTTGGTGATGAGAATTAATATATATCTTCTTCGTTGAGAAATTATATGTTAGGTGAAAATAAATAGAAATTATACAAAAATTCTTCATCAATAGAGGAATATATTTAATGCGGCGGTGTGTATAAGGTTGATTTATGGGATGATTCCTTTAAATATGTATGATGACATAATTACAACACTCCCCAAATAGTAGTAGGAAAGTAAATGAGGGTATAGACTAACATATGTGTTAGTCAAGATTCCTCCTTTCTCAACCAAGTTTTTTTCTCCTCTTATGCTTACATACATATTATATAGTTGAAGGTTTAGCTTTCATTAATGAAGTGTGAATCCGGGAAACAATTGGTTTAATTGAGAGATCTTAAGGAATGAATTTTTCAATTAGAAAACATTCAATTTATTTATTCATCAACAAGATTTAATTCCTTGTTGGGATTTCTTGAAAGTCATATTCATCCTCTTATTAGGTGGTGAAGTCATTTTAAACTAGTTCTAAAGGATTTACCAACATAACATTCCTAGAATATTCCATTTTCTATATAATTTAGATAAATATAAAATGGTATTAAATTATGTTTCCAAATATCATATGGTATTCAAAACATCCAGGGTGATCAATGAGTCCCATTCCATAAGTTTTTATTTCCTTATAAATCTTGATAAAATTATTTTTCATGACTATGATGAAATTACAATGAACCCATTCTCTATGAAAATAATAGATTTTTTTCTCTTGTCCTAATACCATGAGTGGACTTACTCTTCCATTCCCTTTGGAGTGGGGTATTTTTGATGCTATTATTTCTATGTGGGGGGTACCAAGGCATATTTAACTAACCTTGGATACATTGTATTTCTTGGTGCTTGTTTTCCTATAATGGTCGAATTATTTTATTTACCAGGCCATTTACCTTGAAAAACTGGTGTAGGATGATATTTAATCTTATTTCAGTATATATACACCACTAGGAAATATTCCATAACTGAAAACTCTTATAATCCACCAAGGAAGTTTCAAGAGATTAATAATTTCTATAACTCATCATATAGATTCAGTATACAAATAAACTACAATTTCAACTATAGTAGATTTATATTTAAATAATATGTCAAAACCTTACACTTGGTGATGAAATATTATATTTTATCATTTCTATGTTGTTAATAATTAACGAGATCAATGGTCATAGTATTTCTTAGAATTGATCCAGATTAGTATATTTAGTGATGATAAAGGTATTAATATACTATAGTGGATATGGAAAGAAAATTTATATACAATATTAATGTTTAACACTTCATGGTCTGAAAAAAATTGAGTTCCCCGACATCTTGGTAATAAATTGTTTCCATCATAGGGCCACATTGGCACAAATTTTTTTTGAAGTGTCATTCTATATCTCCTATTACAATGATGGATGGGAAGGTGGAATGGTTGAATTTATTTTGAGGATCAGAGGAATACACCTATTAGGGATACACTTTCCTCTTATCTTTCACTAGGATTTGTTATCCGTCTATTGTATTAATTCATGAAATGAGGGATTCAATAAAATTGAGGAGGTATAGATTTATTTTTGTCTCAACCATGTTTTTAAATGGGTAATGGTTAAATACTAATTTCTCCAACCTATATATATCAACTTCAAACACCAATTTTGATATCATTCATTATGATGATTCAAAAATGAGGGATCCCAATATCATGATGGGGGGAACTCTTATCCATCCTCAATCACTCGTCTTGTGTAAACATGTTTTTTTGACAGAGAGGAATTTTATGATTATAATCTACTCTAACGGGATGGTTTAACCCCTATTGTTAAAGAAGATTCATGGGAGGAGAGAAATTAAACAACACATGAATGTTATACTTACAGTTTATATTTCCCATAAAATAAGTTTTATTGAATTAGTAACAAGTAGTGGTTTTATGGACTAAACTTTTGAGCAGTTATTTTAATATTTTCTTTCAGATACTTGTAAGGGGTAAGCTAGTAAATTTAACCTAGCATATAAGCATGGATAGTTCTATTTTACCACACCATTGGTCTTTTAATATGGTTTTTACCTGAGGATAATATTTTGGTGTAATTGTAAGACATTCAAATTTTAGTGGATTAATTAATATATTTTATTTAATAAATTAAATATTCATTTATTAGTGTAGGTTAATTTGGTCATATAGTTTGAACAACCCGTTTGATTGAGATTCCATCTCATTGTAGAGTCTAGAATGGTGAATTTTTCCTAGTTGTGTCTTAGTCTCACAATGGGCACTGGGGTTCGCCCGGGCCCCATTTTCTTTTTCTTTTATTTCATTTCATTTTATCTCTTTTGATTCCCTATTTTTATTTCATAAATATGTTATAAATTTTCATTAACACTCTATATGGATTCCACTTTTAATCAACACTAGATAAAAATGGACTGGGTTTAGATACAAAAGGGGATGTATGATTAAAAAGTTACCATCATGGAGATTAGGATACAACAGATCAACATTTGGTAATCATAAACTACAGGAATGGGTGAAGCTTTGGGGGATTCTCTCCAAAGGTAGTAAATTTTTATGTTTTTTCATATATCCATTTATAATTGATATTTTATTAATTTAAATACCTATAATTATTTCTTAGGGACCCTTGTGTCCTGGTCTACTTCTTTTGGGGGGAAAATGGGTGTTTTGGGGAGATTTGAAGGTTTTGAGTTTGGGAAAACCCATCTACATGGCATGTGGTTTAAGGAACATACATAGTTTGTGATTCCTATTCAGAGAAGAATAATTTTTTAGAGAAAAAACATGTAATATGGTGTACACACTGTATATTAGGACTCATCCATGTAATCAAGTACTTGGAAAGGCTACCCGTGCAGGGGTACGTGGTCATGTAGAGTACACAACCATACCCAGTATGGGTTACATGACATGTAGACATACATGGATATGATAAGTACACATATATGCTATTTTATGGAAATGGGAAGGCACCCTATTTAAGTTAAATGCTATGTATCATCTTACACACCATATACATGGGGTTTACATGCCATGTACATGCAGAAGTAAAAGCCCAAATGTGGCATTGGGAGGAGATGTTGTGTGCTCTAGGAGACACATTGTATACTTCCCCTTTTCGACCAATTTTGGTGTTTTCATACCTATTCTCCCATGAGTCATAATTTGACCCATGAGTAGTCCATTACGTGTAACTTTCCATGTACATCATGATAGTAAGAAATGTGGGGTGTTTTGAGAACTCCTTAGTATAATTTCATGAATTGAGTGGTTTTTCCACTAGTAATAAAATTAAATTATTTCCTAAAATATAGACTTAAAATGAGAATGATAGGTTTGGTGTTCGAACCAACCTAGTTTGACCCTTTTTCGGTGATGTGTTATGATATTTTTGTAATTACTGATTCCTTGTATCCTTTCATTGAGGATGTATCCCATACAAGATTCTCCCTTCAATCCTAAATGTCCATGAGGCTGCTTGTTTCCTATGATACAAGATATGATTCTTATGATTAAATGTTAACCTAGAGGATCCCATATTGGATTCCTATATCCTATAATATATTTAACAAGGATCCCCTAAAGTAATTACTTTGATACATGATGATTTTGGGAATCCCTTGTATGATCGATTTTACTTTATAATATTTTGAGGATTCCATGAAGGATGACACTTCATTTTTATAAGGTTAAAGAAGAAACCTAGTGGTAAAACTTCAGCAATTTGTTTTTCTGAGGATCCCATGAAGGATTCCCCAGTCATTCTGTTCATTTGATGATCCATTGTAGGATTCCTCCAATTACATTTTTGGATAAAGATACTAAGTATGACTTCTTTTCATATTCTCAGACCTTGAGGTTTCCATGTACGATTCTTCTTTAGTGATTTTACTTCAGTGACCTAGCCAGTTCCCTGTTGTTTTAACAACCCAAAGTTAGTACAATGGGTTTGGGTATAAATGGTATTAGGTGTTTCCTTGTAATATGTTCCAAACACGTAAGTTCACCATTCTAGAATGGTACTATTGGGTTTAGGCATTTGGCTAAACTCTCCCATTTTTTTATGATTTCACATGTTTATATATGGCACAACAATTATTAATAAACGATCATCATGGCTAGTTTCTATTGAGCCTAAAGTGAGGCATATTCATTTTTCTATGGGATGACTGGATGTGTTTTCCTAGGATCTAGATTCTAAGACAAGTTATTTTCATATATATTTTTAAACTCATAGGTACTACGTGGGGCTTGTATATTGTTATAATTTCCCAAGCTTGAAGTATATTTACATTACATAACTATTACAAATTTTTTGAAACATTACAAAAAGAGACCCCCAATGACGGTATCAGTTTACTGCATTTGGAAACATAGAACATATTCTTCTAATTTTGTGAATGGCCTTATAAATCCCCCATAATGATCTTCCCCCCATATTATTCCTACATAAAACATTTATTTATATCGTGGAAAAATAAGACATATGAAAAATGTGATCTCAAATGCTCAATAATGGTAAACAAGGAAGAAATGTTAACATATTCAAGAGCATAAGGGCATGAGAACATGATCATGAAAATAGAATATCATACCCTAAATATCAATGATTATAAATATGAACCATATATGAAAAATCGGAAGTTCATAAGACATGAATAATAAGTAAATAAAGTACATAATCCATGAAATCATAACATTGGAATAATACATGTATTTTTGGGAATACACATAAGTATATCAAAATATTTCCATAATAGTCAAGGAAGCACTGGAACGACCATATTAGAAGTATGGTTTCTCTACCCCGACCATATTAGTAACCATTTTTCTCCCCCATTTACATATTAGTAGTATGATTCCACTCCCCATTACATCTTGGTAGTGATGGTTCACTCACATAGTCATCTTATAAGTCATGGTTTTCTACCAAAACCATCTTATTCTATATAATTAGATATTAATCATTACCTAATGAATTATAGGGGTATATAGGTCCCACATATTACATAATGAAAACATATATATATTTTCCATTTAATTCATTCATTATATTATAACTCATTAAATGAAATGTGTTTCACAAACATTATTCAATAATTATATAATCAATAATAAAATGTGTTTCATAAAAATCATTCCATCATAAAAATAAATCATTAATAGAATGAATAAAAATGTTATCATTGAATAATATCCCTAGTAAAACCTAAGTAACATGAAATAATGTTATCTAATATGGAAGATAATTTTGTGAGATCAATTAAAAACAATTCTTTAGAAAAAATATCATTTCTTATTTGAAATGTTTTATGTTTTTTAAAAGTACATGAAATTGTAAAAGTTTTTTTGAAAATAATCTTTTATTAATGTAAAGTAAGACTCAGATCATTAAGGATTCATGATGAAGGTAATGGTGGTTCATGAAATTTATTTTCAAAAACGTGATTCTCTTACTTTTTTATTAAAAGTCTCCACGTACCTCGTTTGGAAAATGACATGAATATTACTTTACAACCATGTTGTAAAAGTAAAAAATTGGTAAAAATGAATTTTAAAATCCATAGGATAGTAGTAAAAAAATTAATTTTTTTTTGGAAACTGGACGTCCATGATAAATATTCCCCAATGGAGACCTCTAAAAAAACAATCCCAAATTTTATTGATATTTTAAAATAAATATTCATCAGTATATAATTTTTAGAATTATATTCCCCATGAAAGAAGTAAAATAATATTGATATTAAAATATGATAATATTCTAAAAAATTATCATAAAATAAATTCACCGGATGTATATACACCATACAGACGAAATAAGTTATGTATAAGTCATGTGTTCCATAGAAATAAAAGTGGTACATAAATCAATTTATAAATCGGTAACTTTAGATTCATGATCTCCACAAAATAATGGAATAAATTAAATAATTTAACAAAATTAAATAAATTATTTTAATGATATAAAAATTCATAGGTCAGTATATAAACCACAAATAACAAGAGGGTCTTGATTATGGTAGTATCTCATGGAAATAAAAGTTAGATGAAATTTCATGAAATTAAGTATTGATTTCCTTCACTCACAATAAAACATCCTATATAATAAATATAATTTTTTTTAAATCAAAAAATACCATATTAATATATTTAATATATTATAATATTGACTTATGCCTTTTTAATAAGCTTTTATCAATAATTTTCATGTTAAAGTAACATTTCATATGACCATCGCTTTTTTATCATGCATTCCTTGAGTCTTCATTGATGATACTTATACATAAATTTTTTTTAATAATTTCCATAATGTAAAACATTACTTATATGTCATATATATTAATTATATAAACATTTATAATAATCTATAAAATATTGACAATTGAAATTGGATACACTGTTCATGGTGTTGGTAGGTCGTACGTATACATCATCGTTGTTTTAATCTTCATTTCGGTTTAAAATAAAGAAAATTATATGATTTATTATCATTAAATAACAATTTTTATGTCATAAAAAACATATATATTAATATAAATTCATCATTATTACCATACATAAAATATAGTTGAATAACAAATCACATCGCATCGTGGAGATGGTAAGCCATAAATATACAAGAGCGATGCTATCATTTTGCAAAAATATTAAATGGTAATTTTTTTCATGATATTATTATTATAGAAGTATAATTATATCTAAAATATCTTATATAAATATTAAAGTAAGCATAATTCTCACTCATAAATGATGGTAATTAAATATTAATTGTATCACTATGTGGAGACACTGAGTCGTACATACGTACGAGCGATACATTCATTTTTTTAACAGCAAATGGGCTATATAATGGTTTTTTAAAAATTATAACAAGATTCATAATATATAGTATTAAAAAATTATTATTCTATGATATATATCATAGATTTAGAGGAGGTATTGTAGTGTAGAAAAAAGATAATGATCGGTTATAGCGATTACCTCTTCTTCGGAATAAGCCCTTTAGATGTCCTCTAATAAACTCTAGATATTTTTATTTGGGAATACCAGTGCCTATAGAATGTGTCTGGGGTATTTTTTAAGGTAAATGTTCTTGGGGGGTCTGAGCATGAAGGCTCAATGTGATGTAAAAAACTGAGGGAGGAGTTTCCCATTAATAATGTAGGTGAGGGTCACTTTTTGGAATTATTGAATGTACTAATTTATAATAAATTCAATCTCAATCAAAATACCTCCAAAAGGAAGAGTATTAAAATATTAAATGATATAATAATTAAATATATTTATCCAATAAATTTATATTTTTTTAGGTAATTTAAAACCTTATCTATTTTATTAAACCCTAATTAACTTATATTAATTTTTACTATACAAATAATGGTTATAAAGTTCATAGAATGTAATTTTTACATATAAAGTGTATCTTTTTAAATTTATATCAAAATAAGGATATTATAAACCATATTACAACCCCATGTTCTTATTTAATATTTTTATTATTTATAAATAATTTTATAAAATATTAAATTTATAAAATATAATTAATGTAAATTATGACGCTAATCATTACGTGATTTTTTTTAAAATATCCTAACAACCTGATATCTTTGAAAAAAATTATTTAAATTATAAATAAAATTTTAATTTCATCCACAAAATTCTTATATGGAATTTATTATATCATATTATATTTATTTTAATTTTTTAATAACATTTATTTGATTCTTCCAATAATTAAACAATTATCACATCATCATTGTGCATGCCATTAATTTTATTATTTTTTAAATAATAATTAATAACAAATTTTAATGAGGAATATTAACATTTTATATTTAAAATTTATATTATATTGTTAAATATCCTCTAAATACCCATATATATAAAATATAATACTTGTTAAAATATGACTGTGGCATATTTGACATCCCATGGAATAAAATACTATAAAAGCCTTAATGTCATCAAAGTGGCTCAAAGAGGCCATAAAATGGCCCATGGATTATTTTGGTCAAAAATATCTCATACAATATAATTAGGATTAGTGTTATGTTAATTTTATAATTTTATTTTTCACTGAATTATTTGATTTACACTTAACTATGATAATACACATATTTAGAAATTTAATATTCAAATTCCCAAAATATAAAAAAACCAATTTACATAATTTGGAATAAATTTTTTAATATTTAAAATACATTAGTTATAGTAATTAATTTAAAATTTATCACGTTGAGGGGAAGATAAAACAATTTATTAAAGATTAAAATCCGCAAAATATTGAAACATTTATTTTATCAAAATTATATGTGAAATTGATTTAAATGAAATAAATTTGTATAAAAAATTAAAAATTATTCTAAGTATTCTTCAAATCAAAAATATATTATAATTTAACACTATAAATTATTTTGATAAAAAGATGTTTTCAATTAAAATTTAGTATTTTTCACTATTCCTCAAAACCTGAACCTTGTCATTAAAATTCCAATAAATTAATCATTTAAATTTATATATTCATATTTAAAAGAATAATTATATTTTTTGATATATAATATATAATTTTGTCAAAATTTGGATTGAAAATGTGTTCTCTATTAAAATGATGTAATATTTCCCATTGAAAAAATATAGATTCTTATGCATAAAAATGATTTTATTCTTATATTATGCCTAAAAATCTCTTTTATAAATATAAAAACTATTTAATTAAATATATAACATATATATTTCATTAAAATCATTCACCAAATATAATTTAATTAATTTATTAAATAAAAAACATTTGGGAGTATGAAAAAAATATTTCTTTTATATTTAATTGGTATATATTTTAATTTATAATTTATTGGTAACAATTTAATTAATCATATAAACAATATATTTTCACAATATTGTCAATAATATCAAAAAATTAAAATTAAATGGAAATTTACGCTCTTATTATAATTAATAATAACATTTTAATAATGTACTATTGTTCGGTAAAACATTCTTTGAAATGAAAGCTATTGAAGGAACCCAACATTGTGTGTAACACAAGACAAAAATCGTATCGCATATAAATCTAGATAATATGGTTTTGTGTGTAGTTTAATATTTTCTAGATGTATTGTAAAATACAAGACTTCAATGAAATGAAATTATTTATAAAATTAATTATCTAATAAAAATATCTGTGTTTTATATTCTACCCTAAAAATGAAATTCTCCACTAAAAGTCATATAGGTAATAAAAGGTTTAATATATTAATTTTTCTTTCATATATACCCATATCTTAAAATTTTATAATAAAACTTCCTTTAAAAAGGATAGAAATATTAAGGTTACCCAAAGTAACTCTTTACTTGCTTCCCATATAGGAGAACATGGGTGGGAAGTGAGATAATGGATATATAAGAGAACCCCAACTACCAAATTATGATGGATAATGATGGAGAAAATGGTTAGGATAAAGTTAAAAATAAAAAACCCATAACCTAAAAAGGATTACAAAATTTTATTGTTATCATAAAAAAATGATGATAACATGTCAATATTTTACATCCTAATCCTTTTCTGAATGGTAATTATTTTTTAAGAGAGGATATACTTACATGATTTCAAAATTGTCTCATACAATTTTGTTCCTGTATTAATTCCAACTTCATCCAGTTTTCTATGAAATGAAGTTTATATTTTCATCCCTTAAATATTAGAATGTCATGAGAACATAAATAGAATGATTTTTCATTCCATATATCATCATCAGAACTAAATGTAAGAACAAGTTGATTAATATGAATAGATCCACCTATGTTGCGATACAAATTTAATCTCATAAACGTTTCCAAATAATAAAATAAACATTCCATAAATGGATAATCCTAAAATCCTTCTCAATGATGAAAATCCAAAACATTAGAAGGAAGTTCACTAAACTGGATTTACATTTATCTCACATATATCATAATGTATCTCATGGTTGTCAAAACCCAATCATGTTAATACATTCATTATGTACTCTCTTGAAACATTGTAATAACCAAAATTACCATACATCCTTTTTTAAAGAATACATGTTTCCTTATTCCAATGTTTATTGGATATATTCTTTTAGTCCATAAAGTTACAAACTTCATCCATAAGAGCATAAACCAGTTTTTCAAAAATAATTAATCAGATCCACTGAATTCATTACAATCCAATTTACTTATTCATATTTAACATATCATTATCCAAGTATCATTATCTCAACATCATGCACATATTAATATTTATCCTTAACATAGCCATGTGTTTTTCTAAAACTATCACATTGTTTCCTTAATAATTTTTATTTTCTCTAGTACCATTCACCTTATTATCATTAATTATTATAGAAAAACTATTTTGGGCCAATAAATAGATGTTTAATTATTCTATAATACCAAAAAAGTAATTCTAAAAAATTATTATTAAATTACTCTACATAAATACTCAATCGTTATACAACTTTATTACCATAATCCACAATGAAAATACTGATCACATGATTTCTTTCCTTTTTATTTATCCATAAGAGGTTCCTAGCATCGACCATCATTATTAGACCTTGTATATTGGAATTGGTTAGTATAATTATCATTTTCCTCCAACCTAAAACACTGAATTTTTGGAAGGTTCACTATTTATATCTTTCATTTTATTCTCATTACTTTGGATGGAAAATGCCCGATGAAATTCGTTCCCAAATTTAAAACATTTATTAGTCCCCATATACAATTTTCTCAATGTTTCCTTCTACACATTGACCATAATGTATATTTAATATTATTATCTTTGTTTTTTAGAGTTTCCTTTGAATTCTATCTATTTTCATATCATAATCATGATATATATGGGAAAATTTAATTACCCTTTTATATGAAGAATAAAAGGAATATATGTACTGAGAAATAATTCACTAAACTCATCCCAAGCCACAAATTCAATTTTTTCTTGTTGCATCGTATTCTTGATAATGTTACTCCACTGATTCTCTTCAACATCCAAGTGATAAGTTCCTAACTAAATTTTTTAACATTATGAACAATGGATAATGGAAAATATCATTTTAATGATACAGATCCATTTCTCAGAAACTAGTGGATCTTTTTTGCGTGTAAATGATGTTGGACATTTCCTAAGAAGGATTCATGAAAACGTTCTTCCCTCCTTTTCTTTATTTGGAAGCCTGGAAAGATTCATGTCTTGATAAGGTTGTGTGGTCTTAGAAACATTATTTTTCATTCAAGACCCCATAACATTCCATTTAACTTAAAGATAATCATTTCACTTTTCATCGCATTTAGCATTAACATTGTTCATTTCGATTCCAACAATTGACTAAATGTAGAAATAAAAGTGTGAGAAACACTTTTCCTAATAGTATAACCACATAATCAAGTTAAATGACATAAAATATTTAAATTTATGAGACCATAGGTTTAATTCTCTTCTATTACTACCCATAATATATTTAAATCTTTCATGATGACCCGTGAAGACTTTATGAATTCACAAACATGTACCCCAAGGGTGTCAAGCAAGGTGTGCAGTAAAGAACATTGTCATGTACCATGTTATGCTATAGTCAGGCCCAATGCACCTCTTCAGATTTATTATCCCATGGTACATCTTTTCTAGAGCCACATCTACTTAAATTATCTATAATGGTATGTATTTATTAGGAATCACTCACTCTATCCTTTACCAACATTCAAAAAAAATTTCCTAATCATTAAATCTTTCTTAGACATATTTGTAGATACATCCCAAGACATATCCTTAGAAAAATCCATGGGGATCTAAGTATGGTTTTATCATCCTATTTTCCAATGTTTGACTATAAATTTGATCAGATCCCAACTATTATGACCCATTCTTGATGAGAATTAACATTACATCACTTTTGTATAATACTTTAAACATTATAAAAAATAGACCCCAAAATGCCATATTAATTTATAGAATCTGGAAACATGGGAAATGTACTTCTTATTTAGTGAATGATCTTAAAAATATCCCATAATGATCTTCCCATTTAATGTTCCTATATTTAAATTTTCTTTATATCCCGGGGAAGAATAAAACAAATGAAAATGGTGAGCTCAAATTCTTAGTAAAGGTAAATAAGAGATACATATAAACATATTCATGAGAATAAGTTTAGGTGACCATGATCATGAAAATATAATATCATACCCTATGTATCAATGATCATAAATAGGAATAATTTAATAAATATTGAATGTTCATATGACATGAAACATAAGGAAATAAATAACATAATCCATGAATTCATAACTTATGAGTAAGACATGATTTTTTTGGCAGACATATAATTATATGAAATAAATTCCATAGTAGAAAAGGGATCAATGTTAAGAAAACTTATTATTACGGGTTCAGTTCCCATACCATATTGGTATCCATGGTTCACTCCCATGTACATAATAGTAGTGTTATTTCACCCCCATACCATCTTGGTTGTCATAGTTCAATCCCATGGCCATCTTAGTTATCAAGGATCACTCCCAATATCAGCTTAGTATTTCACATGTGATATAAATCATTACCCAATGGATTAGAGGGATATATCAGTTCCACCCATCACATAATTAAAATTATACATTTTTTTTCCATTTAATTCATACATCATATTATATCCCATGAAAATAAATCAGTTTAATAATCATCATTAAATCATAAAATATACCATAAAAAATGGTTTCCCTAAAAATAATTATATCATAAACATAAATCATTCATAGAGATAATTATAATTGTATAATTGAATAATTTTCATAGTAAAACAAAAGAAACATAAAATAATTTTATATTAGATCTAATATAATTTTTAGAGATCACACAAAATTAATTATTAATTAAAATATCCCTCTTAAAAATTTATTTTATTCAAATTACATACAATTTAAAGGAATATTTTTTAAAAAAAATAAAAAATTAAATATTTAAAATCAATATGAAAATATTTAGTAATCATGATGGTATTAAATTATATTCATGTTTTATAAGTTAAAAAACATTATTCTTGTACTTTTTCTAGAGAATTCCCAATGTACCTCATTTGTAAAATGAAAAAAAAAGGATTCCTTTAAAATGATGCATTAAAAGTAATAAATAAAGAAAAATTAATTTAATAAAACATAATAGAATATTAAAATATTTTCTATAAATAAAATAAAATATATAGACATGGATGATAAATATTTCCCAATGAATACTTAAAGTGAAACAATATCAAATATTGTAGAGATTTTGAAATAAATACCCATCACATTATGACCTATCAAATCATTTTTTCCATGAAAGAAATAAAAATATATGGATATTAAAATAAAATTTTATTCTAGATAATACTCATAAAATAAATTCATGGGAATTATATACACCGCGTAGAAGAAACTTGTGGTGTATAAGGTATTTATCCCTCAAAAATAAATGTAAGACAAAAATCACTATGTATTTGGGTGGCTTTAGAATCACGATATTTAATAAATGATAATATAAATTAATGAATTTAAAATCATTAATAAAATTAAATTAATGTTATAACATTTCAAAGGTCATTATATACACAACACATAAGAAGCTTGTTGTAAATATGGAATGTATCTCAATGAAATAAAAAGTGAGAGGCAATTCCATTGCCTTAAGTCTTGATTTACTTCACACATGTAAAAACCTCATGTATAATGACTATAATTTAATTTTAAATAAATAAAATAACAATTTATTTAAATTTAATAGATAATATAATTTACTTATAGCTTTATATTGCTCATTTATTTTCAATTCCCATGTTAATGTAACGTTTCGTGTAACAACAACTTTGTTTATCGTCAGTGTTTTGACTTTTCATTCTTAACCCTATTACTTATATCATGATTTAATTATTTATAGAATATGAAAAATGACTTATGTACCGTATATAATCATTAGATTAAAATTTATTAAAATATATAAAAAATAAATGTATATAATGGAATACACTGTTCATGGAGAGAGTAGGTCGTACGGACGCATGAATACTATTTCCATTTTCTTTTCAGGTTAAAATAATGAGATTAATATGATATATTATCATTAAATAATAATTTTTATGTAACATGAAAAATATATATTCATAAAAATTCACCCATTTTACTATCCATGAAATATAGGTGAATAAAAAATCACATCATCGTGTAGAGATTGTAAATCATACGCACGCAAGAGCGACATTATCATTTTACCAATATATTAGATGGTAAAAAAATAGTAATGATATTATAATTCTAGAATAATAATTATTTCATAAATATCATATATAAATATTAAACTCATCATAATTATAACTCATAATATATGGTGATGAACAATTAATTGTATCGCTATGTGGAGATGGTAAGTCGTACGTACGCATGAGCGATACATTCATTTTATGATTGATGGGAAAGGGGATGTATAATGTTTTTTTCATTGTAAAAATAATATCATATCATATTTATGATACTAAGGTTTTTATTTTATGTTATATATCAATTATTAATATGAGTTATAAAATATTATAAAAAGAGAATGATCGGTTAAAGTGATTAACTCTTCTTCAGAACGACTCCTTTAGATCTCTTCTAAAGAACTCTAGAGTTGTTTATTTGGAAATAATCACACCTATATAATGTTTCTAGGGAATTTTATAATGTAAATTGGTAGTGTATATTCAATCATTGAGGATTAATGTTATGTAAAGAAGTGAGGGGGAGGTTCCTTTTTATAATTGTGGTGACGAGCACTTTTGGACTTTAGGAAAATATAAATATATGATAAATTAAATACCATTCCATATACATACAAAATAAAATTTATTAAAATATAGATGATATATTATAGTAAAATAATAATCAAATAAAATTTATAAAGGATTTTATTTACTTTTAAACACTAGCTTTTTTATTAAACTTTAGTTATCCTATTTTAAATTTAACAAAGCTATAAATATTTTTAATGGTAGCAGATTATAGTTTTGAAATAGAAAGGGTAAATTGTTAAATATTTGGTAAATTAATGATATTTTAGGCCATATATCTTCCAATTTTCCTTATTTAATATTTTTATTATTTTATATAATTTAATAAAATGTCTCATTCATAAAATATCATTACTTTCAATTTCAACACTATTTATTACATTGAATTTTAAAAATACCATAACAATGTAATATCCTAAAACAAAATCATTTAAAATATCACAATCATTTCAAATCCCTCCAGAAATTATTTTTATGGGATTAATTCTATCAAATTATATATATATTTAATTATTTTAATCAAATTTACTTGATTCTTCCATTGATTAAAAAATTACTGAATCATCATTATAGAATCTATTAATTTAAATATTTCTTCTCTAAAAATAAAAAATAAATTATCATGATGAGTATTAACATTTTATATTATAAATTAAAAAATAGAGTTTAATATACCCTAAAAATTCCCATATATAAAAAATTTAATCCTTATTAAAACAAATGTGTGACATATTGGACATCCCTTAGAGTATTATTTAAAATCCTTGATATCATCTATGAGGAAAAAAGAGGTAATAAAATCATCCCAAGGATTATTTTTTCGAAAATATCAAATCCAATAAAATTAATAAAAGTTTTAGGGTAATTTTTTAATTTTATTTTTATCCTAAATTACATTATTTTCCCTTAACCGTGGTAATTAAAATATTATTAAATTCATTATTCATATTCCAATAAATAAAATAAACCCACTTACATAATTTTTAATCACTAAATCAAAATTTTGAATCAATTTTTAAAAAATTCAAAACTCGTAATTTTTAGTAATTAATTTAAAATTAGTCTAATTGACTTTGTGAGATAACAATTTCTTAAAGTTTAAAACATGAAAACTATTAAAACGTTATTATATCAAAATTAGATACAAAATTTATTTCAATTACATTAATTGGATAAAATGATAAAAATATATTCTAAATATATTTCAAATCCCATTATAAATATAATTTAACACAATAAAATATTTTTATTAAAAAGTTTTTTTCAATTAAAATTTAGTATTTTTCAATATTTATTGCAATAAGAAATGTATCATAAAAATACCAAAAAAATTAATTAAATTATTATTTTGTATACCAAATTAATATAAGAAAATTATTTTTTCAAATAAAATATTAAAGTGTCAAAATTTGGATTTAAAATGCCTTCTCTATTTTAATACGATAAAATTACCGTTTTGAAAAATATATGTTTTTATATATAAAATATTATTTTTTCATATCTTATATTTAAAAAATTATTTTATTAATTCAAAAAAATATTTTATTAAATATATAAGACATAAATTTAATTAATACCACTCACTTATTGGAATTTATTTAATTTATTAAGACAAAAATGCTTTGGGGGCATAAAAATAAATATATTTCTTTTAAATTAAATTTGTATATATTTTCATTTATAAATAAATTATAGCCTATTAATTCATCTTATAAACCATATAAATTCATTAGTTAGTTAATAAAAATAAAATATTCTTATTTAACACCAATTTTATATATTATTATATTAAATAACAATATTTTAATAATATACTATTACTTGGGAAAACTCGGTCTTGCATGAAATGAAAGCTATCAAAGGTGCTCTCCATTGTGTATAACCCATGACATGTATAGTATCACATATAATTCTTTATAAGAGGTTTTTTCATGTAGGTAAAACTTATCTTGTTGTAGTGTACAACATAAGACATTAATGAAATAAAATTATTAATAAAAAACTCTATCTTATTAAAATATCATGGTGCTAAAGTTGAGAATTTATATATTATTATTACATTATTGTGATTTCTAGTGGTACTTACTAGAATACATATGTTTATCCTACTAAAATGATATAATTTCATCCCTAATAATGATACTTTTGGATTATTTCTCTCTCTCGAGTGATGTGTATGAATCATCTCTGTTCGAGTTGTAATATGATGAGGATGATTAAGATCTCCTTGAATATTGGGCTAATGAGGAAGATTATGTTATCATAAACCTGGTGTTGTCAGCATTTGATTACATTCTCTTAGACTAGTGTTCTATAGGTGATGATTACACTCTTCTCAACCAACATCATATAGAGGATGACTATACTCTCCTTAATTTTTCATATGATGGGGATCTCAATAAATTTTCTCTGGGATTGAGATAATGTGATTTTTTCTTTAGCAGGGTGGTTGAACATCACATATCACACCTATGATAGACATTAACATTTGGATCTCGATGGGTGGGAGTGGCTTCGTACTAATTACATCTTCTAAATATCACCAAATGGAAAGACCCTTAGGGTTCATTGCAGTCTCAATGTTGTGTAATCATATGGTTTGATACCTAGGGATTATACATTGGACTGAATTTACTTGGGATGATAAGCATGGTGTATTTATCAGTGATTATTTACATGTTTTCTAAAAGTACTTTCCTGGAATCCAAGGATTCAGTGATTGGAGGTGAGTACGAGTGAACCCACGATTAGGACGAGTATCCCCACCTGGTAATGTATATTTCTCATATAAAATATTAGTGTTTGTTGAAGATGGTATATGTAGATTGGGATAATAGAACCAATGATCAACATAATGATCCATGACTAGAGTGGTATGATGTCCAACACAATTCCCTAGTATAGTATGGCCAATAAATCATGATTATGAACCCAAAGATCAATTGCTGGTTGATTATATTTTTTTTCTTCAGCTTACTCATGAATATTCATGTTTATGTTTATAAATATAGAAATGAGACTATACATTTATATGAATTTATACATGTACCTACATGGTGTAAATTTTCCAACTGACTGGGATTACGAACCTGAGGTTCGACAATGGTTTCCCATTTTTTTCATAACTTATCCATTCATTAGTGTCTCAGCTAGGCTGAGTACATTCCTTTTGTATACACTTATAAAAATTTATTTTGGAGTTCCTTAATTGTGGTGGAATATTTAGATTATTTATCAAAAATAAACTTACACCATAGTTTATATGTATACCTTATGATTTCTTTTCAAGTTGAGCATAGTTCCATGGTGGAAAGGGTTGAAGCCCTGAGTTGAATGTTAATGAAGATCTGCTCATGTGGGTTATTCTAATTGGGTCGGTTTATTTGGAATTTTTCTAGATACTGGGTATGTGGTTAGGATTGGACTTATTAGTAGATCTATGTACATTTATTTCAATTTATCTTGTACTTGTTTTTATGTCTGATTGGCCCAGTGGGTGACCTATTTTTAATGAATGACATATATATTCAATATTTTATAGCATTTTAATTTATTGTTATATAATGTTCTATATAAATTTATTTATTTCTTATCAAATATATTTATTTATTAATTTGTATGATACATATCTATTTATGCTATTTTATTATTTAGATATGTGGTGGTAGTCACCCCATTATCTCCCCTTGTCCCTCAATTCTAGTCAACATCTATTGGTGTTCAGAGAGGCATGCAGGAGGCCTCGTAACCAACTAGCTTGAGGAACCATTTTAGAAGAATATATTTATTTATGTTAGAAAGTTGTATCATAACTTTCCCCATCCAGGGATTTATTATTTGTGATATTGAAGATAGGAGTATTTCGAATCTATCATAACCTATGATGGATATCAGACAAGCGGGTCAGGAACACATGTTCTAATAAGAAGTCCTGGTTTTCAGGGGTATGATTTTACAATTATGATCTTCAGTGTTACATTTATATATTATTTAAACCTTGATAAATATACATGTTCTGTGAATGTTTTTATTTTCTATGGATATTAGGCTTGTTTTCATTTTTAAGAGGCTAGTGGTGGATCTTGAATATTGTTAGGCAATGGTAAGAGTAGTCTCATGCATCATATTTGGAACATTGTATTACGGTCAAATAGGGATGATAGTGTGTGTTCTTATTGATGACTGGGGACTATTTAATTTGGATCACTTACATATTTAAATATCTTTCTAATTGAATGTTAAATGGTTATATATTGAGGTATTTGGTAGTGAGGATTATGACTCAATCATCATGGATGGTAGGAGAAGTGACCATAGTATGTCGATATGGAATTTGATTCCATTTTTTGGTACCCAGTGTTGAGAGTTGTTTCTCATGTCATGATTTTATAGTCTTATTAATAAGTATTATGGGGATGTATACTATGAATTTTCCTTTCAAATGTTCCTACAGTGGGAATTACCATATACAAATGCCTTGTGAGTGTTAGTTTAGTCTCTCTTATTCTTTGTTATAATGACCTCCAATGATCAGTTCCTTATGGGAATTATTATTGAGGATATGGCCCATGTAGTCTATGTTTATAGTTTTTACCCTTGTAGGTAACTATAATCTTTAACTTCTTTATAGAGGTTTGATATTTTGGGCTTGGTGGTTTGACCATTTGATCCAATTGATAGAAATTATATATAGGGATATGTAGGATACATAGAGATCCCTAGATTGAATCATTCCCTTGAATGTAAATGTCTCTTTTGTTCAGTTGAAACATGTATGAGAGAGTTTCTCTCATGTCTTCATACACCATTTTAGGTAGTGATTTAGTTGTACACTTGTTTTGATATTGAGGAATGGTAGGTACTCTATTTTTTTCAAATATGAATGTTGATGCCTTCAACATTTGACAACCACCTAGGGTTATTTTCTTCCATGACTTTCATCAATGGGTAGGATTATTCTGGTGTTTGGCCAAGTCGACCAGTGTTTCTTCTATTGAAAATGTTTTCAATGTGCATGTCGATGATCGTGACTAGAATGATGTTAGTTGATTGGCGGTAATGAAATGAATCATGGAACATGTGAGGTGCCTAATTTTGAAGAGTTTTTCCAAGTGATTTTATAGATTGTTTAGACTAAAATTCCCTGAAACATGGTCTTCTTAGCCTGATGTTGGATGACTTGCTGGAGCATGAGTCAGGCGATAAAGGTATAAACTAGTTTCTGGTGGTTGCCATAAATCGAAAATTAGTGAATGGATGGGTGTGACCTGAGGATAAATGTTTTGAAGTCTTTTCTGGGAAATGGTTTCCCAAGATATTTGGTTAATGTTAATAATTCCCCTCTATAGTAAAGAAGAGATCAAAGTGTAATGGATGACTGTAAAAAGGTTGACTCATGGATGAATCTTGGTTATGTTTGAATAGGATGGTGGGAATGGCTTTAAGAGAGTTGTACAAGCCTTTTGATGTAATAATAGTGAACTTATATTTAGATAAAATCATGAATATCGTGACTTCATCTTGATTACACTAAGAGAGCTTCAACCCTATGTTGATCTCCATTTCTTTTAAAATGTCCTTCCCAGTTGGTTGTTGAAACCTATTGAGGATTCAATTGAGGAGTGGTATAAGGTAATCCATATGGTGGGGACTGAACAATCAGCCATTTGAGGGTGGTGGATACCATTTTCCATTATAATTCATAACTTTCCATTATTTGTTGTGATCATAGTCGGGTTTGAGACAATGATAACTGTATTCTCATGGTTGGGAGTACGTGATCATTAGTAGTTGAATGTCTCCCATGTAAGAGGTAGTTGATGATTCTAAGAGACTATTTTTTGGATAGTCCAGATAGATTATTTTAGAGATTATTATGTTGGGAGCATGGCCTCTAGTCTTACCATCATGCTTCTTGTGGATGATATAGTTTATGGTGGGTAGATTGTTAGGACCCATGTTATTTCAGACTATATTTCTGAGTATAAATTTTAATTTTACTCATTAAGATATTTACAAGGGGTAAAATTGTAAATTATCCCTATAATGTGATCTCGGATAATTTTTCACCACTCTGTTTCTTCCAGAATATGTTTTTTACTATAGAATATGAGTTTTCATAATTATATGTCATTGAAAATTTAGCATAAAAACTAACATTTAATACATAAAATTTAAAATGTTAATATATTTTTGAAGGTTTTATTAGTCCTATATTTTGAAATGTGTGTTGGATTAAGATTCCATATCCTTTATTGAGTCTGTTTGAAGAAGTTTTCCTTAGGTGAGGCATAAACTCATGTTGAGAATTGTATCCGGTCTTTGCCCCCTTTTCTTTTTTGTTTTTTTTCTTTCTTTTATATTCATATTTTATTTTCATTATTCTCCTATGAAGTCTCACGCACACCCTCTGTGTCTCCCACAACATGTGACCAATTGATAAAACAATAGGGTAAGAGATTGGGGAGGATTATGGTACCCCCTTGTAGCTCGGGATGAGACTGATTGTTATCTAGTAACCTTAGAACATTGAAATGGGCGAATCTTTGGTAGATTCCTCGAAAATATATGTCTTTTTTAGGTTTTTCCATAAAACCCACTTGATATTTTTTTTTATAGTTTTATGTCCAAATTGTTCTTTCTTATGTCCCCCTATGGCCCGACCTACTAATTTTGGGGTGAAAAGGGGGTTTTGGGGAAATTAAGATGTTTTTTGTTCAGTAAAACTCAACCACACTATTTGTAGTTTAGGGAACACAGACTACATGTTCTTCTTGACTGGTGAAGATGATTTTCTTGAAGTACATGACATCTAACAAACTGTACATGTTGTGAACCGAAACATAACTATGTAGAAGAGTACCCATATTGGGTACCCTTATAGAGGTATATGGTTGTTTAGAATATACAGCCAGACCCCGTGTGGGTTTCACACTCTATAGATGGACACGTCCATACCAAGTACATGACCAGACCATTTGAGGGACATTGGAAGGTACACAGTCTTGGTTACATGCCATGTACCTATATTAAATTATTTTTACATGAGATTTACATTCCAATTATAGGTAGAAGTTCAATCCTAGGTGGGGATTTATGAGTACACATTGTCTTCTTCGGGATACATGCCATGTAGCTCCCCTTTTCAACACTTTTTGGGGTTTTTGTGTATTTTTCCCAGGAGTTAGAATTGGAAAAATTATTTTTCCATTATGTTTATCCTTCCCCATAGATCATGATGGTAATACCCATGGGGTGTTTTGTGGATTCATGGGAAGCGTTTCTTGAGTTGGGAGGTTCTTCCTCCATTAATAGAATTTAGTCATCCCCTGAAGGAGAGACATAAAATGGGAATGATGGGTTGGGTGTTCATAACATCCCAATTTTGACCCTTGTTTTGATATGATATTTTATATATCTCTCATAAATGATGCTTTATATCCCTTGTTTGAGTGTGTATCACTTGCGAGATTTTCCCGTCAAGCCAATGAAGCCATGAGATAGGTTGTTTCTAAGGATCTTCTGTATGATTCCCCTTCTTATGTTTTAACTTAGAGGATCCCAAATACGATGTGTACATCATGTTGTCTCTTTAATGTAGATCCCCTGGTAGAATTACTTTTCTAACATAATGACATAGGGAATCAATTACAGGATACCTTTTCCAATGTACCATTCTAAGGATTCCATGTAGGATGCATCTTTATTTTTTATATAGTTATATAGGATACACTATAGGATTCCTTCACCAATGTTTTTTATTAAGATCCCATGTAGGGTTCCTTAGTTGGCAAGACCTATCCCCCATGACCTATCTCATAAGTACCCCATGCATGCCTCCAATAGGCCAGAGTATGGTGACTAGAACTGAGTAGGCATATCTAGTTAATGGGAGGAAATTTCCTATTTACCAATACCAATGAACAAGTCTCCATGAAAGAGTTATAAACTAAAGACACTAAGTAAACGTCAATGCATACCACTAAAATACCAACATATTATAACAATACAAAACAAGAAAGTAAATGGTTCTAGAATACAAGCCCAACGAAAAGAAAAATAACAAGCTCCTGTAATTCATCCACATATAACCCTACATGATGGATAGATACATGATTCAATGTCTAAAGTATTTTAAGCAATCCTTATATGTCGAAACTCTCTATAAGAACCACCTATCCCGAGTACACCATGGGCTCCGTAAAAGTGTTGATAGTCTGCACATCACATGACATGTGCAGGCAGAGCCCATACATGGGTTTGTAAAAAAATTCTTAGTAGGGGCCCTGAAACCAAAAAAGATGAATACCACTATGAAATACATGAAGTTTACAATGAAGGAAATAAAAAAAGTACACCACAATATAAAAACACGAAGTAAATCACAATAGAAACACATGAAGTACACAAAAAAGGAAGAACATGAAGTACACTAAAAAAGAAACACATGTATTACACCACAAAGTAAACACATGAAGTACAATCAATATGGTAAAATCACATAGGTATAACTCTTAATAACAAAGAGAAGGATTTCCAATTGTATTCCATAGTCACCTCAATCGCTACGAACCCAGAGGCTTCGAAGGTGCATGGAGTGTCGACGGGGCATGGAGAATGAATGTTGCACAAGGTTTTGGTGGTGCATGGAGAATTTATAGCAAATGAAGAATAAATGGTGCATGGAGCATTGATGATGTCTAGAGCAGCATTGTCACCTAGAATTTCGAGGGCACAAAAATCGTCGATGACGCATGGAGAGTCGATGGTGTAAGGAGCGTCGATGGATCATGGGGTATCAAATGGTACATGGAGAGTTGATGGGTCATGAAAACCCAAAGTTACATAGTCACCAATATCATATAGTTATAGCATGCCATGAGATTTTTCTTGTAGTCTGCTTGTTCTGGGAGAACCTAAACCTCAAGAAACTAGGTGGTATTTCAACTACTAAAAGCTCACATAGATTATTTCAAAAGAATTTTATCAATGAAAGGGACCCAACTCCACAAACGAATAACCCGACAGACATATGGTTTGAAGGGTATGTCCAATTTAGTAAAAATGGACTAGTCTGATCCGGGTCCAATGCGACTTAGTTCGGCTGACCCAGCTCAGTTGGTCTGGGCCTGCCCAAACTAGCCTTGCCCATTGGTCCACTAGACCACATTCCAGTTCTCCATCCCAACCTGCATTGCATAGGCTTTCCTGGATACACTGTACATGGCATTCCCTTTCCTTGTCCCTCCAGGTCACACGGTTGTCTAACCGTGTGGCCAGCTGGCTTCCCCGGTCGACATGGTATCAGACTGCATTTGAAACTGCTGGTCTGCCACTCCCACCTAGTCCCACATCCCTAGCACCTTGGGCTACTCCATCCGATGCGGATTTGGTCTGCATCCCAGATGCCACGAGATCCTCCTATGGTGCAGTCCTGCTAGGACCGTAGCTCCGCGGCCCAGTACCAGTCACCCCACCAGTAGACCGTCCATCTTGCGCCTCATCAGGTTGTGTGTTGTACTTTCAGAACCACCACATTTCCTCGATGGACCACCACACTACCTCGCCAGATACCTAGAAATTAAGAAAAATTATCGATTCGGGTTCCTCGTGATCTGGTCTACCTTTTGTGGCATCTGTTATCGGTTCCCCTCGAACCCGAGGGGTCTGATTGTACTAGGAAACATCTCAAAATGTCAAGACCTGAAGTGTTGGGTTACAAAATAGAGGGATGAAAATAATGGCAAGAGATATTCATAATGAAAAGGTCTAGAATTTTTGGCATAGAGTTCTTTCCCAATGATCAATATTTTAAGAATTTTGGGTTAGAAAGGATTAAATTGTATTCTGTTAATAATCCTTGAAACATAATCCCTCCCGCAAGAATGATAGAACCATAGATCTACATCTTCATGGGTTGGTCCACATTCATCAGTGATACTAAGAGTGAGGAAATGATAAAATGTGTAACTACACCTACTTGATGTTTAGATCATTCGACATCAAGGATCTGTAACCATGGGTGACCTATCCAGAACCATCATGATCCACCGCTCTTTCATCGTCTATCATTGATAGAGATTCCTCAGGTTCTCTCAAGAGCCTCCAGGATATTCCATGGTAATAAGAATATCCTTGGGTTCATGTTCAAGTAAAAAAAGAAAAGGAATTTCCTCATTGCTACGTCACAGAATCGCTACGAAACGTCAAAATAATATAATTTCAATGTTTATTTTATTCATTAAAAATGTCCCCAAATTAACTTTTACAGTTGACGCGCATGGGTCGATATTAGGCCCCACCTAAGGAAAAATCCCCCTTAAAAACTCGACCATGGTCTTAGATTTCCAATCTGAGTTACCATTTACGAGTTATTAGAATTTCAAAATAAAATAATTTTTATGTAACTATTTTATTTACGGTTACACCCCTGGTGACTTTTTCTATGAATGACTCATGGTGGCCAGTGTTAGGTCAATCCTAGGGTAAATCCACCACTCTGATCTCGATGGTACACTTAGATTTCTGATTTGGGGACCCATTTAAGAGTTATTTTACTTTTTATGACAATTCATGCACACATGCATTTAAAAACTGAACTTTTTTCACCATATCATTTTGCGCAAACCAGACATTGGAATCTATGTCATATCAGCACCTGGTCTTAGAATTTTTCTAAATAATTTCTAAAAATAAATTCCATTAGTGATTTACATACCTCGAATCCAAAACAATGGCTACCCAAAAAAATGGTGAGGGTACTGAGCACGAATCTGAGCCTCAAGTTCCCAGGTCCTCTCTGGAGATTCATGTGCCACCACCAAACGCGCACCAGAGGTATCAATCTCCCCAAAGGATCCTCTAATATCGATACTCTATATACCTCGGGTACTCTACAAAAGTCACCCCATCGTCAATTTCTATCTTTACTGAGTTGATAAGGTGTGATGGATCATGCACGTACCTCCTCAGCTAAAACATATGGAACACATCATGCACCATGTGCAACTGCGGGGGCAGAGCCTTATGGTACACCACCTCGCCAACTCTACCTAGAACCTAGAAAAGGCTAATGTATCTCAAAGATAACTTGTCTCCATGACCAAATATCTGAAATCCCAATCGAGGTGAGACCTGAAGGAACACATGGCCTCCCTCCTCGAACACCATATGACTCCAACTCATGTCAGCAAAAAACATATACTGGCTATGTGCAGTCCTCATCCTCTCTTGGATGATCTTCACCTTCTCGGTGGTATCTCATACCAACTATATAAAAATGAGTAATGATTCTCTATGGTCTATACAGTATAGTAGTGACCTACATTTTCTCCCATATAGGGCCTCAAATAGTGACATTTTAATGGTGGATTGGTAGACGTTGTTGTATGCAAACTCCACTAGTGGTAGGTGATCCTCCCAACTACGAAAAGAGTCTAGGATGAAAGCATGTAGCATATCCTCTAAAACTGGGATAGTCATCTCCATATGTCCATCCATTTAGGGATAAAATGCTATGCTCAAGCATATATGAGTCCCATATGCCTCCTATAATCCCTTCCACAACTGGGATGTGAATCAAGCATCACGGTTTGATACAATCATAGATGGAACACCATGAAGAAAAACTATCTCCTACATGTCGAGGCATCCCATGATCCCTCCTAAACTCTATTCGCAGATCATTAGGAAGTGGGATGATATAGCGATTCATTAAATTATTACCCAGATGGTATCATGTCCCTTAGACATACATGGTAATATCATCATAAATTCCATCGATATCTGATCCCACATTCACTCTGGCAACTCAAGTGGTTGGAACAACCCCTCTAGAACCAAGTGCACATCCTTTATTTATTTTAAAGTGAGGCATCTTGAAATAAACTCTTCCACTACCTTCTTCAAACCTGTCCACCTGAACTAATATCAAATGTACTCATACATCTTTGAAACTATTGGATGTACTTCCAAATTGGATGTGTGAAACTCCGCCGTAACCTCCTCATGCAATGTCATTGGTTATATTGTTCATCCATTGAAAATAACTATGTGCTCCCCAACATTCAAACATCCATCAGGGCATACCCTGTGGACACCTGATCGTGTGTAGTATCGTAGTTAGTATCTATGAGATGTGACTCCCTAACTCGCGGTATGAGTGGATCAGTAACTAAAACTAATTGGAGATATACTTCTCTTTCTCCATCAACAAATTATATGTGTAACACGAACAACTACTCAAATGCCTCACTCAGAAACTACAAGGTGGGTCTCTTGTTGTGATCATTTTCAATGACATTCACCTTACCAGAATTATAGACAATCTCATAGTCATAGTCCTGGAGGGTCTCATTATATTATCTTTTTCCCAAGTTAGGATACTTCTGGTAGAATCTATACTTGACACTATTATGGTTACAGTTGACGGTAAACCACTCGTGCATCAGGTAGTGTCACCACATCTTCAATATGAATATTACCACTGCTAGCTAAATATCATGGGTCATGTTGTTTTTATCATTCTTCCCAAATTGGCATGAACCATAGACAATCATCGCTTTCCCCTGCATCAAGACACAAAAAAGTCGCATTCATGATGCATAAAATAACACAACATACTGAACACCCTCCTCCAGTAATATTAATATGGGAGTTATATTCAATACATAGTAGTGGATACTTGTTCTTCACAGTCACATGGTTAAGGCCCCAAAAGTCCACATGTAATATGAAGATCATTTCTACCATCTTGGTAAGCAAAACTGGGGCTTCCTAGGGTGAAACACCAGGTCTCACAAATCCCATCATCTATAAGTATTATAGCTGTAAGCGTAACTCACGATGCTCTATGGGAGCCAACCAATATTCATTTGTAGATATTTGTGCCGTCATGGGGTATAGATCAATTCATAAGTCCACATCCCTTTGAAGATTTATTCATGGAACAAATTTTAGAAATAAAACCTCATACTCATCCACCACTGTAATAAACTAAGGACTCATCTCATATACTACACTGAGGGTCTTGCTAGCAAACTGTTTTGATCTCACCCTCCCATGTGTGAGTCCATATGGTTCTTCTTGGGTTTTATTTTCGTCGAAAAAGGGAAATGTGGTCCCATATTCATGGACACACCATGTTGTGCACATAAAATAGTCAATATGGGCATCAACTGTTGATAAATATTCCATACCAAGGATGATGTTGTAAGACCTCGACAATAGCACCAAGAGATCCCAACTGAAAATATCACCCCCAAGAGTAAGGGAATACTATGAGAACTCATGTGTGATAATCAAACCTCGTCACATAGATGTCTCTAATCATAGGGATCGATTCAATGGTTTCACTAAAATATCCATTTCTCAAACAAGGGTCCCGGAGAGAAAAGAGAGACTAACACATGTGTCTATCAAAACTTTAGCTAGAGTAGAAAAGACAAAGAGCATACCTGTGATAATATCTAGAGCACCTGGTTCGTAAGAATACATTGTATGAATTTGACCTTTCCCCTATTTACAAACCCCTTGACCATGTGGTGGATCACCTGCGGCTGGTGGTGGTAGAACCTCGAACCCCCTCCCACCTCCTACTGCCTATCCTTCTCCTCTACCACATCCACTGCCTGGAATAACACCATGTTCTTGCCTTCACCTCTACCTCGGCGGTCTCTCAACATTATCCTGATATTTCATACAATTGGTTGGAAAATCTCTTTGCAGATGTCCTTGAACACTACATGAGTAACAGGGCATGTCCTTTGGAAGACTATCAGATCCCTAGAGCAACACATTGTTGAACACATGTCATGTGGTCATCCCCAGAACTATAAGATCCACTTAAATCCCTGGATCATCTTTCAGATACCTACTGTAGAAGATTCCCCAACCCGATGCTTGGTGGTAGCTCTCACTACCTGTGTCCGCTCTGCTGAAAATCTCACCACAAATAGAGATAACTACAGTACTGTAGCATATGTAGGAATTATATGGGATATCATGGATGCTTTATCTCCCATGAATGTTATAATGACCCATACATTACATAACTGGTTATTACATCAGAATTGAATAATATTTATTACAGCATATAACAAAACCATGAAAGGACCGTATAGGTATATTGTCTTTAGAAACAGGGAAACATAAAAAAATGGTTCATAAATCATCTAAATTGTCTCCCATTTATTTCATCATATCTAGAGTCCCTTTTGGAATATCATACATAATAACCTTCTTCCTGACCCGGGGAAAAGAAAACATACAAAAGGGTGAGCTCAAATTCTCAGTAAGGGTAAACAAAGGAAATTTCAATCATGTCATATTATTAAGAACATAACATTTTGAAAATCATAACTTGCAAAAGAGATCATAACATCATGACATAAGATAAATCATAGTATTGAAATGTAATCCCAATAATCATAACTTACAACATGTATCTTTGTGGCATACACACATAATCATAGAAAATCATTTCATATTAGTCAATACTCTTTTCCAAGACCATCACAGCGGAGAAAGTCCATTACTGAACCGAGTACACTCCTCATTCCAGTCCTGTATCACTGAACCAGATTAACATGTCGTTCCAGCCATGTCTATCTCATGAGATATAAATATTTACCCAATGCATTGGAGGGATATATAGGTCCCACCCATCTCATAGTAAAACCATTCTTATGTGTGCCACAAAATCATAAATCATACATCATAGCATAACCCATGTAATAAAAATGGGATTCTTAAACATCATGCCATCATAACATAATCTATATAATATAAAAGGACTTCATAAAAATAATTCCATCATAACATAATCAAATCAATTTAATAATAAGGATAGAAACCGAACCCAATACTATCTTAGATGGAAAATAATTTTGATAAAACACTTGAACTGCATTCCTAAGGAAAATATCCTTCTTCAAAAACATTTTTCCTTTTTCAACATGTCATACAATTTTAATCTAAAAGAATCTAATTGAAAATAAAACTGAAAACTTATAAAGGAAGTGTCATGGAAATAATGTTTTATGAAATCATAAAAATACATTCATGCCGTATAAGTTAAAAATAATCATTTTCTCATACATTTTCTGGAAAAGTCAAAAAGTGTCTCGTACTGAAAACAAAAAAATATTCCTTTCATATCTTTTAAAAAAAATTCAACAATTGGTAAAATTAGATTTAAAAAATTATAGGGGGATAGAAATAATATTACATATTTAGGAAACATGGATGTGGATGATAAATATTCCCTAGTAAATACCTAAGTATATACAATCACAGATAAAAATGAGATTGCGTGATTTTCCCTTAACTTAGGTATGATATTCTTTATACGTATCTAAACCACCTGTGTAATGATTTAGACAATGTTATTGACTTATTATAGAATAATATTCATTGTTATGATATCATATATGGTCATATTCTTATCTTCTTATTAGTAATATTTTATTGCTACTTGTTATTCAGGTGTTTATTGCTTTATGTTCATATGCGTGTTTTATCATATAAATTCTTATAGGTCTTAGATACATCATTTACAGAATGGTATTAGTATAATATATATAATATTTATTCATTCAGTTCGTTTATATAATTATGGTATAATTAATATCATGTAGAACAAATCACATCGCACCATGGAGACGGTAAGCCGTACGTACGCACGAGCGACGATAACGTTCCCATAATTATTGAATGATATTCGAGTGGATGATAGAATATCTCAAAATTAGTATCATTTTATAATAATCATATATATACTTATTCTTTACACCATTATACTCATCCAAGTAAGGTGGTGGTTGAAAACATATTACACCACGGCGTGGAGACGATATTCCGTATGTACGTATGCACGGAGATTTCATTTTTCATAGGATGGATAGAAGGTGAAATAGGGTTTTTTCATATTTATAATAACATATCAAGATATGAGTGATACTGATGTTATTACTTTATTATGAAACAACTAAATAAGAGGATGTATAAGAAGAAATGAATTTGAAATAATCGGTAAAGGATATTACCTCTTTTTCGACGCACCTCTTCTAAACCTTCTCTTTGGGCACTAAAGTTGGTCTTTGAAGAAGACCAAGACCTATAGTATGTTTCTAGGGGAAGTGGAGAAGATAAATTGGAAGGTTTTGGCCGACCATGAAAGCTCAAAATGGTGTGAGTAGGATAGGGAGGAGGCTCCCTTTTATAAGGGAGGAGAGGGGCACCTTTGGAAATATAAGAAATATTAATTTATAATAAATTCAAACCCCGCATAAAAACATCCAAAACTGACTTTAATCTGAATATTAGATAATATAGGGTCTTAATATCATCAACCAAAAAAATTATACATGTTGTAAAATTATTTTAAACCTTGTCAACTTGATTTATCCTTATTTAATCTATTTAATTTTATTTGTGGTAATAATATTCAAAATTTTAAATTATTATAAATAATTGCTTATGTGTTTTGAATTGTACATAATTATATAATTTATGAAATTTTAGACCATATAAATTTCAATTTAAATTTTGTAATTTTTTTTTGTGATTTTTGAACAATTTTATAATATGTTATTTTTATAAAATAACAATAGTGTCAATTTTTACACTATTCATTTATTGAAATTTAAATAAAATATAAACAAGAGATATGTTTTAACTAAAAGATTTAATATATTAATAACATGTCATATTTTTCCATAAAATTCTTTGAGAACATTAATTAGTTTATATAATATTTATTTTAATATTTTTAATACCATTTATTTGATATTTCAATCAATAAAATAATTTCAACATCACTATTGTGTCATCATTTATGATAATTATTTAATCCATAAAAATTCTAAATAAAATTACATGATGTAGATAATTTTATTAGATTTCTGGATACTATTCATTTTTTTAGTTTTATGATGTTTATCATTAAATTAAAATTATTACACTTATAAGATTTAAGAGAGTTACATGTTGTCGCCTTTTTTGGTTTTAATACTAATTAAAATATTTTCGTGGTGAAATGTCCATGAAATGTATATATTCCGACCCTTAGGCGATATGGTTTGACTTTTATTCATCTAATATAATTTTAAAAGGTGTTAGGGTAATTTTATAATCTTATTTTGACCCGTAATTCCAGATTTACCTTGAAGTGCAGTAAATAAAAATTATCGTATTTACTATTCATAATATCAAAAAAATAAAAGTAACCTGTTAACATAATTTGGACCCACTGAATACAAATATGTAATCCATTTTTAAAAATTCAAAACACAGAAGTTTCAGTAATTAATTTAAAATTAATCTCATTGTTAAGAAAATGGGTTTTAAAAGTTAAAACATTGCCAAAGATTGAAATGTTTTTACATATGAATTCAATGTGAAATTAATTCTAATGAAATAAATTATATTAAATGGTGAAAATATATTCTATTTATACTTTAAAACCATTCAATAATATATTTTAACCATATAAATTATTTTGATAAAAAAAGTTGTTTTCCATTAAAAATTAGCGTATTTGTACTATTCATCAAAATGGGATAGTTATCAGAAAAGTATCAAAAATTTATCCAGTGTAAATTTTTATATCCTGATTCAAAATAAGAAGATTATTTAGTCAAATTTAACTCATAATATTTTCAAAAATTATATTTAAAATGGGTGCGCCATCAAAGGGCGGAAAACAATATTTTTTTTAAAAATAATTTTTTATCCGAAAAAATTTATTTTTTTTCTCATATCATATGTAAAATGAATCCTAATTTTATATAAAATTTAAAATGCTGTTATAATATTTATAATTTATATTTTATATAATATTTTAATAACATATCGTTGCTTAGTGAAACTCGGTATTGCGTAAAACACACACTATCGAGGAAGGTCGCTATTGCTTTTAATGAAAGACAAGTCAGTGTTGTGTGTAGTGAAAGATTCCTTTGATGTTGAGTATAACATAATACATAAATAAATCCTCATAAAATTTCAGGGTGTTACATTCTACCACCCTTAAATGAATTTCGCCGTTGAAATTCTTCACTTCGTAATAAACAGATGAGGATACCTATCCCTCATCATATTCTCAAGTTCACATGTAGCTTTTTCTAATTGGTGGTTCCTCCATAAACAATTCACCAAGCGAGTGGTCTTCTTCCGTAGAACTTTTTCGATACGATCCGGAATCTCTATCGGCTGTTCTTCATAAGAAAGATCTGGCTCCGATGGTACAAATTCCGAGCTTAGTACATTTGAAAGATCGGGTATGTACTTTCTCAAGAGAGATACATAAAACACATCATGAACTTGAGAGAGATTTTGTGGAAGTGCCAACCGGTAAGATACATTCCCAACACAATCCAGTATTTTGAAAGGACTGATATACCTAGGGCTCAGCTTTCCCATCATTCCAAAACTCATTACTCTCTTCCAGGGAGATATTTTTAAGAACACTTTGTCACCCAATTAAAACTCTAGGTCTTTTCTTCGGTTGTCATCATAAAATTTTTGTCGACTCTGAGCTGCTCTTATGTGTTGTTCAATAGATCTGACCTTTTCTTCCATCTCATCAGCAAGATCAGTTCCTAATAGATTTCTTTCCCCAACATCATCCTAGCAAGTTGGAGTTCTGCATTTCTTTCTATAGAGGGTTTCATAAGGAGACATCTGAATACTGGAGTGAAATCTATTATTATAAGAAAATCCAACCAAAGGAAGGTGTTGATCCCAATCACTATTGAAATACATAGAGAAAGCTCTCAACATGTCTTCTAGATTTTGAATTGTCCTCTCATACTGACAGTCTATATGAGGATGATAAGCAGTGCTAAAACTCAACTTTGTATCTAGAGCATGCTGAAGACTTCACCAGAACTACGAGTTAAACTCAGATCCCAATCAGATATTATGGATTGTGGTACTCCATGCAATATTACCACTTCTTTACATATATCGTGGCAAGCTGATCATTAGAAAAAAATTCTCTAATAGCAATGAAGTGTGCTGACTTCGTAAGACGATCAACTATAACCCAGATAGAATTATCTCCTTTGGTTGTTTTGGGATGTCCGATGAAAAAGTCTATAGTGATGTTTTCCCATTTCCATTTTGGTATGGGTAATGGTTGTAACACCCCCTTAGACTTCTGTCTCTAATCTTTAACTTGCTGACAAATCGAGCATTGAGAGACATACTCAGCAATATATCTTTTCATCCCATCCCACTAAAAGTTCTCTTTTAGGTCCCAATACGTCTTTTTACTTCTAGGATGAATAGAGAATGAAGAACTGTGAGCCTCATCCAGTAGCTCCTTCTTTAATTCTTGTATGGGAGGAATACAGACCTGGTTTCTGAACCTTATTATCCCATCACAATAAAGGTTGAATTCAAGAACATTTCTCACCTTATTTTGTAGCCCAACATCCTCCTTTTGTGCCTCATTAATCTTCACTTATATAGATGGTTGAACATTCATTTGAGAAAGATAAGATATCTCCACTTACAAGAAAATTTCAAGATCCATCCTTTATAAATCCATAAATATTTGATCGTTTATGATCCTCATCATGGATAAGCTAACATGATCGTGTCAACTTAATGCATCTGCCACCTTATTTGCTTTCCATGGGTTGTAATGTATTGAGCAGTCATAATCTTTAATCAACTCCAACCATCTTTTTTGGCACATATTCAGCTCCTTTTGTCTAAAAATATACATTAAACTTTTATGATCATTATCAATATCACACCTTTCACCATAATGATAATTCCTCCAAATCTTTAATGCAAAGATTATCACAGCTAACTCCAAATCATGATTTGGGTATTTTTTCTCATGGATTATCAACTTTCATGAGGCATAAGCTATCACCATATCATTTTTCATGAGAACACACCCCAGTCCCTTCTTGGATGCATCACTGTAGATCAAAAAATTTTCTCCAATACAACGAAGTGTGAGCACAGGTGCACTGGCTAACCTTCTTTTTAGAACTTTGAAATTATCTTCACATTCCTCCATCCAAACGAACCTAACTCTTTTTCGAGTCAATTTTGTGAGTGGGTTAGATAACCTTGAAAAATTGTTCACAAAACGTTGATAATATCCGGACAAGCCAACAAAACATCGGATCTCGGTTATTGTTGTTGGTCTCGACCATGTTACGATAACCTCTGTTTTTTCTCGATCCACAGATATCCACTCTTTTGATATTATGTGACCCAAAAATGAAACTTTTTGAATCCAAAATTCACGCTTCGTTAATTTGGCATGAAGCTTTTCCTTTATTAGGGTCTTTAATACAATTCTCAAGTGATCTTCATGTTATTCCTTTCTCTTTGAATAGACAAGAAGATCGTCTATAAAGTCGACTACAAACTGATCAAGAGATTCTCCAAAGACCCTATTCATTAGATCCATGAAGATATAAGGGTCATTAGTAAGACCAAATGGCATCACTATAAATTCATAGTGTCCATACCTTGTACGAAAATCCATATTTGGTATATCCTCCCTTTTGAACCTTAACTGATGATACCATGAATTGAGATCAATCATGGAAAAGTATTCTGATCTGCGTAGTTAGTCAAATAAGTCATCAATGCATGGGAGAGGATATTTGTTCTTGATAGTGATCTTGTTCAGTTCTCGATAATCAATGAAAAGTCTTATTGATCTATCTTTCTTCTTAACAAATAGAACATGTGCTCCCCAAGGTGACACACTAGGGAATATGAATCCTTTATCAAGATTCTCTTGGAGTTGCTTCTTCAATTTCTGCAACTCAATTGGGGCCATTCTATATGGTGTGTTTGAAATAGGTAAAGCACCCGATATAAGTTCTATTGAAAACTCAATGTCACGATTCGGTGGAAGGCCTGGAAATTCCTCTAGAAAGACATCATCAAACTCTCATAAAATAGGTGTATTCTTAATCGTGAGTTTCTCTCCAACCATTTGAGATAAATAACCTTCATTTAGTGGAATCAAGACCCATGAGATTGATGAAATTTCCACTGGAAGGTTATGTTCATCCTTGAATCTATAGATGATCATAGATTGATCTGAAATATGAAATGTGACTTCTCATATTTGTAAATTGATATGAGCTACATATAAGGAAAGCCAATCCATGCCAAGAATGACATAAAATTCCACTATAGGGAGGACCACAAGATTTTTAGGAATCAAATTCCAACAAACATCAATCGGAGAAGAATTGTAACCTTTTGATGCGACTTTTGTGCCATTAAGAGTTGTCACAGCTAACAAAACATCTAATTGTTTAGGTAATATAGCGATACCCTTAGAAAATTATTCATAAATAAAAGAGTGGTTGGATCCATAATCAAATAAAAAATTTTCTACTTTAGAGTGGATTGTAAGTGTACCTTTCACCACTTCGTTATCATACTCCATATTTCCGATAGAAATTGCATGTGACATTCCATTGTCTATGGCCTTAAGAGTTTGTCGACGTCAATCATCATCAACAAACCTTGGATTTGGGAATTTATTGGCATAATTCCCCATTTCCTTACACTTGTAACATTGAAGTGTATGAGGTGCATTCTGTGTATCCCTTTCTTTGTTCGCATAATTAGGCATCTTCTCCCCATTACTTCGACATTCAATTGCTTGATGACCTTCTTTTCCAAAAATAAAACATTTTCCTGTCCCTTTAAGACAATTCCCTCCATGTTTCTTTCCACACATTGAGCATAAGGGAAAAATCATCTTCATTTCAGTGCGGTCTTTAGTTTTTTTTTTGAATTACATTTTCCTCTTCTTATCAAACCCATATGACTGACGGGTTACTCCAATCTCCATCTCAACCTTGAGACCACATCAAACAATTTCCTCATAGATGTTGAATTCCCTTATGGCTAATGCCCTTCGGAGACATGGTTTTATGAAAATAAGAATCGATCGATCTTACTCTCAGGTTGGATAATAATCCCAGATGCATACCATGCAAGTCTTGTAAAATTTGCTTCATAGGTACCAACAGATTCATCATCCTTTTTCTTCAGTTCAAGAAACTCATTCTCCATATTTGTATGAAGAATACGAGGGATGTACTTATTGAAAAATATGTTCATGAACTCATCCCATTCCATGGACTCAATTTCATCTTGTTTCATTGTATTCTTGATAATATTCCACCATTGATCAGCTTCACCTTCCAAACGACATACTGCTACGATGACTTTATCATGTTCATAACATTGTAGAACTGTAAATATCTTTTGAGTGATACTAATCCATTGTTCAGACACAAATGGATCAGATGACCCGTTGAATGAAGGTGGACGCTTCCTCATGAAGGATTCAACTGAATACTGCTCTTTCCTTTGCTCGTTAAGAGGGCCTCCATGATTCATGGATTGAGAAAGTTGTGTGAGCATGGCTACAAGATTTTTCATTCCAGCTCCCATGACATTTGGTTTTTTAGGGGGACAATCATTGCATTTCCCATTGCATTCAGCATTAACAATGTTCCTTCGGGTTCCAGCCATTGACTAAAACCAAGAAGAATATTGTGAGCAAAACTAATTAAAACATGAAAACTACATAATCATTAATGAAATTTCACACTTTAGGTCTTATCATAGTTTATTCATGGCCATTTCTAAAACACTAATATTCTATTATATGCTTAAACATATCCTTAGGGTTCTTACTAAGGCTTTCACAACCTAGTTTGAAAAGTTTGACTATACATTTTCTCTGATACCAACTATAATGACCCATAAATTACATACATGTTTATTACTTCAGAATTGAATCATATTTATTACAACATATAACCAATCCATGAAAGGACTATATATGTATAATGCCTTTAGAAACTGGGAAACATAAACAACTAGTTCATAAATCATCTACATTGTCTCCCATTTATTTCATCATATCTAGAGTCCCTTTTGGCATATCCTACTTAATACACTTATTCCTGACCTGGGGAAAAGAAAACATACAAAAGGGTGAGCTCAAACGCTGAGTAAGGGTAAACAAAGGAAATATCAATCATGTCATATTCATAAGAACATAACATTTTGAAAATATTTACCTGCAAAAGAGATCATAACATCCTGACATAGGATAAATCATAGTAGTGAAATGTAATCCCAATAATCATAAGATAAAACATGTAACTTTTTTTAATTCACACATAATCATATAAAATCATTTCATATTAGTCAAGACTCATTTCCAAGACCATCATAGTGGTCAAAGTCCATTACTGAACCGAGTTCACTCCTCATTCCAGTCCTGTATCACTGAACCGAATTAACTTGTCATTCCAGCCATTTCTATCTCATGAGATATAAATCTTTACCCAATGAATTGGAGGGAGATATATGTCCCACTCATATCATAATGAAACCATTCTTATGTGTGTCCCAAAATCATAAATCAAACATCATAGCATAACCCATGTAATAAAAATGGGATTCTTAAACATCATTCCATCATAACATAATCCATATAAGATAAAAAGACTTCATAAAAATAATTTCATCATAACATAATCAAATCAATTTAATAATAGGGATAGAAATAGAACCCTATATTATCTTAGATGGAAAATAATTTTGATAAAACACTTGAACTCCATTCCTGAGGAAAATATCATTTTTTCTTCAAAAACATTTTTCCTTTCTCAACATGTCATACAATTTTAAACTAAAAGAAGTTAATTGAAAATAAAATTGAAAACATGTAATGGAATCTTCATGGAAATAATGTTTTATGAAATCATAAAAATACATTCATGTCATATAAGTTAAAAATAAACATTCTTCTCGTACTTTGGCCGGAAAAGTCAAAAATTATCTCGTACTGAAAACTACAAAAGATTCCTATCATATCTTTTACTAAAAATTCACCAATAGGTAAAATTGAATTTAAAAAATTATAGGGGGACAAAAATAATATTACATATTTAGGAAACATGGATGTTGATGATAAATATTCCCCAGTAAATACCGTAGGATATAAAATCTCGGATAAAAATGATATTGCAAGATTTTACCTTACCTTTGGTCCGATATTCTTTGTACGTATCCGAACCTACTATATAATGATTTAAACAATGTTATTGACTTATTATAGAATCATATTCATTGTTATGATATCATATATGGTTATATTATTATCTTTTTATTAGTAATATTTCATTGCTACTTGTTATTCAGGTGTTTATTTCTTTATGTTCTTATTAGTGTTTTATGAAATAAATTCTTATAGGTTATATATAAATCATTTAAATAATGGTATTATTATAATATATCTAAGAATTATTCATTCAATTCATTTATATAATCATATTTTAATGAAGATCATGTAGAACGAATCACATCGCATCGTGGAGACGGTAAGTCGTACATACGCACAAGCGACACCATCATTCCCATAATTATTGAATGGTATTGGAGTGGATGATAGAATATCTAATAATTAGTATCATTTTATAATAATCATATATATATATAGTTATTCATTACACCATTATACCCATCCAAGAAACATGGTGGTGGAAAACATATTACACCACGGCGTGGAGACGGTATTCCGTACGTACGCACACGCGATGATTTTGTTTTCAGTAGGACGGATAGAAGGTGGAATATGATTGCTTCATATTTAAAATAACATATCAATATATGAGTGATATTTATGTTATTACGTTATTATGAAACAAAAAAAGAAGAGTAAGTAGAAGAAGAAATTAATTTGAAAGAATCGGTAAACGATATTACCTCTTCTTCAACGCGCCTCTTGTAAACCTCCACTTAGGGCACTAAAGTTGGTCTTTGAAGAAGAAAAGGACCTCTAGTATGTTTCTAGGGAAGTGGAGAAGATAAATTGGTAGGGGTTGGTAGATCCTGAAGGCTCAAAATAGTGTGAGGAGGAGAGGGAGGATGTTCCCTTTTATAAGGGAGGAGAGAGGCACCTTTGGAAATATAAGAAATATTAATTTATAATAAATTCTAAACCCAATTAAAAACCACCAAAAATTACTCAAATACAAATATTAGATGAGATAGTGTTGTAATATCATCATCCAATAAAATTTAGACATTTTGAAAAATTAATTTAAACCTTATCAACTTGATTTATCCTTATTTAATCTATTTCATTTTATTTCTGGTAATAATATTCTAAATTTTAAATTGTTATATATAATTACTTATGTGTTGTGAATTGTCCATAATTGTATACTTTATGAAATTTTAGACAATATAAATTTCAAATTTAAAATTTTAAAATATATTTGTGATTTTTAAACTATTTTCTAATATGTTATTTTTATAAAATAACAATAGTGTCAATTTTAACACTATTCATTTATTTGAATTTAAATATAATATAAACAGAAGATATGTTCGAACTAAAATATTTAATAGATTATTAACATGTCATATTTATCTATAAAATTCTTGGAGAACATCAATTAGTTCATATAATATTTATTTTAATATTTTGAAAAACATTAATTTGATATTTCAATCAATAAAATAATTTCAACATCACTATTGTGTCATCATTAATGATAATTATTTAATCCCTAAAAATTTAAAAAAAAAGTAAATGATGTATATAATTTTATTATATTTTTTGAGACTATTAAAGTTCTATGATTTATGATGTTTTTCACTAAATTAAAATTATTACACTTATATGATTTAAGAGAGTGACATGTTGTCACCTTCTTTGGTTTTAATAATAATTAAATTATTTTCGTGGTAAAAAGTCCATAAAATGTATCTATTCCGACCCTTAGGTGATATGGGTCGACTTTTGTTCATAAAATAGAATTTTGGGAGGTTTTATGGTAATTTTATAATCTTATTTTGACCCTTAATTACCCGATTTACCTTTAACTGCAGTGAATAAAAATTACCGCAGTTACTATTCATAACATCAAAAAAATAAGTCACCTATTAAAATAATTTGGACCCAATGAATCAAAATATGGAATAGATTTTTAAAAATTCAAAACACATAAGTTTTAGTAATTAATTTATAATTAATCCCATTGTTAAGAAAACAGGTTTTAAAAGTTAAAACATTGCGAAAGATTGAAATGTTTTTACCTATGAATTCAATGTGAAATTAATGATAATTACATAAATTGTATAAATTTGTAAAAAAATATTCTATTTATACTTTAATAACATTTAATAATATAATTTAACAATATAAATTATTTTGATGAAAAAAGTTATTTTCAATTAAAAATTAGCATATTTTTACTATTCATCAAACTGTGAAAGTTATCAGAAAAGTATCAAAAAATTATCCAATGTAAATTTTTATATCCTAATTCAATATAAGAAGTTTATTTTTCCAAATTTACCTCATAAACTTTTCAAAAATTATATTTAAAATGGGTGCGCAATCAAAAGTCGGAAAACATCATTTTTTGACAAAAAATAATTCTTTGTCTGAAAAATTGATTTTTTATCATATCATTTGTAAAACGAATCCTAATGTTATATAAATTTAAAAATGTGGTTAATAATATTTATAAATGCTAGATTATATAATATTTTAAAAACATGTTGTTGTTTAGAGAAACTCATTATTGAGTACAACACATGCTATCGAGGAAGGTCGTTATTGCGTGTAATGCAAACCAAGTCTCTGTTGTGTGTAGAGAAAGATTCCTTTGGTGTTGTGTATAACATAAGACATAAAAAAAATTAGTTTACATAAAATCTCAAGGTGTTACAATAGTCTATTCTCAATAGTTCAATCCCTCAATAGTGATTCCCACACCATATTTGAAGAGTAGCATGAAATATATGTAAACCTCACCAAGTACTCTGCTATAGTCTGACTGCCCTGTCACTGATGCAGTAGATCCTATATACGCATGGGGCATAACATCACTATAAATATATCCTGCATGAAGATATTTTCAATTTATGTCCATGTGAGTGTCGTCTCCTCATGCATCTAGATCACTAATCACCACAATCTCACTGTTAATCCCTGTAGAAGACTCATTGCTATGACTGTGATTTTGTCAATAAGTGTCCTCACTTGGAGGAAGACACGCGTAACTGCCTCTATCCATTCCTCGGCTACCTAGGGGACTGGATGACCCCTAAAACTGGGAGGTTTCTTCCTCTAGAAGTCATATAATGCACTCATCTTGGGTATATCTTCTAACTGTAATACTGGTAGTAATTGTTACTCTCCGGGTGGTGGTATAACTGGTACACTACCTGTGGGTGTTATCTCCGGTGTTGGACCCTATACTGATGACTCATCTCTAGAAGGATCATCCTCATGATCATGCATCAGAATCCTATCCAGCTGTTTATGTGGAGGCATCTTGAAATAGATCAGGAAATACCACAGTCAACGGAGTATACCTTGTGAGCTAACACTGATTGAAGGACACAAGAAAACACTATATATTATATGATCCATGAACTATTATTTTCCCTGAATCCAGTGTTTTCATCTACCATGTCGAAAATATGAATTCAGAGTCCTACTTTATGTATATGTCAGACACACCAACAAAGGATTCCATGGCCTGAAAGATTAACTCGAAACACTCAACACTATTTCCTCAAACCAATCTCACAGACTCTTGGTTCGTTACGTAGAACTGACTGCCTTTGATACCACTTTTCATAAACCTGTCCCATGAGGCCCATTCCATGAATACCCCAATCTGACATCCAATATACTAGGGGATTGTGAGTAGCACAGATAGGGAATATCCCACAAATGGAAGTCCTTATCCTAAATACTTGTACACAATGCCCATGCCTCCAAGAAAAAGCGATGAACTGCAAACACAAGTAAACATGCATGTATACCACTAAAATAACCACATAGATTAACAAAAAAACAAGAAACTAAACAGGGATAGAATAAAATCCTAACCTAAAAGAAAATTACACGCTCAGGTAATTCATTCGCAGAAAATATTACCTGAAGTATAGGTATAGAAACAACTATCTGAAGTCTCCGAAGAACACCTCGTCTATAAGGCCTCTCTCTAAGCACCACCATGACCTGGTCCACTGTGGGATCTGTCAAATCAACTATCATCTACATAAGACATGTCACTTTTTGGCATATATTTTCCATGAGAGAGTAAAACAATACTCAGTAGGGACCCCGAAACCATGAAGTAATATACTACTACGAAATAAATGAATTATACCATGAAGGAAAAACAAAAAGTACACAAAAAAGGAAAAAAATGAATTACACCACAACATAAACACATGAAGAAAAACACAATGGAAACACAAAAGTACACAAAATGGAAACACACAAAGTACACCACAATGGAATCACAATAATTATAGTCAATACAGACAAGAAACATAGTTATAAGTCGAAATCACAAATAGAAGGATTTGTAGTTATAGTCCTCATGTCTCTAAATATCTATGACATGATAAGTGTCAATGGAGTGCAGAACATTGATGGCGCACAATGTGTCACTGGAACACAGAGCATCGATGGTGCCTAGGGCACCGATGGATCCTGGAGAATCGATGTCTCATAGAATGTCGATGGAGCCCAGAGCGGCGATGGTGATTGGGACGTCGATGGCTCACATAACATCGATGGCACACAGAGCATCTATGGAGAACAAAGAGTTAATGGAATATAGAGTGATGATGGTGCATGGAGAGTCGATAGTTTATAGAGCATTTATGTTCATGCATCCTCCAAGTCACTTAGTCACTGAGATCTCAAAGTCACAGTAAGCCACATGATTTCACTCATAGTGTGCTTGTTCTGGGAGAACCTACTCCTCATGCCATTAGTTCATTTTCCAACTTCTACAAAAAAACATAGAATATTTCAAAATGATTGTCTCATCCTAAGGGCCAAAATGCCATAAATCAATCATAAAACAAACACAATGTTTGAAATAAATTTCTAATTTAGAAATAATAGTCTTGTCTAGTCTGAGACTAACCCGACTCAGGTAGGCCATCCCGACCAGACCCTGTCGGTCTGGGCTGGACCATTAGGCCACTTCACCACGACGCGACTATGCTCCAATAGACCTGTCCTGACCTAACTATGTCCCTCTGATCCATGTTGTACCCGGATTGTGCGGCCAGTTGGTTCCCCCAGTCAATGTGACACAAGAGCATGTTTCACGCAGCCAGCCCGCCTCATCCACATGGTCCCGTAGAACCTCCTCCATGGGGTCCTCCATTCGATATAGCTCTGGGCCACATACCAGCAGCCACCTCTACAACCTCCTACCACATCCCTTGTCTGCCGCCCGTGGCCTAAGCCACCATGAGATCCTCCTCCAACACGGTCCCACCTAGACCGCATCTGTGATCCCGATGGTCGGTGTCCCATAAATGTTCCTCCCTACCAGAACCTAGACTCCAACTGATCCATGTGATGTCCTCACCATACCACCACACTAACTCATCAGAAAACCACACTACCTCACTGGATGCACAAAATTTAGGTGAAATCATAAGATCTGGGTTCCTCGTGACCCGACCGACCCTGATGCGGCCTCTACTATCAGTTTTCCTAGAATCATTTGGTCTAATCATACTCCAAAACTCCAAGAAACATCGACCTAGGAACCGCGGGGTTCCAACAGTGATGAATTTGAAGAATTCCAGGAGAGATTCACAAAGAGAAGGTATATCATCATTGGACAATCATTCTTGTTCAACGATCAAGTTTTAGGGATGTTTGGGTTAGAAAAGATTACATTGTATCCCACTAATAATCCCACCAACTTAATCCCTTCTGAAATAATGATCGAACCCTAGATAAACCTTTTCATGGGTTGGTCAGCGTTCATCATAGAAACTATGAGTGGGGAAACAAGACACAAAGATGAAATACCTACATTGATATTGGATCGTTCAACATCGAGGATCTGTTACCATTGGTGATTTGTTAAGAACCATCGTGATCCACTGCTCTATCGCCCTCTATCATCGAGAGAGATTCCTCTGGTTATCTCATGAGCCTCTAGGAAATTCTAGGGTTATGACCCTAACCTTGGGTTCTTGTTCATGTAAAAAAAATTCATTTCCACATCGATGAATCACTGTATCACTTCATTTATACAAAACATCAAAATAAAATAAACATAATGTTTAGTTTATTCTTTTAAAACATCCAAAAATTATCTTTTGTTGCAGACTAGCATCGGGTGATGTCAAGCCTCACATCAGGAAAACAACCCCTTACGAACTCAATGGTGGTATCAGATTTCCGGTTCAACATACTATTTATGAATTATTAGGATTTCAAAAAAGATATTTATTTATATTATTTATAGTTATGTCCCTAGTGACTTTTCCTACAAATGAACTTGGCTGACCAATGTTAGGTCGCACCGAGGTTAAATCCACTTCTATGGTCTCAACAGTGCCCTCATAATTCTAACATGGTCACACATTTCAGAGTTATTTTACTTTTTCTGAAAATTACTGGGTTCGTGGAATTAAAAACAAAACATTTTTCACATATTATTTAAGTCACACTGGGCCTCAGAATCTCATGTTATCTTAGCGACTGGTATCATATGTTTCTCAGATAATTTCTAAAAATAAATTTTGGATAATCTGAGTCATGACATCAACGTTTCATTTCATTCAAGGCTCACATGTATGATTCCACCTTCTACCATCAATATAAGGATCCTAACTATAAATCATTCCATGGTGTTTAGATCTCAAGGATCCAAAGTATGATGTGTCTTCATTGTTTTTATATAAGGGACCCAATGGGTTCCCCCTTTTTTTACAGACTTGTAGTTAGTACATTAGGTTTTGGTAGAGATGGTATCATGTGTCACTATAAAACCTATGCTAAACTGGTAATCCCATGGGGTTGTGTAACTACTGTTGTGTTTAGGCATTCGGCCACCATCACTCATTTATTTAGTATTTCAAATGTTTATTATGTATGTAGTAATGTTTTCTAAAGGTTATTCCTAGTCATTGGCTATTGATCCTATTGTGAGGTATGTTTTTCCTATTTTAGATGCATAGAAATGATTTATTAGGATCTATCTTTTGATCCATGTTATCTTCATATATTTATTTGAATAACAAGATTTACTACACGAGACATTTTTGTTGTGTCTGTATATTTGAGTATTAAATCTTTGGGATTTTCATAGGTGATTCATATGATCCTTATTTTGAGAATAATTTTATGATATATGGACATAGTGGACCTAGAAAAGATTCTTGTCGATAATTATGATCTCCTAAGGGATACAGAATATTCCTCTCTCCTATAGTTGTTATATGATGAAGATGATTTTTCTCTCCTCAAATCATGGGTTAATAGGGTGGATTTTTCTATCCTAAATTTATATTTGTTAGTGTATGATTATGATATTCTGAATATTTGTTTTATTGAGGATGATTATTCACTCATAGACCGACTGATTATAGAGTTTGTGAATGTTTTCCTTAATTATTCATATGATGATGATAATAAAAAATTCACTCTGGGATTAGGCTTATGATACCTTTTCTTTTTTTGGGTGGTTTATCTTGTATTCTCACACCATGAATTCAAATTTACTACTGGATATCGAATTGTGGGCATGACATCTCATCAATTATCTCTCTTACACACCACCTAAGAGACTTGCACTTATGCATCATCTGAGTATCAATGTTGTGACCACTAACAGACTAGGACCTAGGACCTAGTCATTAGTTTGTATTTACATGTCTTTAGAAGCATGTTATTAATATCATTGATCATTTAAACGATGTCCATACGTACTTCATTGGAATTCATTGTTCCAGTTATTAGAGGTGAATACGAGTGAACCAAGGGTTAGGATGAGTATTCTCCTATAATGGATTAGCTTTCTTAGAGACATTTCATGCATTGGCCAAAGTATATATATATACATCAGAATTAATGAACTATAGAGTTAATTTAGGATTCAAGGATTCAGTGGAACGACATCCACCTCAATTCCCATGCACATGATCTCTATGTGATTAGGATTATGAACCAAGGATCGACTCTTGATTAGTTTTTTGTTTTCTATTCACCTTACTTGTAAATATTCATTTTTATTTATATATTTGTATAATAATGGGACTATATATTTATACACATAAAGATATGGACATCCATGGTGGAACTTATGTAGTTGACCAGGATTATGGACCTGGGGATCGACTGTGGTTTCATGTTGTTTTCATTACTTATCCTTTAATTTTTGTCTCATATAGGCTAATTATAGTTATTTATCACATACTTAAAAAGATTATTTTATAGGTCCATCATTTTAATGGACTATTGAGATTATTTTTTAAAATTTCACATGAGCCTTAGTGTTTATCTATATCTTATGTGTTCTTTTTTAGGTTGAGAATGTTTTCATGGTGGATAGGGCTTAGGCCCTGGGTTGCATTTCCCCTTGTAGTTGATTGTGTGGTTTCTTCTGATCAAGATAGTGTATTTCAGCAATGTCAAGATAAATGGAATTTTGTATGGATCAATGTTTGTGTTGAAGACCTATTCATCTATTTCGATTTCTATTGTACTCTAATATCTATATGGTCGGCCTAGTGAGTGAATAATGTTGTATGTTTGAAATGATTAAACAAAATTTTATAGAATTTTTATTTATTATTATAGTATATTATGTTTCATTTTAATTGTTACTTCCTCATAATTTTTTTATTCACTTTTGTATGATAAATAGATATTTTCATTAATTTTTCACTCTGATACGTGGGAGTAGTCATCCCACTATCACACCCAAGGTCTTTGTTGTTAGTCAGTATACTCTATCATATGAGGCTTGGGCCTCATAACCAACCAGCTCAGGTCACCATGTGAGTGGAATCCAGGTCGTTTTGTTACATAATTTCTTTAGATCCTATATCCAATCCTTGAAATATACTATAATCTATTCAAAATATTTAATTTCAACCTATTGAGGTTTTATGTGGGATATTGACATGAAATTTCCATTATATTTCAATTAAATATATTCATAGAGTGGGAACTTAACAATTAGGTTTACCACATTTTCAATCTACCTTTGATATTAGGTTTACAAACCATAAACATATGTTTTAGTGTGGACTAAGTACCAGTAAATGGAATCATCATCATGTCCCTCTATGTATGTGTCTCTAGTTTTACCTGTTCATTGATAAGTACAGATGACATTTAGAAACACATATACATAAGTAGAAACTGAATTTTTCTACCATTATAGTAATTGTTCTAGTATTAATCATCTTTCCCACCTTGATTGTAAAATCAAGATCCTCAATTGTATTATTTATCTTAAAATGAAACTTATTCCTGTGAACTATAGGGGTTTAATCTGTAATGTTGCGTATTCTACTAGGAGTGACCTATGGATGGTTATTTTGAGGGAAATCCCTGCCATCCATACTAGGATTGAGTCAAATGGTAGATATATTTTATATATAATTAGAGTGATGACAGTACCATTTACTGGATTTCATGAAACAATTTAGAAAACTAATACTCTTTTAGAGATGGCGGGATATGGTATAAAAATAACCCAACACTAAGGTATGATTTTTAATTTATCATTATTCCACCGCAACATTATTTTGTTAATTATTTTGTTACTCTTGTTCTGGTGTGGGTGATAAAAATTCCAAAATCCCTATAGGATAATTATGTTCTTATATGTATACCATACTAGCCTTCAATATACACTCTCTTATATTTCTTTATTTCATATGGGTATAGACTAAGTGTTTCACACATTTAGAGTGGGAACTAGTCACAACCAAATGTTTTTATGGTGCCTGAGGAATATTCCAATATTAATTGAGAAACACACACAAACATTCTATAAGTATGATGTATGAATCTATAAATGGTACATTAACTTTGTCTACATTCCTTTTGATATTTATAGAAAATAGTATTTTGATGGACAAATGAACTTCAATAAGAAGAATATATCACTAATATTTCACCTATAACAATTACATTGGAGGATTTATTATTTGAGGGCCTTTTCTAACATTGGTATGGAGTAAAGTGAAATGTTGCATACTTGAACACTCTATAAATATACATATATAATTGTTAATCTATAATTATTTGTCAGTGAACTTTCATATTGTGGATAAAAAATACCATATGTTCTTATAGTGTCTCTCCGATCTTGGGAACTTTTCTACAAAGGAAAAAGATATTTCATCTAGTGAAAATTTATTTTTATCACCTTGAGAAGTATTTCATATTCTTGATAGGTAAAATTATTTTGTTTTAATTAAAAAATAGTTTACCATAATTGCTATTTTAATAAATGAATTAACCCTACATTTACCACATTTAATTTGTTATATTGGGAGTTTTAAATGGTTTAGAACATGATTATGAAGATATCCATACGAAAATATTTTAATATATCAATGCCACACTATTAATCTTTCTAAGAAAAATTTTCCAACCTAATTAAAATAGTAGTAATTTTCCTGTCACTTTATCTAGAATATCTGTACTTCCTAGATCCCATTTGACCAATCTAGATTATGTGTATAGAAGGGGAGTTATTGATGATTCATATCATCCCAAACCTTTTTCTCAAGAGGAATAAAATTTATTAGTGTTAATTGAGGCCATATGTGCACCAATAATCAATCCATTGTGTTCCACATAGTATAAAAACATTCTCAAAGAATATTTATATAGGGGATTACCTTCTTACCTATTTATGTTCTATCTTAAAGGAAGATATTTGTAGTTGTCTTCATAGGATGAATTATCTTGATCAATATTCATAATTTCATAAGAAGAACCTTCATGGAATGTGCACTAGTGAGTTCCAACAGTACTACTGATCATAATATAATGAGGAGGACCTAATCATATGAAGATACTCTCAATGTATGGTAAAGAGTTAAAATACTCAGGGGCCACCATAGAAAATCATTGAAAGGCCTCAAGAACATCAACTATGATCAATGTAGGGGTATGATCATGCTCTTGAGTTATTCCATAATTTGGTGAGATATCCTTTTAGATACTATCTAGATAGTGAAATTACAACCTTCTTTGGTGATAGTTTCCTTGGCTGGATCCCATGTAATCATTGATTTTTTTCTAAAGAGATCCATGATGTTGGATAAAAATATCCATCAATAATTTTTTTCACTGAATCATTTTTTAGTCCCTTCAGACATATTGGGAATGTCTTGCTATATTTTGGTATCCATTGAGTTATACCATTCTTATTTTTATGTATTAAGATGAGTGACGTGACTTCTTTTCAGCCTCAACTATAATGTAATTGAAAACATCCTAATTTTTTTTTGTGATATAAAACCACCCCATTATTTTTTTAAAGCATTAATATGTTCTTGTTCCCATGTTTACATATAATGAGAATGAATTTTTACTTTTCCCTCATCATATATTAAAAAATACCAACAAATATAAATTTATCTTGGGATTTTAGAAAACCCTGGTCCCTAATCCATTGAATATTATGATGAAAATCCTCTTTAAAGGGAGTGTGGTTGTATTCCCACTTCTATGTGGTGACTAAAAAAATGTTTTGATGTTCATCCTTGATGATAGTATTAAGAATTTTTTCCTTCCATATGTAGGATTTGAAAATATTAAAATAAGTTTTATTGGTTCAATTTGGAATATTTTCCTATTCATTATGGGTCAACAGATTGTATTGATGATTATCCTATGACGTAGACATCATAATATGCTAACAATATTTTAGAATAATTAGAAACTATTATTTCTTTTCCAATCCCATGAAAATATTCAGATAGTATTTTATTCATGTGTTGGTATTATGATATCATTCCTATAACTTTTATACTTTCAAAGTATTTCACTAGTCATATTATGTGGGAGATAGACTATGGTCTTTCCCTCTTGGCACTGCCTTATTGTGTTGGGAAAAAATAATATGGTAAATATGTATATGGACCTATTTTGTGACCTATTGTAGGATATAATGATATGATTCTTCAATGGAGATGAGGGTATAAGACCATTCATAATTTATTTGTTCTATCACCACTAGAGAGATCTTCCTAATGGTTTTATCTATGTTATAGGGGTTCATACATCCTGAGAAATATCCCCAGATGATTCTTAAGGAGTCAAGAGTGCTTGAAATTTGATGTGATGATGATTGAATGGAAAAATCCTAGGAATATATTAAACACCATTTTAGATGTCAATGAAATCCAACATGTCCCTAATATAAGGTAGTTTATCTTTTTCATGTTCTGAGGATAGGATTATAAAAGTCTATGGTCGATATAAGATAAATGAACATCTTTGTGAAATTCATCAAGGGAGGTTTAAAAGAATTTTTTAGTGATTGAAGGATCTCCTATTTTTCCTCCGTGGTATAATGATACCTTTTTATGTTATTCCCACAGAAAAACATTGCTAATTTTTTATAAGGAACTACCTAAAAATAAAACACATCTAGTCACTAAGATCATTGAATTTGTGTTAGATGATGTGTAATAATGTCCATCTCCTGATGATTCTATGAATTTGGATCAATGGGGGTTCTCAATAAGGATTCATGTTACATATGTACAGCTATAAAAACTCATTATTGTGGTATGACAAGTATAATCATGCTTAATCAACCACATTAATATTTAATGAAATCACATCTGGTTCACCATTTTTTCAATAGAATGACTCATGTTGCAAAATAAAATAACCATAAACTATAGTAACTGAATTATTTTGTATTTTTCTCATTCATGGTCGGTTCACCATTATTTATTTATAGTAATATTAAAACATAATATAATTTTTTCATAAATAAAATCCCCAAAATAAACACCTAGTTATTTCATGTTAAGATCAAGGATATGGTGATTAGGGATTTACACTAGTTTAGGCATTATGGGTAAACAACCAAGAAACTCTTGTAATAATTTGAGGTATAATCTATGCCTTCTATATATGGCCTCTCATACGCATAGTTATTAACATAAGAAATTATTTAATTTATTAATTCCTTCTTCATGTTATATAAATCCACATAGAGGTCCTAGCATGGTCTATGTGGAAATAAGATTCAACTAAATGTGATCACATGATGAACTGTATCTTCCAATGATGTGAGAAATACTTATTGGAAACATATTATTGTGGTAAATCATCACTCGTTTAATGAATCCCAATTATTAAATCCTTGGCATGGATTTTCTATCCTCAACACATTCTTATATAGATTACAATCATTAGATAGAGTTATGTTTCTGAAATTATAGATTGGGATTATCCTTCATCGGCGAGTATGACCTTCTTTGTAGATGATAAGGGTATGTGAAAAAAATGATTTAGTTGGTCACACACTAGTTTGTGATCATGGATTTTTGTGTAATTGATTATTTATATTTTTATATTAGAACTATAAATGAAGGTTATATATATAAATTTCCTAAGGATATTCTATGATATCCCCCTCATTTAGGGAATATCTTTTGTATTTATCTACACCCTAGGACAACTCTGATATCTGTTACAACATATTTAAAATTCCCATCCTATATATAGAGGATGAAGTTTAAATTGTAGGACCTCTTTAAGAATGGTTTCATCAAATATAATGTGTCATCATGGTTAGCCCAAAAGTTAATTTTTAAGAAATAATTTAGGATCCAAAGGATTTTTATTGCGTACTTCTAGTTGAACGAGGTAATAGTAAAAAATAATTAAACATTATAAAGGATTAATGAACTATATATTCAACAAAATAAAGGGATTGATGTTATTATATAATAATTATCTTATGTTTTTTTATCACCATAATTGGGTTTACTTGGATTCAATAGACAAACCCGAGTGAACTGATAATGTCTTCCATATATTCCCACCACAGTCTGGGAATCTTTTTCCTAATCACTAAAGACTTGCTATAAGAACTAAAGTGTCAAAAAAGGAATCATGGGAATGATTTCAACCTCAAACGTTACATGATAATATAGAAACCAATATATTATCATAAAAGATATCTAAGATACATCATTTTTCAATATAACGAAATGATACTAGCAAAATCCATTAGGTGGATAACAAGGTCCAGATGTTCCAAAAGAAATGACCCCATCATGGAATCCAAAGAAATGTTAGATTCTATCCCCTCAAAACCAAGTTTCACCACCATCCCAACACAAAAAATTCTACATGATCCTTCAGATTTATCCTCCATATGACTCTCTTCCCTTTACCCTCATCATATATTACCAAGTCTATACACACCCAAATGAAAATGTACAGTGTGAGAACTAAATTTTAGTTGTATACCACCAATAATATATAAAATATATATACATGTTAATAATTTAGTTATTTTCTAAAACAGATTTCAAAAACATTCGAAATGTAATCATTTTTCAAATGAAATCACACTACAGGTTTCCATTCAAAAACATGTAATGTTAAAAATAAATGAAATATGATATAAAATATATCCAAATTTCATTGAAATATGAAATAATTTATATTTAAGTATTATATCTTTATCTAGTGGGAAAATATTCATTTGAATTATATAAGCACATTAGGTGTATATAAAGATCCAAAGTGGCAATCAATACCCATGGTTTTACACAAATAAGATAGACAAACACTGACCAACATAAGTGACCTCTAATTTTCAAGAACCTCACATTCATGGAAATCAAACCCTCATGAACCTCCCCTAATTATATATAACTCCACTAGTTCTCATATATATATAGTTTTACTTCATACACCATGGCCTTCCAAATTTTCCGTTGCATAATAATTACATCAAGGAAACGAAGTACAAATTTTAAAAAATAAATTGTAAGTCCAAGAAATCTCATTATATACATAAATTTTCATAATGAATTTTTGATAGCCATACCCCAAAACATTAGTTATTGAAAATTAATTTCCATTTCAAAACCATCACTACAGAACTTTATAGAACCCATCATGTGCATCAATATAGTTTTTAATGAAAACTCCTTTTTTGAATAATACTATAAATCCCTTAAAGATCAATTCAACTATCATGGATTTAAAATCAAAAAATTCTTACATAAAAATCAAATAGAATAATACTAAAATAAATAAATTCTATGTGATATAACATTTTATAGGTATACCGACATCCCAAATGATGAAAGAATAATTTCCATCAAAATTAGTAATGGAAAATGATGAGACCTGGTCCTCAAGAGCCTATATGTACAATAATATCATGAATTATGCATACAAAAAGATAAAAATTACAATATATTTGGGATCCAAAATATCTAGGATAAGATATATGGGTGATATATCTATGAAAACGTGGATAAATTAATAGAAAATTGAATATTCCTTAATGAGATCCACCCAAAATTATCAACGGTCACCAGGATCTAGGGGAGAATCATCTTGAGAATCATAGTGTGACTTATTTAATATAACTAGGGTTTAGGAAGATAATACAGTTAAAAATGACTAATTTACTCATGGTAATTTAACATTTTATGACATTCATATAGGGTTATACAGTTAGGCCGAACTTTTAGAAAAATGATGCATTAACCATGAAGTGACCACTATCCCTTGAAAAACAAGTAACACAGTTTATCTGCAATAAAAATAGGTATGATAAACTCTTATAAGATCATGAAAATCAGAACTAGAACCAATAATTCCAATTCACTTGGTTACTGAATGGTTACTAAAATCTATGTGCATAAACCATATTTTTGGGTTTCTTTCCGTAAAACTCCAAATTTTCCGCACTGAGTCTTGAATTCCTCTAATACCTCACAAGATATAAAATATGATCAAAATTAATCATACTTGTGGACTATATGGTTTCACAACTCTCTCCACTAATGAATCATTCCTTCCATAGAAAGGAATATGACCATAACACTAACAAGAGATAAGTGAATTGCTCCATCATCAAGGCCTCTATCTAACATGTCTCTTGGATATCCCTACTATAATACCTTCTTACATGATCCTATCGTATCATCTAGACTGTAATGTCACATATTTTTCAATTTATTATTTTTAAATATTATATGGAATTATTTCGAGACTGGGTGCGAAGACGACACATCATTCTGAGGTCCAGTGAGCCCGTAATGGTTGTTTGAACTTTTTAAAGTTAAGGGAGTCGGCACTTGTGTGCAGTTGTGGTAGTTTCCAAACGGATGCCAGGATTAAAAATCTGAGCACACCGTTGCGTCCGGGATGAGGAATTTACCTAAGAATGAGCCTAACCACGACCATCACGGGTCTAGGGAAAAAGTTAATTTTTAGACATTATAAGTAAAATAAAATTATATAAATTCACAAGTTTATTTTATTTCTTTTAAGGAAACATCCGCTGCAGCACGACAACGACGCAACGTTTCCTAAATTAATGGCGCATCATAATGAAACAAAAAAAGGCAAGTTGGACTCATTAATATCACCGCATAATTAAATGACAACACATTTCCCTTTTTATTGGGATAATCAAATGTTGATCATTAAAGACGATTGAGAGAAACCTCTGCCGAATCCACAGGGCGTTGGAGCAAATTCTTAGCGACAAAAAACGATAGATTGTAGTTGATAATTGTTGCGCCAATGAAGTTTAAGGAACTTGACGACGACGGCAGCATGACACCTCCATCAACGATTGATCCTATCTAAAAGGTAGGGGTTCGTTATTTAATTCCTCATTCTCTGTTTTTGAGATTAAACGACAAATGCGGATCAACCACGAACAAGTTGATCCACGGATTCGTATGTTCTTGCGGGAGGTATTTCTTTTTGATGATTATGGGGAGTTAATCCATGTTATTTATTGTTGTTTCTTCTTGCTCCGTTTAATCCTTATAACGGGAGATGATAAATGTCATGAGGAACGACGGCGGGGGTTCGTTCCTCATTTTTTTATTGGATTTCTTCCCCCTTTTCTTTCTTCTCGGATGTTCTTCGCATTCTTCGTGGGGTGACGAACTATGGATCATTGCGCATCCGTTCTGCGACTCAATGATCCCAAATCGAAGGTTCGACACTTCAATGACCTTGCAGAGGTGCGACGATGATGGCGGATGACGAATCGAACCGGATTGGTAAAGGGAGTTCTTCGAGCGTTCTTCACGCGGGAAGATCAAAACATTTTTTCAGAGCCGATCGGAGGTCCGAAAAAATCGGAAGAAGCTTTGAGGATTTGGGGCAACCAAAACCTGAAAGTTTCATGTAAAATGGATGGTCGGATCGACAGTTAGGGTAGCATGGGAGGCGCGCTGGTGATGAGCGTCGTTTCTTGAAAGTTTTAGAATACACGGCCTGTACTTCCGAAGAACGCGCCGTGTAGTACTGGAGGAGGCTAGGGTTTCAGGGGTTAGATAAGAATCACACGGTGTGTGACCCCGGTGACACGGCGTGTTGGACTATCCCCGAAGCTTGGCGTGTACTTTGGGTGGTACACAGAAACGGGATGATCTACACGGCTTCCGGCGACACGGCCTGTACATCATGAAAGAAGCGGCTATGTGGGACTCGACATGTATCCCTGGGATACAGGAACATGGGTTAGAGTACACAGGTTGAAGATCTTGTACAAGCACATGGCCAGTGACACGGAACCAACCCCAGTCACTCGGACACGGCGTGTACATCTTACTACACGCCGTGTACTCAGTTTTTCCTATACAACCAGCCTTACAACACGAGCTGTTGTACACTGGCAGTACCCGTGGTAAGACAACACGACATGTAACATTTCTACATGCAGTTTAATTTTGGTAAAACGACATGGTCCTCATGTTCACCGTATCTTGAACATCTTTCGTTTGGGTTAGTGCCCCTTCTTCTTGTTCCCTAAAGGTCAGGTATCGTTTCCTTTTTCAGGAGTATGATCCCTTCAGCAGAACTTTCTATGATAGAGTCAGGCATCCATCTGAGAGGCCCGGATCAAGATCCTCTATCCATTCCAGACCATAGGTAGAGTCAGGCATCGACATGACCAACTCCACCGGGCGTCGATCCTCTACCTAGCAGGTGAATTCCAGATGAGTCCCGGTATCCGCCATATCCCTGGCAGTGATCCTCATCTGTGTATCGTGATCTTTCCCACTCAAGAGTTTGTCTCCCGTAATGAGTGTATCTATCTACCGTAACCTTCCCACTCTGGAGTGTGTATCCCGTAATGAGTGTAGCTACCTCTCGTGATGGTTTCCAACAAATAGAACTTCTCGGACGGATGTCACCAGAGCTATGAGACTCGTGAAGTGTGTTATCCTGGAATGAGTGCATCATGGAATCTTTGAACTAAACCCCTAAATGGGGGTATGCGGTTGTGCGACTTGTCTCTAGACTATGAGTCTAGGTTTTAAGTATATTTGGTTTATTCTATATGTTATATAGACATATAATATGCATAGATGACTATATCATTACATTGTGTACTTCTTTGTGGTTTTCAGGGTCCTCTACTGAGTATTGTTATACCCACCCCTGCATGAGATTTTCCTGTACGTATGGTGTCTTATATAGATGAGCAGCCTTCTGAGAGAGTCTAGGGCAGACCAAGAAAAGACTGATATTTCTGAGTTCCCTACAGGCCGAGGCGTTCCTACGGCTACGAGCAGCAGTCTCAGTACCTTTTGGGTTTACAGGTTAGACTTTGCAGTTTTCAGACTCCTTTTTTTGGTGGGATTGTATTCTGGCCCAGTTTACTTCTTCAGTACTCTACCTTTTGTCGTACTCTGTTGGTTGGGTTTAGTTGTATGCATGAATTTTTTTTCTTTAGTGTTTTACATTTCAGCATTTGTGGGCTTGGAGATGTGTGTGTGTGTACAGGTAATTAGGAAATGCCTCCCATGTTAGTAATGAGCCTACTCGGTGCTAGTCACCAGCCTCTGGCTTATTAGAGGCGGGCTTGGGGAGTCACGGGGCAGGCCCCACTGGGATGGGTCGTGACAGAGTGGTATTAGAGGATATTGTGAAGACGACTTTCAGATGCCTCTATGGTCACTATGAGTACTTGGTGATGCCTTTAGTCATGACAAACGCCCCCGTAGTGTTCATGGGGCTGACGAACTAGATTTTCCATCCGTACTTAGACCGGTTTGTGGTGGCCTTCATCGATGACATCATTGTGTACTCAGCGTAAGAAGACGACCATGCCAAACACATACGAATGGTTCTAGAAATACTTCAGGAGCACCATATTTGTGGGAAGATCTCAAAGTGCTAGTTCTGGATTTAGGAGGATCACATTCTGGGACATGTCATCTCAGCAGATGGAGTAGCTGTGGACCCAGCTAAGGTGGAGGCTTTGTTAGCATGGGAGCCACCTCAGAGTGTGACGGAGGTGCGGAGCTTCCTTGGGTTGGCATGATATTACTGGAATTCATTCCTGATTTCTCCCGAATATCAGCACCAATGATGGCCTTAACCAAGAAGGGGAAACCGTTCATATGGACAGAGAAGTGCCAGTAAGCTTTTGAGCAGATGAGATAGAGTTTGATTGGCGCCCCAGTCTTGAGATTGCTGAAGGAGGGTGTAGAGTACATAGTTTTCTGTGATGCATCAGGGATCGGGCTTGGCTATGTCCTGATGTAGCAGCATGCAGTGATTGCTTATGGTTCACACCAGCTTAGTCCAAATGAGAAGAACTATGTGACCCATGATCTCGAGTTGGCAGCGGTAGTCTTCGCATTGAAGATGTGGTGACACTACCTCATGGGTGAGCGGTTTATCATCTACTCTGACCACAAGAGCCTCAAGTACATCTCCTCATAAAAGGATCTGAATATGAGGTAGAGTTGTTGGATAGAGTTCCTCCAGGACTATGATTTAGAGATCATTTAAACTCCTGGAAAGGGGAACAAGGTGGTGGATGCTCTGAGCAGAAGGTCGAGCGCACAATTGTTGAGTGAGGCGACAGAGCAGTTAGCCACGTTGCAGTTGTCCTCCGTGGACAGAGAAGATGTATCCTACCTATATTGGATGGTTGTCACCCCTCCACTCTTACAACGATTTAGGGAAGCACAACTTGGGGATGTCGATTGTGAGGCACTACGTGCTCAGTTGTCCATAGGACAAGCTCCTGATGGATATTCACAAGGTGGGGAGCACACACTTATTTTCAGAGGACACACTGTTGTACCAGTGGCGTTGTAGGAGGAGGTACTAAGGGAGTTTCATGAATCACCTTTGGCAGTACATACTGGATTGGAAAACATGTACCAGGATCTCGGACGAGTGTTCTTGCGGTCAGGCATGAAGAAGGCATTAGTAGAGTTCGTTTCTCGGTGCCTTACATGCCAGCAGGTGAAGGCTGAGCACCAGGTTCTAGTGGTATTAGCTCACCCCTGGAAGTCCCAGAGTGGAAGTGGGATGGAATATCGATGGACTTCGTGACAAGATTACCACAGAAGTCCAAGGGGCATGATTCCATCTGGGTGATAGTTGACCGACTCACTAAGTCGGCCCACTTCCTAGCTATTAGGGAGTAGAGTTCCGTAGAGAGCTTGGGACACCTCTACGTGCAGGATATAGTTCGACTTCATGGAGTCCCCTCGACTATAATCTATGATCGAGATTCCTGTTTCACATACCGGTTGTGGAAGGGATTGTAGGAGGATTTAGGGACTCAGGTATGATTGAGCACAACATTCCATCCCCAGACAGATGGCCAGACAGAGAGAACCATTCAGGTTCTAGAGGATATGTTGCGAGCCTGTATCATGGACTTTGGTTGCAGTTGGGAGGACCACCTACCACTGGTGGTCTTTTCATACAACAATAGCTACCACTCCACCATCAGTATGGCACCGTTCGAGGCCTTGTACGGGAGACCCTGTTGGTCACCACTTTGTTGGACCGACCCCGGAGAGTCAGCACTCATGGGTCCAGAGTTGGTGTGGGCTACCATCGAGAAGGTGCAGATCATACAGGAGTGGATGAATACTGCACAAAGCCAGAAAAAGTCTTATGTTGATTGATGACGGAGACCTCTGGAGTTCGAAGAGGGAGACCACGTCTTTCTAGGGGTCTCACCTCGACGAGGGTTGCAAATATTTGGCCGAGGAATAAAGTTATCTCCAAGGATCATCGGACCTTTCCAGATACTATGTAGAGTTCGTGAGGTGCCGTACCGCCTTGCTCTACCTCTACAATTGCATCAGGTACATGATGTCTTCCACGTGTCGCAGCTGAGGAGGTACGTGCATGACCTGTCGCACGTCATCGACTGGGGCGAGCAGGACATCGAAGATGGAGTGAACTTTGTTGAGTACTCGGTGGAGATCGAGGATCGGCAGGAGAGGATCCTTCGAGGGAGATCGATTCCCATAGTGCATGTACAGTGGCAGCACCGGAATCATCAGGAGAGCACGTGTGAGCGGGAGGCCCAGATCCGTGCCCAGTACCCTCATCTTTTTGAGTAGCCTTTTTTTGGCCTTTTGGGGACTTAATATAAGGAACTGGCCTTAATCATTAATTATTATTGAATTAAATGAATAATTCAAATTGAGTATCTTTTCAGGTTTATAGTTTTAGAAAATTAGGACATAACTATTACATCTCAAAGATTATAAAGTAGACACATCTACTCAGGTTCCATTTTTTTTCACAAAAATAAAAACACTTGAACAAAAGAGATATGTCTAGTTCCTTGTTTTAGACAGCCTGACAGTTCCTTGATCCCATCCTTGACCCTATTCAACTTTATGTCCTATGAAAAACATTTCAAAAAGAAACTTGGGATGAGCATAAAAATCTCAGTAAGGGTTTTAACAATACGGAAAGAAGACATTAGTCCATGTATACAGAAGAATAAATGAAATCATACTTTACTCATAATACATAATCAATTTAACATACCTCATGAAATCATAAGATTTACGAATAACTCATAGAAATTGTAAGACATAAAGGTAACTTGAGGAATTAATAACATTTTTACGTAGAGAGTAACCCTCATGTTTACGTTTGGAATACCCATCATAGTATATTCCCTAAATATCTCGGAGAAACTATAGAATTTAACCCCTTCGCGTTAACCAACGCATTGGAGAGCTATATCGGGCTCACCCGCCCTTAGTTTATCACGGAACCACCCGTTTTCAAAACCAATGACCAAGAACCATAACATAATCATATCACATAACTTAAGCATAAAAGAAAGATAACATTCCCACATTGCAACAATAATATAACATCTTAAGATATTGAAATAATGAATCCATTCTAAAAACCATTTTCAAAACCATTTAAAACATTTAATAAAGATATTTTTGAATCAAAGTGTCCCATACCACTTTGAATATTTTAACATTTTAAACCATTAATATCCATATAAATAAATCCTTAAAACCATTTTGAAAACATGGATATTAATGAGAAATATTTATAAGAATAAATCATTAAAACATTTAAAACGATATTTTAGTTAAAGGTTTTTTAAACAAAATGAGTGACACTTGAATACAATAATTGAGGAATAACATTTAATCAGAACTTTATAATATCATGAGAATAAAGGGATTCATGATATAATATTCCAAAGGATAGTATATACACCATATAATAGTGAATTGGTTCATAACAACAATGAAGTCTCAAAATAAATGTAAAATGGGATGAAATTCCCTATAAAGAAGGTATCCTTAAATTAAGGATAAATCTATCTCATAATTATGCGTGAAAAATATGAATACACCAAATATAAGTGGATATTAAGTGTAAAACAATCATAGGTCATTCACACATATTCATAGGATTACATATTCAATAACTACAAGTTGAACCCAAAGAAATTGAAATTGGGTTAAGAAGTTCCCTTGTAAAAATTCGACAGCGTAACGACGTCACTTTAAAATTCAGAAAATGAGTTGATGAGAAAAAAAGGGTATCTCATCACTTGGAAATAAATTTTACATCAATAAGGATATATAAGAACATATCCCAACATAATAATATGTAAATTAAAAGACCTAACAAAAATATGTCTTTTAAAAAGAGGAGGGTGAAAGGTTTCCTTACCGACTTGGGTAACTTTCGAAACATACACCCCATGAAATAAGGACTATAAAACATTGATGTAAATACTCATAAACGAAATTATATTACACAAAGAGTAGAATAATTGGAAGTACATAAACCACTCAAATGAAATGGTTTCAAATGTAGCTTAAATCTCACGGGAATAAAAGTGAGATGAAAAACCCCTTACGAAAACTCGGCAGCCTAACGGCACCACTTAAAACTTAAAAATAAAGGATTGATGCAAAAAAAATAGGGTATCTAATCATATGAAAATAGAAATTAATTTAATAGTAATATAAAATAACATCCCCCAACTAGGAAATAGGATCTTAAAAGAAACGACATAAAAGAGAGTACTTAAAAAGAAAGAGAGAGGTAGGATCCCTTACCTCAAGTCCGACTTGTCACGTTCGCTTATTTATATTTCTGAATAATAAACTTTGGTCAATTTATAATTGATTAAGTTCATCCATTAACGATTATTATTCAGTTCATATCACATATTATAATTTTATAATAATTGGTTAATAATGTGATTTCATATCAGATGTTTTTGTCGATGTTTGGTACATGAGTCAAAAATGAACTTGTTTGAAAATTATTGTCCATGTAGTTATAAGTAAATCACCTCCAGAATAGTATTAATGATTTAAATATCATATATATCTAGTAAATATTCATTTTATACTATTCCATAACATTTGGAGACAAAAAGAAATGAAATGCACCGTTCATGGAGACGGTAGGCCGTACGTACGCATGGACGCTACTTTCATTTCATTGACATTTTAATGGAATTAAAAATAAATGAGAGATATATATATATTATAATTCCAGTATAATATATATGTTTTATAGGTCACATATGTTCATTAATTTCATTCTTTATACATTCCATGTATTGCATGAACGACTCACATCACTTGAGGGGGCGGTAGTCCACACTTCCTCATATAAAATTATCGCATTTTCACAACATGAAAAGCATAATGGTATGTTTTGAATATAAAATACAGAAGTATATGGAAAAAATAAATACCATATATATCACATATAAAATAAAGTGACATCATAATGGCAACCATGAAAGGTGTTAAGAGAAGATTGAACAATCATCGTTTCGTGAGGCAGTAATTCGCCATCCACATAAACAGTATGTTATTTAACCATTAGACGGAGGTGTGTGTAAGTGTAGCTCTAATACTTCACATAAGAACATCCTAGTATATTTAAGATACTTGTTTTGTTACAAAATAAATGAATAAAAAAAATTTAGGCGTTTGGAGAAGCAAAATAAAACAAAAGAACACAAGTGAAGACATTGCCTTTAAATCGGGTAACTCCTCTTGGATTGAACCAAAAGAGTTTTTTAAAGAGAATTATGACAATGGTGAGGCTTCAATGATGAATCTAGGGATTTGTAGAGATGAAATGGGCAGGGGTAGACCGAGACAAAGGCTTTAGAGGTGTGGGTAAGGTGGTAGAGGTGGGGGCCTTTTATAAGAGAAGAGGAGGGGCACTCTTGGAAAGTTATAAAATATTACTTTAATATAAAATGATTTTCGGATTTTAAATGTCCCAAAATGATATATTTCTAGGTTAAGGTGATAAGGTTTCGAAATACACCCATAAAATATGATTGTGACAATTGTAAGACTTATATTTCACCCTATCTTCTCATTTTATTTAAATTGTTCATTTATGAAGTAATCACTGCATCATCACGATGTCATAAATAAAATTATTTATTTAATGTCTAAAAAATATAAAACAAATATAATGATGTAGGAAATTGTTTTATCTTTCTAATTAATATTTATAGTAAAAAATATGACTTTTATGACCTCATGTAAAAATTGTTTTAGTAAAACAATACATGTTTGTGCCATTTTAATTTTAACTTTAAATAAAAAGGTATTAATGTCATTTTCCATCCAAAGTGGCTCCATGGGGTCCCCAAGTTGACCCATGTATTTTTTTGGTAGGACATGACTCATACAATAATGTTAGGACATGTTTCAAGTTCATTTAATATTATTATAACATTATCTTTACCTTAAATTACACTAATTACCTTTAATCGCGATTAATAAAACATAAAAGTTACTATTCACCAAAAAATTATTTTAATCTCATTAAACCACATTTTACTTCCTAATGACAACCATGTATGTCGGATTTTTGAAAATAAAATCACAGAAGTGGTAAAGTTTCATTTAAACGAAAAATCAGTTTCTTTAACTACCACTTAATGGTTTCACTATTCATCAAAAATTGAAGTTTTTCAGAAAAATACCAAAAATTCACCCTAATCTATATTTGATATTACGAATTAAAAAATAATGTATATTTTACAAAATTCAAAACATATAGGTTTCATTAATTAATTGAATAATTAATTCCCGCTGTCAAAACAAATAGCGTGTTTTAAGAAACAATATCTATTAAAATATTGACACTAGTTTAAGTCCAATTTCAAAGTGAAATTAATTACATTGACCACCATTGCATTAAATGGTAAAAATATATTCTAATTTCACATTAAAACCAATTAAAAAGATAATCTAATCATATATATAAATTATATTAAAAAGGGGTTTTGAATTAAAATACAACATTTTTCTCTATTCATTAAAAAATGAACTTTATCGAAAAAATACCATAAATTTACACAAAGTAAATTTTGATGTCCTGATTATAAATATGAATTTTATTTTGTCAAATATAACACATAAAATTTTCAAAAAGTGGATTTAAAATAGGTTCACCATCAAAAGGCGGTTAATCGACTTTTTAATGAATATTAGAAGATTTATGCTTAAAATTGGATTCATTTGCATTTTAAGACTCTAACATTAATTGGATAAAAGTAAAAATATTTGACAAACATATATAATAATTTTGTAGTTAGTTCCGTTCATTCCCTCCATTACAACGGCTAGGCATTAACTACCATTTAAAATAATATTATTTTATTATTAGAGTGCAACGTAAGATATCAAAGAAACTCGTTGTTGCGTATTGGGAACGCCATCGAGCATAGCGTTCCCTTTATAGTAATATTAATATTTTATTCACAAATATAGATAAATATAAAAATTTCATATTCTTTATTTACCTGGGGTGTTACATCATTCCCCCCTTTTGGGAATTGCTTCCTCGCAATTTTAAAATTGGGCATGGAAACTTCGTTGAAAATCCCACATCAGAACAAGAGTCAGTAAAACTATTACATTAAAATAAATAAAGAGAAGTACAGAGGTCACCCGAGTTAACCCATACTAGGATTCCATGTTGGAAAACATGGACATGGAGGAGAAAACAAAGGTTCATGTTTTGATGGAGAGTGATAGAAAACATGTTTTGGAGAATTGTTAACCATAAGAAAATCACAAACTTGTGATGGGTTAAATGGTATTCGATTCCCCAGTAGGAAAAGTTAACAGACAACATTTTTGTTTTAAGTTACTCTTTAGCGAGGAATTTATTTTGGAGCTTATCTAAATAATAATGAAACATACTTACTTGTCACGTAGACTTTCAACTTTTACTAGATTCCTTAATCAAACTCATATTTTCTCCAAAATACGAGTATTTAGGAAGACCTGTTCGCATTAAGAGTACTATAATCAACTTCTTGAGAATCAACTAATCCACAAAAGAGAACTATATACTTCCCATGTCTTTAGACCTTAACCAAATATAAAACCAAAAAATGTTATTATGAGATCAGATAATACCCAAAAAGGATAATCCTTTATAAAAAAATCTATTCTTAGTCTCCAAAATTTTTCAAACAATACCCAAAGTTCAATAAAGACCATTCAATAAACATCTATCCATAAAATTAATCAAAGTAATCAAAACTAAGACCGAAACCCAAATCTCTAAAGGATTTAATCACATAGTCTTCCAAGATAAAACTTAATATTTATCTCCAAATAACATCAGTTACTCTTAAAGTCTCATACTAAAAATTAATTAACCAAATCTCATATCCTCCATGATAGGTTAATAATTTCCATAGATAACCCAAAATCAACTTATTCTAGATTCATAAGATCATCTAACTAAAAAGAATTAGTCAAACTAACCAGGGACTTCATGTAGTCCAGTGGTAGGTGATAAATACCAATCGCACTTTGGTTGTGGGTTCGATTCCCATAGCTTTGTCCGACGTGACGGGTTGTCACATGGTCTATGTGTTGTCCTTTTCCCAAAACTATATAATTCTTAAAACATTCCCCAAAAAGAGATAAAATCTTCAAAAATAACCATAACATAATTTAACCTCAAGTTTATCTCTTGTTGTTCATATTCCATCACAACATATAGTAACCCATAATTACCTCAAAAGTAAGGATCATATAAACCCAAATGGTTACCTTTATAATTATTACCTGAACTTCCACGTCGAGTTGGTTCTCTCGTAGATGATGCATTAGAGAACTCACCAAGGTTCAAGTGGTTGATCATGACTCCTGATAGTTGGTTTAGAATAACCATGAGATTTCTCATTGAATCCCCCATTTCATCCAGTCTCTTAATCAGAGAACCACCACAGTTTCCTTCAAAACCATTGTCACATTGGTGCATACTAGATCCATCTATTTACTAAAACAAAAAATATCAGTTTGAGTATATCAACAAAATCATCATGTACTAATGAGGATGATAAACACTAGGATAGACTTACTCATTCACTTTATCTAAAAACTATAACTATTTCTGAAATCCTATCCATTACGGTAATGTCACTTATGCTTAAAGAATACCCTAACCTCTAATGTTATCTAAACCGACCAATGATACCAACTATATGGACCCAGCCATAAACACTACTTATTATTGAATTAAATGAATAATTCACATTGAGGATCTTTTCCGGTTTAGAGTTTTAGATAATTAAGACATAACTATTACATCTCAAATATTACAAAGTAGACACATCTACTCAACTTCCATTTTTATTCACAAAAATAAAAACTCTTGAACAAAAGAGTCATGTATAGTTCCTTATTTTAGACAGTCTGACATTTCCTTGATCCCATCCTTGACCCTATTCAACTTTATGTCCTGTGAAAAATATTTAAAAAAAAACTTGGTATGAGCATAAAAAGCTAAGTAAGGGTTATAAAAATACGGAAAGAAAACATTAGTCCATGTATACATAAGAATTAACGAAATCATACTTTACTCATAAAACATAAGCAATTTAACATACCTCATGAAATCATAAGATTTATGAATAACTCATAGAAATCGTAAGACATAAAGGTAAATTGAGGCATTCATAACATTCTTAAGTAAGGAGTAACCCTCATGGTTACGTTTGGAATACTCATCATAGTATCTTCCCAAAATCTCTTTGGAGAAACCTTAGCGTTTAACCCCTTCGCGTTACCCAATGCATTGGAGAGCTATATCAGGCCCACTCGCCCTTAGTTTATCACAGAACCACCCGTTTTCATAACCAATGCCCAAGAACCATAACATAATCATAGCACATAACTTAAGCATAAAGAAAAGATAACATTACCACATTGCAACAATAATATAACATTTTAAGATAATGAAATAATGAATCCATTCTAAAAACCATTTTCAAAACCATTTAAATCATTTAATAAAAATAATTTTGAATCAAAGTGTCCCATACCACTTTGAATCTTTTAACATTTTAAACCATTAATATCCATATAAATAAATCCTTAAAACCATTTTTAAAACATGGATATTAATGAGAAATATTTATAAGAATATATCATTAAAACATTTAAAACGATGTTTTAGTTAAAGGGTTTTTAACAAAATGAGAGACACTTGAATACAATAATTGCGGAATAACATTTAATCAGAACATTATAATATCATGATAATAAAGGTATTCATGAAATAATATTCCAAAGTATAGTATAAATACCATATAAGAGTGAATTGGTGCATAACAACAATGAAGTCTCAAAAGAAATGTAAACTGAGATGAAATCCCTTATAAAGAAGGTATCCTTAAATTAAGGATAAATCAATCTCATAATTATGTGTGAAAAATATAAATACACCCAATATATGTGGATATTATGTGTAAAACAATCATAGGTCATTCACACATATTCATAGGATGACATATTCAATAACTACAAGTTGAACCCAACGAAATCGAAATTGGGTTAAGAAGTTCCCTTGTTAAAATTCGACAGCCTAACGACGTCACTTTAAAATTCAGAAAACGAGTTGATGAGACAAAAAGGGTATCTCATCACTTGGAAATAAATTTTAAATCAATAAGGATACATAAGAACATATCCCAACATAATAAGATGTAAATTAAAAGACCTAACAAAAAGAAGTCTTTTAAAAAGAGGAGGGTGAAATGTTCCCTTACCGACTTGGGTAACTTCTGAAACGTACACCCTATGAAATAAGGACTATAAAACATTGATGTAAATACTAATAAAAGAAATTATATTACACCAATAATAGAATAATGGGAAGTAGATAAACCACTCAAAGGAAATGGTGGAAAATGTAGCTTAAATCTCACGGGAATAAAAGTGAGATGAAAACCCCCTTATGAAAACTCGGCAGCCTAACGACACCACTTAGAACATCCAAAAAATGGATTGATGAAATCAAATATGGTCTCTAATACAATTAACATAGAAAGTACAGTAATATTAATATAAAATAACATCCCCCAAATAAGAAATAGGATCTTAAAAGAAACCACATAAAAGAGAGTACTTAAAAAGAAAGAGAGAGGTAGGATCCCTTACCTCACGTCCGACTTGTCTTGTTCATTTATTTATATTCCTGAATAAACATTGGTCAATTTATAATTTCTTAAGGTCCTCCTTTAAATATTATTATTCAGTTCATATCACATATTATAATGTTATAATAATTGGTTAATAATGTGAGTTCATATCAGACGTTTTTGTCGATGTTTGGTACATGAGTAAAAAATGAACTTGTTTGAAAATGATTCTCCATGTAGTTATAATAAAATCTTCTCCAGAATAGTATCAATGATTTAAATATCATATATATCCTGTAAATATTTATTTTATACTATTCGATAACATTTGTAGAAAAAAATAAATGAAATGCACCGTTCATGGAGACGGTAGGCCGTACGTACGCATGAACGCTACTTTCATTTTTTGACTTATTAATGGAATTAAAAATAATTGAGAGATATATATATTTTAATTACAGTATAATATATATGTTTTATAGATCACATAAGTTCATTAATTTCATTCTTTATACATTCCATTTTTTGCATGAACGAGTCACATCACTTGAGGGGGCGGTAGTCCACACTTCCTCGTATGAAATTATCGCATTTTCACAACATGAAAAGCATAAAGGTATGTTTTAAATTTAAAATACAGAAGCATATAGAAATCATAAATACCATATATATCATATATAAAATATATTTACATCATAATTTCTACCATGAAATGTGTTAAGAGAAGATTGAACAATCATCGTTTCGTGAGGCAGTAATTTGCCATCCACATAAACAGTATATTCTTTAACCATTAGACGGAGGTGTGTGTAAGTGTAGCTAGAATAATTTACATAAAAACATACTAGTATATTTAAGATACTGGTTTTGTTACAAAATAAATTAATAAAAAGAGTTTAGGGGTTTGGAAGAGCAAAATAAAACAAAAGAACACAAGTGAAGACATTACCTTTAAATCGGGTAACTCCTCTTGGTTTGAACAAAAAGGGTTTCTTAAAGAGCATTCTGCCAAATGTGAGGGTTCAATGATGAAGATAGGGATGTGGAGAGATGAAATGGTCAGGGGTTGTCCAAGCCAAAGGCTTGAGAGGTGTGGGTAATGTGGTAGAGGTGGTGGCCTTTTATAAGAGAAGAGGAGGGGCACTCTTGGAAAGTTATAAAATATTACTTTATTATAAAATGCTTTTAGAATTTTAAAGGTCCCAAAAGGATATATTTCTAGTCCAAGGTGATAAGGATTCGAAATACACCAATAAAATAGGTTTGTGACAAGTGTACGACTTAGATTTCACCCTATCTTTTCATTTTATTTAAATCGTTCATTTATTAGGTAATCACTGCATCATCACAGTGTCATAAACAAAATAATTTATTTAATGTCTAAAAATTCTAAAAAAATAACATGATTTAGTAAATCTTTTTATCTTTATACTGAATAGTTATAGTAAAAAATATGACTTTTATAACCCCAGGTAAAATTTTTTTTAGTAAAACAATACATGTTTGTGACATTTTAATTTTAACTTTAAATAAAAATGTATTAATGTCATTTTCCAACCAATGTGGCTCCATGGGGTCCCCAAGTTAACCCATGGATTTTTGTGGTCGGCCATGACTCATAAAATAAGGGTAATACATGTTTCAAGGTCGTTTCATATTATTATAACATTATCTTTACCTTAAATTACACTAATTACCTTTAATTGCGATTAATAAAACCTAAAAGTTACTATTCACCAAAAAATTGTTTTAATCTCATTGAACCACATTTTACTTCCTAATGGGAACCTTGTTTGTTGGATTTTTGAAAATAAAATCACAGAAGTTGTAAAGTTTCTTTTAAATGAAAAATTAGTTTCTCTAACTACCATTTAGTGGTTTCACTATTCATCAAAAATTGAAGTTTTTTAGAAAAATACCAAAAATTCAACCTAAGATATATTTGATATTAAGAATTAAAAAATTATTTCTATTTTAAAAAATTCAAAACATATAAGTTGCATTAATTAATTGAATAATTAAATTCCGCTGTCAAAACAAATAGTGTGTTTTAAGAAACAATATCTATTAAAAGATTGACACTAGTTTAAGTCCAATTTCAAAGTGAAATTAATTCCAATGACCACCATTGTATTAAATGGTAAAAATATATTCTAATTTCAATTTAAAACCAATTCAAAAGAAAATATAATCATATAAATAAATTATATTGAAAAGTGGTTTTGAATTAAAATACAACATTTTTCACTATTCATTAAAAAATGAACTTTATCGGAAAAATACCAAAAATTTACAGAAAGTAAATTTTGATGTCCCGATTCTAAAGAAGAATTTTATATTGTCAAATATAACAGATAAATTTTTCAAAAGTGGATTTAAAATAGGTTCTCCATCAAAAGGCGATTAATCGACCTTTTAAAGAATATTAGAAGATTTATGCTTAAAATTGGATTCATTTTCATTTTAAGCCTCTAACATTTATTGAATAAAAGTAAAAATACTTGAAAAAAATATATAATCATTTTGTAGTTAGTTCCATTCATTCCCACCATTACAACGACTAGGCGTCAACTACCATTTAAAATAATATTATTTTATTATTAGAGTGCAACGTAAGATTTTAAAGAAACTCATTGTTGCGTATTGGGTACTCCATCGAGCATAGCATTCCCTTTAAAGTAATACTAATATTTCATTCACAAATATGGATAAATATGAAAATTTCATATTCTTTATTTACCTGGGGTGTTACATGTAAAGCCCCAAGGTGGGGAGAATGTAATGTCTCGGATTTTTCGGTTTATAATTTTTAAATATTATATTGAATTATATCGAGACCGGGTGTGAAGATGAAACTTCATTCTGAGGTCCAGTGAGCCCGGAATAGTGGTTTGAACTTTTTAAAGTTAAGTGAGTCGACAATTGTTTGTGGTTGTGGGAGTTTCCAAACGGATGCCCAGATTAAAAATCTGAGCACACTGTTGCGTTGAGGACGAAGAATTTACGTAAAAATGAGCCTAACCTCGACCGGCACGGGTTGAGGGAAAAAGTTAATTTTAGGATGTTTTAAGTAAAATAAAATAAAATAAATTCACAAGTTTATTTTATTTCTTTTAAGGAAACATCCACTGCAGCGCGGAAACAGCGCATCGTTTCCTAAATTAATGATGCGTCATAATGAAAAAAAGGTAAGTTGGACTCATTAATACCTCTGCGTAAAAAAATGACAACACATTTACCTTTTTATTGGGATAATCAAATGTTGATCATTGGCGACGATTAAAAGAAACCTCTGCAGAATCCGCAGGGTGTTGGAGAAAATTATCGACGACGAACGACGACGGATCGAAGTTGAGAATCGTTGCGCCAATTAAGTTCAAGGATCTTGATGACGATGGTAGTGAGAAACCTCTATCAATGATCTATCCTTTCTAAAAGGTAGGGGTTTTTTATTTAATTCATCTTTCCCCATTTTTGAGTTTAAACAATAGACACATATCAACCACGAACAAGTTCATCCACAGATTCGTATATTCTTGCGGGATGGATTTTCTTTGGGATGCTTATGGGAAGTTAATACATGTTTTTTATTATTGTTGATTCTTGCCCAATTTAATCCCGCTAACGGGAGTGGATCAATGTCGCGATGAACGATGGTGGGGGTTCATTCCTCATTTTGTTTATTGGATTTCTTCCCCCTTTTTTTCTTCTCGCGTGTTTTTCGCGTTCTTCATGGGGCGATGAACAAAGGATATTTGTGCAACCGTTTTATGACACAATGACTCCAAATTGAAGGTTTGACACCACAATGACCTTGTAGAGGTGCGACGACGATGGCAGATGGCGAATCTAACCAGATCGGTAAAGGGCGTTCTTTGAGTTTTCTTCACGTGGGAAGATCAAAACATATTTTTAGAGCCGATCGGAGGACAAAAAACATCGGAAGAAGCTTTATGGAATCGGGGAGACCAAAACCTGAAGGTTTCGTGGAAAATAGACGTCCTGATCAATGATCGGGGTAGCATGGGAGGCATGCCGGTGATGAGCATCGCTTCTAGAAATTTTCAGAATACACGGTGTGTACTTCTGAAGAACACACCATGTAGTACTAGTGGCGACTAGGGTTTCGGGGGTCAGAGAGGAATCAAACGGCGTGTGACCTCGGTCACATGGAGTATTGGAATTTCCCCAAAGCTCGGAGTGTACTTTGGGTGGTACACAGACACGGGATAATCTACAAGGCTTCAGGGGACACGGCGTGTACATCATGACAGAAGCAGCTACGCGGGACTCGGCGTGTATCTCGGGGATTCATAGACATTGGTTAGAGTACACAGGTTGAAGACTGTGTACGTGCACATGGCCAGCAACACCGAACCAACCCCAGTCACTCGGACATGGCGTGTAAAACGTACTACACGCCGTGTACTCAATTATTCCTACCTGACTAGCCTTACGACACGGGCCGTTGTACATGGGCAGTACCCAGGGTCAGACAACCTGGCGTGTAATTTTTCTACACGCCGTGTACTTTTTGGAAAACGACATATTCCTCTTGTTCACCATATCTTGAAAATCTTTTTTTTGGGTTAGTGCCCCTTCTTCTCATTCCTTGAAGGTCAGGAATCGTTTCCTTTTTCAGGAGTATGATCCTTTCAGCAGAACTTTCTGTGATAGAGTCAGGAATCCATCCGAGAGGCCCAGATCGAGATCCTCTATCCATTCCAGACCGTAGGGAGAGTCAGGCATCGACGTGACCAACTCCACCGGGCATCGATCCTCTACCTAGCAGGTGAATTCCAGATGAGTCGCGGTATCCGCCATGGCCCTAGAAGCGATCCTCATCTTTGTATCGTGATCTTTCCACTCAAGAGTGCGTCTCCCATAATGAGTGAATCTATCTACCATAACTTTCCCACTCAATAGTGTGTCTCCCGTAACGATTGTAGCTACCTCTCGTGACAGTTTCCAATGAAAAACACTTCTCAAATGGATGTCACCAGAGCTACGAGACTTGTGGAGTGTGTTCTCCCAGAATGAGTGCTTCGTGGAATCTTCGAACTGAACCCCTAGCTGGGGGGGGATGCGGTTGTGCGACTTGGATATAGACTACGAGTTTGGGTTTTAAGTATATCTGGTTTGTTCTATATATTCTGTAGACATATACTGTGCACAGCTGACTGTATCTTTACTTTGTGTACTGCTTTGTGGTTTTCGGGGTCCTCTACTGAGTATTTTTATACTCACCCATGCATGGGCATTGCCCGCACATATGGTGTCATGTGAAGATGAGCAGCCTTTTGAGAGAGTCGAGGGCGGACCAGGACAAGACTAATCTTTCTGAGTTCCCTACAGGATGAGGCATTCCTACGACTACGAGCAATAGTCCAAGTACCTACTGTGTTTACAGGTTGGACTTTGAAGTTTTTAGACTCTTTTTTTTGGGTGGGCTTGTATTCTGGCCCAGTTTACTTTTTTAGTACTCAACCTTTCTTCGTACTCTCTTGGTTGGGTATAGTTGTATGCATGCATTGTTTTCTTTAGTGTTTTACATTTCAGCATTTGTGGTCTTGGAGATGTGTGCGTGTGTACAGGTAATTAAGAAATGCATCCCATGTTAGTAATGAGCCTACTCAGTGCTAGTCACCATCTTCTAGCCTATTAGAGGAGGGCTTGGGGAGTCACGACGTGGGCCGCACTAGTACTGGTCATGAAATAGACATGAAACACATTATCCTATCATCCCACTCACTGACCAAGACGTTCAAACATTGAGCTTTTCAGTTAAATATCAAAATCCACCCCATTGATCATGTATTATGGATCCAATTGATACTTATTTAGTCAGGAAACATGAAACACATCATATATAAAATTAAAAATAGTAGGTACTTATAATTTATAAAAAAACCATCCATAGGGCCTCTAAAATCTCATACAGGTTTGTTTAAGGAGTTTCTAACATACCATACTCCCCAGACATCTATATACCAATCGAGATGAAACAATTAGGAAAACTAAATCACTACCCTCAAAATATAACATAAAATAGCACTGATTGAAATATTAATTTTGTCAAATATGAGCTATCACTAATATAATCCTAATAAATTTATTGATATTCACCATGTCCATAATGATTATTTATCTATCTAAGTATTTTTCTCAAAATCCTCTTAAAATATATGAAATATATACGGCCGACCATATATTTCCTTAAGTGGATCCATCTAGATTATATCCTGATAACTATGATTATAGGAAAACTCCACAAAGGGTAGATATTTCTCCAAAGATCCACTAATGTAATGGTTTGTGGCTCGTCTTGATGTGGCTATTATAAAGATGTATATCCATGATTGTGATGAGTTATAGTCATAGTTTCCACCATCGAAACAACACCTATAGCCATGGTTTTTGGAAACCATGACTATATGAAAACTGATTGTCCACTATGAATATAGGGCCAGAGACAGGGTTTAAACTTTCTCAATAGATTCTATTTCCATGGTGGAAAATTTGGTTATAGCCCCTTTAAACCATGGCTCCATGTGGATAGTATATTTTCTCTCACTGGATTCGATCTCTATACCTCCACCACATATAATCGACCATGTTACCACTTCACCAGAAGTAACTTATGTAATATTAATATATATTTTGATATATATATATATATATTTTAAACATGTGGAAATATAAAAGGAACTATGAAAATATGTCTTCCCACTGATTTCCCCATAATCCTTTTCCCCATATTATTATAAGAAAACTATAGTCGTGATCAACAAGAACTATGGCTATAGGTATCATATATAACCATGGTTTTATATAACTAGCGTTATATTAATTGAATAAAATTTTTATATACGTAGTTTAACTAAACAGTGGTTATATATTTCCCTTGTAGCTTGAGTTTTATCAAAACAATTTCTAGATCATTAACATAAATACCTATATCCATGGTTTTGAAAAACCATGTCTATTGGTATGTGAGTATATCTTGGTTTTCTAGTAGTGTAATGAAACCTTGATCAAATATTTTTGTCAATAATATAGATGTCTCATTTAGTATATCCATCTATAGGGGGATGATAAACTGTACTCAACTTCAACTAAGAACCCATCACTACCTAAATTCCACTCCAAATAAAGATGTTATGTGACGTTCCCTATATAAAATAATAGTTAATAAAACACCATTAAGCTTATTAATACCCCACACATAATGGTTCCCAAGATCCTCCACCTTCATTGACTAATTTTTATATAGTAAATGTGTTAATTCACAAGTTTATCAGTAATCACCATTGTTGAATCCTTCATATTACGAGTCAGAAGTATGCCAGTAAAAAAAAAATTTTGTTATGTTATATTACATCCATATTTTAATGGAAATGGGTTTAATAAAATAATTAGGTATTTTATATCCCCCATTAATTATATAACATGTAAGGAACCATGACAAAAAAATCCAAAATCAATCATCTCATTCATGAATCTAATAAAGATGTCTCAGGTCATGATACATCTTGGTAGTTACTTGGTGCACAAATCAATTAGATCAGTGTCCATTACAATAAATAACTATCTCTGGTCGTTTATAATAACCACGCTTCTTGTGAATAAAAAACCCATTGGTATACCACGACCGCTCATAAAAGGTATCACCGCTATAAAGATTCCTACTAAAGCGTGGACACTCAACATCATCATCCTGGTCAAGTCACATTCGATTATTTATAGATGATCTTACATTGTCACAAGGTAAAAATACTTGTTAGTTAGAAATCTATTTTTTTATGAACCCCACAAAAAATAATCCCATCATTCAACACTCTCCCATTGATTCCTTCACTATCACTGTCAGACACATTCATCTTAAAGTGTATGTGACTGTGATTCCCATTCTAGGGGTAAATTAAATATCAATGTTAAAGGATTAAAGTCACTCTATTAAGTGTCCCTTTCTAACTGTTTGATCCTTATGATTGAATATATACATCAACCACATATGGTCTGAATACACCATAAAACACTACATGAAGTGGTAGTTGATCCATGTTTTTGGAGTGTGCATCACTACTACAAACTCAAGATCATAAATTGGGTATTTATTTTAATTAGGGTATAAATGAAGAGTTCCACAACCTACTACCTATTTAAATTTCCTAAAAATAACCCAAATAAATACATAGTACATCAATGTAAAAATTATTCTTATAAATAGACTTATTAAGAATCAATACTATGTTTGAATTCAATATCGCTTTCAAAAATTAAAAATATCCTAGGAAGAGATTCCTCCAAATAAATTTCAATCATTTATATGTTAACTCTATCATTGGATATGAATTATTAGAGAAGGCCTAGAAAAAAATTTAATAACCAAATAATCCCACGAAAATATGGATATAAAATAAATTGATAGGTTACTTCTTAGACATTACTACCCCAATCATATTTGGATCCACTGCGACTCGTTTTTCTGAAATCACATATCCATGATATTTAGAATATTATATTCAAAATTGTATTTATGATATATTTCCTTAAATAAACTGTTCTTTCGTGATTCAAGGTTGTCATTAAAATTCTCATCATGATCCTAAATTGATCTAGATTAAACAACAATATCATCCCTAAAGACAATCATAAAGCCTCCATGAACTAATGGACGATTCAATTTAGGGAATACAAAGACATCACTAGAGTGCTATTACAGAAAAAAATATATAGATAGAAACTCATATTTTAAAAAAATTTATCCTAAATTCCATATTATAAATATCATTATCTCAGATCCTCAGCATGTGGTAACCTATTCATAGATCAGTCTTTGAAAACTATATGGCTCCCTAGATCTGATCAAAATGGATATCAATCAAAAAAAAAGAAATAAATATTCTTAACTATCACATGTTTGAGTTTCAACTAATCAAATAATTTTTAGTCTCCCATACACACTATTTATAAAGTGTATTGATGATGAATGAGGTTAAAATCTAGTAAAAATTACTATATCCTCAAGATCATCAAGCTACACAATTAATAATCTAAATTTAGAGAGTGACATATGGTATGAAGTTACATAAATGGATCTCATAAACATATGTGAATATATAGAAAATTTTACATCCTTATATGGGGACATCCTTATGAAATTATTTGAAAAAATATTAGTATTATCACTAACCACTTGAAGAGGTCCACTAAGACATAGATCCAATGAATCATGGAGAATTTCAATGAATTAACGTGAGATTGCATCAACATTTGGGGAAATATAACTACCCCTCCTAAATATAGGATTAAAATCACCAACAAAGAGATTAGTTAATCTATAAGAGGATAAGAACTTTACCCAAATATGATAAAATTTCTTTGGGATATATATCTAACAATCCCATCAATCTTAATGATCAGATCAAGGATATCAATATCATGAACTAATAATAACATTTTAGTTTCATGGTCATTAATAAAAGCCTATCCCTTAGGAAATCTAAACCCTTTCATGGACTTAAATCCAAAATGAGTGAAAATATACATCATAAATGGAATAAACCTGATAAAAATACACACACATTTATGATATTAGATGAGATAAAGAAATCAGTTTCAGAATTAATAAATAATATTATAACCCTAGAAGATGTAATAAACACCATACATCTCATGCTTTCTAGTCCTAAAAATGAATTTCCTAGTTCGCACTCCACTACATTAAGAAATATAGCTACATCCTACCATTTAATGAAATCTTATGCATCACTCATGCTATAATGGTGATATCACAACCCTTTTGTTGCATCAGATCTAAACTAAGAACTCTTGATGAGGTTGAATCCATGTGTACTACCCAGGGATTATCTCTCATAGAAACATTAAAGAAAAAAATATTTCAAACATGAGTGACACACCCTAGGGCGATTCCAAACATTTAGGATTGGGGTGTCTATTTATCCCATACCGGCAACCAAACACTGGACTCTCATCCTGATACTACTACAATCTCATGATGCTAATAACCATAATTTTTAATTTAGATTGAAAACAAACTCGAAATTCCACCCACCATCACCAGTTCGCTATAGAGTCCAATCTTCATATATATATCTTCCTCATCCATAGATTACTTTTCCAAAACATATATAAAATTTGGTGGGTATATAATAATAAACATAAAATGAATATCATCCCAAAATCACATTCCAAACATCCACACCATGAGATATTCATTGGAAATAATCATTGGATGATAGTTCCCAAAAATAGAAAACTAAGTAGCTCAATCCATGATAAAATTATGTCGCTATTCTAGAGAAATTAACTCCCATTCCATTTCTACATTCAGTGTCTTTGGATAGAACTATTGATTGAATTATTTATTAAATGTTTTCTAGATGATATATTTATAATAATTGGTTTTCAAAATAGATTACCAAAACATTCTTCCCATCCCATTCAGAATATATATTTTGAAATTAACCCTATTATCTTAATATTCTTAGGGTCCCATGTCCCGATGAAATATCAGTGGAATATTCTTAGTGAATTACATATCATGGCCCACATTATATTCTAGTTCAACATTTTTCAAAATTTACAAAGGACTGGATCATTTAGATTATAATTCCCAACAATACTGGGTTATCTAGAGGATTCATCCATGGGGATCTCTCCACAACTTTAACAATAGAATTATGTTATGTTACTATTGAATGGTCCATATTCTATAAGAAAGAGGAAAATAATCATTAAAAACAAAATTAAATTTCATTATAAAATCCCAAATTTAGTGGACTAGTTTTGAAAGGTTAAATTCTTCAATAAGGATTATAGACACGCTAGACATACAATGGTAATTTGAGTCTTATCATGAAAACGAGCTGGCCAGGTACACTCTAAGACTACCTTTTGATTTATGAATGTCATATATATTGTCTACTAACAACCCCCAAACACATGTTTGTGATACAGAAGAATGAGAAAATTTATCAATGATAACTAGATCATTTGATACTAACTCAAATTAGAGAAACATTGTTTATCCAAAAATGTCACATGATTTATCTCTCCATAAGGCCTAAAGCACATTCCAAATCACCATATTCTAGAGGTAAGAACTATGGATTCAAACAAGGAAATATTAGAATTATTTCACTATAAATAAACATATAATAATATAGAAAAAATATATTATCATAGAATATAACAAAGTGATGACCAAATTTAATTGAAATTAGGTAAATGTCTAAAATTTATATCTCTTACTACTACTTTATATGTGGTAAGAAGGGTTGAAACCAAAGATAATTATGGAGGAAAAATTTATTTTTGATGAATCCAACTATTGTCAGTATTGGGAGAGGTTTTTTTTACTATTTATATAAATTTTATTGTTTTTATAAGTATGTAATGTAACACCATTTTTTTAAATTTTTGTTCTAAACTATGTTGAAACAGGAAATTGTTTGAAAACGCAAGAAACTAAAATATAAAACGCTAATTGGAGAACATAAAGAATGGAGTTATTGGGGAAAACTCTATCATAATGGTTTAAAATATTTTATTTTCACAAGTATGATTTCAAAAATTACTATTAAAAAGATTGACTTAATTCCCTCTCCTGGAGATAAGTCAATCAGATTGACAAATCTCAGAGTTCTCAAATCCATGGAAGTATGAACAGTATGATTTAAATTTGAAAAATACAACAGAAAAAACTCTCCATTTCTTCTAAAGTTTTCATTTTGAATTAAATGGTTTAGAAAATGTATCCATGATCATTCTCACCGAATGATTATAGAAATTAGAATCGAATGCTAGTGGCACGATGTAGTGAAATGAATTCAGAATTGATCTCGCCAATCAATTCTGAATCCATTAAAATGATATTTGAAAAGGATGATAAAAGATAACCAATGGAACTATAAATTCCCCAAACTCAAGGATTTATCTATCTAACATATTCTTTGATGAAATTAAAAATAGTATAATAAAATATATGTAATTTTGAAGAAACATATGAGATATAGAACTCTACTATGAATTCTATTTTGTTGCACTGGTGGTTCTCAGATATGTAGGAAGAGATTATCCATAATTATCCAGGATCTTCTTTACTATTTCTCTGAGAGATGAATTCGGAGTTGTGAGTGAATCCCCCCCCTTCATGCTTCTGTTAATCCACTTTTTTGCATCCCCTATCATCTTCTACTTGGTTAAAATGTGTTTCCGCTGACTTAAACAAGCCATTCACTACAACACCACACATGTCCATTTTTTCTAAACATCACACGTCATTTTAGATTTCCCTTGTAACAAACTCCTCTCTAAAAGGTTTAGTGAATCTGGATATGTTTTGAGGACATCAATGAACCTAAAAGTATAAAACAGTAGATCGTTAAATAAATTTAAATGGAAAAGTTAAAATAAATAATTACATAAATAATAAATTAGACTAAAGAAGTTAAATTATTAACTAACAATAATTATTTTTTAGCTAATAAATAATTAATTTATTCAAATATTGTTAGAATTTATTATATATATTTGTTTTATTATAAAATTTATTAATTTTTTATTTAATATTTAATTAAATTTATTATGTTTATAATTTATAATTATATTAAATAATTAATAATTACTTTATATTAATTTGTTTATTATTTTCTGTGAATAATATTATATTATATTAGATTATTATTAAATATGGTGGATTAATAATTTTACATTATTAAATTAAATATTATAACTATTCTATTTAATAAGTTAAATTATTATTAAATTATGAATTTAAATTTATTTATTATAATTATATATATATTATTGTTGACAATTTATTTATTATAATATTTTATTAAGTTAATTAGTTTTATAATTTTACTGTTACTATTATAATTAGTTTAATTTTGTTATAATTTATTATGTTTTTTATTTTATATTTTATATTTATTATTATTGGTTAATTATTAATTAGTATTAATTATTTATTTTTATTCTTAATCCCCTACCCCTTCTTCACGGTACAATAATTGAGGTAGGGTTTTCAGTTCTTAGCGAGAAGGTCCATCTCTCCCTGCTCAACGGCTACCCACCAAAGTGGTGGCGACGACTCTCTAGGTCAAGGGTTCTGCAGCTCCGAGATTTCCAGCAACAGCGGCATGAAAATAATCCTCATAGAAACCATCAGAAATTGGCTTCCATCAGCTATCATCCACTATGGATGGTGATGTTACTTCTAAGCCTGGTGACCATGGCTCAGCTTCCAAATATATGGGTGATCGAACTCCAAAAGTGACTCCAACACTCCATTTCCATAGAACCTAAATCGGCCTCCTTTGCATGGCCTCACAGCAACAAAGGTAATTAGAGGGAGCATGACTCATCACTTCCACAAGAAGTGTCTGGACTCCTCACTAACAAGTGTTTAGTGATGTTTTTTTGCAGATTTGGATGAGTTTGTGATGTGTGATGTTTTTCTGTGTAGGAGATCTGTTGGTGAGTTAGGGAATGAAAGTTTGTTGGTGTATAAAAAATATAGTGAGACTGACATCGATAGTTGGGGTCGGTAGCAAGGATAAGGAAGTCTCTAGTAAGTTATGAAGTATGTTGGTATGTTTTGAGAGACTAACAGAAAGTGGAAGTGCATCAGTGAGTGGAAATTTCCTCGGTACAAGGGTGATAAACCGACTCCGACAGAATGAGGAAATAAAATTAAATTATCGGTCTCGTTGTGAGGATAAGGGTATGAGTGCATTGGTAATAGGAATTATGTGTGGGAAATGATACCGATCGTCAATACAAGGTGGGTAGCTAGGCCATCAATGATTGAGTAGCTGAGGAGGGTCATTTCTAGTGGGTTGGGCCTATGGGTCCTGTAATTGGCAAGTTTTCCTCTAGTCCATCGGGTCATGTATTGGTCTTTGGGTCGTGTCAGGCCTTGTTCCTTGGACCTATGGGTCATGTTAGGGTTCACCTTTAACGTTTAAAAGGGGGATTGTCCATAATAAACTACAATTTAGGCCTTCGGGCCATTTGGGGGGTGGATGATATGATTTGTTAAATAATTTGATAAAATAAACATTAGTGGGTGAATAATAATTGTGTCGGTGACTCAAGGAGTCACCAAAATTGAAAAAGTAATTGTTGGTTGAGCTACCGACACAACATATGTGATACACTCTGTCGGTGAATTAATATTTTAACTCTAAACATAATATAAATAAATTATGAAAATTTATGCCTTAAAAAACTTATGTAAATAAATAATTAAGTAGATGAATACTTAAAATTAAAAACATATTATTTTATCAAATTAGAACATACATTATTAACTTATATTAATAGAATAAATAAAAAATGATTATTGATGTTATTTTATTTTAATGAATGTAAATTAATGGATACTGTATAAAATTAAAAACAATGTTTGGAAGATGTGAATAATATTATCAATTGATAAACATGTCATATTATTTAAATTTCATTCATATTTTAAACTACTACAAAAATTGGTAAATTACAAAATATAAAAATTATTAAATTTAATTAATCATTTTGATGACCAAAAATACATTTTTTATTATAAAAACTGATTAATTAATATATTTCATTATAAATATAAAAATGTACATTTTTATAACACAAATTGAAAAAAAATAATAAATAAAATGATAAAACAATTAATTAATTAGATGTGGAAAACAGTATAAAAATAAGGCCATATAAATTTCCCAAAAATTAAACAATTTTTACTCAAATACTTCCATGTTTTATTATACTTGAAAAATATAATTTTTTTTATTATTCATCTCAAAAAGTAACAAGATCAGAACTTTCAAAATAGAGGACATAAAAGCCAATAGGCTTTTTAAAAGATAACTTAAAAACAAGTCTTTTCTAATTTCAAACTCAAAGGTAACCAAAAGATAATTGAATCATCCACTTATGAAGATGTCGTAAAACATTTGTGATTCTTCGTAATTACTTACTCCATTCAAATATAAGATTGACATTCAAGAGTAACAATAGGATAAACAAAATGTGGAAATAAAAACATAACAAAATTAACATTGTACATTAAATTTCACCAATGTTCCAAAAATAAATATCTAAATTAATATTTTTTTGAATCACCTCATCTGTAAAACCTAAATGATTCATATATGAACCAATTGTCCCATTCTCCCATGAGTGTTCATCATTTCACTCTCCTTAATGAACTCATTTTTAACCCTGAACACTTTATTTATTTTTCCATGCCATGTATCATGTGTTTAGCACTGTGAATATGCACTTATTAAAAGTGTTAAAATGGATTATAGTAAAAAAAAATGCACCCGTCATCTAGGGTCTCAGAGATTCATCTTGGGATCTCAAATTTCCAAATTAATTAGAATTCAAAAGATCTATAGTAAAACTATTTATATTGGATCACTAAGGTGATTACATTGAATAATTTAAAAAGGTAGTCCCCTAGTAAAGACTTCAGACATCAAGTCCTCGAGCTATGATTTCAATTCCACACAAATTCATCCCAAGTCACTCTCAAAAGTAGTTCCTAAACCAAAATTTTCATTAAAACCTTAAGTAAATTAACTCATTAATAATTCACCCACATTAATTTCAGATTCAAAGAAATTCTTAACTACCAGGAAGGCACTGTCCTTAGGCAAGACCCATTTGAGAAATAGTGTGAATGCTAATAAAAAAAATTGTGAAATTTTCATGAAATATTTAAATGATTTTTTTAACAAAATTTTTTAAGGGAGTGGGAATTGATGGGATTTCATAAAATCACAATTTATCTCAACATGAATTGACCTCCTACCCCATACTTAAATTATATCTTTGTCCCTAATGTTTAATTCCAAATGTGGAGAAGACACAATTTTACAATTAATGCTCAAAATAGATTTTCACTAAATTAGATTAATGACATGTACATAGGGTCACATTGATGTTTAGAAAGAAATTTTTTCCACAATAAATAATTTTATAGTAGTTTTACACATGATCCGGAATTATAAATCAAGTCTGTGACAATGATTTTCATTAATGTTCAAAAAATTACATCTATAACAAGATTTAATAGTGAATTAGGTGTTAGAAATTTCAGAATTTTGATTCAACAAAACGTTCAAAATAGTATAAAAATTCCTGATAACACCAAAACTAAAGAAGATTCAGAAAAAACTACCATACATGTACCCCACCCAACACTTAGTTTTTAAAAATTAATTATTTTAAAAATAAGTAATTAAAATTTCCATCAAGGAGGATCATGCATAATTTTTTCTAAAAATGTTAACAGTGCAAGTAGTAAATGATTTCTAGTAAGCATAAACATACACCAAAAAATATCAAGTATTATAGAAAAACATGCACTTTTTTTTGACTTACCAAAAATTCCACTAGTGAGTCACCGAAAGTAGTATAAAGGCAGATCAAGTGCATCAATGAGTTAATGAATCACCAAAAGTAATGGATTAATAGTGAAATTTTAATTAAATTACAAATACGTAGAAAAATAAAATTATAAGATAAAAGGAAATAACTTTTCTGATTAGGGTTTTTCAAATTAATGTTTTGTCTTGGGAAGTAAACTCTTTCAGTGGCACAACAACAACATCATTCCTAATTCAGAACAAGAATATCGAGAACAAAGTTGCAACAAGAATTTCACAAAAAACAGAACATACACACAACACATTATTCAAAGGAAAAAATGAACAAAGATAATGAAAAAAATAAGAATCATGTGTTGCCTCCCATAAAATTCTATTCTTTAAAGTCTTAAGTCATACTTTATTCAGAATGGGTTTTCATGCATAGTGAAGGCAGCCAACCCCTTTTAATTGTATCTCAAAATAAAACATACATATCTTCCCATTAACCCGCATGGGATTATTCTCCTCACTGAATATCTATAGAGATCTATTCTTAAGAACTCTAACCATAGTGAAATGTCCAAACCACTTGAGAGTAAGTTTTCTACGAAAGATTTTGTGTATATAACTAAAGAGAAGGACTTCTTCCCATGTTTAAATTATTTGGTTTGAATGATAGAATCTTGAATAAGTTTGGTCCCCAACTTTTATGTACATAAATTATCATAACTCTCTCACCTTATCTCATCTAACTCACTCAACTCAAGAAATATTCTCTCACCATCACTCTTAAAATCGACGTTCAGAGACAAAACTACCCAAAATGATTTATGTTGCAACTCCACAGGAAAATGACAGAGTTATCCAAACAATAGAATATATGGATACATACCTATTGGGGTCTTGAAGGATATTCTATATGCCAATATATTTTCATATAGTTTAAGAGACTAGTGTTTTCAAGATCTTGAGAGAGTTTTTTCAAGAATCTGTTTTAGATCTCTATATGAGATTTCCACTTGTCCACTAGATTATGGATGATAAGGAGTTAAAGTATTATGTGCATAACCATACGTTTCAATCAAAGACTTAATTTTTTAGTTATTAAAATGTGTTGCATTATCAGTAATAAAGGACGTGGGAACTTAAAATCATAAAAATATGTTCTTTTAAACAAATCTAATAACATATTTGGAAGTACTACTGCCTCAACCCACTTTTAATCATAATCTAAAGAAACTAAAATGTACTCATTCCCATGACATGATGGAAATGGACCCCTGAAATTTAAATCCCATACATCAAAAAAATTTACTTCTAAAATACCCTTTTGGGGTAACTCATGTTTTCTACCAAAATTTCCTACCCTTTGGCACCTATCACAACCAACCAAAAAACTCCTAGAATAATTAAAAATTCTAGGAAAATAAAAACATGATTGAAGGACCTTTTGAGATGTCCTTTCCCCTCAACGGTGAACTCCACAAGGTGAGGAGTGACAACTCTATTAAATGGGTAGTGTATCTTCCTCTGGCACACACCTCCTAAGAATATTGTCATCACATTTCTTAAACATAAAAGGGTTATCCCAAATGAAATACTTATTCTAAAAAAAATTGTGTCCTTTTGTTATTAGACATGCCTTTGTGAAAGACTCCTGCTAGCGGAAAATTGGAAAAATATTCATACCATGTAGACAGCATGATTGACATAGTGAGCAGTTTTTCATCGGGAAAGAATGATTTTATCTCCCTTGAATCTTTATAATGGTTTTGAGGAAGCCTAAAAATATGATGACCAACTAAATTTTCAGTTCCCTACTTATCCATTATTTCAAAATCAAATTTTTTAGCAATACAATCCATATAATCGACCTAGGTTTGGTTTCCTTAGTAGATCGAAAGTACATAAAAGTAGAATGATGAGTAAGGATGTTGATTTTTGATCCTAAAAGGTACTTTACAAACATCCCTAAAGAAAACACAACAACAAACATCTCTTTTTCAATTGTGGTGTAATTTTATTTAGCCTTATATAGTAGTCTACTAGAATAATATACAACATGAATCTTCCTATCTCTACTCTATCCCAGGAATTCTCCAGCAGCCATATCACTAGAATCACACATAAGATCAAAATGGAGTTTCCAATCTAGTGGAGTGATAATAAGTATTGTATTGAATTTTTCCTTAAGAAGCATAAAATTATTAAAATGGTTATCATCAAAATTAAAGGAATCATCCTTAACAATCAGAGAATATAAGGGCATAGTGATTTTTGAAATGTCTTTGATAATCATCTGGTAGAAACCAAAATTTCCTATGAAACTTCTAATATATTTTACATTTTCAGGAGGTGGAATTTTTTGAATGACTTCTATCATTCCAGTATCACCATATAGACCTCTCTTAGAAACTTTATCTTCAATAACAATAACTTCAGTGAACATAAATATACACTTTTTCTAGTTACGAACAAGGTTGGTTTCAATGAACCCCTCCAAAACTAACTCAATATTTCCTAACATGTATCAAATTTTCTACCCATGATGGAGAAAACATCCCTAAACACCTCAATTATTCTTTCAATCATATCTAAAAAGATAGACATCATACACCTTTGAATGTTAGCTAGATCTCCACAAAAACCAAAGGGAATCCTCAAATAAGAAAATTTTCCCAAAGGGGAATGTGAAAGTAGTCTTCTCCTAATCCTTAGGAGATATAGGACTCTAGTTTCAACCATAATACCCATCTAAAAAATAGAAAAATTCATTTCCAACAATACTATTGAGCATTTGATCAAGGAAGGGAATTAAAAAATGGTCATTCCTAGTGGATTCATTTAGATTTCAATAATGAATACAAACTATCCATTCTATGGCTTTCCTACCTTAGATTTCTTCATTCTTTTCATTTTTGAAAACAGTGAAACCACCCTTCTTAGGAACAAACTGGATTGTACTGACCCAAGTGATATTAGAGATGTGTTAGATTATACCATTATATAACAGTTTTATAACTTCCTCTCCCATAAATTCTTTCATGTTTGGATTTTTCCTTCTTTGACACTCTACACTAGGATTATGACCTGTCTCCATAGGAATTTTTTTCATGAAGAGCGAGGGACTAATACTCATGATTTTACCTATGGTCTAGCCTATGGCTGATTTAATCTTGTTAGTCACATTCATAAATCTGCCTTCTTGATTTTCTTTAATCATAGTAAAAATGATTATTGTAAAAGTGGAATTTTCACCCAAGATTGAATATTGCAAATGTGCAAGAAGTGGATTAAGTTAAAAAATGGGTGGTTCAACACTTTACAGAGGAATCTTGGGTCTTGGAGGGAAAAGAACATAAAAAAACTCTTGTAAAGAGTATTTAATGATGAAATATCTTTAATAATATATTTAGTTTCAGATATAACAGCCCTGCTGTAAAATGTGGACAACACACTATCCAGATGTTCTAGTTCAGAGTTTTCAAAATTCAATAAAGTAGAAACACCTCATTTTACAATCAGCATTCCCATTACTTCACCAATTTTTTCATTATTATTACAAAAATAAGAAATAATTTAAAGATAACTAGAGTATTATTCATGTTCATAAGATGAATAAACTACTTTAGAAAAACAAGAACTAGATAGTTGTCTAGTTTTGGAAAATTTTATAGCCTCTCAGTTTGAGTGGATTCTTCACTTTGTAAAATAGGAAAAAAATAACTTTCAACTTTCAATTTGATTTCTTCAATATAGGATTGTTTTTCAGTTTCTTCAAAAAAAATTAAGAACATTAAGCTTCGAGAAACACTAAATTTGAACAATTTTTTGAATAAGTTGGTCCCATAATATTTTTAAACACATTGAAATCATTGTTTTGTTCTCCAATTTTGAAAATCAAGTGACGCATAGATACATCTATAGTAGCACAACCATTGGCCAATAAGGGCATACCCAAAATGATGGAAACCTATTAATCAAACTAAATATCCAATACTAATATGTTTTCAGGAACAAATAGCTTCCCTACCCCAACTAAAATATCATTTACCCTACACATAGGATGAGTGGAAGATCGGTTAGCTAATTTCAGTATGAATGTGGTTGGTTAAAGATCACACATCCTCAACTGTTGAAATAGTGAGTATAGGAGCAGGTTGATACTGGAACCTATTTCATAAATACAGTTGAGATAATCAGAATTTTCTAGGGTGCAAGGGATAACAAAGCTACCTTGGTATTTTATATTGGGAGGGATTTTATTTTGGAGTATAACACTACACTCTTCTGTGAGGTTGTAGGTAGAAAACTCATCAAGGGTCTTTCTGTTTGAAACAATTTTCTTGAGAGATTTTTGATAAGAATGGATTTTAATTAAATCCTGAATGAATGGAATGTTTACTTGATTTTTGGACAAGAGACCAACAAACTGAAGAAGGTAATCATTAGTATTACTTTGAGCTTTATGTTTTTCAAGGAAAGGGATTAGTGTGGAACCTTTTTTAATAAAATTAGGCAAATAAATCATTTCTTCATCTTCAGTTTAGTTCCATATATTATTAATATGTTTATATGAATTTAAACCATGAGTTTCAGGTGATATTTTCCGATTCTATTCACATTCAACAACTTTTTCATAGTTTCCAAATTTTGAAAAAAGCTGATTTTTATTCTAAATTCAAACAGTTTCTTATCTTGCGAATTTTTTAAGTCTTTTTCAGCTACATTTTGAGTATCTATGCAACATCTAGTGACAAAAGCCTTGATATTTTCTCTGGGATTGAGTTCATTTGTGCTTTGAAGTCCACTTTTTTTCCTAGAACTAGCATCCCTAAGCCAACTTCATTAATGCATCCATTTGAATTTTTTCATAATCATTTTTTTTCTTTTATTCATCAAACCTTCCTCTCCACTGTTGAACATATCATTCACCTCATCCTCAGAATTTTAATATTCATCCTTAATTTGATATTGGGGTTGGAATTTTTCCTTGAAGGATACTAGAATCCAGAAGAGGTAGCATGTCGAAGAACTCCCTACTCCCTCCAAGAATATTTCGGGTGATTCCAATACGTCTGATTAAAATAATTGGAAAATGGGTCATCCCTATGATGCATTATTTCAAAATAGCTTGCAATGTTTGAATTTTCTAAAGGTTGGATTGACATGTCAATGTTTGGATAGAAAATCTTAGTGTACCCAAACATACCACACTGGGAACACTTCTTCCTAAGATATTGATTTTGGTTTTGATAGCTTACCTAGTTAACAAATTGTTTGAAATTATGGTTCATTAAATAATTAAGTTGTTTGGTGATTTTAGATAGTTTTTATTGAGTTTCGTTCATTGAACCCGATCCAGTGTTGGTATTATGATTTCTTTTCACTATCTATCTTCTAGAATTATTATGTTGAGAGTTTAAAAACAGATTATTAAAAATGTGTCTGAACTCTTCATCAGTTTTTTTATTTTAATAACCCCAAGTAGGTTGATCAACTAGGTTCTGTCTAGTGGAGGATAACCCATCATTGAAGGTATCCATGATAAGGTAGGAAGGGAGTACATGATGGGGACACTACCTAAAAAGGTCCCTAAATCTATCTCAATCCTCATGAAAGTAATATTTGTTCTCCTAATAAAAAAAATTTATCTTATTTAAATGATCTCCTATTAATCCTTGGGGAAAAATTTCATAATTAATTAATTATATACTTAGTCCCAATTCTCATATATGTTTTCATCTGGACTTAGAAACTAGTTCCTATCATTCCATTTAAGAAAAAAAGGGAAAAATATCATTCTCAGCTAATCGTCATTAAGTCCTAACAGAGTAATTTTTTGCATAGTATTGTAGAAATATCTAATTAAGGTAATAGATTCCTCGTTATAGAGCCCATTAAAGACAATTAATAGTGAAATATGGTAAAGTTTTAGCTCATTATTTCTGGATCTATGACCATGTCTAATGGAAGAAGGGTTGCTTGAAACATTAGGGAGTTGGAATCCCCTCATCCCAGGCCATTAATTTTCTATGATTTCTTATTGGAAGTGATGTTGACTATAAGGAGAAGAAACTTTGTCATCTAAATTTTCCATTTATGTTTAAATTTTCTTCCTAAGTGTAGTCAGGTTTTTATCTAATTTAAGGTTTATGGGTTCTAACCTATCAATAGTAGATCTAGTTCTTATGAAAAGTGTATCAATAGTTGAATTCAGCACAATAGTTCAACGCATCAAATAGTAGGACTAAATAAGAAAAAGGTAACAAAAATTGAATTATAATAACATCAATAGAAAAGTAACATAGAGAATTGGTTGAGTTGGTTTTTTAAACAAATTAAATATTTTAAAGAAAAATTGTATTTTTAATATGATTTTTTTAAAAAAAAATTAGAAATGTAATTGTATGTTCCCTCCCTAGAAACATCACTAAACACTGATTCCAAACTATCATCAATGTTTTTAAATGTTTAAAATTTATATCTCTTACTAATACTTTAATGTGGTAAGTAGTGTCGAACCCATAGGGAAGGATGGAGGCCAAATTTCTATTCTATGAATCCCATTATTGATAGTAGTGGGAGTGGTTATTGTATATTTATATATTGTTTACATTTTATATCTCATTTTATGTTTTTATAAGGCTGTAAAGTAACACCTCTTTCTTTATATATATATTTTAAACTATATTGAAATAGGAAATAGTTTGAAAATATTAAGCAACTGAATTATAGAATTCTTATAAAAGAACAATCAGAATGAACAACCTAGGAAAAAGTATATCCTATTGCATTAAAATATTTCCCTTCACAAGTATGATTACTAACATTAACACTAAAAAGACTGAATTAATTCCCCCACCAGTAGATAAGTCACTCGGAATGATAAATCTCAAAGTTCTCCACTCCAAGGAAGGAAGAACTATCGGATTATGATTTGAAAATAAAACAGAACAAACTCGTCGTATGTTCTTATGTTTTCATTTTGAATTAAATATTTTAGAAAATGTATCCATGATAATTCTCCCCAAATGATCGTGGAATTTAAAATCTAATTCTTGTGGCATGAAAAATTTGATTGAATTCATAATTGAACTCGTTGATCAATTCTAAACACATTAAAATGATATGTGAAAAGGATGATAAAAGATAACCAGTGGAGCTAGAAATTCCCCAAACACAAGGATTAACCTAACTAAAATATTCATTTATGAAATTAAAACTAATTGAGTACAATATATGGAACTTAGAATAAATAGAGAAGATAGAGAACTCATCTAAGAATACTATGATGTTTCACTACTGGTTCTCAGATATCCCTGAAGAGGTTCTCCAAAGTTCTCTAGAATCTGTTCAACTCTTGCTCTGAGAGTTGAATCATGATTTGTGAGTGAATCCCACCTTCAAGATGATATTTCTCTATTTTTTGTATCCCACACCATCTGCTACTTGGTCACTATGTGTTTCCATTGAAATAAACAAGTATTTCACTACTACACCACACATGTGCATTTTTTCTTAAACGTCGCACGTCATTTTAGCTTTCTATTGTCACAAACTCTTCTCTAAGCGGTTGAGTGAATTTGGATGTGTTTTGAGCACCTCAATGAACCATAAAGTATAAAATATATGATCGTTAAATGATTTATAAATAAAAGTTAAAATAAATAAATACTTAAATAATAAATTAGATTAAATAAGTTAAATTATAAGCTAATTAAAAATATTTTTTACCTAAAAAATAATAACATTATTTAAATATTGGTATATGTTATTATTTATATTTATTTTATTATGCATATTATTAATTTTTTTAATAATTAGATAAATTTTTTATGATAAAAATTTACCATTAGATTAAATTATTAATAATTATTTGACATTTATTTATTTATTTTTTATTTTCTTGGATTAATATTATAATATATTAGATTATTATTAAATAAGATGTATTAATAATTTTAATTTTTAAAATTAAATATTATAAAAACTCTATTTAAGAAGTTAAATTATATTTAAAGTATTAATTTAAATTTATTTAATTTAATTTTATTTATAATTTATTGTAAATAATATATTTATTAATGTATTTTATGAAGTTAATTATTATTAAATTTTATTATTAATATTTTAATTAATTTTGTTTAATTATTATTTATTATGATTTTTATTCATTATTTTATATTTAGTTTCATTGTTTAATTATTATTGATTAATAGATATTTATTTTATGTCTAAATTCCCATTCTCCTTTTGCACAGCGCAACATGGGTTGTAGGGTTTTTGGTTCTTAGTGAGCAGGTCTGGCACTCCCTACTTGGCAGCTACCCTTGAAAGTGGCAATGATGATTCTCTTGGATGAGGGTTCCACAACTATGGGATTTCCAGGAACAGCTACATGAAACTCCTCCTCACATCGATCTTCCGAAATCAGCTTCTAGTAGCTATCATCCTCCATAGATGTTGATGTGACTCCTAAGACCGATGATCGTGGCTCGACTTCCTGATATGTGGTGTCTAGAACTCTAGTAGTGACTCCAAGCATCCTCTTCTAAGGAATACAAATCGGCATCCTTGACTTGGCCTCACAATGATGTAGCTTGGAAAAGGGAACACAACCCTTCACTACCACAAGCAGTGGATCGATTCATTATGAAAAACTATTTAGTGTGGATTTGGTGTTGATTTGGTTGATTATGTGTTCTGTGATGTTTTTCTATGTAGGAGACTCGTCGGTGAGTTTGGGAATGGAAGGGTGTCGGTGTATCACCAAGATGGCGAGACCGAAACTGATAGTTTCTATCGGTAGCAAGGACATGGAATTCATTGTTAGGTTTTCAAATCTATTCGTATGTGTTGAGAGACCTAAGGGAAGAGAAAGTGTGTCAGTGAGTGGAAATCACCTCAGTAGTAGGGTGATGAACTGACACCAATAGAATAAGAAATAAAATTAAATTGTCGGTGCCAATATGAGGATAAGGTTATGAGTGCATCAGTAGTAAGACTTCTACAGGGGATGTGAGACTGATGGTAATAGATGTTGTGGAATGGTTTTGGTGATAATATATCTATAAAAAAATTTAATGTTAAATGGGTTTAATAAAATTAAAGTAAAATAAAACTAATTACATAAATTAATTAAAATAATTATTTGATTAATTATTTTAACAACTAAAATAATCTTAATTTAAAAAATAAAATAATTACATTAATAACTAAAACAAGATAAACATTATAATTAAAAAGTTAAATAAAAAGGTAAATTAATAAAATGAATTAATATTAAACTAAATTGATAAATTATTAAAGTTAAAATATATTAAATAATTTTATTAAAGAGACATTAGTGGGTGAAAAATAATTTCATCGGTGACTCAATGAGTCACTATGAGTGACAGAGTAATTGTGGGTTGAGTTACCAACACAGTGTTTGTGAGACACTATTTATTTGACATAAAATTTTAACGATAAACATAAAATTAAGTCATTTTAAAAATTTATGACTTAGAAAAAATATTAAAAAAATAATTAACTAGATAAATACTTAAAATTAGAAACACATTATTTTATCGAATTAGAACTTAAATTTTTAACTTATATTAACAGAATAAATAATAAAATGATTAATTAAGTTAATCTCTTTTATTGAATGTAAATTAATGTATAACGTAATAAATTAAAAACGAAATTAATTAGATGAAAATAAAATTAACAATTTATGAACATGTAATATTATTTAAATTTTTTTCATATTTTAAAACAACTACACAAATAGATAAATTATAGATCTATAAAAATTATTAAATCCAAATTAATCATTTTAATGATTGAAAATAATTTTTTTGGGTATAAAAATTGATTAATTAGTAAATTTTGTTATAAAAATAAAAAAGTGCATTTATTTAGGAAATATTTGAAAAAATAAAAAATAAAATCATTAAAAATTAATTAAATATGTGGAAAACTATGTAAAAATAAGGCCACATCATCAAGAAACGTAATATTTCAGAACAATAAAACCGTAATGTTTACATCAATAAAGTGGATAACAATTTATGAAAACAAATTGAAAGACCATCTATAGAGAACATGAAGAATCCCATGCGTCCAATTCATTATACCCATATGTCTCCACCATCCCAACCCATTAGAACGAAACAAAATCCATGAAATTAATTCTCTACATGATGTTATTCCACTTACATGTAACTTGTAAGTCAAATGATACAGATTCCTAAAGGTAAAAAAGTAGGGTGTGAGAACAAAATATCTATATCATAAAAGAATTAATCTAGACAATTTTTTCCACGTGCATATATTAAATCTTATATAAATAACACTTAAAATCATTTTCAAAATAAATCATATACTATATGAAATTAACCTATGGTTTTCATTTAAAAAAGTTACATATTTAATAAAAATGATTCATGATATTACATTTATACATAAAAATAATTAGATGGAATAAAAATTTATAAACTATTAGTATCCATAACATATTGGAAAATGATAATATCAAAAAACAAGCATGTAATGTAACCTCGATGCACCAAAGGGAAAATATAAAAATAATGGTATACAACACTAAGACAAAAAAACATTGGCTTAAATAAGTTACCCTTAATGTATGGGAATATTGCTCACCCATAAAGCCTTCCCTTGGGCACATCCCAAAGTGAAATATATCTCCACTATGGAACATATATGTCAAGGTTCCCCCATTCCACCAGGTATTCAATTTTTCTATTATATCATTGATACGTTCAAATAACCATGTACAAATTTCATAAAACAATTTAAAAGGACAATAAATTTCATTTTCTGACAAAATTTTCATTCATACGTTTCTGTTGTTATACAACACTAAATCTATTTCTGAAAACCCATTTCATTTTCATATTATTGTATGATGAAATTTATCAAAAAAACCATGTGTTTCAAAAGGATTTTTGAGAAACCCCCCCCATTAATATAATATTTTGATATCCCTCAAATAAAATTCACCTATCGAGGATTAAAAATAAACAATTTTAGATATAAAATCCCAAGGGAATCTTAAGAACATATGTCATGCCATGGGATGGACTATATTATGGAGATATTTAACACAACAATAATGAAAAAAATCATTTCATTTAAAGTGGTTTTTGGAAAAAAAGATATCTGATCATCATAGGCCTAAATCTATAGGAACATCATCAATTCAAATAAAACACCATAGATCTAATAATCACTTCAAAATTCAGTTCTATTAAATAAATGGGAAGATATATCGAATATATATCTATATAAAGGTGGAAAATCAAGAGGCAAACAAAATATTCCATGATGAGATTCACCAAAAATGATCAAGGATATCCAGAGCATAAAGGGTAGAGTCCTCTAGTTAATCATGAAGGGAATTGTTTGATATAATGTGGGGTTTATAATGGATTATAGTTAAAAATAACTAATGGAATACGGTTAATTTTCCATTTTATTATGTTCAGATCAGGTAACATGGTTTGGAAACACTATTAAGAAAACTATGTGATAACCATGGTGTAGCCACATTCCATTGAAAAAAACATATAGTTTCCTGGAAATATTATAATGTGTTAATAGAGAATTCCTAGACAATGTGAATATCTACTGGATCTGATAGATCCATTTATAATGGTTACTACATAGTTAGCAGAAACTACGCACTTAAAACTATGAACTTATCATATTTTAGCAATATTAAAATTATATATTATTATATGATAGGATGAATCATAATATTGTAATTCCATACGATAGTATTTATGTGTCACTATAATCATTTTGAACTTCTAGTGATGTCATTCAACATAATGAATGACCCATCAATATTCATGGTCCTTTGTGAACCAGATCATCATGCTCTTCATAGACCTATTTTTGGTTTTATTTATCAACAAAATCATATTTATTTGAAAATAATAGGATGAGAATATTTTCCTTTTTATGATTTTCTTATATTTTCTTTAATAGCACTTGTTATATGGTAAAATCACTATGTGTAAGTTTTCTATTTGATATGCCCACTTATTGGGGCATGTCATCATAGAGGGTGGACTATATAAGGACCCAATACTTACCTATGAACATATTTAATGTGATCCACAAAATATAAATCATAATTTTCAGAGATTTTTTGGGTTGGTTGAATATTATTGTATATTTTTTGAATAATTTCAATGATTTTAGATCCCATTTCTTCTCTTACCCAAATGGGGGATCCTTTTGTCTGGTCAAAGAAGTGATAGTTGGAATTCAATGAATTAAATAAAACATTGATAAGTGATCATATTTTGAGGTTTCTAGAGGAATGTGTCAAGTATGTGGGGTTCTACAATCCCCTTCGATCTATAGTTCACTATGTTTTAGTGTAGAGGAATAGAATGATTACCTATAGGCATGGACAGTTAATACCTCACAATAAGAACTACAAAGACCATGATTTACATAATTCTTTTCTAGAGTTATCCTTTATGAAATAGATGAATTTAATTATTGTTGAATGATTTTTAGTCTATGAAGAACATAATATATTTAGATACATCTTCACCAAGAGAGTAACCAACTTGAGGTAGAGGCATTGGATGAATTTTTTGTAGGATTATGAATTCAAAATTAACTATACTACAAGGAAGATATTTGTGGTATCATATTCCCTTAGTTGTAAGTTTGACTCCTAGTCACTATAAGAGGCATATGAATAGGTAGAATATATATATTTTCCTTGGTAGAAAAGAGAAAATTGTAATATATTTGATCTATGGTGGTGAACCCTCTTTTCCGATATCATATCATTCACTGCCATTTGTGAGATAATGATTACATGGGCATGTAGGTAAAAATATTCTCACATGATGTACTTAATGGATATTTCAAAGGTAGATCTAATTTCATCATATTTAAATTTTATAATGTGTTACCATTCACCATGTATGAGAAATTTATATGGGACCCCCACACTTTCTTATTATAGGTATATCCAAATATGATGAAGATATACAATAACATCAATAATTTTTTTGTCAGGTATGAGTTGGGGAATTTGTGATTTTATATTATTATGCCCCATAATCTTTAGGTGTTACCCAAGAACCCATTTCCAATGGAATTAGATCAATCCATTGATCATCTAAAGTTTAAATAGGATGGTATATATATATACTTCATGATATAATTACCACATTTGCTAAACTATCAAAACATCATTTGAGTGACCATCAACTGACTAACCGAGTTATCACTCTTCCTTCCATTTCTAGAGTCGAGTTATGTGGAGATTTTAGGATTCATGAATATAGATGAGATAATTTATATTCATAAGTCTACTTAAATGATAATTTTCTATTTAGATTCTTAATTAATATCGTAGTTTTGGATGATATTACAAGTGTAATTTCAGAATTATTTTTGGACGATAAAAATATTATACCCATAGACCAATGGAACAATGTGAGAACTATTCTTGTTATGGAAGATATACTGAGGGGTTGTGTAATAAATTTCAGATAGATTTTGGAGGTTCACTTACATTAAGTGGATTTTACTTATAATAAAACTAGCACTTCACTATCATCATGATAGAATTTATAAAACTAAACAAGATACCCTATAGGCCACCCTTATACAATATAATGATTTTAGAGTCATTAATAAAGGAACCAAAGTTTGAATTCCATTGATATAAAAAAGGTGGATGATAAAGGATTGGGTGATTATTACATAGGGATATTAGAGTTCTAAGTAGGTAAATTCTTGTTTCTAAAGGTCTATCAGTGATATTTTTATAGAGGTTCATTAATTTATATAAACTATCCCTAATGTATATCATGACATTCTAAATTCTATATAGGGTGTGTGAGGATTATTACCACCAAAAATACCCCCCACCCAACATAGATATGGTTCACAATATTATACATGTGTCATAGATAAGAATATACAATAATGACCCATTTCATGTCATTGATTGCAGTGAGTTTTATATCACATATTTTGGTACCTTCTCTCAAAAATCAATGGAAATTGCGGATTAAAAGTATAGGAAATTAATTGTCATGTGATACCATAGGTGTGTGTTATGTGGAAGTATAAAAACATTATAGAGACTATGTGGGATTGTAAGTGTCATATATAAACCCAGTACACTCAAATTCTTTAATGATACATTTGTTTTACGAATGAACATCCTTCAAGATTGGGAGTATATAGTGAACACGATTTTTTTCTCCAATTATATAAAATTTTTGAGTTATAAGGTTTCATCAAAATATATTATTTTTTTTGTGATTATAATCCTTCTAAAACCATGTTAAATGTTGCATCAATGAGTATCGAGTGCCTTCAGATTAATCTCATATTAGAGTTTTTACACAATTATTATGGGATTAGTGTCATGTATATTTTTTGATACATTTAGCAAATATGAAGAAGGATTCATTACACCATGAAAAACATTTTCATGTTGCATCTTAGTTTACTCAATGTGATTTTTTAGTTATTTACCAACATTCCCAATGTCTTATTAAGGGAATTGATCAAGTAATTGATTATTAATATATTAGTGAAAAAGGTATTTCTTTGGAATATTGGTACTAATTTTGTTTTAGTATTTATATGAATTTAATGATTATCACTAAATCCATTACTATTGAATTGTTATTTTTTAAAGATAATGGTTTCATTAGAAATATGTATTAGTCCTTATATATCTATCATGATTTCCTTTTCTCCCCTCAACCTCTCAAATTATGGTGGTTTTTTCTTAGAGTCCCATACATATTGGATGGTCCTTCATCTTACATATGAATGATGGTACATTAGAACTTCTAGAGTAAGGATTATTATATTATTGATGAATAATATATAAGGTAGGAATCTTTTGAAATAATAGGATTCCTTATCATGTGACTTACTGTTGAATATATATTATATTGTTCATCATTTACTTATGATATTACTAATTTGAAACCATATTAAAGTAACTCGTGAAAAATATACCTAAAAAATATATTGATTATATTGTCTAATTATTACATCAAAAAATAATTGAACAACAAAAGGACCTAATGGTAATGTTTGTTCGTGACTAGAAATATGATAACACTTATTTCACATTATGTGAACATTTATCAATAATATAACACAACTCTTTGAGATTCCACGATACATAACCCTCTTCCAATAAAGAGGAAGGTAAAAGAAGAAATATTTTAGCTCAAATAGTCACTAAGGAATAAAATATCATAGAAAATAATGGTGAATTCATAGAAATATGTAAAAAACAAATATGATAAAATATATGATTTAAACTAACATAGAAACATAGGAGTTAACCATAATCATGAATGATAGACATTGCATAACAAATGATAATACTTTTATAGTCTAATGAGAATAATAAAACATAAATCATATAATATAGGGAATGTGATGTAGGAAGGAAAGTGGAATAATCATAAACATAGAATTTCATATCATTGTGAACTTGGATACTCCTATATTGTCTACTTATAAAAATTTGTGTAGTGCTAAATCGCGTCACACTCACCCTTTGTGACCTAGATACTTGATAACCCATTATTATTCCATTAGTATATCCACAAATGAAATCCATTACATAATTAATTATAGGTGGATATATGTCCCACCCATGCCAAAATCCATACATTATTGTTCCAATTGAGAAAAAAAGTCACACAATGTAAAAAACCCTATAGAGTGAGAAATGTGTTTCATGAAATTTCCAAATCATTATACATAGAAGACATCGATATAAAAATGGGGTTTTGTATAACATCCTAATGCAACTCATTCAATTTAAATTAGGAACCAATGGAAATAATATGGGGTACCTAAAACATCTAAATGGAAATCATTAACTTTTTATAAATGACCATCGAAAATAAAATGGGTTTCATAAAACATTAAATATCATTATGAAATAAATGGATTGATATTAAAAACATGACCACAAAGGATTTTTACATAATAAAAGAATAGTATTGGGTGAAACATAAACCATAACACCATTAGAAATAGATTATTTTAAGCTAATGAAAAAAATCATAAAATATATTTTTTGAAGTTTTTTTTATTCATCATTATGTAATTCGGGGTTTTAAGCCTCTTCTAAAAAAGTATCCTTTATTTTTAAGAAAAATCAATATAAAAAATTTCATGAAAATAGATTTGATTTGAAACATATTATTACCTATAATTAAAAAGGTATGCCTAATTTAAAATGAAAAGTCCTTGAAAATAACATTTTAAAAAAATATTATAAATCCCAGAAAGTAGTTTGAGTTACCAACTCCCTTACCATTACCAATTATTTACATGAAAGTAATTTGACATACAATATTATAGTGATGAAAATTTTAATTTTCTATTTCGGAACCTTAGTCATATACATTTACATTTTTCTTATTCATTAATAAGAACTAGCTTTATGTATTAGATTGTTTTAACTTCCTTTCAATATCGGTTGTTAACAAACATACAGTTTTGAACGAGGTTTGTAAAAGTTGTATTAATATTACTTTTTTGTCCCAAATATCATCCGTTAAAACCCATTAAAGGTAGTTTATATTATTATTTATAATGACTTATAATGCTATAATACCATTATATGGAATTTTTAGTCATGTTTCATGATATATAAAATTCTAATGAACTAGTTTTAGTTTATTTACAGATATTGATGGATTATACAAAAATGATCATTAAATTTTGTGTCATACAAAAAGAATGATATTAATGGTATTTATTAGTTATATATATATATAATATAAACTATACAACTATAAATTAAAATCTTCCATGTAAAAAAGGGTGGAAAATGAAACACATTTATTCATTGAGATTGTAGTCCACACAACTCATAATTAGTGTTTCTGTTACTCAATGAATGAGAGGTGTGATGGTGTATAGTATGTGTTAATTTAATAATAATAAATAATTTATATAAGTAATATTTATCAATAAAACATTCATTAATACTATACAGGAGGTGTGGTGATGAAAAATAGAAAGAATCACTCCATGGTGGAGGTAATCCACACACACAGACACTAATGACGATCCCAATTTTTTTTTTAGATTTTAGTAAAAAATATTAGTTGTACCACAATTAAAATAACATCCCAATACACTAATGACTCTAATTTTATTATTATAAAATATTTATATTTGTTTTAGAATGGAAATAATATGAATGAATTGTTATGAAAGATGTGATACCCACATTGACCACTTGAACATCCTCTTGTTGAAGGCCTCATATTTGAGGGACTTAGCCTATTTTTTTTGTAACTGGGGTTATTAGGGAATGTAAATGACATAAAGAATAGGATATTTTGGAATGAATACATGTTAATATAGAAATATGAGTGGATTAAATAAATGTATTATTTGATATCTTTTTTAAGATAACAATGCATATCTTTTTGAAACATTGATCATTATGTTGTAATATCATGATGCTATTTATGGGTGAATGGATAAAAAATTGGAAAACATGGAGTGTGGGGAAGTATAAATTATAAAATCACATTGTTCAATTACTTGATAACTATTTAGTATCTTCTATCCATTCCCAGACAATAAAAGATTTTTTTTGGAATTCTACTCTTTTCCAAGGTAAATTTTTTTAATCATTAGTAACTTATTTTGATAAGTAAAATTGATATTAATATCATTACCAAATTTAAAAAATATCATTTAAAATTTAAAAAAAATTATCATTTAAAATTTCTAAATGTTTCTAAACTTAATTTTAATATAAACACACATAATTATGTAAAATAGTTTTTTTGAGAAAACAAGATTTTCTAATATAATATTTCATATAAGATAAAATTACCATTATTAATGATTGTAATGAAATAATATGATTTGTTATAAATAAAATGAATGAGGGGTGTCCATGAATTCAATAATAAAAAAAATCACTAGGAAAATATTTAATTAATAGAAAAATGAGAAGATATTTTATATTATAATAAATATTGCTCATGTCCGAAATTATTATAAATAGATTTATTAAAATAATTTTTTTATATTTAACTATTATACCCATCTAATAAATATTTGATTAATTAAGTGATATTATAAAATTTTTTCCCTTTCAAATATATTGAAGAAGTTAAAAAATTTTTGTTTTGCAAATAATATAATTTTCACTATTCACCTAAAATTAAATTATTTAATAAAAAATAAAAAAAAATTAACTTATGATAATAATAGAAAGATAAATCCAAATATAATGTTAATATTTTTCTACTAACATCCTAAAATTAGTAAAGTTAACCAAGAAATACATAAAATTTAGTTGAATATATTTTAATTGAATATTTATTTTTCATTATTAAATATCAGTTCCGTATAAATTATAAATTAATCTACTATTATTATATCATTTAATTATTCAAATGTAATAAAAACAGTTCATTAAAATTAAATTATAATTTTCTAAAAATACCTTTAAACATAAATTTAACTAATAAAATATAATTTTTGACAAAGTATATAAATTTATTATATATAAATAAATATTTTATTTATTTTGATTATAACAATAATAAGTATTTACATTACCCATTATGATTCTTATGTAAGGCCTTTGTATCATATAAGCTCTAGTTGAAACCATGGGTGGTGATTGCCCTAGGGTATATCCTGTGGAAGATTCCTCAAGCTCAGATTTCCCAAAGATGTGATTCCTCTGAAACGATAATTTCTCAACATCATCTTGGACATGGTCTACATAAAACCCTTTTGAAGCTACTACCTTCCCATTTTTGGATATATGGATAACATAAAGACAGATTATGCTTTTTGATGAAATTAATTCTTACATTATTTATTTATTTTTATATGGTTACTAAAATGTATTGTAAAGACCCGGAAAATTCAAGGAAATTTTTTATTAAATACTTTGCAATTTTATGAGTCCTCGGTTTCTGACGGCACCTGATTCCGATGCTCAGTGTTCCCGGAATCAATTTCTAAAGTTTTGTTCAGATATGTTCAGTAAACCTACCTGTAGGTTTTTCTATATTTTGAACCGGTGCTCGGAATTGAAATTCGAGGAGACCAATGGACTCGTAGCACCGGTATTCTCTTAAGGGGACCTTTACCGCAGTTTCATTTTATATGGGTTGAAAGTTATAATTTGGTGATTTGTCTTAAATTAAATTAAAATGTGGTGGTACACAATTTTATTTTAAGATGTGGTTATTTCCTCCAAGAGGATGTTAGGGGTGGGGCCTAAACCCCACAAAACCTCCCATGAGAGGATTTAGTGTTGTGGGTTCCACATGAACTTAAACCATTTCACCTCCCCTCAACTATATTAAACTTCCCATTAACACCCACATAATTAATTTGACACCTCCCCTCATTAAGGTGGAGCCTTTCCACCTCCCTTCCTTAAATTATGCCAACGTAATTTATTAATTAATTGGGTTAAATTTTTAAATGAATTTGAAATTGTTTTGCCAACATTAAAAGAAGGATTTTACTTCATTTCATGGGGTTGGCATAAACTTGTTTTGTTGGGACATGAGAGGATTTATAAGGGAGTGTTCCTCTCTCAAGAAAGAACATCTCTGACGAAGAATGCGAAGAACGCGAGGGATTTCTCCAACGACGCTTCCTCCTTAGACGCACCCCGACGTCAAGGAATCTAAGTCATCTTCAATTTCTCCTCCCGCTTCATGACAATGACTCTTCCTCCAATATTTATAGGATGACACTATTCTCTACGATGTCGTCTTCCGCAATGCCCAACTACCATGACGCTCGTCTTCTGCTGCTCGTCGACGTTCAATGTCAATTATGAGATAGAAATTTTGTATAATTTATAAGTGAATAAATTATCTCATTTGTGTCGAATTTTCTAGAATCTCTTTGGCCAACTGTTATTGCCTAACGTGGAGGGCACGGGCCGAATGAACATACAACGATGAACCTCCTTTTATCCTTGTTAATATTCGTGATGATGGCAGTAATGGAAGAGGCGGCAACGACCGAAAGAGGTGGTGGAAACGACGACTGCACGCTGGCCCGTTAGAGGACCGCTACACTGGGTGTCACGCGGGTGGAGGAGACTGCGGCCCGCAACAGATCCGTTTGGCCTAAAAAGAATCGGCTGACCTTAGCCAGCCAAGATGGAGAACAAGGACGCCTCTCGGCGTGGCGCTGTAGAAAGACCACGGCCCGCGTTCCGCGGGACGCTTCGGTGGGCTACCCGGCCGGCTCACCCGTCGGCCCGGAGGAAGGAGCCGCAGCACCGGCTGGTGCCGCATGCGGAGGAACAGAGGCCTTCCCGTGAGGGCCGCTCGCACCAGAGGAGACCACCCAGCTTCGGCCGGATGGAAAATAGGGGCGGCGCCGCTCGGCACCGTCGGTTCAGGAAACCGGTGGACCGCGCCCCCCGCTCCGCTCAGCCATCTTGGTCGACCCGCGGCCGGCCACCGGGTTGGGCTACTTGCACACGGCCCGAGCCACCAACTATGTGGGCCAGGCTGCCCTCACGTGGGCCGGGCCACTGCCACCGGACTGGGACACACCCTACCAGGCCGACCCAGGGCGGGTTGGGACGGGCCCAAACCCCCCTTTTTCGGACCATTTACGGTTTTTCGCCCATAACATGAGCTACAGACCTCCAATCAACGCACCGTCAGTTGCGTAGGATTTATTTGATCGAGGAGGTCATTTAAGTATATTACACTCAAGGTTTTGAAGAAGTTTGTGTATGGCCAGGTTGGTTCGAACCTGAAATCAACCGGGGCCTCGGAGCGGAAATGCAAATAACTTAAGGATCAGATTCCTGATTGATGTGCCGTCAACAACCTTAGTTTCCTTTTGATGATATAGTTCTTTTGGCATACTACACTCGAGGTTTAGACACAGTTGGACTATGGTCGGGTTGGTTTGAGCCTAAAAACTAACCGGGCCCCTGGAACAGAAAAGCCAATAACTCTTAGACTGGGCGTCCAATTGACGCGCTATCTGTCGCGTTGGGTTTCTTTTGACAAGAAGGAACTTTGCGATACATTAAATCAGGACTTCGTGATAGTTGATATATCGACCACATGCTCCAAGAGTGGACCCTCCCTGAATCGAGCGTGTTGTGGGCGGGAACCCTATAGCTAGTTGTCACTACGATGACTACTGTATTGGAATCCTCCGTGGGTTCGATGATGACGACTACCGTACTGGAATCCTCTGTGTGTTCGACAATGAAGATTCCCATACTGTAATTCTCTATGGGTTCGACGACGATGACTACAGTTCTTTTATCCTAAGTGGGTCCGACAGTTTTTGACTACTGTTCTTGTATCCTAAGTGGGTCTGACGGTTTTGACTTCTATTCTTGTATCCTAAGTCGGTCTGACAGAGTAGCTGTTCTTGTATACTAAGTGGGTCCGAAAGAGTAGTCGGTCTTGTATCCTATGTGGGTACGACATCTCACCTGGTCTAGTATCCTACGTGGGTCTGACAGCTTAGATGAATCAGTGTCTACATCTGATCATCTTTATCGCTATATGAAAGATGTATACCTGTGTGAGATGAGTCTTGACTTTTAATCATTATCATCGATGTGATTGACTTCATTCCTGTGTGGAATGGGTTTTTCATGGGCTCGAAAGTTGGAGCCAAACATGGATTTATGACTTAGGTATATGTATGAGAATATACAAAAATAGAGTTGGTTGTTACTTCGTGATTGTATCTTTCTTCTGTGATTTATCCGTTTTGGATTCTGGGAGACCTTCGAGGGTCTTGGGGTCCCTACGGAGTATCGTATACTCACCCTTTCATGGGCTATCCCTGCACTACATTAGGTTGGATGCAGGTGACGGACAACACTGATCAGGGCTGAGACTTGTAGAGCTGGACAGTACCCGGATGTGGACCACTTGGCGAGATGTACACAGAGCAAACGGACGGACCCAAGGTGCGGAGGAGACTATATGTACCCACCCTTTAGGTGGGATTTCCGGAGGACAACTTAGTGGTTGCTGTTTTATTTTACTACAGTTGTACTAGCATTTCAGTTGTACTGTACTTACTGTTGGGTGTGTATTTCCGGCCCCTTTCATTTCAGCACTTAATTTTGAATACTGTTTTTCTTAGTGCTTACTTTAGTTCCGTACTCTGTTGTATTTGTTTACTTTTATAAAGACAATGCCTTCCCGGTATAGGGATTTACGCCTTTGGTGCTAGTCGCCGGCCCCTAGCCTATGGAAAGTGGACAAGGGGCAGTCACGGAACGGGCCCCAAGGACGGTTATTGACATGTATAACATCTAATTTAACATATATTTTTAAATAGTCATATTTAATATAGAAAAAATATCATGATTTTTCACTTTAGTTGGATTTTACATTTCAGACACACAATTAAAAAATGTTTATTTAAGGATAATATATATTAAAATCTTGGGTCATTAATTTCCCCACAAAAATGAATTAGGTCCTAGTAATTTTAATTATTACATACTAACAAAGTTGGAATAGTGTAATTTGAGATTTAATTTTATAATGAGGAGTTAATCACAACTTAAAAAAATAGTAAGAAAAATCAAAATTGTTGTATCTTCCTAGAAATTTTAGTGGAATACATCACATGGCTTGTTATTAAAATGTATAATAATTTTCATTGAGTTCAAAGTTCAAAACTATAGTAAAATATTTTTACAAATTTGATTAAGGAAGTGACTTCTATTACAAAATTTTATAATACATATAGTTCATACACATATATCTCATCTACCATGGTTTCTCAACATGTTTTTTCTTATAGATATTTCTAATCAAATAAATAATTTTATAAGGAATTATCTTCCTCTTTATAAGGTTCATTGAGATCCATGTTTGACCCCACTTTTTCATTTTTAGTGTAGCTTTCTCGTCATCATGAACATTTCCCCCCTATATCTTATTTGTCTCCTTTATTCCTGAAAAATCATTATGATTATTTTGTTTTTAATAGATTTTATATATTTTTTAAAAGAGAGTTTTTTTTGTAAATGTATGTTTTTATGATTAAGGATCACACTCAACCCATCGTAATAATTTTTCATAATAAAAATGAATTTTGATTAATTTGGAAGAATCCAAACACAAACAGATATAGATGTTTTATCCATAATAATGTTGATTTTTGGACACAGGTTTTCAGACATAGGTTACTAGACTGAGTAGAATTGGACATAGTTGTGGTTAGAAAGATGAAGATTCTGATCAGACACACCATTGGTCTCAATTCCATTAGTCTTAAGTGTAAGAACCCAGTTTTTGTTGCGAAAGACTTTGGAAAATTCTTGATATTATTCCAGAGCAACGCCTTCAGACGGAGTACGATTCCAAGCCCCGGTGTGGCCAGAATTAAATTTTCAGTGCGATCACACTGGGCACGCCAAATAAATGAGATAACTCATAAACTGTATTTTGGATCAGAGATCTGAGTGTACAGATGGGTCCGAAATGGGGTGTTACCCTAGGAACAACATAAATCATTTTGGCACGGGACGTTTGGACCCCTCGCCCGTTACCGGAACGTTAAACGGATAAATAAAATAATTAATTTATTCATTTAATGGTTAAACTCAAGTATCTCTTAAACGGGGGCTTGGATGGGGACACTAAGAGAAATGTTGAGTTCAGAGTGTGTCGATTACCCTAGGAGGGGTATAAGTTTCGCGGGCGCGGGCCTCCTGTGAAAAATGGCCCCAAGGGCGTTTTGGTAATTTAGCGGCTTCGGACATTAAATTTAATATCTTTTGAATGGGGCCTTAGATTAAAATTCCGAGACCTCAGTTGTGCATGGGAGGTGGTGTTTACTCTAGGGGAGGCTTAACCTCGACCCCATCGAGAGTTCCATATGTGGGTTAAATTATGGGTTCAAATTAATTAAAATTTTAATTAATTAATTTTTTATTTAAACCCTTCTTCATACCCTTCCTCCCCTTGTTCTACCCTAGTGAAACCTCCCTCAACCCTTCCCTCTCAACCTCCTCCTCCACCTCCCTCCTCCGATCAAGGCGGCATTGAGCGGTGGGAGCGGTAGTGGCACATGCGGCAAAGCTCCGAGCTACGCCCTCACAGGTAGGAGGTTTCGTTAGCATTTTCAATTTGGCATTTATATTTGAACTTAATTTCAAATATATATTTTCTGTATAATTTATAATAAAAGCCCATGAATTCGTAGTACTGGTTCTAAGCTTCCTGGCGCATATTTCGGATTGCAAATATGAGTCTCGAGGCATCTGCAGTGGTCCGGTGAAGGTCCGTGGGTTTTTGATGTTTTTCAGTGAGGTTCCACCGGTGGCAGGGCTCTCCAGCGGGGAGGCGCGAGCTTCGGCGGTGGCATGGTTCTCCTCAGTAGGCTGTCCGACCCTCCCTGGCGGCAGCACGATATTCTTCCAGCAGAGGCGGATGTGGGCCCGATGGCGGGTGAACGCGAGGAAGGGGGGGTGCTCCACAGGGTGACACGGGACCGGCCGCTCGGCCGGTCGTCGCGACAAAACCGGGGTTGTTATCACACCAGAGGCAGTTAGGACCCGAGACTCGTGGGTCCACTTGGAAAATCCGGACCGGCCAAGCTGGTCCGGGCGTGGACGGGCAGTCCACGCGGTGAACTGCGGACCACTGGTTCAGGGGGTGGATGGGCCGGCTGAATCGGCCTGGCCCACCCTGTTTGGGTCTAGTGATGTTTAAGATTCCCTAAAATGTGAACAATGTATCGGATTTACGAGTCGTCTATGGCAGTGCGAACCTCGACTCAAGGAAGAAAATATGAGATGGTTTTGGGGGTTTTAACTCCCGATATGGGGGGTCTCAGTGGCCCGTCATGTACGTTAAGTGGATTGTCGTTTTTCTGAGGGTTTGTGTTTTAAAAGGGGCGGACGCATCCGATGTCCGTTTTGAGTGTTGTCAGCGGAATTAGGACCCTGGTGCAGCAGCAGAGTTTTCCAGTGTGGGTTTGTGTGTTGAAGCTAGAGTTGAGGCATGGGCCCCACAACCTGTCTTTTGAGCTGCGAGCAGCATTTCGTAACTTTTTCATCGGACGTATGTTCGGGGCGTGTGCGTAATCGATCCTGTGTCTTTTTTTGAGGGCATTGCAATGGTGCAATCCGCTTTCTTTAATTCAGAACAATGGTGCGGACCCCACGAGGTCCGTTTTGGGCATTGACGGTGAATTTCTATCTCCTTCACCGGGTGTCCGTTTCGGACAAGTGAATAGTCAAACTTGTGTACTTTTTCAAGAGGATAGAAACAGTGCGATCCCTTCATTGTGCTTCGGGACTGGGGAGCAGGTCCCACATAGAACCGCTCGTGTGCGGTGCGGTGAAATGCATCTTTTTCTCCGGATATCCGTTCCGCTCAAGTGATCAGTCCTTTTGACATGTTTTCCTGAGGGGATCGTAATGGTGCGATGCGCCCGACTATTTTCAGGGCCGAGGCTCAGGACCACGGGATGTCGTTCGGGCGTAAGGTACTGTTTCCGACTTTTCCGTTGGATATCTGTTGGAGCCTAGTAGATAGTTTATCTTTCATGTTTTTTCACGAGGATCACAACGGTGCGATCCGTTTGGATATGTGGAGACTTTTTCGAGATCTCTTTAAATGCGGAAGAAAGTAAGGTACTCTGGTGGTGGTTCGTCCTACTGTGTTTGTAGCGGACCCTTGACATGTGATCATGTGAACTCCCGTGCGAGTGAAGTAAATGATTGAAGAGATGTAGTTGGTCATTCCTGGGCCGTTGAGGTGGAAGGTTTGGGTTGTTATGTTTATTCCCTTCACGTTGAAGTTAGGTGTCATGTGCACAGTAGCCTTTAGGATGGAAATGTGGTATACTCTGGGAGTATACGGGAATGCTTGGAGGTACATGTGGTTGTTTGTACCTAAGAACATTTGTGGCCTTGGTTGGAGTTGACTTGGGGCCACACGTCGTGTGGGCCCCATGTGCATGTCATGTTCTGCATTGCGTACTCTTGACCAATAGGGTTGAGTTTTCCCCTGGTTTCATTATTGATTGTTGACCAGCATGGTTGAGTTTTCCCCTGGTTATTTTCTCGATGGTTTGGCTGGCAGAGATGGTCTGGTTCCTCTGTTTCTTCAGCTGTGAGGGGTTTCAGTACCGTGCCTGTTTCACTGGACTGTATGCACCGTTTACAACTTCGTGTTCTCGTACAACGTGGGTATTTTTTCACTTTCTTGGATGACTTGTCTTGGTCCGCTTCGACAGTGACTCAGCAGATTGGAGCGTGATCGCCCTGAGGGGTCTGAGGAGTTTCTCATGTCCCTTCGTGTTCCCTGGTAGAGTTCTTGTGGATCTCGGTGTGACCAACACATTACGTGGGAACTGATCCTATACCCAGGATGTTGTTTCCAGCAGGGTTGGCAAGGAGTTTGTTCAAATAGGGCTGGCCAGTGAGGTTCCATCCAGCAGGGATGGCCAGTGAGGTACCATCCAGCACGGATGGCCAGTTGTACCATCCAGCAGGGATGTCCAGTGTGGTACCATCCAGTAGGGATGGCCAGTGAAGCGGTGTTCACCGAACAGTACCATCCAATAGGGATGGCCAGAGTGGTTCCAGGTTTACCTCGATCTGGGCTGGGAAGTGGTCCCCGATGTTGGGATTACCTCGAGCTGGGCTAGGCAGCGGTCCCCGATGCTGGGGCTTACCTCCAGCTTGGCTGGGAAGTGGTCCCTAATGTCGGTTTACCTCCAACTGGGTTGGGAAGTGGTCCCCGATGACGGTTACAATCCTCCCTCCAGGGGAGTACCCTTTTATGGGTCTGGGCATTGGGACTTGTCGACGACTTTAGCCGGGTCTCCCTCTAGTGGATTACCCTTTTATGGGACTGGGCAGTGTGACACCCGTCGACTCTTGTCGGGTATCCCTCTAGTGGGAAGCCATAAACTTCCAAGGATTAGCCTCCAATGGGGCTAGGCAGGGGGTTGCCTGTCAACATTGAGGAGACCTCTCGACTGCGGGGCAGTGACGAGGTGTGGATTGACGTTCCCCCAGAACTCTCAAGTACAAGGGGAACTTTCTCCACCAAGTCGCTTCCTTATGATGCGACCTAAAACCATGTGGCCGAGAGAGTGCCTCCCAAAGCGGATAGTTTCAAGGTGCAGTGATTTGAGCCCCCTGACATTCAGTTCGAGGAAGATGTGCGGGATGCTGGGCATCGATGGTGTCTACATCTGGGATTGTTGGCAACTCACTTTCATGGGCTGAGCTATGGGATGGAGATACCCTTACGATCTTGTTCGGGTTTCTTGTCAGAGAATATATATATGTATACCTTGTTCCAGTACCCACTTATTGGGTTTGGATACTATCCTTCCAGGAGAGGCGAAGACGCGCAGGGTATTCCATGTGTTTTCCGTGTCTAGTTTCTCGTGGTTGGACGAGTCTACTCTCCTGCTATAGGTAGCAAAGACTCGACAAGAATTTCATCTTCTCACCATTTCCAGCTCCTTGTGTCTGGACGAGTCTACCACCTTTCCCTTGTTGGGTTGAGATGGACTCTCTATAGTTTCTCTACTACACTCCTTGTTTTACTCTTTACTGCACTCTCTGTTTTACTTCTTTACTTTTCCCTATTCGATCTGCTGATCACCTCTTTAGTACCTCCTTTTTTGCTCCCTCAAGCCTTCGGGGCATCCTACTGAGTATTTCTAAAATCACCACTGCTTGGGATTTTCCCGCACTTGGTGTGCCCTTGCAGATGACGGACAGGTTGGTCATGACTTCAATGGATCTTAGGAGTTCAGGAGCTTGGACCGTGTGCGGTGGTCATAGTCGGGTTCCAGGTGTGGGACCCTCCTAGCTATTTTATTTTGTTTACGTGCTGTCGGGTTGTGACACTTTTCTAGTTGGGCGCATGTTTTTACCTTTTTCTTTTTAGTTTACCTTCAACTTTTTCTTTGTACTATTTAGAGGTCGATGCACATTGTGGTTTATTTATAGTAGTTGGTACTTTACTTTTCTTTTTTACTCTGCACTTCTAGATTGAGTGGGCTGCGTGTGTGTGTAAAGGTACTTAGGCCAAGGCCTCCCCGAGTTGTATAGCCTTCGGCGCTGGTCGCTAGCCCCTGGCCTATGGAGGTAGGCTTGGGGTAGTTGCGGCTCGAGCCCAGGTAGGGCCGGGTTGTGACAAAGTGATATTAGAGGTTGTTTATTCCTTGGGACATTGTTCGGACGTCCCTAAAAAGTAAATTGGTTGGGATTTAGGGCAACAGTTTTAACGTGCCTCGAGAGCGGCTCTCAGGCCAGGGAGTCCAGTGATGGTGTGGTGGCCGACGTACCCATTCACCAGGACCTTGATAACCCGCTTGTCGACTCGGAATGCTGATACACTTGTTGCAAGGAAAATTGGTTTGTGCATAATATAGGATTGAGTCTTTGATTTTCCTTCTTGAGTCATCTCCCCATCGTTGTTGTTGTTGTGATATAAAAATATGCTCATCTGATCGCAGAACTCCTTGATAACATTCAGGATTTCTCCGCGAAGACAGCCATTCATGATACCTGCTTTGGTCGATGAAAACAACCCTATGAGCTACAAGGCCATAGTCCAAGACCCATCAGGCAAGCCCCTTTCTCCGGGTGGGCCGGTAGCAGCACCCCCACCTGTTGAGCAGCAGACAGCTTCAGCAGAGCAGACTGGGCTTGAGCGCATGTTGAGCACGCACCGTGAGTTCCAGCAACAAAGACCGCTGAGGTTTAGTGGTGAGCTAGACCCTCAGGCAGTAGAGGTTTAGATCGAGACACTAGTTCTCCTTTTTAGTGTTGTGAAGACGCCGACAGATCTTACGGTGGCTTTGGCCGCCAACATTTTCCGCGGAGCAGCTTAATGTTGGTGGAGTCTGGTGACACAGTTTGTTGATGAGTCATCGCTTTCGTGGGGAGACTTTCAGCTCTTGATTCTTGAGAAATTTTCCCCCTCCTAATTACACTCCGTTTGGATTCAAGAGCTCCTATAGTTTCAGCAGGGTGAGATGACGGTGGCCGAGTACGCGACGAGTTCGCAGACCGTGCACTCTTTTACCCAGACTTGGTCCATAACGGCAACTCCTGAGCGTGGAAGTTCGCGTAGGGTCTCCACAGAGAGATTCATGCTATCATAGTACCCTTGGTAATTCCCACATATGTCATGGTGATAGAGCAGGAAATGGTGACAGAGAGCTTTCTGTCGTGTTTTATAGTTGGTGGTGGCAGTAGGCATGATGGAGCCGAGAGGTCTGCCGCAGCTAGAAGGAGTCGGTAGACATAACCTCAGCACATGTTTCTTTCCGATAACCGGACTCAGGGGCATGGTCGTACACCAAAGTGGTTCCGGAGGGCACCAGGGAAGCCCGGAGAGTGCCAGTTCTATGCTTCCGATAGGCGAGGTCACTTGGCATGGGACTGACCGACCAGGCACACTGAGAATTTCAGTCAGGTAGCAGGTGCACCACCGCGGCAGAGGCAGCGTCATGATCGGAGTAACGCCCAGAGAGGTGGTGCTTACATAGGAGCGGGTAGAGCTGGTAGTGGGGGACTACTTTATGAGGTCTTCCCATCACAACTAGGCGGTCCAAGTCAGGCTACGGGAGCTGACAGTTGGGACCGCAGACAGCCGCAACCTTTGGATGTCTACGATCCTGCAGAGCCTGTGGTGATAAGAGGTACGCTCTATAGCTCTTCTACTTTTTGTAGTAGAATTTTTAGTCTGTGTGTGTGCAATGATTTTCTCACTTCTCCTTGTTTGAGGTGTTACCAGGGTGACGTGGGGCGTCGGTGTAACCCTGTGTTAGTGAGGTAAAAGGCATATGACCTTTTCTTTAGTCGATGGTGTCGAATCCTTCGCACTCCGAGCGTGTAAGAGAGTTTGGGTCGTGAGACATCGACTATGAAACCTTGTGTGACCAGATATCCTTGTGTGTTTTACCATATGGATATTCTGAAGGAGGGAATCACTGAGCCTTGTTCTAGGTGTGGGTGGTGATTCTAGTCACGTCATGCGACGTAGAGGTTTGATCGGGGAGTTGAGCTACCCCCGAGAGCCTTCGGGCCGTTTGAGTTTCTGTGAAGGGATGGAAAGGCTCCCTACCACTATGCCCTAAATCTGAAGGCTGGTTTGGGTGCATAGTGTCTCCCGCGAGACTCACCCGAGAAGAAGTGTGTGCACCTATGCACATCATCGGAAAGTGAAGGTCTCACATTAATAGATCAAACCCTTTGGTCTATGTGCGGTGACGCGGGGCTGTACAAGAGTTTTCCTGGGTACATGAGATCTAGGTGTGGGCTTGGTACGCTGATTTGTTCCCGAGTTTTGGCTTTTTGGGGACAAAAATATTGATATACGGAATGATCTAAGAACCTGGTTTTTGCTGTGAAAGACTTTGGAAAATTCTTGATGTTATTCCAGAGCAGCGCCTTCAGACGACGTACGATTCCGAGCCCCGGTGTGACTGGAATTAAATTTTTAGTGCGTTCACACTAGGCACGCCAAATAAATGAGATAACTCATAAACTGTGTTTTGGATCAAAGATCTAAGTGTAAGGATGGGTCTGAAATGGGGTGTTTACCCTAGGAACGACATAAAGCGTGTCGGTGTGGGACATTTGGATCCCTCACCCGTTTCCGGAATGTTAAACAGATAAATAAAATAATTAATTTATTCATTTAATGGTAAAACTCAAGTATCTATTAAACGGTGGCTCTGATGGGGAAACTGAGGGTGTCGTTGTGTTTGGAGCATGCTGTTTACCCTAGGAGGGGTATAAGTTTCACGGGCGCGGGCCTCCTGTGAAAAATGGCCCCATGGGCATTTTCTTAATTTAGCGGCATTAGAAGATAAATTTAATAACTTTTGAATGGGTCCTTGGATTAAAATTCTGAGACCGTCTTTGTGCTCTGGAGGTGGTTTTTATCCTAGGGGTGGCTTAACCTCGACCCCGTCGAGAGTTTCGGATGTGGGTTAAATTATGGGTTTAAATTAATTAAAATTTTAATTAATTCTTTTTTTATTTAAACCCTTCTTCATCCCCTTCATCCCCTTGGTATCCCCTGGAGAAACAAACCTCAAACCTTCCATCTCAACCTCCTCCTCCACCTCCGTCCTCCGATCAATGCGGCATTGAGTGGCGGGAGCGGTAGCGGCACGTGCGGCAAAGCTCCGGGCTACGCCCTCGCAGGTAGGAGGTTTCGTTGGCGTTTTTAATTCCTCATTTACCTTTTAACTCAATTTATAGTGTTGATTTTCCATTTAATTTGAAATCAAATCCCATGTATGCGTAGTACTGGTTCTATGCTTCCTAACGCATATTTCGGATTGCAAATCCGAGTCTCGAGGCGTCTGCAGCGGTCCTGTGATGGTCGGCAGGTTTTTGATGTTTTCCGGCGAGGTTCCACTGGCGGTGGGACTCTCTAGCGGTGGAGGCACGGGCTTCGGTAGGGGTGGGGTTCTCCTCGGCTGGAGTTCCGGACCTCCCTGTCGGCAGTACGGGCTTCTTCCAGCGGAGGCTGCTGTGGGCGCGACGGCGGACGAACGCGGGGTAGGGGGTGCTCCACCAGGCGACACGGGACTAGCCGCTTGGCCGGTCGTCGCGAAAAAACTGGGGTCGTTGTGACCCCTGAGGCGGAAAGGACCCAAGACTCGTAGGTCCACTTGGAAAATCTGGACCGACCGATCTGATCCGGGCATGTACGGGCAGTCCGCGCGATGAACCGCAGACCGCTGGTTCAGGGGCTGGATGGGCCGGCTGAATCGGCCTGGCCCACCCCCTTTTGGTCTTGTGATGTTTAGGATGCCCTAAAATGAAAACCGTGTATCGGATTTACGATCCTTCTATGGTAGTGTGAACCTCGGCTCATGGCGGAGAATATGAGATGGTTTCGAGGGTTTTATCTCCCGGGATGGGGGGCCTCAATGGCACGTCACATACGTTAAGTGGATTGTCGTTTTTCCGAGGGTTCTTGCTTTGAGCAGCGTAGAGGCATCCGATGTCCGTTTGGAGTTACTTCAAAAGCATTGGGACCCTGGTGATGAGGTGGAGTTTTTAGTGTGGTTTCGGGCATTGAAGCTGGAGTTGAGGTGTGGGCCCCACGACCCGTCTTTTGGGCTGCGAGCGGCGTTTCCTAACTTTTTCATCAGATGTCTGTTCGGGGCATGCGAGTAGTCGATCCTGGGTGTTTTTCCAAGGGCATTATAATGGTCCAACCCGACTGCTTTAATTCAGCACACTGGTGTGGGCCCCACAAGGGTCGTTTTGGGTGTTGACGGTGAATTTCTATCTCCTTCACTGGGTGTCCGTTTTGGACAAGTGAATAGTCAAACTTGTGTACTTTTTTTGAGAGGATTACAACGGTGTGATCCGTTCGTTTTGCTTCCGGACCAGGGAGTGGGTCCCATATAAAACTGCTCATGTGCGGTGCGGCGAAGTGCATCTTTTTCTTCTGATATCCGTTTCGCTCAAGTGAGCTGTCCTTTTGATGTGTTTTCCAGAGGGGATCACCATGGTGCGATGCACCTGACTATATTCGGGGTCGAGTCTCGGGACCACAGGATGCCATTCTGGCGTAAGGTGATGTGGGAGACTTTTCCGTCGGATATCCATTGGAGGCGAGTAGATAGTCTATCTCACATGTTTTTCCGCGAGGATTACAACGGTGTGATCAGTTTGGATATGTGGAGTCTCTTTCAATATCTCTTTAAATGCATAAGAAAGTAAGGTTCTCTGGTGGTGGTTCGTCCTATTTTGTTTGTATTGGACCCTTGGTGTGTGATCATGTGCACTCTCATGTGAGTGAAGTAAATGTTTGAAGAGATGTAGTTGGTCATGCCTAGGCCATTGAGGTGGAATGTTGGAGTTGTTACGTTTATGCCCTTCGCGTTGACGTTAGGTGTTGTGTGAACAATAGCCTTTGGGATGGAAACGTGGTATAGTCTGGGAGTATATGGGAATGCTTGGAGGTACATGTGGTTATTTGTACCTAAGAACGTTTGTGCACTTGTTTGGAGTTGACTTGGGGCCACACGTCGTGTGCGACCCATATTTGTGTTGTGTTCTGCTTTGCGTACTCTTGACCAGTAGGGTTGAGTTTTCCCCTGGTTCCGTTCTTGTTTGTTGACCAGCAGGGTTGAGTTTTCCCCTGGTTCTGTTCGCGATGGTTTGGCCGGCAGAGATTTTTTTGGTTCCTCTGTTTCTTCAGTTGTTAGGGGTTTCAGTACCATGACCCTTTCACCAGACTGCGACACCATTTACTACTACGTGTGCTCGTACAATGTGGTTGTTTTCCCACTTTCTGGGATGAGTTGTCTCTGTCCGCTTTGACAGTGACATAGCGGATTGGAGCGTGATCGCCCTGAGGGGTCTGGGGAGTTTCTCCCATCCAATCGTGTTCCCAGGTTGAGTTCTTGATGATCTTAGTGTGACAAACACATTACACGTGCACGGATCCTCTACCCAAAAGGTTGTTTCCAGCAGGGCTGTCCAGGATTTTGTTCTAGCAGGGCTGGCCAGTGAGGAACCATCCAGCAGGGATGACCAGTGAGGTACGATCTAGCAGGGATGTCCAGTTGAACGATCCAGTAGGGATGGACAGTGCGGTACCATCCAGCAGCGACGGCCAGTGAAGCGGTGTTCACCGAGCAGTACCATCCAGCAGGGATGGCCAGAGAGGTTCCGGGTTTACCTCCTACTGGGTTTGGAAGTGGTCCCCGATGCCGGGCTTACCTCTAACAGGGCTAGGCAGAGGTCCCCGATGTTAGGCTTACCTCCAGCGGGGCTGGGAAGTGGTCCCCGATGCCGGGTTACCTCCATATGGGATGGAAAGTGGTCCCCGATGATGGTTCTGATCCTCCCTCTAGTGGAGTACCCTTTTACGAGACTGGGCATTGGGACTTGTCGACGACTTTAGCCGGGTCTCCCTCCAGTGTATTACCCTTTTACGGGACTGGGTAGTGCAGCACCCCTCGACTCTTTATGCATCTCCCTTTAGTTGGAACCCGTCGACGTCCCAGAATTACCCTCCAGCGGGGATGGGCAGGGGGTCGCCTGTCGACTTTGAGGAGACCTCTCGACTGCGGGATAGTGACGAGGTGTGGATTGACATTTCCCCAGAACTCTCAAGTACTAGGGGAAATTTCCCAACCAAGAAGTTTCCTTGCGATGTCACCTAAAATCGTGCGGGCGAGACAGTGCCGCCCAAAGCGGATAGTGTCAAGGTGCGGTGATTTAAGCCCCTTGACTTGCAGTTCGGGGAATATGTGCGGGATGATGGACATCGATGGTGTCTACTTCTGGGACTATTGGCTACTCACTTTTTTGGGATGAGTTATGGGATGGAGATCCCCTTACGATCTTGTTTGGGTTTCTTGTCATAGCATATATATATATATATATATATATATGTATACCTTATTCCAGTACCCACTTATTGGGTTTGGTTACTCTATTTCCAGGAGAGGCGAAGACGCGCAAGGTATGCCACATGATTTTCGTGTCTAGCTTCTCGTGGTGGGACGAGCCTACTCTGCTGCTAAGGCAGAGAAGACTCGACGAGAAGTTCATCTTCTCATAGTTTCCAGCTCTTTGTATCTGGATGAGTCTACCTCCTTTCTCTTGTTGGGTTGAGCTAGACTCTCTACAGTTACTCTACTCCACTCTTTGTTGTACTATTTACTGCACTCTCTTTTATACTCCTTTACTTTTCCCTATTCTATCTACTACTCACCTCTTCATTACCTCCTTTTTTGATCCCTCGATCCTTCAGGGAATCTTACTGAGTATTTTTATACTCACCCCTGCTTGGGATTTTCCTGCACATGGTTTTCCCTTTAATATGACAGATAGGTTGGTCGTGACTTCAGTGGAGCTTAGGAGTTTGGGAGCTTGGACTGCGTGCGGTGTTTATAGTCGGGTTCCAGGTGTGGGACCCTCATAGCTGTTTTCTTTTGTTTACCTGTTACCGGGTTGTGTCACTTTTCTAGTTGGGCGCGTGTTTTTCCCTTTTTCTTTTTAGTTTACCTTCTGCTTTTACTTTGTACTACTTAGAGGTCAATGCACTTTGTGGTTTATTTATATCAGTTGGTACTTTACTTTTCTTTTTTACTCTGCACTTATGCATTGAGTGGGCTGTGTGTGTGTACAGGTACATAGGCAAAGGCCTCCCCGAGTTTTTTAGCCTTCGGTGCTGGTCACCAGCCCTTGGCCTATGAAGGCGGGCTTGGGGTAGTTGCGGCTCGAGCCCGGGTTGGGTCGGGTTGTGACATTAATATTAATATAAATCATAATTTTTTTTGTTAAAGAGTCATTACTTGTTGAGTGAAAAAAATTTATTTTTTCAGATGTTTTTTTCAAAAAAAATTGTGATGTCATAGTAATAATGATTTCATACTTTTTAACCTCAAATTAGATATTATTTTCTTGAATAAAGGTCTCACATATCCTAAAAAATATAATGATAAACTATTTTGAATAAATAGATGAATAATACAGTTTTTATCAGTTTTAGAAACCTATACACATAAGATTAGATCCATAAGTATTGAGAAGAGAATATTTCAAAAGTTAGAATGTGTAAATATAATGAAGTTTGATGTTTCTCAAATATTTTTAGTGGATTAATCATCAGAATAAAAGCATCATAATGTTAATTTCATCGTAAAGAGAAATCCGTCATTATATTGTTTTCAACTAGACTGAATCTAAGGAGGATGATCAATAAGAATGGATTCATCACATTAATATCTCAGACTAATAACACATTGGATGAAGAACATCAGATTGATGATAATTTATAATGTTTATCCATCAAAGGGATTTGAGTAATGAAAATAATTAAATATTCTACAATTATTGAATTTTATTGAAAATAAACACATTGAGAGTTCAATTTTGAATCCAAATAAGACTGTGACACCAATAAGTAATGTAATAAGTAATTTCATCATCATAACATGGGGAAGATAGTAAGATCACAATGAGATGAGAAAACGGTAAGATATTAATGATCTAAGAATGAATGTAATGTTTTAATCATCTATGGTAGAAATGAAGATCATAATGAGATGAGAAAGAATGGTAGATCGTAATGAGAAGAAGAAGATGATGCATATGAGTTTGTATCAGACTGAAGAAAAAGTAATTTGATCAAGAAGATTTATCCTGAAAAAATCATGAGAAGGCTTGAAGAATTCAATGTTTACGTGTTTAAAAATGAAATTCAATTATGTGTAGATATAAGTGTTTTATAATTGAGAGGGTGGGGAAAGTTTTAATAATTCCCTCATATTATTTTATATGTCTCTTATAAATAGATGAAATGATAGTTTACATTTCACATCTTTACAAATAATCTAACATGATGTAGTGTAGAAGAATTCATGTGAAAGTACCATCCAAAAAAGAGATCTCATTCAAATATCATACAACTATTTTTTTTGTTTATGGAACAGTGAAACTTCATTTTGAGCAGATTTTATTGAGTCGACAGGACTGAGGGAGATCAACGTGAGTTTTTAGCATCGTTTGGGAGGATAATATTGATAAAGGGAAGATCATATTGATTTTATCATATTGAGATAATCAGACTGGGTTTATTGGACTAAATTTCATTTTGTTCACATTCAATGGATCCATGAAATTTTGTCAAGAAAATTGAACAATGTGTATTTTCTATTACTTTTGGATTAATAATGGATAACAAAACTTTTTAAGATAACATGGTTATATATAACCTTTCTTATCAGTATAGAAAAGGTGTATAATATGATTTGTCATATGTTTTATTCACTTATTCATAATAGTGAATTTAAAAATACCCATTGGAATGGCTATGTCAAGAATATAGGCTCTCACTCAATGTTTGACCTTGTAAATATCATGTCCATTAATTTATTTACTATTTTTTCATTCATGAGTTTTTACAAAAAATATGATATTTATATAAAAATTAATAGGTTATGGTGGTAAAATATTGTATCTTATGAAAATTGAACAACTGATTCAACCCCCCCTCCTCCTAAATGTAATTTTATCCTTTGTAACTACAATGGTTATTAGAGGAGATGTTCCCTTGTTTAATACTAGTCAATCATAATATCAATTATTTCAATAGTACATGTAATCCTACATTTTATGGATAAAAATATTATCGGTAGAAAATAGGATGATTCCTTATCTCCTATCTCTTGGACTAGAAGTTTCTAATACACTTAAGATTATTCTTCCATCAATTGAGAAGGATTCCCAAATAACTTTTCTTAATAAGAGAAATATCAATGCTGAAGAAAAACCAAGAAATTATATCCTTATTTCCTTCTTATAAAATTTTTATATGACATTGATGGGTCTTAAAACTTATATGAGTATGTGGAACATGTTGGAATGTATATTCAAAGGGAACCCAAAAGTGGAGGAAGTAATGCTACAAATATTGTGTAATAAGTATGATGAAATTCAAATGAGAGATGAAGAAACTATTGATGAATAATTCAATAGAGTAATTTAAATTTATTCCAACATCACAGGATTCATAGATTTATAGGATGATTATATAATTATGAAGATACTAAACTGAAACATTCTAGAGAGGATTTATTAAAACATTAACACTTTTTATGATAAATTTTATTTTTCTCCTGATGAATTTCATACAATTATTATATATATTGAATTGAGGAAATATCCAATCCTAAAAAAGAAGATAAAATATTAAATGTCCTTTGATTCCATGAGAAAAATAAAAATAAAATATTTTGAAGATATTGATCTTTTTGACTCTGATGATAAAGAGGATGATGAGTTGAATGAAACAAATCACATATCTTATATCGATGAACTATAAAAGTGGAAAAGGAATGTATGGAGGTAAACATCGAATAAAATATTTTGAGTGTGGTGGGCTTATATACTTTTCTATGAATTTTCCCATGAATAAATTTATAAAATATGGAGTTGATTATGATGGAATGCATTGATTATATAAGTAAAATAAAAATTTATAAATATGAAAAGTAATCCAATAAATATAGAAAGGAGTTAAATGGGGAAAGAATATTTATGTTGATAATGAAATATGAATCATAATCAATTTTAAAAAATTTATTGAAATATGAATGTTCTGAAAAATTCATAACCTTTATTGAAAAATTTATGAAAATAAATGATTCCTCAGATAGTGAAGAAGGCGGTGAAGATTCATACAGAAAGTGTTAACTCGGAACATTTTTTTCATGTATTTAGAAAAAAAGAACCTGAAGAATGAGATCAGAGTAATTACTAAATATTTATAATATGTTATTGATGGGTAAAAAATGTCATCGTGAAAGAGAAAAAAATACAACCATGGTATATTAAGTTACAAACATATAATTTATGAATAGGGAAATATGGATGGAGATATCAGAAAGGATATTGATGCTAAGGAATAATATGTTAACATATTTTGATTAAAATATATTGAGATTGAAATTACCATGAATATGATTATGGAAAACATCAGCAACTCATCGAAAGTTAATGGTGGGAATTGTAATGTTACATATAATAATAAAAAACAAGAATCAGGTGAAATCATCAGTCCCGAAAAATAATATTTTATCTAATTATTCAAATATTCTAGTTTCCAAAAATTGTTTTGGGAAATATTGTGTGAATAGAGGATGTGAGAAACCTATAACATCTACCAAATTTTATAACTTATTTATAATTAATGATTTTCCATGTCCTGAGTATGATATATCATAAAGAAGTTGTCAACCGCAACAATGTTTTGATAGAGAAAGACCTTTCTTCAATAGAAAATCAATATTTGATGGAAATTTATAGTGTTGTCGAATCTATGGGCATATATATTTTAATTTTTGGCATACTTTTCACTTTCCAAAATAGGATCTGAATAAATTGAAATCAATGGTGGAAGAAGTATGAGTAACTTTCCCACCCCAGAAGAAGTTTAAAAAAATGGAAAACACAATATGTTAGAAACATTCTAACAATATATCATTTTGAATGTATATATATTATCTGTGAAATATGTGGTAAAGATAGTGATCATTACAGAATATGTATGGAACTCTATTAAGAACAAGTTTCTTATGGTATAAAAGAAAATGAAGCTGGAATGAAGAAAATTGAGGAAACAGACGTTATTAGTGAGATATCATTGAAAAAAGTAAAATTTAAATACCTTAGATACTTAATAGTGTTGTTCTTCACATATTATAGGTGATATGGAAATCATGAAACATGTTTTATTTCATGATGGAGGAGCAGCAACCTTTGGTAATGATAGCTCCTAATAAATCAAAGGAATCCGAATAGATGAGATTTATGTAGAAAAGTTGAAATCTAAAGAAGTTTTATTTTTTGATTGAATAAAACATAAATTACTTAATGAAAGTATACTTTGTAATGATGAAAAAGAAATGATCTTCATAAAATATTCTTATAATGTCAAATTTTTGAAAGATGTACAAATTTTTACCAAAGGAGAGAGCACCAGTTGGAATCTATTCCAAATTAGAGAATTTAATAATTCTTGTTACTTGAGGGCTAAATATGAAATTAAGTTCTAGCACCGAAGAATTTTCTAGAATGTGCATAAAAAGATGACAAAAATTATAATGTTGATGTTGTCCATTATTTTTCATAATCAAAAAGAATATATGAATATGATTGTTTTAATTTTCAATAAGGGAATATGAATTAAAAATTCATAAGAGTGTTATGATTTAATCTACAAGACCTTGTGATCTTATTCAATCTAAATTATGTGGACTGATGAGACATCAATCAACCAAAATAGATTTACACTTCATCACTTATATTAAAATTTTCACTTTGATCATAAACATAATGTCTATAAAACATAAGTCAAAATATGCAGAAATATTTAGGTTATTTAGAAAATAAGTTGAGAAATAAAAGGGGGTTTATATAATGAATTTAAAAACATATAATGGTACCAAATTCAAATTCAATAATTTCAAAAATAATCTGAAAAATCATGGTATTAAATAATAGTACAGTGCTATGTATACTACACAAAAAACTGGAGTAGTAGAAAGAAATAATATATGTTTGGTGGAAATGGGAAGAAGTATATTAGAAAAATACACACATTAAATTTTCAATTGGAAATAATCTCTTAGTACAACTTTACATGTTCAAAATATATACTTTTTTAGACTAGAACCCGACATGACTTCTTATGAAATGTTGTACAAAAAACCTTTATTGACTAACATCAATGTTTTTATAAGTGAATGTTTTATAAAATTAAAAAATCAACATATTGAAATGTTTGATGAGAAAGATGATGAAGGAAATTTTATGGGTAATTCACCAAATAGATGATGTTACCAATGTTGGAAAAAATTCTTACAAAGGATGGTGGACTCAAATGATGTGAATATAATTGAAAATCAATATTGATGAACAAAAGTTTTTGATAATGCTAAGGATGATGAACTCGAGATTTCCAATGGTAGAAAAAGTATGTCAAAACCTATTTACAAAGATGTAGGAGAATCATGTGATGAGGAATCTTCAGCTGAAAAAATACCTTTAAATTTCCTACTGTAAAAAAATATCGAGTGCGAAAAAATTATTGTACATCAGAATTCTTCAGTTCCAACCCGAATAAAGTTGATAATAGAAAATCAGACATCACATATCTCAAAATTTGAACCAGATAAGTTTAAAAATATATAAAAAACAAATAATTGTTGTATTTAAGGAATGGAAATTTGGATTAGATTGTTATAAATAAAACATGGGAAGTTGTTCCATGACAAGAAAAAAACTCTTATCAGAACAAAGTGGTTTTACATAAGAAAATTAAATGACCATGGAGAAGTTTCATGAACCAAAGGAGGACATGTTTTTAAAGGATTTTAAGTGGTGTAAATTGTGTATTTTGACGAATATTTCTCCCTAGATACAAGATGAGAAACTATTAGATTTCAATTGATAATGTCCATAAATCAGAATTACAATTTTTATCATATGGATGTAAAGTCATCTTTATTAAATAGTGAGATTGAGAAAGAAGTTTACATTCAATAACCTTGTTTTTTTAACTTGATAATTAGGAAGACAAGGTTTATAGACATTAAATATCCATTAATGTGTGTAAATAAGTTCCACATTCCTAGTTTTCAAAACATAATATATTTTTGAGATTATTGAATTTCCATGAAGAAAAAGTTGATAAAAACATATATGTGAATGTTGATGACTCGATAACTATAATTTTAAATGATTATGTTGATGCTATATTTTTTATAGGGATTAAATTATTTTAAAGAGTTTGCTGAGGAATTTAAGAAGGATTTTAAAATTTCAATGTTGGGAGAATTAACGGTCTTCCTTGGATTCCAATTTCAATAAAAAATAAAAATAAATTTTATTATATCAAGAAAAGTATGGTATGGAAATTTTAATCATTTTTGTGATGGAAAATTATAGAAAATGTTCAAGTCCTATAACTCTGACAATAAATATGATTAAAGTTGAGTCCGGAAAAATATTGAATCAGACAGAATTTTAAAAGCTGGTAAGAAGTCTACTCTACCTTTTTTCATCAAGGCCTTATATTATTTATCTTGTGACTTTGTGTTATAGGTATCAATTTAATCCTAAAGACTCATATTTGTTGGTATAAAACAAATTTATGAGATATGTAAATGAAACAATTTCACATGGGTTATTTTAGAAATGAAATTCTGATATGATGTTTTATGGTTATAATGGTGCTACTTAGCATGAAGTGTGTAATAATAGAAAATTGACCACATGAGAAATATTTTTCATGGGTGAATATTTTGAGAGTTTTAATAATAAGGAACAATTTTTAGTAAACAAAATCATTGCTGAATCCAAGTATGTTGTTGCTACTTGGTCTTATTCTGAAATGTAGTGAATGAATGTTCAGCTAGAAGAAATTAATGCAAATATTTCTAAACCATTTATGATTCTACATAATAATCATATTGAAATTTATTATTTTAGAAATAATTTTCAACATTAATGATAAAAACACATTAATAAAATTTTTCATTTTATAAAATAGAAATTTCTTGTTGTAGTTATTATGATGGAATATATCTAATAAATGGATCAAATTTATAATATCATTGAAAAACTAATGCTGAATGAGCATTTTGTGGAATTGATGCAGAAACATCATGTTCATCATATTCAATTAATTACTAAACCTTATAAAGAAAATCTCCTTCCAATCTTTGGATTATGTTGACCAAGGGGGGAGAATGTAACAACTTTATTATAGTTTTGACGTATCATTCTAAAATGAATCTAAATCTACGGTTATCATAAAATGGGAGATAGAAAAATAAAAGGGAGATAAAGATAAAAGTTAGAGGAAAAGATAAAATAGAGGGTGGGGGATCTTAAGCTTTTTTTAAATCAATATTTTCACTAAGGGAGGAAATTCAATAAAAAACATTACTTTATCTAGTAGTGTGGTGTCATGACGGTCTCTTATGAGGATGAATGAGATTTGATAAATTTAAAAAAACATGAATTGTTCATAAAAGGTGATTAGTGAAAATTTTATAATATTTTATCTATTTTTAGTGAGTTTTGTTAAAAAATACAAAGGGGAATATTGAAGAGCCTTTGTGATTTTTTGGTTTTTTTTAAAAATAGGTATTTGTTGAGAACATTAATTTTTATAAAAGAATGTTTTTTTTATTCTATATCAATCCTAGTCCATTATAACAAGGTTTCATAAGAAACCTAAAAGTTTATGAATGTTTATTAATAAAAACACAAGGGGATAGAAAAATTTTAAACTTAATTTTTTTTTGGATATTGGTTTCAAGATTCTACTTATTGGACAGACAACATTAGAAACAAAAGTGATCAGAAAGATTATATTAATGATCAAATGCACCATCAGTCTCAATTACATCATTGTGAATTTTAATATTTATAATATATAGTGTTTTTTAGAAATTCAAATGTTATTGAGCAAATAAGTTATAATTTTTCTGATGGATAATGGAAAAAGATAGTGAAGTAAGGTGTTATAATGTTTTCATACTCTCTAAACTAAAAAAAAGATGATGCATTGTGGGTTATGATGTTCTCAAAAAAAAAGAAAAAATATCATGATAATGTTTTTGAAGAAATAGAGAAATCCTAATTATTTTATTGGTTCTAAAAATCAAGACATAGAATATTTAATCCAAAAGTACCAAATTGAGAAGTTTTTAGAAGTCATAATGTGTAAAGTAGATGAAGATTGAAGTTTTTCAAAGTTTCTAAGTGAATTCATCATCAGATGAATAAATTTGTAATGACCATTCTATATTAATGATAATTACATAATTATGAGGTTTTAAACTATACATAAACAAAAGAGGAAGATCAACAGAATTAGGAAAATGAATCTATTCATGAAATGAATTTCTAAAAATGATAATATATATGATGTTGAAAATCATAGTAATTAGAGATTTTAATGTCAATCCATCAAAGGTAGACCAATTAGGAAAATAAGTGAACATTATAAAAGATTTTTGTTTTACTGAGAAGAAACAAAGGGGGAGTTAATGTTTTGAATAAAATAATATTGTGACACTAATAAGTCATCTATAGAGGAAGTTCATCATAATGAGTTCATAATGATAGTCAGATTGTAATGAGATGAGAAAGTTAGATAGATTGTAAGGGGTTGAGTAAGAAAGAAATATTGTAATTCAATGAGAAATAAATGAAGATGTTATTGATATGAGGAATATAAAGCTGAGGAAGTTATATCAGACAGATGAAATTTATGTTTTTTCGAGACGATTGATCTCTATGAGATAATGATAAGGTTATATAATTCAAGTATAATTTTGTCAGACAAGAAATTAAATTATGTGTATATATCTATGTTTTTAATTTATAGAGAGAGGGAAATGATTTAATATTTCTGAAATTGGATTTTTTGAGTTTCCTATAAACTAGAATTATAGTTAATTAACATTTTGAAACATTCCATGTATGTAGAAAAGGAGGATATCTCAATAATTCGACTGAAATTTCCATCTATATAGAGATATTAATAAAAGATCTGGCATACTTTTTTGGTTTAGTAGAATGAGAAACATAATTTAAAAAATATCTCATTGAGTCGATCATAATGAGGCAATCGGTCTTTTTTAGTATAGTTTGACAAGTCAGATTGAGAAAGGGAAGATCATATTCAGTTGGCCATTCTAATTCAATTAGACTAGGTTTGTTGGAATGATGTTCATCAGATTCTGGGACATAGAATCAAGATCATTTATGGAGAAAATTGAATAGTTTTTTTAAATTTTTTCACACAATTTTTTTATTATAAAACATTTCTAAACTAATGGGAGGCATTATAATCATTCCTATCAATTGATATAAGGTTTATAAGGGGATATGGATCATGTTATATTAACTTATTTATAATAGTGAACTTCTATAGACCTAAGAGAGTGACTTTGGAAAGGATGTAGGTTTTGATAGTGAGACTGAACCTTGTAAATCTCATGTGATTAACTTAATTTTGTGTTTTTTTCATGCATGAGTATTTACAAACTGAGTATAAGGATATGAAATTTAATACATTGTAGGTGTTAAGTTTTAAAATGTATTAAAACTTAATTAAAATGAAAAACTAATTCAACCCCCTTATTAGTTGTTATTGTTTCCTTTAGAACTCATATTTCCATCATTAATAGACAACAAACCCTCTCTTAAACAACTTTTTTCACCAATCCTTATGTTAACATCTTCATAAAACCCACTCAGAAAACTTTGTGTTGGGGATGGAAGGAACACTACAACCACTCCAGGTGGAGTTTCATGTGTCCACGTATGGCCTTATAAGACCCAAACTATTATAAACACATAATTAATGGTCTTTAATACCCTGGGGAATCAAAAAAAATTCTTTAACATCTCCTAGAATCGTTATTACAAGGTGGACAACTTTTTACCTTCACAACCTTCTCTTGTAAAACTAGTGGCAGTAAATGGGAATCATATTATACACCCACCATTTTCATGTTTCTTTTAGATTCTTTAAAAACATCATGGTCTATAAATTTAATTGGTTCATTTATGGATGATGAAGAAGAAAATACAATGGGTTCATCTGTTATAATAATTTCATTATGTTCTTATTATGGTAGTTGATAGTTTTTATTTCAACAACTATCAATTATAAAAGTGAAGACATTATGGGATATTAATACATGTTTGGTGAATATAGATCCAATGTTAAAACTGTTAATCCATTATGCCAAATCTATATAATATACCCTTACAATGATTTATATTCACATAATGTAAAGTTATGAAAATCAACTATTATGGAAATATATATTTTATTCTATAAATAGATATTATGATAGTACACTGAGAAAAAAAACTAGGAAACATAGGGTATATTTGATAAATATCCCATATTAATAATTATCAATATTAAGGAATAGTTATCACAATCCACCTCATTGAATGACATTTAAGAAGTTCCATGTTTTTCCCTTAAATTTGGTGTTTGCTGACGCATATCACTATTATCCTTCTTGGATTTAGGAAACTCACATGGGTAATCAACAAGATTTAAATACATATGAAATCATACTATTTGTGGTGATTTTTGATTCATGCTTTCCACTCCCAATATTCAAACTAGATTCGTCATATTACAATAATAGTTTGATGACCAATAAGCATCTACTCCATATGAAAAGAATTTCCCAGTCACCCTGTGGAATGTTCCATGGTTACTCTTAAGACATTTGTTAACATATAGGAGGTTTAATATCCTATAGTTTTTCATCTTCATTGATTGGATTTTCAGGACACTTCATTCATCTAATCATTGGTGTGCTCAATATATCAACTATGTTTACATTGTTAGTCATTTTTTATGTTAGTTGGTTTGGAATAATAGTTTTATTTATCAATATATATCTTATTGTAATGGTAATATCATTGAGATAATCAAAATATTCTCCTTCACACCCATGGTTAAGTTGGATTATTCTTGTTCCATCCATAACTAAAACCAAAAAAGGATTCTTCATAGGGGAATTATCACAATCAATAAGAAAATAGATTCAACAAAAAAAATGTATTTCTATTTCACATTATCACATTGGACTATAGTTCCTTGAGCAAGGCCAATATAAATCTTAGTTTGTGATTAGATACATTAAGTTAGGTTATCTTATAATAATCGTATTAAGATTTCAATGTATCATAGAAATAAATTCTTTATAATTCATTATAAAGATAAGTTGTTAGACCAATGAATATCTCCTGGGAGTTTCAAATCAGGTGCCTAATATTACACCCACCCATTGTGTCTCTAGTTGATGATTTTTTTCATTTCTCTACCAACTATTTTATTGTCATTACAATTTTCTGCATCTGTTCATCATAATTATACACTTATAGTACCAATACTGGGATATATTTCAAGGGAATAACATACACTCATGGTTTTTCCAATATTTTAGGCTATCGTGTTGAACATAGGCTTCACTCAATGGTTTTTAGTAAGGTTCTATAATTTTATTCCCAAATGTTTTTGAACTAATCTATTTATAAAATAAATACCAATCATATACCAACTTAATAGGCATAAGATTAAAAATGATAAATAATAAATTGACTATGTTGTTTAATTATTACATCAGAAAATAGTTGAATAAAAAATTATTTAAAGGATTAGTGTCTTCAAAACAAGAAGCATAAAAATTCATATTTAATATGATGTGAACATTTTTCCATAATATAAATCCACTCTTAGATATTCCCTAAGACATTACCATCTTCAACTCATGTACCATGGAAAAACATAAAAAGGGGTCATATATATCCCTCTATAATGGATAAATTATCGTATATCAGAATGGTTATATAGAAATTACATAGAAAAGAACTAATAAAGTAAAATATTTCATTTAAAATAATATAAAACCAAAATATTATACTATAATAAGGACTGAAAGAAATAACATCTCAAATGATAACACTTTTACAATGACATGAGAAACATAAATTATGAAGAATATAAAATGGGATATGGGAAAAATGAAATAATGAGGCATAATTATAAATGTTGAATTACTTATCTTTGAGAACCATTATAATCACCCCAAACTAGTGCACTCCTAAAATTGTGTGTATAGCTATATACTATTACACTCACCCTTTGTGAAACAAGGTACACGCTATACAATTCACATAGAATTTATGTCACATGAAATATAATCATTTCCCATTATATTGGAGGGACATATATGTCCCAACCATCTCATAATCTATATACTTGTTTAAAGATAGAGAAAAAACATATATCACAAAATAAAATAACCCATATAAAGAAAAATGGGATTCATGTCATTTCCTTATCATCATACCAAGAAACCATGTAATGAAAATGGGTTTCATTATGTATATAAATTTAACTCATTATATTTTCATAAGAAACCCACATAAATACTATGGGATTCATTAAACATCCAAATGAAAATCCATATATTTTCATAAAGAACCTATTATAATAAATTGGATTTCATAAAACATCAAATTTAATCATGAATTAAATTTCATGATACCAAAAAAATAAAACAAAAATAGTCACACAATAAAGGAATAAAATAGGATGAAACCTGAAATATAACTCCATTAGAGATATATCATTTGAAGACAATGAAAGAAAAATCATAAAAGTTTTTTTGAAAACAATTTTTATTAATTGTTTAGATTTCATGGTTTTGACTATCTTCTAAAAAGTATAATTATTGTGTAAAATGAAATAGAACCCTTTAATTAAAATAAATTTATTTCAAAAAAAAAATTCCCCACAATGTACGATCATTTATAATATAAATTCATAAAAAAAATTAATAATATGAATTACTTGATGAATGGATTTTCAGTTACCTTATCCCTTTCCATTACAAAGATTTCTATAGATGTTTTTAACTTACTATATCAAAAAGTTAAAAATATTAATTACCTATTTAAGATAATTATTTATATACATTTACATTTATAATTTATTTAAAAACAATTATTTACTTGTATTGGATTTTTTGATTCCTTCTTTAATGATTGAGTGATCGTAATCTTTATCATTTTGAACTCGGTTCATAAAACTCATTTTGATCATATTTTTTTTATCCCATATATCATCACTTATATAGACTTAAATTTAAATTTATTTATATTTTATATATAATGACATATTTATAATATAATTACATGGTATTCAATGTTCTTTCATGAATGAAAAAAAGGTAATAAACTAGTTTTTGATTATTTACAGATTTTGATGTATTACCATATAACGATAAGTAATTTTTATGTCATCAAAAAAATCATATTAAATATATATTTATTAATGATACATATACATATACATATATTTTATATATCTATCTACTAAAAACTATCCATGTATGAATGTAATGGAAAATGAATCTTGTTTATTCATGAAGGTGCTAGTCTGAACAACACATGATTAGTGTTTCTGTTTCTCAACAAATGATCAGGGTGAAGGTGCATAGTAAGTAATAATTTCAATGTCATAAATACATTATATAAAACATATTTCTTCATCAATACCATCATTATGATCATCCATAAATGGTGGTGACAAAAAAAAGTTTCTTTGTAGAGGTGGTAATCTGTGCACACACACTATTGAGGGTTCTTATTTTTTATAGTAGATAAAAGAGAATAAATAATGGTTATATAATTATTATTTTAAAATATCAACACATTATTATAATATTTTTACTATACTATGGGTATGGTTTGTTTTATAAGGAATTTATAAGAATGAAACATTATAAAAGATGTGATAACTCGGTCGAGATCCTGAACATCCTTTTGTTCATGACCATAGTTTGAGACACAGATTATAATTTTTAGTGGCTAGGGGAATTTGGGAAATAAGAGGAAATGTAACTCCTTGTCCCTACAAGTCCATAGATGGTGCATGATTTTAATACATTGTCATGATTACAAGGAATCAAGTCCTGAAGGACTGATCAGTTTAGCGGTCTTAGAAAATAGATTACATACATGAACGTTACATTACACATTCAAACATAAAACTCAACAAAAATAATACTTGGAGAACGCCATTATTCACCTGTCATAACCTTTCATAGTAATCATAATAAAATTCTTGTAATCCTAGGAAAATAAAATAAAAGAACGGTGTGATCTCAAATACATAGTAAGGGTAAATAATTTTGTGAATGCTATAAACTTTCAAGGAAAGATGTGTAATAAAAACAACATGAATTTAAACATAATTTTTAAAATCATAAGGAAAAAAAATAAAACATTACCATATAAATATGTACATGGTTATTCTACTAGTTGAATAATCACATGTAATAACTAATTTAATAACGAGGGAATTCATAATGTTGAACGTCATAACCACATAAACAAGGCCTTATGCCAAGACTACATTTTTTTTTCAAGGCCTTGTTCCAAGACACTAATTTGTACCATTAGACCTACTGATGCATCAACGAGATATAGTGGGACCCACCCGTCACTTACTAATACTAATGAATTCATCATATGAAAAAGGCGAAATATAACAAAAACATTCGTATTCAAACTAGAATGAAAAATGTCAATAAGTTAACAATAAACCCTGAATGGTGTAAAAATATCACATCCATATTCAAAAATATCATAACCAATTAAATACAATATGGAAGATTTATAATAAATCAACCTCAATCTTGAATAATATCCAGTAAATGATGTTGACATAGTTGGAAATGATCAGTAAAACACTTTGCGAGAAGTATCCCTTTTTCATGGAATTATTTAATAGTTACACAATTTAGAAAGGAAGAAATTTAAATGATAATTTTGAATAAATGTTTCCCATAAAACATCGAAACATTGGGAAATAATTAACATTTTAAAACATTCATGTCAATATAAATAAATCCTTAAAACTATTTGGAAAACATGGACATTAATGATAATGGTTTAAAAGAATAAATATTTAAACCATTTAAAATGATGTTTTTGTAAAAGATTAATTTAATATAAATCCTTTTGAAAAATATTGTATGAAATATTGACATGGATGATAAATGAGCCCCAGTAAATACTTATACATTACTAATCTCGGATATTAATGAGAATGAGGAATTAAACCTTACCTTGTACTTTCCTTTAGTTGAGTGTACGTTTATCCTCCTTTATAATGAGCATAGTTTGTTACTAAGTTATACCAGAACCATTTTAATATTTATTATATCATATATGATTCATTTATACATGTATACTACCCATTTTATAATTATTTCCATGTTAAAGTAACATTTCGTTTAATAATGGCTTTTTTTATCGTACATGTTTTAACTTATTATTCTTGATCGTATCACATAGATCGTTATTTACATAATTACAGAATATAAAACATGATTTTTATATCAAAAATATTCAAAATATAAATATATAAAATAAATAGATTTATGAAATGGAAAACACCATATATGGAGATGGTAGGCTGTACGTATGCATAAACGTTGTTTCTGTTATCTTATCGGATTGAATGGAAGTAAGTGAATGTGATATATGTAAATATATACACACACACACACAGATATATATATATATATATATATATATATATATGTTCTAGTAGCATTATTATTTCATGTATTACATACTTATTAATAATATATATTTTTATAATCATCGTTTAATAGTGAACATGGAAATGAATCTCATCGTGTCGTGATACGGAAATCCGTACATATGAACGAGCGAAAATATCATTCTATTGATAGTGAAATAGTATGTAATTTGATGGTATACTATATATAAATAATAAGAAACATTTTATATTTATTATTTAAATAAATTATACTCATTATTATACCCATCCAAATAATGAAGTGTTGAATAACAAACTACACCACTACGTAGAGACGGCAAGCAGTACATACCCACGTATGGTGACTTTTTCATTCATAGGATGGATAAAATAATGAATATGGTTGAACCATATTTTTAATTAAATATAAATATATATAAGGTACTAGAGTAATTATTTTGGTTTGGAAACAAAAAATAAAGAGCATGTGGAAGAAAAAAAGGATAATGAATAATGTGATGAAATAATTATCTCTTCTTCAGGTTCTTTCTTTTGATTTGAACAAAAGGGCTCCTTAATATTTATTTATGACCAAATTAAGGCCTCTATGATGAATGGAGGTTAGTTGGGTGTATATTTCATAAGGTTTTGGTGGAGAAAAAAGGATTTGTAGGTGTGAAGATAAGAGAAGGGGAAGTACTCTTTTATAAGAGAGGTGAGGTGCACCTTAGGAGAAGATTGAAATATTAATTTATTCTAAAATTATTTTTTGTTTCTAATGTCACCAAGTGGATTTATTTATAGGATAAGGTGGGTATGGGTCTAAAAAATCTCCAACAATAGGTTTTTGACAAGTTTAGGTCACCATATTAACCTTATATTTTTTATTTAACACTTAGTTAAATAGATTGACTTTTACCATGTCTTCTTGTATTATTATAATACATGGTTAATAAACATACTATAAAATGTGAAGAAAACCTAAAGTAGTTATTTAATGACATAACTATCATTATCTATGTAATTTTTCGAAACCATATATTTTTTGGACAATAATATAAGTAAATAAAATTGTATTGGTTTTATAAACTCATTTAAGTGAATTTTTACACTATTTAGTATTATGTTTTTGTGAAATCCATCCCAACATGATTAATTATGAAAAAATACATTTAAACAACCCTAAAATTTTATATTCTCCTAAAAAAATCTTGCATGGCATCAAAACATTCTAATTTTATTTATTTTAATATTTATAATATCTTTTATTTGATTGTTTCATTAATAAGGAAAACACTGCATCATTATTGTGTCATAATTAAATATATTTATTTTGTGTCTAAAATATATAAATAAAATACCATGATATATGATATTTTTTTTATATTTATGATGATAATTTATAGTTTAATATATCACTTATATAAACTGTTATAAAAATGTTTTTACTAAAACATATATGTTTATGTTAAATTTTCCTTAACTATAATTTAATTTTTATATTGGTACATTTTAACGTTGAATTGGATAAATTGCATCCAAAAGCCAACCCAAGGATTCCCATGGTCATAAATGTTTCAGACAATAGGGTCAGGATATGTGTTAGGGTAATTTAATATTATTATAATAATATTTGTTTACCCTTATTTAAAGGATTTACCCTTTAACCATGGTAAATAAAATATTTACTGAAGTTACAATTCATAATGTATAAAAATAAAAGTTACCTATTTACACAATTGGGGACTAATGATTCCAAATATGGAATCCATTTTTCCTAATTCAAAACAGAGAAGTTTTAAAAATTAATTTAAAATTAATTCTTGTTTTCAAAACCAACAAGTGGGTTTTTTAAGAAGTAAAAACTATCAAAATATTGACACGTATTTATGTATAATTTAAATGTGAAATTACATTCAATTACATAATTTTATTAAATGATAAAAATACAATATAATTATACTCTAAAACTATTAAAATTTATAATCTAATAGTACAAATTATTTTTATTAATAAAAGTGGTTTTTAATTAATTTTTTTTTTCAGAATTCATTAAAATATGAAAGTTATCATAAAAATAACAAAAATTTGTCAAAACTAAATTTTTATGTATCTATTCTAAATAATAATTTAATTTCATCAAATTGAATATATAAAAATTTCAAATATTGGATTTAAAAATCGTTCTCCATTAAAAGGTGGAAAACTGCATTTTTTAAAAAAACACCTCTTTTTTCCTAGAAAATTGAATTTTTCCTTATATTATGTCTTAGAAACACAAAATATGAATTTAAAAAATATATGGGATACATTTAAAATTCAAAATTCTGTTATTACTATTCATAAATTCTTCTTTTTTATGGTTAGATTGATAGGTCGTGGTGCGCTTGAAATCGGTGTTTTGTACACCGCACGCTATATTATTATTCAAAGAAAAAAGCACTGTGGATTCTTGGGGTGTTACATTATTCCATCCTTCAATAAATTTTTTCCTCCCAATTTGAAATTTTTCTTCAAAAATAAAATGATATTAAACTATAAAATCTCTTTGTGGAAAATCAACATCGGAAATAGGGTTAATAAAATTTATATTCTAATAAAAGGGAAATGGAAATGAAAAAGTCACCACCAAATTAGGATTTCAAATAGGATAATACTAGTGGAAATTATAATTGGATTAAAATTTTAAATATTTATAAGGAGTGATTGAGGTCATTAATCACAAAGAGTGAATGGAAAATTGAGGTCCTCAAAGCCATAAATCTAAGATGATTTAAATTATCGTCAGTTCAACAAAACATAAGGTAATAGGATAACAAATTTTTGGTTTTAAGATCCTTTCCCTAAATTTTAAGAAATAATTTATTCATTGAATAATACAAAAAATTAATACTTGACAAGTTGAGTTTCATCCTTTAACTTATTTCAACCACAAACTCATATTTCACATCAAAAGATAATAGAGCTAAAACACATTCTATTTATCTAAATCATATAGGGTTCTAAAAAAAGAATTTATAATTCATATTTCAGATAATTTAAAAAAACAAAATTATATAATCTAGGACATCATGTAGGCTAGTGGCATGTGATCCACCCTTGTCACCCTTCAATTTATGGTTCAAGTCTCGCGGCCTTTCCAGACGTGAATGGTTGTCATTCGACCTCTAGGTTTCATTTTTATAACAATACAGAAATAATATTAAGTAATATTTTAACAATAAACAATAGCGTCCATTGTCCAAATTAATCCATTCTAACCTTTAAACTAATCCAAAATACTTTTGTCGAAACACACAGTCTAAAATTTATAAGGAATGAAAACATAATGAAGATCTCTTTTGTCACATAACAACATGTGAATACCATTGTCATGTATTATATTAACATATGGAAACAAACTAAATTATCATAAACCCTTATTTGAATATGTATATACTTCCCTATTCCTTCTGTAAAACATATAATACTGGATATACTACTTAAATTGAAAAATGAAGGAAACTCCCAATAATGATAGTATAAACAGCTTTTTAAACAAACCATTAATCAGATCCAAAGATGTAAACAATATCCAATATACTTTATCCAAATCAACTATCTCTTATTCTGAAATCATTATCTCGGTTTTAGAAATATATTAAGAGTTATATTTCCCTCATCCGTGAATTTTCCCTAAAGATTAACTTTCTATTGAGTCACTTTTCATAGTACCCTACAATCTCAAATCCTCAATGAAATAATACTGTAGTATAATCCTTATATATTGTATAATTCATATAAAATGTACATCATTAATACAATACTAAAATGACACATTTCTTTAATAACAACATAAGATCACTAATCACTTATCTTCATCTACGGTAGTATCATAACTTGATTATCATCTAATAAAATCATTTAGGTTATACCTTGATGATTGAGACAACAATTCACGTAGTGATGCAACTCCCTGCAGATGAAGAATTGTACATTTAAAACATTTTTATTACACTTATATTCTCCAACATGGTGTCATTTTTCTCCACACTTATAAAAAATTCCCAATCTATTAATTCATTTACCAAGGTGATTTTTTACATAGTTATCACATGTGGTAAAATCCTTCGTTCCCTTCTTCCCTTTATCCATATTTCTCTCTTCTATCTTCTTCTTCTCTGGTTCCCTTCAAATCCACATGACTCAAAGAATTCATTACTTATCTTATTAATACTTGATACTATTTCTTCATATGATGAGAATAAATGGAAGGAAGTTTCCCTTCTAAATGTTGGCTTAAGACCATGAAAGATATGATCCTTCTTACTCTTTAGATCATGTGTATTGTCGGAGTTCTCATTCCCTATACTGGGAGCCATTTCTAAATGATGAAATACACTAGGTTAGATCATATCATAATGTATAATCAGAAAACTAGAAAAATTCTCAACATTAATTGAATATTTTCACACATTTAGTGTCATAATCATAAAAATGGTTTCTTTTCTAACATATATAGTCATAAATCCTTAATAATGTTTTTTTAAAGAAAATGTGAATTATCCTAATCATTTCCCCAAGGAGAGTCCTAACCAAGAGTGCAATAATGCCCATTGTCATGCACTAGTTCCCATTTGAGTATATCTCCAAGCGGTGTTTTTAGGGTTTATCCCAAGATACATTTGTGCCAGAGCCGCCTCTACCAACTCGTATACAGAAAGAGATGTATTCCATGGAAAAAATCACAAAATCTCTATATTGCCAAATTTCTATGAAGTTATTATATATTAATCCACAAATACTATCTTAGTGTAATGTTTCATAATAAGATTTTTTATAAATATATTTCCAAGGATGTTACTAAAATTCCTCGGATACCAACTCTAACGCCCTGACCCTAGAAGCCCATAGTCGGTGCGTTATTTTAATACATTTTTATGATTACAAGGAATCATTTACTGAAGGAATAATCAGTTTACCAGTCCTAAAAAATATATTTCATATATGAACGTTAGATTACACCTTAAAATATAAAACACAAAAAAAATATTCTTTTAAGAATGCCAATATTACCCCAGATTATCCCTTCATATCAATCATAATACGCTTCATGGAATTCTGGGAAAATAAAACATAAGAAAGTGGTGATCTCAGATACTTAGTAAGGGTAAACAATATAGAGGAAGCTATAGACATTTAAGGGAATATTTGCAATAAAAACAAAATCCTTTTAAACATAAACATGAACATGATATGGAAAAATGAAATCAAACATTACCATATGAACATGCACATGGATGTTCTAGTAGTCGAATAATCACATCTAATAACTAATTTCATAATGAGGGAATGCATAATGTCGGTCCTCATAACCACATAGTCAACGCCTCATGCCAAGACTCCAAATATTTTTCTTTCAAGGACTTGTTCCAAGAGATAAATTTGTCTCATGAGACCAACAAATGCATCGAGGGAATATAGTGGGCCCTGCCCCTCACTAACTATGACTAATGCATTCCATATATGAAAAGGATGAAACATAACATAAACATTTCTATTAAAAATAGCATATGAAATGTCAATAATTTAACCATAAACCATGAATAGTATAAAAATAACATATCCATTTTCAAACATATCATAAATCATTCAATACAATATAGAACATTTATAATCAATCAACTTCAATAAAGAATAATATCTAGTAAAGGATGTTGACATAGTCGAAAATGATCAGTATAACACTTTGAGAGAAATATCCCTTTTTCATGGAATCATTTAAAAGTCACACAATATTGAAATGAATAAATTTACAATATATTTTTTAATCAATGTTTTCCATACCACTTTGAATCTTTAGAAAAGAATTTTTATTTTAAAACATTCATTTCCATATAAAGAAATCCTTAAAACAATTTGGAAAACATGGACATTAATGAGAATGATTTAGAAGAATAAATATTTAAACCATTTAAAATGATTTTTTAGTTAAAAATTACCTTAAAAAGAATAATTTTAAAAACCATTTTCTAAAACATAGACATGGATAATAAATATTTCTCTTTAAATACTTTCACATAAACAATCTGGGATAATAATGAGATTAAGAAATTAAACCTCACCTTGTACATTTCTTTAGTAAATGGTACGTTTATCCTCATTTATAATGACCATAGAATATTGTTAAATTATACCAGAACCATATTAATATTTTTTTATCATATATGATTCATTTATGACATTATACTACCCATTTAGTAATAATTTATATGTTAAAGTATCATTTCATGTAATAATCGTTTTCTTTATCATACCTGTTTTAACATGTTATTCTTGAGAGTATCACTTAGATAATTAATTTAAGTAGTTAAATAATAGAAAACATTATTTATATATCATATATATTAATAATATAAATATTTATAATTGATATATTTATGAAATGGAAAACACCATTTCTGGAGACGGTAGGTCGTACGTACGCATAAATGTTGTTTCCGTTTTCATATCGTATTGAATGGATTTAAGTGAATGAGATATATGTAAATACATACAAATATATATATATTTCCATTATAATTATTATTTCATATATTACATACTTAATAATAATATATAATTTTATAATCATCATTGAATGGTGAACGTGGAAATGAATCTCATCGTGTTACGGAGACGGTAAGCCGTAAGTACACACGAGCGATGATATCATTCTATTGATAGGAAAATTGTATGTAATTGGATGGTATATTATATATAAATAATAATTAACAGGTTATATTTATTATTTACACCAATTATACTCATTATTATACCTATCCAAATAATGAAGTGTTTAATAACAAACTACACCACGACGTGGAGGCGGTAAGTTGTACGTACGCACGTATGGTGACATTGTCATTCATAGGAAGGGTGGAATGATGAATATGGTAGTACCATATTTATAATAACATCTCACTATGTATAAGGTACTAAAGTTATTATTTTGGTATGGAAACAAAAAAGAAAGAGCAAGTGGAAGAAGAAAAGAACTTTGAATGAGGTGATAAAATAATTACATATTCTTTGGGTTTTACCATTTTATTTGAACAAAAGGGCTCCTTAGGTTGTATTTAAGACCATGTAATGCCTCTATGATTATGTGTGGGTAGTTTGGAGGATATTTGATCAGGGGTTGGCCGAGCCAAATGGATTTAAGCTGTGAATAAAAGAGAATGGGAAGTACCCTTTTATAAAAGAGGTGAGGGACACTTGAGGAAAATCTTGAAATATTAATTTATTCTAAAATAATTTTCGGTTTATAATGGCTCAAAATTAATTTATTTATATGATATGGTGGGTTATGGGTCGTGAACCGCTCACCAAATAGGTTTTAGACAAGTTTAGGTCTGTATATTGACCTTGTCTTTTAGATTTAACTCTTATTTAAATAGTTTAACTTTTAACACGTCTTTTGTATTATTATAATAATTGGTTAATAAAAATAGTATAAAATTCCATGAGAACCTAAAGTGTTTAATTAATGAAATATATATCAATATATAAGTCCTTTTTATTAACCATATATTTTATGGACTATTATATAGTTTAATAAAATGGTATTGGTTTTAAAAACCCATTTATGTCAATTTTGACACTATTTAGAATTTGGTTTTTTTGAATGTCATAATAAAATTAATACTTCAATAAAAATAAATTTAATCAACCCTAACATTTCATATTGAACTAAAAATTCTTTTATGTCCTCAAAACATTCTAATTATAATTATTTTAATATTTATAATATTAGTTATTTGATTCTTTCATTAACAAGGAAAATATTGCATCATTATTGTGTCATACATAAATATATTTATATTGTGTTTAAGAATTATAAATAAAATACCATGATGTATTAAATATATATATATATATTTCTAATTATGTTTTTTATTCTAAAATATAACTTATATAAACCCTTATAAAAATGGTTTTACTAAAACATATATCTTTATGTTACATTTTCCTTAGCTTTCATTTAATTTTTATATAATGTCATGTTCACTTACAAGTGAGTTCATGGGGTCCAAAAATATACCCAAGGATGCAAATGGTCAGAAATTTATCATAAAATATGGTTAGGACATGTGTTAGGGTAATTTAATACTATTGCAATATTATTTTTACCCTTATTTACCTAATTTACCCTTTACCCATGGTAAATAAAATATTTCCCGAGGTTACTATTAATAATGTCTAAAAATAAAAGGTACCTATTTAAAAAATTTGGAACTCTTGATTCTAAATATGGAATCCATTTTTCCAAAATCAAAACATAGAAGTTGATATAAATTAATATAAAATTAATTCCCATTGTCAAAACCAACAAGTGGGTTTTTAAGAAATAAAAACTATCAAAAGATCGACATGTGTTTATGTAGAATTTAAATGTGAAATTACATTAAATGAACTAAGTTATATTAAATGATAGAAATATAATATAATTATACTTTAAAACTATTAAAATTTATAATCTAACACTAAAAAATATTTTGAATTAAAAAAGTAGTTTTTAATTAAAATTTAGTATTTATCATTGTTAATCAAAATATGAAAGTTATCATAAAAATACCAAAAATTTATCCAAACTAAATTTTTATTTCATTATTCAAATGAATAATTTATTTTCATCAAATCGAATTTATAAAAGCATCAAATATTGGATTTAAAAAGTGTTCTCCATTAAAAGGTAGAAAACTGCATTTTTTTAAAAAAATAGTTCTTTTAACTGAAAAATTTAATATATCCTTGTATTATGTCCATTAAAAAAATAATTTTAAAATTATATGGGATATATATAAAATTATAAATTTGGTTATTATTATTAATAACTGCTTTTTTAAACAGCTGGTTTGATATGTTGTGATGCTGGATGTTGCGTACATCACACACTATTATATTATTCAAAGAGAAACACACCGTGAAAGATTGGGGTGTTATTGGGAATTTGCATATGGTTTCAAGGAAAATTGAAAAGGGAGTATAGTATTAAAATAGTGTAATTAATAACATTTTATAAAGATACAAAAAGGTAATGGTTCGAAACATTTCTTATTTTTTAAAATGTCATCACACTATTCAAGGATATTTTTAAATTTGTTTCACTCATGTATTATATGATTAATCAACTATTATTCAATGATCATAACATTAATAGCAAAAAGATAATATGTATATGTTTCTCTAATAACGCGTCATAGATATTGGGGAATATTTTTATTAGGATACTCAAATGAAGAATCACAATGAATTATTTTATGATACATAGACATAGACTATTATAAATAGAGGTATCTCTAGGGTGGTATATTAGAAGAACATTCATTGAACTAGTGTTTTTTATTTTTACAAATTAATGGAAATGATTTATGTGAAATGATTGGATGAAAATTATGGTGTTGAGCCTATATCTGGAAAATATTAAAAGTATAATCATGATAAGTAACATTATAACAAATTTGGTGCAGCTTTTTTTATGGAAAAAGGGAACTGGAAATTATGAAATAAGAAAACTACACCTTGGAAAATTAATTCTCTAATTGGTGAAATATTTATTACTCCAAAAATAAATTTAAATCTTAAAACTTTTTCAAATATTATTGAAAATTTAAAAATTCCATGTCAAACCAATTTTTGAAAAAAAAAGTTATATATTAAAATTATGACATGGAAACAAAATCATGTTTACATTCTATAGTATGTTAAACAAATAACCAATTTTAGATCCAATATTTAAAAAAATAATGTGGATCAATGAGTAATTATGAGAGAATTGGGATATGAATTCATTGAGAATATCTATGTCTATACTAAATAGATGGATAGGTTATTGGTGGAAAAAAATGAAGAAGTGATAATGATGGGTGAAAATTTGGATGATCAAAGTTATCTAATTGAATATATTTCACAATATATTGGAAATAAAATGTATATATCAAAGGATTTTAATGTAATAATTATCTCTCTTAAGACAGAGTATAAAAATGAAAGATGATATGAAATTTAATTTGGGTCAAGGATGCTAAAAAAGGGAGCCACCTAAGTGAAAAGGACATGAAGATCCATTATTATGAGGAGAGGTTTAAATTCATTAATGAAAATAATAAGACTCACCCAAAAAAGTGAATATGACAAAGCCCAAAATCTATAATTGGGGGATAAAACTGAGATCCTTCATTAATATTCAAGAATAATTTTTTAATTAAGTTAAATTCATAGATATAGTTATTTAGAATACAGGTTCATACCATGTGAGAGTGCCTATAAGTCTTAGGGCTTAATAGTGGAAGGAAAAATTTGGTAGTGATAACTAATATAATAAAATATTACATTACACATGAATTCAACATGAGATGTTTTACATATTCTAAGAATAGTAATATGGTAAAATATTTCAGCCATAAAGGTCATAAATAATTGATAAGGAAACCCTCTAATCCTATAACATACTAGGTGCTAATTCAGAAAGAAATAAAATCTACAGAACTAAAAATAGATTTACTATTTTTGAGTAAAATCATAGAGATAAAAAGAGATTCACTAATAAATAATAATTAAAAAATCATTGTATCCATATTGTAATACAATTAAGAAAGTTTTTATGATTAATAAAATGAAGGAATCTTTTACAAATAAGAGAAAGAATTATGTGAACTGGAAGAAAGATTCATTATGGAAAAATATGTCATATGTTACTCTTATAGTAGTTCAAGATAATGAAAATTATGCATTATTATGTTTTACCACTCATACCAATATATATAATGTGTGTAAAAGATGGAGTGTAACACCGAAATATTTTATAATACATTTCTGTACAAAACAATTGAGGGTTTAATAAAATTATTAAAACGAAACATTGATCTTTATGTGAACTACATTATATTATAAAAGTATTATTATTTAAATTTCTCTACAACAACAGAGTCCTTAAATTGGAGAGAAAAAATGGGAATACTAAATTAATTTTTTTTTCTATATTTATAAATTATATTCATTTGATATCAAATTGTAATAAATTAAAGTAAAAGCAATTGATGTCATATAATGATGTTTATATAAAAAGTAGTTTTTTATGCCCAATGTATTTTTATTTATTTAAATTATATTCATCAATATTGGTGAATTATTTTTATGATACTTAATTATAATATATTCAAATAAAATTAAATATTACTCTAATTGGTTTTACTAGGTATTGAATAAGAATGAATCTTGTTTTATGTTCAATATATGCATTCGTCAAAAAATGGTTTTGTAGCATTTTGTGAACTTATTGTAAAATGTGTTATTCCACATATTATAATTTAATAAAAAATGTATCCCTTATTTTTATTAAAAAGGTAATTTTTTTCTAAATAGAGAGTTTTTTAATCATTATGATTAGTAACATTGGTGAATTGTTTTAACTCGATAGGGGAAAAACAGTAAAAATAGTTAAATTTTTTTTGGATAAGGCTTTAAAAAATCACTAAAACATGAATTTATCCTATTTTAAGAGTTTATATTGACCATTATTATAAAATTATAGAAAATATTTCCACTAGGTATAATTTTCCATTGATTTTGATATTTATAAAAATTTAGTAAATGGATACATACAAAATGTCATGGTATAAACATTAATAATAGTAAATATTTATTATAAAGGTAAAAGAGTATTATTTTAGGTTTTGTTTTTTATTTTAAATATTAATAATTATTCATTATGGTGATTTGTTTGGTGATTTAATAGTCACAGTAAATTATATCTCAACGATGATACAATATTTATTCAATTAATTGAGAAATTAAATAAATGATTTTGAAAATATTTAAGGTAAAACATGATGGATGGATTGATTATTTCCTAAATTCTATTAGAAAAATTTAAAATATTATATATGTTGTTATGGTTTATATTATATTTCTATTACTATCTTGATGAATTTGTTGTCAATGTAAACAAATACGGTCCAAAATAATCTTAATGATACTTTATGAAAATGTAATGTTTTATTAAATTGATTAAAATGTAATTAAATCCTGAAAGGGGACAATATTGATGATAATTTTTCAAACTTTTTTAGTTTCTAGAAACTGTTTTCCATATAAGTAAAATTATAGTGCTTTAATATTAAAAACATTTTCACTTTAATTTAGATTAAAATTGGTTTGTGAAGGGGTTAAACAAAAAAGATAATTTATAAAATGAAAACAAAATATGTATAAATTTAATTAGATGATGATATTTTAGAAAAATATTCATTTCTATTTAATACAATTATATTTGGGAACAATATCCTTATAAAGACATCAATATATATTTTACTAGTTTACGAAATTCCAAGTGTGTCATTTCCCTCCATTATAATTGGACACTCCTTACCTCTCTATTATTACCCAACATTGTGCCATATAACTTGACCAAACAGTAACCAATTATATTGTAAACTTCCCATTAATTTAATTAGAGTAGTTATTATTTTCTAAATTTCATGCCAAGAATCTTTAAGAAATGATCTAATGGAAGCTAACCAAAGAAGGTGTAATCGTCCTAGACGGCCACTTTCCGATTATATAATCTTACTTCCCATATAAATCATTGGTCTTCATCAAAAAATAATAAATTCATTATCCTCAATATAATGAAATTTTATTATTATTATGTAACTGTTGTTATTCAACCTATTATCCATCGAATGGGATGTGAAAGTGCCACTAATGTATACGATTGGGCTACCTCCTTGATGTAGCGATACAGTTAATTTTCCTTCACCATATTACATGGATTGGTATTATGATGGATTTAATATTTTAATATGATATTTATGAATCAATTCATATTATTGAATTTTAATATCATATATTCTTTTGTAACATTAGATCTGTTGTAAAAATGACAACATTGTTCATGTGTATATGTGGACTGCCACCCTCACAAAGCGATGCAATTGTTTTTTTCCTTTTAATTTTACATTGATAGAAGATATGGTAAATTTAATTAATATAAATGATACATATGATATAATAATGATTCAATAATTTTTATTTATTATTTAACTTTCTTTCTTTTAATCTTTATAAAAGCAAAAACGCCGTACATGGGAATGCACGACCTACCATCTCAATAAATAGTGCATTTAATTTTTTTATCTCTACAATTCGTTGATAATTATAAATATGTATAAAATGAACATATATGATATTTATATCATGATTATAATTGTAGATATTTTGTAAGTATTAGAAATATGAAATGATAGGATATAAAGAAATCAAACTTCCCTAAAAAATGAAATAGTTAACACCTTGAAATGAAACTTTTAACAATAAATTATTAATAAATTGGTGCTGAAATTTTATTAGTTGAACATATATTATATTATAATTGTGTAAATTGGTTTTTGTGGATTAATAAAAGAAAAAAATTATTATATGGTATTTTGGAACATAATGAAATAAAGTGGAACTTGAAGAAAGGGTTTATTTAACAATCTATTCATTATTTAAGAATGATTATGATTAAGTCTTTGTAGTGGTAATTATATGATATTTCTATCTTGAACCAAAAAAGTTTTTCCATGGTTTATTTCTATAAATTAAAAGTTTTAAAGTAATTTTATACTCTCAAATACTCAGGATACCAAAATTATGTTTTTATGGAAAACCGAACGTGTTTTTCTTTCGGTTGAAAATCATTTTGTTCCATATCCATTTTTTCTTTAAACATTTATCAAAAAATCTTTTTCTATTCTAAAATTATTTATTAAAGTTACTTCTACCTATTTTCTACTTTTTATAAAAAGGTTAAAAAGTAATTTCCTTATCATTTTTTAAATGTATAACCTTTTACTAATACTATTATTGATATATTTGTTTTAACACACACTATATAAAATAGTTTACCCCCATCCTGGATAATAATTACATTGAATATTAACTTTAAATTTTTCATGATTATTTTTAAATTAAAATTATCATTAATATTTTGAAAAAAAAATTAATTATAAATATGTCATTTAAAAAAATGTATTTTCATAAAGCTATATTCTATATATATTTTAATATTTTTATCATATATGTCAACATAAATTGAAAAATATATTTCTTTAATGTGGTTATAATAAAATTACGCCACCGAATATACTTTTATGGATGCTTTATGATCAGTTTGAATCGGGGAACTATTGATATTCCTTATTTAAAATTTTCAAATATGAAGAAAATTTTAAAATATGGAATTTTGATTAAGTTGGATTATTTGTTCATATAATGTATGAATTGGAATTATTTATTGTTTTGTGGGTACTATAATTAAAATTTCTCTTGATTCATCAATAATTCTCATAATAACAACTAGTTTCATTATTTTGTCATGGCCTTTCCCATTTATGTTAGATATCATGGAATGAGGTCTCAATGGTAATTTTTATATGTCTAGTATTCTGAATTCCACCATTATTAAATTAGTTAATGATTTTCATCTGATTATTTCAGTAGTTTTGATATTCATGTAAAAATTTCAATCTCATGTGATTATTTACATGGAATTATTTGATCATAATTTATCCATTCCATATTATTGATTCAATATTTATTATATAGTATCTTCTTCTATATACATTCCCTTACTGAGAATATGAGCACAACTATTTCTTATGTTTCCTTACCCTGGGATTCCAAAAAGTATACTATGAATGATATACAATCATATTCTTGATAGAATGATGATGTTCTCCAATAAAATACTATGTTGTATTTTATGGTTTCCACTATAATGTGATATTTGAATATATATCTTATTTACCTAGACTACAAAACTATTTATTACTTTGGTATACAACCATTTATATCTATTGTGAATTTAATAACGTAGCTACCAACTCTGGGATATTTGCATCAAGGTCATTGATATAGGTATTAGATAAAGTATGGTAGATTCCATGGGAATGAGATTTAGGAAGATATAGAACAGGGAACACAACCCTATGATTGATTTTTATGATTTTTATAATTTTATAGTAATGTCATAATTTTTTGGTAAGGTATATATTATGTGATTTTTATATAAATATATCCATGTAATGATATTAAAAATGGATATGTTTTTGGTATATAGGCATTGAGGGGTAATATCATCGGAAAGCGTTAGTTGAGTATATCACCACAATCAATTTGTTGAATGATGAGTGGGCACAACTTGGATTTTTTTTGACACTCATGGGTTATACTATTTGGTTCATTCAAATTTTATACAAAAACAACTATGAAATATTTGAAAATATATTTATTATTTGAGACTGTTCCCAAGGAAACAAAGACTATTATTCTGAGATTAGTTATGAATAAATTTTCAATTTATGTTCAATGTTTCACTAGTTTAAATGTTATAAACATTGACTCATAAGGTTATGATCTGTTATAGTGTATTTCGTTATTTTGGAATGAAGAATAGTTTATGGAATGTAAACAGTATCAATTGACACAATCTATATAGTTATATCACTCTTATGAAATATATCAAGATGTATTTGGAGATACAGATTGAATTAATAAAATTATAACTATATTAGGGTTGCTAACACAAGTTCTGACCAACAACCATGTCTGTATGGGGAATCCTTCTTATATTCATTGTAGTGTATCATTGATAGAATGTTTCATGAAAAAATAACCTCTATCACTGAATGGAACCACATATCCATTTGTAACGTCGAAATTTAAAAGTTTTTAAGAAAATATATTTCTCTCATTGGGATGTAATTAATGGGAGAAAGTTTTCATTGAATTTATAGATTTCATGGGGGATGTAAATCACTGGTTATTATTGATTAAAAACACTAAGGATGTGAATGAAATAGATACCATTGAGCCTATGATTTTAAGGAACTTTTCATGGAAATATATTTTCCACACGAACATTAAAAGTATAATAAACAAATATTATGCCTATAAAAAAAGAATAAGAAATTGTTTTGATTTATGAGGATAACGTTATAAGGTTACCAAGGGATCATATGGACTATATATGTAATCCAATGAGTAAGATTGACTATTTCTTTAATGGGATAATGCCTATCAATTGAGAACAACTAGCTTCCCAATCTTTCTTATCATGTGAGGATATAGTATCATGTGGTATTAAGAAAGATAAATAATTCACAATAACTCATGTTTTCTTAGGAAATGAAGAGAATAAGAGGATATATGACTAAAAAATAATAAGGGGGTTAATTAATGTGATTATTCTAGCATGCGAAACATATGGAAGGAAACATTATAGTGCTTTGTTAAATGAAAAAAGAGGTTTCTATAATTTTCTATAAAATAGTAATCTTTATTTGGAATACATGGGTAAGGTACTTTAACTATATGGAGATGTAAGACAGTTTAAAAAAATTGTACGAATCAATGGAAATTACTATAAATTAATTCAAGAAGATAATTTTAGTTTATGAAATTACTAAATCCCTAGTGGATGTTTCTTGTGATTTGGTGAAATGTACATATACAATCCACTATGAGATTGAAAATGATTTATTTTTTTCATGTTCTAACCAATCATTTATATCTAAATAATTTTATAAGGGAATCAATTCACCTCCTCAATGAAGATATTTTGAGTTAGAAATTAAAAAACATAATAGTGTGGTGACTACATCTTGAGTCAATAGCTCCTTTGTGACATAAGTCTATTGGAATGTTCTTTTTAAAAATTTGGTGACCATTCCACTAATTTAATTTGATAAATTTTTTGGAATTTATTAGATCTCTCATTATATATACCATATCAATTTTTAATGTAAGGAAGTTACATTCGATATCCCGAAATAACCATTGACTCTATATCAATGTGAGGTTAAACCAGAACATCCAATGGAAATTACATTTATCATATGGGTATTACGCTATATTTAGTAGTGATATTTATCTATGATGGTAGAGGAATAATTTAATATTAAGGATATTCATATAGTTTGGGAGTTTATTAAGGTAATTTATATAGTATTTCATTTTCTTCTTGAAAATTGTGAAGTTTAGTGTTCAATAGAACTAATACCGAGTGATACACCTATTTCAAAATTTCCATATAGAATGTCCTCGATTGAGTTGTAAGAGTTGAATATTTGATAATAAGAAAATATAGATAAGGGATTCATTAGACCATGTTCTTATCCTAGGGGTGAACTTGTTATTTTTATTATGAAGAAAATAGTTTCATGCATATTTTCATTGATTATGAACACAAGTACCACCATTATGAAAATATAAGGCCCCAACCTTAAAACTTACTTAATCTTGAGTTATTACAAGATTACACATTAAGGATATTTTCAGGTTTAGAGTTTTAGAGAATTAGAACATAAAACTTGCATTACATTCCACATATAAACAAAGTGGTTACATAAAGATAGTATTCATTTTTTCCATCAGTGGAAACATATATAAAATAATACATGGATTCATTCTTGACAATTCCTTGACACTATCATCATATCATGTACCTTTCCCTTGACCTGTGAAAAACATTTCAAAAAAGCTTGGGATGAGCATAAAAAGATCAGTATGGGTTATAAAAATATGGAAAGGAAACATAAGTTCATATATACATAAGAATGAAATCATAATTTACCCATAAAACATAAGCACTTTAACATACCACATCAAATCATGAATAAATCATAGAAATCATAAGACATAAAGGTAACATGAGGCATTCATAACATTCTTACGTAGGGAGTAACCCTCTTGGTTACGTTTGGAATACCCATCACAGTATATTCCCTAAATCTCTTCGGAGAATCCTTAACATTTCACTCCATCACATTACCCAATGCATTGGAGAGCTATATCGGGCTCACTCACCCTTAGTTTATCACATAACCACCTGTCTTCATAATAATGCCCAAAAACCATAACATCATCGTATCACATAAAACATGCATAAAAGAAACATAACATTTCCACATTTCAATCAAAAGATATCAATAAAACACATTGTATAATAAAAACATTATGAAAACCATTTTCAATACCAAAATAAAAGAAAAGTAAAACATGGTATTTATTTTTTCTTTTAAAAAAATGTATGGCTTGTAGAGGAAGCCGAAACTCAAATTATGGTCACGACGGCAGAGAAGTCGTTGTCATAGAATACGTACGACAAAAACATTCCCTTTTGCCGTTTAGTAAAACGCTTCATATATAAAAGTTTTTTTTGGATAAACGTAAAAGTCAAAGGGGTTTATACACCGTATAAAAGAAGGTTGTGTATAAAACAAAATATGCCTCAATGAAAGGAGATTGAGACGAAGTCCCATTCCTCGGGTCCGACTTGACTCGTTCGTTCTTTAATCTCCTGAATAATAAACTTGAGTTAATTTTTACTTTTTTAATATCATTTTTAAAGTTCATTATTCCTTTTATATCACTTATTCCCATGTCATGAACACTATGTAATTATTTAAGTTAATAATGGTCATCTTAACGATCATTGGTACTTGAGTCAAAAATAAACCCTTTATAATTACAAGTTGTTCATGTATCCATTATATTCAGAATTATAATCATAATGTATATATCATATATATCATATATATCCAGTATATGCATGCATTTATAATATTAAATAATCATTTAGAGGTAAGAAATGAAATGCACCGTTCATGGAGACGGTAAGCCGTACGTACGCATAAACGCTACTTTCATTTCTATTTTGTATTTTATAGAATGGAATCATAATGATATAAAGGTATATAATAATTCCAGTGTAATATCATATATAATATCATAACTCCATCCTTTATATGTCCCACATATGGTATTAACGAATCAAATCACTTTGAGGGGGCGGTAGTCCGCACTTCCTTAAATTAAGATATCGTGTTTACCCATAATGGAAACCATAAAGGTATGCCCAAAATGAAAAATACAGAAGCTTAAGGAAAGCATAAACATATTATATATCGTATATAAATACAGTTTCATCTTAATGGACACCATTGAAGGTGTTAAAAAAATGTTCAACAATCATCATTTCGGGAGGCATAAATTCGCCATCCACGGAAACAGTATGTTCTTTAACCATTAGATGTAGGGGTGTGTAGGTTTAGATAGAATACTAATTATAAAAACAACCTAGTATATTTAAGATACTAGAGTTGTTACAAAAGAAATGAATAAAAAGAGTTTAGGGGGTTAGAGAAGCAAAATAAAACAAAAGGACTCAAGTGAAGACATTACCTTAAAATCGGGTAACTCCCTTTGGTTTGAGCTCAAAGGCTTCCTTGGGAAGACTTATGCCCAAAGTGAGGCTTCAAGGAGTAAGAGAGGGAAGTTTAGAGACAAAATGGGCTGTGTTTGGCCGAGCAAAAGGCTTTGGAAGTGTGGGTAAGGAGGTAGAGGTGGGAGCCTTTTTTAAGAGGAGAGGAGGGGCACTCTTGGAATGTAATGAAATGTTACTTTATTTTAAAATGAGTTTCGGATTAAAAAGGTCCCAAATTGATATAATTCGAGGTTAAGGTGATAAGGGTTCTAAATCCACCCATACAATAGGTTTTGGACATGTGTAGGTCATATATTTTACATTATCATTTCATTTTATTTAAATCCTTTATTAATGAGGTAATCGTTGCATCATCATGATGTCATAACTAATTTAATTTATTTAAAGTCTAAAAATTATAAAAAAAATATCATGATGTCGGAAATCTTCTTATATATACAATGAGTTTTTATAATAAAATATCTGACTTGTATAACCCCATGTAAAAATTATTTTAGTAAAACATCTCATGTTTGTGTTATTTTTACTTTAACATTAAATAAAATGTTATTTATGTCATTTCCCAACCAAAGTGGCTCCATGGGGTCCCCAAGTTGACCCATGGATTTTCTTGGTCGTCCATGACACATCCAATTAGGGTAGGACATGTGTCAAGCTCATCTCATTTTAGTAAAACATTATTTTTACCTTAAACTACACTAATTACCTCTAATCACGATTAAAAACATAAAAGTTACTATTCACCAAAAAATTATTTTAATCTCATTGAACCAAATTTTACTTCTTAATGAAAACCATGTATGTCGGATTTTTGAAATTCAAAACACAGAAGTGGAAATGTTTCATTTAAATGAAAAATCAGTTTCTTTAACTACCACTTAGTGGTTTCACTATTCATCAAAAATTTATGTTTTTCAGAAAAATTCCAAAACATCACCCTAAGCTATATTTGATATTATGAATTCAAAAATGATGTCTATTTTACAAAATTCAAAACATATAAGATGAATTAATTAATTTAATAATTAATTCCCGTTGTCATGACAAATAGCTTGTTTTTATGAAACAATAAGTATCAAAAGATTGACACTAGTTTAAGTCCAATTTCAAAGTGAAATTGATTCCAATGACCACCATTGGATTAAATGGTAAAAATATATTCTAAATTCACATTAAAACCAATTCAAAATATAATCTAATCATATAAATAAATTAGATTAAAAAGTGGTTTTGAATTAAAATACAAAAATTTTCACTATTCATTAAAAAATGAATTTTATCGGAAAAATATCAAAAATTCACACAAAGTAAATTTTGATGTCCCAATCATAAATAATAAGTTTATTTTGACAAAAATAGATTATAAAATTGAAAAAATATAGATTTAAAAATGGTTTTCCATTAAAAGGTAGCAAAATAATCTTTTAAAAATATTAGTGTATTCCATGCTTAAGATTGGATTTATTTTCATTTTACACCTCTAAAACACTATCTAATTCATTAATATGAATAGATAAAAATATCTATTATTCATTACTTATTTGGGATGTTACATCCTTCCCCCCTTTAGAAAATTGCATCCCCGCAATTTATTTACTTATCGAATAAATGGGTGTACTTATCCCTCATTGCATTTTCAGATTCCCATGATGCCTCATCCATCATCTGGTTTTTTCACAAAACCTTTACCTGATTAATCACCTTATTCCGTAACACTTGCTTCCTGTGGTCAAGAATCTGGACCGGTTGTTCCACATAAGATAGGTTCTCTTCCAGTTGAACTACCACTGGACTCAAAACATGAGATGGATCTAGCATGTACTTTCTCAGCATCGAAACATGAAAAACATTGTGTACCTGAGATAAATTAGGAAGTAAATCCACCCGTATGCAACTGATCCAACTCTCTCCAGAATATCATATGGCCCAATGGACCTTAAACTTAGATTTTCTTTCTTACCAAATCGCATCACACTTTTCCATGGTGAGACTTTGAGAAAAACATGATCACCTACCTCTAAAGATAGATCCTTCCTCCGGTTATCCGCATCACTCTTCTTCCTACTCTGAGCTGTTCTCATGTGTTTCTGTATCAGCTGAACTCTTTCTGCCAACTCTTCTACCAATTCTGGTCCCATCAACTTCCTTTCACCCACTTCATCCCAGAAAGCTGGAGTTCAACACCGCTTCCCATATAATGCCTCAAATGCTGCCATCTGTATACTAGAATGGAAACTGTTATTATATGAAAATTCAACCAAAGAAAGATGTTAGTCCCAACTTCCCTGATAATACATCGAACAAGCTCGTAGCATATCCTCCAAGGTCTGAATTGTTTGTTCTGATTGCCCATTGGATTGAGGATGAAAAGCTATACTAAAATTTAATTCAGTACCCAATGACTTCTGAAGGCCTTTCCAAAAGTTAGAAGTGAACCTGGGATCATGGTCAGATACAATGGATAGGGGAACTCCATGTAACCTGACTATCTCTTTAAGATACAAACAGGAAAGTTGATCTAGGGAAAAAGTATCTCGTATAGAAAGGAAATGAGAAGATTTAGTCAAGAGATCAACAATAACCCAGACTGCATTATTACCTCGAGGGGTCTTCGGCAATCCCACAATTAAGTCCATGGATATATTCTCCCATTTCCACTCTAGCACTGGTAAAGGATGAAGCATCCCTTTCGATAACTGCCGCTCTGCTTTAACCTGTTGACAAGTCAAACACTTCATAGTAAAATTAGCAATATCTCTTTTTCATTCCATCCCACCAGTAATACTCCCGCAGATCTCTGTACATCTTAGTACTACAAGGATGAACTGAAAATGGAGAACTATGAGCTTCACATAACAAGTCTCTCTTCAACTGTGAATCACAAGGCACACACAATCTCCTCCCAAACCTCAAAACACAATCATTATCAATGTTGAATTCAGAAAACTTACATTTCTGAAAAAGCTCTACCTTTTTCTGTAACTCACTGTCTTGCTTCTGTGCTTGCTTGATTCTGTCTGATAGAGAAGATTTCACTGATGCCTGAAACAAAACAGAAGAACATCCTGCACCAACAACTTCTATGCCAAATTTCATCAAATCCTTAACCAATGTATCACGTTCCAACCGCAACATTGTTAATGAAGCATTACTTTTTCGACTCAAAGCATCAGCCACTTTATTTTCTTTTCCCGGATGGTAATGAATTGTACAATCATAATACTTGATTAATTCTAGCCATCTCCTTTGTCTCATGTTCAATTATTTCTGAGTGAATATATACATTAAACTTTTTTGATCAGTATATATTTCACACTTTACTCTATACAAATGATGCCTCCAAATTTTTAAAGCAAAAACAACAACAGCTAATTCCAAATCATGTGTATGGTAATTTACCTCATGAGTTTTCGACTATCGTGAAGCATAAGAAATTACCTGATCATTCTGCATTTGGATACAACCAAGTCCTTTCAATGAAGCATCACTGTATATAACAAAATCACCATTCCTGGAAGGTAGTGCCAAAACTGGAGCATTCACTAATCTTCTTTTAAGTTCTTGAAAACAATCATCACATTCTTTTGTCCAGATAGACTTAACACCCTTCCAAGTTAGCTTAGTCATTGGACTAGATAACTGTGAAAAATTTCTAACAAACCTTCTGTAATAGCCTTCCAAACAAAGGAAACTACGAATCTCGGTTACATTTGTGGGTCTTGGCCATTCTTTAACAACCTTTGTTTTTGCAGGATCAACCGTTATCCCATCTTTAGAAACAATGTGACAAAGGAAAAAAATTTGTCGCAACCAAAACTCACACTTGCTGAATTTACCATATGATTTCATTTCTTTTAAGGTTTGCAAAATAACCCATAAATGTCATTCATGCTCCTCTTTACTTTTAGAAAACACCAAAATATCATCAATGAAAACCACCACAAACATATCCAAGAACTCATGGAAAATTCTATTCATTAAGTCCATGAATACAGTAGGTGCATTTGTTATCCCAAAAGGAATTACTACAAATTCATAATGGCCATATCTTGTATGAAACAAAGTCTTCGGAACATCTGCTTCCTTTACCTTCAGCTGATGGTACCCCGATCTCAGGTCAATCTTTGAAAAAAACTGACCCCCATGGAGCTGATACAACTTCATTTGATGGCCCGACATCTGCTGAAGTAGTTGCAAAGGATTTCACCACCCCTTTCTGCTTGTAGTCTAACTGCATCCCATCACTCGAGCTCTTTTTCAGACACTCGTTTGCATAGTAACCCATATCATTTCACTTAAAACATTTCACTAATTGTAAATTAAATTTGAACTTACCATCACCTTGATCTTTTTCAGTGCAATCACGAGCCTTATGTCCCATCTTATCGCATCGGTAGAACTTTCCAGAATTCAGAATACATTTTCAAGCATGCCTTTTTCCACATTTATCACAAACTGGAAACTTATATTTCTTACCATCAGTCTTTTTTGAAGAATTCTTCCCTTTCTCCTCCCACCTTGGTCTCTTCTTCTGCTGGTTGTTGTAGAACACTTGGTCATCCGCAAACTCCATTTCCACCTTCTCATCACATCAAGCAAGCTTTTCATAACATTTAAACTCACGAGAAGCTAATTCCCTTTGATATTTTGGCTTTAATCCCGTGTAAAAATGATTGATTTTACTATCAAGGTCTCTGATAAAATTTGGATCATACCTTGCCAATCGAGTGAACCTTTCTTCATAGGTAGCCACGAAGTCTTCCTCTTGCCTCAATTCCAAGAATTGTTTTTCCATCCTATGTCGAATAGACTTAGGAAAATACTTCTCAAGAAACATACCTTTGAATTCATCCCAGTCAAGATAATCAATCTCATCAGCGTCCCTGATATTTTTAACCATCGAACACCACTGATCTGCTTCACCCTCCAAACTGTAAATAGAAATACTAACCTTTTGATTGTCTGAAAACCCCATGACATCGAAAATCTTCTCCAGCGCTTTAATCCACCCTTCAGCTAACACTGGGTAAGATGATCCTCTGAATGATGGGGGATGTTGCCTCATGAAATGTTCCACCACTGACATGTTCCTCTGCGGTTGATCTGGCTGATCTCGTGCCTGGATACCACCACCATTTATCCCTTGAGTCAATTGCGCCATTACTGCAACAAACTGTTCAGTTCCAATTCCGACCATCTCAGGATGCTGATTCGAAAGGTTATTTTCTTCTGTACTCCTTCCTAGCACTGCTTCCCTATTTCCTTTGCAGAAAACCATTCTGAAAAAACATTTCTTAGATGAAGCAACATGGTAATCTTCAAATGCTATATCATTTCAATTTGACCAAAAAAAAATATTTTTGGATAATCATTTAATCGAATTCTAACTCCTAAAGTTATCTAAACCGACCTCTGATACCAACTATAAGGCCCCAGCCATAAACCTTACTTAATCTTGAGTTATTACAAGATTACACATTGATGATCTTTTCAGGGTTAGAGTTTTAGAGAATTAGAACATAAAACTTGCATTACATTCCACATATAAACAAAGTGGTTACATAAAGATAGTATTCATTTTTTTTCCATCAATGGAAATATATTTAAAATAAGACATGGATTCATTCTTGACACTTCCTTGACACTATCATCATATCATGTAACTTTCCCTTGACCTGTGAAAAACATTTCAATAAACTTGGGATGAGCATAAAAACCTCAGTATGCATGGTTATAAAAATATGGAAAGGAAACATAAGTTCATATATACATAAGAATGAAATCATACTTTACCCATAAAACATAAGCACTTTAACATACCTCATCAAATCATGAATAAATCATAGAAATCATAAGACATAAAGGTAACTTGAGGAATTCATAACATTCTTACGTAGGGAGTAACCCTCTTGGTTACGTTTGGAATACCCATCACAGTATATTTCCCTAAATCTCTTCGGAGAAACCTTAACGTTTCACTCCTTCGCGTTACCCAATGCATTGGAGAGCTATATCGGGCTCACCCTCCCTTAGTTTATCACAGAACCACCCATTTTCATAATAATTCCCAAGAACCATAACATAATCGTATCACATAAAACATGCATAAAGGAAACATAACATTTCCACATTTCGATCACAAGATATCAATACAACACATTGATATAATAAAAACATTATGAAAACCATTTTCAATATCAAAATAATAGAAAAGTAAAACATGGTATTTATTTTTTCTTTTAAAAAAAGTTATGGCTTGTAGAGGAAGCCGAAACTCAAATTATGGTCACGGTGGAAGAGAAGTCGTTGTCGCCGCATACATACGACAAAAACATTCCCTTTTGTCTTTTAGTAAAATGCTTCGTATAAAAAAGATTCATTTTGGATAAACGTAAAAGTCAAAGGTGTTTATACACCGTATAAAAGAAGGTTGTGTATAAAACAAAATATTCCTCAATGAAAGGAGATTGAGACGAAGTCCCATACCTCAGGTCTGACTTGACTCGGTCGTTCTTTAATCTCCGTAATAATAAACTTGAGTTAATTTGTACTTGTTTAAGAACCTTTTTAAAGTTCATTATTCCTTTTATATCACTTATTGCCATGTCATGAACACTATGTAATTATTTAAGTTAATAACGGTCGTTTTAACGATCATTGGTACGTGAGTAAAAAATAAACGCTTTATAATTACAAGTTGTTCATGTATTCATTATATCCAGAATTATAATCATGATGTATATATCATATATATCATATATATCCAGTATATTCATGCATTTATAATATTACATAATCATTTTGAGCTAAGAAATTAAATGCACCGTTCATGGAGACGGTAAGCCGTACGTACGCATGGACGCTACTTTCATTTCTATTTCGTATTTTATAGAATGGAATCATAATGATATAAAGGAATATTATAATTCCAGTGTAATATCATATATAATATCATAACTTCATCTTTTATACGTCCGACATATGGTATTAACGAATCAAATCACTTTGAGGGGCGCTAGTCCGCACTTCCTTAAATGAAGATATCGTGTTTACCAATAATGAAAACCATAAATGTATTCCCAAAATGAAAAATACAGAATATTAAGGAAAACATAAACATATTATATATCATATATAAATATAGTGTCATCTTAATGGCCACCTTTGAAGGAGTTAAAATAATGTTGAACAATCATCGTTTCGGGAGGCAGAAATTCGCCATCCACAGAAACAGTATGTTCTTTAACCATTAGATGTAGGTGTGTGTAGGTGTAGCTCGAATACTTCTCATAAAAACATCCTAGTATATTGAAGATACTGGAGTTGTTACAAAAGTAATGAATAAAAAGAGTTTAGGGGGTTGGAGAAGCAAAATAAAACAAAAGGACTCAAGTGAAGACATTACCTTAAATTAGGTAACTCCCTTTGGTTTGAGCTCAAAGGCTTCCTTGAGAAGACTTCTGAACAAAGTGAGGCTTAAAGGAGTAATAGAGGGAAGTGGAGAGAAAAAATGGGCAGGGGTTGGCCGAGCCAAATTCTTTGGAAGTGTGGGTAAGGAGGTAGAGGTGGGGGCCTTTTATAAGAGGAGAGGAGGGGCACTCTGGGAAAGTAAAGAAATGTTACTTTATTTTAAAATGAGTTTCGGATTCAAAAGGTCCCACATTGATATAATTCTAGGTTAAGGTGATAAGGGTTCTAAATCCACCCATCCAATATGTTTTGGACATGTGTAGGTCATAGATTTTACGTTATCATTTCATTTTATTTAAATCCTTTATTAATGAGGTAATCGTTGCATCATCATGATGTCATAAATAATTTAATTTATTTAAAGTCTAAAAATTATAAAAAAAATATCATGATGTAGGAAATCTTTTTATCTTTCCAATTACTATTTATAATCAAAAATCTTACTTTTATAACCTCATGTAAAAATTGTTTTAGTAAAACATCTCATGTTTGTGTTATTTTTACTTTAACATTAAATAAAAAGTTATTTATGTCATTTCCCAACCAAAGTGTCTCCATGGGGTCCCCAAGTTGACCCATGGATTCTATTGGTCGGCCATGACACATCCAATGAGGGTAGGACATGTGTCAAACTCATCTCATATTATTAAAACATTATTTTTACCTTAAACTACTATAATTACCTCTTATCACGGTTAAAAACTTAAAAGTTACTATTCATCAAAAAATTATTTTAATATCATTGAACCACATTTTACTTCTTAATGACAACCATGTATGTCAGATTTTTGAAATTCAAAACACAGATGTGGAAAAGTTTCATTTAAACGAAAAATCAATTTCTTTAACTACCACTTATTGGTGTCACTATTTATCAAAAATTGAAGTTTTTCAGAAAAATTCCAAAACATCACCCTAAGTTATATTTGATATTCTGAATTCAAAAATGATTTCTATTTTAAAAAATTCAAAACATATAAGATGCATTAAGTAATTTAATAATTAATTCCCGTTTTCATGACAAATAGCGTGTTTTTATGAAATAATAAGTATCAAAATATTGACACTAGTTTAAGTCCAATTTCAAAGTGAAATTGATTCCAATGACCACCATTGGATTAAATGGTAAAAAATATATTCTAATTTCACTTTAAAACCAATTAAAAAGATAATCTAATCAAATAAATATATTAGATTAAAAATAGGTTTTGAATTAAAATACAAATGTTTCACTATTCATTAAAAAATGAACTTTATCGGAAAAATACCAAAAATTCACACAAAGTAAATTTTGATGTCCCAATCATAAAGAATAAGTTTATTTTGAAAAACATAGCTTATAAAATTGTCAAAAGATAGATTTAAAAATGGTTTTCCATTAAAAGGCAGTAAAACAATCTTTTAAAAATATTAGTGTATTCCATGCTTAAGATTGGATTTATTTTCATTTTAAGCCTCTAAAACACTATCTAATTCATTAATAGGCATAGATAAAAATATCTATTATTCATTACTTACTTGTGATGTTACAGAAAATGTATTCTATACCCACATATCATTTATCTATTTGATCAATTGTATAGACATATATATTTTCTCAATATTGGCCTTCAATCTGGATAATATTAACTAATATCCAAAAGGATTATTTTCCAAAAGCAACCTTCCTTATGAGTTATGGACATTATGAATTTATAGTATTTATATTTGGACTTACTAATTCTCCTATTATCAATATGGATTTATTGAAATAAGTCATTGGAGATTACCTTGATTAGTTTGTTTTAGTCTTTGTAGATGAGATTCTTATATATTCTAAGGGAAATAAAGATAATATATTTTTTCCAATGGTGTTGATGACCCTAAGGAATGGGAAGTTGTAGGATTAATTTATAAAATATGAATTTAAAAATCTTAATGAACAATTGTTCATATAATCAAAATGAATTTCATACCAGTTTATGATTAAAACATAAATTTTATTGTGAAATGGAATAAGAAAACTACAGTAACCAATATTCATTATTTTCTTAGTTTTGAAGGAAATTATTGATGATTTGTGATATATTTTTGAAAAAAATATAATATAATGGCTAGGATTAATCTAAAGGGTGTTATGTTCTTTTGGGAAGATGAATGTTCATATAATTTAAATGAGCTGAAGAAAAAGTTGGTCAACATGACTATACTTAAACTACCCAATGGTAGAGAAGGATTTTCAATATACGATGATTCATTAATGAATTTTTTGGGTTTCCTCCTCATGATAATTGAAATGGTGAGTGAATATTTCTATCAACAACTATAAATTCATGATCAATGTTTCCCAACTTATAATTTGTAGTTGGTTGTTATATTTATTTTTCATTAGTGATATTGATACATTATTATTATGGTGATATGTTTGATATATATACTAATTATAAAAGTTTAAAGAGTATATTTACATAAAAAGAGTTTAATATGAACAAGAAAATATGATTTGAATTGACCAAAAATTATTTTTTCCCAATACATTACAACCTTGAGATGTTAAACAGTTTGGATGAGGAGCATACTCAAAAATACCAAGCTAGTTTATCCATAAAGTGTATTGAAATATATCCAATATTTGCATATTTTTTGAATTTGGATCTTCAAATAATGATGAAAATGTATATATCATATATTTTTATATTAATATTAAACCATCCATCCATGATATGATCAAGAAGGTGTTGATAGAAGATGTGTAATTAATGAAGAAGATAAAGAATGTTCTAAAAATTAGTTTTCATGATGATGAATGATATAGTACATGAATAGAGTATGTATCTCATCAACACTGGAGTTGAATATAGAGCTGTTGGATAAAGCTCACATTTCATCATTATCTATTAGTCCTGAATGTATGAAGATGTATGGAGATCCAAAAAAATATTTCTTTTAGAATAATCTAAAAATGATATTACATAGTATGTTTCCTAATGTTTTGTATTCTATAATGTTATGTCTGAGTTAAATGTGTATTAGGGGATGTCACAACCATTACCAATATTATAACAGAAATGAAAAAACATTACCATTATATTTTTCAAGAAACTCCCCAAAAAATCTAATGAAAATAATGCTATAAGGGTTATTTTTTGTTTCCATATTAAATAAATGCTTTTTATTTACATTAGAGATGATTTATATCTTGATAAAATAACTAGATTATACATTAAAAATGTTGTATTTTTTAATGTAGTATTACTCTCAATTATATATGATCGGTATCTAAGGCTCACCAAGAGGTTATGAAGAAGTAATTATTAAGATATGGATACGAAGCTATGTTTAATCACTATATATAATAATCACATAGATGGTCAATAGGACATAACCATTCAAAAAATAGAATTCAAGGTGGTAGATTTATCTATGGATTTGAAAGGTGGTTAGGATCAAAACCATCCTTTGGTTGAATTTTTTTTCGTATAATTTATTTCACTCAAGTATTCATATGCATCCTTTTGAAACTGTCTATGGTAGAAATTCAATATCTCCAACATTAAGAATAAATTTATACAAAAATATATTATTTCTTGATCTATCCATGGAAAATATTGAAAAGGTGAAATCCATTCAACAATACATAAGGGTGTCTCAAATTTGATCATAAATTTTCCCTGATAATTGTTGATGAGATCTATTGTTCATTAATGGTGAAAATTTGTTCCTTTGAATGTCTCCCCGTAAGAATATTATGAGATTTTAAAATAAGGGTAAGTTAATCCCTCGATATATTTGTCCTATAATTTCTTTTATCATATCATGATGGTAACATATCACCTTCCCCATCCACTGAATCTCTCTAATGTTCATGATGTCCTCCATGTATATCTTCTGATGAAGTGAATACCTAATATTTCACATTTACTAAAATCATAGAACATTCAACTTTATTAGAATTTATCATAGAAGGGAAAATGAGAAATAATATTCTCTATCGTATATATAAATCACTACGATACAATAAAACTCACCCTCTAAATGTTTGGTGGTGAAACAAAAAAAAATTATAATGTTGTATGGGAAAAAACGATGTGATGAGGGAGAAGTATCCTCATTTTTTTGTGTTAGAGTTATGTAATTTCATGTAATAAGTACATATAAGAGAGTTTTAATGTAGAACAATACGAATTTATGATATATTTCTCTTTAAATAAATTTGAAATGTTCAATATAGTTCATAAAATGTAACACTCAGCTCTAGGTGAACTACATTATTGTAAAAATAAAATTATTATTTAAATGTGTTTTTTAATAGAGATGTTAAATTGAATGATATTAGTAGGGACTAGTAAATTATGAAAACGTATTGATTATATATTTATAAAATAAATTCACCGGTTATCAAAATTATAGAAATGAAAATAAAATCATATGAAGGTAAATTGATACATTTTTCAGAAATTGATTTTCATTATATGTAAAATTTTTTATTTAAATAAATTTTTTTCATATAATATAATTAAATATTTCAATGAAATAATATTATAATAAATTTATAAAAATTTTAAAATTCATCTAATGGGTTTTACTAGAAATTCAATAGGAATAAATTCGGTTTTATGATGAAATTTGTTTCCCTAAGAATGGTTTTTTGTCATTATTAATAGTTTTTGTAAAATTAATTTCTAACGCATATAATAATTTAATCATGAAAAATGGATCCCGTATATTTAATATAAATTTTTTAAAAATGGTAAATATGTTTCTCTTATTTTTTTCATTATGAATTGTTTGTTTAGTAAAAAATTTCAACTCGTTATGGGTAATGAAGAGTTAAAACTGAAGGATAGGGATTAACAATTTCTCTAAAACATTCATTTACCCTATTGTAAGAGTGTATTTTTAATATTATCATTAATATATAGAATATATTTCCCCTTTGTGCCATTTTTCTTGGAGTAAACCTTTAAAATAATTTTCCAAAAAGATAATTTCAAATTGTCACTTTCTTGACATTAACAACAATAAAAGTTTTTTAGAAGGGTAAAAAGAGGATAATATTTGTTTTAAATGAATATATTTAAATATTGAACAATTTTTATATTATGTTAAATAAATTTTATTTATTATTTATTGAATAATTTCCTTAGATTATAATAGAATTTCCACCCATTATTTATTCAATGAATAGAAAAACTAAAATAAATGAGTTGAGAAATAATAAAATTAATAAATTTTAGATAAAGTTTTTTGTTAGATATAATGTTATATATAAATATATAATATTAATATGTTTTAAAGTAATACTTTACAATACCATAATATTCTAAATGAAATTAATGACATGGAAAATGTATAGATTAAAAAAATGACATTATTCATATTTTGTGAAGAAAATATTTCATTAAATTATATAAAAATAATAAAAATATTAATATAGGAAAATTATGATGGGAAATGTTAATAAATATCTACATTTTCTCATTTATGATCTGATAATTACCTTATATGTTAGATTTTACCACTATATGAATAAAAATATTTCTTACCATAGATGTGTTTAAAATTGTTTGATGTGGGAGATATAAAAAAGACAAGGTTTAAAATTGAAAAAACATATCTAAATGTCATCATATAATTATATATAAAACAAAGAATATTTGACTTTAATTAAGTAAAATTTTAATTAATTATAATTTAGAAAAATCCTAATTATATTTAAATATTTTAAGAAAATCCATGTGTTTATTTTCCCCCTCTTATAATAGGATGCCCCTTCTATCTTTTCTTCACAGCAATTTTTTAAATATATCTCTAAAAACCCAATACAATTCCATTAATAACTTCTATATTCACTAAATATAGGGTTTAATATCTTTAAAATTCAATTTTTTGGGTCCCTAAGAATGATTTGAAATGAGACCAACAGAGGAAGAAGTAATCATCCTATCAAGAATCTTTCAATTTATTTCTTCTTTTAACTCTTATAAATCTATGGTATTCATAATAAAATAATAAATTAATTATAATAAATATTTTTCATAGTTAGTATGGTTATAGAAACACCATTATTCACCATAGGTTCTATCAAATGGGATGTTAATGTGTTTCACATCCATACCTGTGGACTACCGCCTCCACATAGCGATATAATTCATATTCCAACACCATATTTCATGGATGGTTATATGGTGGGTTTAATGTTTAAAATTCTTATTTTTTGTATAATTATTCTTCTATATTTATTCTTTCATATCTTCATTGTTTAATTTCAATCTGTAGGAAAATGATAGTGTTTCTCATGCGTATGTGTGAACTACCACCTCCACAAAGCAATGTGATTTGGTTTTCTTTTCTATTCTACACAGATATTAATAAGGATTGAATTAAGGAATATAAATGATATATATGATATAGTGGTGATTATGAAAATGAAAATTACCATTTACCTTTCTTTCATTCCATTCGTTGATAAATTAAAAATGCATTCATTCATAAATACACCATATAGTCTCCATGAATCACCACTACAAAAACGGTCTTTATCTGCGCTCAAAATGATATTTATCAGCGCTAAAAAAGATTTGTAAAGCTCGGCGCCGAGAAGGGGGCCCCCTTTATCAGTGCTTACTGAGAGTTGATAAAGGGGTACTTTATCAATGCTAAAAATGCGTTGATAAAGGGGGACTTTATCAAAGCTAAAAAGGCGCTGTTAAAATAACCCTTTATCAGCGCTAAAAGAGTACTGATACATGTGTATTTTATCAGTGCTCCTTTAGTGTTGATAAAATGATCATTTATCAGCACTTTTTTAGCATTAATAAAGTTGTAGTTTATCAGCTCTTTTTTAGCGCTGATAAAAGATCCCTTTATCAGTGCTAAAAAAGTGCTGATAATTGCCTTGTCTGCTGCTACAAAAAAATCTGCAGTAGCACACCCAAACACCTACAAAAAATCAGTATCTCAATAAGCTAAGTAGACCAAGTATACCCATACAGAATTAACACATAAATCGTAATCCAATTAGACCAAGTATACCCATACAACAAGTATACCCATATACCATTAACACATAATTCATAAGTTAATTATGTACATATTGAATTAATGTCAAAATTCAGGGGGTTGGGGGCTTTTCAGCGGTTTGGGGAGGTTGTCCACAGGGGGGTAGGGGGTGTCCGGGGGGATGGGTGTGTTCGGGGGGAAAGGGGTGTCCGGGGGGGGGGGGGTCCAGGAGGTTGGGGGCTGTCCATGGAGTGTGGGGGTGTTAGGGGGTGGGGGTGTCTAGGTGGTGGGGTGGTGTCTAGGAGGCGGGGGGTGTCCAGGGGGGCCTGTCCATGGGGGTGTCTAGGGGGGTGGGATGGTGTCTAGGGTGTCAGGGGGGGAATTCCAGGGGTGGTGGTGTCCGGGGGGTGGGGGCAGTCGGTTAGGTTGGTGGGGTGGTCCGTTAGGTTGGTGGGGCTATCCAAGGGGTGGGGTGGTGTCCAGGAGGGTGGGATGGGGGTGCCCAGGGGATAGGGGTGTCCAGGGGGTGGGGGCGGTCCAGGAGGTTGGGGAGCTATCCAAGGGGGGTGGGTTGGTGTCTACGGAGGGGGGGTGAGTCTAGGTGAGGGTGGGGACTGTCTATGGGGTGTCCAAGGGGTAGGCTGGTGTCCCGACTGTGGGGGGGGGGGGGGTTCCAGGGAGTGGGGGTCTCCGGGGGGGTCCAGGGGTCTGGTGGGGCTGTCTAAGGGGGGTGGTATGGTTTTTGGGAGGGTGGGGGTGTCCATCCATGGGTGGGGGTGTCCATGGGGTGGGGGAATCTCAGTGGTGGGGTGGTGTCACGGAGGGGTGGGGGTGTCGTCCAGTGGGTGGTGGTTATCCATGGGGGTGGGGTGGGGGCTATCTGAGGTGGGGGGGGGATGTCCATGTGCGTGTCGAGGGGGTGGGGGTGTCCAGGGGGTTGAGGGGGCTTTCCAAGGGGTGGGGGTGTCCAGAGGGGTGGGGTGTCCATGGGGTGGGTTAGTGTCTAGGGGGGTGGGGTTGGTCCAAGGGGTTGTTAGGGTTGACTCATACACATCACAAAGGACCCATGGATCATTCTTATAAAATATCAAGACAATCCGAATATCTTCGGTCAGATTTCCATAGGTCAGTTGTTGTTTTCACTTAAAATTGTGTCCATTTTAAACAAAAGAGAGCCCCTTTGAGTGATACCAGCCACACTGCTCCTTAGATTGAGGCGGGGATGACTCGTACACATCACAAAGGACCCGTGGATTGTTCTCCTAAAGGATCAATACAATCCGAATGTGTTTGGGTTGATTTCCATTGGCCAGTTGTGGTTTTCACTTAAAATTGTGTCCATTTTAAACAAAAGAGTGACCCTTTGAGTGGTATCAGCCACAAAGTGCCTCAGATTGAGGTGGGGATGACTCGTACACGTCACAAAGGACCCATGAATCATTCTAATAAAAGATCAAGACAATACGAATGAGTTGGGTTGGATTTTCATAGGTTAGTTGTTGTCTTCACTTAAAATTGTGTCCATTTTAAACAAAAGAGAGCCCTTCCAGTGATACTGGCCACACCCTGCCTTGTATTGAGGCAGGGATGACTCATAATTGTCACAAAGGAATCGTGGATCGTTCTCCTAAAGGATCAATACAATACGAATGTGTTGGGTCGGATTTCTGTAGGCCAGTTGTTGTTTTCACTTAAAATTATGTCCATTTTAAACAAAAGAGAGACCCTTTGAGTGGTACCGGACACACCATGCCACAGACTGAAGCAGGCATGACTTGTGCATGTCACAAAAGACCCGTGGATCGTTCTCCTAAAGGATCAATACAACCCGAATGTGGTTGGTTGGATTTCCGTAGGTCAGTTGTTTTCCCTTAAAATTATGTCCATTCTAAACAAAAGAGAGGCCATTTCCGTGGTACAGGCCACAATGTGCCTCAGATTGAGGCGGGGTTGACTTTTACACGTCAAAAAGGAAATCTGGATCATTCTCCTAAAGTATTAGCACAATATGAATGCGTTTGATCATATTTCCGTAGGTCAATAGTTGTTTTCACTTAAAATTGAGTCCATTTAATACAAAAGAGGGACCCTTTGTGTGGTACCGGCCACACCATGCCTCGGATTTTGGTGGGGATGACTCATCCATGTCATGGATGACCCATGTATTGTTATCCTATATGATCAATACAATCTGAATGTGTTTGGTCATATTTCCATTGGTCAGTTTTTTTCACTTAAAATTGTGTCCATTTAAAACAAAAGAGAGACCCTTTGAGTTGTACCGGCCAAACCGTGCCTCGAATTGAGGCGAGGTTGACTCATACTTGTCACAAAGGACCCTTGGATCGTTCTCCTAAAGTATAAACACAATCCGAAGGTGTTTGTTCAGATTTCCATAGGTCAGTTGTTGTTTTCACTTAAAATTGTGTCCATTTTAAACAAAAGAGAGACCCTTTGAGTGGTACCAGCCATACCTTGCTTCTAATTGAGTTGGGGATGAATCTTGAACGTCACTAAGGACCCTTGGATCATTCTCCTAAAGGATCAATACAATCCGAATGTGTTTGCTCAGATTTCCGTAGGTCAGTTGTTTTCAAATAAAATTGTGCCCATTTTAAACAAAAGAGGGATCATTTGAGTGGTACCGGCCACAACGTTCCTTGGATTGAGGCGGGGTTGACTCTTACACGTCACAAAGGACCGGTGGATCATTCTCCTAAAGGATAAACACAATCCTAATGCATTTGGTCAAATTTCCATAGGTCTGTTGTGGTTTTAAATTAAAATTGTTTCCATTTTAAACAAAAGAGAGACCCTTTGAGTGGTACCGGACACACCATGCCTCAAATTGAGTTGGTGTTGACTCGTACATTTCAAAAAGGACCCGTGGATCATTATCCTAAAAGATCAACACAATCCGAATGCGTTTGTTCAGATTTCCGTAGGTCAGTTGCTGTTTCACTTAAAATTGTGTCCATTTTAATCAAAAGATAGACCCTTTGAGTGGTACAGGCCACACCGTGCCTCAGATTAAGGCGTGGATGACTCATGAACATCACGAAGGACCCGTGGATCTTTATAATAAATTATTAATACAATCCGAATGCATTTGTTTGGATTTCCGTAGGTTAGTTTTCTTCACTTAAAATAGTGTCCATTTTAAACAAAATAGAGAACCTTTGAGTGGTACCCGGCCACACCGTGCCTCGAATTGAGGAGTGATTGACTCGTATGCATCCAAAAGGACACATGGATCGTCATTTTCAAGTATCAACACAATCCAAATGCGTTTGGTCAGATTTCCGTAGGTCATTTGTTGTTTTCACTTAAAATTGTGTCCATTTTAGACAAAAGAGAGACCCTTTGAGTGGTATCGGCCACACCGTGCATCGGATTGTGGCGGGGTTGACTCTTACACATTATAAAGGACCCGTGGATAATTATCCGAAAGGATAAACACAATAAATTTTTTTTGGTTGGATTTCCATAGGTTAGTTATTGTTTTACTTAAAATTGTGTCCATTTTAAACAAAAGAGAGACACTTAGAGTGGTACCGGCCACACTGTGCCTCGTATTGTGGTGGGGATGACTCATACCCATATCCAATGCACCCATGGGTTGTTATATTAAACTATCAACATGATCCAAATGCGTTTGGTTGGATATTCGTAGGTCAGTTGTTGTTTTCACTTAAAATTATGTCCATTTTAAACAAAAGAGAGACCCTTTGAGGGGTACTGGCCACACCGTGGCTCGGATTGAGGCAGGGTTGACTCATAAAAATCCCCAACACAACCATGGATAATTATATTAAAGGATCAACACAATCCGAATGCATTTGGTCATATTTTTGTAGGTCAGTTGTTGTTTTCACTTAAAATCTTGTCCATTTTAAACAAAAGAGAGACCCTTTAAGTGGTACCCGGCCACACTGTGCCTTAGATTGAGGCAGGGTTGACTTGTACACACCCCCAACGCACCCATGGACCGTTCTCTTAAATGATAAACACAATCCGAATGTGTTTTTGGGGATTTCCATAGGTCAGTTGTCGTTTTCACTTAAACTTTTGTCCATTTTAAACAAATGAGAGACCCGTTGAGTGGTACCGGAAACACAGTGCCTTGGATTGAGGTAGGATTGACTTGTACATGTGGCCAACGCACCCATGGATTTTTATATTAATGGATCAACACAATATAAATGCATTTGGTTGGATTTCCCTAGGTTAGTTGTTGTTTTCACTTAAAATTATGTCCATTTTAAACAAAAGAGAGACCCTTTGAGAGGTACCAGCCACACCGTGCCTCAGATTGAGACGGGGATGACTCGTACAGGTCCCCAACGCACCCATTGATCATTCTATTAAAGTATCAACACAATCCGAATGCGTTTGGTCAGATTTTCGTAGGTCAGTTGTTGTTTTGACAAAAAAATGTCCATTTAAACAAAAGAGAGAACCATTGAGTGGTACCGGCCACACCGTGCATCATATTGAAAAGGGGTTGACCCGCAAACATCTCCAACACACCCATGGATCATTTTATTAAATTATCAATACAATCTGAATGTGTTTGGATGGATTTCTATAGGTTAGTTGTTGTTTTCACTTAAAATTTTGTCCATTTTAAACAAAAGAGATACCCTTTGAGTGGTACCAGCCACACCAAGCCTCAAATTGAGGCGGGGTTGACTCATACACGTCCCCAAAACACCCCTGGATCATTCTATTAGAGGATCAACACAATCCAAAAGCGTTTGGTTGTATTTCCGTTGGTCACTTGTTGTTTTCACTTAAAATTATGTCCATTTTAAACAAAAGAGAGACCCTTTGAGTAGTACCGGCAACAACGTGACTCCAATTGAGGTGGGGTTGACTCGTACATGTCCCCAAAACACCCATGGATCGTTCTATTAAAGTTTCAAGACAATACGAATGTGTTTGGTCAGATTTCTCTAGGTCAGTTGTTGTTTTCACTTAAAATTCTGTCCATTTTAAACAAAAGAGAGACCCTTTGAGTGGTACCGACCACATCGTGCCTCGGATTGAGGTGGGGTTTACTCTTACACATCCCCAACTCACCCATGGAACGTTATATTAAAGTATAAACACAATACAAATGAGTTTGGTTATATTTCCGTAGTTCAGATGTTGTTTTCACATAAAATTTTGTCCATTTTAAACATAAGAGTGACCCTTTGAGGGGTATCGGCCACACCGTGCCTCGAATTGAGGAGGGGATGACTCGTACACATCCCCAATGCACCCATGTATCATTTTATTAAGGTATTAACACAATCCGAATGTGTTTGGTCTGATTTCCGTAGGTTAGTTGTTGTTTTCACTTAAAATTATGTCCATTTAAACAAAAGAGAGACCCTTTGAGTGGTACGGGTCACACCGTGCCTCTGATTGAAGTGGGGTTAACTTTTACATGTCTCAAAGGACCCGTGGATCATGATCATGAAGGATCAAGACAATTTGAATTTATTTGGCCAGATTTTCGTACGTCAGTTGTTGATTTCACTTAAAAATATGTCCATTTTAAACAGAAGAGAGACCCTTTGAGTGGTACTGGCCACACTGTGCCTTAGATTGAGGCAGGGTTGACTCGTAAACATCCCCAACACACCCATGGATCCTTCTCTTAAGGTATCAACATAATCCTAATGTGTTTGGTCAATGATCCGTAGGTCAGTTGTTTTTTTCACATAAAATTTTGTCCATTTTAAACAAAAGAGAGACCCTTTGAGTGGTACCGGCCACACTGTGCCTCAGATTGAGGTGGGGTTGACTCGTACACATCACAATGGTCCCTTGTATTGTTATCCTAAAGGATTCACACAATACGAATGCATTTGTTCGGATTTTCGTACGTTAGATGTTGTTTTCACTTAATAATATGTCCATTTTAAAGAAAAGAGATACCCTTCGAGTGGTACTAGCCACACAGTGCCTCTGATTGAGTTGGGGTTGACTTGTACACATCCCCAACACACCCATGGATCATTCTATTAAAGGATAAACATTATCCGAATGCATTTGGTAGGATTTCCAAAGTCCAGTTGTTGTTTTCACTTAAAATTCTGTCCATTTTAAACAAAAGAGAGACCATTTGAGTGGTTCATCATTCTTTCATGTTGCTGGTGCATATCATATATTAAAATGGGATAATGAATCATTGGAGAAAGGATGTTATATATAATAAAAATTACAATTTTACTATGAACATTTACATACAATAATATTTCATCTTTTGATCCCCTTAACACCTCTCAAAAATGACCACCAATTGTATATGTCCCCAAGTCAGATATTTATTCTATTTGTGTACAATCTGCCATAAGGTATGAAGACCACTCATTTCTAAACAAATCTATATCACCTTTTGAGTGTGAGGCTTTTTGGAAGTCAGAGTAGTACTGCAAAATATAAAAATAAAAAATTAATAAATAAATTAAACGAACTAGTAGTTTTTTTTTGAAAATACCTCTTTAGGGATGCTAGTTTCTTGATGAAAACGATCTCTTTCATAAATTTACAAACATAATAACATAAATCATTATCGTTTGTTTGTTTTTGACACTCCAAAAAAATGATCATTAGGAGATTAAGTAACTTGTGTTGAGTTGTGTTTGGATAGTAAAATTTTATTATATATACCATGATATTTGTCCAGACATAGTACTTGCTTGCCTCCTTATGCTTAGCCCCTGTCCTCATTCCATTTTTAGACGATAATGATACACCGCCATATCATAAAATAATACTCAGTAAAAGATAATATAAATTATATTACATGATGTTTAGACCAAAAACATAAGATGTAGTGTCTTAAAGATTCACAAAATATATCATGTGAGGCATGTTTGATGGATATCCTTGCTTTGAATCTAGAAAATAAATCGTTGGAGTATCCAAGTTCACCGAAATTAGTAACCCATGTTGCCTAAAAACCCCAAAAGGAATAAGTAATAAATGAAGTGAAAATATATTTTATATGCTTTAATCATAGAGTTTTACCCATGCATGGTTGGTATTAGGAAGACTATGTCATTTGTAATCTTGATTTCAAATGTTTTCAGCAATCTGTTCACTATTTCATCCTTTTTTGATGGATCTAATTTCATTAGGTGTGTTGATGTGGTATGAGGACTAATGAGTCCAAATCATGGATCATGGGAAAATTCCTTCCACTTTTTTTCATAAATGCGTCTGTCAACAATATAAAATGCATTTAGTAATAATTTTCACATTAGATCAGCTTTTAGAAAAATCAATTCATGAAAACATACCTCATATATATATATATATATCTTTACAACTATGATGCCTAGACAACCATTTTCAAGGATCTCATTTACATTTCAGCAGCAACGAAATATTGACTTTCCGCTCCGTATATATTCTTTTAGAAAACCACTATATTACTACTACCATCTTTTAGTTTCGTATCCACATGATTCTTCAATGCTAGTAAATGTGGATAGAGAACAGGTGGTGTTATTGTTCTTTCAGTAGCTTATTTGGATCAGTTGGTCAATCCATTAGATGGTTTTGAGGCGACGTTTGTCACCCTCATCCCTTTCTCCGTCTATAATAACAATCATTGGTTTAGACCCTTTTTTCATTAACTGTTAAAGGTTTAGCTTGAAAAAAAGGAAATAAATACCTCTTTGCCCGCAAGTACTCTTAAAAGTTGTGATTTCCATGCAATGAATGTCCCAATAACCTTTTCGACCGTATGAATATCATCATCATCAAGTGGAATAGGTAGCTCTTTAATTGGATCAAGAGATACAATAATCCTCACTTTCAGATAATATTTCAGAAGTTATCTATTATGCAGCATGGCATCTGGGATATTGAACACTGTAGCCCTCACTACAATGTGATAGGTGGGTGTTGACAGATATAAATCACAATCATTATCACCCTTTAGAATATCCGTACAAAAAAAGTATCAGTGTTTGTCTGATTCACATTTAATGGGAATAATTATTATATTATTGATTACCACGGCGAAGACAGTTCTTTGAGGGGAATAGCTCTCCTCAATGTTGGTGGGGGGTGGGGCAGGATCTTCACGCGATGGTTGTTCCTGAGTTGTGTCTTCTCTTTGTATCCCACACATAAATGTTTCTAGAAAATCTCCCTGTCATTGCAATCATTCTTCAAGGGTTGCTATTTTTTCGCTCATTTCTTCCAATTTTTCATCTGTATCATCCGTTTTCTATCTTCGCAAAATATACTCGGGGTGTCACCCCAAACCTCGCACCTCTAGCATTACCGTATTTTTCTGGCTGCTTCAAAGCCGTCGATAATAGGTCTGCATCCGCTACAGGAGTATTTGATTCATTTGAATGTCGGATATATGAAAATAACTATTAATTTTTATGTAATAGAAATTTAAAACAAATATTTTTATCATCGTGTCAAACTTACACATATTTCCTAAACTTTTTGTGTGTTCTAATATACTAGATTCCCTTCATTATTCACATGTACCTCCTTCCGTAGCACATGACGTGGGATATCCGGTGAGCGTAGAAAATGGATGGGTGCGGGTTTATTTTACCTTTGTAATCATTCAGGTGACATCTTGTTAAAATAGTGTGAAAACCTCGATGAATCCTTCCTACAAGCCTTAAAACAAAATTCGTGTGTGAATCGTCTATTATAAATGTACTCTACCTGATATTGAGAAGACTAATACATTATTTATTTATTTTATTTGCTAGTAAATTAAATAAACAAATTCATAATGTTATCATAATTTCTTCCTAGATCACAACCTTCAGCCCGGACACGACATGGTGCCATGAATCTATGTCAATCGGCACGCGTTGTTGAGTGAAAACTCTAATGTAACTACTAAACATAGCCTTTTTGGGATTCACAAGTTGTCCCCATGAATTCTTTCCAACATCAAATTTGATACCTTTTATTTTTTCCTTCATAACTTTTTCTAACAATATCAAACTACGACGCACTTGTGTTTTCTGTGACATCGATCCTTCATTCCTGACCATTACATCGATATCAACATCATCTATACGTTCATATAAAATGGTAGCAATGGAATGTGCTGATGGTTGTTGGACCTCAACAGTAGGAGCATTAGGAGCCACAACAGCAGGAGCAACAGGACCAGCAGGAGCCACAACAGGAGCAGTAGCAGGAGCAGCAGCAGCTGTTGCAGGAGCAGCAGCAGCTGTTGCAGGAGTAGCAGCAGCTGTTGCAGGAGCAGCAGCAGCTGTTGCAGGAGTAGCAGTAGGAGCAGCAGTAGCCACAACAGCTGCAGCATGAGATACTTGTTCAGCCACATGGTTATGAGCAACAGAATGTGCAGAAGTCACTATCTGCAAAAGTTGTGGAACAATTAATTTAGATTACATAAATTCAGCAATGATAAGATAATAACATGAGATAACAAGATCTATATTACAAACAAAATATAACCTGTTTATTGAACTCTATTTATTTTTTTCAAAGGATGATGGGATTTTACACCTCTATCGATTATCCAAATCCCTTCATTGTAGTCTCCTCTAACATAAGAAACATCATCTATATTAGGACCACTCCGAAATGATTGGAACGTACCACTAAAAGGATCATCCTCAACTGAATTTTTATCAGAACCTTCTGTAGTTTTGGATGATAACAGAACAATCAACCTATTTCATTTTACGGGATCACGATCATAAAAAACTTGTACCTCTTGTGATGACATTACAAACTATTCGTCTTTGTAACCTTCTTTACTAAAATCAACTTCCACAAATCCCCATTCATCTATTTTAATATCACTGTTGTTATCAACCCATTTGCATTGAAAAATTGGTAATTGGAATGTCGTATAATCCAACTACTATATTAGTTTTATAATTCCAAAGTATGACATATTTGCATAAATTGGATTTCTTTCCTTACTACTAGAAACATGCATTGCTTCAGCCACAAGTGTAACTCCACTATATTTCACGGTACTATCTTTATCATGTTCATCTGTATAGAATGTATAACCATTAATTACATAACCACTATAAGATAATATATACACACTTGATCCAACGACTATCCATCGAAGTTGTTCTGAAAATGAATTTGGATTTTCATCCAACTGATTAAAAATATGGTTCTTAAACCATCTTATAAATAGGTAATTATGTGAATTTGATAACCATTTTTCATCCCTTATTGGATTCAACTACCTAAGAATTTTATTTATGAGTTTCAATATATAGAGAAACCTCCCAACTGTTATGAAAAACATAAAGGTGGGCCTACTCCCAATCTGTAATATTTATTGTCACAACTTCTCTTCTAGAAATTCCCTCACCCTCAATGCGTCTAGTGTGACTATATTTCGGGAGACCGATGATTTCCACATCATATAGTTATACGGTACAAAATTAAATGGCTTCCTCAAAATATATAACTCCACTATACAACCCTCTGGCCGACATCGACTTTTGACATACCCTTTCAAAATCTTCATATACTGTTCAATAAAATACATCCAGCTATAGTGAATAGGACCACAAAGTTAAATCTCTCTCACAAAGTGAATCATCAAATGAACCATCATATCAAAGAATGTTGGTGGGATGAACATTTCCAATTCATATAATATAATGACAATTTCCTTTTCTATAGTTGGAAATTTTGTCAGGTCTAAAACTTTGATACATATAGCTTTGAAAAAGAAACATAGTTTGGTTAACTTATGATGAACATTCTTGGGAAAAATAAAACGTAAAGCTATAGGAATTAGATCTCATATCAAAATGTGGCAGTCATGTGATTTCAAACATTTTAACATCAAATCATTCATTGACACAATGTTCTTGATATTTGATGAATACCCCTATGCAACATTTACATCATTGAAGAAGTTGCAAAACTGATATCTCTCCTCCCTAGAAAGACTATAAGAATTTGGAGGAAGAAACATTAAATTTTCACCCTTCACACGATCCAAATCATGTCGTATTCCCATGTCAACCATGTCTAACCTTGCCTTAATTCCATCCTTTGATTTTCCAGGTGAATTTAGCAACATTCTGATAACACTGTCACATACATTTTTTCTACATACATCGCATCAATAAAATGTAAGATGTACAAACAATTCCAGTATGGTAATTCAAAAAATGATCTCTTTTTTCAACCAATTTTCGTAAGGTTTTTTGAAAATCTTTTACCAAAAACAGTGTTCAAATCTTTTACTTTCTCAAAGAGCTGATCAACTGTTAGTGGAGACAGTGCTACGCATGGTTCTAAACTTCCATTGAATGATGTCGTCCAAGATCGGTACTTATAATGGCGAGGTAGAAATCTACGATGTCCTAGAAACACATATTGTGGTTAATGTTTCAACCTAATTGACTCAGTATCTTCTTCGCACACAAGAAACCCATGAATTCCTTTAATTCTATAGCCTGAAAACTTTACATAAGCAGGGAAAACATTTATTGTCCCATAAAACATCGCTCTCAACGTCATGTATTCACTTTTATTAGCATCATACAACATAACACTGGAATCCAACAATAACATCAAATCCTCGATCAAAGGAGACAGATAAACATCAATATCGTTACCTGGTTATTTTGGTCCTGATATAAGAATAGATAACATGATGAATTTCGGCTTCATGCACAACTAGGGTGGCAAGTTATAATTTACCAACATAACAGTCCATGTACTATGAGTGCTGGTTTGAAAACCAAAAGGATTCACTCCATCTGTAGATAACGCAAGATGATGGTTTCTCGACTCTTTTTTAAATTTAGGATACTCATGATCAATTCCCTTCCATTGAGGAGAGTCAGACGAATGACGTAATTTCCCATCTTTATTTATTTATCTTCATGCCACGACAATTGTCTTACAGTTTCTTCACTTCCATATAGACGCCTAAACCTTGGAATGATTGGAACGTACCATAGAAATTTTGTAGGATTGGATTCATATTTCTTAAATCAAGAAGCACCAAACATTGGGAATTCTGTAAGTGATTTGTTCTCCTTGAAAAACAATATACAGTCTTTTGGGCAGGCATGTATTCTTTCAGAAATCATACCCTTCGAGCGTAGCATTCGTTTAGCTTCATATGTCCAGCTTGGGTGCTCATTATCTTCCAGGAGAATGTCATTCAAGAGAGCAAGTAGATCTGTAAAACTGACATCACTCCATCCATTACCTTTTTTAAATTTATACAACTTCAATACAGCTGAAAATGTTGTATACTTAGTGCAACCAGCAAACAATGGCATATTTGCACAACTCTTTAACTTCTCAAACAATTTTGGGCAATCACGAAGTTCATCTTCAATTGCCTTTGTTATTTCCTCAATACGATCGTCATCATCATTGACATATGTAATCACATCCTCCATATGGTCTTCTTCATTATCCATATTTGTATTCATATATGATGATCCATAAAACACAGTTTTATCCCATCCAGTAGCTACATTCGCTTTTTCTTAGTGTTTATTCCAACATTTACAACTCCGATCTATTCTATGAAATATCAAATGTTCTTCCAACTCCTCTGGAGTTAGTAGTCTAGAATAAAAACAACGTAAACATGGACAAAGTATTTGAGAAGGATCCTTTGTGTGATCCTTTGCAAACATGATGAACTCTTTCACTCCGTTCTCATACTCTATTGTCAAACGATTAGCATCCATCCAATAATTATTCATATTCATCAAATTTGAATTTCAAATATTAGTATTTATGGTTCAAGTACCCAAAAAAATACTTCCAAAAATAGTATAAGAGAACCACTTCCTTATAAAAATAGAGATTAATAGAGCCTAACCATTTCCAATAAAGATTTGGAAATCAACCGAACCTGGATAGGCCCCCCATCAAAATCAACACTGTTTCCAAACACAAAGGGGTTCACGGGGATAATCACTTGTGTCAATGATGGTAAAACTCACACGGCATCATCATCTATGGCTCATCCTCCTCTATCAGGTCAACCCTTATATGGTCAACTAGTCCATCCTTTTGTACCTCACCAACCTAAATTACATATGGTTTAAAACCATTAGCCAACTCTATAAGTAAAGAAAGGATTCTTATAATCTCTAAAATATGGAATTAATTAAATATAATTACTTTAGATTCATTATAGTTTCCTCAAATCACCCCAATCCTAACAAAAGAATATTCAAGAATGATACATCTACTTGGTACCCAAGCAGTCTTCATAGATATAGGTCTAGACAAAGGAAAGTGGATTTTCTCTTGATTGTTGACAACTTTATTTTTGGGTTTTGAGCTTAGATAGGGGACCGAGCATGCGGTTCATAATGACTATGGGAGCCTTTACCTGAGTCTATAATTTCGTTGTTTTCTTGTATGGCCTTCAACATTGAATTTAGGTGGAATAAATTATGGAACTACATGGTTCATTATGTTTTCATTGATCGACTACATGATGGTAGTATAGTCCATTAAATAATCTGAAATGAGTTGAGGACCACACCCATACCAAGATTTTCAAGATGGAATTGAGGAAACCCAAATCTGGGATTGTAATTACGTTAATTAAAATAATCAACCACAATAATTTCAGCAACCTTTCTACCCACTACTACCAATTCAAAACAAAAAAACCAATCAGGGTTTCTATCAACAGAGGAGTGGAAAAGATCCACCACAAAATCAGAGACCACCTGGGTTCCCACCACATAATCCATCTCCTAAACCAAAAAAAACATTCACACAAAAACCTTTCCCCACAACATCTCTTCATTTTCCACCCCCTCATCAGCAAAACATTCATCAAGATATGATGAAGAAGCCACAAAAATCCCCAAATCAATAATCAAATATTGAAAATATTCTTATATCATTCATATAAAATGTGGACTAGAGAATGAATACATAATAAATATAGATGCATAATCAAATGGATTCTCTATGAATCCCCAATCACAAAGTATGGAATATCTCTAAGACATTATTGGATAGACTACTGGGTACACTACCTAGTAAAACTAAGACACATACAAGAGAAGAAGAAAAATATGTTGTTTTTCATAGTGAAAACGAGGTAATATTTAAATAGACATAAAAATAGATGAAAATAGGATTTAAGAACTTTAATCATGTGCCACAATCATCAAAAAAGTCTGCAATGAGAGAACACACAAAGCTGATAACGAAATGAATCAAGAAGCAGATAAAAGTGAAAAGCTCAAGTCCAGGACCAAACCTTAAAAGAATATTACTATGTGGAACCTCCACCATACATACCAATTATTCCTTTCCAAAATTGAATGTTACATGGGAATATTTAGGGTCAATATTGTAATTTTTTGGAACAGTTTGAGAAACTCTATATAATTATCACCTTTGTAGAATCCATTTACTCAAAAGTTTGAAATAAGGCATTTTACAACAATCTATTTCCATGAAATGAAAAAAAATTTGGTAATTCATTAGTCCAAAGGAAGTGATTAACATTAACCCCATTATTTTCATGACTATCGGCCAACAATTAGAATTCATGGTATGAATGTGTGATGATGTAGTTCAGGTATGAATGAATTTTCAAGAATTTTATCAACATAACATCCATTTTTCATAAAGGATGAATATAACCATTTCTGATCGACTACAAGATGGTAGTAGAGTCACATTATATCCACTTTTAATTCTAAAATCATTTACACTCTTTGTTAACTACATTGAGGGTGCCAATAATTTGAACAAAAATAGATGAGACAACTCCACATGGTCTACAAAGACATCCCAGGACATTGCCATTATGATTCCTAAAGACTACTCCAAATCCAAAAGGTCCAAGATTCCCTCTTCATGCCCTATATGAGTTTCATTGGATAAATCCAGGAAATGATGGAATCTATATAACAACAAAAGATTCAAAAGGAGGTTGTAAATTACCTATAATTCTAAGATTCGTAAGAACCAAAATGTCAATAAAAGAGTAATTACATTGAACATTTTGAAGGGAGTTCACATTTATTGTTTCAACCATAATATTTATGAGAGAATATTGAATATTGAAGGAAGAATACCCATGAATCATATTATTTTTGTTGTTACAAACAATATAAATCAATTATACACTATACAATTGAAGTATATTGAGTAGTTCTTGGGAGAGAGGAATCCTAGAGAAATATTTGAGATTCTCCTAGACAGAGGTTGTCTTGGGAGGCTACACATCAATAATATCGAAGAAAACATGCCATAGAACTGAGGAAATGTCATATATTAAGAACATATGATTGAATTACTTCTTATCATGGTTTTATAAGGCACATTTGGATTAAATATCAAAGCCTACCAATTGAAGGAATGAGTCAATAGGAATCATAGAATCTTCCAGCCTCCATAGAAGTATAACTATAACACCATTCGTATTACACTTTCATGAACCATACAAATTGATGAGATATATCAAATACTTGTGATTAAATTACCATAGTTTCTAGAAGAGTATGTGTAATAGGGGACCAAAAAAACACTGCACACCTGGTTTAGCAACGCAAAGAACGAGGGAGGATGAGGTCCGAAAATGTGAAGATCGATGGTGGTGGAGGTCCGGAAATGCAAAGATCTAGGACGACGGAGGTCCGGAAATGTGAAGATAGGGGGTGGCTGAGGTCCAACAACGCGAAGCTCGGGGGGGGGGGGGAAATATGGGACTATAGTTTTATCAGCACTAAAAAAGCGCTGATAAAGACTACTGTTATCAGCCCTAAAAAATCCTTGATAAATTCTTCCTATATCAGCGCTAAAATTTTAGAGATGATACAGGGCTTCTTTATGAGCGCTTTTTTAGTGCTGATAAAGGGACTTTTATTAGCGCTTTTTCTTTGCGCTGATATAAGGTGGCGCTTCCCTTGCCCGTTTTTGTAGTAGTGAATGGTGTAATTCATTTTTCTATATATACATTTTAGCAATTATAAAAAATATGTATATAAAGAAAATATTTTATTTTTATATCATGATTATAATTAATTAGAATATGAAAGAATGTGAAAATTGAAAGGACTATAATTTTATATCTGAGACTTCCATGGAAAATAAAACAGTTAACCACAATGAACATTGATTTTAACAAACAATTATTAATATATCGTTGATGATGTTTTATAGGTGGATCATATATGATATTATAAGTATTTAAATTATTAAGGTACATAATTTTGATAAATTTAAATTTATTATAGAGGAGTTTGGATCGCTTTCGAAGAAGTCAAACATGAGGTAAGTTTTTAATTTCGTAATCTAATCATTATTCAAGATTTTTTATGTTGAAGTATCTATTTGGGGAATTATATGATCCGTATATATTAAAACTAATATATATTACTCTCCTATAGTTATGTGTATAAATTAAATAAAATTCCTTTCATTTTACTCTCTTAAGTACTTCATATATAGAAATAATATTTTTTATGGAAAACTAAAATTATTTTTCATTCTATTAGGAATATGTTTCTTCTATATACATATTTTCCATGAAAATTTTCCATTTCTATTTTAACTTTTCAAAAATTATTCATCATGTTAAATTATAATTATTTTTTTAATTTTTATAAAATTGATTAAAATGAATCTTTTTTTCATATTCCAAATGAGGAACCATATACCAATGTTGTGAATGGAATTTTTATTTTAACATTCACCACACAAATATATTTTCCATTTATAATGAATAATATTTTATTAAAATTAAAATTTTCAATTTTACAATACTTCATTAAAATAAAAAGTAGTCCATAATTATTTGGAATTTTGTTATATATTGAATAAGTGATTTCAAAATAAAATGGAAATTTTCACATGAAATATTTCATTGATATTTTTAAAGTATTTTCATTGATTTTAACATCTTTTGATGAATCTTATTTTTTATTGAGGTTATAATTTAATGATATCATCAATAAAATTATTTGGATGGTTTATAATAAGTTTTAATGGGATGAGTATTGATATAATATATTTAGTTTTTCCAATATGAATAGTTATTGATTATAAGGAATGTTTATTATGTTGTTTTCTTTATTCATATAAGGAATGAATTGATATTATTAACTTATGGATGGGACCATGAATTATATATCCCGTTGATGTGTTGGTATTCCTCATGATACAAACTAATTCTATTATAAGGTCTATTCCTAATTCATTTATATAAGATGTATTGACATGAGATATCGATATTATGTTTAAGGTGTATAAAATTTTGTATTTAATCATTGTGAAATAATTTATTGTTGTCTATGTGATTATTTCAATAGTTATGATATCCATGTATATGTTTCAAGATCATGAAATTATTTATATTTAATTATTTGATCACAATTTATTCCAAATGTATTATTCCTACCTTATTTATTCTATGATAGATTCGGATGTATGGATTCTTTTACGCAACATCTAAGATCACCATATTCTTATGTTCAATTTCATAGTTTTCCAGGAAGTGTAATATGATTGATATGAATATATATTATAGAGATAATGATAATGTCTTCAATAAATAATATATATTTTTTATTTTATGTTTTCAAATGTAATGTAATATTAATGTAAATGTAAATTTTACCAAGAATACTATAGTATTCAGTCCATTGGAATATAATACCTTCTATTAAATTATAATGTAATAAAGTAAAGAATGACTCTAGGCTACTAGGTGTTGTTTCATTCTAGTTGGACAGATCTGGTCATGGGGTTAGGATAATGTAAAATAATACAAAAACAGTGGATTAATAGAGGATACCAACACTTTTGGGATTAAAATCATAATGATGATGAATCATACTCTAAAGAAAGAAAAAATTTATCATATTCAAGTTGAATTTATCTTAAGTGGTAGTACAAAAAAAGGAACCACTACGATGGATTAGAATGAAACTAAAAGAAAACTATTAGTCCATAAAGACCTCCCATAGTCCTCACTAAGAGGATATTAAAGGTACTCAACCCCCTTGATATTTGAATATTTATAATATTTTTAGGAAGTGGTAAGGACTTAAGGGATAAATACGATCTATATGGTGGTTGTACAAAAAATAATGACATAGATGTTTTGGAATTAAATATTTTCATTAAAAATAAGTATGAAGAATATTTTACTGTATTGGAAAAAATAAGTATAAGAAGTGTTGTAAAATATAATTTTGAATTATTATTCAAATAAGTCCTGAAAAAGGATAAAATTATTTGATGTAAAAAAATTAACTCAATAAGTAGTTTCAAGAAAGCTTTTTTATTTTCCAGTTAAACCTAGAAGTATCATACTTAGATGAAGAATTACCAATGTTGAAGGGTTGTACATAGAATAAAAAATATTTCAGATCGTCATTTAAATCTACCTTCGTATCAAGAAAAATAGCAATTAAAGATAACTATATTAGATAAAATCCCATGTAGTATCAAGACAATAAAAAATAATAAATATTAATATATAAAAATTTATTACATGAACATCGTGATTAGTTTATTATAAACTATGTTTTTTTATTAGGCGAACTATTAACATGAAACCACGATCTCTTAGAAGAAGGTTCAATAGTCAATAGGTGGCTTTCCTAATCAAAAATTATTTTACAATATGTATCTATTAACTGATAAAAGTCTATGGGAGTTGGATACATAGATTCATAGATTGTTCAATGTTTTTATGTTAATGCTAAAATAATTATGAAGAGAGGTGGAATATAAGTAAAAAGTGGTACAATTATTTATAATTAATGAGTTTTATATGTTGTTCTAAAAGGTTATATGACTCATTTTCTGTTGTTTTTATTTTTTATGAACTGAAGGTTTCTACGTGAGTATTTTTCAGATCATAGGATGTGTTGAATGTGAGAAAACTCAAGTTGCTATAATTTTTGAATATAATGGACTGACATGGAAACCATTGAGTTTTTTTATTAAAATCTTGTTTCCTACACTGAGTTTTGACTCATTAAGATTATATGATATGTCAATAGCTAAATTATAATTGGTAAATTCACTATCTAAAGTTTTGGATTTTAATATAATTACATATGGAATGTTTCTAAAGTTATAAAAGGTGAAAATATGGAATATTTTTAGTTAAAAAGAATATATAATTTATATCCAAACCTTTGTTTAAAGGTATGATTTATGTATATTTTAAAAATTGTGCAATTGAAAATTAGTAAAAAAAATAGTAGAATCAGTAAGAGGTATCAAGGATATAATGTTCAAATCAACCCATCATGAAGAAATCCCAATTTCATGAACATAGAACCGGTAATAAAATATTCTCAATGAGGTAATGTTATGGATATAGTGACTAAAAGGCTCTATATCAAATGTTATTCAAACTAATACTATAAAAAGGTAGAGAATAGTCTTCTCAAATTTTATTTTTTGAAGTTGGGATGATGTAACCTTGATCTACTGGATCTTTATGAAGTAAATGGAAACCATATAGATTTTGAATTTTTATGACAATAGGGTATATTAACTGATAGAAAAATATCTTGTTAACTCACTGTGAAAGGATGAAAGAATATAGATAGATGTAGGAATGGGAGGACCCTCTTGAGTTTTATTGACAATATAGGGTGATATTGAATGAATAATCATATGCAGTTCAAATTTATTCTAGATAGAATATAAGATGGACCACATGAATAAAAAAGACCAATTAAATTTTATTAGTAAGTGTGAGGGAGGGTAAACAAATATAATTAATCCATATATTAAATTATGGGAGATATATTGGACTGAATATTTTTTTATAACAGTATTTTTATAAAATAAGTGGTTGAATATTTTAAATGAGAGGATTATTATTTGATTTATAGAGAATATCTATTTTATTTGTTTAATATTTAAATTGTTATCACTAGAATCAAATGCATTGTGATATAAGGAAAACATGATTGTTTTCATACACTTAGGAATCATATTCGAGTTGACTGAGAATGAATGAAAATTTCATACATGTCTTTACAATTTTAGAAGGATGAATAAATAATTGTTTGAATTATTGAATCATAAAATAATTTTGGTTGGTATTTTCGAAGGATTAAGTAATTTCATGAGTTTTTGGAATTTCATGGACACAATATAATTTTTTTAAAAAAATTATGCACTAAAAACTATAGTGTATGTAATATATTGAATATATGATGAAAATATGCAATGTAAAATTACAATAAATCTATTTATATATATTTATTTTTTCTTAATATGTAAGAACTCGATATGATATATGATATATTTTATTTGTTATAAAAAATGTTGAAAATACTAGAGTTACTAAATATTAAGAAGTTCATTTATAAGTGTGAAGATGGTAGATATGTAATAGGATTGCACAGATACATAAAACCATTGTGTTTTGGAGTGCACCTAGTGTAGGTAATAATTTGGAATAAAAATTCATAAAGATCTCCTAGAACTAATAATAAAGGTAGCATTTTTAGAAAGTATGATGTCTAAAAAAGAATAACATATAATGGTTTTTGGATAATTTCTTTAATATCACCAATAAAATCTTGTATAATTCCTCAACCTGTTTTTATAAGTGTCATTGTAGTGTCAAGAATTCTAAAACAGAAAAGGATTAAAAACATAAGGTTCACACAAATAATTTATAAGAGTTATGTATGAATGTAATAATAATTTCATGACTAAGGATCAATTATGAAGGATCATCAAATAAAAACATATGGATCATTCCCATTTCATATGATTCATTGAAGAAAAATATATGTTTTATCTTCAAAGTGTTCGATTTGACAACGGTTATCCAAAACTCACTTAAGATCCATTTCACAAAAGTTAGTTTTTTCTAACATATTAATAGAAATTAGGAAAATATTATTATACGATATAGAAATTATTTTTCTTATTATAATGAATATAATATTAAGAAAGATCATGGAAATTACATGAACCTATAAAATAATTATATTTTTCAATGATTCCAAAAATAATTATGGGAAGTATATCATATAGAAATACTGACAATTCTAGAGATAGATCCTAAAATATTAAATGATAATGAAAAAAATACTGATATTAGATAATTATGTTCATATTCTAAATGTTAAAAATATCAACTTTTGAAATTCTATGTGTCTATAAAAAGAGAAAAAGAAGAAATAAGGATAGAGGGGTATTTTACTATTACTATAGAAATATCTACGATTCAAAAAATAATAGATAATGTTTAGTGGGATAATAAATGTGGATTACAATAAGAATAATGAATTAGAACATATTTAAAAATATATGTAGAGGAATAATAATTTTTATCCCATATTACTATATCTTGTTTAAAATTAGGAGAGGGATAACTAATAGGATCCACTAAATATTTGAACTACTATATCAAATACTGAGGGAGAAAAATATATTGACACCAAGAGGATTAATTTTTTCATTGGATTTATGAAGAAGAAGATGTAAAATAAGTGAAAATTCTCATGGTGTTTTATTTTATTTCCAGCACATAAATTAGTTAATATAATATGAATATGTTTTATATCTAATATCACATGGTATAGTGATGTAATAAAATTTATAAATCATGATATAGGTCATCATGATCCTTGAAAAATGAGATAATGGTTGGGATAATATATAATTGGGAAGAAGATATCCAAGATGGATCATCCATGAGGAACCCTTACGAAGCTTCTTGGTAAATAATAAGTTACTCATCATGGATCTTCTATGATGAATTATTTTCTTTCGGGAAGGATAGTATATAAAACATCCTTTTTTATGTGCTTATTTGGACTATGATTCCATGGGATAAGCATCTAGGTATTGTGTTTCCAGGGGCTAAGCTTTAGTGTGTTTTTTAATACAACGTTGATCATTTATGGGTTTCAATTTTTCTATAAGAATAATAATGGATCTTATTTGAGGATCTGAGCTATGGATAGACCATCTATATTTGAAGTAGTTACTGTCATTTATGGGCCTTACTTGGGTGAATAAAGAGTGACGATGAGTTTCATGGTAGGTGGATCTACCTTGAATAAAAATATGATGATGAAAAGTTAATTATTATATTAAGGATTGAATATCATTTTGGATACCACTATTCTTGAAAATTATCTTTATAATGGAGGTAATAGGAAGAATATATTAGAATGATATATTCATAATGTTGGATGAATAAGTACAAAACTGTGTATAAGAATTTATGTACGTTCTTCCCATAAGGAAATGTATACATATGAGACTTCCTATCTAGAAAGATTACTACAATTGAATAATATATATTATATATGAATATCGATTTATGGGTTAATCTACATAAGTCAATCTATATATACAAGTTCACTACTATATTCGGAAATTTTGTCTTATGAGAATTCTGTTACGTCTAGGAATGGACAGGAAAAGAAAGATATATGTGAATTGGATATTTATAAGAATTGATTCACTTATATGAATAGTTCATCATAATCTATACATATTAAATATATAAAAATGTATACATGGATATTCTTAACATATAAAGAATTCAATGGTATTTATTAGGAGTAGTTACAAGGTTGATGTATCCAAGACTGTTTACTTGATGTTTTAATTGTGAAGTTGATTTTAAGGGATTTGATGTAGAATAAATAGATGTTTAAAGGAGACTAAGAAAGTCATGATATTTTTATTGGATTATATATTGTTATAATCACATAAATAAGTAACTTATTATAGAGGATATTATAAAGACTATATCTGATAACTCTAGAGATTTGAATTCAAAAGTATTTACATAGTTTCATAAATATTTAATAACTAAAAAAGATAATTGCTAAGTGATGTTCTATGATATAAAATTTATTAATATTTTAGATAATCATATGGTGTGTTCATTTGAGAATAAGAGAATGATAAATAAGAATAGGTGGTTCTTGCTTTTTTTTAATGAAACCAAATATGAATAACATCTGACTTTCATAAATGCAAGTGTGCATAATCCAGGTACCGCAATGCCAACATGTAGAAGCCTATTAGTGATGGTCAATTTCATTATTTAAAAATATTTTTTATTATATTCTCTATACATGGATAACATGAACTGTTAAAGGACTATAGTGAAACACATGTAAGGGGTATACCATTCTAGTTTAAAACCTCAAACTACCTTTTTCTTCTTATGTGTTGTGTGATCCTGGATTGTTTTTAGATCATTCTAATTACATCATATTATTATTTAGTGATAAACCTTGTAAATATTTCTCTTCATGTGGGTTTTCTTGTGTTGTTTTATTCTATTTATTTGTTAATATTTAACTATACATATTAGTTATGTTTTAATGGGATAAACTAAAATTGATAAACATAGACTTATCCCCCACCCCCACTTAGTTGTCATCTAGATCCGACTAGGTCCTCAAGGATGGATTTTGTAGTATAATACATTTCCATTCACTTATTGAAATATAATAAAAATAAACAAAATAAATACATTTTTAAATTATCCACATCCTAAAGACTATGTTTCAATACTATGTTTGTGAGAATGAAATTTGGACAATTATCACCTTGTGTAATTAGTTTCCTAAGATGTGGTGATTAGAGGAAAAATAAACATGGTGTTTATAAGAGAATAAATTCTATATAAATTATGTAAACAAACATAGAAAAAAATAGTGGTGATACCTATATCTAATAAAATATTGAGAAACATCCCTGAACAAGTACACAAAGGTGTTGAAGATGATGTTTCCCTACGATTGGTAATGTTCCTTATATAAAAAAACAATATTATATACATTGAGTGGTATTACCTCCCGGTATGTCAATAAAAAATAGGGTTATAATCCTTTTATCATCCCTTTATAGTGAAATAAGTTAAAATATCATCATCTTTTCATGATGTGCATTTCATCGTATATTCTAGAGATTCTGGATGAAGGTGTGCTAAAATAATTAATTGAAATTTTGAACACTTATATTTACAATATAAGGAAAACATCATAAATGAAAAAATGAGTAAAACAGATTTTTTACTTTGGTCAAGACCCTAATTTAGTTCCATTTTGAGTACATTAGGTTTTAGATAGAATCCTAATATGTATGTTTATATTCACAGCATCACATGATATGTGAAAAATCATGTTTTGATTCAAATTAAATTACAAATATTGGCAGTTTTGATAGTGGATCTGGAGTTGGTGGATCTTTTAAAAGAGATGTATAGAAGAAACCAATGGTATATTGTAGGGGATGATTGCTGAGGGTTTTTTTCAAGGGATAACATGATGAGGTCACTCATCCCCTTTACTAGGGTTAGTTTCACATAGTTTTCTACATAAAATTAATATTTTCCTTTTATTTTATTCTATTATAGTGTTTTACATGATATTTATTATCCCATGCTTTTATTTTTATACAGTTTGTTTTATTATATATTTATATATATATTACTGGTGTTGTTAGAAATTATTGTGCACTAAATATGGATTTATGTAATAGAATGTCACTAGATAAGGCCTCCCATGAGTGGTTATTCTTTGTTATTACTTTTTCATAACCCTTAGGGGATTAGTGGTAGTATTTGAGTGTCACACTAAACATACCACTAGCCTATGAGGGGTTCTAATGTGTCGAATCATGGCAACTTAGTATCAATGTGGTTTCAGTATAAGGGATAGATACTATATTTACTTTTATTAGGAAGATTGATTTTAGATTTAGGGTAGCAATGATAATTGAGTCAATAGTGTTGTTAAAATACATGGGAGACTTGATTAGGTGTGGTGATATATTTATCCCTTCATCATAACATTTATTACCTTATAGTAAAACAAAAGAACATACGGAATTTCTTTTAGGATAAAATTAATTTGTTATATTTATCTCATAATATTTGGTTGTGATAATTAATTTTTTTATAATTTATCTCACCGAGATATTCTCTAGGGATCATGTGTCAATTACCACCTATAATTTCTTTTTACACGATATTAAATGTTTCTTATTTAATGGAAGGATTGTGATGCTCCCATTCTAGTAATTTATTCATTCACTAATAATATATTGAATGTTAAGGAAATAACTAAAATAAAAATTTATAGTTACTATTTACCTATGATTATAGGAATGATTTTTCTATAATTTTGGGTTAAGTGATTATTTTTAGATAGAATTGATAGTTTCTCCCAATGTTCCTAAAAATTACTCTTATTGTTTGAATATGTGTTATAAAATACAATAATATATTCCACATGTGTTTACATGGTGAGCTTAATCCTTGAGAAATAGAGGTTTGGATATAATCTAGAACTCAAGCACAAACATTTGGTTAGTATACCTATTTTCCAAATATTGAATTTTAATTTCATATACACCATTAAAGTGTTTTTATCCATTTGTTTATGTTTACAGAAAATCATAATGATTCAACAATGTAATAGGAATAATTTGAGTTTTATTTAAGGAATTTATAATCACTTACATGATAATGATGTGGACTACTATAAGAGAAACATGGTTGTGACAGATATGGCCATTAATTATCTTTGGTTTACACATCAAATTTACTGTATTTATTAGGTTTTAAATTGAAAACTAGACTTTAAATGTTTATTTATAATAATATTTTATATAATTCAATTATTAATTGTTTGTGATTATGTTTTTTTATTTTCAAATAATAAATTTTTTTATTATTTGAATTAAATTTTTATATCAATTTAGAAATTTCATTTTATATTTCAATTTATATATTTTTTAAATGTTATTTGTTCTATTAATTAATCATTTAATTAATTTCTTTTTTATCTTAATCTATTTATTTAGTTTCCATTGTAATGATAATTTATTCTATTGGTGTCTTTTTAGGCATTTCCAGCCATTGGTAATTTCTTTCGAAAAAGGATCGTGAACCCCATGTTGGTGAGGATTTACCCCATATTTGAATAAAACATTCATTTTAAGAACCAAATGTTTGAATATTGATCCATGTGTTTTAATCTAATGTTAGGATCAATATCCAATGACTTTCTAGTGTACACCACATTCGGGAACCCAAAATTGGTAAATATTTAACCCCATATTTCAAGATGAACCTTATACATCATATCATTGTCATAGCTACTGACCTGTACTCATGTACATTTATGTAGTGAACATAGTCTCAAAAAAATGTATTTTCTTCTTTTGTTTTATCTTGGAATCAATGTTTTAGAGTTTTAGGAGCATGAATGTGATGATGTTTTCGATAAAAAACTATTTAATATAGAATATTATGGAAATCATAGATCTGGTTGATCTTCGGATAGCGAAATAGAGGGAGGATTCTAGAACATAGGATGTGAGCATGGGGATTCCTCCATAATATTCTATAATATAATATAGAAACCTAAAATATATCATAAGGTTGTATTTGATTTTTTAGAAGATGCAAGCTCATTTCATACACTATTGACCAATTTCTGGGATCACTTCCATGTGGATGGAAACGTGTTTTGGTGACAAACCTGAAATGATAGAAGATAAATTTAGGTTTGGGGAGGATATACAAAAAAACTAACTTCATAGAGATGGATTTCTACAGTATACTCTTAATGAAAAGAGAGAGAGGTGAAATAGGTAGTTAAAGATCTTGTTTATGAGTAAAAAATCAATGTAATAACCCATAATTTCTCTTATTACTTTTCTTTTTTATATTCATTATTTTTAAATTTTCTTTCTAAATTTATAAATTGTTTCTCGGAAAAATCTCTCCTAAGATAATTTAAATTCTCAGTTTCATCTTATTAGAACATAACATCACTTCTTATATATAATTTTCTATACCTCTATTGATAAATTTCCAAAAGACCAGATTCCTTCAATGACATCTAAAATTATTGAAATTTCATTAAAAAAATTGTTGGACAAATCAATAATGTATTGACTAGAAAGAATGATCCCTTTTTAAGATAATCTTTTCATGAAGGATATTGTCAAAAAAAATATTTAATCACATAAACATATCCTTCCAAAAAGAATAAATATATTATAATCCAATCAATTGAAATTACAATTTAATTTTTCATATTTAAATTCCTTAATCTTGTTCATTTTTATTTATCCATTATCACTGCATCCTTCTAAAATTAATATTTTCTTCTTATATGTGTTCCTAAAAATAATTTTGATCACCATTTAATATAAATTTGTATTTTATATTTTGATTTTTGCTTTATTTTATTATTTTAAATGAAGTCCTGATTTCATTCCCAATGGATTTTTAACCAATATTTCTAATTTATAGTGGTTTTTTGGATTAAATTTTTGGTATTCTATGGAAATTTCATCATGTTTTTTGTTCTCTTTAATTGGTAGGATTTATTTGTAAGATAACTACCATTATGGTGATGTCTCATACTAATTTTCAAGTATTCATTTACCATTTTCCTGATTATAATTTGATTAGATCGTTATTTTAGGTCATTAATTTTGAATTTTTTAAATTTTTCAATCCCATGGGGCTATGAACGGTTAACACACGGTTAAGGATTTTTTTTGTTTTTCCCAGAAAATTCTGTACCCCATTTGGAGAAACTATAAGGGGATCTTGATTAGACCAAACCATGTCAAAACCCATCCCAACCCATAAAACATGATATAGAGTGTATTTTCACATTTTAAACACTATTCCAAAAAAATCAACCACCTAGGTGTAACTGTGAACCCTATATAGTAGGAGATCACTGTTAGGGTGCGTGGTTTGTCAAACTATATATACAATCAAGGAAACTATGCATGCAAGATTTTACTCCTTTAAATTTTTATTTAAAAATACACGATCCTTCCTTTTAATATACCTAATAACACCTTCTAATCCTAATATTATTTTTATTTCTCTTGGTGTCTCCTTAGACTAATCATAGGCTCTTTTAACCTATTCTATTCCAAATCAATGATTTGGTGAAAGATATTGACTCAACTTCATTATGTGATCTCTTATTTTTTTTATGTATCTATCTATCCAAGCTATAATTCCCATTTTAGAGGGTTTAATTACTATATATATTATGGTTTAGATGTATGTGTTAGTGGATATCATTTTGTAGGATTTTGATCCTAAATCTCCTTCATCATTGGGAATTAAATCATTCTACATCTAATTGAGGGATACGGTTTGGTGAACATTGTTCAATGATCCTGAGGTAGGTGATCTAATTTTTATTTTCATATAATATTTATTATGATTTCTTTTATGTAATTGTGTAATTAAATTTTCACATTGTGAAATTTAATTTAATATAAAAATGTTAATACAATTCCAAGAAATTGGTGTACCCTTAATGGATTTCATCAAACCCATTAGATATCATGAGACCGGAATTGATGGGAACCCTTGGGGTGTTCCAATATCATTGAAATGATAAATTATGAAATGTGTAAATGGGAATAATGAGTTATTATAATTTATGTAGATATTTTTTTTCATAATTCAAATTAAAGGACTGGATGGATTAATCTTGAAGGTATGATGAATTTTGTAATTAAATTTTGATCATTGTATTAATAGAGAAAATATTCATGTTGTTATATTTCATATCCATGGTTATGATTATAAAGAAAATGGTTCACCAAGTTGTGAATATTTCATGATGATGTGAACAATGAGTTGTCGATATTGGACTGATGCTCTGAGTACCCATGGGGTGCAAGACTGATGTTCTAGGCCCCTGATTCCTAATTTATAATTTAAGGAGGATTTGATCAATGGGTTTTGGGTGATGGAATGATGATCTGTGTACCAATGTGGTTCAAGAATAATTCCCTACTCCCCCGATGTAATAATATTTTATTAAAAAAAATATGATCAATGAGTTGTGGGTGAGGTACTGATGATCCAAGTACCCATGGGTTTACAAACTGATGCACAATGGCCCCAATGTAGAAATTTAATAATGGTACTCAGACAGAAACTCGTGTATACTAGATTTAATTTAAATGAAATGAATAAATAAATACCATTAAAAATCATGTCGAAATCCCTTTATTGAATGGTTCAGACTCTGGCACGAGACAAAGGAGGTATGATTAGATTAGGTGTCACCATGAACATGAGGACCAATGCAATCAATTACAAAATAATATATGTGAAACAAATATACTTTTATTTTCCTATTTTTTTCATTATTCATGTTAATAGAAATTTATAAAATTGATTTTTTGTATACGTCATTGGGGGTGTCCTACTAATTTGAACTCACACCCTACTCGAGTTTCCTGATTGGTACATGAATAGTCATCATGTTTTAAAGACATGATAAGTGGAATTATTCTATGTTAGATGCATGAGTTGGGATTCATGATTGATCATTGGTGAGGGAACTATACATGATTTTGTGACCCTTTAAGGATATTTCAGTGTGTATTTATGTATGGTTTCCATTAGATACATGATACATTTATGGAAAAACATATTTACTACATTGTTTTATGGTCATTTTCCATGTTTTCGATTTATTCATTTCTTTCTTGGTTGATTATTGATTATTGTATTATCTTGGTTATGTTTTATAATGATTTATTCTATTGTGATTATTTTATAAATATGGTTAATTATCCCCGTGTTATGAATTAGACTCTCACTTTTAGAAGGTAGCATCTATTGTATAATGAGGTGAACCTGTGGTCATGTAATGAAATGGCTTGGGGAATTAGTATGCGGCACACAGACCAGGATGTCAAAAAGTGGTATCAAATGAAGTTTTATTATATTTTATGATAACTTATTATTATTGAATTTTATATAGGGTAATAGGATTATTAAGGCCTTGTTCATGAGCATGTTTAAGGTAGTAACTAAACCATGTTTGGGGTAATCCATGGTTCCCATGGTGGTATTGTTTTTCTTGATGTTTGTTTTCAAAGATGAATGTTGTTTCACCTTTAGTGATGCCCTTTTTGTTTTTTGTTATAAATTTATAACATTTTTACTCATGACTCGTTATGGAATGAGAGTTGAGTATGCATGTATCATTCAAAGTACTTTCAATATTATGTGACACTGATTATTTTAGGCATGCATGGAAATGAATTCTATAATTGGATTTTAGTAAAATAAAATGTTTTTCATTATATTAGTAATCTAAAATAAATGGTTCATAATATGGATTTTATAATTCTAAATGACTCTAAAAGTGAAATTTTCAAATGATTAAAAATGGGTGTATGTTAAAATATTTATAAAATAAAGAGTTGTTACCCTATTTTATCCATGGATCGGTTTAGGAATAGTTGAGGGTAGTGCTAGTGCCTTGGTTTTGACCCTGAGTCGATGTACAAGGAATGTATTTTTGTAACCTTATTTGAGTCCCTCATATTTAAATGTGTAAATGATTTTTTTGTTTCATAAGATGCGTGTTTTAAATTACAGAGAAATTCCACCCTAATGATGCATGATAATAGGATGATAAGGGTCCATTACTAGAAATTAACCTCCCACAGCGGAACTAGAGGCTTAAATAGTTCTCAGTGAATGGATTACAGATCTAATATATAAGATTTTTTTTCTTTATATACATTATAGAAAAATACTTTGGGTGGGCTGTGGGGAATATGTTTGATCTGGATTAGAATTTCCAGTTGCAGCACCATGCCACATTCACTAGAGAGGGAGAACCTGAGGTAGCTTATTTCTTGATTCCGTCCATCTCAATATTTCATGACTATAGAGTGACTCTATCTAAGAAGAGATCAAACTTGGATGCTTATATTTTATAAAGAACAAAAAATCCCTGGTGGGACATTCAGTCTCTAGATGAGAAGTTGGTGTGCTCGGTATGCAAGGACTTCAAGGAAACATTCCTAGAACCATTTTATCAAGATATGTTGTGATATGAGAAGGAGGAAGATTTTATTTCAGGAACACAAGGAATAAATTCAATTATGTAATATGTTATTTTCATCACTTTATTTCAATTATTTATTCCATCATTTTTATGATATGAGGCATATGTGGAAATACATTTTAAATATGGTCTTAAATGTGAAATTAAGTACCATGTTAACATCCTGTAATTGAAAACATTTCTAAGTTTGTGAACCAAGATCTCAATTATAAGGGGAACCTGAATGTGTCTTCCAGTGTAAGGTAGGTGGTTTTTACTAGATGATCAAGTGACATTACTTAAATGAGTATGTATCATCACTATGAGAACCATAACATGAATAGTGGAAAAAAAGTAGATACAGAGAAGGATTGGTTGCTTAGGGAAATACTCAAGTATTTAAACATTTGTGTGGTAGGTCGGGTCACATTTGTGTCTACTGTTCTCGACCACCCATAGATTTCTAAATATTTTTAAATATGGGGCATCAATAGTAGTTATATAGGATCACATGATAGATGTGTATTGAAGTATGAGATGCTCTAAACCATGGGTTTTTATACACCATACCTATCATGTAGTTTGAGAACAAATAGCCATGTTGATTGAGGACTTGTATCTATTTCTTTAGGGAAACATAACCCATATTATCAGTGTAGTGTATCTCATGGTATATAGACTATAGAAAAAAGGTATATCTATAGGTCGGTTGCATGAATTTAAACTTGTACTTATAGATAAGGACATTGGGTCGTCGACAAACAGATGTGTTATTCTTGATGTTTTTATGAATTATAGTTCATTAATTTATATAGAATCCTCTCACACCTTTATATCTTTTCACTGTTTGATTGGTTTGTGTCTAATGGTGAATACTGTGATAGGGGTTATAATGATCAACGCATCATCGGGTGTACATTGAAATTAAATTATTCTATGAAAGGGATGTGGCCTTGAGGTTGGTGAGTGTCACTTCATTTGGGATATTTATATGATTTAAAAATCAGTTTTTTCCTAATTTTGGTTATTGATTGGTTGCTATCATACCAAGACCATATATATTTTTATCATAGGAGAGTAATTTGTATGTCTCCAATGGGTAATAGTTATGTTCATTGTGTTGAATTGGTTATCCAGAAAAACTGTATTGGGCCATTTCATTAGCAACTAGGGGAAATCATCTCCCACCTTCAAATCTTTCTATTGAATTATCTCGTTGTGAGGAATATTACCTTTCCACCCATAGTGGATCAGTTCAAGGATATGTTTCCCAATGAATTCTATGGACCGAAAACTAAAACAGATTTTGAGTTCACTAATTAGCTAAATCATGTGGCTAAACTAGTTTCTATTCCACCTTTTCAGATGGCATGAGTAGATCTTGATGATCTTAATAATCACATTGATGAATTTTTGGATAAGGGATTTATATGTCTAAGTATGTCACTATGGGGTTCCCTAGTTTTTTTATTAGTAAGGGTGATGAGATATTGCACTTATGTTTCAATTACCATAAGTTGGAGTAGATGACTGTAAAGAACTTGTATCTCCTTCCCAATATAGATGATATTCTTTATCCACTGAGGGGGTATTATGAGTTATCCAAGATCAATTTGAGGTTATGGTATCATCAGTTTGAGAGTGATACCTTCTCAAATAAATCGTACTATCTTTAGGATAAGGTATGTCCTATATGGGTTCCTTATGATGTTGTTCGGTTTGAAAAATAACCCGTATATGATCATGTCCTTAATGAATATAATATTTAAACTGTACCAAGATCTTTGTTTTGATAATTTTATTGGATGACATATTGGTGTACCCTAATACTCATGATGATCATTCCCAACATCTTGACATCATCCTGAGTACACTTTGAGATACTTAAAAATATTACAAACTATGTAAGTGTCAATTTTGGATCAAAAGTGTAAATTTCGTGGGTGACATAATACTATAGGATGGTATGAAAATGGATTTAGATAAATTTTAGGTAGTTATTCATTCAAAGTAGCCCATAAATATTTTGTATATTAATTGTTTTTTTGGATTAATGGGAAGTTATGTGAGAATCACTCAAGAATATTTATCTTTGAACCACTATTTTTAGATATGGACAAGGAGGGTATAATGTTTTATTATCATGGAATACAAAATAATTCCTTTGAGTAATTAGATAATAGTTTTAATATCTCATAAATTTTCTTAATACCAGAGTTTGATGAGGATTATAGCATTTTTTTTGATTCATTTGAGATAAGATATAGAGAAGTGTTGTTGTAGAGTGATCAAGTTGTATACTATGGTTCATGATAGTTGAGGCCACAAAAAGTTATTTATTTAATAAAAACCCATGTGTTGGATTCAAGGGTTTATGAATTAATTTTTTGGTAGAATTACATGTTAGGTGAACAATTTATTGTGTATATCGACAAAAAAATTAAAGTACATCATTGCATAGTGAGATTTGAATATTCGGAAGTGGATATGTGTTTAGAAAATATAGTCATTTTATTTTCAATTTTCCTCTACACAAGGATGTGGAAATAGGGATGTTGACTCCATGAGCTCGAAGATGTAGACTCTGGGAGACCAAAAGTCTTGCTCGTAGTGGATGATGATGACTTTGTTGGATGTGATTCACATATAGGTTCAGGAGGGGGTAGAACTCGATGATCATTGTATCTTTTTCATTTCATTACACACATCAGATCTAGATCAATGAAATTTATTTTTAGGACCTTTATTTTTTTAATTTAGGGAAATCCTAGATGGTGGGGAGTCACCTTTCGATTGAACTACAGATATGGTTGAGATCATCTATGTCTAGCGTTGTGTTGTGGTGCCTATATGTACATGACACGAAATGGTGTGTGAGTTTGAAGCCTCAATGTGGGAAGTAAATACATGATTAAAAAAATGTAATATTACAATATTATGAAATATTTGAGCATGATAATGAAAAATGATATTATAGTTTTAGTGACACAATGCTACACCAGTCAACTAGTGAAGTTTGTAGATCAACAACTTTATGTTTTGTTACAGTCATTGGAAATTCTAGAATTATAGTGGTACAATGTTTCCATTGACATTGTGGTAGGCCTTAGGATTATGCATTTTAATAATTATATGATGTGTGTGATTATTTATGGTTTGAAAAAATAATTTCATTTCTTTATAATTTGGGAAACATTCCTGATTGAATAATTAGGGGATATGTATTTTCCTAAGATAACCAGTTTCCATGGAGCTCCATGATTTATATTTTGAAAGAATTATTCCCACTTTACATCCTTATTATGTAATGGATTTTGAAGGAAATTTGGTTCCAAGGTGTTTTTGAGTATGGATATTCCCCCACAGACATACAGGTAAAAAAGTGCACTATTCAGGTGTTGGAGGACATACTGAGGGCATGCATCCATGACATTAAGAGATTTTGGAAACAACCATAGTATTATTAAAGTTCACTTATAATAATTTTTTTTCAAGATACAATACATATGGATCCATATTAGGCCCTTTACGGTAGTCTATACGGATATTCTCTTTGTTGGATGGAGGCGGGTGAGTCTAAGTTGATGGGAACGAGTCTCATAGAGGATTCTTCATAGAAGGTTAAGATGTTTCTATATAGAAGACTAGTGAAAAGTGTGATTATAGTTAATATCATCAATCCCTTGAGTTCATGTTGGTTATGTGTTTAGATGCCCACTCTTTTCACACATTAACATTACATAAATTATTTTAATACTTAAAAATTATACAAATAGATGTCGAAAGACTGTGATTCGTATAGTTCGTTTGGAAACATGGAAACAGAAACACTAGTACATTTGTGAGTCACATTATCTCCCAGTATATTCTTCTTGACTAAAACCATACATATACATATCAAACATATTACATATCATCATAACCTCTGGGAAAAGAAACATAAAAGTGGTGAGTTCAAATGCTCAGTAATGTTAATCAAGGGGGAGGTGTAAGAGTAAACATTAGAATATGCATATGATAATGTGATCATGAAAATTGAAGATCATACCATTCATAAAAAAGATCATAATAGAGATCATATCACAAATATTTGAAGTTCATAAGACATGAATCATAGTTAAATAGAGAACATAAGCCCTGAAATCATAATTTAGGAATAAAACATGGAATTGAGGAAAACACATAAGCATATAATGATTTACATAATATCCACAAAATCAATTCCAATACCATATTACTATTGTTGATTCACTCCCCATACCATCATAGTAGTCTTGGTTCACTCCCATGGCCATCATGTTATCCTGAGTTCACTCCTCATACCATATTAGAAATCATGGTTCACACCCATGACCATTATAGTAGTCAAGGTTAAACCCCAATACCATCTTAGTTTATCTCATGAGATATAAAACATTATCCAATGCATTGGAGGGATATATAAGTCACTCCCATCACATAATGAAATCATTCCTACATGTGCCACATGATCATAAATAAACAAATCATCACCCATGAAATGAAATGCATCTCATAAATAAATAAACATTTCACAACCTGTAAAAAAATTACAGGCTTCATAATCATTTCATCAAAATCATAACCTGTTAATGTTTAACAAATTTCATATAACCCATGAAAGAGAAATGGATTTAGTAAAGACCATGACTTGAAGCATTACCCATTAATCAAAAGGATATGAATGGAACCTTTATATTAGTATGAGTAACATCAATATAAGTCATATTATGAGGAAAATAATTTTAAAATATATTTTAAAAACTATTATTATGGAAAAATACCTTCTTTTTTGAAAAGGATTTTTAATACATATACCCATTTCAGAGTTTTTTATTGGATGATACCGTGACAATGTATAAAGAAAGCGTGAAATAATTTTGAAAAATTATTTCCTTTAAAACTTTTGAAATAATCTTCAATACATTTTAGAAGTTTTTTTATTTTAAAACACTTTAAAACTTATAAAAATATCTTGGAAACAGTTTGAAAACCATTGTACTTGATAAATTATAAAAGAAGCTTGAAATTTTTTTTAAAAACAATTTTCTAGAAAACATATAAAAGAATTATGAAAACTCATTGATAACCATTTTCATTGAAAACATATTTTATAAATAATTTATTATAGATTATCCTTTTATAAATTCAAAGGGAGACTTTATGAAATAACTGCGGGAAAATCTGTACATGTCATACAGGGTCAATAGAGTATTTCTTTTCCAAAGTAAAAATACTTGAAAAGTACCTTATTTAGAATGCAGAAGAAGTATTCCCATGAATATATTAGTCAGATACAGAAAGGGTAAACATGTATTTTAATGATTATTGGATAATATTATAAAATTCATGGAATACCTTTTTAGAAAACATTGATTTCTGACCGAAGAGTGGGTAAAGTTGGGCTTTCCTAAAAACATATTATTAATTATATTATTTACCAAATAGTAAAATATTTTACCAATATATGATTATATCATTAAATAACATAGGATAAGAGAACTCATGAATATTATTGATATATGGGTCATAATATTTCTTCAATGAAAGCATAAACATAAATAATCACGAAAAGCAATGAGATGGTCTCAATAAACTCTTATAACATTGTATCATGGGCTCATACTCTCCATCTAAGGAAATTAAATGACATAAATCATATAATGTCATGAAAATATTTATATTCCTGAAATTTAATGTAAAATAGAAATATATTCACCTCAATAAAGAATATATGCGCATAATAAAACATGAGTCTCAAAGAAGGCCAATTGAGATGAACAAATTTACCGATGTTGTATCTCTTGGATGTTAAAGCCCATGAAAGAAGGATTATAAAATTTAAATTTGATTACCCATAATTTTTATTATAATATAAATTGAATAAAATCATGGTCATTACATACACAACACAAAAGGAAAGAGTGGATAACATAACATGTATCTCTATGAAATTAAAAGTTGGATGAAATCCCCTTATCTTGTGTCTTAACTCTCTATGTACTCATAAAAGCTTCCTGTATAATAACTAAATGATTATTAAAAATATTATATTGATTAATTTTTATATATATATTAACATGTATGGTTTAATTATTCCCTTATATTTCCTACTTGTTAATGATCCTATGTTATGTTTCACTTCGGGTACTATTAACATTATATTTCAAATGTGTCTTAATTTGTTATTTAATTTTTCATCATACAGATATCATGATTCCAGATTTTATATCATGATATAGATATAATTTATATATATTATATTGATATTATAATAATTTATATCATAATGAAGTATGAAATAAAGTACACCGTTCGTGGAGACGGTAAGTCGTACATATGCATGAATGTTGTTTCCATTTTCAATGTCATATTGAAAAAAGTATGTAAATGACATATATATATATATAATTATTCTATTAGAATTAATATATTATAAATATCATATAATTTCAATAAACCCATCCCAAATACATTCCATGTGGTTTGTGAATTAATCACATCGTTTTGAGGGGGAGGTAGTCCACACGTATTCAAATGAGATTTCAATATTAATAACAAATGGGATGTAAAACAAGAATGTGTGGTAAAAATTGATACAAAATCTTTAAGACCTAATAGATATTTATTATAACATATAGTTTCCATCATAATGTCCACCATGATTGTTGGTAATGGAGAAATGAATAATTATCATTTTGTGAGACGGTAGTTTGCAAAACACAAAAAGAATATGTTCTATATCCATTAGATGGAGGTGTGTGTAAGTTTAGGCTGAAATAATTTCTTAAAAAATTCTATTATATGTATTATACAGTTTTCATTACAAAATACCCATAATAAATAGAGTATATAGGGTGAAGAAACTAAATAAATGAAAGGATCTTGAGAGATGACATTACCTATAAATTGGGAAACTCCTTTTGGTTTCTTCCAGAAGGATTCCTTAAGAGTCTTTATTAAAAAAGAGAGTATTCAAGGTATATAGTAGTATTGGGGGGGGGGGGTATATCTTGGACGAACATAAACGTTTTGATAGGGGTGATGAATGGGTTGAGGTGGTGGCCTTTTATAGTGGAGGAGGAGTGGTACTCTTGTATATATTTAATGGGAGACTTCAACCCATATTTTTCTTATTGCATGTGGATCTATTAACAAACCATGAAAGATACAATTTATTATATGGTCGAAATATGTATATCCAATGGGTTTTGGGAAAGTTTTTATGTTGTTTTGGGTCATAAATTTAAGGTTTATTACTTTATTAACGTAATGTTCCTCTTAACTGATGTAATTAATTTTAATTAATTTCACTAATCTTTTTGGTAATTTTTTTACCTTAAATGACATTAAAAATTATTCTGATTTAAAATATGGAATTCATTTTTCCAAATTCGAAACACATAAGAGGCATAGATTAATATAAAACTAATCCCACTGTCAGGATGACACTCCAGGTTTTTAAATTAAAACTGATCAAAAGTTACCTATGTTGTTATATACAATTTCAACGAGAAATTGGTGTCCATGACCCAAATTGGATTAATTTGTAAAAAAACTCTCTCTAAAAGATTAAACTATATAAACATATAATATATCCATATAAATAAATTTGTTGAAAAAGAAGTTTTGAAATAAAATCAATTAATTTGAACTATTTATTAAAAGGTAAAAACCACTATAAAAATAGAAAAAAATTATACTATACTTATTTTTATGTTTTTATTTAAATTATGAAGATTATTTTGAAATATTAAGTCTATAAAAGTTAAGAAAATTTTATTTAAAATGGGACCACCATTAAAAGGAGGTAAAAAATGCCTTAATAAAAATATAAGTTTTTTAAGAATAAAATTAGGGTTTTTCTTATCTTACATCTACCAAATCTATGGGATAAATATCAAGAATATTTGACTAAATATATAACATATGGATTATATTAATATCAATTACTAATTTTTATAAATATAATTTACAATGATAAAATATCTATGTGACTATAATGATATTTTTCATTATATTAAATCGGTTTCCATATTCAATTATAATTAATTGGTAACCTATGAATTCATCTATTATTATTTGTAAACCACCTATTTTAATAATTTAGTCAATACTATTCATATCCATCAAATTAATAGCTCAGTTCTATTTCAATATAATAATATTTTTTATAATATATTAAATTTAGGTAACACATAGTCTTGTGTGTTATGGAATACATCGAGGAAGGTGAATCTTGCGTGAAATGTATGTTATCCATGCTGTTTTGTGTAACTTATTCCAAGTTAGGATTGAGGTTAACATACATCATGTTGGGTATGTGTGAAAGGAATGTTTGACCGAGTGGAAAGCTATTTGTAGGGTTGTGTGAATGGAATAATATCAAAAGGTTAAATTAATTCAGAAAAATCACCAAAATCTTAAGGTGTCATATTCTACCACCCATTAAATTGAATTTATCTCTTATTATTTTCCATGTTTATGAATGTTTTAATACTTGAATGTTTCATTCATTGAAATCCACATCATAAAATTTGATACTAAAACTTCTCTTAAAAGGGAAATTTCAAACCATAACCGTTACCCAATGTAATATATAACTTGGTTTCCACGTAGGAGAAGATAGGTTAGGAGTGGAGATTATATTTGGAAGAGAAACGTAAATATTTATAGGGTGAGATTGAGGTCATCAATAAAAAATAGATGAATGATAAAAGAAAATTTGAGGGACCCAATGACATAAAACAATGATAATTTAAAAGGCCGTCAACTCAATGAATATTAAGGTATTTGGGAAACATTTATTTTTAGTTACTTTTAGAGCATTGAGTAAATCTTGATAAATTTCATTAAAAAATTTCCTTTTTGGGTTATTCATTGAATAACATATAATATATCCATTACCTCATAAAATTAATATCCAAAAATTAACATTTATGAATAAAGCACTAAAATACACTTTTAACGGATCTTGTGGATGGTAAAGACTAAAAAATATAATTATTTCTCTTAAAAAATCAACATGCCTTAATATATTAAAATAAAAAGTAAAACTACTGGTTTATCATAAATATTTCTTCAAAAAACATTATACATTATGAAGGACATCGTGTAAGCTAATGGTAGGCATGGAACCCTTATCATCCTTCAGTTACGGGTTCAGGGTCCACAGCCTTGCCGGACTAGATTTTTTGTCACCCATTATAAATGACATCATTTTCTAAAACTAATTTAATATACAATATAAGATTGATATCCTTGAAATATTTTTAATAATTTATTATAATTTTAACCAAATTGTTTTATAAAAACTCAGTGCACAACTACTTCCTCTAATGTTTACCATAAACTTTTCATGAATGGTTAACCTTATAACACTTCTCAAATATAAAAAATCCAAAACATTTGAGAGTGAGTCATGAAAAATGATTTACATCAATTCCACTACATATCATGACATTTATCCTGGTTTTCATATTCCAAACATGTGAATAGACACATCTTATATTATCTTGAAACATGGTAAAAACTTGAATTACAATAAATCCATTTGGAAAAAATGAATGATCCATCATTACAAAGTATATTTTATTTACTCCTTAAATCCAAATATGTTACAATATTCATTAGTGGTAGTAGAAACCACCTATAAACAAGTCCTTACTTAGTTCTTAGGTAATCAATAATATCCAATGTCATTATTCATATCCCACATACCTTTATCCATACAACATTATCATATCATAAATAACATATTAATGGTCTCTTTCCCTTTGTCAAAATATCATCCTATCATTTAATTACTTAACCAATCCAACATAAAAATTTAAATACTATGTGGAAAAAACATAATTAGAGCAATCATTTAATATTTCAACCTGAATAACTTTTGAATCCAAATACATATATACTTTTATTACTACATATTTAATCCATTAAAAATAATACATCTTTCTTTTCCCATTTTATTTGTGGTCTCATCATCATAAAAAATGTAACCATTAATCACACCACCTTACTAATTATCTTCGGGAACATTCTTATTGGGAAATTGGGTTTCATAATGACCAATATCTCCACACTTAAAAAACATATCCTTCAATGAATACTTAGGAATGAAAACAGTCCCATTCATTTTGCTGACTGATATCTTAATTTTTCCCTTACAATCAGTTACTTTTTGTCCTTCTTTTCCATAGTCAAAACACCTTCTTGATCCAAAAATATGTTCACATTCGTGATTCTTTCCACATTCTTGACACAAAGGAGATTGAATATTCTTTTCTCTATGGTATCCATTTCCTGAAATCTCAGTGAAATTCTTCTTTCTATTCCTTGGTGAGTCTGAGAGTTGTATAAGCTAAACAATGTCAATCGTGTTCTATGAAAACTGATTATGCATGATCAAGACATATTTTACACCAGTGATCATCCCAAATTCGTTCTAAAAAAACACTTATCACATTGAATATTATTCTAGTTCATTTTGGATTCATCCATTGACTAATACAAGAAGATTAGTAGGAGAATTACTTTTCATAGAAGAAAACAACAAATACATGAAATAAATTTCTTATATTATATCTAAATCATGACACCTTCCATAATCTATAACACCTTTGTTTTATCATAGGTTATTCATAGAAAAAATATCTCTAAATCCATCATGATGTTTTATGAAGATTTTTTGAATTCCCAATGCATATCACCCAAGATTTTCAAACCAGGTGCGTAGCGAGGCCCATTTTTGTCTACCAAATCACCATGAGTCAAGCCCGAATCATCTTGTTAGTGTTTTTAACCCGATGAACATCTATTACAGAGACACATTCAATTGTTGTATATAGACAGGGATTTATTTCTTGTTAACCATTCACTCCATCCTTTCTCTAAATTCAATCAATTTCCCTAAACATTACCTCATCTTTAAACTAATATTTAGAGACATCCCTAGATATATCCTTAGAAACATACATAGGGATATCACTAATTTTTTTGCAGTATAGTTACCAAAATTTAACTATAAAATTCTCTGATACCAACTATAGAGACCCACAGTTTTCAAACATTAACATTACATAACCTTTGCATAATACTTAAATATTATACAAAAAAACTCCCAAAGACCACGATTGGTATAGTGAATTTGGAAACATGAAAACATAATAATTGGTACATATGTGAGCTACATTGTATCCTGCAAGGTTATTCTTGACTATCACCCTTATTAGACATATATAACATAGCACATATCATCATAACCTAGCGGAAAGGTAACATAAAAGGGGTGAGCTCAAATTCTCAGTAAGGGTAAACATGGGAGACATGTAAGTATAAAAATGAGAATAAGTGTATGAGAATTTTATCATGAAAATTTATGATCCTATCCTTCATATAAAATATCATAATGGAGATCATGGAATTTTTTTTGAGCATTTCATAAGACATGAATCATAATCAAATATAGAGAATAAGACATGAAATCATAACCTTGGAATAAAACATGGAATTGTGGAAAAGACATAAGCATATAATGATTTTCATTGTAACCAAGTCATCTTTTCCAAGACCATATTAGTAGTATGTTTTCACACCCCATAACATCATTGTAGTCATGGTTCAATCCCATTTCCGTCATAGTTTTCACTTCTCCCACCCAATACCATCTTATTTTATCTCATGATATATAAAATTTTACCTAATGCATTGGAGGGAGAGATAGGCTCCAACTGTCACATAATAAAATCATGCATACATGTTCCACAAGATTATAAATAAACATATCATAACCCATGAAATTAAATAGGTAACATAAAAAAGTAAACATTTCACAACCTGTGGAAAATTTACAGGTTTCATAATCATTTAATCAAATTAATAACCCATGAAAGATTATTGGATTTAAAATAATCCATGAAAGAGGATTGGGTTTTATAAAAACAATGACTTTAAGATTAACCCATTCATAGAAAGGATATGACACGAAACTTTATATTGGCATTTTTAACATGAATATATGTCATCTTAGAAAGAAAATAATTTTGAAATATATTTTAAAAACATTTCTTGAGGAAATATTCTTTGTTTTTTTGTAAAATTATTTATAATAAATAAAACCATTTGAAAACATTTTTCATAGAATATACCTTCATTACTTATAAAGAATACAAGAAATAATTTTGCAAACATTTTCCCTTGAAGACTAATGAAATAATATTAAAAACATTTTAAAAATATTTTTCTTCAAAAACCCTTTGAAAACATATAAAAATTTCTTGAAAACATTTTGAAACCCATTGAAGTTATAAACATATAAAAGAATCAAGAAAATACTTTGAATACCATTTGTCTTTAAAATATATAAAATATGCTTGAAAACATTTTTAAAAGAATTATATTTTAAGATATATTTTTAATAAAATTCTTTTAAATATTATCCTTTTAAAAATTCAAAGGGATCCTCTATGAAATGATAGTAGGTAAATCCGTACATGTCGTGTGAGGTCAAAAGAACATTCCATTTGCACGGTAAAAATGTTAGAAAAGTGCCTTGTTCGGAAAGAGACAAGAAGATTCCATAGAATAGAATGGTAAAATATAAAAAGGATAAAAATATCATTTAATGGTTATAGGATAATGGTATAATATTCTTCAAATCCCTTTTTAGAAAACTTAGATTTCCAACTGAAGAAAGTGTAATGTCAAGGTTTCGAAAAAAACCTTATATTAACTATCTTATGTACAGTAGAGTAAAATACAGTACCAATACACGATTATATCATTAAATAATACAGTAGAAGTAAAATAATCAATATTCATTGGATATGGATTATAAAATTTCATCAAAATAATCATAAATATAAACATTCTCGAAAAGAAATGAGATTGTCTCAATAAACCATTATAACTTTGTATCATGGGTTCATAATCACCATGTAAGGAAAGTAAATTACATGAGACATATAATATCATGAAAATAATTATATTCTTTATATTTCATGAAAAAATGGAAATATATTCACCGGGAAAAATAGTTTAGGAGAATAATAAAATAGGAATCTCAATGAAGGGAAATTGAGAGAAAACATTTTACTGATTTGGTAACTTGTGAAAGTCAACCCCCATGAAATAAGGATAATCATATGTACAATTACATAGATAAATTTTTGTATAATATACATATTATACAATAATGGTCAGAATATACACCACAAAAATGGAAAAAGTGGTGAACATAACATGTATCTGACAAAAATTAAAAGTGAGATGAAATCCCTTTACCTTGTTTCTTGATTATCTCCGCACTCGTACAAGACTTCTATATAATAAATATTTGTTTATTATAAATATTTTAAAGAATAATAATCTTTAAGATATTACCATATATTGTTTGATTATGACCTTATATTACCGGCATGTTAAGGATCCTCTGTTACGGATTCACTTCGGGTAATGTTTGCTTTGTTTTTTGAATGTGTCTTAATTTGTTATATCATTGGTACTTATACTTATATAATGATTACATAGTTTAGATAATTATATAAATATCATGTATATCCATAATATTTATATTATAATAATCTATATCACAATGAAGTATGAAATGGAACACACTGTTCATGGATATAGTAAGTTGTACGTACGCAAGAACGTTGTTTCCGTTTTTATTATCACATAGAAAGAAAGTTTGTAAATGAAATATATATATTTATGTATATATATATATATATATATATTCCAGAATCATGATTATATTATATATATCATCTAATTTCACTTACGCCATCATTAACACATTCAATGTGGTGTGTGAATGAATCACATCGCTTTGAGGGGGCAGTTTCCCACACTTCCTTAAACGAGATTATCATATTAACACCAAATGGGAAGTAAAAAAGGAATGTGTTGTAAAAAATAATAAATAATATCAAATAAATAATTTATATTATATATAACATATATATATTTCCATTATAATTTCAACCATGATTGGTGGTAATAGGGAAATCAATAGTCATTGTTTTGTTAGGCACTAGTTTTTCATATAGAGAAACAATATATTTGAAATCCATTACATATAAGGTGTGCGAAGTGTAGTTCGAAACAATTTCAAAAAAAAATCTTATTATATGTATGATATTGGTGTTTTTGAAAAATAATGTAATAAAGAGATTGGAGGTGTGAAGAAGAGAAATAATGGAATGGATCTTGAGAAAAGTCATTACCACTAAATTGGGTAACTCCTTTTGGTTTGTGGGAAAAGGTTTCCTCGATAGGCTTTCTTACAAAATGGTGGATTAAATGTAATAGAGGGGAATTTGGGGGGGGGGGGTGTGGGATATTTGTGAAGATATTGTTTGAACATAAATGGTTTTAGGGGCGCCAGTAAAGGGTAGAGGTGAGGACCTTTTATATTGGAGGAGGAGTGGCAGTCTTGTAAATATTTGAAGAGAGATTTCAACCAACATTTTATTATGTTACAAGTGGATCCAATAATATATCATGTCTGATAAAACTTATTATAGGGTCTAAATATCGATATCCAATGGGTTTTGGAAAGGTTTTTAGGTCATTTTGGGTCTTAAATTTAATGATTATTAATTTAGTAACCTAATTTTTATTTTAATTGATTTATTTAATTTTAATTACACTCACTGTTATTTTTTGTAAAAAAAAATTTTGAAATTATTAGAAACTGTAAATTATTCTAATACCAAATAAGGAAATAATTTTTCAAAATTCTAATCACATTATTTATAGAAAGTAATTTTAAATTAATCCCACTATCGGGACGACACTTTGTCTTTTTAATGTAAAACTAATCAAATGTTTTCTATATTTTTAAATAATATTTCAACGTGAAATTGGCTTCAATAACCAAAATCATATTAATTGGTAAAATTATTATCAAAATAAAATATTAAACCATTTTAAAATACAATTTATCCTTAAAATTAAATTAGATGAAAAAGTAGTTTTGAAATAAAAACCAGTATTTTTAACTATTTATTAAAAGATGAAACCTTTTCTAAAAAAACAAAAAAAATATAAATTACTTATTTTTATGTTTCTATTAAAAAATAAATTTTTATTTTTATATATTAAATCTATTAAACTTCAAAAAAATTGATTTGAAATGTGTTCTCCATTTAAAGGTGATAAAAAATTCTTTAATAAAAATATAGGGTTTTAAGAATAAAATTAGGTTTCTTCTTATCTTACATCTATTACATTTATTGGATAAATATAAAAAATATTTTATTGAATATATAACATATGTATTATATTAATACCACTTACCAATAGTAATTTATTTAATTTACTTGGTTAAAATAGCTTGGTGGTTATAATGATATTTTCTATTATATTCAATCAGTTTTCTGATTCATTTATAATTTATTGGTAACATATGAGTTCATATCTTATTTTTTTTAAACTCAAATTTAAAAAATTTAGTCAATACTATTAATATCAATAAAATTAAAGTATATGTTATAATATATTCTATTAAAATTTATAATAATATATTACTGTTCGGTAACACTTGGTCTTGCGTGTTTTGGAAGCCAACGAGGAAGGTCGATATTTCGTCAATGTATGCTATCCTTATTGTTCTATGTAATGTATGCCAAGTTGAGATAGCATGTAATGTATTCCAAGTTAGCTCCACATGAAATGAAAATTTTAATTAATTGAAAACTATTTTTAGTTTTGCGTGAAATGAATAATAACAAAAGACAAAATTAATTCAAAAATAATTCCCCAAAATCTCAAGGTGGTACAGGCTGTGTATTGCTTTGATTGTCATTGAGATTGGGTCACCATCAGATTCATATGAATGGAATGTTGGTGTTCTAGTTTCTTATAAATTTTTATATTATATAGAGGATTATATCGATTTTTTATTGAATGGATCTTCAAAAGAGGTATATTATGGTGCATGATTTTTTTCCCCGGTGACATATTTGGAATAATTTCCCCAACCCTACTCTTGTGATCGATGCTAATGATTTTCATCTTAAGATGAATGATTATTTTAGGAATATCTTTTTTTGTTGTGGGTCATCATGAGATAGTTTTTTAGTGAAAGGGTGTTCCATTTGTCTACGTGTTAAAAAATTTGGGAAATGTTCATGATGAGTCATGGGAGGGAGATGAAAATATGAAGGCCCAATGGTTATACCCTATCATCTCAGGTTTATAGTATGTCTTGATATTATATCTCGCTAATGGGATGACATAAGTTAGGGATATTTTAATATACCAACCTCTCTAGAGATGTCTTGTACTCATTTTTATGTATACATATACCATTTTTTGATCATACCTTTATGTGATCATTCTTGGGGGTCATTTTTTTCTGAATTTAGTGAATTTTGGAATCCCATAGGGTTGTACAAGTTTGCGAAATGATTAAAAAAATGGTTTTGTTTGTCATTGGAAACATTGTTCACTATTTTGAGCTACAGGAAGTAGGAGCATAGTTATACCAAACTATGTGGACACCCTTCCCATACTATGAACCCATGGAAATTATGGGTTTCTCGTGATTTTTTCATGGTTTGGAAAACCATTCACCCACTTAAGAGTAACCATGAACCCTATATAGCAGGGGAGAATGGTTAGGATGCACAGTTTTTCTAACCACGTGGACCATTATGAAAACCATTCTTGAGAATTATTAAACTAATGAAAATTTTATAAATATTTCCCTAACCCCCAGTTATTATACCAAATACCCCAAACTCAACCAAATATGATTTCATTAGATCATATAGGATGCTGATAGAATTCCTAGGCTCCTCGAACCCATTACATTTCAAATTAATGATTTGCTAGGAAAAATAGAATACTCTCTGGTATGTGGTCTCTTATTTGTTTAGGTATTTCTATTTTCTATCAGTCTCTTCACTTTGAGAGGGATCAATTCCCCTATATATGATGGTTTAGATCTATGTTTTAATGGAAATGTTTTTCTTTGATCTTGATCCATGGTTTTGATCCTAGATATCCTCTACCATTTTGAATTCAACCATTATACATTAAATTGAGGTATATGTTTTCGTAATCATTCCTCAATGATTAATGAGGTAGGTGGTATAATTTATATTTTATATATTATTTATTATGATCATGGGTTTTTGATTATTCCATTTTATTTAGCCATTGTAAAATTATATTTAAATTAAAATGTTGGATTTTATTCAACGAAATTAGGAGACCCTTCACAGATTTTGTTGGACCCATTGGAGATTATAAGACTAAAATTGATGGAAACCCATAGGGTGGGATGATATTTTTAAATGAGGAATTATTAAATTTTAAAATAGGAATAATGAGTTATTAAAATTTAATTTTATCATTTTTTTCCTTGATAATTGGAATTAAAGGGTTCTATGGATTAACCTTGATTGTTTAATGAATTGTGTAATAAAATAATTATAACTGGATTAAGGTGGGATTTTTTCATGCGAGGTCGGGTGATAAAAGTAAATAACCAAGGAAACATTGATAAATGAAATAGTTAACCATATTTTGAATGTTTTATGAGAACATGAACAATTATATTTGGTTTGTGTATTTATTCTTTAAGTACCCATGGGGTGAAAAATGCTGATATATTCCCCTAATTCATTATTTATACTTATATAATAATTTGATCACTAGTTTGTAGGTAATGAAACGATGCTCCATTTACACATAGGGTTCCAGATTGATTCTCTAGCTCCTAGATACAAGATTTTCATTTTTATGTAAATCTGAACAATGCGTTATAGGTGAGGGACTAATGTTATATGGACCCATGAGGTTCCAAACTGATTATCTATACCCCTAATTTATGAATGTGATAATGGGTCTTGGAATGATTCTCTAGGGTAATGTAATTAATTTAAATGAAATGAATAATGAAATCACATGAATTTGTGAATTTTTAAATCCCTATAGTGTATGACTTAGAATCCGGCATGGTCAAATGTAGGTATGACTGTCTTGGGCTTCACCTTGAACAAAAGTACAATGTGGTTAATTGAGCAATAATAAATGTGGAACCTATTTACATTGTTTTTTTTATTTATTATACTTCTATACAACTACTTATACTATTATAGACTAGATATTTCATTAGATATGGTTGGTGGTGTCCTACTAAGTTTTATTGACACACTACATTGTCTACCAGATTGTTACCCAAATAAAATATATGTTTTCAAGACAAGATAAGGGAAATAGCCCAATGTTAGATGAATTAGTTGTGATTTAGGATATATCTTGGATTAGAGAGTGGGACATGATGTATGGATTCTCTTTTGATATGTCATTGTGTATTTATTTTTGGTTTTCATGAGACACTCTATCCTTGTATTGAATGACATGTTAATTTCTTTAGTTTATGGTCATTTACATTTTATAGATTTATTCATGTGTTTGTTTTGTGGATTATTTATTATTTTAGTATCTCTAATATATTTTATACTAATTTCTATTTTTTGAAAAATTTTATAATGTGGTTATATTCTCATAATTTTAAATAATAGACCCACACTACTAGTCTGTAGCCTCTGTCATATGGAGAGGAATCCCTGTGATCTTGTAATGAATTGAATTGGGGAACCATTATGTCACACCTAGTTTGGTACATGAAATTGTTAATCCTAAATAAAAAACATCAAAAATAAAATAAAATATTATATAAATATATTTCAAAAATAAAATAGGAAAATTTGAAATAAAAATAATTCAAATATATAATTAATAAAATTGTATAAGTTGGGTACCGTAAAATATTTCTATAGTGCATGGACAACAGATCTACATCAAATTATCATCAAAAATAGTTTATATTCATTTAAAAATATGAAAAATAAAAAATATGAAAAATATGAGTGAAATAAATAATTATTTAAATAAAAAGAACTATTAATTTTAAAACATCCAATACAAATTATAAATTCATAGGACGAGGCATTTCCAACTCTTTTAGGGGTCTAGAAATCCATATTCCATTAGACTGACATGTATGGCCTAATATTATGAGATCTAACATTCATATTTTTCTTTGATGTTAGAAATTAGTGATTTATATAATGAAGACTCAGTATCCTTCATTAGATACTTGTATAACACTCTGATACCATTTCCTTTGCAAATAGATAACTATTAATGGACTTAGAATGACGGTTTCTCCATTTTGTATTACAAATAAATCAAGAAATTAATTCTTTATTTATAATGAGAACATATTTGAAAATATGGAATAATTTTACAATTCTTTTTTCCTAAAATTATACCCACCAGATCTTAATGGTGATATTAGAGTGAAAATAACATTTATTTTATCAAGAGGATACAGAAGTCGTCCATAAAGCATGGGAAATATTTAGGGACTATCTCAGGAAGATTCCTTATCACCAATACCCCTATCATGTCCCCCCGAATACCTATTATGATGTATTTTACACTTTAGGAAAAAAATTATTTGTCCAATCTAATGGTGGTAATTATAATGGTAAACCTGTTGAATATTTTAGATAGACTTTTGTTACTTTTTCTAGGAATTCTCAATACAGAAATTATAGGTGGAAAAGAGTTAACAGAGGAGAAAATATCATTGTCTATACTATGGAAAAAATTGAAAATTATCTTAAATAAAGGAACAAATTCAATCTATAATGGAACAAATTTAAGAATATGTTTAAATAATCTGGATTAAAAAATTATAAATAGTATCATAGATATCAATGTGCTCAATGTGGGATATTTAGACGCGTTATGAAATTTTTCCCTAAATTTAACATGCCTTCACAAAAATATGAGGATTCCAAATTTTAATGATATATTTCATTGTTTCAAGATAGTAATGATCCATTTTTAAACAACTATGACTATATTTTGAAAAATCATCAAATCCATTCGTGAAATAATAAAGAATTATAAAAAAACCGCCACCTAGTTTCTATCGACATCCAAAACTGCAATTTCCAAACCAATAAAGAGTTGAATCATTTATTTTCAAATGTATTTTAATAGAAATTTTCTTTATAATATGGATCAATTTATGAGTAGGATATAAAATACAAAGGATAAACATAAAACTAACATTTCCTATAGATAAACTAAATGTAATGAAATAGAAATACAGTTTTGTGGTAGGGGTAAAGGGAGACTTCCATGAAAAAAATAATTCATCCATAGGAAACATGTCAGGGTTATGAAAACAATAATTATATTTAAAACACAATATAAAGTTAGAAAATTCCATAATATAACTTAAAGTATAAAAATGGTGAACCGTGATACAAAAATCTACAAAAAAATTGAATCTTGAACCAAGGAAAGTGGCCATGAATGAAAATAAAATATATTCACATGACCTGAAGAGAGATCTGGAATTTTTTCTATGAATTAGAAGAGAAAGGGGAACTATTGGGTTTTTGAAAAATGTAGGGAGATTCCTTAAATACTTATAATCTAGTCCCCAACCATCCCTTTCCCTAAAAAAATTACAACAAGAAAAATAAAAAAGGTGAATTGCTCTAGTTACATGGGATTTTAAATAACCTCTAAGAGAATATTTATTTCAATAATGACTTGATTATGATTCCTTATTATCTAAAATTACATAAACAAAATCTGAACTAAAAATAATCTATAATAATTTACTTTTTAATGTCTCATTTAAGGGTGTAGTCCTATGATTTAAAATAAAATCTTTTAAAATATAAGGATCATAGTAGAATTTTCATCCAATGAACATTAGGGATTATTGGAAAACATAATTTTCAATGTGATATTAGTCTTAGATTCAAACTTCACCCTTTACCTTTTTTTAATTGTTCTGTTTTGGTGAGTTACATCGCAACACTATCATTTTATAGTTGGATAATTATTCTTTTGGACATACCATTAAAAGATTTGATGATTTTATTGTTAAATTTGTAAATATGTTTACAATGGCCCACTTTCTTATGTTAGAATTATAATGTGATATGGAGGTTCCCATGATTTATGGTAGTCCTTTCTATGTTACTGTATTTGTTATTGTAATTTTTTCAATGATTCATCTATCCTTTATGTTTATTGAGATACATGAAGAGATTAATGATTATTAAAATAATGAGATTTTTTTTCTTAAAACAATTCTACAGTGGAGTCGTAAGAATATGAAGATACACATGATCATTCTAATGAATCAGAGAAACAACCTTTGGCTTGAGAAATTTCATTGGAAGCTGAAAATTATTTTCAACACTCCATTGAGTCCACTAAAATTGAGATTATATAAATATTACCATATTTGGTAAACTATTGACTTCCTACCTTGTTTTGTGAAGTTGAGAATGATTTTTTGTGTATGTACATAAATTATTTTAAGAGATACTATGGTTTATTTCCATTATAAAAATATTTTTAAATTATTTTATAAGGGTGAATGGTAGTTCATGGAATTATTATATCGTTTGTCTTTCGTATGTATTATAAAATCTAATCTAAATCTCATGAGAGTTATCTTTCCATCACAGAGATTAGGGTTTAAAATTAAAAAATATGCTTTCGAAATTGAAAACATTTCTAGTTTCTAAAATAATTTTAAGAAATATGTTAACGAAAATGGGACACATAGGCCTAAAAGAAAACCACATAGTGACCAAGCACCTAATTTGGATCTTAACCCACTCCTAGTGCACCTAAAATGAATTATTATGTAATAATTCAAAAAATTGTGTATTATTATTTTTTCATAACTAAATTATCATCTAGAGAAAAATTATTGATTTTTCTGAAATAGTTCAAAATTACAATAGGTTGGTCCATACCAAACATCAACATGATTTTCCTATTTTTGAATATAGGACTCCTATGGAACCACACAAAAATATGGAATTTAAGGTTCAAAAGGGACTAAATAGAATAATTTATGAATTTATGATAGAATAGGATACCAATATTCTTGATTATTTCATCCTATACCCCATTCTGGATAGTTATTATTTCAACCATGCCCATGTATTTCAAAAAAAAGACTATTCACTATAGTTTTTGATGAAAAGAATAAAGATATTAATTTTAGGAAAACACAAATTAATATTACATATAGATTATAAATTGAAAAATTTATTAACTTAGAATTACCATTTTCCTCTGCTATTTTTAGATCAAATTATTTATAGACATTATGGGAATGAGTAATTTTATTTTTTATAGTTATTATGCTAACAATTTCATTCATGTATCACCATAAGATCAAGACAAAACAAAATTCAAAAGATAATTTGGAAAATTTTATTATAATTTAATTCCCTTGGGATTGTGTTGTGCCCCAAACACCATTAAAAGGTGCATGATGGATATCCTTTTAGGCATTATAGAGATAATAATTAAGGTTTTTTATTATTTTTGAATTGTTTAGATCACTTTTGAGTGATTATTATAGAATGTGCATTTTTTTAAGTGTTGTTTTAAGATACTAATATTTTATTGAGCTAGGATAATTTATTTTTTATAGTGATATTTGGATTTGTGTTAGAAAATAAAGTATCTAGGTGAGAAATTCAAGTCAACGATTCCAAAAAACAATATCCATTAATTTAAACCTCTTAAATATTTCATGGTTATTATACCTTTTAAGGGAATAAAGATTTTCACCTGAGGTTAATCAAAGAAATTTAAATTTTTTAAAATACGTTATGTTCACTTCTAGTTAAAGATGTAACCTACCATTTTAGTCAAGGGTGTTTATAATATTTTAGTTTTCTTAAAGAAAAGATAACTTCATCACACATCATTACCACAATTGATAGAAAATTTCATTTTGAAATTTTGTTTTATTATAGTGATGGGGATGTGGGAGTTTTTTTAGTTTAGTGTAATTATAAGTGGTTTCGTGTGGTTCGTTATAATAGTACACTACTATATGACTCTCGAAATAATTACAACATTATAGACAATAATTTCTTGGTTATTGTTTCCATAAAAAATTTTAGGCTATACCGATTAGGTTCCAAAGTTATAATATTTATATAACATAATGCCTTGGTGTATATTCTATCAAATATAGAGTAAAAACCTATACTCATTAAATGCCTAATTTTATTAATGGAATTTTATTTTTAGATTAGATATTAAAAATGGTATTAAAAATTATGTTGCAGATCTTATGTCTAGGTTTTCTAGTACTATGTTTGATACTAACAAGAAAATTAATTATTCCTTTCTTAATGAAAGGTTACTCACTATTTTAATTAATAAATATACTTGGTATGATGATTTTGAAAATTTTTATCATATAGGGTCAGGCTCAAATATTATCAAATAAAAAAGTAATTAGTTCATATATGAACATATGAACTATCCATGGGAGAATCCTATGTTGGTTAGGAGGTGTGATGATGTAATCTTGAAGAAATGTGTGCTATAAAAGGTGTTGTTTCATAATCTAGAGAGTTTTCACCCCTCACACTGGGGAGGTCATCATGGAGATAAAAGGAAAACCAATTTATTTTAATGAATTATTTTTATTTTCTATCATTTTTAAGGATTAGAAGAGTTTATTTATTGGATGTTAGGATTGGAAGATATTAGAAAATATGGGAATAAACTGGGAACTTCCTGAAAATGGTTTTGTGGAATTGATGATTTTTATATTTAGGGATTGTAGATTAAGAAAGTATTTATATATTCTGATGTAAAAAAATATATTTTAATAAATGTTTAATTTTTTCAAAGTTGATTGATTTTAAGATATTTAATCACAATAAAGTTAATAGTGCGATAAAATTAATCAAAAAAATATTTACTTTTGGAGTTATAAAGGTATCATTGATGATAATGTAACACATTTTAAGAATTTTAAATTCAAATATTTGATTGATAAGTATGCTTGTAGGCATATAACTCAAAATTTTTAATATCGAAAATGTAGTGTATAAATAAAAAATTTAAATAGAAAGATTGGAAAGATATAAGATAAAAATGTATATAAATTTAAAAATTATTGGTCATTGATGGTAGATCAAGCACTATAAGCCTAAAAACTACATTCAAATCCCCAATTAGTATATCTCTCAACTAAAATTGATTTGGATATATTTTTAGTTACTAATGGTGTTACAATAGAAGTCATAGTGGGATATGAAGGTGTTAAACATTTATGTTCATACTGTTGCAGAGAAAACAATTCTTCAGCTAATAGAGTTAGATGACATTAAGATGTACTTCCATAACAATGATAGGATATATATATATAAAGGGGTACTTTTTTCTTGATTATGTTATTCAATATAGAAAATTAAAGGATATGGTGTTTTTTGTCCTCTTTAATTCCATACATAATACATTTTAGGAATTTATTAATCTAAGTGTTTTTTATATTTTTGTGTTCAAAGAGTTTTTAAAAATGGAGATTTCTAAATTGTTGGATGAGAAAATAATAAAATTACAATAAATGGTCACATGATCAGAAATTATTATATAAGGAATACAATGTTATTGGGTTCCAAATTTTTCATTAAAAGTTTGTTTTTAGTTAGGTATAATGGAATAAATTAGATTTATTTCTTTAAGGGAGTCAACCCTTCGTCATTCTTATGTGTTTTCTGCTATTTTTATGAATAAAAAGGTATTTTTCTTCTCTATTTGTTACTCTCTCTTTAATTTTTTGTTTAATATTGTTCCTTATCCATTTTTCCTAAATAATTTTTTTAACTACTATTACTAGTGAATTATCCCAATTGTTTCCAAGATTAAGAGAATATTATTATTATATTTTTGTATTAAACTACCCTAAATAATATACTTCTAGTTTAATTATTTATGAAATAAATCTTTTGAAATATAATTTTAGTTAGTTTCAATTTTTTTATAAATAAAATAAGAATACAATAGAGGGGATATAACTCAAGGTTTAATGATAGGAATTATTATTTTATAGACTCATTGGAGAATGATTCTAAAATATTTGTGGTTTTTATTTTAATCTCATTATTTTTACTCTACTTATCTTTTTTTATTCCATTTAATTTTATTTTTTATCTGAAATTTCAGCTGATTTTTTTAATAAAAATCACATATTGTGAAATTATGTGTGGGGAGTAAATCCTTTAGGTGTTTTGCTAATGGTAATGTTCATTTGTTTGGGTTTTTATCATGCTATTTTCTATGTTTCTAAAAATAAAATTTGAATAAACATTAATATCCTGTGGAACCCTCAAATAATTAATTGTTTATATCATTATTTTTTTTGTAACAAATGTTTCTCATTCTACATGTCATAAACACTAGTGATAATTTTTTATGTTTTTCGAATAAAATTATTATAATATTTTAATAATTTTTATTGAATTATGTTAATTTTAGGAAATAATATTCATTGAAGTATGTTCTTCCCCTTAAACATACATTGAAATTTTCCGGATTTCAAATAATTTTGAATTAAAATTATTAATTATTTCCCACATTATAATTCTCAACAATGGATACGTTATTGGATTTTTATTATAGGGGATGTGGTATTCAAATTTGAGCAAGATATTACATTACAGTGGAACCCAAAAAAAATCTAATTTTTTCATGTTTTTTATTTTTTAGGGGTCACATAATCCTTTTATAATGGGTGAATAATTTTATGAAAATTGATGGTTGTGATTTGACATTGACAATATTATTATTTATTATATTGTTTTGGTGAATCGTTTATATTTACCCCCTTAAAATAGATTTTGATAAATTTGTATGATAATTTTGTAAAATTAATTTTAGAAGTAGAGGCCTCGGTGTAAGGGTTTTAATTTTGGATTCTTTGAAACAAATTCTAATCATGTATCAAGGAACTTTTAGCATCATTTTTTTTATAATATCAACATTTAAATTTCTTTTGAATAACTTATAATTTTGGTTTTATAAAAAATAACATTAAATATGTTATGAAACACTTTTAATGTATGTTTAATGAAAAGTTATTTTATAATTAATTAAAATTACTTTAAAATCAGTTTTTAATAAAACCAGTGTCGATAGTTTCTTAAAAAAAACTAGGTCACAAAACCCTCATTTGTTCTTATTTCAATCCCACCACCTCTTTACATTAGATAACACCCAATGACCTTAAATGATGATTTATATTTTATTCTATCATATCCTTATCATCTTTTTATTTCTAGATTCTATCTATTATCATTATTTAATGATCCTTGATAATATTCAGTTATGGTAAATCCTATTCCAGTAAATAGAAAACCATGGTTCATGGTTTTTAATGGTTTTTTCTTATACAATGTCTTTTTATACATTTTTCTAAAATCTTGAAATGTCCACCCTATTTCCACATACTTGATGTTAATTTTCCATAATTCTGGATCAAATTTTTCATTATCAAACATAATTTTTTTTATTTATATCTTTTATTTTTAAATATAAATTAAATATCTATTAGTTAAAAATTTTATAGCTCAATTAATATTTTGGTAGGAATTTTATGATCAATTATAATATTGTTTATTAAAAATTGATTAATGTTATTGTTTTTAATTTCTTATAAATTGTGTTTCATAGTAATATATTTTTTGGAAAATTTAGTTTTTTAAAAATTTACTCTTTATAAATTTTTTATCATTATATTTTATTTGTGGGTGAAATCATATTTCTTTTCAAAAAAAAATTCATTTATAAATTTTTTTGTTTTATATTATGAATTTTTATATTGTAAACTCGCTTTAATTTTTAAATTGTTTTTAACAAATAATAATTGATATATTTTTTTAATATTTATATTATATATTTTTATATATGCTTAATCACTTGTATTTAAATTTTACAATGATATGTTTTGATTATTATGTATAATTTTTTGTTGAGATGGAATACAATAAATAATTTATATTCTTGAATATAAGTTTATATTTTAAAATTGTGCCTTTATTTATTTATATATATTTAAATTTATATATTTTTTAATATATTCTACCTTTACATTGTGTTATTGGGTAATTAATGGATCGTAATTCGATAAATGTATGAACAACCACTAGTAGACATGAATAGGGAGTTGATATCTTCATGGAATTCGACAAATGAAATAATTAAAAAAATCGATTTTACTCCCTATCATGAGGATTTTGAATATGATAATGTTAAATTCAAGAGAAATTGAGGATCATCTTATTTTTTATAATGTTATCCATAATTATACATGTTCGATATGGGATGGTGATATAATATAAATGTAATCATATAATGTGGATATAAATATTAAAAATGAGACAAATGATCATATTATAGAATTAATTTATGATTTTGGTGTTGAAACCATTGAAAAAATAGAGACTACTAAATGATTTTATGGATATTTAGAGAAACCTCTATTCTCGTGTTTCACAAAATTTACTATGTTACCATTATTTCTAAGATTAGTTAAAATTAAAGTATGTAATGGGTGGAGTTAGAAATGATTCTTTGAATTTCTGGTACGTAATCATTTATATTCAAATTTCAATGGCCTTCTACATTCCAAGTATGAAATAAATAAAATATTATTGCCCATTATATTTCTATATAAAAAGATTCATTATTTCCCCAATGAAATTGTTTTTTATAGGATAAAATATGATTGTTTGTCAAAATGTAAAAAATATGGTACATCATGATATAATATGGATGAATAACTAAACTCTAATTCATTCTCAGGTACATGTATCAAACCTCCCTCTAATACAATTTGGTAATTTCCAAAAAAACATTATTGAAGAGTATATTTGAAAATTCAAATATGGGAAAAATGATTTTGATGGAGTACATATGAAAAAAACACTGAATGGAACTTACATTAACATGATGATTCGCCATAGTGGAATATATTTGTCAAAAAATCCTTATTTTGGATGTGATGCCATAAATATCAGAATGAGACAATGCACATATGGAATGAATCTATATCATATATTTTTTTAGAAAAAATAATTTATTTCATGTTTTTTAGTATTTTAAAAAACATCACCATATATATGTATATAGAACAAATATTCTATGATGATATTAGTTAATTTCGGACTAAAACATTCAGGAAATAATATTCATATGTATTTTTTACCACTGATTAATTATTTGAATTTTTTATTGGGGACGAGTGTTTACTTTGTTGATACATAAAAGATATAGTATTTTATTTTTAATGTTTTGATAATGTAGACAATATAAAAGCTTCCAATATATTGACACTGATGTTATGTATTTTGAGATATACATAATTTATGGTTTGATTGAATGTTTTATTGAATTAAATAAAGGAAATAAAAAAATAGATTGAATGGTATATTGGACCTAATATCAATGGGAATACATTTTCAGTAAACTCCTACTATGAAAGGAAAAAATATATTTATCTCCAAATTATGACGCATTAAGAAAGTGTGAGAAGATTAATATTTGTCTGTATATACAAGGTATAAAATTACAAAGTTGATATTCTTAAAATGTGAATAATTTTTTGTTAATGAATTTTTTAAAATTAATAGTTTTTAAATATAATGACAATCATGTATTGAAGCAATATTGGATACCGATCGCCTGACATGGTATATTTCCAACACCTAAAAGAAATACTATCATCAGTTTATGTTAGTTTTTCAAATCCATTTATACTATAATATTTGAATTAATATTTTTAGATATATTATAGAATAAATCAATTCTCATAATTTTTCAACAGTAAATGAATTTCCTCTAATAATTTTTGATATAATTTCTTATCTGGGTATTTATTTAGTGAATGAGATAAGAATATGTGGGTCTATTTATTTACATTGGTTGTATCCTTTTGAATGATATATGAAAATTTTAAAGGGATATGATAGATATCCTCATCAATCAGAGGCCACTATTATTTAAACATATATATCAGAATAGGAAAATGAGTTTTGAATAATTGTTTGTATAAAATAGTGCAGATTAGAATACCTATATCGGGATATATGATAGTTTATAGTGAATATAGAGTCATTTTTGGATTAAGGGTAAATTTAATTCCACCTAATGATGTGATACAAGAACAATTATATATTTTGAACAACACATGTGAATTTTGACCAAATATATCATCACATATTGCTGGATTAAAGTTACGATATTCATAATGGAATGTTAATTGGATGATGATTGAGAATAAAATGACACTTGTTTCATGTTTAAAATATAAATTCAATATAGATTTATCTATATTAGAAATATTGAAATTGATGCAAGGGGAACTATCTCTTAATTTTATCACATTTTCTGGTTTTGATATTAATAGTTAAACTATTTTCACAATCAATTCGGATGACATGAGTGTTATTCAAAATTGTGGGATAATATACATCACTTAAGAAATTAATTTTCCGAGTGAGTATGAAAAAACTGAAATCTATACTTCAAGGACATATTTTATAATTCTTAAGGTTACATGAAGACTGTTTTATACAATATTTTGAGTGACATTGATTAACTATAACTGGGTTTATAGTAACAGTGGTTTGAAACATGATTATTATCAATTTACACTTGCTGATTTTTAAATATTATGTTTCTAAGAGAATTCATTTTTCATGTACTCAAATCAAAATGAAATATTCTTTGTCATTAATCCATATAATTTTCAGTGTTCAATTATTATGTTAGGGAAAATAATTCATTTGTAAGATGATGATGAAGACGATGTTATGGAATATTTTGAAGTTTCTTTAACTATTACATGATTTCTAGATGATAGTAATGACTATAATGTAGAAATAATATATTATATATTAATTTATCATGATGAAGGTAAATAAGAAAACATTAAATTAATCTCATTATCCTTCAGTAAAATATTTATAATATACTTTCATCATTGACCTAAATGATTTTTATGTTATTCTGTTTCATGAATTTTTTCATTTAAATTGTTTTTGTTTTTATAATGATTTTTGTATAATTTTTTTGTATAACTTTATTCATTTTAAAATTTTCCATGATATTAATTATTTGATATAAATTTCTATATGTTTAAATTATATGTTCTTATTTGTTTCTCTTAGATCATGTTGTGTTATCCATGTTTCTACCACCTACGACTGAGTTCAGCAGCATTGTGGATCTATTTAAATTGATATTTTATATGTTATTGTTTTTATTTTTGAAGTTAAATTATTTATACACTATTTATAAATTACATTCATCCAATAATATTTTATCCTAAATTTTCTTATCAATTATAATTGAATAAAATATTTTTAAAATTTCGTTAGTTTTTTTATGAATATTAATCTTTTGTGACTATATTTTCTTTATAAATGTTTGTATTAGTAATTTATTGATATATTTTGATAATTAGAATATGTTTGGGGTTGAAATCATTTTTTCTTCAATTTTTTAATTTATTTATATTTTTTCAATTATAAATAATCAAGATTTTATTTATTATAGTAATTTATTTTTAATCAAATACATGTACACATAAATTTATTAAGGTAGAATACATATTTAAAAATGATATTCACTAAGGCATGATACATTATCTATGTATGTTTCTCCATTAAAATATATATTTATAGTAATTATATTATTTGATGAAATCATGTTTATATTTAATAAAATTAGATGCATCTCCTCTTCTTCTCTATAGATTATGGTACCTAAATGTGATATGTATAGGATTACACTATTACCAAACCTGCACTCACATGTGGATAGAAATGGTTGATAATTTTCTTTTTTTACAATGATATCCCAACTAGACAAAATTATACATAGTTAAGAACTTATCATGGTTTACATAGTAAATTTTGAATAAGTATACTATAGAAAAATTCTATAAGCATCGACTAATTAGGGAATGAAATTTTATGGGAGTCCATTGCGGTGAGATATCAATATATATTTAACTATATTTCCAATATATTAAATATTATAAATTTATTTATATTTTATTTATTCAATTACAAATGAAATTTAACATTCAAGGGGAAATGAATTAAAAAAAGAATCAACCTTTTATGGAAATAATATTGATATATTTTAAGAAAAATTTAACATCACCTTATATTTATTGGAGTAAAAAGGATAAGGACCCCTGCATTAGGTATGAGTTTAATGATTTGTCTCCAATTATTTTGGATGAGGCTTTTTGGGTATGTCTTTTTTCTTTGTACTATTTGTTTGTTTGATTAATTATATTTACAATATAAATTATTTTTTTATTATGTAACATGACTCAAGGAAATATGATCAATAAATATAGTGTTACAATTTATAAAATCATACATTATCATGAGGAGGTTATCCTTTATCCATCGAGACCAGCCTGCACTTACAGGGGAATCATAGCCGAATAGCCACGTGAAGGTGGAGTGCAGATATCACGATGAAGAAGCTAGGAGGAGGATTTCCAAGTAGAGTATGTATATTTCCTAAGACATGCAGGTCGTGTAATCTCTGAGCCTATGGGGATTGTAAGGGTTCCCCCTCATCCCATGAAATGGGTTTATCAAAAATCAATAAAAAAGGAAGGCCATTGGGCCATTCAGGGAAATAAGGACAATAATATATTTAAAATATTTTTGGGACATGCCAATAGTGTGGCAACGATGGAGGAAGAATATCATGAAGTAATAGATTCATTAAAGGTTGATTTTTAACACTTAAATGGTTTGATGGATTTTGGGAATAAATAATCAGTATCATATATTCTTCTATAGTAAATGAGATAGAAATAGACGAAATATCCTTTCTACTCGGATCTTCTACCTCATCATTAAAATAAGAATGTCTACTGTGAGTTAAATGCTGGGGATTACCATGTACATACTATAGTATATAGTATTATAAAACATCTATTGGATTATATACATCAGCAGCATATATATTCATGTTAGGTATTCATATTGGTATGTGATATTATTGATCCAACTTATCTAGTGTTGTTTCCTACTGCGAAGGATTCCATATTTGTACAAAGTATTGAAAATTATTACATTCTTTAGATAATATATTTTTTAAGATAAAATGTGAGGTATCATTTTAATTTCAATTATTATTTACAATTAAATTGAGAAATACTGATAATATTTTCTTAAACATACCTCAAATATAAGTATCTGATATTGAAGAAATCACTATAAAGGAAATTAAAACATTATGTTCTTCATTCTTCAATTATTCTATAGGAAGCAGATTGCATAAGAAAGGTGTCACATGTTTTTCATATATTAGATAAATATTTTACTTTTATGATGATGGTAGATATATTTAGAAGAAACTATACAATAGTTATTTTTAAAACTGACGTCATGGATGTGGTAATGGGTGTTCATCTTAGTATACGAGTTTTTATATTGATTTCTCTGTGAGTAAATCTCAATTATTAAACTATTTTCATTAAATAGACATATTTTATATTGTATTAGTTAATTGATTTTTCAATATGGTATCTCCATTGTCATTGTATCCAATATGATTTCACTTCTGTTTATGGTTTTACTGATCCAAAATAAATTTCAATAGAACTGAAATATTGGAACCAAGAAGTGATAAATAAATATGGATTTGAATGATTCAAAAACATGGACACCAAATGTTGGATTTTTCTATTTCATGATGGGTACGGAAAATTATATAATTATGAACCCATATCCATTATAATATTATTAATTATAAATATTTTATCTTTTTAGTTGATGTTGGATGTAATGTATCTTTTTTCCAAAATAATATACAAAATATTGGTTATTCCATTTATTAGGTGGTATTCAAAGAATATTTACAAAAATGTTAACAAATAATGTTTTTCTCAATGTTTTTAGTTCTTTGATCTAATTTTTTTTTCTTTAGTTGAGATAATTAATATTATAAAATTCAATAGGTCATAGATTGGGTACAAAAGGGCTCATGATCTAAAAGTGAAACTGTAAAATTTTTATTTTGTGATGGTTAATGTGAAAAACATTTATATCAATATTTACTTGGTTTTTGATACATAACATATGTTTTTATTTTTTAAATATTGATTCATAAAAAAAATTAAAAATAAATAACGTAATGTTGAAAAAGGATTTTATGTTATATGAGTCTTTTATGATATAATTTTTTCAAAAAATATTTATTTTTAGAATGTTCAGTTCATTGTAAATCCAAATGTATATATTATTTTTGAATTGTCTAACACATTTTTTTGAATGGTTTTGAAACCTTCCCTTCATATAAATCCAAAAACACGATACTACACCAATATTAATTTTCATCATGATTTCTATGTTTGACTACTTTTTATTTTTAGTTTCATTATTTTTTATATTAATAATTTTTTTTTAAAATATTATCATTGAGTTTTGTTACTATTATGATGTTTCTAGGTTTTTTCTTGTTTTCATTCTTCTTTTTAATATTTTAGGTGTAATATTTGGTAATTTTTATTATTTTACAAAAAATAACCATTTATTATTGTGTTTTTTATAAAACAAACATTAAAATCCATTTGGATAAATTCTTGATTTCGATGTTGGTTTTAAAAAAAATTACATCGAAAGCATCCCATGAAGAATTTTGATGTATGTTTTTTATAAAATTGACATCAAAATACCTCTATCAATCCCATTCGGGATAGATTTTCAATATTGATTTACGACAACTATTGTGGAAGGTTTAACATTCAAAATCAGTAGAATTATAATTGATCATAATCTGAATTTAAAAGGTAAAAAATTCATATTAAAGTTGTTTTTACCACATCAGTATTATAATTGATTTTGAATTTTTTAATTATTATTTAACATATGAATTTTTCAGTTAAATGGAATATTAAATGAAAACCCTAATCCACATTAAACTAATTATTTTTTTTATTTTAATAATATATTCAACATCAATTGGATGGTTTTTTATTCAATCATTAAATTATCACTCTACCCCATTCATAAATGATTATATTTAATATAGTTTCTTGAATTATGTAATTTTTTATTGCTATAGGTAAAGAGATGTTTTGACATCTAGTTGGATGATAATTGATCTTTTTAAAATTTAATTTTAAATTATCATTTCAAACAATAACAAATGGTGCACTAAATAAATTTAATTATAGATGGAATTAAATTACCTTTTCATGAGATATTCTATGAGGTAAAATAATTTTCAAAATCAATTCATTATGGAATTTTTTTTGAACTTATTATGCATTTTTTTAAAATGGATTTGTAATATGTATTTTTTTTTGAGGAAAATAAATGCTTAACTATTTAGGAATTTTATGTGGCCTTCAATTATCATATTTTGGGCATCTTTTTAGTGTATTTATTTTATTTCTATGATTAAATTAAGCATTAAATTGATAATTATATTAAATTGGTTATTATACTGTAAAATTATTAATTATTGGTAATTATGTTTGTTTTGTTTTTTTTAAATTGTCCTATGTTTCTTATTTGAATTGATTTTTTTTAATTTATGAAGTAAAATTTTTATTTTCAATAGAAAAAATTTTTAAATTTATTTTGAGTAATTGGAATTGAATATTTAGATAATTTTTATATGTTAATCTATTAATTAACATTTATTCAGAAATTTAATATATTAAATAGGTTATTTATCAAGTCTTTGTTGTCCCATGAGTATTATTTCTGATAGAAGATCATGAAACATACATTTGTGAGGATATTCCCTACATTTGAATCAAATTTTAGTTTTAGGAACATAATATTTGATGACTGATCCCCATGTCAAAATCCAATGTCAGGTTTCAAATCCTAACATTATTTATTGTGAACCACATTTGTGGACTAAATTTTTGTGATTACTACAACCCATATTCAATTATGAATCACATATAAGAAAAATAGTTCATAACTACTGAATTTTACTTGACACCGTTTAAGTAGTGAACGAAAGTATAAGAGTGATAAATTTTCCACCTTTTTTCTCTTAGAATCGATAAGGTAATAGTTCATGAGGTAAAATATGATAAATTTATTTATATGAAAAATATATATAATTTGATAGAACTCTTAGATATATAATATACTGGGATAAAAAAATAGAGGGAGTCAGTTGAAGTAGTTTTTTCATGCAAAATTATTCCTCTTGAATCTTTTGTAATCAATTCTGGGGACTTCTTAGTTTATACATTGGTGTGTTTTGGTTGTTAGAATATGAATTCTCATGTCATATGATGGTGAATAATTATTATGAATAGTTCCATGTGGATGGTAAAAAGTGTTGTAAACCAACCTAAAATGTATAAATATAAATCTTTGGATGAGGAGGACCTACTGGAACACTTAATTATTGAATAAAAATGTATAAATGATATTACCATACTAGAGAGATAGACAATAAACAGTCAAAGTTGGAGCTTATTCATGAGCATAATATCAAATTAATACCTCAGAACTTCTTTTATTCCTTCATTTTTTATATCATTTCTATGTAATTTTTTTTGATAAATATTAAAATATTTCTCGGTTAAACCACATGTAGGGGAATTCAACTAATTGATTTCTTCTTTTCACGTAATTTTGAAACATCATCATAAATATTATTTGTTCTTTTAGTAATTAAAATCTAAAACATTAGAGTATTTAATATATATTGAGTTGGATTTCAATTTCATTACGAATTTTCCAATTTGATTAATCCTATAGTGATGAGATGTAATAATAATCACTCAATATTTTTATCTGTTATTGAAGGATATTGAACTAATCATTTTTATGGACACACATGTAATTATCCTTCCAAAAGGAATAAATATATTTTAATATAAAAACTATTTTATATGGAATCTCATTAGATATTAACACTCAAAAATTAAATGGAGGGATATAACAGACCCAACCATCAACCCATATCCTTTCATTTATCATAACATAGTGTTCTTAGAAGAACCGTATATGCACCAAACATAACATTCATAAGCTAACTTCTCATTCACCAAACCTGGTATTTTTTGACACATTAACATTATCCAATGCATTGAGGGATATAAAATACCCAAAAATAATAACATTGAATAAACTCTATCATAATTTTTACAATATTATGTTTACCATATAAAGAAAATAGAAACCATAGATAAATCATAATCATATTAAATCCCATGAGAAGAAATTGGGTTTCACAAGATTTCCCTAAGGAATAACTGAAGGCCATATAATATAGATTCACAATATAATAAATAATTAAATAAATATTAACATTCATAATTTTAAATGGACCTCAGGTCTTGAAAATGGAGTTTAATTATATAAAATTCATGAGAATGATCAAACGAAGATAGAATGATTGTGTTCCATTTATGAGAAAATTTATGAATTAATTAATGAATATTTTAAAAAATGTTTTGAGAATACCATTATCAATAAATCCATAATTGAACCAATAGTGTTATAAATAAAATATATGGGGTTTTCATAAAATATTCATGTTTTCAAAAAAAAATTGGTATCATTATTGATATGATATCATAAATAGTTAAGTTCCCATAAATATGGTTTACATAAAAGTGTGAATTTGTAAGGGAACAAAAAATCTATAGAAACAACATAGTGAAAAGGTTATCCTACTTGGTATTTATGTATGGGAAATATTTATAATAATAATATAGTCACATGAGAATAATAAGATACATATAAGAGAAAGAATAAAGGGAATGTGAAAATGGAATGTCGGGAACAAGGTGTGGAGGATCCATTTTTTGTGTTTTAAAACACCATTGTTGAAATCTCACTTCATAAAAAAATATAATAAAACATTATTTTTGAAACATTATATGTTATATATGATTTCAATATGAGATAAATTTCAATTATGTTACAAATTTAAAAGGAGAACATTTCCAGAAATAGAAACTATAGAAAATAAATAGAAACTGTCGTTTAAATGGATGAAAATTAATCATAACATAATTGAATTTCTAGAAAGGATTATAAATATATAGTAACAGAAAATTGCATAATTTTTCTAAAGATATATTAATAGGGTAAAACAAAGGAACTGAAAGTAATGTTTCAAAGAAAATCATTATAAATCAATAAATCTGATTGATTTATAAAAGACCATTACAACTTTAGTAAATCTTAATAAAATGTAATTTATAGATTTAAAATTATATAGTTATATAAATAATATAAATTAAATATTTTATAATTAAAAAATATATTATTGGGATATATATACAACATATAAATAATAAATTGGTTTATAATATTAAAACATTTCTTAATGAAGGGAATCTGAGATGGAAACCCATATAGCATAAGAAACAGTCTAATCAATCCAAATTGAATGAAATATAGATTTATCATGAACATAAAATACTATTAATAAAGATAATAGTGGGTATTAAATATTTATTTGGTATTATATACATAAATTAAAATAAAATTGATGTATAAAAGAACAATTGTCATAATGAAAGAAGTTCTCTTATATGCGTCTAAAAGCATTATTCACTTAAAAATAAATTATTTACTAATTAAATTAACTTCATTGTATATAAAACCAAGAAGCTTATTAAACTATATTTAATTTATTAAAGATAATATAATATCTTTTCATAATTTTTTATTTATTTTTATCCTACTTTGGTTACTCTGGTTGTTTAGTTAACTTCTTTGTAACATTTATAGATTATTGACCTTGGAAAATGGAATAGTAAAATAACACCATGATCTCTAGAATTGGTTAGGATTTAATAATTAATTATTACATTAGTAAGTTACATTTAAAATTTAAATGTCTATGCCTAGAAGGACATAATTTAATATAGGATTCATGGAAACTCCATTTAACATATTTAAGGTTACTATAAAAAAATTTATTTCTTAACTTATATATTTTCATATATTATAATTAAACAATATGAATGGGTGAAACATAACAAATTTTTGTGAAGTTACAATTTGTGGAGATGATGGAAAATTTAACAGTTCATTAATGGAGGTGATAGTGTGCATGCACACATGATGTCATTTTCCATTTTATCTTATTAATTTTATAGGAAATTTAAAAACGATATTCTATTATGTTAATAAAATATCAACATAGAACATTTTTTATGTTATGATAACTCTATGGATGTATTATAATAGATGGGTGTAGATGAATAAAAGTACATATAAAATTTAAGTTGAGGGTATTGTGTTTCCTTTGGAAATACCCCATTAGGTAACTCCTAAAGACTCTTTACCAAGAAATTTTAGTAAAACTAAGGGCTAAAATTTATGGGGATGGTTTTTAGGATAGAAAAGGGTGTAGTTTTTTATATTCCAATTATTTGGTATTGGTGGATAAATAGAAGGATGTGGTCCCCATTTATAAGTGAAGAAAATGGTACTTTTGTAAAAAATAATTATTTCTCAATGATATCACTCCATTATTCACATAAAAAGAATCCCAAAATGAACACTAGTGGTGTGACGATAGATATAAAGATTATAGTCTGTCTATAAATGGATATTATATATATTTATTATATTTTATATCAATTTGGTCAAGGTTTAAATGATTTCCCTAAATTTACACTTACTGTGGGAACTCCACTTTTACCGATAGTAAATTACTTTAATGGAAAAAATAAAATTTATATTATTTAATAATTATAAATTTTTATTTTAAAAATATAATTATTTTTTATAAAATTATATTTATATTTTATTTATAGAAATTAATTTCTACATTTTTGAAAATAACACTCAACAACCAGTTTTTAGAAGAAGTAAAGTGTTTTTTATGAATAAATATTTACGATTAAGACAGAATAATTAATGTCATTTATTAAAAATAATTTAAAAAATTATTATAATTAAGATAGTGTATATTTTATATTAAAATAAATTATGAAATCATTAAATCAAGTTACAATGAATTAAATAAAAAATTTGAAAATAGATTTCATTAAAACGCTCTATAAATTATCAAAATGATAAAAATGTTTTTATATGTTAAATGTATATTTTTAAAATTATTTTTCATTATTTATGATATATAATTTTTATAAGGAAAATGTTTCAATAAATTTATTTTAATTTTTATAATTAAAAAATTTCATTAAAGTGATGGTATTAATAAAATTGATATTTTCACTATTCACATGGAAAATAATTATTTCCAAAATATACCAAAAATTAATCTTAAGTTAATATGTTCATATTAAATTCCAAAATTATGTTCATTCCGCATATTAAAATTCTAATATTTAAAATATCACTTTTTAATGGAAAACACATGTTATTGTGAAAATATTTCTTTATTAAGATGATTTTTTTTGAAAAACTAATTCTTCATATTCAGAAATTCTATTAAAAATAATAAATATATTATTAAAAAATAAATATTATATTTTATAAAAATAATCATTTTATAATAACATTCTTAGTTCACTTTAATAAAAAAACTGCATTGCCTAAAAATATAGATTCATAATGGAAATATTGGATAGAGTAAATTTGTGTAAAATAACATTTATAAGAAAATATATATAAATATATTTCATTATTTGGACACTCATATTTATATGTGTTAATTAAATAGATAGATTATAATGGTCATATCCAAAAATGGTTTTTTATTTCAATGTTACATTTGGATAAATATATCAAATATATTTATCTTAAATAGTGGAAAACATATATTAAATTCTAGGTTCGATATAATCGCCCCCTTAAATATATTGCATCATCGCAATTCTAATACTCATATAATGGGAATATTTTCTCTAGGGATATAATAAAAAACTATAAACTAGTATTTTATCATAGTTAACTTTAGTGAATGAAGTGACATTTCTTTATAAACATTTTTATCTAAAAAATTATAAAAAAAGTGTTAGTCTATTCGAAATTGATTCCAAATAATAAAAGAAGATATAAATCCATAACATGTAACATTACTCAAAGCATAAAAAATTTTACTAAATAATTGATATAGTCATTATACAACCATATGTTTTGTTATTAATATCATAATATCTAAAAGTTAAAGTCTTTCGTGACATAATACATTGGAAAAACGATAGTAAAAAATATCTACCAACCTTCATAAAGTCATTGTATATGATTTTCATTATTCTTATAACCTAGTTGGTGGTTGTTTTCAGACATATACATTACTTCTTGGAATGGGGTATTGGGTTTTATAGTTACCACATTCTCAATATCATAGACATAAATTTTTTTATAGATCCTAAAAAATAACATTACCTTCCTTCATTATATCCATTTTTTTTCATTTGACATGTCGTTTCTCAACAACATCATTTACCAAAATAAAATCAATTTCATGTCCCCTTAGTGAAATACCATTTATTATTATTCCCAAATGATTGATATATAGGTCATTTAATTTCTTTTCTTTCATTATCTTCATTACCTGAATTTTCCAAAGCCTTCACCTTTTTCTACTTTGGTGCACTAATGATTTCAATTATTATTAAAACGTAAATCTTGTTTCATGGAAGTTGTTTTAGCATTATCAAAAAATTTATTAGTATATCACCCTTCCAAATGGGTTGAAAATTGAGCTAACCTCTAATTTTACTCTTCACCTATGGTTTTCTTGGTTACTTTATGTTCCAACAATCACACAATCTAAAGGGATATAATTTGAGTGATATAAAATTATCATTATAAGATAAATATCCAAAATAATTGAAGGGATACCCAACAAAAAGATTTATCACTTTGTTATACCATAATGTTAGCCTATAATTATTTTACTTCAATCCGTAAAAATATATATTTTCAGCTAATATCATCCATATATTAAGATATATAATTCTTATATCAACTTATATAAACATTGGATCAACATATATCATTTTAAATACATCATATTATAGAATTTGTTGAATTTTCTTATACTTATTGACATATTCCATCAAAGTATATATGAAATAAAAACATTATAGTAGTCCATAAAGATAATATAATGAACTGAAGGATAACCCACAAGAATATCAAACCATGGTTGTAGTTAATATTCTTTTTCATACACCATATGACGATTAACTTAATACCCAACATTCACTTTTCAGGGTTTTTACACATATTTAAACATATTCCAAAGCCTGAATCCACTTTTAGTATCCATAATAGGATTTATTTCAAGCAAAAATAGACACCATATTCTCTACCAATGTTATAGGATGTTTTCTTATACCAAGGCTTATCCCTTATACTTATCCTTAATCTTTTCACAATAGTTCTATAATCATTTTCCAAAAAATGAAAACATTAATCCTAAATAATGACTAAAAACTCCACTGATACCTCCTTTGATGACCCAAACTAAAAATATCTTTATTTTACATAATTTAAATAATTTAATCATTATAACTCTCTATAATATCACATAGGTAAGAGACCATTTTATTTTAGAATATTTTATAAATACTTACATATGAATATTAGTTTACAAAAAATATAAGCATTTATCCATAACTAAACTCTTATAAACCCCCTTTTAGACTTCTCATAAGTAATACATATCTCAATCACATTGGGATAATAAAAATAAGAAATAGGTGAGGTCAAACTCTCAATAAGGGAAAATTTATCAAAATTTCATCTAGGGTTATACCATATGAATATGAGAAAATAAGGGAAATGAAAAATTAATTATTAAAGGAACATATAAAGATATTATTTTTTAAAATATTTTAATAATTACATGTAATATGAAAATAAAAACCATGTACCATGATATATGTTTATGAGATAAGCATGCAAACATGGTCTATGGAAATGATATCACCAGGGCCCAGAATCAGAAGCATGTACATACATCAAAAAACTTTACGTTATAATAATGTTTCAAGGATATTCTAAAACCATAATATACTCTAACTTCCATCGTAATCCTATTATGATCTTGCTAACATCCATTATAGTATATAATTCTTTGGATAAGTTCTCATGAACCATATGTTATATGTATTGGATAACCAACCTTGTTCCATAAATGGAATATCATGATAAATTTATATTATCTAATACATTGGATTTATATAAAAGTCCCATTCATTAAAACATAGGCTTATATCCATCAAAATATAGTGTTATTAGACTAACATCCCATGAACGATATATTGAATTTCATGAGATATTAATATTAAATAATTCAATGGAGGGATAAAATAGACCCAACAATTATAACGTTGTCTAACCAGCATGATAATATGTACAATATTATCTGATCCAAAAATGAAAATAAAATCCATACACAAATCATAGGTATGATAAAAATCAGGATGAGAAAGTGGGTTTCATAATCAAATGTTAAGGAATACACAAAGGATATATAATATGGATTCCCAAGAGAATAATGAATTAAAACATTTGGAACATTCATAATTTCAAATTAAGCATAAATATTGGAAAAATAGTTCCATTGTAGAATATTCATAAAAATGATCTTGTGAAGTAAGATGAATGTGGATCATTAGGGTGAAATGTTATGAAATAAGTAAGGGATATATTCAAAGATTTAAAGATCATATAATTTTACATAAATATATAATTGAACCAAGATGGTTCTCCATAAAATATTTAGAGGGTTTAAAAACTATTCATGTTTTAAAAACAATTTATGGGGTGATGATTGACTTGAGATAAGAAATTGGAAACTACCCTTAAGTTATGTTTATCTGTAGGTGCGAATTTCAAATAGAAATAAAAAATAGTACAACCTGAAAAATGAAATTTAAAATTCAACTGAATCTATATATTTAGTGAATATATAAAATAATAGAAAAGATAAATAACACTAATATTGAATAAAAAACATGACCAATCATTGGAATTTGTAACTAGTAAGTCACAAAGGTGTTATAAAATATCCCTTTAATGATTTAAATTTTTTTTGTAAAAACCCCAATTCATAAAATATGATAATAAAAAAATTCTAAAAAAATAGAATATAAATATTCTATTAACATGATTTAAATCATAATTAGATTTCCAATTTAAATGGAATACATTAGTAAAAAATAAAATTACATACAAATATAAAAAACATTTATTTAAATTGACGAGAATTAATCTTATCAATGTTTCATTTTAAAAAATTATTGAAATTATTCAAAAGATGTTAATAAAATAAAAAATTGACCTAAAAAGATATAAATTGGGTATTCCATATGAAATTAGTGATGAAATTCAATTAAATTCATTACTACTCAAGAAATCATACGGAGTTATGAAAGACCCGTAAAAAATTAGTAATTTTTGAAACAAAAGAAATTTGAAGCACGAAATTAAATATGGTTATGTAAATCCCATGAATTAAATCATTTATTATTCCAGTAAAAGATCTATTTAATTTTATACACTATATAAATATTTACATTATGTATAATAATTAAATATGTCTCATTGAAGGTAAATCAAGGTGGAAAACCGTATGATGTTAGAAAAATTATAATAAAAACACTAAGAAGAAATTAGATATTAAATTTAAAGATAAAATACCATGAATAATTATAATAAATGATATTAAATTTAAAATTTTTAGTATATACAGAAATTAAAGAAAATAAATTTATAAAACTACATGTGTCTAAAAGAAATATGTTTTGAGACGAAACACATAGACATGTCCAAATACATTCTTCACTTACACTTAACATCCTAAATTATAAAATTATGTTCAATAAATATATTCCCAAGAACCTTATTCATCTATATTTTATTTCCTATACATCATCTATTATATTTTGGTACAAAAATTTAATGTATTTTTCCTTTATTCAGTTACTCTGTGTTGTTTATTTAATTTCTTTATAACCCTTCCAAAAATATTATTGTTGTCAATGTAATTTTAAATTAAATTCATCATATCCCTAACTTTTGGGGTTAATATCCAAATGTATTTGTAATAACCTGACCCGGGTTCCACACACCTGTGCCCCAAGCTGGTTAGTTGCATGAACTTTGTTGTGCCTCCTCATACACCAGAGGCTAATAACTAGTAGTGAGGGTCTATAATGAAAATTGAGAGACTATACAATCTTTATCAAAGTATCACAACATTTTAAAGAGATAATAATAACCAATAATAAACCCAAACTAGTATCACATGATAATCAAAACATGAATACAATATCCAAAAATGAATAGTACATATGTCACACTCAACATACATTTAATCTAAAAGAATATACTATCAATAACACAGTATCATATTCTATAATTACATACACATAATTTAAATCAATACTTTTGGATTTTTAATTTAGACCACCTTCCTTGAAATGGCGGGGGATTCCCTCAAAAGATATATCCAACTGAAACTAACTGATCAAGAGTGTATCAATGAAAAAGATATATATTTGAATACCGTATTAATGATCAAATGTATTTGATACACTAAAACATATATCTAGATCCACAATAACAGAGGAAAATTCCCCTTCCAAGGTTGAGATAAATATGGGAGTATATGGGAATCCAATCAGGAATAGAATCAATTACCAAGATAGGTATAGATCTTTAATAAGTGCTTTTAATCATGAATAAATGAGGTCAAATACCTATAAATTCATCTAGGAGCCTCCCAAAATGATACAAAACTATTGTGGTTGAGCTGGGGGGATAGGTATAAAAAATGGTTGTTCATGGATTTTTTTTTTAATTTTAGTTGCATGAATATATCATATGCATGGTTTCATATATGAGGCACATAGTTTCCCCTAACCATGTTCTCTTACTGTGTGACTTGCCTAAGGGTGTCGAATGGTTACTCCTAATAGAGAGAACAATTTGAAAACTATGGGCTAGTCATGTGAATCAATGCTTTCTAGGATCAAATTGTCTTCTAGTTTGGGTGCACGGTATTGGTAAAACGCGCACCAACCATGTAATATCGCTTTTTTCCATCCAAAATTCTCAAATTTCACCTAAAAACTTCTCATGTTAAAATACCAAAAATATTTATAAAAAAAAGGAAAAAGTGTACTTTGGAATGTGATCAAGAAATCTCAAAAACATTTCTATATCCCACAGTCTACCCACCTTATAACAGCTCATCCTCGAGCTATACTCCTCTAACTCTCTATGATTCTGAGTCGAAATGATCCGACCACTATTATAAGGACCCATCCTTAAAACATTACATAATCTTGAGTTAAGAAAAGAATTCACATTTAGGATATTTTCAGGTTTAGAGTTTTAGAGAATTAGGCCATAACTATTACATTACATTTCAAAAATTACAAAGTAGACACTTCTACTCAGTATCCATTTTTTTCATAATATAAAAAATATAAAAAAAGTAACATGTCCAGTTCTATGTTTTAGACATCATGACTTTTCCTTCATCCCATACTTGACCCTATTCATCTTTAAGTGTTGTGAAAAAAATTTCAAAACTTGGGATTAACATAAAAATCTCTGTATGGGTTATAAAATAATGAAAGGTAAAATTAACCCATCAATAAATACAAATCAATGATACCATACTTTTCTATCACGACATACCTAACGAAATCATAATATTTTTGAATAACACATATAAATCATAAATCATAATGGTAACTTCTGGAATCCATATCAAACTTACATTATAGCTTTCACAGCTACGTAGGGAGTAAAATTTGGAATAATCATCACAATATATTCCTTAAATTTCTTAGGATAAACATTCACTTTTTCCTCTATCACGTTACCCAAGGCATTAGAGAGTTATCTTGGGCTCACCTGCCAAAGGTTTATCATGAAACCACCTCTATACGTAAACAATTCCCAATAACCATAAAATATTCATATCACATAAAAAACATAAAGGAAATATAACATTTACACATTCGATTCACAATATATCATTTCAAGATATTTACATAATCAGTGCTTTGTCAAAACCAATTTCAAATCCATTTAAAACATTTAATAAAAAGATTTTTGAATCAATGTGTCCCATACAACATTTAAACTTTTAAATGAATCATTCATTGAAAACATTAATGTTCATATAAATAATTAATAAAAACCATTTTGAGAACATGGACATTAATGAGAAATATTTATAAGAATAAATCCCTAAAAAAATTTAACTAATATTTTAGTTAAAGTGTTTTTAACAAAATGAGAGATGCTTGAATACAAATAATTGAGGAATAACATTTAATCAAAACTTTATAATAACATGAGATTAATTGTATTCATCATATAATATTCCAAAGGATAGTATATACACCATATAAAAGTTAATCGGTTCATAGAAACAATGAAGTCTCAATATAATGTAAATTGAGACGAAATCCCTTATAAAGACGGTATCCTTAGATTAAGGATAGATCAATTACATAATTATATGTGAAGAATATAAATACTCTCAATATGATTTGATATTCAGTGTAAAAAAATCAGAGGATATTCACACATATTCATAGCATGACATAATCAGGAAGATTATGTTTAACCCAAAGAATTGAAATTGGGTGAAAAAGTTCTCTTATAGAAATTTGACAGCATAACGGGTCGCATTAAAATTCAGAAAAATATTTAATGAGATTGAAAAGGTTATATATTTACATGGACATAAATGTTTCAGAAATAATGATATATATGATCATATCCCAATATAAGAAGATGTAAATTAAAAGAAATTACAAAAATAAGTCTTTTAAAAAGAGAAGGGTGAAAGGTTCCCTTACCGATATGGTAACATATGAAACATAAACTCCATGAAAGAAGGACTATATAATGAAGATGGAAATACCCATAAATTGAAGTATATTTCACAAATAATGCAATAATGGTTAGTATATACACCACAAAAAAGTAAATAGTGTCAAATATACCATGAATCTCACGGGAATAAAAAGTGAGATGAAACCCCCTTGCTGCAAATTATTATTTTTTATTAAGAAAGACACTTTTGAGGAGAAAGTGAGAAACCAAAGGTTCCAAAAAACACCAAATAGTTCCAAACAAAACAAACCAGAACCAACCTCTTCCAAGTAAAAGCAACAACTGTTACCTCCATAGAAGGACCACTCAGTGATCCCATGCAAGCATGGTCCCTCCCGAAGGCAAGCCATCCCTCTAAATCAGCCACATCCCCAATGACCTTTAGAGGAGGAAGCAGCGTGCTCTAAACCTTCAGAGCCGATCTGACCCTCCAGCAAATCCACACAACAAGGATTAAACCTCAACAAAACATTAATTAGGGAATGAAAAAACAAAATCATTGAAAACCAGTCGAGTTATACCAGACCTCGTATCCCTAACCAGCTTCTAGGTTAAACTAGAGGCCTGTAAAAGTGGATCCCCCCTTACCAGGTCTTCAAAAGCAGAAGTTAGTTTGTTCCAGATCTGCATGTACTCCTCAATTCTGATTAACCCCTTGTTGAAGCTTGCAACCAGAAGTGCATCTTGTTTGTCAACCCACAAATATTGTTCCTCATTAAGGTCCACCTCAAGATTCTAACCCATCATCTTGGCCTCCTCCTCCTCTGAAGCATTGAGAAATAACACTTTCTCTGTCACTACCTCGTCCGAGCTTAGAACCATGTCTGAGAAAGTTTCAGACTGATCAGATGACTTACAGTGACACCTGACCTCCTTGTCCAGCTCATCAACCATTATCTTTCTTGCTGACCGGGTCCTCAATGGAGGAGGTAGGGAGTAGAAATCCTTCCTGCCTATCCTTCTCCTCTTACTCCTTTTGCTTCTTGAACCGGGTTCTTCTTCAGAAAAATTCCTACCAACCTCGTCATGTTCTGACTCCCCTCCACCATGAACAGACTCTGGATGAGCATGCCCCCTGATCCGACCACCTAGAGTGATTCCATAAAAAATCCTCCTGTTGGCCTTATCTAATTCATCCACGGCAATAGATTACACTCTCATATCCACTTCCCTCAATCCTTCAAACCTGTTTCTCAAGGCGATAGGGTGCTGGGTAGTAGAAGCCACCCCGGACAGTATACCAGAATCCGGACCCCCTGCATCTCCCTGGATGGCCTGAGCCTGTACCTCCGAGACAGTCCCTATCATTTGGCCAAGGATGGTATCTGGGGAAAACCCTCCCCCGTTGACCCCTTCCTTCCCTTCGACACAAGATTCTTCATCCCCTAACTCCTCCTGAAAAGACAGTTGATCAAAACCCCTACCCATAAACTGATGCTGGGAATTCAGATTCCCCCAGCCTTTTGACGAAACACAGTTGGCCTCAGAGCTTGAAGACTCCCCTATAGGAAGCAAGGACCTCGCCAAAGCCTCATCCATCTGACCCTGACTCTCTTTCCCCATGTCGCTGGTCACCTAAAAAACACCTAAGTCCTTCCTAAGACAATCAAAAACAGCCTCCACATGTGGTTCCGAGACCTTTTCTGCTTCCTTCAAGACCGGGTCTGCAGGTTTCTCCCTCCCCGAACCCGTAGGATCCACCACCGAAGCATTCGGCAGATAGGACAGACCCACCCCAGGTTGACTAGGCGGTCCCTACTCTTGATCACCTCGAAGAGTCACAACCTTATCAATGGTACTCAAAGACACTTCCCCAGACCTCAGATTCCACACAGCAGTCTCAGTGCCAATGACAGTATCAGCTCCAACTACCTCAACCTGTGATGAAACACCCTTACCCGCCGGAGAAGGATCAACCAAAACCGCCGAAGACATTTTGCGACACTCCTCAACACAGTGTCCATGACTGTGGCAGAAATAACAAAACACTGACCAAGATTCATAGAAAACATTTTTCATGTACCTGTATTTCCCCTCAATCACAATCCAAACCTTGTCGAGCGGAGGACGGGAGAGCTCCATTTCGACACAAATTCGTGCGACAATAGGGAGCACCATGGACTCCATTTTCCAGTCCGCACAGAGGAAATGACCCAATGAATTACCTATTGAACGAAGCAGAGATGGATTCTAAAAGGGTGGTGGCAGCCCCGGAAGTTGGATCCAGATTGCTGAAGTGGAAGATTTGTGACTCATGTGCAAATAAAACGTCCAATGGTGAAGATGGAAAGAAAAACCTCTAACGGATCTGCTTATACGAGACCAGTCCAGCGCCAAGTCATCTTCATCAGCGAGGGGGAGGGGCCATCGCCGCTGCCATGAGCTAGGGCATTGCTGCTGCCATGAGCTAGGGAATCACCTCTTTCAAAGACACACGTCTACCCGAGATGAAATCCCCTTAACTCATTGTAATCAATTGGGTTCTATGACCAAAAGTTAAAAACCACAAAATGAATCAATGAATAGCGTGAATATAAAAAGAATCATGATAATATATATCAAATGTAAGTAAACAATAGACCACATGAAATATATAAGTGGTGAAAAATGGAAATCTCACAGAATCAAAAGTGAGATAAGAAATCCCTTACCTCATGTCTGACTTGACCTGTTTGTTCTTTAATATACTGAATAAAAAACTAAATTTAATTTATACTTTATTAAAAACCTTTTTCAAGTTTATTATTATTTTTATATCACTTATTACGATGTTATAAACATTATGTAATCATTTACGTTAATAATGGTCATTTTGTCGATATTTGGTAATTGAGTCAAAAATGAACTTCTTATAATTACAAGCTATTCATGATGTAAAAATTACATTATCTTCAGAATGATATTCAGGATTTATATATCATATAAATAATATATATCCAGTATATTTTGTATTTATAAAAGTGCATAACATTTAGAGATAAGAAATGAAATGCACCATTCATGGAGACGGTAAGTCGTACGTACGCATGAACGCTACTTTCATTTATAATTTATATTTAAAGGAATGAACACATAATAATACATAGGTATATTATAATTAAAATATAATATATATTTTATGTAATTTAATTAACTCCATCCTCTATATGTTCCACGTATGACATGAATGATTCATATCACTTTGAGGGGGCGATAGTCCGCACTTCCTCAAATGAAATTATTGTGTTTACGCATAATGAAAAACATAAAGGAATCGTATAAATGAAAAATACAGAAGTATGTAGAAAATATAAATACAATATATATCACATGTAAATACAATTCCATCATAATGGCCACAATAAGAGGTTGTAGGATAAGATTGAACAATCACCGTTTCGTGAGGTAGTAGTTCTCCGACCACAGAAACAATATGTTCTTTACCCATTAGATGGAGGTGGGTGTAAGTGTATTTATAATCCTTATCATAAACATACAATAATATGTTGGGGGTACTTGTTTTTTTAGAAAGTAATAAAACATGTTTAGGGGTTTGGAGAATTAAAATAAAAAAATAACATAAGAGAAGATGTTACCTTTAAATCGGGTAACTCCCTTTGGTTTGAACCAAAAGGATTTATTGAAGTGCCTTATGTAAAAGGAAAGGATTATAGGTGGAAGAGAAGGATGTAGTGAGCTTAATTGGGTAGAGTTTGGATGATCCAAAGGTCCTGAGAGATTTGAGTAATGTGTTAGAGGTGAGGTCTTTCTATAAGGGTACAGAGGGGATCTTTAGGAAAATGTGAAAATATTATATTATTGTATAATTATTTTCAATTTATAAAGGACCAATACTTATTAATGTCGAAGATAAGATGAATGATGGTCAAAATAAAATAATCCAACAATAATTGGACAGGTTTTGGATATTTTTTGAATCTTCATAATCTTATTTATTTAAATTATTCATTAATAAGGTAAACACTGCATCATTATTGTGTCATTATTATTTTATTTATTTGACGTCTAAAATATTAAAAAAATTACCATGATGTAGGAAATATTTTTTCCTTTCAAATTAATATTTATAGTCTATGATATAACTTATATAACCTCATGTAAAATTTGATTTATTAAAAGATATATGTTTAAGTCTATTTTGTCTTTACATTAAATTAATTAATATAAAGTGTCATTATAACTCTTAGGTGGATACATGGGGTTCCAAAATCGACCCAATGATGAACATGGTAGTAAAGTACTCATATAATAAGGTTAGGAAAAGTGTTTAGATAATTTTATATTATTATAATATCTTTTTTACCATGATTTACCCTATTTACCTTTAACCATAGTAAATAGAAGTCAAAAGTCACTATTCACCAAAAAAAATATTTTCATCTTATTGAACCACATTTTACATTCCTAATAACAACCATGTATGTCAGATTTTCGAAATTAAATTCACAAAATCAGTAAAATTTCATTTAAATGAAAAATTCGGTTCTTTAACTACTACTTAGTGTTTTCACTATTCATAAAAAATTTAAGGTTTTCAGATAAATACAAAAATAATTAAGTCTAAGATATATTTGATATTATAAGTTCAAAAATGATATCTATTTTACCAAAATAAAATCATAAAAGTTTCATTAATTAATTTAAAATTAATTCTAGTAGTTAATACAAAAATGTGTTTTTATGGAATAATAATTATCAAAAAATTGAAACTTGTTTATGTCCAAATTCAAAGTGAAATTACTTCCAATGAACAAAATTGGATTAAATGGTAAAAATATAATATAATTACACTTTAAAACCATTTAAAACGATCAACTAAACATATAAATAAATTAGGATAAAATGCAGTTTTGAATTAAAATACAGTATTTTTCACTATTCATTAAAAAATGAATTTTATCAGAAAAATACCAAAATTTCATCCAAAGTAAATATTGATGTCTTGATTCTAAAGAATAATTTTATTTTGTCAAATATAACATATAAAATTGACAAAAAGTATATTTCAAAAGGGTTATCCATTAAAAGGCGTTAAAACGACCTTTTATAGAATACTAGAATATTTTATGCTTAATATTGGATTCATTCTCATTTTATGCCTCTAAAATTTATTGGGTGTATGTAAAAACATTTAAGAAACATATTTAATCATAATATGGTTATTTTTGTTCATTCCAATCAATACAAAGACTATGTGTTTACTACAATTTAAATTAATAATATAATATTATTATTATTTAGTATATCTCAACGTTGTGTGCAACGTATGTTTTAAATGAAACCTATTGTCACATATCAGGTATTCTATTGAATATAGCATCCACTTTAACATAAAATTAATATTTAATTCCAAAAATTTAATAAATATGAAAATGTAATATTCCTTATTTACCTGGGATGTTACATCCTTCCCCCCTTTTGAAAATTGCGTCCTCCCAATTTTAAAATTGGGCATGTAAACATCATTGAAAGTCCCACATCATAAAACAGTCATTAAAAATATCACTTTAAAATAAATAAAGATAAATACAATGGTCACCCAAGATATTACATACTATTATTCCATGTAGGAAAACATAGATATGAGAGAGAAGCAAACCATCATGGTTTGATGGATAGTGGTAGAAAACATGATTAGGAGAAAGTTAACCACTAGAAAATCACAAACTTGTGATGGGTTAAACGTTCTTCGATTCCCCAGTATAAATAGTTAATGGAAAATGATTTTGTTTTAAGTTAATTTTCATAATGTTGAGTAATTTATTTATGATATTAAATAAAAACATAAGGAAACATACTTACTTGTCATGTAGACTTTCATCCATTACTAAATTTCTACCAAAACTCAACTTTTCTCCAAACGATGAGTATTCAATCTAAATTGGTCACATTAAAAGTGAAAGAATCAACTTATAGAGTATTATGTAGTCCAAAAAAGATGAACTATATATTTACATTGTCATTAGAAATCAAACAAAAACCAAAACATTTAGTACAAGAACAGATAATCCCCAATAAGATAATACTTTATAAAAATAAATACTAATCTTAATCCTCAAAATTGACAATCAATACCCAATGTTCGGAAAATCCCATTCAATAAATATATGCCCTTAAAATTCAACATATTTATCAAAACTAATATTGTGACCCAAAAATTAGAAAGATTTAATCACATAGTCTTCTATAGTAAATCTTAACATTTACATCCAAAAACATCGACTACTCTTAAAGTCTCATGCTGAAGTGTAATTAACCTAATCATGTATTCTATATGATAGGTTAATCATTTCCATAATTAACCCACATCACTTTTTGTCCATAATAAAAAAATAGATTCTTCCATAATATTATTTCAACCATTACTCCATAAAAGAAAAGATAACTATTTCATGAACAACATTTTCATATATCAAACATAAGGGGTACACATAATATAAAAAGTCTTCTAATGTAATCCTGTCATCAAAAGATCCTCAATACTTTTAAGAATTTTATCATTATAAAATCTACCATAACTCTTGAATCCCTTATATGGTGACTTCTTACTCATTCAACGTTCTTCACGATCCATTAATCATTTTTTAACAACTTACTCTGAAATACTTATTTCCGAAAAAAAATCACGAATCATATCCTAAGATTTAATAATGTCAAAACATCTATTAAGAAATAATCCATACCTTTCACTGATCATTGTCAGTTTCTTCATCCTCAATTGGATTGGCATAAGGTATTGTTAAACAAATGTTTTTACGATCCTCGTGACCCTATTCTCGAAAGTTCTTTGTTGGACATCTGTTTGTATAATGACCATACACACCACATTTAAAAAATTCAATTAATCCATCAGAAAGAACTTATTTCCCTTTCCAATAGTCAATTGGATGTTTCATTTTTCTATGGAATGTTCTTGCTTTATTACCATCATTCACACATCTATAACATCTTCTTTTCCCTGTGAAGCATTTTACTAAGTGTTTCTTTCCACATCCTTGACACATAGGTTTTTTAATATAATTACCTTTATTATTATTACATGAAATTCTGTAAGTATTTGTTTCTTTCATATACGATTCCTTATAAAAATATCCAAGGTTGAGGTGGTCGACCATGACACTAGAATGTTGGTTGAGAAAAACCATAAGAGTTCTCATTGCAGATTCTATTTCATTCAATAGCTTTTTCAAAAAAACTGTGATAGTTTTGTTCACATCTGTTGTTACTGTGATGCCTGCAAGATCCATCCATTGACCAAAACCAAAAATTTCAGTGTGAGTATATTATTAAAATCATCATATACTATCTTTTGAGGTGGGTAAACACTAAAACATAATTTTTCATGTTATCTTAAAATAATTTGATTTATATAAAAAATATATGACTCTTTACAATATTCTAACCATTATGGTTATGTCACTTATGATTAAATAACACCCTAACCTTTAATGTTATGTAAATTTACCTATGATACCAACTATAATGACCCATACTTAAAACATTACATTATCTTGTGTCATGTCAATAATTAACATTGAGGACCTTTTAAAGATTAGATTTGAATTTTGATATAAGTATTATATTACATTTATAAAATTATAAAGTATGCACTTCTACTCAGTATCCATTTTTATCATAAAATAAAAACTCTATAAAAAAATAACTTGTCTAGTTCAATGTTTTAGACAGCATGATTTTTCCTTGATCCCATCCATAAACCTATTCATCTTTAAGTCCTATGAAAAACATTTCAAAAGTAGGGATGATAATAAAAAGCTCAGTAAGGGTAGTAAAATAAGGAACGGAAACATTAACCCATCAATAAATACAAATTAATTAAACCATGCTTTTCAATCATAACATACCTCACGAAATAATAAGATTTATGAAAAACACATTGAAATCATAAATCATAAAGGTAACTTGTAGAATCCATATAAAACATACACTGTAGATTTCACAAATATATAGGGAGTAACATTTTTAATACCCATCACATTATATTCCTTTAATCTATTAGGAGAAACATTCACGTTTACCTCTATCACGTTACCCAATGCATTAGAGAGCTATCTCGGGCTCACCTGCCCAAGGTTTATCACAGAACCACCTGTATATGTAAATAATGGCCAATAACCATAACATATTTATGTCACATAAAACAAACATAAATAAAAGGTAACATTTCCACATTCTATTCACAATATATCATTTCAAGATATTTACATAAACAATGCTCTGTCAAAAGCATTTTCAAAATAATTTAAAACATTTAGTAAAGTGATTTTTGAACCAAAGTGTCCCATAAAACTTTTAATCTTTAAAAGTAATCATTATTTGAAAACATTAATTTCAATATAAATAAATCCTATAAATCATTTTCATAACATTTACATTAATGAGAAACATTTAGAAGAATAAATCTTTAAAATATTTTAGCCGATATTTTAGTTAAAGAGTTTTTAACAAAATCTGAGACGCTTGAATACAAATAATTGAAGAATAACATTTAATCATAACTTTATAATATCAATAGAGTAAGGTTATTCATGATATAATACACCAAAAGGATAGTATATACACAATATAAAAGTGAATTGGTGCATAGTAACAATGAAGTCTCAACAAAATTTAAATTGAGACGAAATCCCTTATAAAGACGGTATCCCTAGATTAAGGATAGATTAATTACATAATTATGTGTGAAGAATATAAATACACTCAATATGATTTTATATTCAGTATAGGTCAATAATAGGATATTCATACATATTCATATCACAACATAATCAATAATTTGAAGTTTAACCAAAAGAATTGAAATTGGGTGAAGAAGTTCTCCTATAGTAATTCGACAGCCTAACGACGTCACATTAAAATTCAAAAAAAAAAGATTTAAAGAGATTGAAAAGGGTATCTCATTAAATTTAAATAAAATATTCTGCAATAATTATATATAAGATCATATCCCAACATAATAATATGTAAATTAAAATACATAACAAAAATAAGTCTTTTAAAAAGAGAAGGGTGAAAGGTTACCTTATCGATTTGGTAACATACGAAACATAAAACTTCATGAAAGAAGTATCATAAAATGAAGAAGTAAAAACCCATAAATGTAAGTAAATTAAACAAAGAATAAAATCATGGTCAGTACATACACCACAAAAAATGAAATAGTGTAAAATATAGCATTAATCTCACGGGAATAAAAAGTGAGATGGAAACCCATTACCTCATTGTAATCAATCGAGTCATATGAACAAAAGTTAATAACCACCAAATGAATAAAATAATAGAATTAATATAAATAGAATCATGATAATATATATCAAATGTAATTATAAAATACACCACATGCCAGAAATACGTGGTGAACAATGGAAATATCACGAAATTAAAAATGAGATAAGAAATCCCTTACCTCGTGTCCGATTGGACCTGGTCGTTCTTTAATCTCCTGAATAAAAATCATAAGATAATTTATACTTTATTAATAACCTTTTTCATGTTTATTATTCCTTTTATATCACTTATTAATATGTTATAAACATTATGTAACAATATAAGTTAATAATGGTTGTTTTGTCGATATTTGGTACTTGAGTCAAAAATGAACTTCTTATAGTTACAAGTTGTTCATGAGGTAAAAATACCATTATATTGAAAATTATATTCATGATTTAGATATCATATATATATTATATATCAAGTATATATATGTATTTATAATAGTATATAACATTTGGAGATAAGAAATGAAATGCACCGTTCATGAAGACGGTATGCCATACGTACACATGAACACTACTTTCAATACTATTTTATTTTTAAAGGAATGAAAAAATAATAATACATTGATATATAATAATTATAGTACAATATCTAGGTTATATAATTTAATTAACTACATCCTTAATACATTCCATGTATGGCATGAACGAGTCATATCACTTTTAGGGGGAGGTAGTCTGCAATTCCTCATATGAAATTATCGCATTTACCCATCATGGAAACCATAATGGTATGATATAAATGATAAATAATGAAGTTTAGAGAAAATATAAATATAATATATATAAAATTTAAATATAGTGCAATCATAATGGCCACTGTAAGAGGTGACTGGAGAAGATTGAACAATCATTATTTCGAGAGGCTGTAGTTTTCCATCCACAGAAATAGTATGTTCATTACCCATTAGATGGATATGTGTGTAATTTTAGTTCTAATATTTATCATAAAAACAACCTATTATATTTATGATACAATTTTTTTTTATGAAATAAATGAATAAAAAGAGTTTAGGGGTTTATAGAATGAAAATAAAACAAAAGAACATAAGAGAAGACATTACCTTTAAATCGAGTAACTCCATTTAGTTTGAACCAACAAGATTTCTTGAAGTGACTTATGATTAATGAAAGGATTCTAGGTGGAAGATATTTATATAATGAGATTAATTGGGAAAATTTTAGATGATCCAATGGGGATGAGAGGTGTGAGTAATGGGTTATATGTGAGCTATTTTTATAAGGGGGAGGAGGGGCTCTTTAGGAAAGTGTGAAAATATTATTTTATTATATAATGATATTCGATTTCCAATGGTCCAAAACGTGTTAAAGTAGAAGATAAGATGAATCATGGTAGGAATAAAATAATCAAATAATAATTGGATGGGTTTTTGATATTTTTTTAATCTTTATAATCTTATTTATTTAATTCATTCATTAATGAGGTAAACACTACATCATTATTGTGTCATAAATAATTTTATTTATTTGAAGTCTAAAAATAATAATAAAATAACATGATGTAGAAAATTGTTTTATCTTTTAAATTAAAATTTATAGTCTAAGAGATAAGTTATATAACCCCATTAAAAAATTTATCTACTAAAAGATATATGTTTAAGTATTTTTTTCTTTACTTTAAATTAATTAATATAAAGTGTCCTTACCATTCTTAATTGGCACCATGGAGTTCATAAATCTACCCAAGGATGCACATGGTCGGATATGACTCATCCAATATGGTTATAACATGTTTTTAGTTAATTTTATATTATTATACTATTCTTCTTTACCTAAAATTACCCTATTTACCTTTAAACGAGGTAAATAAAAGAAAAAAGTTATTATACACCAAATGTTATTTTCATCTTATTGAACCAAAATTTACATTCTTATAACAAAAATTTATTTTGGATTTTTTAAATTCAATTGAAAAAATCTGTAAAATATCATTTAAATGAAAAAGTCGGGTTTTTAACTACTACAAAGTCTTTTCACTATTCATCAAAAATTGAAGGTTTTCAAAAAAAATACAAATAATTCATCCTAAGGTATATTTGATATTCCGAATTCATAAATTATGTCTATTTTACCTAATTCAACAAATATAATTTTCATTAATTAATTTAAAATTAATTCCCATTGTCAATACAAAAAGCGTGTTTTTAAGAAATAATAACTATCAAAATATTGACACTTATTTATGTCCAAATTCAAAGTGAAATTACTTTCAATGACAAAAATTGAATTAAATGGTAAAAATATAATCTAATTACACTTTAAAACCAATTATAAAGATAATTTAACCATATAAATAAATTAGGTTAAAATGTAGTTTTGAATTAAAATACAGTATTTTTCACTATTAATTAAAAAATGAATTTTATCAGAAAATTCTAAAATTTCATACAATGTAAATATTTATGTCCCAAATATAAAGAAGAATTTTATTATCTCAAATATAATATATACAAGTGACAAAAAACTAGATTTAAAAATGGTTCGCCATTAAAATACGTTAAAATGACCTTTTATCGAATATTAGAGTATTTCATGCTTAATATTGGATTCATTCTCATTTTAAGCCTCTAAAATTTATTAACTAAATGTAAAAATATTTAATAAACATATTTAATCATAATATGGTTATTTTTGTTCATTCCCTTCTATAAAATGACTATGTGTTAACTACAAATTAAAATAATAATCTTATATTAAAAACTTTTAGTATAACTCTACGTTGTGTGAAACATATATATTCAATGAAACCTGTTGTTGCGTATATGGTATTACATCAATCATAGCATCCACTTTAAAGTAACATTAATATTTAATTCAAAACTTTTAATAAATATGAAAATTTTATATTCCTTATTTACTTGGGATGTTACAACTATGCCCTCACATTTACATCTCTCCCTCTCCCTATTTTCCTCATGTACAATCCCATGCTACCACAATACACGAACTACCAACATGGCCTTCCCCACAACACTTTTTACATTGATCGAACACACATATCTGATGGTCTTAAAAGGATGCAACATTATCAATTTCTATCCACATTGATCAAATGATAAGTTTCACAGTGATACCATCGATGTTCTGGCACATAAAAGAATTAATTCATAGCAATTTTCTTCTACAAAAGAGCATTATGTATGCCACCAACTCGATTATCTCAAAAATGTAAAATGCTCCAAAAAAACATGAAAACCAAAATTTCATCTATAAGTGTCCTATGGTTTCCCATTATAGGATATAGTTGAAGAAATAAATGATCACCAGCTAAAAACTATTGGGTCATCAATATCAATCTTCATAGGACTAATGTCAACTCTGAGCTGTGTCCATACCCTACAAAATCAACTAAAACTATTGTGATATATCCTAAACCGAAATTTGTCCCAACTTCTTGTACTTGAATACCTCCATCCATCGTAGATATGATCTTCATGGAATACCTTAAATATCATTGTATAATTTCATATATATAGTTTCCTAAAAATATTTTTGTAGGCAAACTCCAACAATGTTTTCAAAATCTATCAAGACACACCAAACATTATGAAACATATTGGAACCATATCTTGATGAACCTATATAGTATATTCTGTCTTCCCATTCGTCTATGGGTGGAAATTCATACTAAATAAAACCTATGTACCAAGCACCTTATATAACCCTTGATAGAAGCATTAATTAATGTGTGAGTCATGGGCTGAGACAATTCTATGTATCCCCCTAATCAAATAGAAAATGTGATGAATGTATATGATTCCAAAATAATTCATTGAGACAATCTTATGTATAGGAAATAAATGTGCTACTTTCATCAGTTGGTCCCTGACCACCAAAATAGTATTATTCTCATTTGGCGTCCTCAAGAAACCTACTATAAATTCCATAGTAATGGCATCCCACTTGAATTTCAGAATGGTAAATTTCTATAGTATAGCTCTAGGTTGTTGATGCTTGGCCATCACCATTTGATTGGTGTAATATCGTGTCACAAACCCTGCTATCTCTTTTTTCATGCCTAACCACCCAAACTATCATCGTAGGTCATGATTCATTTTTGTCATACTTGGATGCACCACCCACTTTGAGGCATGAAATTCATGCATCATCTGCTACAACATAATTATAGGCATAAAAAACATATTCCTTACATATACGATCTAATCCTAGTATATGATTCAATCGAAAGGTCACCCCCCATATTCAAGGCTTTACCTTAAGGCCAATCACTAGTGGTCCTTGTACAATATTTCTATTATGAAGCCCAAAAGTGTTGACTCCACTGAAACTGATATAAGATTCATCAGATATTGACCCCCTAAACAACAATATGCATATAATCTAGTAAAGTCGTATTTTTTTACCCATCACTGGACTCATGAACGACTCTTGTCTTTTTTTTCAATATAAAGTGTCAGCTACTCCATTTTTCTTCTCAGTTGAACATGATATATCTAAATTAAATGAGTGCATATACTCAACCAACCTCACCTTACAATGATTGCAATATTTATGTTATAAGTTATACTTTAATTCATTGTGATCACTAAATATAGTTAACTTCTCTCCCAAAAGATAATTCCACTAACACTTCGAAGCATAAACCACTACAGCTAAGTTGATTTCATGCATAGGCTAGTTCCAATCAAGTGGCCTCAATTGGTAATACCCATTTTCCACAACTCGATATTTCGACATCAACACTTCTCTATTATCAGTCACAGAAGCATAAAAACATTTTATAGTCCTCAGTTTACTCAAGTATGATCAATATAGGCATAATAGTATAATACTTATTTAACTCCTAGAAGGCGTTCTAACATTCCCTAGACCCAAAAAACCTTACTCCCTTCATATTAATGCGAAAACGCTGTCCTTCAAAATGGGTAGAGTCCTATGGTAGTATTCTATTAACATTATAAAGACACAAATTTCGAAAACATTCATGGGATGCTCCCATGAAACCACTTCCTAGAATTTGTATGGGTTCACAAACAAAACATCCTCTTAGATGATGTGACCAAATATGTGTACTTGATGAATCCAAAATTGACACATAGATATCTTTTCATAATGTCGATTCTCTCTTAGTGTACCCATGAATGTGTCATGATGTTGGGAATAGTATTCATGACTATTTTAATACACAATCATTTCATCCAAAAACACTAACAAAAACTAAACAAGGTACAAGTGGAATATTTTGTTAACCAAGGCCAGAAAAAATTCTTGTGTGTTCTTCATCCCAAATAGAATTACAAATAACTCATATAGTACATTACTTCTTCTGAAAGTAGTCCTCTGTATATTAGAAGTTTGAAATCTCAGCTGATGATAACATTATCTCAAGTCGATCTTGTAGAAGATATAAGCTCCCATAAACTGGTCAAATAGATCATTGATACACAGAAGTGGATAATAGTTCATTACTATCATCTTGTTCAAATTTTCGTAGTCACAAAACTATCATAAAGTCTTGTCATCATTCATTGGAAACAAAAATGGAGAACCCAATGGAGATATACTCTGATAGATAACCCCCTTATCCATCAACTATTCCCGTTAATTCTTTTGACTCTTGGATATTTATTCATTCCATTATGTGTGGTGGAATAGAGAATGGATCGTCCCCTAACATGAGAACAATTGTAAATTCCACATCTCTCTCAGGTGGAAATCATGTGAATTATCCAAGAAATACATACATAAATCGGTCTACTGTTGGTGGAAGGAAATATTTCATTACACCATTATAACCCAAAATTGGAATTGAATCTTGGGAGGTAAGCTCCCCTAGTTGTTGGAAAACTGGAACTACACAGTCTGCCGAGATATCCCACTCTCCATGGTGAATATAATTGTCACCCCTAGGCGATTTAAATGACACTGTCATATAGAAACAATAAATATGAGATTGGTATTATACTAAATATCATATACCAATAATTTGGTTGAATCATAACATATCAAGGATATAAATATCCAAACGAAAATTATACTCCATAGTCTCGATAGAACATCCCATGCACAACCATATATCTGTCGACCATAATCACAAAAGTGTATCTATCATTATAACTCCACTCACAAACTCTACCTCCATAATTGAACCATTTACAAGTAGGGAAGATATAAAAGAAAAATATGCACCAGTATCAAATAAGTCACTAGATATCATAGAATATTCAATAATAGTACCTCTATATATCATTTTTATAGCATCTCTATCCACAAGTGTATGATAAACTACATGAAACTATCAAAACCCTCTTCCTGGTGATGCAATCTAAGTCCCCTAAGAAACATACTCTACTAATATGAGAGCTCTATCCCAGAAGCACCACATCCACTACCTATATCACCATGGTTTGTAGAAATCGAGGTTCCATAATGATATGTTGTAGATGTACACCATCTTGTACTCATGTTCTGTATAGCCACTCCATCACTACACATATTTCATGGGATTCTACAAAACCTATATAGATGTTTTATCATGCATTAGCCTTGGTAACCTACTGATGGTCATGTGATCCAACAACATAAGTGTCTAAACCTAAAACACCGGTGAAAGAACACTCAATCAATGTATTCTGTAACTAGACCTTTCCCTGTAAAATATTCTTTTTGTCAACCAGGCTAACATTATCATAGTGATGCATCCATGTCTCCGAAGTCTTACCTCCTTACCGACTACTAAAAACCACATTCCTCCTTTAGATTCCTCCTTTTGGTTCCCCTAAAATATGAGATCTTAATTTACCACTTTTGGAAACGTCTTCTGGCATATGATATTCAACTTGGAGTTACTCTCACATTTAATACATTCTAGAAAAAATTTCCATTCCATAACCTCATATCCTACCAATGATAGTGAAAAACATTGAAAATATGTAAAGCATCAAGCATAGTGAATGATGTAAAGCTACCCCTAAGTCAATATCATGAAATCAACTACTCTCTCCTTCCTCGAAATCTATGAATAAATGTGTTCTAGGAACATATCATACAATTCCATTCACTCCATTTTCTTAGTGATCCATCATGAGTTTACATGTCCCACCATCACTTATCTTGACCACGTGACAATTATGAAACCAACATTACATTATTATCAGCAGTAGTCTCCATGTGGGCTAGTATAGTATGTCTATACTCAATCTAGAACTCTTCTTTATTAGGTACCCCTCTCCAGGGAAAGTCAGAGGGTGATACAAATAAAACTATTGAGTAAGGCCATACATTTTCTTTACAACCATTTCTAGGTCTCTATCCATAAAAATAAGAAATAAATTAAAGTAATCATGGAAAATCTCTCTTATTTTCTCACCTAACAATATTGGTGAATCAGGTTCCACTACTGTAGGATCATTTCCATCTATAAACTCTCATTTTCCCCTTATCAAGCATCATCGTGGAAGAAAATCTCTAAAATTAAAAAACTATCATATTTTAAAATATAATAAATAATTAACACATTAAAAATATGGTTTAACAAAATCCATAACAAGTCATTCCCCATTTTTCTCTACTATACTATCAAAACAGATATGGTATCACTAAACATAACCATCCAACATCTAGTTAATGGTTAGAAAAGGGTAAACTCAATATAATTTTCAAGTAATATTATAAACCAATTTATTCACATCTTGCATCATTTTTCATCATTCAAGTCTGTATTACGAATGTTTTTCATTTCCATTACACAAGAAAGGGAAAACATTTTAGATTCAAATTAACCAAAATATGATTTTCCCATGAAATCCCTAAAAATGATGCATGACACATAATAATCCTATGTGCCTAGATAGATAATTTCATACCCAAATGTATCACAATGGGATTTTTATGTTGCATTACATTAACTAATTCACAATGAGATTTTGAAGCAACTATTCATGTCCCATGCTCATTTATCAAAATGGGATATTGATGTAGCAGTTCATTAATTAATTCAAAATTGGATCTTGAAGCAGTAGTTTGTAACCCATGTTTATTTATCAAAATGGTAGTAGGATGTATCAGACCATGTCCCACACACACATGCCACATAAACACATGTATCACAATTTCAGATGTATCAAAATTTCAAATATATCACTATATAACAAGTATAACAATATCACAAAATTACATTAATTAATTTTCCAATGAATTTATCCAATTCAACAATTGAATAATCCCAAAGGTCCATTAATTAATTCAAAAATTAATTAATCCATTTCAAAAAAGTTCTAACAATCCACACATTAATTAATTAATCCATTTTAGAAACCATAAAATTACATCATTAATTAATTCACTAATTAATTAATCCAATTTAATAATCACAACATTATATCCATGAACTATTTCACCAATTAAATAATACAATTCAAAAAATTATAATAATCTTTCAATTAATAAATTCAATAACTAGTTAATCTAATCTCACAATCATAACAATATATTATTTAATTAACACGTTAATTAATCAAATCTAATAATGAAAATTTCCCCCTTTTAACATGAATAATTTTTAAATAGAAATTAAAATTAAACCATTTCCATCATCAAAAAAAATTTCCAATGCTAAAAATTAAAATTTCACTATTAAATAATCATAATTTAAATCAGGACCTTGGGATTTAAAATTTGGTCTACCTACCTCAAAAACATTGACATATGCTCAAAATGGAGATCCCCAATTGAAGCAAAATAATCAAGAATGTATTGAATAAAAATATCTAGATCTGAATAATATATCCAATATAAAATGGATTGGATCTACAAAAACCAATATCAACATCCAGAACACTATAGTTACACATACCTTCTAAAGATGACTAAAATACGGGATAATATGGGATATAATCGGGATTAGAATCTCTTATCGGGGGAGGTTTAGATCATTAATCTGGGCATCAAATCATGGAGAGAGGATGTTGGGAGACCTAAAAGTTCTTCCATTAGATTATAAAAATGATAGGAACAAATTATGTTATATTTGGGTGGTTTAGGGCTCTAAAATTGTGTATAATGTATTCTTTATAAAAATTAGGCAATTAAAATCTCACACACAGTGTTTTCTATATGGGACACATGATTGCCCTGAACCGTTCACCCCAACTGTTCACCTAAACCAAGGGTGTCACACAGTTATTCCAAAAAGGTAACATGGTTATACAAACCATGAACCATCCATGTGAATCCCCTTTATTTTGGTTTACATAGTTTTTTTTGGGTTGGGCACATTATTTAGGAAACTCATGTCCATATAATACACTTGACCATTTTCTTCCAAAATTATCAAAATCACCCAAAAAATCCCCAAGGGAAAAAAACCAAGATACACTCCAAAAAAATAAAAAAGTGTACCTATATCATAATCCAAAAATATCTAAAAAAGTTGGAGGTCTTAAATTATTCTTGTAGGAAAATGATTATAAATTTTCAACATTTATCACAAAAAATATATAAATTAATAAATGTGCCTTCAAAAGCCCACTTAAGGATTTAAGGGTAGTATAATTGTTTAATTTATTTATTATTTATAAAATCTCATATATTTTTATTATTGAATATTAAAATTGGGAAAATTATAATATTTGGTAATTAAATAAACTTTTTAAACTTATTATTTATGGTGATTATTGGAAATTGGACATGCCGTTCATAGAGACGTCAATTAGAACACAACCAAGATGACATTTTCATTTTTATTAATTATTTTATAGGAAATTATAAATATAATATAATATTATTTTAGTAAATATTAAAAATTATAGAATTTCATGTGGTATCATAACATCACAGATAGAGGGGAATTTAGGGCTGTAGAAGAAAAAAATCCATATGAAAATTAAGGGTGAGGGTATTACCATTCCCTTGGAAATTCCCACATGGGAAAGTCCTTAAGACTCTTATGATTTTCATTTTGCTGAGTCCAAGGCTTATATGGGTTGGTAATGGTGTTGAGGAGAAACTAGAGAATAATTTTTGTTGAGATATATCTTTGTAATCAGTGGAGAAATGGTGAGGATGGGGTCTCCATTTTAAGGGAAGGAAAGTGCACTTTTATAAAAACTCTTTATTTTCTAATGATATCACTCTATTATTAATGAGAAAGGCTAAAAGAATCACCAATGATGGTTTGAGGATAGATATTACACCTATAATTCCTCTAAGATTCAATTTTATACATTTTTTCACATTTTATATCGATTTTCCAAAGTTATAAAAATTTCCCGAATTTACCCATGTCGCGATAACTCCACTTTTACCCTTATTTTAAAATTTTAATGGTTTGAATTATAATTATTAATATTTAATAATATAAACACAATAATTTAAAAAAAAGTATATAATTTTATATTATAAGATTTTCATTATTTTATAAAAATTAATTTTATTATTAACATATATAACACACACAAAACATTTTAATAAAAACATATTTATTTTAAGCATAAATTTTTTTGATTAGTATAGAATTAAAAAAAACCACTGATTCTAATGAATTTAAAATAATAATTATTTTTAATGTAATATTTATTTGAAAATTAATTAAATTAAAAAAATCATTTTATCATGTTATAATTAATTAAATAAAACACTTGAAAAACATTTCTCATTAAATCACAACATAAATTTTCAAAATTTTAAGCATGAGTTTTAAAATTCAAAATAGTACATTAAAATGAATAATGGTACTTTATAATATAATATAGTTATAGTTATATTGTTTGAAAAGATTTCAATATCTTCATATAATAGAATTGTTTAATAAATGTGAAGGTATTAAAAGATCATCATTTTCTCTATTCACATTAAAATAAATTATTTTCAAAAAATCACAAAAAATTATATAATTTATTATTGTCATTTTAAATAAAAAAAAATATATATTCCTTTTTTCTATTTAATGATTTAAAATTTCTAAATCCATTTTTTTATTTAAAAATATAATTATAGTAAGTTGATGTTTTTAGGAGAACAACACTTTTTTTGAATAGTATTTATACTAATTCTCAATTTCTATGAAAAAATAATAAATATATCATTAATAAATCTATATAATAGTTTATTAAAATAATAATATAACAATAATACACTATTTTTTCATAAATTGTAAAATTCATAAAAAGAAAGTTTCTTAAACATAATAACTATTTATATCAATTTGTGTAAAATAACCATTATATAAACTTGTATATTTCAATATATTTCATAATTTTTTTAGAATTATTCACACACAGTAATACAAAAACAATATTTTACCCATCTATATATATCATGGATTCATTTTGGTTCTGAATTCTATGTGGTTAAAGCTATCGAACATATTAAACGTAATTAAAGGGAAACAAATATTAAAATCTTTGGTCGTTACACTAAATAGATAGTGATTAACAATGTTCAAGTTAATTTTTATTTATTTATTCACACACATGATCATTAAAATTTTTTATTTCCAACCCCTCCTTTTTTGGTTGTTATTCAGAAGTTGAAGAGTCCAGTGGAGATTATGAATGGGCCTTATGGTCATAGAATAAAACTAAAAGTGGTTATCCTTTATCATAGTAATTGATAGTGTGATATTCCCCTAAAATTAAGAAGAATGTTAATATGTTTTCATAATGGAAGAATGTATCATACTTTTATCATCCCGTTTGTAAATTTCATGGATTTTGATCCTTGAATTTTATGTATATATGGGTAACAAAAATCATACAGAGGTTGAAGATGATCAACCCTTAGTTATGGTTTATAGTATAACATGTCGTGTAAATCATTAAATAATTGTTACATGTGTTTTATTATAGATAAAATGAATTTTATTTAGGAAATTATATGGTTACTGTAATTGATAGGGATTGAATCTTATATTAGGATTCATTAGTGGTTGTAGAAACACCTACTATCAAACCAACTTTGAATTTTTATTAAGACATTTTAAGGAAAAATAGGAAACATAGGTTCAGAAATAGGCTACCACTACATTATTAAATATCTCGCTAAATAGTTAAACTCAATACAAATATTACTTGACTCAGATACTCTATAATGTTCCCAGTGTAGCGTATTAACTTGGATATCTGGATCCTCCTGAAAAATTTCTTTTAGGTGAGTTATTATCCTTTCAAATGTTTGAATAAATTACTCAGAGTTTATTTTACTCTGATTGAAGCCTCAGGTCAATATATGGTCTTGTTTATATAACTACACATCTTGCTCCTTTGTGGCATCAACTTGTAACCATCCTTCATAAATTCTCTTGAGCTCATATTCTAAGACATTGTGTCATATATCTTGCTCATGTTTTTCTTCCTTGGAGTAAATGATTTGTTTCAAGCACTCCACATACTCTTCTTCTATGTCTCTTGTATACATACCTTGTTCTTCACTTTCCCCCTTCTGTAGGGTTGTGCCTTCCATATTTCTAACTTTCTCGGCTGACCTAGTCTCCACTAGTTTTGTCAAGTGAGAGTAATCCTTACATCCCTTCGGTAGAAAAAATATTCTATTCTTTATCAGGAAACCTGACCAAGATCTTGGAGTTAATAGTATAGTTAGTGGTGTGATAATAGGATGGTTTTCAACATGATAAGTAAGACTTCTATGATTGGTGATGTAGAGAGGGAATATCTTGGTTGAATTTAGGTCAAATTTATTTAAAATAAATTTTAATTAGGAGTTCATTAAATGTTATTATTTGGGTGTATGAAGGTATATAATAGAATCCTATTGGATGTTCTTAAGAGATGATATTCAGATTATGTTTGGGGAATATATAGTTCATTAGTGTTAGTGTTTTTTACTATATTTTCATTTATCTGTATAAGAGGGTGAGTATCACAGTAACTTGGGCCTATATTTTTTTTATTTTAAGAAAACTTATAGTATGGGTGTCTCTTGAGGATAGAAAATCGAATATGAGATATTTATTCCACTATAATGATATCTAAGTGGTTTTCAATATATGTTATTTTTTATTACATAGAATCTTATGTTTTTGAAATTTCATTGTTATTTCATAGTAGCTTACACGTTGTTGATAATTCATATTCTCTCCAAATATAATGATTTATCTAAGAAGATAGAACTAGTAAATTTTTTTTGAAAGATGAATATGTGTTGTATATTTTATAAATGATGATGATTATAAAAATTTATTGACTGTGGGAGGTCTGATATAGTAACATCCATTTATGGAACATTTTTTATCATGTATTTAAATGTAGTATACCTAGAATATTATTTTAAAGGTAGTGAGTGAAACAAATTGTTTCATGTATTTTATAATAAAATTAATATAATTCTCATCATGGGTGTTATGATAAGTGGTTTTTAAATATAGACTACAAGTAATATATAAAACAATAGTGGGGTAAGTCTAATGTATCATTGGTGTTTTATTGTGTAGATAAAATTTCTACGATGTGAAGTATATTACTTATATAAAGTAGTTTTTGGGTCTTGAGTTGTTTACGGTGTTTCTTATGTATTATTACTGACAAAGAAGGGTTATAATAGTGGTCAAGTACATTAAAATTATTCTGTAATTGAATGGGTGACCATTATTCTTTAGATTCATTATTTGTTATCATGAGGTAGTCAGTTTCATTTTGTAAAATTTATCATGATTTTTTTTCAAGAAGAGAATTCATATCCTAAAAATGTGATTTATTGGACAATTTTATCCCATTTGAGTGTGAGATCCAATTATTGGGATCCATGAATTATACGAAAACATATGATCTTTGGTCATGGTAGTTCTCTGATACATGATGTTGATGATATCGATAAGGCAACCTTATTAAATGATGATAAAAAATAAAAGATAAACATTGGGAGTATCAACCTATGATCTCTCATGTTTTAATTTAGAGATCTATAATTGAGTTTACTTGCAGTATGATTTGATGTGAATTTATGGTTTCTATGAGAATACTTTTTTGTGTCCCATAAAGGCGGTGATCATAATACTCTCAAATATAGTACACATGTTCAATAACATTTCAAAAAATTGTGTATAAAGTTCATAGTTTTCACTTATTTCTATGAATATGAGGTGGAAGTTAGGTAGGATGAGACATATTATTGTTATTCTGAATGTTTTATTAGATCAAGGAACTCATAAGGTGAATTAAGTCGATGCAAGAAATTACTTCTTTTCCATTTGATATTATTTAGTTTGTTTCTTGGTTTAGTATCTCAAGTTGAATCTTTTTTTAGGATGAAAAGGATTAATTTAGGAGAGGATGTAGTGACCTTGGTTTTTCATATGTGAGAATTAATTAATTCTTTACAATTGATGTAGAGGTTCCCATAATTTTGTAAAATGGTAAATTTACCAGTGTGGTTAACCTGGTGACAATCTTTCAGATCATTTCATTTATCCTAGAGAATGGTATTTTACCTTGTATTGGAATTTAGGGATTGTAGGTGTTCTTTTATTTTATTAATACATTTAATATTAAATTAATTTTAAAAAATAAATATTTTGATGAAATAAAATATTTGTAATGTGGGATCATTCATTGTGGTAATTTGGAATAATTAGAATGATTTTGATAAAATGTTATCTTTATTCAGAATAAGGAATGTTGAGATACTTTAAAACGGGGATTTGAATGGATGAAAATGACATAAAAGCTAATTGAAACAGTAATGTAAAACTATTCATTTTATTAATAGGGGAAATGATTTGTATCTTGTGGGAATTAATATTGGAAATTAATCTTCCATAAAAGGCCTCACTATTCTTGGTACACTCTAAAATATTATTGAAATGATTAATGTTAATAGAAATCATGGTGGGATTGTGAATCTCGATGTGGAAATATGGTATTTGGTATTGAATTAGTACCCCTTATGCTTTGAATATTTTCTCCACAAGATAACCCATATTTATTTTTGATGACCCAGACCCTCATGGTCCACCACTTTGCCAAAATCCGGATCCTAAGGGAAGCATCTCGGTGTGCGACCGATCAGTGTGCGACCAATCAGTGTGCGACCGATCAGCGTGCGACCCATCGGTGTGCGACTGATCAGTGGGTGACTGATCGGTGGGAGACCGATCGGTGGGCGACCGATCGGTGTGCGACTGATCAGTGTGTGACCGATTGGCATGCGACCGATCTGTGGGCGACCGATCGGTGTGCGACTAATCGGTGTTCACGTGGTCGGCGTGCAACCGATCGGTGCGACCGATCGGTGTGAACGATCAGCAAGACCGATCAGCATAACCAATTGGCATGACCGATCGGTGTCACCCAGCCATGGCGGGCTTTTCATCTGCAAATTCTCCCGTAACCACTATTTTAGACCCTTTTAACCTTTAAGAAGTTGTTTAAGGCCGTTTTAATCCCTTAATCAAGGTTTTAAATTCCTAAGGGTGGGGCGACCCTCAATGACCCCAGCTATGTGTCCCCATATCATGCCCCTCTATTTTTATTAAATACTTTAAAATCACAATTGTTACCACCTTTTCGATGGGAATCATTAAATAACAATAAATACCGTCGTGTGTAACCACCCAACTGCGTGGGGAATCACAATCTGAATTTAAAGCCGTTCAAATCCCTATATCTCGCAACAACGGGATTTTATCTATAAGTCGCACGGAAAATTCATAATCCTTCTTCTTCTTTATTTTGGTCGACTTCCTTTCCCTCCTGGTGCATTTGGAGTTCCCCCTCCCTGAATCAAGTGGTCTACCTGTACCAGAGCCTTTTCTACTCACCATTGGAGTCCCCGACATTCTTCCCCTACATGTCGCACATCTTCAGTTCTCGGCGCGTGAAGATAAAACGTTGATCCCTGATCATCCAAGTAGGGTTCTTCCTTCGTCTCTCTTTACTGTGTATCATGCGGGGTGGGTATGCTTTTTCTTCTGTGGGGATTGATGCAACCACACTTAATGAATATATAAAATGACCTTTAAATAATGAAGGGGGCGTGATCGATCTTCCACTTTACTCTTTTATGTTGTTGTGAACTGTATGGGCTTGTGCTCACTAAAAATCATGGTCGTTGGTGGTCTTTACTTGTGCACTAATAAAAATTACTGCTCCTGGATGTTTGAATAACTATAACATGGAATTATTTAATCATCTAAACTCAGTTGGTTTGAATGTATGTTCTGTAAAATAAGAACCCATGTGTGATAACTCCGGTTAAAACCCAGTGGAATTGAAATCGTGGAGTGTGTTAAATCTTTTAAATTTTAAAATACCTGCATGGGCCAGCCTTGTGTTGGTGGTAGTGGTTTGATTTTTTTCATTCATGGGCCGATTGCGGGTGACTTTATGGTTTTATTGGGTGGGGATGGGATCCCCTATTGTTATAATTTTGATGGTTGGGAAGCTGAAGCCGTGTGGTGGCTCTTCTTATATCACAAATTCGGGTGGGATCCTCTGTTGTTGAGAAATCGTTGGTTCCTGGTCATAGGGACATGGGCTGTGTCTCGAGGCTTACTTTGGTTCCAATACATCTAGGGATATCACTGATCCCTTTATTTATGTGACTTTATAAGAGAACCGGGTGGGAATTCTTATATTGATATCCGGTTGTTTCTCTTCTCTTTCTTGTGGTTGTTCCCGTTAGTTTCCCAGTAGTGTATTTTTCAAATATGGGATCACTTGAACATGAAAACAAGAATGGGATAAATGGGGAAATTGGTTTTGGGAATGAGATGTGACCTGGAAATGGGTGGTATACCTTTCATGAATGAAAAGTAACACGGTGTTTGTGCCAAGGCTGATTTCAGAACCCTAGGTTGGGTTGAGTGCTTGCTTAGTTATGTATATAATTATAGTTTTTATGTTTCTTATTCATGCCCCACCCAAGTTTAGCACCTAAGTGCTGAACACTCCCATTTCATGGGATAAGGTGTTTTTCCCAACAATCCTATGAGTTGCTGGTTATTAGCTCCTTTTATGCTCTCTTTCCCCAATAGCCCAAGACTCTTTAGGTAGGATGTGATGGCCTGAAGTCCATTATTATCCCAAGAATCTTCAGGGGGGTAGTTGTGGTGGTTGTCCCAGGTGTTTGCAGGCAGGTTTTTTCCCAAGTTTCTTTAGGATGAGGCCCAGGTGTCTTCGGGCATGGAAGTGGTTTTTCTAACCCAGGTGTTTGCCGGTGTGGTTATGCGATGAGTTTTAGGCCCAGGTGTGTGCGGTTGGGGTTTGGCAGTGGGGCTATGGTGAGGTTATGGCCCAGGTGTGTGTGGGCGGGGTGTGGTAGTGGGACTGCGGTGAGAATGGAGGCATTGGTTCGATGCGTAAGATGTCTTCAATAACCAGTGGGAAAGTGGCATGAGGTACCCAAATATCGATGTTCTATTAATATATGTTACTTGACTTGCATTATTTGGGGAGTGTGCCCTGGTGAGGCGTGGGTGGATAGTTTACCTTGCTAGGTGATTTGGTTTCTCTTTTCTCATAGGGAAATAGAATGCCTCCCCACTTATACACGAGAGTCTTTGGTTTCCCCTACTGAGTGTACTTGTATTCTCAATATATGAATATAAAACTACTTTCAGGTTTCTAGGGGGACTTTGGGGATCCTGTAGGGATGTACTAGCTCGGGCGTTGGGACTGTTGCAGTTGTTGTTTTCTTTTCTTTTTTGGTACTTTACCTTGTATCCCTTTGTACCTTGTGACATTTACTTTTGTATCATGCATATGGGTATGGTTCTTTGGTTTTAATTTTTCTTCCAGTTTTGGTATTGTTGGGTTTCATCATCTTATCTCCCAATCCTAATAAAGAAAAAGGGTAATGCCTTCCATCTGGTGTGTGATTTTTATACCCTTGGTTCTATTCGCCACTCCGGGACCAATTGAAGGAGGGTTTCAGGGGTCATTATCTCTTCTTCAACTTAAAGAAGGAAGGTTCTGGAAATCTGCTGCCCCTTCCCTCATCTTGGTGAAGGCGGGTCGTGACATTAATTGTCATTTTCAGCATTATTATGTGATTTTACCCTCATCCATTCCAATTAACATTATTTGACTTTTTTTATTTTTGATTCATGATGATAAATCATTATATATCTATCATTTATAATTTTTTGGATATTTTATTTAGTTTAAATAAAGCACAACTTCTTACTATGAAAATCAATCATAATATTATTTAAAATTTGAAGTAATTCAATTTCAATGATTCTCTCATTTAAATGGGTTTCAAATATATATTTTTTAAACTATCATATTAATTTAAATTTTTTAAGATAAGTAATTTTTATAGATATTTATTATAATTAATATTTATTATTCTGATCATGTAAATTATTCTAATAAAATGCATGCTGTGGAAAAGTAATCATATACTTTTGGTGGAATTTCTTGATGATATTTTTTATTATTATAATATTTAACACTGTTTATTAATTATATGTCTACAAATAAAATATTTTTTTATAATTTGTTTTTCAGTAAATAGATGATCATAAATTATGATGAATGACTAAAAAATAATACTGAAAATATTCTTTTTTCTTTCTTCCCTTTGTGTTCTTCCACAATCATCATTATAGCCCATTTTATGTGGTATAAAATCCCACTGACAGACCCATTTTGATTATCATGTTTTTATTCCTTCTCTATGAATCAATCATAGATATGAAGCTCTTTAATAGAGATCAGATTCATCTTGGGTGTACTAAGTATGACTATTCCTATTTATGGGATCCTAGTAATTTTTTAAGTCAAAATTTTTTGTAGATGCATGTTGGAAGTGATTTGAGTTTTATAGACAGTGGACGAAAAATGAATATTAGTATAAGTTGATGTCCTTTCAAGAGCAAAGAAATATGGTCAATGGTTGACTCAAATTTAAGAAAGGATCAAAAAAATAAATAGGTAGAATTATATAATATTTATGGAAGTAACCAGCTAGAAACGTGTTTCATCGAGAAAGAAATATTTGGAGTGAATTTACTAATTACATTGTGTATAGTCCCTGAGGTCACATGGCATGTAGTCCATGAGATGTGGTCAATTTCATTCTAAAATTTTATATATATTATATGGAATGTATCTAAATTATACAAATTGTGTACGTAGGGACCTAGTTCATCTATTTTACTATGTTCACGCGTAATTGGACTATATCTGGCATGGAAAATATGTGCATACTTCACATATTTCATGTATATTTTATGGAGTTCCTTGTATTCAAAGAGTACCAAAAGAATGTATGATCTATAGAGACATGACGCAAAGTTTCCATGGTCCCTCAGTGTGTATCTAATGTACATTTGGAATGGATCGCATGGTCCTACATTCCCAGTATTATGAGAACATGTTGAGTACTATGACACATGTAATATAGTATTTCTATAGTACATGACCATGTTTCTAAAAAAAACACACCATGTACTATACATACCATGTCTTATATATTATCTACATATTAATTTGGTGGTGGTAGTATAGTACCATCTTTCCTATGTTTTCCACATTTTGTATATCATACATGGGTTAGTTTTTGATATTTATGTAATCTATTCTAAGTGATTTTAAATAAATATTTTAGTGATTCATGCTTCAAAAATATTATATTTTTTAATAAATTTTGTAGAAATTATGTTCTTAACATCATAGATAGGATATTGGGGCGTTTGAAACTCTTTTGTTTCTATATAATGGTTTTAACCCCACTATAGATGTTCATAATGCATTGTTTTGTTCCCCAATCTATAGTGTACAATAGATAACCCTCATAAAAGAACAATGCATAAGGTTTCTATCCTTGGGGTGTAAGTACTCAATTAATGAATGGGGTTGGTACTCCTTCAAATCTGATAAGGTGTGGTTCCCCATAAAATAGGTAATGTAGATATCCCACTCATGTGATTGACTATGGATTCTCCTCCAAAAGAGGCTAATGATTTTGTACAGAACTATTTTTCGGTTCTTCTTATATAAGTATTTGATAACTAATTAACTGATGTTCACACCACATTGATGTGTGAGTCCTTCAATGTCGTTATTATAAAGTTTAATGAATTTTGTAATTCTTAGGTATATTTTAAAACAAGTGTCCAATGTTATGATTATATGATATGATAGTGCCACTCGATTTCATTTAAGATATACTTTAATATTGTGCTGTCAACATTGGGTTTTATGAAAATAAATTACCCCAGAACTTTAGATTTATATAAGATTTGATACTTAATAGAGGAGATCTATAATGATTAAATATTTGATTTTTACATGGTTGTTTTATCTCATAAAATATACATTTCCTTGTGAGATTCTTTTTTGGTTTCTCAGGGATTTCATTTTGTATTTGATATATTGATCTATATTTATTTCATTTTTGTTGATGAACCTACTAGATATGTTTATACTCATCACTACATGGGATTTTTTGCACCAATTTTTTTTTTGTGTAGGTGTTTCATAGAATTTTGGTTTTCAATGGAGGATATAGAGATAAAGAAGCTCATAGGGATGATGAACAATAATAGACTGTATTATATGGCGAGGAAGTGTATCTATTAGAGTATTTTCATGGTGACCATATAAAGATGATATTCCATCCATTTTCTATGGTGTTTTTTCTACCACATTATTATTTCCATTCCATGATTTTGTATTATGGAATTATAATGTGTTCTTATTTTCATATACATGCATTTATATATGGTCTACTTGATAATATATATATTAATACTACAAGTATTTTTGGATATTATTGTCTTTTGAGGATGCATTTATTTTACAGGTTGTTATAGGTTATGGTCCCCCATGGGGTTCCTATAACACCTAGATATTTTAAGAAATATTCATTGTTGAATAAATTTACTTTCATTGATATCTAGCAATACATGAAATAATGTGGTTTAGTAGACCACAAAAAATATTAAAATTATTATTTAAACATGAAAATTATTACCTTACCTTTAAAATTTGTGGAATTAATAGAAAAAAATAAATTTTAAATATTTTTCATAATTGGTTTATATAAATAAAACATAATTATAAAAAATTGATTAAATTTTAGTACAATATTAATATGTCTCAAAAATACTATTTTCTATAAAGTTATTCGTATTGAATTTTGAAAAAATATAATAAAATTAATTTTTATACATATAGAAAATTTAGTTAAAAAATAAAATTCATTTTTGGAATAAAAATATAAAATTTTATTTAGGGTGATATTTAGGTCTTTTTGAAATATATTTATTTTCCAGTGAATTGTGTAACTACCAATGTTTTTAAAAGATGACATTTAATTTCCTAATACTATATAAATATAAACTCTCATTATTTTATAAATATTATTGTATGTAAAAAAAAATTTCTTTATTTATATTTATTCCACTTATTTATTTTTTAATAAATATTATGTTGTATTTTAGTATAATTTATTTTTGGGTTCAAAATAAGATTTTTATTAAAACTGTTTTAAAGTGCCTAATGTTCATAATTTATAATTAATTAAAAATTTATTAATAAGGAATTATTTAAATGAAATTTATTTATTATATATCAATAAATATTTACTTAAATTATTATATTGATTATTACTATTCATTGTGTTAAGAAAATAAACATTTTCTTGAAAAATACACTTGTTGAAAAAAATAATTTTCATCACTTTTGTGGGATCAATTTCAAATTAAATCATTCCACACCTTTTAATAGAATTTAATAAATGGATTCCATATTTTTAATCAGAATAATTTATATTATCTAATAAGTCCAACATATGTTTTTCATATTGAATAGTGAAACCATAAAAAATATTCTACCACGGTGAATGATTTAATGGATTTACTGGGGTTAAAATAATAGTATATGGGTTAAATTGATAAAAAAACAACTATAAAATATATTATATTGAATCCTTTATACCAATTTATTTCTAAATATAAATAATGTTCAATTTTTTGGCCTTATGTAATGTGAAAAAAATTGGAACACCATTATCTTTTCAAAATTTAAGTGTTCTACTCACCTCACCTATAAAATCCCACCCTGTTTGAACTACGCATCACACATTTGAAGACATTTTATAATAAATTAACATCAAAATTATAAATCTTGATTCTCTCACACAAAATTTATCCATTTTTTATCATAAATCCTTATTATGAATCATTTTGGCGATCATCCAAGAAGGTTGTCCTCAGAAGAAGTATTGTGCATAATTAAGTGTCTTATTTATTTATTCTACCAAATGAATAAAATATTTTTCAACTATAAAGATATAATAAAACCTTAATATACCATATATTTATTATTTTTATTTAAATTAAATAATCTAAATAAATCTACTGTTCCATCAAATCGGATAAGAAAGTGTAATTCATTTGTACGGCGGACTACCACCTCATAGACCGATGGTTTTCATTTTACATCACCACCTTAAACTGATAGATATAATGATATAATTAATATATATCTATATATATGATATTTATTATATTATTATATATTTGTAATTTTTGTATGAAATATATTTTCTTTCTTTCCATTCGGTGAGGGATACGTTAACGTCGTTCTACTGTATAGTGGATTATGGCCTCAAAAAGGGATGTGATTCTATTTTCACTAGCACTTTATAAAAAAGGTTATTAGGGTATATTTAATGTATATATGTTACATATATAACATAAAAATTATTATTTAAAACTAATATATTTTTTACCATCCATTCATTTCATCCTTCATGAAAATAGAATCATCATTCATGCATACGTAGGGCCTACTGTCTTCTTTATCAATGTGTTTCATTTTCGATCTCTATATTTATTGATTACTCAAAATACATATATAATTATTAAATATTATATTAATATTATTCTTAACATTGTACATATTATGGAACCATTATCCATGTAAGTGTATCGAAAATACCATATCAAAAAAATATGAAAATTAGTGTAGTTATTTCCCAAAATGAGATTTAAATATGGAATTATTAATAAGAAAGTAAAAAGGGTCAAGTTTAATTTATATATGGTATTATATATAAAAATATTCTAATTTAATATATTTATAATATTTTTTTTTATTTTTTATTCAAGAGGATCTATTGTGTAGGAAGGATGTTGAGACTCAAGGTAATGGATTTTTTATCAAATTGTCTTTTTGGGACGTCAGTTATGATATGAACTTATATTCATCTGTGATATGAAAATTAAAACCCTTTACATATTATTTCATGAATCTCCTTTATTAAATGATATTCATAGTTTTATTTTATGTTGTTCCTTAATTGGTCCTATGATTCAAATTATACCAAATAGGAAATGTCTTTATGTTACAATTGCATTTTTTATCAAGATTGTTTATAATCATTATTTTTATGATGAAATGTTATGATTTATTTATAAAATAAGTCAATAATTTTATATTTTTATAATTATATCATGAAAATAAATTCTTCCTTTCATTTTCCCGTCTTCATTTACTCATAATACAAATATAATGTATTTAATAAAAATATAATTTCTTTATCTATGAATTCGAAAACCCTTTTTCATTCGTTTAAATGTTTTCTAAATAAATATAAAAAAATTATTAGCATTCCCTAAATTTTCTATTAAATTATTTTGACCCATGTTCCACTTTTTTACAAAGTGTTTTACAATTAATAATCAATTCATTTTCTAAATAGGGACCATTTGGATTTTACTAATAATATGAACACAATCATTAGTTTAATGTGTATTCCATGATAATAAATTCCCACCATAGTGACCATTATTTTAATTGAATATTAATTTATAATATTTTATTGTTATTTTCATATAAGTATATTTACCCATTATTTTAGAAATTCTTAAGTTTATAATTTAATTTTCAAGGAATGGATATTTTTATAAAAAACATTCTAAAATATTTTTCTTTCAAAATAATTTTCCATATAACATAAAATCCTTTGATGTTACATAATATTTTTTCATGATATGATCCAATGATATCATATTTTCCATTTATCTAAAAAAATTCGATGATTTTTTTATGAAACCCATTTATTTTTTATGTGTTCTGCTATGATGAAATTTTTTATAAACCCCAACTCATTTAATCAATTATGATATGATGAGTAATGTATAAAACCCATTTGTTTTCATGGTTTCTGATATGATCAATGTTTTATTGTCTTAGCCAACATATATGTGTAATTTTCTTTATGTTATGAGTGGGACATATATCTCCCTCTAATTCACTGGGTAAAGATTAATATCTCATGAGATAAATAAAACTAGTGTGTAGTGTAAACCTAGTTCAGTAAGAGACATGGTCCATTATGATTTCCTTGAGAGAGATCCTTGACTACTATTATCATTTACAGAGTAATCCAATTTGAATATTATATCCTTTTATTCGATCCATGCATTCTACAGAAATTGTTTTTAATTCTTATATAAATTCCATAATTCCACATCTTAGGACATTGTAATTCTCTAATAGATTATATTCTTTGATTACATTATGATTTATATCTTATAAACTATCATGATTTTGGTCATGAATCAATTTTATGTTATATGATATACAATGTATGGTTTTTCAAATGTTATTCTCATGTTATAATAACTTTATATGTGTGATATGTTGGTATCAACCTTGATTACCCTTATTGAGAATATGAGATCAACCTTTCTTATGATTCTTTTCCACAATTGTTTAAGAAATCAATCATGTAAGATATGACTAAGAGGGGTGATATTTCTTAAGAACATAGTGGGAGATAATGTTGCTCATTGATGAAACAGTTGTTTTGTGTTAACTTTTCCAAAGAAACAATAACAAAATTATTCCAACATGTATTTTTCTGTTAGAAAATGAATTATTATTTACTAAGATGTAATATTTATGTATGATAAGTTTGGTTAATTAAAATTTGTATCAGATAATGTTTTAGTTAATAAATTTGATCCATGATGAGAAAAAAGTTAGTGATAACCCTTAGGATAATCCTAAGTATATAATAAAAATACAAAGATATAGTGATTATAGGATTCTAGTTTTCCTAGAAATATATCTATATATTAATACTACAACTGTATGTTGTATTAGAAAATATGTACCTAGGGGTAATAGATTCCAAAAAGGGTCATCGAGCATGATTCAATACATACCTATTACAAAACAATGTGCCTTAATATGCATATGATATGAAACTCCTAGGGGATATACAGTGTTTAATCCACATTCTATTTATGAACCATCAAGAATTATTTAAATAATAACCATGAATGACCTAGGTTAATATTATGGTGTCATATTTTAAAAATAAATTTTCTTGGTTTAGAAATCCGATAAGTGATTTTTCATGATTATGTTGTTCTTCTATATTTTTATTGCTTCTTACACTGTAATTTTTTGTTTTATTCGATGGATAGAACCTGAAGGAACTATGTTAATGTTGAGTAAAATAGACAATGTAATGATTACCCTCCCCATAAACCAAATTTTATGGGATATGGAATGAAACATATTTCTATTATATTCAAAAAAAATTCTAAAGAAATGAATCATGATGAAAAAATAAATTTTCAAATGTGGAAAAAATTCTTTCTGATTCCTTCATAGAGAAATTCCAAACAACATTTGGTGGTTATACTAATCCTTTTATTGAGGAATAATCGATCTATACCATTGAGAATACATTAAATTTTTTCCACTTTTCAAAGAATAAAAAAGTAATTTTGGATATCTATCATTTTGAATGTGAAGTATATTAATGGTGGAAACTAATCATAAATATGATTCAAAAATATTAAATTAACAACATCGAATGGGATAAGTTTAAGACCATATTTTCTCAATAAGTACCTTCCTCATAATGATGAAATGAAATTTCAAATGTAATTACATTAGTTAAACTATAATGATGATGAATCTATTTGTAACTATGATTCTCATTTTATAAGACATCCATGGAATGATTATTGTATTATTATTTATCCCAAATATAGTGTATATCAATTATTTAATGTCATAATGCAATATCCGTAAAGGTCCTTATCTGTATGATACTTTGTATCTCAAACAATATAATTTTTTATATTATCAAGGATTAAATGAATATTATCAATACCCAAAAATCTCTTGATTTTGATAAGAAAAGAAATATTGAAGATAAAATAAACTCTAAAAACAATTGATAATAGAAGATTATAATTCATTCATGCTCAATGCATAGATGGAAACATGGATGATGTTTTCTTAAGGGGTCCAGAAATTTTTTTACATGTTGGATGGGAGGTCATCAAGAAATTTATTTCTTATGTGAGGGGAATAAGTAATCTAATGATATCAATGTAGTGAAATAACCACATAAAACACCACCCATACATTGTTTTTTCATGTATAATGAATATGGGAATTGTGGAAACTAATTCCCAAACTAAAAGGATAATTATGATGATCAATGTGAAAAACCTATTTATCTAAAGGACAATGTAAAATCTCATGTGATCACTATTTCTTACAAGGGTTTTGATAACATCATGATTAAAGGTAAACTTTCCATCCACTATATGACTAAAAATGCCTTATGTGACTCCATATCAACCCATTCCATCATATCAAAATAAGTTTATAATGGTATCGGGATACCACCTAAATGATTCCTCTAATGGCCTAAAGGCATTCATTTTTTATTGGTTTTTGATAATCCACTTTTGAAGGGGTGAGGTGGAATGCTTACAAGGCCCGTTGGCGTAAGTATTACATGGCCCAAAGGCCTTAGAGAAATTCATTTCCCATAGGATTCAAACATTATATACAACCCAGACTAAATACAGGGAATTGCTCCTTGCCAGCATCTTCATTATGAAATCAGCTCTCCACCATCGCATGGATGTTCAGCTAGGATTTCACGTGTGTGCACAGGCTTGTCCCAGTGGCATGTGCCATACTCTCATATTCTTTCAATTCATTTAGCTTCTTATGTGGTGAATAATCCTTTTATTATCCTCCTTCTAGAGTTTGTTCCATGTTGGTTTTCTGGTATGTATCTGCACTTAGGGTGGCCTGAAGGCCTTGAGGTGTCCCAAAGACCTTACTGACCTGAAGGCATGGGTGGCCAGAAGGCCTTAAAGGACTCAAGGACCCAATTAGTGGCCCAAACACCCAAACAAGAGAATATTACTGGCTTCTACCATGCCAAACAGTACATGTTATAGTTTCCGCTACAGTAGCTTCTACAGTACTGCTACAGTATCACTACAGTATCCAAAAATATTCCTCTACCTGGATTTGATCTCGAGTCGCCTGGATGCACTTAAAGAGTCCTCACCAACCGGGTTGAGGCTCATGTGCTACCTCCAAAATAATTACATGTACAATTAAAAGTAAAAAAACACTAATGGTATGTTGACTTCATTTAATGTATATGATTACTATCTAATTGATATTTTTGGGAATGTGGTTCCTATATATAATTTCATTCTTCATTTGGTTGAATTTTATGTTTTTGAAGGAATGGATTGGGTTTTTCTACGAAAAATCCACATTAATTTCAATGAAAATTAAGTAATGTTCAATATTAAAAACCAAAAATATAATCATATATTAGTTTAAATATAAGTGTGAACATATGATGGAAATATCTTCCATTGGATAGATTTTGATTCCAATTAACAATGATAATTTCTTAGATTGTTGGGGAGAAACTAAAAAACAATGATGCTCCTACTATGAAGATGTTTTTTGATGCAATTTATGAAGAATTTACTAGTTTTCCAACAAAATGTGAAGAATTTTTCTAAATATTACTCATACTAGGTGCTACACACATTTCAATGAATCCCTAAAAATTTACACGATTGAGTTGTATGAATTAAATAAGAAACACAGGGTGGATATAACAAACTTGATCTTTATTTCACACTTAAATATAATTTATCACATAAAACTATTAACTTGATACAACATAGGAGATCAAGAGGTCTAGTGTATTTGGGGGTTAATAACATTACATAACAACTTAGAACACAAAATACAACATTTTTATTGAAAACTTATTTTACATGACCACTATATTCCAACGTACATAACATTGCATCGGATAACCTAAGGACATTCATAAGAATAGGGTGAGCTATAAATCCCTAAAACGGAGTAAACAAGGAATAATATAAATAATATTGTACATGTTTGGAAATAGGTATATTAGTGGAGCACAACAGAAACACGAACATAAAGGCATGATATAACATGATTATCGTAACATGGAAATGTAAAAACAACATTTAACATGATATTAGTATGATCCAAGGATCATTACACATGGATCATGAGTAAACCCTCATTTGACTTGAATTATCATGAGTAATCCTTCATTTAACTTTACATATCATGATAATAATCTTTAACTAATGCATTGGAGTGCAATCAGGGTGCATCATTCTTAATCATTTTATTTCATGTATAAATGTGCCACATGGATCATATAACAAGGATTTATTAGACATAATAATTTCTTCCATGATTAAGTAATGTTGAATACAAAAAAATCACCATAATAAATAAATAAATTTTCATAAAGGTGAACACCCTTGATAGAGATGTTGTCAAGGTATTGACTACACAATGACTTTGCTTGGAAAATTGTGGTGCAATTTCGGTAGCAAAATGGTGTGACATAAGAATTCATCAAAAAGGTTAATGAGTGAGAAATGGGTATATCCTAATATGTATATGAAACGGAAAGTAAGGGGGTCATATATATACATTTCCCAACATATGTAAAGGAATTTACACTCATAAAACAAAATAATTTCTTTAATGTAAATGAGGAGAGAGAAACCCCTTACAAAATTTTGGCATTGTAACGAGTGTACTTGGGAGGAATTAATGAGATGGAAAGGGGTATCTCATCATCCAAAAATAATTAGGGATGTATGGGGGAGGTTATAAATCATACCCCAACATTTCTAACTGAAAGAAAAGTGTTATAAAACATAATGAAATTTGGACAAAAATTAGAATGGATGAAATACCTTACTTGGAAGTGTGATACCAAAGGCTTGGGAGAGGCCTGAGAGAGGAATATTGGAAACTTGAGGTTCCTTAAAAGAATTATAGAGATAAGAGGGAATAGTTTTGTTGATATCAAAAGGATTTTAGTGAAGAGAAAGTAGGAGATTGGGTGGGTTTATATAGGAAAACAGAGGTAATTCATTATTATTACGATTTTGGCCAACAAATATTAAACTAATCAAAACAAAAAACAAATCCATGGATTTTCCCATGGTATTTTTCAAAGGGGAGTATAAGAAATTATTTCATAAGGACAATGGACAAACTTATTAAAATATTGGGCTTTATTATGTGTAGTTGAGTCACACACTCAAGGAAATCATTTAAAAAAGAAAAAATGTTTTATAAGTCTTGGAGGGTCCACTAAGGCTTTGAAAAATAATTAAAATAAACCTCAAATAACATTATTTAAATTTTAAAAAATATATTGGCGGATAATATCATTTATAGTATTTTATTACAGCACAATTCTGTCATTATAATGTCATAAAACACATTATATAATTAAATAGTATTTATTTTTTACCCAAAAATTCGACTGTCTCATAAAATTATGAAAAATTCACCATTAGATAATTTCAACCACCTAATTCCAAAAATAATATTCATTCTATCTAAATAATTTTCTAAATATGTTAACTATGACTTTTAAAATAGAAAATTCCATTTATCAAAAATTCATGGATTTTGACAAAAACAGCTTTCAAACCTTAATAAAAATCAAAATTGTATTCATAAAAACTATACCATCATTTATATTTAATAAAAAGTAATTTACAAATATTATTTTATTAAAATTTTATTTTATTCAAAAAATCGTCAATTTATCATAATAGAATTTTTAATTGAATATTTACTAAAAATACTATTTTTTTCTTTAAAAACAATTTACAATGTAACAATAATAAAATGAATGTATATTCTCTATAGAAAAATAATGCACATAATCAGAGTGCTAGGGTCTTGTTACATAATCCCTTAAAACACCCGCATAATACTGAAGCGTAAGGTGTGCAATGGTGAAAGACTCTTTGGGTGGTTCAAATAACATCGATCAAGGGGTATTCTCTGTCAACCTCAACTTCTCATATAGACAGTTCCATTAAAGCTTTACATGTTGAAGCTCATCTTGATCTTGGTCAAGAGAGAATCTCAGTGATGCCACCTCTTTTCTTGAGCTCCAACAAATGGGCTTCATATGGAGCACTTGTGATGGATGATCCCATCTCTTCCTTTGTCTTAGTAAATTTGATTTGTTGAAGCCCTATATTTATACTAATCATGTTATCACTGTTCGAAAGCTATATTAGAAACGGTAAAAATTCAAAATGTTATAAAACCAAGGAAGTTAATATGTAATATAACTATTTTACACAAGAATACATTTAATTAGATGAAGAGTAGTTTGCATTAATAAAAGTTTGGATCATTACAATATTCCACCCTTAAGAAATTTTCCCTCAAAACAGCCTTTTTCCCACACTAAAAAGGAAGTAGGTTAATCCGCTTCATCACTTCCTCTGATTCCCATGTTTCTTCTTCAAACTTGTGGTTTTTTCCCAACACCTTGATGATGGGAATTTTCATATTTCATAGATATTTTTCATTATGATCTAAGATCTTCAATGGATTATATTCATATTAGAGGTCATTCTCCGGTGGTACCAACATTGGATTGAGTACATGTGATGGGTCAGGTATGTACTTCCTCAAAAGTGATACATGGAATAAATCATTTACTTGAGATAGGTTCAGTTGGAGTTCTAGTCAATAGGCCACAACCCCAATGCGATCATGGATCTAAAAAGGGCTTATGAGCCTTGGAATAAGCATTCCCTTCTTCCCAAATCTCATTACTCTCTTCCATGATGATATGAGGAGGAATACCAGGCCTCTAACATTAAACTATAGGTATCATCAACAATTATCAGCATAGCTCTTTTTTAAACACTAATCTGCTTTAATGTACTGCTGGATGGTCTTAAGCTTCTCCACCATTTCTTCTGCCATTAATAGACCTAAGAGTTTTCACTCCCCAACATCATCCCAACATTTCGGTGTTCTACATCTCTTCCCATATAGGGCTCCATAAAGAGCCATTTTGGATTCTTGAGTGGAAATTATTGTTGTAAGAGAACTCAACCATATGAAGATTTTGATCCCATACTCCTTTGATGTACATCGAGAATCCTCTCAACATTTCTTCATGTGTTTGGATAGTATTCTTATATTGGCCATCAGTTTGGGGTTGATAAGTCGTATTAATGTTTATTTCAGTATTCAGAGCATGTTGAAGGGTTATATAGAACATATAGGTGATTCTTGGATCTCAATATGATAGAATAGATTTTGGAAAGCAATGAAACCTTACCAATTATATGATATATATCTATTCTAGTAGAAATAATGATAAATCCTCTTGAATTGCAATGAAGTGTTCAGTCTTTGTTAGAAGATCCACAACAACCCAAATAGAATTGTTTCCCTTGGATTTCATCAAAGGTCCAGTGTCAAAGCCGAGGGAGATGTTCTCTAATTTCTATGCTGATATGGGTAATGGTTGCATCATCCCCTTAGACATATTCCTCTCAGCCTTCACTTGCTAACATACTAGGTACATTTATGTATACTAATTGATCTCCCTATTCATGTTATCCCACCAATAATACTCTCGGAGAACTCTATACATCTTTGTGTTTCCTGGGTGAAGAGAGAAATTTGAACTATATGAATCATCCAAAAGTTCATTCTTTAACTCGGGATTATATTGAACACACAGTCATATCCCAAATCTCACAATTCATTCTTAATTATCATTGAACATCGAGGATTTCTATTTTCTAATAGTTTCCACTTTCTTCTGAATTCACACATCATCCTTTTAAGCGTCCTCAAACATTCCCAAAAGATATGTTTGAGCAATCATTTGTGAAAGTAATGATGTTGTTCCCTTCCTTATGATTCCCATGTCCATCTTTATAAAATATAAGAACATTGGATTCTTTTCAATTCTCACCAATGATAGAATTGTTGGGTCCTTTATACATAGAACATCGACCACCTTGTTTTCTTTCCTATGGTGGTAATTGATTGAGCAGTCATAGTATTTGATCAGTTCTAACCATCTTCATTGGCGCATATTCAACACTTTTTGTGGGAATATATACTTGACGCTTTTTTGATTTGTTTATATTTCACACTTCTACATAGAGAGGTAATCTCACCACATTTCTAAAGTGAAGATTACTACTGTTGGAGTTGGTGGACAAGAACTAACTAATTTTTACTTTATTCATTAATAAAAGCCTTATCACATATTGATTGTTTTTCTGCATGACAATGCATGTGATAATGTCCTAAGGATATCTATTTCATTAAAGGGTCATAGCAGATCCCTGCTATGATGAGAACCCGGAAGTGTCATAACACTATTCCTGAAATTATGTTCTATGGCCGAATGATATTATTTTAGGGGCACAAATAATACAGGTCATTAGGGGTGAGGACTCATAAAGCCTTAAGGCACCTTCTCATGGTGTGCGCCCTTGCTAATATCCAGGAGGATATTATGAGGATGAGACCCACCAGTACAAAATCCACATTTCATAGTGTCATTGGATGTTCCTATCTGCGGACATGTGTATTGGTTCTTAGACTTTAAGATTATTATTAATTGGTATTACAACTTGGGAACTTAGATATAATGACGAAAATTGTGATGACACACTATTCTCAGCAAGGTAGGATACGATGGGTGCGTCACGAGTAATACTGCATTAGTAGATAATGCGAGAAAGGATTTGTCTCTTCTGTTCCATAACAAAAGTAGATATCTCAGGCCATTTGATGGAATTGATATAGCCTACATAAATCCATGGCCATGGTAAGGGATGGGTGAGTTCAATTCCAGGAAGTCAAAAAAAGAATAATAGAGCACATGGGTTGATGGCACTAGCATACAACCCGCTTGATTAGAGATATTGGGACAAAGGGATTATATTACACTGTAAGCGTTCGCTACAGGTGACACATCACTATGGCGTTAACTTCTTTCTCTATGGGTGGCTTGGCGTGTTTCTAGACGCTAACCATGAAATTTAGGCATGCTCAGCCTAATGCCACTGATAAGGAGTCCTAGAGGGTCACACACAATGTGTGTCCATGTATCTCAGTTAAATATTAATTTAACAAGTTGAATAAATATTATTCCTGATTGTGGTTTAATAATTATTCAAGGATATCTGATCGCATTTATTTCGACACTAGTTATTTGAGAGAATATATTGTGGGAGAAATAATATATATTTATTAGCGAGTAATGTAGTTGCACTTATTTATGAAATAAATATCCATTACTCAAGATCTAATATATGAGGTGGAGGAAAATAATTAAAACTAGAAAAATAAAAGTACACACCATATATGTTTATACATACACGCCGTGTAGTTTGTTTTTTCTGGATTCATGAGAAAATATTGTTTATTTAATTAAATGATATTAAATGTGATACATTGGATTCATGTCAAGTAATAATGATGGTCAACTATCATTATTAAGACATGGGGTATTATGAAGAATTAAATGAAATAATTAAATGCTTTTGGGGAATTCATTCATTTTATTATTCTAAGTATTATAAATCCCAATTTCATTATTCTCATGAGGGTTAGCCATTTTGGTTGTCCAAAACGGATTGGAAATACTCTCATGCCAAGAGAGAATTCCCTTTCCACGATGAACGCTAAAAAGTAATGAAAGAAGGATCCTCCACCGGATCAAGGCGATCGAAGGCGGACATCGCAAGTGAAGCTCCTTCCACGCTAGCACCTGATGTTCCCTTCGGAGACGTCCAGAGATACGTGGAGAACATTAGATCACTGCTAGAGGAATCCTATACTTGTATTTTTCGATGCAATGACGGATCACAAGATCGTGATCAGAGACATCAACGAAGAAGGAATTCCATCGATATAATTCTTATGAATTAACTAAATTAATAATAACCAATATATGATGATCCTATCTCGAGAGTTTCAGGACTCTTCATTTATTTTTCCATTCTTCGTTCTATTATGAAGATCCAGTGTTTTATATTGTGACAGATCTCAGATTGAACGACATTTAACGTTAAAATTAAAGTTGGGAAATCCCACAAACGTGCTTCCGCTGCACCCAGAACCTACAAGTGGTATCAGAGCAGTCATATCGTTGATTATAATTATTTAGTTTTTCGTTGATGTTTTACTCATTTAATAACTTAGTTGTTTCAATTCAAGTTTAATCATTCTGGAAATCTGAATATCGAGATCCGTTCCTCCTCCCTCGTTTCTCGTTCACCTAACAGAAACGATTTATTCTTTTAATTTTGATTAAAATAAAATAGAGGAACTCATCCGGAGGAGCCAAAAGTTTTTGTCCGTACAACACCAGAATACACGGCGTGTATTCGGAAGTACACGTTGTGTCGTCTAGGTTCAATGCATTGACCGATCTGCCAAATCAGGCTGTGTATTGAGGACATTTATGACACCATGTGTTGACCAGATACAGGTGGCACACGGTTTACGGATTACACACTGTGTGGTCCAACTGAACACGGTGTGTAGTCCCTTCAGGTTCGGGTTGGGCCGTGTGCCCCATATACGGAATGCCCGGTTGGAAATCGTCTAATGCAGAAACTACACGGTGTGTGTCCAAAACAACACGTTGTGTACTCTGAAAATTTCTGAAGTACATTAACACGCCATGTCCCCGGGCATGTACTTCGGATGGACGGTGAAGAACAATACACGTCATGTAGTTGGAACTACACACCATGTACTCACCCAAATTACGTAGATTTATTAAAATTTAATTATTTATATTATACAAACCCTTGAGACATGTACCATAGTGCAGGCGTAAAGCTTAGGCACAACACGTAATAAGTGTTTTATATATATATGTATAATTTAACATCTCCGTAATGAATGGGAATTCACCGGGTTGCCTCCAAGGTATAAGTTACATACAAAGATAATTTTAAATGAATTTATTTTTTTAAAATTATGATGGATGTGAATCTCAAGGAAATTCAGAAAAAGGGATTAAGATAAAAGGATTGATTAATTAAAAATAATTAATTAATTCGAGCGTGATTTATCTTAAACAAGAATGATTAAAGAATTGAATGCTAGTTTTATTTATGCGTAAATGTCGTTGAAATGTAATGGATGATCATGAGTGAGACTGAGACCTTTATATGTGAAAGGTTTCTATTAATTTATTTATTTAAATTAAATTTGTTGGCATGTGAGTCATCTCCTCGTTAATATGTAGGGCATGCATGCCCAAGGATTATTTTATGTAAAAACCCCTTTTTACCCCTCACCTGCGTGTGAGATAAATGCATATGTAATGGATGGAGCTCCAAAGCTAGTGGAGGCAGCTCAAGTCCGGAGCTGAGGTGAAACCAATCTAAGGAGATACAAAGGTGGACAGGTGGAAAGCTGTAAACAAAAACCCAAGAGGTTTATAGTGTTTTCTCCCCTAGGTCTTGGGTTAGTTTATCAACCACTAGATAAACTAACCAATCGAACAATCTCATGATCATGCCATTTATTTTATTTATATTAGTTGCATGGTTTATTTATTGTGGGTGTTTTGTCACGGTCACACAATTAATGAATGTAACAAGCATGCAAGATAAAACTGAAATAAGATCAACTTATACGTAAATATTATCTTATACATGGTTAATAACTTAAGTGTATCCCACTTAATATTAACAAGAATGTAATCAATGATAATAAAATGGAAATTTATGTATAAGGATAAAATCCCTCAAAGAAGTATTAAGTCAGTATAGCCTTCCATAGTCTTGGTTAGAATCAAACCATAGTTCAAAGTGCTTGACGAACCCTAGTTGGGGTACATTCAATTATCGAAGAATTATAATTCAAGGTTTTGGGATGACTTAACTTGGTTCGAATCAAGATTTGACTGCCACAGCAAGACTTGGTGTGGCCAAGGGGCAAAGGTTGAGGAAATCCAAAATAAAAAGATTGCAGGATTGGGGAGTCCACTCAGCAGATCAAGGAGTTGCGAGTTAATGCAGTTGGAATTTGGAATGCCTACCTAAAACCCTTCACGTTTCTTGACCAACCCTAGTTGGGGTAATAAGAAGGGAAATATGAATCCCTGCCACTAGGATATTCAAGAAACTGAATATTCTGAATTCAATGGTGAGGGATATTGGATTTCGATAAAATAGTGGGAGACTAATAAGTATTAATCTATTTACTTGTCTCAATTTTTGTAATATTGTACTAAACCTTTTCTCAAATTAATTTGTATAAAAGGAAAGAAAATGACGTCAAACATATCATTGCGCATCATACTCGTGAAGGAAAACCTTCTCACCGGAACCAATTTCCAAGAGTGGCAGAGGTGTTTTCACGTCATCCTACGCCACGAAAGGAAATTGTATGTGCTGGAAGAGCCAATTCCAGTTGTGCCTGGGAAAGAGGCCAATGATGAGGAAATATCTCTCTACATGAAACACATGGATGATGCTGGAGATGTCCAGTGTTTCATGCTATCGGCCATGTCTAATGAGTTCTTGAAGCAACATTAAAACATGGACGCATATAGCATGATGTCTCGCCTTAAGGATCTATACCAAGAGAAGGTGAGACAGGAGAGGTATGAGATCTCCAATGCTTTGTTCACCATGAATCTTGGAGAGTATGTGCCAGTTGGGCCTCATGTATTCATGCTTATTGGCTACATTGAACGCCTGGACATCTTAGGGATTAAATTCTCGGACTAGTTGCGTACAGATCTCATCCTATCATCACTATCCAAGACCTTCTCTATCTTCATTGTCAACTATGACATGAGCGGCAATGAGAAGAGTCTATCGGAGTTTCTGACCTTGATTATCCAGGTTGACAAGGACATGGGGCGTGACAAACCTACATTCCTTATGGTGAACAAGAAAATGAAGGACAATGAAAAGGGGACAAAGACTTATAAATGATCTGAAGCCCCTGAGCACCGTCCCTCCAAGAAGGGGAAGATCCAGAGGCAGGGCAAGGAATGAGAGGTGGTTTGTTTTGCATATGGAAAGCAGGTCCACTGGAAGAGAAACTGCACCCAGATGCATGGGGAAGCTAGAGGTGCGTTTGTTATCGAGTGCAATCTTTCTATTTCTACACATTGGGTATTAGATACAGCTTTTGGGGCTCACATCTATATTCAAATGCAAGAACCATGTAGATTTAGAATGATCGCCAGAGGAGAGGTGGATCTTCGAGCTGCCAATAGTGCAAGACTGGCTGCATTGTCTATTGGCAACTACTACCTCTCATTGCCAACTGGCATGATTTTGGTTTTACAAAACTCTTATTTTGTGCCTAGTGTTACCAAGAATATAATTTTTGTATCTTTTTTGGATATGGATGGATTTATTTTCATGTTCGGAAAAAAGGGTTGTCTTTTTTATAAGAACAACTAATGTTATGGTATGGAACATTTGAATAATGGTTTTTATGTAATAAATTACTAAAACCACGTATTGGTAATCGATAACAAAACAATCTCACATGACTCATACGTCACCCAATTGTGGCATCACCGCCATGGTCATGTAAATGAGAATCACTTGACAAAGCTCTGTCAAGATGCATATTTAGACTCTACTAAGCTAAAACCACTTGATAGATGTCACGATTGTTTACAAGGTAAAATGTCCAAGCAGCCTTTTGGTGGACAAGGTGAAAGGGCAGCAGAGCTTCTAGGATTGGTACACACGGATGTATATGGACCATTTCCAGTAGAATCTAGAGGTGGATATTCTTACTTCATTACTTTTACTGATGATTTGAGTAGATAGGGATCTGGCTACTTAATGAGGTACAAGTCAGAAGCCTTAGATAAATTTAAGGAATTCACGAATGAAGAAGAGAATCATCTTGGTAAGAAGATAATGAAGCTTAGATCGGATCGAGGTGGAGAATATCTAAACCAAGAGTTCATTGATCTTATATGGGATTCTGGGATTCTATCTCAACTCACTCCTCTTTATACACCACAGTGGAATGGTGTTTGTTAAAGGAGAAACCGCACCTTGTAGGACATAGTGAGGTCGATGATGAGTTATGCGGATCTTCCATTATCCTTTTGGGGATATGAATTACAAACTGCAGCATACACATTAAACCGAGTACCAACTAAGGCTGGAATTGGAATTCCCTCCGAGTTATAGAATGGAAAGAAACCCATTTTGTCACATATACATGTATGGGGATGAGAGTAATTTTTTAAGGCGTTCTCAGGATACGAACTAGCACCCCAGGGCATGAAGTGTATCATTATAGGATATCCCATGAAAACGAAAGGATATTACCTATATAACCCTCAAGACATGAAACTGACTGTCGCCAGACAAGCCGTCATTCTTGAGAGGGAGTATATCCTCAAGGAGAGTGGGAGCAAGATTTACTTCGATGAAGTTGATGCTCAAGATACACAGGAGTTGGTACAGGAACAAGTTCCACAGGTCCCCGTGGAAGAGGTTCCAGAAACACAAGTACTGCGTAGGAGCTTAAGAGAGGTAAGGGAACCAGAAAGATTTGGTTTCCTAGTCACCGAGGATGGTGAATCATTATTGTTGGACAATGATGAACCTCACTCCTACAATGAAGCTGTAGAAAGCTCAGAAGCTACAAGATGGCTAGAAGCTATGAATTCTGAGATGGATTCCATGTATCAGAACCAAGTCTGGGTTCTGGTCGATGAGAAAGTTGATGTAAAGTTTTTTGGATGCAATTGGGTATTCAAGAGAATGTTGGAAATGGAAGGTCAAGTTAGCACCTATAAATCAAGGCTAGTGGATAAAGGATTCAGATAGTGTCAAGGAATTGACTATGATGAAACCTTCTCTCCAGTTTCCATGTTTAAATCCATAAGAGTCATACATTCCATAACATCTTACAATGACTATGAGATTTGGAAGATGGATGTCAAAACTACATTCCTTAACGGGAACCTTCAGGAAGATGTCTATATGACACAACCAGAAGGGTTTGTGACACCAGGTGAAGCCAAACGGGTTCACAAGTTGTAGAAATCCATTTATGGATTGAAGCAATCATCCAGGTCATGGAAAATTCGATTTGATGAAGCCGTAAAGGAATTTGGTTTCAGTAAGAACAAATGTGAGCCATGTGTTTATAAGTGGATTAATGGGAATGTCGTCGTTATCCTAATAGTATATGTTGATGACATATTGCTTATTGGAAATGACATACCAGCCTTACAGTCAGTTATGGACTGGTTGAACAAGTGATTCTCAATGAAAGACTTAGGTGAAGCAGTCTACATTCTAGGGATCAAGATCATTCGTGATAGATCCAAGAGGATTCTTGGACTAAGTCAGGGTATATACATTGACCAGATACTAAAGAGATTTAGTATGGAACAATCCAAGAGGGGATTGGTTCCAGTGTCACATGGCTTACATCTTTCCAAAAAAATGTGTCCTCAGACACAACAAGAGAAAGATAGGATGAGAAAGATCTCATACGCCTCGGATATAAGATCTATCATGTATGCCATGTTATGTACCAGGATTGATGTTGCCTATGCACTGAGCATGGTAGTTAGATATAAAGCAGATCCAGGATAACAACATTGGACTACTGTTAAGACTATCCTTAAGTATATAAGAATAACTATGGATATTTTCCTAGTTTATGGAGGAGACGAGGAGCTTGTCATCAGAGGGTATGCTGATGCTGGTTTTCAGACAGATCAGGATGATCTGATGTCGCAATCTGGATATGTTTTCTGTCTCAATGGAGGAGTTGTGAGCTGGAAGAGTTCAAAGCAGCCAGTTTTCACCGATTCTACAGCGGATTCTAAATATATAGCGGCTTCTGATGCTGCCAAGGAAGCCGTCTAGATTCAGAACATTGTCTGGGAGCGTGAAGTGGTGCCTAGCATTAAAGTTCCCATTACATGGTATTGTGATAACACTGCAGCGGTGGCTCTTGAAAAAGAACAAAGGTCACACCAACGGACAAAGAACATACTACGGAAGTTTCACCTCTTGAGGGATTTCTATCAAAGGGGTGATGTTGCAGTGAGAAAATTGTCCATGGAAGAGAACTTGGAAGACCCCATGACTAAAGGCCGATCTCAGCAGAAGCATGAATATCATGTGAGAGCTAGAGGGTTAAAGGTTGTTAATAGTTGGCTCTATTCCAAGTGGGATTTTGTTGGAGTTGGTGGCCTAGAACCAACTACTTTGTACTTTATTCGTTAATAAAAGCCTTATCACATATTGATTGTTCTTCTGTGTGACAATGCATTTGATAATTTCCTAAGGATAACTGTTGCATTAAAGGGTCATAGAGGATCCCTACTATGATGAGAACCCAGAAGTGCAATAAAACTATTCTTGAAAGTATGGTCTATGGTCAGATAATATTATTTTAGGGGCAAAAATAATACAGGTCATTTGTGGTGAGGACTCATAAAACATTGTGGCACCTTCTCATGGTGTGATCCCTTTGTAATATCTAGGAGGATATTATGAGAAGGAGACCCGCCAGTAGGAAATCCACATTTCAAAATGTCATTGGATGTTCCTATCTGCGGACGTGTGTATTGGTCCTTAGACTTTAAGATTATTATTAAGGGGTATTAATACTCGCACACTTAGATTAATTAATGAAAACTGTGATGACACACTGTTCGCAGCGAGGTAGGATACGTTGGGTGCATCACGAGTAATACTGCATTAATAGATAATGCGAGAAAGGATTTGTCCCTTCTGTTCCATAACAGAAGTAGATATCTCAGGCCCTTTTATGGAATTGATATAGCCTATATAAATCCATGGACATGATAAGGTATCAGCGAGTTCAATTCCAGGAATTCAAAAAAAGAATAATCGAGAACATGGGTTGATGGCACTAGTATGAAACCTTCTTGATTAGAGATATTGAGACAAAGGGATTATATTACACGATAAGCATTCGTAGGAGGTGACACGTCATTGCGGCGTTAACTTATTTCTCTATGGGTGCCTTGGCATGTTGCTAGACGCTAACCTTGGACATCAGGCAGGCTCATCCTAATGCCACTGAAAAAGAGGCCTAGAGGGTAACACACTAAGTGTGTCCATGTATCTCAGTTAAATATTAATTTAACAAGTTGAATAATGATTATTCCCGATTTTGGTTTAATAATTATTCAAGGATATCTGATCGCATTTATTTCGACACTAGTTATTCGAGAGAATATATTTTGGGAGAAATAATATTTATTTATTAGCAAGTAATGCAGTTACATTTATTTAAGAAATAAATATCCATTACTCAAGGTCTAATAAATAAGGTGGATGAAAATAAATAAAACTGGAAAAATAAAAGTACATGTCGTGTATATTTATACATACATGCCGTGTAGTTTGTTTTTTCAGGATTCATGAGAAAATATTGTTTATTTAATTAAATGATATTAAATTTGATACATTGGATGCATGTCAAGTAATAATGATGGTCAACTGCCATTATTAAGACATAGGGTATTACTAAGAATTAAATGAAATAATTAAATGCTTTTGGGGAATTAATTCATTTTATTATTCTAAGTATTATAAATCCTAATTACATTATTCTCATGAGGGTTAGCCATTTTGGTTGTGAACAATGGATTGGAAATACTCTCAAGCCAGGAGAGAATTCCCTATCAACCAAGAACTCTTTCAAGTTATGAAAGCAAGATCCTCCACTGGATGAAGGCGATCGAAGGCAGACATTGCAAGAGAAGGTCCTTCCACGCTTGCACCCAGAGTTCCCTTCGGTGACGTCCAGAGATACGTGGAGCACGTGTGGATCACCTCTAGAGGAATCCTATACTTGGATTCTGCAACACAACGACGGATCACAGGATCGTGACCGGAGACATCAACGAACAAGGAATTCCAACGAGGTAATTCTTATGAATTAATTAAATTAATTATAACCAACATATGATGATCCTATCATGAGGGTTCTGGGACTCTTCTTTTCTTTTTCCGTTCTTCATTATATTACGAAGATCTGGTGTTTTATATCATGATGGATCTCGAATTGAATGTCTTTTAACGTTAAAATTAATGTTGGGAAATCCCACCAACGCGCTTCCGCTGCGCCTGGGACCTACAATTACAGCCAAATCCAAATCATGTGTTTGATTGTTTTTCTCATGAACATTCAATTTCCATGAAGCATAGGAAATGACTTTGTCGTTTTTCATCAACACACAACCCATGAAATTCTTTGAAGCATCACTAAATATAATAAAAAGGACTCCACTTATGGGTAATGTGATCACATGTGTAGTCATAAGCCTCCTTTTAAACTTCTTGAAGCTATCTTCTCATTTATCACTCTATGAAAACATGACTCCCTTCCAAGTAATCTTGGTAAGAAGGTTTGACAATTGTGAGATATTTACAACAAATCGGCATATATATCTTGTTAAACCCAAGAAGCTACCGATATCAGTTATCGATGTTGGAATCTTCTATCCCTCAATTGTAGTTTTCTTGGATGGATCCAAAGATATTCTATTGCTTATGATGATATGAACCAATAATTAGAACTGTTTCAACCTGAACTCACACTTGTTATACATTACATAGAGATTCTCCTTTTGCAAGGTCTCTGGTACAATGCTTATAGGCCCCTCATTCTTCTCCTTGATCTTGGAGTATATTATAATATCGTCTATAAAGACTACCACAAATTTTTTAAGTTAATCTCTAGAGACACTATTCATCAAGTCCATGAAGATATCTAGAGCATTAGTGGGTCTAAATGGAATTACTATGAATTTATAGTGCCCTTACCTTGTATGAAAAGTAGTCTTAGGGATAAACTCCTTATTCACCCTTACTTGATAATATCTCGATTGAAAATCCACCTTTTAAAAGTATAGTGATCCATGTAGCTGATGGAATAAGTCATCAATTCTGGGAAGAGGAAACTTGTTCTTTATCGTGATTTTTTAGCTCATGATAATCAATGAAAAGGCGCATTGACCCATCATTATTCTTGAAGAAGAGGACTAGTTCACCCCATGGTGAAGCACTTGGGAATATGAACCCTTTATCCAAATTCTCCTTTAGTTGTTTCTTCAACTCCTCAAGCTCAACAACATCCATTCTATATAGAGTCATGGATATTGGAAACTCCCCAGCTATAAGATCAATTGAAAATTAAACATATCTTCTAGGAGGAAGACCAGGAAGTTCCTCAGGAAACACTTAAGAGAAATCTCTCACAATATGCATGTCTTCAAGGATGGTTTCTTCCATATACTTAATAATATGTCCCAGATACCCATGCTCATAGGGAAATAATATCCACACTTGGGATGATGGTGCAAAATAATATTCCTCCTCCTCGTTGCACTTGAATAGAATGGGGGGGGGGGGGGTCAATTCTCCATATGGAGAGTGATTTCCCTCTCAGGGAAATTTATGTTAAATCTATATAAGAAAATCAAATACATGCCAAAAATTGCATCAAATTACACTAGAGGGATTATGGTGAGGTTTTCTAGGAATTTTAATCCACGGATTATGACATGGGAGGACTTATATTCATGGGATGTAATGATTTCCCAATTTTTTATTCTCACTGACATCTTTTATTCCATGATTTGTGGTGGTTTTAGGAATGTTCTACTAAATTTATGGGATATAAATGAATTCATAGAAAAATAATCAAAAAGTGTTTTCACTATTCTTGAATGAATAACTTGTGTACCTATCACCACTTCATTGTAGGGGTTCACTTTGTCAATATTGATTGAAAAATATCACCCTTTCTACCTTGGAGGTTGTTGGTTTCCTCAAAAAACCATTGGCTTAGGGAACTGGTTGAAAAGTGACCTAGTTCATTGTATTTGAATCAATAAAAAACGTTGAGGGTCGAATGGTGAATTATTATCCTCTATTGCAGCCTCGAATTTTTCTTCTAAGGTATTAATAGCCATGTTCCCTTCTCTTCCACACCTAAAGCCTTTCCTCATCCCCTTCAGGAAATTTCCATTGTTCTTCTTTCTGCACCTTTGTCATGGGGTGATGGATTTTATTATAACTATAGTATTTATCCATTGGACCTCCGTAATTAAAATCCACCATAAACTCATTATCCCCATAATACCCTTGATATTCTCCTATTTCCATTTCAACATTGAGGGAACATCAGACAATTCCTTCATTTCTCTTGAAGTCACATATCGATAGGGATTTATGTAGTCTATGTTTTATCCCACCAAATAAGCCCTCAACATTCCATTCAAGGGTAAAGTCAATGATGGAGGCATATCGTGTAGGCCTTGTGAAGTTTTCCTCGTATGCTCTGAATAATTCATCATCTTTTTTCTTGAGGTAATAGAAGTCCCGTTCCATATTAAGTTGGAGGGTGCGAGGTAAATATTAATCCAAAAACATTTTCCCGAAGTCCATTCATTCTGGCACCTCGATCTCCTCCTAGGGATTTTTATTTTTGATCAGTGTCCAATATTGATCAGTTTCACCCACAATACAATAATCATGTTGAAGAACCTTCTCTTGTTCAGAACATTGAAGGATGGAGAAAATATTCTCAATGGAGTTGATCCATTGTTCGGCGATTGAGGGATCAGATGATCCATTAAAAGTAGGAGGCCTTTCTCTCATGAAGCTCTGGATTGTGACGTGTTACATCTTGGGGGAGGAGGGTTAATGTTCCCATTTAACCATGTTTCTATTCAAAACATTATTTAAACAAGAGAGTATTGTGATAAATTTTCCGACTCCCACTCCCATCAAATTTTCCATATCATTAGAACATTAGTCACATTTTTCATCACATTGGTTGTTAGCATGAGTCCTACTATTACCATCAATTGGATGGAATAAAATGAATGTTAAGGGTAACACATAAATGATAATCCAAATACAGAAACTCATGACTTATAAATTACATTTATTTACTAAACATGTGAATTTATAGGATTCAATCTATGTTATCCATGATCTACTTTGAAACATATATTCATAGGGGGATTTTTTTATTCCATTAATAATGTTTCACACTAAGCTTATGTATTTACTAAAGCACATCCCTTGGGATTTTCGTAACCAAGAGTGAATTAAGGCCAGTTTTCGTGCAGCAGTTCCCGTTTGAGTCTAGCTCAAAGCGGTGTTCTTGAGTTTTACCCCTATATACATTTGTTCCAGAGCCGCCTCTACATTACTATATCTAGATAGGGATGTATTTTCCTGTACACTACTTAATTAATACTCACCAAAATATAGGTATTTTTTTATTATACTTAGTCTTATCCCTAAGGCTTTCACTATGTCTTTTTAATCCTAATACCAAAAATAACAAAACATATCCTTTGATTCCAACTATAAAAACCATACTCTTTATTTCACACAAAAACATATTTTATTAAATAAAACTCTTAACTTGATACAACATAGAAGATCTAGAGGTATAGTGTCATTGTGGGTTAGGAACATTACCTAACAACTTACAACATAAAACAAAACATCTTTATGGAAAACATATTTTACATGACCACAACATTCCTTCGTACTTACCATTGCACGGGATAACCTAAGGATATGCATAATAATTGGGTGAGATCTAAATCCCAATAAGGGAGTCAACAAGGAATAAAATAAAGAATATAGTACATGATTGGCAATGGGCATATCAATGGATATCAAGAAAAACATGAACATAAAGGCATGATATAGCATGATTATCATAACATGGAAATGTGGAAACAACATTTAACATGATATTAGAATGAGACAAGGATCGTGTCACATGGAGCATGAGTAAACCCTCATTTCATGTAAATTAGGATGAGTAAAAACTCATTGCACTTAACGTATCATGATACTAATCTTGTCCCAATGCATTGGAGTGCTTTCAGGGAACACCTTTCTTAATCATTTCATTTCATCCATAAATGTGCCACATGGATCATGGAACATGGATTCATTAAAAATAATCATTTATTCCACAATAATGGAATTTGGAATTAATAAAAGAAAATATATAATCAATAATTAATTGGGAATTAATGTGGATACCCTTGATAGAGAAATCGGTATGGTATTAACAAAACAGTGACATTAGCTTAGAAAATCGTGGTGCAATTTCACTTGCATAACGACGTGACATAAGAATTAATAAAAATGATTGATGAGCGGTAAAGGGGTGTCTCAACTTATATACATGAAATGGACAGTAAGGGGTCTTATATATTCATTTAACAACATATGTAATGTAATTTAGACTCATAAAACAAAATAATTTCAAGAATGTAAATAAGGAGAGAGAAATCCCATATGAAATTTTGGAATGGTAATTGGGGTACATTGGAGCATTAATTAGGGAGAAATGGGTATTTCATCATTAAAAAATAATTAGGGAAATATTTGGGCGGGGTGAAATCGTACCCCAACGTTTTTAATTTTAAAATATGATGTATAAAAAATAATGAAATTTGGAAAAAAAATTATAAAAAATAAATCCTTTACATAGATGTTCATTACCAAAGTCTTGGGAGTGGATTGAGAGAGGATTATTGGGAGATTGTGGAGAGTTGGGATGATTCTAGAGTGGAGGGAAGTGGCTGGTAGATATCCAAAGGTTTTATTGAAGAGGAAGTGGTAGCTTGGGAGTGTTTATATTCGGAAAGATATGAAATTCTTTATTTTTTAGGTTTTGGCCACCACACATTAAACAAATAAAGAACACAAACCATCTCATGGTTTTTACCATGGTTTTTTCCAAAGGGGAGAATAAAACATTATTTTATAAGGTCATTGTCCATAAAGATTAAAATATTAAGCATCCTTATATGGACCTGAGTCACAAACACAAGGAAATCATTTAAAAAAGATAAATTGTTTTATAAGTCTTAGAGTGTCAACTAAGGTTTTGTAAAATAAATCAAATAAACCTAAAATCACATTATATTAATGGTAAAACATATATTTTCCGAACATATCATTTATAGTATTTTATTACATCACTATTGGGACATTATGATGTTATAAAAAACATTATATAATGAAACAATATTTAATTTTTACCAAAAAATTCGACTGTCTCATCAAATTATGAAAAATTCCCCATTAGACTATTTTGAAAACCTGATTCCAAAAATAAAATTAATTTTATCAAAATATTTTTCAAAATATTTTTATTTTTTATTTTATAATAAAAACTGAATTTTATCGAATAATCATGGGTTTTGACAAAAAATGAGTTTCAAACCTTAATTAAAATAACAATTGTATTCATAAAAGTTATACGATCATTTATATTTAATAAAATATTAGTAATAGTATTTTATTAAAATATTATTTAAATTAAAAATACAATAATTCATCAAAATAGATTTCTTAATTGAATATTGACTAAAAATAGTATTTGTTCTTTTGAAATTATTTACAAAGTAAGAATAAAAAAATGAATGTATATTCAGTGTACAAAAATAATGTACATAATCATAGTGATAGGGTCTTGTTACATGACCCCTTAAATCACCATCATATTAATGAAGGGTAATGTGTGCGATGGTGACAGACTCTTGGGGTGTATCAGATAATATCACTTGGGTGGTAATCTCTATAAACTTCTACTTCCCTCATAGACAGTTCTATTCAAGCTTAACGTGTTGAATATAGGCTTGGGATTGGTTAAGAGAGAAGCCCAGTGATGACACCTCATTTATTACCTCAGACAAATGGGCCTCGTATGGTGCAGTTCTACTGGATGAGGTCATCACTTCCTTTTTCTGAGTAAATTGGATTTGTTAAAGCCCTATATTTATACTAATCATGTGGTCACTATTCAACTGATATACTATTAATGGAAACAATTCATAATGTTATAAAACCTAGGAAGTTCATATGTTATATAACCATTTTACATAATAATACATTTAATTAGATCAAGTGGAATTTTCATTAACAAATTTTTGGGTCATTATAAAGGACATTTAAGAGGGATTAATTTGGCCTATTATATCACCTTGGGGTGAACCTGTTCTATTTGATAAAATGTAAGATGTATTTATGTGAATATGAAATGATTATTAGGATATGAACCATATCATGATCAAGAAAACGTATCATATACCTCTTATAGATGGCCTATTTGAGCAATAGTGTAGAGATCAATACCTTACTATGATTGACATTAGTTATGGAGATCATAAATGGAGGGTCAAAAGGTTTTTATACCCATGGAAGATTTCTATAGAAGGTATGGACACTATGAATATATATTGATTCCCTTTAGTCATAAAATTCCCAATTTATCTTCATTCAATAAATTTATAGATTATTTAGATATTACCGTGATTATTTTTTGTTAGTCTTCATAGTTGATATTCTCATTTATTCATATTGAAATGAGGAGCATAAAAAGAACATGATAAATGAATTGAATACCCTAAATAAGGATAAATAGTATGATAAAATTAAAAAATATTAATTTTGGGTTAAAAATGTTTCATTATTTGCCAAATAATCTTAAGAGAGTGTATATTAGTATATCTATTAAAGACTAGGGCTATTGAATGTTGGAAAAGACCAACCATGGTGATTGAGATTCGTATTTTTTTTGTTTAGTTTTATATAATAAATTTTTTTTTGTTATTTTATCCTAACTATCTAATTCAATCACCATGTTCTCTTATAAAGGATCCATGTTAATCTGGATTGGTGAGTGTGATGAACATTTCAAGGAATAAAAGGGAAGATTAATCAGCATATATATTCTTACATTTCTTTTCATTGGAGAGGGGTTTTAATCTACATTTATGAATCCAATAAAGGATTTGGAATTTTTATTATGTATAATGATATAATTATATTTTTCTCCTCATGAAAATGGATGGTTCAGGAGAAAAACTACCCAAATCATGATTTTGAGTTATTTGCTATAAATTTTTTATTAAATATACGGTAGAGTTATATTTAACGGGAAATGTGTGGTATATATATCAATAAAAAATAATGTATATATTCACACATAAGGATTTTAATATGTACTGGTGAATATGGTTGGATATGATTAACTAATTTGATGTCTTAATACATTACTACCATGGGAAAGAGAAAAAGGTGGCTAATACTTTGATTAAAATGGATTATTCTAGCTTATCCATGGTGAGGATCAAAAAAGATAGAATATATATAGATTTTAAGTGGATAGATCCAAATATCATGAAATTTTGAAATCCTATTTTTCTCAATTGAATGTTCAATTATCAATCAAAGTATATATTAATGTGCTGCAGACTATACAAGTATAGCTATAAATGAAGGATAGAAATATTCCCAAGTTTAATCGTGATCATGATGGAATGAGAGGTTTATGAGGATAAGCATGTGTTTTACCTATTACATATTTGAATTATTTGTTAGAGAAATATCTTAGTACCTCATTTTCCAAACAACCTAGAAGTATAGATATGTATATAGATTCTGATGAGTATTTCGGGTGGGATGAAATTAAGAGAGATATCACAGAGATTGAATCTTCATACATAGTATGTCAAAATATTAAGTCTAAGATTCAAATGTCTATGTGGATGTTACATCCATTAACAATACTAGAATTGAAATAGGAAATCATCACCATGGATTTTGTTATTAGATTCCATGAAACCTCTAATGTGAATAATTTTATATGGGTTGTAATAGATTTACATGAAAAATATCACAATTAATCATTATCATAGATGATTTATTTATTTATAAACATTCTAATATATTAATTAAAGAGTTGGTAAGGTTGTATAGTGTAAAAAATTACATTATGTCTAATCATGATCAATGTATCACCATGATGTTTTAGAGAAGACTTCAATAATCTCGTGACAATGAGTTGATTTTTATTATAGCGTATCATCCTTAGAGTGATAGTTATTTTTAAAGAACAATTAAAAACCTATATTATATATTTATATCTTCTTCTCTATATTTCAATGGTTTTTGTGTTCAACACCTTTCTCGGGTTTTGTTTTTATACAATAATATCATTCACTAAAGTATTTAGATGGGTCTTTATGAAGACCTCTATAGAAATAACTCTAGTGAAACAACATGATGTAATGAATTTATATAATTAATTATATTGGAATATAATAGAGATGATTAAATGGAATAGAAGGATATATCTATTTAGAAACACAAAATATAGGTAAAATGTCAATAGAAAAGTTATACAGATAATTATCAATATGATCTGAAATTTCAAGTTGGGGACAAGGTGTTTGAAATAATTTATTTATGGAATATTTTAATGAAATTTTCAAAGAAATAGAAACTAATAACTATTTATGTAGGTCACTTTGTTATTTTTTATCGTATCTAGATGGAAGCCTATCAGTTTTCACTTCCACCAAACATATTACATGTTCACGATGAGTTCTGGCTATCTCTCCAGAGAAAGAACATGTATGAACCTTCTATTTTATTGAACCCAGTGGTAATCCCATTAGACAAAATTCATTCAAGTAAGGTATAACCAGTGAACATTTTAGATCGAATAGTGAAATTTCTATGAAACATGACTTCTCAACTGGTAAATGTTTTGTAGTGAAATAACCAGTTTGAGGAACCTATGTAGGAGATATAATAATATAGACGTATCCTTATCAATTTGAATTGGAGTGATGAATTTTGGGGTTGGGGTTTATTTTAATGGGGTTATAATGTTACACCCATATATTTTATGGATTTAATTATATAAATTTAATTTCATTGATATCTTGTGTAACATGAAACACCGATATTTAGTGAAGCACAACAATCAATTAATATTTTTATTTAAACACCACCGTTATTTTGAATCTTTTAAATGTGGTGTTAGTAATAGGAATACACACATTCTAAAGATTAACAGTAATTTATTTATATAATGAATACATAATGATAAAAAATTACTAAATTTTTTGTATAGTTTTTATAAGTTTCTAAAAATGTATCTTCTCAAAAACAAATTATTGGAATTTTTAAAAAAATAATAAAATTCATTTTTTATACATTCTTGAAGGTTTATTAAAAAATAGTAATTAATTTTTGAATTCAAAATTTCAAATAACAATTATGGTGAAATTTTTGAAATTTTTGTGAAAATATTGATTTTTTGGAAAGTAGTCAAAAACAACAATTTTTGTAAAAAAAATATCTTCACATTTCAATAAATTAATTAAATAGAATGCGATATTATGTTTTGAATATAATTTAATGTAAAATAAGTAATATTTAATGTAACATATGTTTTTTTAGATATATTTAATCTTGTTAATTAATTTCTAAGAAACATTGTATTTGATTTTAATATATATTTATCATTGCGTTATAAAACTGGATTTTTCATAAAAATATTTTAAACTAAATAATGTCCTTATTTTTTAAATTAATATAAATAAAACTAATGGGGAATTATTTTAAATTAATTTATATATTATATATTAAAAAATATTTTTTAAAATTCATATATTTACTATTTGTAGTCATATAATTATATATAAAGGCATTATTTTCATGAAAAATGAACTTTTTATTAACGCCTTTTTCATCGTATTTGCAAGATTAATATGAAATAAAATTCTTCCACCTTATTGAACTAAATTTTTTAAAATGGATCTCGTATTTTTATTCAGTATAATTTATATTATCTAATCTGTTAAAATTAATTATTTTCATAGTAAATAGTGAAAATAGTAAAAAAACATTGTGGTGGTTAAAGTTAAAACATATTAATTACGGGTTAAAAAAACATGTGTTAAAATTACCTAAAATAGTAATAAAATAAATTTCATTGACATAAATAGAATTTATAACGTATAAGGATCGATAATGGTTTGTTTTAGATCTTTTCTCCATCTGAAAAATGTGGGTAACCGTTTTTCAACTCAAAAATAATAGGCCTGGAACTCACCTCCCTTATAAAATGCCACCCCCTCTCCTCTCCACTACACATATTCAAATGAATTTTGATTAGAAAAATCCTACCAAAAATCATCCATAAATAACTCCCATATATTTAATGAGATTATTTTGAACAAAATACATCTTATGAATCCTTTTGGTGCTTACCTAAGGAGGTTATCCAAAGAAGAGTTATCATGCTCAATCAAGCATTTTTTATTTCATCATCAACCTCCATGAAATTTTATTTAGTTATTATTATATAATAAAAAAAATATTTACCACATACTATGATATTATTATGTTATTCCAATAACATAAATCCATCACCTCTTCAAATAAATGGGATATTAAATCATCATTCAAATCACCGACAGATTACCGCTTGGTGGAAAAATGTTATTCATTTTCTATCACCACATTACACATATGGAAATAATCATCGATTTAATATATATATATATATATTATATGATAAAATTTTACTTTTTATGGTATGATATCACCTACAACTTATTTATTTCACCTTAGTGGAGGTTATGATGACATAATTTGTGTGTATTGAGGACTACAACCTCAAAAAGAGATGTGATTACTTTTTCATTAACACTTTTCAATGAATTTAATTAAGGTAAAATTAATGAATACATGTGATATATATGACACAAAATTATTTTGGAATGTTATATATTATTTATCTTCTTTCATTTCATCCATCAAGAAAATGAAAACAACTTTTATAACTACGTACGACATACTCTGTTATTTTGATGTAAATATCTTCTTATAAATGAGGCACACATAAAGTGTTACATCATTTTAGGTAGGGTACCAACCCTAGTGATTTATTTCACAAAATTACAAAAATATTATCAGAGAATCTTTTTTTTTTATTTAATTTAATATTAGAGATATAATATAGAATCTTGCATGTTACTATGATCATTCTAAGCTAGAATGGTTATAGTAAAAATCCAATTTATCTATATATATCCTATAGTTGTATTATGTACTTAGTTTCAGTGTGATATATTTTTTTATCCTTTTATGGATATAATAAATTATACTCATGATTAGTTATATGACTCAATGAGGATTCATATGTTTTATTTTTTCATAGAGCATAAATATAGAAACTTTAGGTACGTGAAATGCTCCCAAGGAAGGTACTAATTTACATCCTCCCATGAAATATTCTATATATATTATTATATAGTACTAATATATTTGATATTTTTTGAAAATATATTATTATTGTAAAAACCATTAAACTAAATTACATTATTTTTCTTATTTATGTGACATATTATTTGATATTGACTTCCGACGAGTTATATGAAAATATTTATTATTTTTTCAAAATTAATTTTTGGAAATAGAAAATTTTTATGATTAAATAACAAATTTGTAAGAAATATTTTTAACATGGTTTCACATAAAATACCTATTGATTGAGTTGTTTTAGAATAAAATATATACTATTTTGGGAAAACCAATTTTTGAAATAATGTTTTAAATGATTACATAATTTTTTAAAAAAAGTTTTTGATTTATATTTTGTAAAATGATTAGTAATATTGAATTATTATGATTTACCAATTTTATGAATAATAAGTTTTTTTAAAAAAATTAGAAAATAATATAGTAAAATGGAATTTTAAGTATTTTTTCAAAAAAAATTCTAGGTACAATAAAGACAAATAACATAAAAAGTTTCACTGGAAAATAATCTAGTGAAATTGAAATACATAACATTGGTTAAAGTCCATTTTTAGTTATATTTAACGTATAAATTTATATAATGTTTCTTCAAAATGATTAAAGTGAATGTGTATCATTATTTTAATGATTTTCAAGATTTTTCTTGGAGTCAACCTATTGTTTTTATTGGGATATTATTATTGGGATATTATTATTGGGATCAATGAGACATATTTTAAAAGTGTATCGGGAAAAATAAAAATAATTTTAATTCTTGTGACATGATGATATAGTAATGTGATCAAGGTTGTTGGATATGATTGTGGAACAAGCTCATTGAGATGGGCCTTTTGTGATAGTCATGATAGTTGAATATACATATTGTGTTTTCCATAGATGAATCCTATGATATGGATCATCCCGAAGTGAATGGGTTTTTATTTTAATTATTTATATTGTAAATTAGTATAAGGATGATGATTTATTACACATTAGATTTATTTGAAATGAAAGGTTTTTCAATGAATTTTCTCATTATAAAAATTTTATATGAGAGTAATATGACTGGATGATACTAAATTCACCATAAGATAGTGTTTATAAATTTTTATGGAGAATTTTCACAATGTTTATATATATTATAAAAAATGTTATTGGAAATTCAAATCAACTAATTGTTTATAATATTTCATTTAAAAAGGGTTATGGTGAGGATTTATTATATCCCCACATTATCAGGCATCAATGATATTAGGAGGAGCACAAATTTTAATAAAGTGATATTGAATTGAATTTGAAATTATAGATTTTTATTAATAGAGATTTTATTTTATTATCTATTAATTATTTATGTGGTGTTTTTAGATATTCTATGGTGGTTGGAAAAGTTATATGTGTATTTTCAAGAATATATAATAAATAAATGAAATGTGTGGTGGCCGTAAATATCCACTGGGTACTTGAAAAAAAATTCAGCTAATGGGTGGCATGACTAAAAATGATGAATGACTAGTTTAGACCCGAAATGTTTTATGAGATTACACAAAGTATCTAATGTGACATTGGGTGTATGGAATGATACATTCGGTAATAGGTGGGATTCATCAGTTAAGTACTAGTTCTCATGTTCACTTTTACTATAGGGTCATAATGATTTTTTCGCCATTAGGACCCATAGTCTTGTAATAGGAAATAATCATTATGAGTTCCATTTTTTTATAAATCATTTTACCTCCCAAATTTATTTTCTATCCCCTTCTCGCATCTTCATTAATGCATCCTTCTCTGATTTTCATGGTATTGGATCATGGGTGTGTTTCCATAAGGAAGTAATATCTTCAATTAAGTAATGTATAGTGACCATGACTATTTATTTTTGTTAAATTTATATATCATTAACGTAATATAATTCACTATTTTTATGATTTTTCATAATAATTATAGATTTATTTAAAATTTAATGATGAAATATGAAATAAATGACACAACATTTCTCACATAACTATTTTAAATGTTCTTGATCAAATTTAATGGAAATTTAAATTGATACCTATTAATTCTAAATATGAATCAATAATGTTTCTATTTTCTCAAGATTATAATATTTCATGTTGATATTATATATTACATAAAGATAAAATTAGTAGGGACCAAAAAAATAATTTTGATATATTATCTTGAATTTTATTTGTCATAAATTTTGGAATATATTATTCAATAGTATTGTTCAAACTATAATTTCATGAAATATTTTTAGATATTAACTCAAAGGGATTTAAAGTAATATATATATATATATATATTAATAACTATTATATATTCCATGAATTCACTAAGAAGAACCATTTCTGATAAATGTTTATGAAATTACTGAATACAAGAGTGGGCATACTTAGTTTGAAATCAATTCATGGACTAATATAAAATAATGTTAAGATAATATTTAATGAATAATGATTTTATTACATGGATGTTTCCATTAGAATTCTCAACACAACACAATGAATATCGACTATTAATATCATGAAATCTATATAATTATAAAATAATTTTTAATTATTTTTCAATCATTCATCATAAATAAGAGTGAATCATGTATTGTTTTTTGAAGAAATAATATGGTTCAGGGTTGATACCTTCTCAATTTTTTATTCATTTTGTGAAAATAATATATTAATCTATTTCTAGATGATATTAGTAAAAAATATTTTTATCCAGCCTTATTAAGGATAGGTGTAATACCCCATGATTTTGGACAAATATTTTTTTGAATTAATTTTATCTATTGTTATTATTTATTTCATCCAAAAATAAAAAATAATTTTCACAAAGTCAAACAATCCTTTCACATGGAACTAACATTTTTTATTTTACACAAAATACAATCTTTTCATAAGTTACATGAAATGACAAGTATAGTGTACATTAATAGAAATATTGACCTTCATCGATGGCTTGCGTAACACGCAAGACTGAGTGTTACCTTACTATAATATGTTATTAAAAATATTATTATAATGGAATATAACCTAGATATTAATTTGATAGATATTAATAGTATTGACCAAATTATTAGAATATTTGGGTTACAGAATATAAAATATTAATTCATTGGTTACAAATTAATTATAAATGAATATGAATGCTGATTAAATATAATAGAGAATGTCATTATAGTCACAAATCTTTTTTAACATAGTATATTAAACAAATTAAAATTGTTAAGTGATTTAATATAATAAATAAGTTATATATCCAATTAAATATTTTATATATTTATCCAATAGAGATAAGAACAAAACCAATTTTATCCCAACAAACATATATTTTTAGTAAGGAATTTTTAACTACCTTTTATTGAAGAACACATTTTAAATATAATTTTTATAAATTTTTTATATATAATATTTCAAAAGAAACATTATATTTGAAATAAAAACATAAAAATTATGTTAGGGTAATTTTTTTGTTTTTTCATAAAATGTTTCATCTTTTATTGAATAATTAAAAATACTGGATTTTATTTCAGAACATATTTTTAATCTAATTTATTTGTATTGATAAATTATATATTTAAGAGATTTAATATTTTAATTAGATTATATTTTTTCCAATTAATCCAATTTATTTCATTTAAATCAATTTCACAATGAAATTGTATATCAAAACAAAGCAAACTTTTGATCGGTTTTACTTTAAAACCCAATAGTATTGTTCTCACCAAAGGGTTTATTTTAAATTAATTTCTACCACTTTTATGGTTAGAATTTGTAAAAATTGATTCCATATTTTTAATCAGAATAATACATAATTTCAAATAAGGTAAAAAAAATTTAAACAAAAATATTAGGGAATAAAATTAAAATTAATTACATTGGTTAAGAAAAACATTCGGTTAATTAAGTGATAAACCTTAATGTCATGACAGAAAAAAAGCTATAAAATTGTCTATACCCCATTGGATGCAGATATTTATACCCTATAATCAATTTGATATACCTTGTTCCATTATATAATCCAATTTCAACAGAAAAAACTTGAGTGTAATTATCTCCCCAAATATGTTCAAAAGTGCCACTCCTCCTTCACTATAAAAGGCCACCACATCAACCCATTCCTCACAACTCTCAAAAAAATAAATTGAGTAAAATATCTAAAAAATATCCATCCATAAATCCTCCCTTATATCTTTAATCCTCCATTTTTTAAGGAAGTCTCTCATGGAATACTTTTTTCTGAAACAAAATGGAGTTACCCGATTTAGAGGTAACATCTTTTCTCAAGCCCATTTCATTTATTTTCCATCTCCACACCATTCACACTATTTATTCCATTATTTTTTGACATAATAATTATCCTATATAAACTAGTATTATTTTAGGTAAATATTTCTACTTACACATAAACATACACCCATCTAATGGATATTGAACATAATGTTTCTGTGTATGGTGAACTACTACCCCACGAAACGATGACTGTTCATTTATCCATTACCACAAATCATGGTGGAAATTATGATGGAAAAAATATGTTATATATAATATCTATTATTTCTTTAATATTATTTATTCATCTTTACTAAACATTCCTCTTTACTTCCAATTTGATGTTAATGCGACAATCTCGTTTAAGGATGTGTAGACTACCACCCCCACAAAGCAATTTCATTAATTCACACACAATATTGAATATACTAAGGATGAGTTTAGTGAAATTATATTATATAAATTATATAAATTCTACAGGAATAATTATATATATATTTAAATTCAAATATATATATTTCAGTTAGAACGTATATTTAAATATGACTGAAAAATGGTAACAACATTCATGCATATATACAACTTAATGTCTTCTTAAACGGTGTATTCCATTTCATACATCATTATAAAATAGATTATTATAATATACATATTCATGATATAAATAAAAAATATATCTTGATCAACATTGTGTAATGATGATATAATTATAAGGACCAATGATAAAACAAATTAAGACAGATGTGAAAAACAAAGAGAAATTACCTAAAGTGAATCATTAACATAGGATCATTAAAAAATGGGTAATATAAGTTAATAATCAAACTATATATCATAGTAGATATAGAAATTTTTATATGTAAAATATTTATCATAAACATATATTTATTATACAAGAATTTTGTATGAGTATGGAGTGAGTCAGGACACAAGGTTTGGGGATTTGATCTTGCTTTTAATTTCCACAAGATACATGTTATGTTCAGCACTCATTCATGTTGTGTGGTGCATATACTGACCATGATTGTATTCTATTATATTATAAATAAATTTATGGGAATTCACATATTCATTTTATTATTCTTCTTTTAGAGGGATTAACATTCAAAAGTTACCAAATCGTTAAAATGTTTTGTCTCAATTTTCAGTCATTGAGACACATGTTTTATTATGCACCTATACACTTTTTCGAGGTGAATATATTTACATTTTTCAAAAAATATAATGTCTTTAAATATTTTAATTATATTATATTCTTCATGAAATTTAATTTCCTTACATGGAGAGTATGAACCCAAGATACCATGATATAAGAGTTTATTGAGACAATCTCATTGCTTTTTTGATATTGTTTATGTTTATGCTTCCTTTGATGAAATATGATGATCCGTATATCAAGAATATTTATTATTTTTCATGTACTATATTTTTTTATGATATTCGCTTATATTGATACCATATTCTACTCTTTGGTACATAAGATACAAAATAACTTGTTTTTGGGAAAGCTCGACTTTACCCTTTCATCGGTTGGAAATCGATGCTTTCTAAAAAGGGATTCCAGTAATGTTATACCATTATCCAATATACTGTAAAATAAATTTTACCATTTTTATTTTTACCAATCTATTTAAGGGTATATTCTTGTATATTTTGGAACAAGTAAATTTTCTAGCCTTTTACCGTTAAAAAAGAATGTTCTTTTGACCTCGTAAGACATGTATGGATTTACCCGCCGTTATTTCTTTGAAGCTCCCTAAGAATTTTTTAAAGGATAATTTTTAAGAAAATTATTTTAAAATATAATTTAAAAACTAAATGTGTTTCAAAGAAGTTTCAATATTCTTTTATAACTTTTCAATAAAAATGGAATTGTATTTTTTTTCAAGATTCCTTTATAGGTTATCTATTATAGTGGTTTAAAATCCATTTTAAACTCTTTTTATATGTTTTCAATATTTTTTCAAAGAAAAATGTATTTAAAATTTTTTGAAGAATATTTCAAATGTAATTAAGTAAAATTATTTTCAAATTGATTTAATTCCTTATTTATAAGTTTTCAAGGTATCTTCTAAGAAAAATATTTTCAAATGGGTTTATGTATTAAAAAACCTTTTTCAAACAAGAACGTATGTTTACTCAATAAATGTATTTAAAAGATTTTTCATAAATTATTTTCATTTTATGTTGAAATATATTGATGTTACTCATTACAATCTAAAGGGTCCATTCATATCCTTTCTGTGAATGAGATATTCTTAAAGTCATTGTCTCTAGGAAACTCATTTACCCTTCATGGGTTATATGAAATCTATTAAACATTCACGACTTATTATTTGGTTGAAATGATTATGAAACCTATAATTTTTTAATAGGAGGTTATATGTTTACATGTTTATGATACCCATTTCATTTCATGGGTTATGATATTTTTATTTATGTTATTTTGTCACAAGTATGTATGATTTAATTATGTTATGTCTGGGACCTATATCTTCCTCCAATGCATTGGGTAAAGTTTTATATCTCATGAGATAAACTATAATGGTGTTGGGAGTGAACCTTGACTATTATGATGGCTATGAGAGTAAACCATGACTACTAAGATGGTATGAGGAGTGAACTCACTCTACTGTGATGGCCAAGGGAGAAAACCATAACTACTCTGATGGTATATGGAGTGAACCCATTATAATAATATGATATTTTCATCGATTCCTTGGCTACTATCGAAATCATTATATGATTATTTTTATTTCACAATTCTATATTTTATTCATAATTTATGATTTCATGGCTTATGATCTATAATTCATTATGGTTTATTTCATATGAACTTTCAATCATTATTCCATGATATCAGTTATGATCTCTGATATGTGGGGTATGATCTTCAATTTTCAAGATTACATTCCCATACCCTTATACTCATGTTTACTCTTATGTTTCTCCATTTTTTACCCTTGATGACCATTTTTCCTCACCCCTTTTGTGTTTCATTTCCCCAAGGTTATGATGATATGGAATATGTTTGATATGTCTAATAAGGGTTATATTTTTGAAGAACATACTGGGAGATGATGAAACTCACATATATACCAGGGTTTATGTTTCAATGTTTCACAGGCAGTTTACTAGTAATGGTATTTATGTTTCTATTTGTATATTGTTTATGTATTCCGAAAAAGTTATGTAATGTTAGTGTTTGAAAAGAGAGGGTCTCTATAGTTAGTATTAGATTAAATGTATAGTTAACCTTTGGCAATTTGGATGAGAAAACTTTTTTGAGATCCATAGGTACATTTCAAGGGATGTCTCTATGGATGAGAGTAAGGTTGAGTTAATATTTAGGAATATTTCCTAGAATTTTTTGAAACGATAGAGTGAGAGGTTTCCTAAATATACATCCTTATCTGGATACTATAATTGGTTGTGGCTCTGGAATAGATGCACCTAGGGTTAAGAAATCTGAAAATATGTTTCAGTCTTGGCTCGGGTTAATCTGGTACATGATAACGGGCCTTGCAGCACACCTTGTTTGAAACTCCTAGTGGATATGCATTGGGAAATCACAAACTCTTCACAAACAATCATAAAATATTTAGATATAATTTAGTTATTAATAACCTTGGATAAACCCAAGGTTTCATAGATTATGAAGGTCTCCTGATTTAGAAATCCTATATATGTAATTATTTTTTTGGGATATATTCTTTTCTTCTATGATAAGTAATTATCACACTATGATTATAATTTTAGTCAATGACGGGAACCACAAGGAACTGGGTTATTTTTGAATGTGATGGAATATTTCCGGATGAGCAATCAAGTGGGATGATCACTATTGTAAAATATATTTTGATCATACATAATAATTTTTCATGGAAAATGATTTACAATTTTTACCTTAACCAACTCTCAAACTCACCACGAAATAGAAATAAGGAGTTCACAAATATTTTAGGTAATGGAGACCATAGAGGAAAGAATATCTGGTTTCCTTTGGGTCACGATTGTGGAAATATTCACCTATGTAAATGTATTATAGGAACAAGAAGTTTCTTTGATTATGGAAAATAATGAAACAAATAAATTGACTATAAAGGAAAAATAAAGAGTTTGGTTAACATCAGGGATGTAAATTTTTACCTCCCTAAGTTGTCATCGAAGGTTAAGTGTTTTATGTGTGGAGAAAATGGTCATTATGAAATCCAATGTCCAAAAAAGAAATTTTCTAAAGATTATAATCATGGTGTTGAGAGTAATGGTTACTTTATATATGATTAAAAGACTACAAATGAAATGTGAGAGGAATTATGTTTTATTGGTAATGGATTAAGGATTAAGTAATTTAAGTTTTTATGTATTTGGATTAAAAAAATATGAATTATGAAATATACACGGATTGTTTTAATTATGTTTTTTTCATAGTATTTACATGTTTATGTTAAAATGGGGAAGTGATTTAATAAAAATATGAAATTTTGACTATGGTAAGGTAACCATTAATACGTTCTTTATAATAATATAATTTTTTATGGATAAAGATATATGGGATTTGAAATTTAAATTGGATAGTATTGATTTCCTTGTAACTAAATAATGACGTGTTTATAGGTGTTTTATGCTCCCACTGATTATGTTTAGTAAATTTTTAGATGTAAGGAGTAAAACCAATATCGTTTTGAATGAGGAACCATGAATTTTTTCAAAAAGGAATTATTGTAATTTCGGTTGATACCATTTTTTAAGAGATTAAATGAGGATTGTAATCACATGTTTGGAATATGACAACCAGGTTCTATATTGTGATATAAATAGCAATCAATGTTAGTTTGACTTCTTGACTCTCTTTATAATGTTTTAGATTTTTCATCTCTAAGAAGGGTTATAAGGTCAACCATTCATGAAAATTTTATGTCAAACATTAGAGGAAGTATTTGTGCATGGAGTTTGTGTTGAAAACATCGATTAAATGTATAATTTGTGATTAACCATTTTTCTAGGATGTCACTTATATATTGTGTTTGTGCAGTTTTAAGAAAAGAAGTCATGTGTATCTATTGATAACCAATCAAGTCTGTCAAGGTCGCTGGTCTTGAACCCATTAATTAAGGATGAATAGGGGTTCACGCCTACCACTATCCTAGGCGATGTACTAGATAATGTATAATTATTTCTATTGAAAAAATATTTATTAAGAACTAGTAGTGTTATATTTTATTTTTATATATAAATGCATACAGATTTTTTTTGGAGACTAATAGTTAGACCTTTTATTCTTTTATGGTCCATAAGATCCCTTAAAAGCATATTTTAGTGCTTTATTCATCAAAGTTAATTTCTATACATTCTTTCCATGAGTTAATGGAGGTATTATAGATTTTTTTATTGAACAAACCAAGAATGAAAATTTGTTTATATAAATATATCAATAATTAATCAATGTTCTAAAAGTGATAAAAAAATATTGTTTTCCTAATACCTTAATTTGTATAGAGTTGATGTACTTTGAAATCATTATATAATTATGTCTTTGAGGAACTCAAATTTCCTTCAATCATTTACTTTTTTGTGATTGATGACCAAAATAAATCCCTATAAATATTTACACCTTTTATCCATATCTAATCTTCACTTCTGACATATGTTCTCCTATATGGAAAACCAATTAGATGTTTTTTGGTTAACCGTTGTAGTTCCAAATTTCTCTTTTTAAGGGAAGAATTAGTATCCATTTTTACGATGTTAGATTATATGAATCAAACATTCAAGTATTAAAACATTGATATCCCAGACGAATTTAAGAGGATAAATTAATTTTATGGTGGGTAGAATGTAATACACTAATATTTTGGGGAATTTCATTCCAATAAATTTAATTTTTTATATTATTCACTTCACAAAAAACAGAAAATAGCTTTTCTCTAGTTGAAATATTTGATTCGCTTGGATCCAACATGGTATATGTTACATAATGTCTCAAAATGGAGCATATTACACGGAAGAATAAGGATAGAATACATTACATATGAGATTGACCATCCACGATGGCTTGCGTAACATGCAAGACCGAGTGTTACCAAACAATAATATATTACTAAAAATAATATTATAATGAAATATAACCTGGTGATTTATTTGATGGGTATTAACAGTATTGAATAATTTATTAAAATGTGTGGTTGACAAAAAATACAAGATGAATTAATATGTTACTAATTAGTTATAAATGAATATGAAATGCGGTTGAATATAATGTAAAATATCAATATAGCCACAAATCTATTTTGTCCTACTAAATTAAATTAATTATAATTGTTAGGTGATATTAATATCATACATCTGGTATATATTCAATTAAATGTTTTTTATATTTAACCAATAGATTCGATATACGTAAGATAATAAAACCCCAATTTTATGATTAAAACCCTATATATTTAATAATGTATTTTTACCACCCTTTAATGAAGAAACATTTATAATCTAATTTCTGGATAATTTTTGAATTAAATATGTCAAAATAGAATTTTATTTGTAATTTAAACATAAAAATTAGGGTAGGATAATTTTTTTATTCTTCTAAAAGGTTTCATCTTTTAATGAATAGTTTGGAATACTAGATTTTATTTCAAAACTGATTTTTCATCAAATTTATTTATAATGATAAGTTATATTTTTAAATGGTTTAATAGTTTAGTTAGATAATATTTTTAAAAATTAATACAACTTTTTCCATTGAAACGAATTTTACATTGAAATTGTATATTAAAAAATAGAAAATTTTTGATCAGTTTTATGTTAAAACCTCGTAGTGTCATCCCGACAATGATATTATTTTTAAATTCATTTCATCCAATTATATGTTTAGAATTAGGAAAAATGGATTCCATATTTTGAATTAAGATTATTTATATTGTCAAATAGGATCAAATTTATTTTTGTCCAAAAATATTAGTGAAACTAATTAAAATTAATTACATTAGTTAACTAAAAAATAGGTTAATAAAGTAATAACCCTAAAATTTAAGACACATAATAAACTTGAAACTTTCCCAACACATATTGGATGTCCATATATCTACCATGTCTTTGATTTTGAAGACATTTCTCCATTATTGGATCCACTTGAAAAATTAAAAATGTTGGTGTAGTTCCCTCTTAAAATATTTATAATAGTGTCACAGCTCCTCCACTATAAAAGGCAACCACCTCTAATAATTTCTCAAACCTCCCAGGAATTTTAAATTTGGACAAGATCAACCCATATAACCTCCCAACTATTTTACCTTTGACCTTCCAAAATCTCTTCATGAATAAAGCTTTTCAGGAAATAATTTTGGCATAAACCAAAAGGAGTTACCCAATTTATATGTAGCGCCTTCTCTCAGAGTCCTTTAATTTATTTACCTTATACACCCTTCCACTCTCCTTATTATATATTCTTGTGTAAAAACACCATAAAACATATACTAGGATGTTGTTATGAATATATTTCTACCAAAACATACATTCACCTCCATTTAATGGATATCGAACATAGTGTTTATGTGTTTGGAGAACTACTGCCTCACGAAATGTTGATTGTTAATTTAAATGTTACCACCAATCATGGTGGAAATTATTATGGAGACTATATGTTATTATATAATATAAATTATTTATTTAGGCTTATGTATTCATTTTTACAATACATACCTTTTTTAATTCCCATTTGGTGTTGATATGATAGTCTCATTTGAGGATGTGTGGACTACCGCCTCCTCACAGCAATGTGTTTCGTTCACACACCACATGGAATGTATTGAGTATGTATTTAGTAAAATTATATGATATATAATATAGTAATTATTCTATAATAATTATATATATATTTCATTTACATACTTTCTTTCAATATGTTAATGAAAACAGAAATAGCATTCATGCGTACGTACGGCTTACCGTCTCCATGAATGGTGTATTCCATTTCATACTTCATTATGCTATAGATTATTATAATACAAATATACCATAAATACACTATATTTATATAATTATCTACATTATGTAATCATGATATATGTATAAGGACAAAAAATATAACAAATTAAGACACATGTGAAAAACAAAGCGAATATTACCCGAAGTGAAACCCAAACATAAAATCATTAATAAGAGGGAAATATAAGGTCATAATGAAAAAATATATAGTAGTAGATATAATAATGTGATTATATAAAATATTTATAATGAATTTATTTTTATTCTACATGATTATTTTATAAGTACATAAATAATCATGACACAAGGTAAGGGGACTTCATCTCACTTTTAATTTTCATTATATACATGTTATGTCTACCATTCCTTCCTATTGTGTAGCGTAAGTACTACCCATTATTTTATTTTGTTTATATTGTTATTAAATTTATTGTTATTAACATTTCCATTTTATTATTTTTAATTCTTGGGATTTAACATTCAAAAGGTACCGAATTGCAAAAATGTTTTGTCTCAATTCGCCTTGATTGCTACTCATGTTTTATTATAAACCTACACTCTTTTCTAAGGTTTATATATTTCCATTTTTCATGAAATATAATGAATATAAATATTTTCATGATATTATATGCTTAATTTAATTTAATTTATTTACATTATAGAATGAACACAAGTTGTAATTGTTTATTGAGATAGTAACATTTCCTTTTGATATTGTTTATGTTTATGCTTCCTTTGATAAAATTATATTACCAATATCTCAAAAATAATCATGATTTTAATCCCATATGTTATTTCATGATATACTTATGTATTGGTACAATATTACACTATTTGGTATGTAAGGTAGTTAATAAAGTGTTTTTAAGGAAATCCCGACTTTACCCTTTCTTGGATCGGAAATCTACGTTCTCTAAAAATGGATTCCTTGAATATTATACCATTATCTTGAAAGCATTAAAAGACATTTTTACCCTTTTTCTATTTTACCAATCTATTCGATGGAATATTCTTACCACATTCCAAACAAGGCACTTTTCAATGCTTTTTGTCATGTAAAAAGAATGTTCTTTTTAACTTGTATGACTTGTATGGATTAACCTGACGTTATTTATTCGATTCTCCCATTTCATTTTTAAAAGGTTAGTCTTTAAGATTTTTTTTAAAGTGATTTTCAATGAAAATGGTTTTCAAAATTTTTTCAATATTCCTTTATAAGTTTTCAAAAAAAATGGGTTTCAAAATGTATTCAAGATTATTTTATATTCTTTCAAGTAAAATGGTTTTGAAAATATTTTCAATCAATTTTTATATGTTTTCACAGTGTATTTGAAGAAAATGGTGGTTAAAATATTTTGAATCTTATTTTAAAAGATTTCAAGGAATAAGGTTTTAAAAATTATTTCATTCCTTCTATATAATATTTCACGTTATCATTGAAGAAAGATATTTTAAAATGGTTTTATGGATTAAAAATACATTTTCAAACAAGAAAGGATATTTCCTGAAAAAATACTTAAAAGATATTTCAAAATTATTTTCCATCCAAGATCACATATATTGATGTTAGTCATGAAAATCTAAAGGTTCCATTTATATCCTTTATATTAATGGGATATATTAAAATTCATGGTCTTTATGATACCCATTTCTCACTCACGGGTTATAAGAAATTGGTTAATCCTTCATGGGTTATGCTTTCGATGAAATGATTGTGAAACATGTAATTTTTCCATAGGTTCTGAAATGTATACATGTTTATGATACACATTTAATTTCACAGGTTATGATATGAATATTTATGATCAAGTTGAAAATGTATGTATGTTTTCATTATGTGATTGGTGATACCAATATATCCCTTCTATTTATTGGGTATGGTTTTATACATCATGAGATAATCTGAGATGATCATGGTAGTGAACCTTGATTACTATGATGGCCCTATGAGTGAACCATGACTACTATGATGGTATGAGGAGTGAACTCAATCTACTATGATGGCCATGGGATTGGACCATGACTACTACACTGGTATGGGGATTAAACCTGTACTACTAAGATGGTCTCGGTAGTGATGCCTTGGCTACTATAGAAATCATTATATCCTTATTTTTTTTAATAATTCCATGTTTTGTTCCTAATTTATGCTTTCATTTATTATGCTCTCTATTTCATTATGATTCATGTATTATGAACTAAAAATATTTTTTCCATGTTCTCTATTATGATATTTTATAAGAAGTTTATGATATTCAATTTTCAAGATCACATTCACATACACTAATTCACATGTTTATGCTTACATGCCTCCCTTATTTACCCTCACTGAGAATTTTAGATCACCCATTTCATGTTTCATTTCCCATAGGTTATAAGGATATGTATAATGTTTTATATGTATAATAAGGGTTCTCGTCAAGATGAACCTAGTGGGAGATGATATAGCTCACATATGAACCAGTGTTTACATTTCCATGTTTCCAAAGGCACTATACCAATCAAATTCTTTGGGAATATATTTGTGTAAAGTTTTGAGTTTTTGAAAAAATGTTATGTAATGTAAATTTTTTAAAAGATAAAGTCTCTATAGTATTTCATATAATGTTCATGTGTTCTTATTTTAATTTTTTAATTTTTTTATATAGGAGATTTTGAGATTCATGAAGTATTGCCTTAATATTCTAACATGTGTGAGATGATTATTTGAAAAATAAAATAAAAAATCTGAAATAATAACTCAATAATCTTCCGCCACCTTAAATTTTTCAACTAAACTTAATTGGGGTCATATTTTAATTATTTAATTAAAAATTATATAATATATATTATAGTGAAGGTTTGGATAATAAATCACATTATATTTTTTTCATTAATATGATTCCTTGTATGATATAGTAGTATGAATTATATTAATATTCACTTCACTAAATCATAAATTTTTTTCTGTCAATTTTTAAAGAATCTGACATTATTATATTTAATAATTAGTAAGGTCAATTTGAAGAAAAAAGTGATAGGTATATTACCTTATTTTAAAAATCATATTTTATAAAATATTCATTAGTATATTATATGAAATAAACAAGCCATATATTTCGTAATTTTTGAAAAAAAATATAGATGGTTTATTATTATACATAATATTCCATTTATTTATTTTCCACATCATGATTTTCAGTGTTCCAGAGATATTAATCTGATTTACCAATTTAAATTGGATTTCATTATACATGAGCCTAATATGATATAATATTTATAGTTCTTAGTTATATTTATTAGATAATTGTAGAAATAATAAAATCCTTTAATGAATTATTCATTTAATAAAGAATGAAAATATAAACATATCATTGTTCCTCAAGATATATATACTATAATATATTAGAGGACTCCAAGAAGATCATAATGAGAAAAACCCAAAGGAGTAAATTTCATGTTCATATTATATATATATATATGTATGTATTATAATGAAGCATTCATAGTTAATCTTGGAATGTGGTTTTGTTTTTATTTCATTGTAGTTCAAGCATAAAAGTTATCTAAAAAATCAATGGTATCAGAGTCACTCAAATGATGTTTTAGAAAATTTAAAAATGCTAAAAGTTTTAGAAAAATATTTAATGACTTGCTATTTTAAGATATTATTGGTGGTAGAAAAATTTATGATATTTTTTTCCTAAGATACGGTATAATGATATTGTAGATCCATTATAGTGGTTCATTTTATGATTCCATGTATTAATCCATTTCATAATATGATAATAAATGTTGTAGTGTTTTATATTTGAATAATACTAGATGGTAAATTATATATATAACTTTATATGTGATGTTTTAGAGTATGATTTAAATAAAATAAAATTTTTAGAAAGATCATTGTACCATTATTAGAGTATTGATGATATCATATCTAATTAATCAATTCAAATTTATATTTTTTTTGATATTTCTTATGATATTCTATGAGGATACCTTATAGTGAGTCTTTGATAAATAATGTATGATATTCATAATCAATAGGTAATAATTACTTATCCCCGATGTTTTATCGATGTGATATAGTTATATTATTACTTTTAATTTTATTTCATGGAATAATATATTGTTATAGAAAACATCATTATGATAATGGAATATTTATATTATATAATATGATATACAAATATACTATCGTCTAGTATAATGAAAAAATATTTATTTTATAAATTTGAGAAGTTAAATTTATTCAATTTTCTTATGTTATACAATATTGTAAATATAAAATATTTAAATTTTTTTATGAAAGGTTTATAAATTCCTCATTGAATACGAAATTTTAACAATTATTAATATGAAATTATTATGCAATATTTTATAAAAAATATTAATTATTCATATTAATGAAATATATAAAACCATTCATCATTGTAAAAATTAATGGACTAAACTTATTATCAGGTAGCATTATACACACCAAAATTATATTCAATGACAAAATATTTTTCTTAAAATGATAATTTATATGGAACTTCTATAATAGGTCGTCTTTATTGAAGTGAGTATATAAAAAATGGAGTTCCTTACATGATCATTATTAAAACCCCCAAAATTGTTAGTCTAGATATTCTTGGATGTTAGAAAAACCATGTGGAAATATATAATTATCCACACAATCATTCCACTAATAATATTTATATTAGTGATCGATCCTTCACCAAAACCGTAAAATATTACATGAAAAAATAGAACTCAAAAACTATGAGAGTTGATTTTTTTTTCTTTGATAATATGAATCATTCATAAAAAACATATTATTCATGACAGAAATAAGAACTTTTATTAATTATATAGATGTAGAATATCATATCTCTACTATTTTACATGTCATTATCAAATATTTCACTATAACCCACATTCTAATTATAAAAATTAGAATCATTATATATACTTTTTAAGTACCATCCTTTAAAAAAATAAACCCTAACCATAATAGTATATCATATATATATTTACCATAAAAATATTTTTTCACACTATCTATTTTAAAAATAATTTCCAACAACTTTATGAGTACTTCATTGTCATTTATAACTAGGTAGCTACTATGAAATATTTTAATGTGATTAAATTAATTTGAAATTTGATTTAACATATCTACCATGTTCATGAATTTAATAATATTATTTATAAGGATTCATATTATCAAAGATATATATATTAAAGTTATAAAATTTAGTTTTTTTTCTATCAATGTGAACAAATTTTCTTTAAATTTTTATATATTTTCTGAAAATATGATCATTCCTTCTTATATATAACAATATAGTATAATTATTATTCAATTTGAGTAGAATTTCATAATGGTAAATTATCATGTCTTATATAACCATTTAGAGAATAATTTGAACCTAGTTTGGTTTATAATATTTTTATTGAAATTAACATCTCGATTTATTTTTCCTCTTTGTTATAAATTGATAGTTATCTAAAGGGTATTATTAATCCATAGAAAATTATGGAATTTCTTTATTATTTTTCTCATTTTAAACAATTTTGATCAACCCCTCTCAACATCTTAAAAATAAATCAACTATCCAAATAATTAAAAGTTATTATTCAAAACATATAAAAAACATAGCTAAAAGAACATGACCTACTTCTATTCCATCCTTAAACATACCTTAATAAAATTTAATACCCCCCAAACCAACTAATATGATAAAGTTCCTTCTTCTATTTTGAATATATTAATGGTGTTATAAAAACAATCATGGTTCCATGATAAATAACTACAAAAATTAAAATAGCATTCCAATAATGGAAAAAAATAAATATAAGAAAATATATGAATATGGTTACCCCCATTATAAAAGGTACATGAGAAACTATAATGAATCATGTTTCATGTCAATGAGTCCAAAAGAAACAAAATTTAAGAGACATCAATAAATAACAATTATTATAAAAAAAATATAAAAATTATATTATATTTATTAAAATATTAATATAAATGATAAACATATTATTGATATGTAATTCATGATTATAATTTACATTTATAAAATATAAGCCTATTGTATTGTTACCAAGAATGTGATTTCATTCATATATGTTATTGATTATTAGAGTATGTTTGATTAATATAACCTCTTGGAAATAATTTTTGTATAACATTTAATAAAGTCTTCAACATCATCCAAATAGGAATGTTCAAAAACGAAATTCGATGTTGTAGTATGATCTTGTTTTTAATAATATATTTCTTCTTTTGTAGTGAAAAATGTAACATTTTAATAATTTTTTTCATTATCCACACCATATGTGATTTTTTATTCATACTGATGTATGTTTTAACTCCCATTTATATCTTTTTCACACATGGAGAACTCCCCAACTATTATATTACAATTTTTCATTAGAGGATTTCTTAATGGATCTTTTTCATGGATTATAATTATATAGTTTTTATAATTTTTGTAATTAATATATTACGATTATGTTTTGAAATGAATTATACATATAATGTTTTTAATTCTACTTATATTCTCTTCATTTTAGGTATATGTGAATCTATAACTATTCCACTGGATACTAAATTTTTATTATTAATTTTTAGAATATATCAATGTTATTGCACTACCGTGATTCTCATTTTAGAATAAATGTTCATTTCTTTGGAAATGATTGATAATTCAATAGGATAACATTTTTTTGAGTCATTATTTTTTATAATGGTTTTTTTCTACATGTGAAATTATTTTCAAATATTGGTAAATATTTTCTTTGTTTAGATTTTTATTTTTTAGAATATGAAAAATGTATTTTTATTCTGTTTTGAATATTATTTTTCCCTTATAAAAATTATATTTTTTACTCAATCTAACTTTTTTGGTATTTTTTTGGAGGAGACTAAAAATTTGTTTGTTGTTAATTTTAAAATGAAATATTATGATATCTACAGTTGAAAAGAATTTGATTTTTTTTAATTTGATATATTTTTTATATGTGTTGTGATTTTTGTAAAATTTAATTTAAATATATTCTTGGTGTAATGGTGTGTTATTGTTTGATATTTTCTAAATTATAATTTAATATATTTTTCAATAAACTGGGAACAAGACTAGGGATAATCCTAGGATAGATCTGTAAAAAATAGCATATTTTTTGTTTAAATCATAAATACTAATATTAATAATATGAAATTTCCCCATTATGAGATATTAATTGTTAATATTATATTTAACTAATAAAAAATTGATTCCACATATGAAAAAAATTACAAGAAATAATTATAGATCAAAATTCCTTTTGAAATATCCTATAAAACTCAAAAAATAACAGGGGAAAACTATCAATGAACACATGAAAAGAAACAGACAAATTTACATGAAATATACAATTAATAAAAAAATAAATATTAAATAGTTAAAAAACAATGAATTATAGTAGGTTTGAAAACAATGTGACTTTTATAAAAAGAAAATCAAAATATAAAAAAATAACTAATATGAGAAATAATATTTCAGTAAAATGACTAGACATATATCAATGAATTATCAACTATATTTTTTCAGAATAAATGGATGTTTGAAAAAATTGAATAATATATCAAAAATGGGTGGTATAATAACCACTAAAAAACTAGTATTCTTGAATATCTATTATGAAGAATCTACCCATATACTCATAGAAAGAAGGAATTCCCACGACCTAAGGAAATACAACACTAAACTAACCTACACATCTAATGAATCTAAACATATGAACATGTACATAGTAAAAAATTATAATAACATATAAAAAAAGATAACTAAAACACATCCTTAATAAATTTTCAATAAAATCAAATCTAAGAAACCATGGTGATCTAAAATCGTAAAAAATAACCTAAAATAATTAAAATATAATTTATTCAACAACATTGAAAAGAATGAGAGAAATTAAGAGAACTAGTAAAAATCCTATTAAAGTGATTTTCATTGTGTTTAGATACCCTGAAAATATTTATATTGATATAGAAATGAATCACGGTGGATAAATTATAAACATCAAGGGAATCCATTTGGGGGGAAATGGTATTTCTTTCTTTCCTGACCAAATATGTTTTCATACCAATATAAATTCTATATAAATGATCCACAATACAGGATAAATACATATATTTTAGAAAATAGAATTATGTTCCATTTTATAGAAGGACATGAAATATGAAAAAAAAAATCATTCAAATTATTCACTACTTAAGAAGAAGAATCGCATATAAAGAACAAGTTATCCCTATTATTAGGGGTCTTATTAAAAAACGAATACAACAGACATAAATATTTTAAAATTATGATATATTTCACATGTGGATGGTCTAACCATTACCCATATACACATCAATAAACCATGATTAGGGTTTATGAATGGTCTCTAGTAGACAAATAACCATTTAGGATTCTAACTAAACAAAAAAGGGAATAATGAATTATCCATGAAATCCATATTGAATGTAACAACATTGGATTTCCATCCTATAATATCATCAAGAAAATAAAAATTGGATTTAATTATCAAATCATTTATTCCTTAGAATTCAAAGGGTAAATATAGTATATCATATGTATATTTCAAGAAGAAATAATATTGGAGATAAAAATTATGAACTCATCTAGCCCAACATGACTATTTTAAAAAAGACAACATCTAAATATACTGAATCATAATTAAAAAATAAATTTTATACCGAAAATAACCATACTACTAGAGTGAGTAACATTATTTTATGTAATTTATTTTTTCTAAATTCTCTTTTACAAAATGAAAAAATTCCCTAAATAGGCCATTAATCATCTTAAGTATAGTTTTACGAAGGGTGATGATATGATACATGTTATATTTCATAGAGGTATCTACCTCAAAAGTATTCAACTCTGAATTAGTGGATAATTGGGAATGTTCCCTAGTTATATCTACTTTTACTATATCCCATGAACCTACATTCATCATTCTATTTATTCAAGTTGCACTCCTACTGACCCACAAACTAGTTTCTATACTAAAGGTTGACCGAAATGTGATGAGAGATAAGTTGGATCATTTTTGTATCATTACCTTAAAAACTAACCAATGTTGATATATTTTGATTAAACATACCCTCCAACATAACATGTTGCTGGTAACACTCCTTTACTGGCTGAAATTATGATAAAGAAACAAAATAATCCTTCTATTAGGGAATTACTTGTTACTACAACATAATATTTATAAATATCCTTGTATATATAACATTATCATTATTCACTTCCACTAAATCCAACTGTAATATCATGTACATTGATATATCATTACCTTTGAGAACATTATTCGCATAATTATACTCAACTCTAGGCATGTATAGCACAACACTCATCATTAGACTCCAATAATGGGGGGTCAATATCAGTCAGACGACAACCATATAGGTTATAAAATACCTAGTTTCACTAATATAAAAAACATAAGTACTGGATCATCCCTATTATCCTATTCTTAAAACCCATCATTGATTCCACGTTGCTCAAGAATAAGGCATCCCATACAATATATGGTAAATATTAATTTTTTTTATTAGGGGATAATATTATATTGTCATAATATGGAATATCATATGTTATATCATGTCAACTAATGACCTCATTGTGAGAATTAACTATAATCAATTCAAAATTCCACACATGACCCCAAAACATACCAGATTGAGATGACCTATCCAGAAAAACGATGAGTAATAATTACACAAAGGACGTAATTTAATAGACTTAAAAAATTTATACTCCACTTTAATCATGATCAAAAGAGATTATTATCTGGGATTATATTAATATTATTCGAGAAATTTTTTTTAGTAATGGGGTGACCCTTAGCTTCGGTCTCAATGTTAATGCATATAATTTATCAAACCAAATTTTCAGGAATTAGAAAGATAAATTTATTTTTAATTGGATGGGGTAGACTTTTGAGGAAAACAAAATAGATTGTGTTTGAGGGATCCCAATTCAAATTTAAATCATAGGACCAATAAATATGGAATAATCAAATGTATCTAATAAACTATATGTCCCCATATGAGGCATATATTAGGTCTTATTTAACCATAAAAAGGTCAAGATGTTTCAAAAATACAATATCCCTATCATTTAATCATACTATAATAAATATTAAATTATTATGATCCTATAAAATGAATTATATAGGGCCTATGTTGGAAGAATAAAGACACCTGTAGAAGAAAGTCGAGGGTCATGAGTTTTTTGAATTCCATATGGGAAACTAGTGGATTCTAAATCCCCATGTGAGGTGAGAGAACTTCTAAATATAGTGAAAATTTGTTAAATATGAGATGTAGTCAAGGTCATTGAAGGTGGTGAACATCATAGAGAAGTATGAACCCGTATAAAATCCACCTACTCATCCAAAATGGAAGGAGCTGAAGTAGTTTTCATCACCATAGTTCAAAACCTATTGAAACAGGGGTTAATATCACATATATCTGCTCCACTATTTTATTCCATTATCACTTAAAATACCAAGATAGTAATGTCCTAGTTGTGAATATATGGTAGATGTATCAATATCTATTATCTAATCTCATATCACTATTAGTTTCAGTGATTCATTATTAACAAATTTTCCCACCACAAATAAACCTCATGATATATTACACATTCCATATGAAAATGTTATAATGAACCCTACAATATCTACTTGACATACAAAAGTCATATAATTCCTCAATCCCACTATGATTTTGACTGATCACAATTTTAATAAGTTTTTCATCATTGTCTAAAAATATATAGTAATCTTTTTTATAGTCTCAAAAGCGTCAATATTGATAATATTAACATTTAATAATTATTTAAATATTTAATTTTTTAGAAATAATCCATTTATTTATATTATAGCGATACCCAAGTGTTAATTATCCATTCCATTAATGATCTATTGAGTGTCTATGGAAAGATATTTTTACTTTTATCAATTATGGTATTTACAATTGATTTATAGAGTTTACCATATAATCCATGAAATATTTCCCAAAATGTCATTTATTCCAATACCTCTAACATACAAAACCAAAAATTATTGATTTACCATGGTTTATTAATCTCTCATAACATATTTCAAAATCTATTCATTATTATATCAAAAATTATCCATCTTCTATAATATATGTTATCCTTGACGATTTCTAAACTTTCTTCTTGTATGATCCTCTTATTTAGAATCAAAACCCATTTTTCATCGAACACTTAGTAAATCATACAACTTAATATTATATCATTTTTATATAATGTATCCAATGATTCTAGAAAACTAAAATAATATGATCATTGTTTATACTCAATATTTGAATATCATACTTTTCGACTCTAACTAACTAATGATCTTTCCAAAATCATGCATATAACCAATAGTCAAATTTCCTTTATTTATTTAAAAACAAAAGTGTCTTAGAATCAAAAACCCCTTGGTAATTAGGGTAATATTTTCAAATAAGTTTATAACTTTATATTTAATCTTGTTTTTGGTCTTCATCTCCCGAATATCGAGAGAAATTTCCATGCTAAAATAATCTATCTATATATATATATCCAAGTTTCATTAGGTAAAACTTCTCCCATTAAATTTATTATTTTTTTAGATTTATACTAATTATTTGATGGTTAAAATATATTTTAAATAAATAATCCTTCATCTGAATCATTAAATTTCCAAAAAATATATCCAATAAAATATATTGATACATTCATTGAATTAATCCAATGATGTAAACTCAAAAAAATCCTAAAAAAAATTAATCCATAAAATATAAACCAAAAATAGATACTTGAAGTATTTAACTTCTCCAAAAATAAAAATATAATATTAATAACTAGTAAATATAATATCATTTTTATTCATGTAACTCAAATATACCCTCTCTAAATTAATGTTTGAATAAAGATTAAATATTAATTGGCATTATATATCATTTTATCTAAGAAATATATCATGAAAAGTATCCTCCAAACCTAATACAACAATTTATCGAAATAGTGAGAAGGTCAGAAATTATAATGTAAATATCATATATAATGTGGAATCCTAATATTTTAATATATATTTCACTTCAAATAATATTTATTTGATAGACTGTAATATTTTCATCCATAAGACTATATAAACAATAATATAGTTTACCAAAATAAAACATCCATCAAATTGGAGGGTATGAAATGAAATAACTAAATCAAATAACATTTTGAATAAAATAAATAAATAAATTATAAATTCCTTATAAATGAGAATAATAATCAATTTAAAGTAAAATATAGTTTTTTTATAAAAATTATTTCATCTTTTCATTATGTTTTTATCCAAATAAATTATAATAAACCTTATTGGTGAATGAATTTAATGAAATTCATATATAATATATTCAATAAGATGTTTTAAATTTCATATAATATTTCATATATTTATGGTATAATAATTAATCATTTTTTATTATTAATAATTTTATTTTTATAAAAGAGTTTTCATCATATTTTTAGAACTTATTTTAAAATTAATTTCTATAACATTATTTTATTCAATTTGATAAAAATGGTTATAATATTTAGAAGCACATGGTTCAAACTTGGTAAATAGGCATGTAATATTTTTTCAATATGAATTGTAATAATTGTAAAATTTACGACATTGATAAAAGGTAAATTAGGTAAATCATGGATAAAAATATGTTCTATGCTAACAATGTTCCATTAAATTTTATATTTGAGAAATGAATTTTTCACTTTTCACCTTAGCGTTCAAATTTTATTATCTAAAGGAATATTTTCTATAAAACATCCATATATAATATTTAATGAAAATATAAATATAGAATGTCACTCATTAATTTTTAAATATACCTTATATGTTCACATAAATACAAAAATAAATTGGTGAAAGAATATAAACATTAATTTAAAAAAAATTAATGATTATAATTTACGACAAATTTTTTATGTATAATATAATTACCTTAAATTCATATGAAATTATGACACAATATTTATTCAATTGATTGGAAAATAAAATAAATACTTTAGAAATATTAAAAGTAATTGAATTTCATATATTTATTATGATACAAGATTTTTTAGATAAATATAACATATTACAGATATTGGAAAATATTATATTCGAAATAATAATTTGTTTATGTGTTTTATGTGAAATTAAATGAATTGTGTAAAAACTGTCAATGATGATATTTTATGAAAATAATGTTTTATTAGATTTTTGAAAAAATTATTAAGATATTGAAATTGAATAAGGGTATAATATATTGTAATAATTTTCAACACATTTCCAATTATTATCCAATTTTTACCATGTAAGTAAAAAATATAACCCATTGAGACTAAAAAAAGATGTTACCATATTTGAAGATAATTTAGGTTAACTAATGGATTAAACCAAATGATAAGGTGTAAAATACCATTTAAACCTATTAAAATTTTATTATTTGATTTTAAATCAAAATATCCTACAATATCATCAAATATATTTCCTTTTTGAAGTATTTTTCATGATAATGACATAGTTATATTCTATTTTTTTTAATAATTTCATACTTGCCTTTTCTCTATCCTATTAAATGAAATGCCTTCCTTCTGTTATTTAAACTAATTTTAGCAACCTAGATCATCCAAAACCTACACATTTTCCTTTTAAACATACAAATATAAATTATATAATTAATTTTATCCTAAAAATACAAACCCTAGTTTCTATAATAAAGAATCTAGGGGATGTCTCCGGAATGAGAGGTAGTCAATTTAGCCAAGCACTTTTAATTTAGTTCGTACATTAACTCCTAAAAATCTATGATTTTTGTAATAATAATATAATATAAGTACACTAAATATACTTTTATTTTATTAATATTATTAATATATAATTATAAACCCTACTTTACATCAAATGGGATGTTAAAATATCGCTTTTGCGTACGTACGGGTTACCGTCTCCACATAGATATACAATTAATTTTTTCATTATCATCATTAATGTTTGAGTATTGTGAAAGTTATAACGTTTATATATGATATTTATGGAATAAATATTCTTCTACAGTTATAATATCATATCAAACTTCATACCTTTAAACCTATTGGAAAAACATAATATCGTATGTGCATATGTGTGGACAACCACCTCCATGAAGCAATCTGATCTATTTTTTATTTTTATTTTATATTGATATAAATAAGGATATATTTACTAAATATATATGATATTATAATGTTTTGGTAAGGTTTAATTAATAATTACATTTTTTTATTATATCCATTGAAAATTTTAAACAACATTCATGCATTTTTACATCCACCATATTCATAAACTGTGTATTTGTTTTCTATCACAAACATTTCTGGAAGACTATAAGTTAATATTTATTTAATATATATTATTTTTATATCCTAATTAAATTTATTTATGTTAGGTCACAATTATCAATATATAAGGACCAAAACAACAAAACTAAAACAAATATAAACAATGAACCAATTATCTTCAAGAATAGTGATTTTTATAAAGAATTGATAATAAATAGGTGATAAAAGAAAAAAATTATATATTATATTATATTATATATATATAAATTTTTATATAATATATTTAGACTAAATAAATATTTATTAGGTAGAACATTTGAAAAATTATTAAGTAATTTATACATGGGGAAATGGTTTATTTCACAGTCTCAACATTATTATAGATTGTATATGTTTATGTCTCCAAATGGAGGATCATTTCATCATTATATCATAAAAACAATTATAATTCATTCTGATATTATTGTTATTATATATTAAATTTTTACCTTTTATTCTCCTCCCATTTATTTGAAAATACATTGAAAAAAAAATTAAAGGAAAACCAACCACGTTTTTTTACTCAGGCTTGAATCATTCCCTGACATGTCCATACGTTCCATAAAATATTTGAAAGTAATTTTTTTAGAATTATAATGTTATTTATTAAGGAAAAAATTTCCTATATTTTAGTTTATATTAAATTTTCCAAAATGAATATTCTATTCATTTTACGATTATGGTAATTTTTACCATTTTACTAGAGTGTGAAAGGAATGTTTTTTAATGTATATAACGTGAATAGAATTTCCCACCATCTTAACCAATTTTTTATTAAAGTTTTGATTTATAAGATTACATGATTGTTTTAATAGTCAATTTTTACTTAATATTTTGGAAATTTTTAGAATTAAAATAAATGGTTTCAAATTGAAAAGTCTTTTTCCTCAATAAATTTTCCAGTAAGCTTTTGAAAATATTTTCATGTATTCCAATATCCACTTTAGAATCATACTATTTAATGGGGTTATTCTATTATAATATCGTCCATGATATTTATCAAGATGGTTTATGATGAACTTGACTCAAGAATGTGTTGATATAATATATGATAGTTCATCCAACATGGATGGTTATTGATTTTTAATGAATTTTTCTTAACTTATGCTGTTTATTCAGATGATAAATTCATTATACATATTATGTGATGGGTGGTGAAAAAATTTCTTTTACCCTCGATGAATAGGTGAGTCTTTTGAGAAAAAACTATTTTTGATATTTGAATAATTCATTACCCATTTATGTAATATGTCTTGGCCTAAGGCCTTGATGTTTTTTTAAATGTCATGGCCCAAGGCATCAATGGTAAGTTAAGATGTTAGTAATTATGTATTTAATCATTTCGAAATAAGTAATTTATTTCCTTGACATTATTTTAATAGTTGTTTTATCCAGGCATATGTTTCAAATTAATGTGATTATTAATATAGAATTTTCTTGTAATAATTTATTAATGACATATTATTAATATCTAATTTACCTTATAATGTATGAATTATCTTACTAAACATCTAATATCACCCCATAAATATGTTTTCATTCCCCATAATTCCATGAAATATTTTATGATTGATATTTACGGATACTGTATAGGTTGAAAATATGATCCCAATGAAATATGATAACATATTTTATTATTTCAAATGAAATGTGTGATTCATATATGTTTCTATTTTACCAAGATTACTAATATATTTTTTACAATGAGAAGTTATTTATTGTAATTAGTAGAAATTTAATAATGTAAATAATGGATATATTCTAATAGGTTCAAGGTATTTATATATAACACCATTACCCAAGTGATTTATCATTATTTATGAAAAATCTAAACATATTTAGGGAAAAATATAATATATTAGAAACTATATGATATAAATAATTTTATATTATAAGTGGTATCACTAATCAGCATTTAATAAATAATTAAAAGTTGTGATAATTACCATAAGGATAACCTATTTATAGTAAAAACATAAAGAATCGTTCTAATCATTATTCTATTTATAGAATGAATATTCTAATAAAATTACTTCATCAATGTTTAAGGATTAAACTAGTTTTTACTAAAATTATATTTAATAATATGGAAAAAATAGTATACTACCTAATTATATTGATTTTTTAATCCTCTAATTTTTATAGGTTACCATTTTGTTTGCTCTACAAATTCTCTTGTTGATCCATTTACCCACTAAGGTTGTCCAATATTTGGACTTGAATATACCGCTTTATTTAGATAAAATGTAAATCAATACATCTAAGATAATAAAAAATATAATAAAATCATTTATATCTTTTTTTGACCATGTGTTTCCAATTTTCATAAATATAGAGTTTTTAAATTATACCCCCATTGAATTTTAAAATAATTGGTAGAAAATAAAAATAATACCCCCTATAAGAAATAGATGATAATTTATTCCTCTCAAAAATTAATAATTTACTACTATAGTTATGAGTTAAAAAATCTGATTTGGAAAATAATTTTCATTACCTGGGGAAAAAATTAATCATTGATCAATGGTTGGAAGGTATTTTCATATAATTAACCAAATAAATTATATAAATTATAGAATTGGATAGAGTTTACTATATTTTATATTGTTATAACATTATCATGTTTTCCTTAATTGATTTATAAAAATATGTTGGCAAATTTCATTCATTTTAGAGAATGGTGTTTGAAAAATTAGAACATTTTGAAATAATATATTTCATATTTATTTGATTTTTAATTATTTTATTATTATTAATGTTTCCAAAATAATTTTTATGCTTGATAAATCATTATTTTAAAAAATATGTTGAAAATTTATTATTCTTGTTATATTTAAATTAGTTACCCCTAACTCATGGATATAATATGGTTAGGCCAAATAACATTTAATTATTTAAAATACTATATTTTCAAAATTGTAATAAATAAATAAAATTCTATTAAATGTAGAATTCAAGATGAAAAATATAAAAAAAATTATGCATCATATATCACTCTTCACATATATTTTTCAATATTGTAATAAAATATTCCTGTCATATATTAGTTTTCTCTTTAGCGAGTTTATATTCCTCCAATTATAATTGTAATATTAAATTCCTATAAAAAAATTTATAATTAAAAAAACTATCCTTAGTGTTCTCCTTCGATAATTTCAAACTATAAAAATAATATAGAGCTGAGGAGGAAGAGGATTTTACAACTATTATTACAACCAGCTTCTATGTGGGTTTCTTAGGTTTTCATGGTCAACACTAATAAAATTAAATAATAGAACCCGCATATTCCATATGTTTTGAAAATATAAATTTATGAAATTGTTTTATAGGGGATTTAAAACAATGAAGATTATAAGAACAAATATCACATTTTTATATAATAAATTTTGAAACAAAATATTTATTAAAAGACTTTGAGTGAGAGATTTTTTGAAATAATTCTAAAAGATAAGAAGAAATAATCTCTCAAGGGGAGAGTTCAAATGAAGGAGTACCTACCCTATTTAATTAATTATATTTTGAACAGGGAAAATGTAATGTGTTAAATTAATTCATTGAAAATTATTAGCTTATAAATATCTAGTCATAGAATTCCAACAGTAGTGATCTAACAGTGAATATCAAAGTCTCAAAGGGATATTTTTTTAGTAATATTAATATATTATCCTAAAATAAAGATATACTAAATATATTTGGATTGATTTTATATTATAAATTTCAAATTTTGAAAAAATGAACTATATATTACATTATGAGTTCTTCAATATTAATGATGCATTACAATGTTGATCATCTTTTTCTAAATGAAATATCTTCATGATTAAAGGATGGATTTGAGATCCCATATCTTCTAAGGTACCTAATTTGTATCACATAAAACCCTTATAATTTAGATTTTATCTTATTCCATCTATTTATATTTCATCATTTTTTAATAAGTATTTTGGAAAGGAAATATTGAGTTTTACAAAAATACTATGTTTTAATTTTCAATATGCTTTGGGATATATGTCTAAAATTATGTAAATATTGACCATTCATTATTTAATTTAAAAAAACAGATAATCCTTATTGTATGTTTCTAAAAAAATTACAATATGAATATTCAATTTGATATCTAAAAATCAAGGGAAAGTATTTAGTAACATATTTTTTATAAATTATATATTTCTTATTTAAATATATCAAGATTATTTTTCTAATTTTAAATTTATAACATTATGAAAATTACTTTTTATTTTATTTTTAGGATCTTATAGAGGATAAAACATCGATTACAACTTTTATAGAATTTATGAATTAAAAAATTAAGATTTTGTTGAGTTGAGTAAATAATGCATTAATTTTATCATATATAAATTCTAATTTATTTTATATATTGATATTAATTTTCTTTAATTTACCTTTATCTAACTTAAAATCATGACTACATTTTTTGATATTTTATATCTTGGAAAAATATTATTCATTATATCCTTTATAAAAGGACGAGTCTATAGTAAATGACAAATAGTTTTCTTTCTTCTTCTCTGTCTAAATCCTTATAATATATGTAATTTGTAGTCCATTAAATATATTGTTATGAATATGTATCTTTAAAGGAGATATACATAGGAATATCAATGTTCTTATTATCACTATAATTTATTCGGGATATCCCTTCCCCTATGAATAGAGACTTGATCAAAAAATCATTTCATTTGTTAATATTGTTTCATATGTCTTTGGATGAAAGTAATAGTGATGAAATTTGATGTAAAGTTTTCGTTTTCAAATACTCCTTTAACTACGTGAACAGTGTAATAGTCATCATTTAAATCATTTTTTATTTATCATATTTAATCATTGAGTATTCCAAAGTTTCCCCAAATATTGTTTAATCTTTTATAACTTTAGTGGTTTCCACTAGAGGGTAATTAGCATGGACATTAGTTGTACTCTTTGTTGGTATTTTATAAATGGTATAATCAATATAATTGCATATTTCATGAGTATTGTAAAGTGGTGAAATTTTTTAACATCATAAAATATTATAAATATTAAAATTTCTTGAATAAATATATTTAAATCAAAATTAAATCTTCCATTAGGAATAAATAAATTCATATCATTAATTAGAATGAAATAAGTAATTATAGTAATTGTACAACTAGGAATACTAGTATATATAAGAAAAAATTATTTTAGATTTATCTGAAGAGTAATATAAGTCTCACAAAAAGGGGAGGATAATTTAAAGAAATAATTCATTTGAAAATAATTTTGAATACACTATATTTGAAAATAAGGATATTTAAAATTGATCTTACTCTCTAGATTATAAGAGTTAAAAATTAAACTTATATAAGAGAGTGATTTGATACCTAGTTTCAGTGTCTATAATATAATGGAAATGACATATTAGAGCTTTGATCATGACATGATAAAGTCAATAAAAAATTTTAGAGTTAATTTTGATCTTAGGTTCAATATATCCCTGAATGGGATCATGTGAAAGATAATATTTGATATCATTTTTTGGTATAAGTAAATAAATTTCATCATAAAAAATATATAATACCAATAGGTATCCTCTTTAGGTGAGGATATTAAATTTGGTTGGAAATACTGAGGTCAAATATGAATTAAAAAACTAATGCATAAACAAATTTATTAATGAATTGCAACTAAGTCACTAAATAAGAGAAAAAAAATTAACAATAGAAAAATTAATGTATGAAAACATAAATCAATAAAGACTGCAAGCTCTAGAGTTAATAGGATTTCCAGAGTTTGATAAATGACCAATAAAATAATTAAAAAAAATTCCTTCCCGTTCTAAAAAATTAATTATGATAAATATAAAAAAATTAATGTGATAACAAGTAAAAATATTTTTAAAAATGTATGTGAATTCTTAGTGATTGTTTTGATCTCACTCATAAGGTTTGTTCGTGATTTTAAAATAATTTAACTTTTTAAATAGGGAGTTATATAATAGTTAAAAAAATAATTAAATTTAAAAAAGTATAGTTGTATAATGAAAAAGAAAATTTAAAGAGGTTAGGTATATGAAATCCATACATACCTAATTTTATAGAAAAAATAAGTTCATGTCATCAAAAATTTATTAACTTTTAACCCAAAATGCTTAGATTTTTCTATGATCGGAAATTTAAAATACCAAAATGAAAGAAATTTCCAGATTCTAATAAAATATAAATTTGTAATACTCGTGAATTTTTTGATCAAGAGACTAGAAATGGACATGTCCTAATACATAGGGATATATTGTAAAGAATATTTTCATAAAAAATATTATTATCCACAATTATTAAGCATCCAAAAGGAACAAAGGATTGAATGATGAAAAAATATAATGGTGATGTTATTATTTAATTTTCAGAAGTATATAAATAAATGAAGAATATAAGTCATAATTATATTTAATAAAGGAAAATAAATACTACAATAGAATGAATTTTTCATTGATGTTAATAAATAAAATAATGAAAAAAATTGATCTTTAGAAATGAATTATTTCATCATTATTATACATTTTACATCAAAGTGATCTTCCCCAAATTACCTTATTCAAATTATCTCTCATAAGACATTTATATTGAGTTATCAATTTAATTAATAAGGAATATATTCAATATAGATGATGTTTTTTCTATTGATCATTTCTCATTTGTTATTTGTGGTCGACATTTCTTTTTTATAAATATTGCTTACTCAACCATCATAGCTTATATGGATTCATTCATAATAATTTAACATTCATCCCCTATTGTTCCAATGGATATTATTTATTGAATTTTTTATATTTGTAATATGACCATTGCAATGACATGTTGTGATAGAAAATATATAGTTTTTGTATGTCATTATAGATTCAGGATTCATTGTTTTTCATCATGTTTTGGTAGAGTTTGAATAATGAAAATAAGTTCTATAAAATCATCATGATTTTCATAAATTCATTGGGTTTATTTTATTATGTATCATTATTTATCTTCGTTCTTGTTAAATAATGATGAAATAATGAAATTTATTCCTCATAATTTTCCACTCCAATTTATTTTAAATCTATTCAATGATTCTTACCTATTTATTATATATTCTAATTGTTTGAAAATTGGTTCAGATATGTTTTGGAATTATTACATTTTTCTTACATTCATACATATTTTTTATTTTAATTCCTACATCAAATTTTTTGTTAGACATATTTTAGAAAAAAAAATCAATATTATAATCACTAAAATGTGTAATTTCACTATATAAGATTTGTTATATTAATATGATAATCCAAAAAACCTAATTCATTAATAGTATTAATTAATTTATATAATCCGAATAATTATTTAATAACCATAAATAAACAAAATGACCATACTATATTATATAGTGTATATAAAACACCATTTTATAACCACAAAGAACCCAAACCACACCTCTAAATACTATATGAAAAAAAAAATATTATTTACAAATTCACTAAAAACCCAATCAATATTTATAATACAGTGAAAAAATAGATTTTGTGAAAACAATTCAATCGATAAAATTCTATATTCGGAACATATTAAAAAAATGTAGAGTCAACAACCATTAATCAATTTTCATAAAATAGTATTAAAGGTTATCGATCATAGTCTTACTCATCATCACATAACAAATAATTAATAAATTATTTATAAATTAAATGTCTCCCAAAAATATGTATGAAGTGGATTTGACTCCAATAACACATCTTGGGTAGGAATAGAAAATTGATAAACCCTTTAATGAAATCTATTTAATTATTAATTAATTATCTATCCTTAAATGGATTTTCCTCTTTTATAGAGGAATCTTTCATGAATTCTCATAATCTCTATTTTTTAAATATCAAGAAAACATAAAATTTTCTAACCCTAATCAAAAAATTTATAGAAAAATATGGAGACAAATAGAAAAATAAAATTAATATTCTCCTAAAAACCAATTAAATGAAAATACAAAAATATTGAACCATCATTGTAGAGAATAAGAGGGCTAGAGAGGGGTTATCCATTATATTTTTATAACATAGAAAAAGTGTATGGATGAGTATATCTTATAATTTTAATACTAAAACAACTAATAATTAAAATAATAAAATAACCACAATAAAAATAAAAAATAATAATAAATATTAATAAAATAACCCTCTAAATCCCACTAAGCACACTATATTTTCATAATAATAAATAAAATTAATAAGAATGGTCTTGTTAGGTTTATTTATTAGCTTAAAATAAGGCATTAGAGACGTTTAAATGAAAAATGAGTCTTTCTTAACCTTTTTATAATGAAAAATTTTACAATAACATTTAATAAGAGATTTATATTAATTGTATTGGATAATTTCCCAAAACATGATAAAATTAATATTTTTATTTATTGATTTAATTTTTAAAAAATTCATATAATCTAACTATGATGGATTTAAATTTTTTAAATAATTTTTATTTTTACACAACAAATAATTAATGTATATTCAGTTTTATTTTCTATTAAAAATAGGTTGTTATATTTTTGTATTTTATATAAATATAAGTATCACGTAAAATATATTAATTTTATAAATAATTATGGTATTATACATATACACTACTATTTTATTAATATTGAACTTAAAGGGTGATATGTTATGTGGCAATAACTTATTATATAGGAAACACAACATGAGAAAAGTTCTTTTTTATGATAATTATTATTATGTTCTAGAGAAATAAATACCATATGAGTTTATTTTCTTTACCTATCAATATAAATTTGATATTTATAAAAATAATAAATCGAATAAATAATAAATAAGAAGTCTTGTGTTATCTATGATAGTTTCTACTTTTTAAAATATATATGAGAATATCAAACCATTCAATATGAGTGAGTTAATTAAAGATCAAGAAATTAATCATAAGTATAGTGATGTTTATATTTTATAATTAAATTTATATAATTATAATTCATGGGTATAAAATACATGTTATACATCCCACATATTTTTTAATTAGTATGTACAAAAAAATGTAAACCATTTGGTAAAAAAAATTGTCATATGTGTTAAAAATAGTTATATGATTGATATATTCAAGGTGGTGACATATATACTATACCTACGAGGTTTAATATATTATAAATTATAATTTCAATTATTCTCCTTCAATGGATAGTAAATTTATTTTCCCCTATTTATTTTTTTTGTGTTTATTAATAATATTTGATCCAATTCCATTGAGGAAATTATCAATATAATTGTTCGTATAATTATTATTGTACATATTATGGGAATAAAAAAATCAATATATAATATAAAAAAATGGAATTTAAATGATATTGATTCAAACACTACATAACTTTAAATTTATCATCTTTTCCATTTAAATGAGAAACACATCCAAACACTATATATTAATGGATTTTTCATAATCATTTAATAGTGAATAATTTGATACTTTTGAATATTTATTACTAAAATAATTAACCAAATATACTTCTATAAGAAAATAATACATGATTAGAAAAAAATTATACATAATACATAATTATGTAAATATAATAATGAGTAAACATATGATTGGGGGTAATAATTTATTGTAACTGTTACAAACTATATACACAGGTATGGTAATCTGTTTGTAAAGATTTATGTGTTTCAAACCTTGGAAATCATTAAAGTGTTTTAAAATTATGTATCGAATTATCTTAATAAAATTATTAATAAGCCTATATCTAATAAAGGAGGGAAATATTTAAACCAAGAGTTAAATGATAATCTAAAGTATTATGAAATTATTTCAAAACTCACTCCTCTAGAAACATCATATTGTAATGTGTATCTAAATATATAAATCAGTATTAATAATATATGGATTGAATAATAATTATTAATTTATACTTCTTTATTTAATGTTAGGGTTGTGATCAATAAATTCTTATTTTTACTCCAAAACACATTCCATGAAAAATAAATAAAAATATTCATTAGATATAAAGTCTATAAAATATCCAAACACAAATTTAACAATGATTTTCAGTATGGAATTGAATGTACTCCAGCTAGTAGGTAAAGAACATTACAATAAATGTTATAAAGGATTATTTATTTGATATCCATTGGAGAAGATGAGTTATAAATGTTGTGATTCTATATAACAAAAAAAAATTAACTCAAAATGACATATAAATTTATTATTGATATATTTAATATGAAATTGGAAAGAGGAAGAATGATCTCTAAATAATGTTCATAATTAAAAAAATATTCATTATAGGGAATGTGAACTACTTAGGTTAGAGTATATATAAATTGAATTAGGTCATCTTATATAAGAATATCTAGGGTCAACTAGGGTTTTCATGCTCTCGAATGATATAAATCGATCAGATAAAATGATAATGAACTTATGTTCATAGAAGATGACCAATGACCCGAATAAGAGTCCATAAAGATGTTCTATTTTAATAAATGGAAAAATATTATAAAATAGGAGATTAATTTTTAATATGTAAATTAATATTGAAGTGTTTATAATCTAGATGAACGGGTATTACCCATAGTGTGAAAGGGAGTTTTATAAATAAATATGAAATATGTTATAGAGTGTCTATTTATGTGTCTTTTATAGTGGAGATCGGTTGTATGAAAATGAGATATTGAGAAAGAAATTTTGTTCAATAATATCCATGAAAAAAATAATATGGTTCTATTTTATATAGTACAATAATAGGATTATGAGATCTTTTATAATGATTTAAAATTTTAATTTTAATACATTTTATTTATTATCAACATGTATATGATGTTAACTAATAGTTTAACCGAACATAATGGCGTAGTTATGATTTTATGTTAATAATGTTTTATATATGGATTAAATAAAATTATTAAATTAGAATACTATTTTTAAGGAGTAATCAAATACATTTAATTTATCATGATTGAAGGGTAATGTTGTGTTTATAAATAGGTTACTGAGAGAATAATGTTTTTTTTGGTATTATATGATGATGAGATAATTCTATATAACATTGAAATCATAACATCACAAAAATAAAGGTTTATTTGGGTGATTGTTTCTTATTAAAATTATGGTTGAATTAGGTTATAATTTTGGATTTGAATGTCTATTAATATATATATCAAAAATGATTCTTTGAATTATTTGAACATTTATATTTGTAAATTTATGAGGATAATTTTCAATGAAATCCCATAATGTATCATTACTAATATAAAATAAAATTCTCTTATAAGGTATTGATCTGTATATAATGAAATAGAAAATATTTTCCTTGTTAAAATAATTTTTTTAAAGGATCAACCATGTATATCATATTATGGACTAATACATATTTTAATTTCTTTAAGAATTACCAGTAGATACCATTTTTATCCTAGATAAGACAATGAGTGAATATAAAATAATATCCATTAGTACTTATGAAGGAATTGGTATATGTATTTTTTAGTTAGAGGTGATAAAAATATCATTGTAATGTGTTACACTGAAATTATTTTTCAAAAAGAAAAAATTAATACAAGGTTACAATAATTTTTTGTGTTATAATTGAATTATTTTGTAGCTCAATATGCAGTAAATAATTTATGAATTTACAATATGAAATGTGTATATGTAAACATGAGATACATTGAAGGGATATTTTTTTCATATGTAAGTTCATTAAATAAATTTTAGTTGTTCATTGTATAAATAAACCAATAGAGGTTCATTTTCAGGAAATAATATCATCACACATTACAAGGTGCCCTTATATCACCAAATTTCCAAACATGTAACTAATATCATAATTATCATTAGATATTTAATGAATAAAATTGATGACATTTTTTTTGAAGTATATATATATTAAAATATAGTACTTTTTTTGATAAACCACATGTGTAATAGAAATATGGTGTCCATGTAAAGACCTATGAATAAAAGAAATATGTGGTATCTCTATTATATATAGATTCATCAATATATATTTCTTAATTCTATACATAGAATGTCATGCTCGATAAAAAAATTTGTAATAATTTAACAATTAATAGATATTTCTAATTTACTATTCATTCATTTATATTTAATTTATAATTTAAGATATGATAATATAATATAATTCTTGTTGTTAAAACTATTAGTTATCCGTAATTGATGATTATCTTAAAACTTCATTGGTTGTGATTATAGTTCATGAAAATCATTATTAAGAACTCGTATATATATAGGAATATTACATTGTTGATCGAATTTGGCCTTGTTATTTGGATTGATCAACATTTAGTATCCTGCATTGAATGACATATAATTGTTTCAATGAAATTCATGGGGTACATACTCTATTGTTGTCTTTATGATCTATGTATAATAATTTACCATTAATGCGACTGTTCATACATTGATACAAAGCTGATTATTTTTCATACTATGTTAAACAAATAGTTATTGGGGAACATTTTAATATTGGGGGTTCTCTTAACCAATATAGGATTTATACACATATAGTATAGGTTTAATATATGATCTAATAATGAAGTAACTCTATAAAATTATATATTAATGCTTAGTTAATGGGCATGTGATGTTTCCACAAACTTCCATAAATGGAATGTCATATACTTATTTATATAAATAAGTCTACATAATAAATTAAGAATATGGATGTTGTGTAGTTTAAGTGGTTATTACATCATAATGTACATACTACATGTTATATATTTGACCCGAACATCATCCAAATATATTGATATTTTGAATTATGTTGTGAATATTTTATTTAGAGCATAAAGATGTCATGTTCGTGTTTCTATTTATGATTGGGGGATGTGGTAATTGTTATATGCATGTTTAGTGGGGAATATGTATCTTGAGAATGTGTGTAGATATTTGTTGGACTAGGGGTGGATGGATCTGTGTAACTAAGGTAACCATACATGGCCTCATATGGGGTTTTATCGTTGAAATAATGTGTGATGATAAAATTATGAGGAATTAATTCAATTTTTGATGTCAAGAAAAACAATATATCTTTAAGGATATGGGTTTTTAAAAAATTAAAATAAAAAAATGTGATGCATCGATGTTTCATGGTGTTGGAAATAAGGCATAGAATAAGTATTTATGTATTAATGTTTTAAATTTTTTTTGAAAAAATATATTTTTTAAATTTTTGATACATCCTAGTAGTATCATGATCCCAAATTTGGATTATGTTCAACATTAGTATTCATAAATAATAATGAAGAAATTACATGAATTGATACCTCGATGCATGATGTGATCCTAATGTGTCCCTATCATTGACAGATTGATATTTCTTGAATGATCTAAGATTAAAACCATATATATTATACACACATACACCAAACTACCATTGGGTCAATTTTATTTGTTTTTAGGGTTCTAAAATGACCAATACATATTCTTTACTGCACCAATATGATTTTTTGAAGGACCATGATTTGATCAATGAATAATAATTGATTTATTTATCACTTTATCTTTCATATATCTCTTAATAACATGAGAGAGATATTGAGAGATCCCAAATTAATTAAAGGGATTTTAAATCCTATTCATGGGTCAAAAAATAATCTATATAAATAGTTTAAACATTCCCAAATTACACCATGTTCATGGAATGATATACCCTTAATTTTAGACCATTTTCAATGTATATGACATATTCAAACATTTCATAAACATAAAAAATATATTATCACTCACCTATAACATTCTAAAATGTGAGAAGATAAAATATAAACCATTTACTCATCTCAATACCTTTGGTAATTATTTAGCGAACCACAGACATGTATTTTATGGTTATATAAATAACTTTTCCTATTCACTAATTTAAACATAAATAACAAGGTAATTTCTTTAGTATTAAATATCATTATTATCCCTATAAACAATAATAAAATATAATTGAATTTATTTAATTAACTAAATTGTTTTTACCATTTACACTAGAGCTAAGAAATGTCTACCGTAAATTTACCCATGTCATCACAAAACTTAATTCATCTGAATCAGTAGATCTTTTGGAAATGATTTGTGTGTCATCAGCTTTTCCATAATCTCAATAGGATTTATCAATACCCAAAATTGAGTGGTATATATCAACAAATCATGGACCCTTTAGATATAGAATATTAATAGCCATTAAAACATAGTAAATATAGTTATTGTTTAATATAATCTCTTTTCCTCTTTATATTTTATAAAGAATGATGCTTACTTTTAGTTTATTATTTTTTATTTATTTCTTTTTTTTTCTTACTATATTATAGAGACATTACTTAAACTATCATATGTATAGACATAATCTTGGAACTACCATCCCACATAAGTTTCCAAATATATATTCTTCAAATTTTCATATGTGAAGAATGGTGTCTTAGACTTTCAATCAATATCAATTCACCAATTAAATACCTAATATATTACACATCAGATAAAATAAATAATTATTTTACTCCTAAATAAATGTAACAATAAAATTATATAAATTTTTAATGTTCCTCTATAGAGAAATAAATACAAATTCTTTTCTAGATTAAATCAAATAAAACTAATAACATGTAGGGTTTTTATTGGAGGTTTATTCCCCATAACCTCATATAATCAAGATCACAGAGTGAGAACTTCATTATAAGAAGTTTAAATTCTTATAATCCACTGTATCTAGAAAATTAAGCATTATATATGTTCTTTCAATATAATTAATTGATACCATAGGATATAATTTTATTATTACTTTCACAATATCTCAAGTCTCTAATTATAGATGGAAAATATTACAATGTAGTTGGGGGTTGTCTTAGTGGTAAGCACCCCTTAAATCTACATTAAAAATGGGGGTTCAAAACCAATTGGGCGCAGGTACTGTAGCAGTACTATAGAGTATTGTAGCAGCGGCGGCACTATAGCAACGACGGGCTCTGTAGTGGCGGCAGGTCACTGTAGCGGCGACATAACACTATAGCAGTGGCGGGTACTGTGCAGTACTGTAGCAACACGAGTACTGTAGCAGTACTATTCACAGAATGGGCTTTGGGCCAAAAAATGGGCCTATGGGTCATGTAATGGGCTAAATGCCCACTGGGCCTTCGGGCTATGTTATGTGTCTCCCTCTACCTAGTTAAAGAGGTCTTTGCTTTGCTTTAATAATAAAAATGAGGCTTCGGCCCCAACCTTTAAAAAAATGGAATATATTACAACCTTTTTAAATGATAAATATCCCAAGGACATTACCATATAAAGAGAATAAATAGAAGAAATAAATTACTATGATAATAAATAATTACTCATTACTCATTTTATACAGGATATAGCTATTAAAAAAAACTACTCATGTTATGTCATGGAATTTGTCTCTCATAATTCATAAATCCTTTGAAATTAAGGTCCTACATTCCATAAATAGAAAAAATGATCCTAAAATCCCTTATATATTAAATGATAATATATAATATACCAAACTATAAGGCCATTTATGAATAGTTTCTAGGAAAATTGAGGGTGGACTAACCCTTTAGGGGAGGTTTTTTATCTTACTAATGTTTTCCCATTGGTATGTTCATGTTTTTTTGTTTGTTACTTCGTATCCCTTATATATAAAATGTAAAGAATAAATAATAGACAAGTTCAACAATATTAGATCCAAATGTTCCATATCTCATGGTTATTTTGATGTCCTGGACAATGTTTTTATGTGAACACATTATACATGTGAAGATATATTTGGATAATGGATATCATGAAAAACGTTATTGTTTGTGTTCTAATGATGTGTTTCTAGATACAACTATACTTTTCCATTTTTAAATTAAAACATGAAATCATTATTGACATTATAAGGTCCCAAAAGGTCATAACTAAGGCTATGTGATTGATAATATCTTTTTATATGATTTTTTGTCTAAAATATGAAGAGAATACAAGATGTGTGCGTCTATCTCTGTTCAAAATAATTTAGGTATGAGTATAAATTTTATTTCAAGTGATGTAATATAATATGAGAAATGGGTAATCAAAATGGGGTTATGGTATAAGATAAAAATTTTAAGATAAATTCACCAAATATACATATGATATTTGAAATCAAAGTTTATAACATAGATAAACAATATATGTCTTACTATATGGAATACATGGAGATGGTTAGTCATTGAGTATCTAAATTATTCCATAGAACACATCATTTAATTAGATACAACATACATATAATTTATATAATTGAATTCTTATCATTATTTAATAAATACACAATATGTTTATTATATATTGGATATCTAATTAATATTAATAGTACAATATTTGAGAGAAATTATTTTTTAACCCTATTTAGATGAGAAATATAGAAATGGTTTTGTGTTAGCCCTATATATAATACTTCAAGATAAGAATAATTTATGTATTAAAAATTTAATATAAATATATTAAAAAATAATAATTTCTAAATTTCATATTTTTAAGTGTAATTGTGGGGATTATAAAATAGATATCATAAATATTGGTATGAAATCGATAATATAATGATTGTTTGAAATTGATAAAATTTGTATTAAAATTAATTTATGAATTAGATAGAATAGATTTTCAATAAATAATTATTAAGAAAACTATAAACCAATAAATGTTTCCAAATATAAAAAGTAAATGAATTTCTAAAAAAATCCATTATAGTTTTGATAATTATTTATAATGATTTTTGGAATAAATAATCAATCATCCCCTAGAAATTCACTAAATAATGTGGAATACACAAGTTCCTATATCTGAATATTTTTACCTTTAAAATAAAACTAATAATTAACATATTATCACAATATATGTTATTAACCAAAAACCATGTATTTGTAGTGTTCATCATTCATTAAAATGGAATAAAAATATCTTATCCCCTAAAAATAATTTCTAAAAAATAAAGTAGCGAGTAACTACAGTGAATTTAGATAAAAATAAAGGTTATTTTTAAAATTTTGTTGTAATGACCAAATTATAATGATATAGAACAAAATTGAAATTAAAAAAAATGAAAGTGTGTTAAATGAAATGAACATTATTAGTAGCAGATTTAGAAAATGGTAAAATTGATGATGCAAATATCTCGTTGAGTTCAAATTATTTAATTCTGAATGACTTCATTTTTTGAGATCCTATTAGTCTTTATTTAGGCTTGAGAATCCAATTTATAGGTCTCTATGATCGTTGAGAACTATGTATTATCTCTAAGAAGTTAGATGTTTAAAATATTCATAATTTACCAAATAAAGAAAAGTAATTAAAAATTATTTAAGAAATTTATTACATTATTTTCCCTAAGTATAGCCATAGTAGATTTTATAATTTAGAATCAACTCATGAGAATCATTACTGTCTCTTCAACAAAAAAGAAATTTGGCTCAGTGTATATTATTTACCCTTTTATGGATATCGTAATATTTAAAAACCTGGATAATTGATGGTTTCATATTTGAATCATGATCGATAATAAAATAATAAATAAATTTCAATAACTACTAGGGTTATAAATGGTATAATTACAAATAATTATCTAGGTATTTCTACACTAATGGTCAATATAAGCTCCGATAATTTTATTGTTTATTTTTAATTCCATAATTCATCTAGGTCATGAGTCTAGTTCATATGATTTTTTGTATAATCAAAAAAATTATTAACATTAAGGAAGATTCTTAAATTAAAACATTATAACATTGTGAATTTGAATTATCATTATCAAAATAAAGTGATGTGTAGGTACTAATCTAGAGAATGACTCTGCAGTCTCTTTATTTTTTGGATGATTATAGGGCAGCCTTATATAAATAATATAAATTTATATATATATTTATCAAATAATTAATAACATATGAATACAATACAAAGAAAATATGATATAAAAAAATTATGAATAAAAAAATTAACGTATCAAGTATATTATAATAGATGAAAATGATGTCAATTAAAAATATAGTTTAGTATGGGGTGTATCATGGAAAATAAAATAATAATAATAATAAATCTTCTCATTTCTCTCTATGAGAATTTTTTATTTATAAAAATGATCCTTCTATGGGTTGAGTGTGTAATTACACAATATTAACAAAACCACAACAATATACCCCACAAACAAAATCAATAATAAAATATAGAACATCAAAGAGGGGTTGAAGTATACTTTTTTGGAGAAACTCCATTGGGACTCTCAATAACTAAGGGGAAAAGGATAATTGTGATCCGAAATCACATGAAACCATGTGATCCTTAAGTGGGGGAGACACGATAGATGATAGAGATTTCAATTACTGCAACATCCTAGGTAAATGAAGAATAAGATATTTTCATATTTATTAATATTTTTTAATTAAATATTAATTTTACTTTAAAGGGGTTTCTATGTTCGATAGCGTACCCGATACACAACAACGGGTTTCTTTTAAATCTTACATTACAAACTAATAATATAATATTATTATTTTAAATGGTATTTAACTCCTAGCCTTTCTATTAGAGGGAATGAACAAAAATAACTATAATATTATTATACATGATTGTTAAATGTATTTACACATATACAATAAAAAGTTAGAGGCTTAAAATAGTAATGAATCTAATTTTAAGCATAATTTACATTAAAAGGCTGATTAACCGCCTTTTAATGGCGAACCCTATTTAAATATAGTTTTGGTCACTTTAGTACATTCAAATTGAACAAATAAAATCCTTATATAGAATGGGGACATCAAATTTAACTTTGGGTAATTGTTTGGTATTTTTCTGATAAAGTTCATTTTTATGGAATAGTGAAAAATATTGTATTTTAATTCAAAAGTTCATTTTAATCAAATTTATTTATATGGTTACATTATATTTTTAACTAGTTTTAAAGTGTAATTGAAATATATTTTTACCATTTAATCCAATGGTGGTCGTTGGATTGAATTTACTTTGAAATTGGACAAAACAAGTGTCAATCTTTTGATAGTTATTATTTCTTAAAAACACTATTTGTTTTGATAGTGGGAATTAATTATAAAATTAATTAATGCAACTTATTTGTTTTGAATTTGGTAAAATGGAAATCATTTTTTAATTTTCAATATCAAATATAGCTTAGGGTGAATTTTTGGTATTTTTCTGAAAAACATCAATTTTTAATGAATAGTGAAACCACTATGTGGTAGTTAAAAAACTGATTTTTTTTAAATGAAATTTTACCACTTCTGTGAATTGAATTTCAAAAATCTGACATACATGGTTGTTATTAATAATTAAAATGTGGTTTAATGAGATTAAAATAATTTTTGGTGAACAGTAACTTTTGACTTTTATTTACCACGGTTAAAGGTAAATATGGTAATTCAAGGTTATAAGAATATTATAATAATTCAAATTTACCTTAATACTTGTCCAAAACTTATTGGTTGAGTCATTTACGACCTAGAGCATCTTTGGGTTGATTTTAGGACCCCATTAAGCCACTTGGGAGTGATAATGAAAATTTAGATTAATTAACTTAAAGTAAAGACAAAAATGACAAAAGAAAATATCTTTTAGTAAATTAATTTTTAGAAGGGGTTATATATATTATCTTTTAGACTATAAGTATTTATTATAAATATTAAAATCTTTCATAAATCATGGTATTTTTTTAAAATTTTTATACATCAAATAATTTAAATAATTTATGACACAATAATGATGAAGTCTTTATCTCATTAATAAATCATTTAAATAAATAAGATTTTAAAGACTAAAATAATATCCATAATCTGTCCAACTCCTATTGGATGATTTTATTTTGAAGGTGAGTAATCTTATATTCTACTTTAATGTGTTTTGGACCTTTTCAAACTGAAGATAATTTTATAATAAAATAATGTTTTCACACTTTCCTAAAGAGACCCTCCTATCCCTTATAAAAAAAGACCACTTATAACCAATTACTCACACCTCTAAAGCCTTTTGTCTCATCCAACCTCTTCCCAATTAATCTCCCTACAACCCTCTTATCCACCTAGTAGCATTACCTTCTGCAGAAGGCACTTCAAGGAGTCATTTTTGTTCAAACAAAAGGAAGTTATCAAAATTAAAGGTAACAGTTTCTCTTAACTTCTTTTCTTTTATTTTACTTCTCCAACTGCTAAAATCTTTTTATTACTTTATTTTGTAACAATACCATTATCTTCAATATACTAGGATGTTGTTGTCTGATGCATTCGAACTACACTTACACACATCTCCTTCTATTGGGTGAAGAAAATAATGTTTCTCTCGATGGGAACCAAACGCCTCACGAAACGATGATTTTTCAATTATCTCCTACCGCCTCTCATGGTTTCCATTATTATGGAAATGTATTTATATATGATATATATTATGTTTATGTTTTATTTATTCTTCTGTATTTTTCATTTATAGCATAACCTTATGGTTTCCACAGTGGGTAAATACGATATTCTCATTAGAGGAAGTGCGGACTACAGCCCCCTCAAAGTGATATGACTCGTTAATGCCTTATGTAGTACATATAAAGGATAGAGTTAAAAATATTATATATTATATTATACTGGAATTATAATATAACTATGCATCATTATGTTTTAATTCCATTAAAACAATAAATAGAAATGGAAGTAGTGTTTATGCATATGTACGGCTTACCGTCTCCATGAACAGTGCATTTCAGTTCTTACCTCTAAATGATTATGTACTATTATAAATACATATATATACTGGATATATATGATATATATGATTTCTAGATCATTAATATCATTATGAAGATAATGGATATCTTACCACATGAACAACTTGTAATTACAAGGTGTTCGTTTTTGACTCAAGTACCAAATATCGACAAAACGACCATTATTAACATAAATGACTTTGTAATGTTTATAACATGGTAATAAGTGATATAAGAGTTATAATAAACTTGAAATCGGTTTTGAAGAAAGTATAAATTAACTTTAGTTTATTATTCAGGTCGATAAAGAACGAACGGGTCAAGTCGAACACAAGGTAAGGAATTTCGTCTCAATATCCTTTCATTGAGGCATATTTTGTTTTAATACATGACTTTAATTTATACGTTGTATAAACACCCTTGACTTTTCAAAGGGAATATTTTTCTACGAATCATTTCACTAAACGACAAAAAGGAATGTTTATTTTAACGTAAGCGGTGACACCGACCTTTTCCACCGCCGTGAGTATTATTTGATCTTTGGCTTCCTCAACAAGTCGTAATGTTTTTAAAAGAAAATAAATACCTTATACTCTTTTACGTATTTTTTTATTGAAAATGGTTTGGAAAATGGATTTTTTATGTAAATATATTTAAATGGGATATTGTGATTGAAATGAGGAAATGTTTTCTTTCCATTATATTTGTATGTGTTCTGATTTTATATTTGTACTTGGACATTTGACATGTGGTTATGTGATAAAAAAAATTATGGGTGGTGCCGTGAATACTAGGATAGGTGGTTACGTTATAACCTCTAATGCATTGGGTATGGAAGTAGGTCGTATGGCTATTCCATTTAATGATATGTGTGGAAGTCGACCGTATGGTTATTCCATTACGTATGTTTATGTCCCAAGTTACATTTATATGTTATGTGTTCTTTACATGGGTTTTATGTTATCCTTTTGGTTACAAAAGGGTAAGTAATGATCTTTTATTCAATGAAGAGTATTTACTACTTCATAAGGGTGAAAAGTATTACTTATGTTAAAGTATTCATGGTTTTTCTTGTTTTTTCGAAAAACTAACTGTTTTACTTCATTGTGTATCCCTTACTGAGATTTTTATGCTCATCCCAAGTTTTTGAAATATTTTTCACAGGACATAAAGTGGAATAGGGTCATGAATGGGATCAATGAAAATTCATGCTCTCCTAAAATTGGAATTAGACATGACTCTTTTTTTCAAAGAGTTTTTATTTTTTGAAAAAAATGGGAACTAAGTAGTAGTGTCTACTTTGTATTTTTGAGATGTAATGTAATAGTTATGGCCTAACTCTCTAAAACTATAAACCTAAAAAGATCCTCGATGTGAATTATTGATTTAATTCCATATTATGTAATGTTTAAGGCTGGGTCCTTATAGTTGGTATCAGAGGTAAGTTTAGACAACTTTTGGAGTTATGGTATTGTTAAATTAATGTCCATAATTTAATTTATGATAAGATTGAAATGATATAGCATTTATTGATTACCATGTTGCTTCGCCTAATATATTTCTATGATGAGAATGGTTTTTCATAGAAGAAACGGGGCAGCTATGCTGGGAAGGAATACAGAGGGAAATGACCTTCAAAATTAGTATCCTGAGCTGGTCATAACCAGAGTTGAACAGTTTGTTGTTGTGATGGATCAGTTGACTCAGGTGATAAATGGTGGTTGTGTTTATAGATGATATTTTGGTTTATTCCAAAAGTAATGAGGAACATCAAATTCATTTAAGGTTTGTCTTGAAATCCTTAAAAGAAAAGAAACATAATGTGAAAATCAGAAAGTGTGAGTTTTGGTTACAAAAAATTTCATTCCTTGGTCACATTGTTTCAAAACAAATTGCATAACTATTGATCATACTAAAACAAAAGTTGTTGAAGAATGGACAAGACCCATAAATATAACCTAGATTCATAGTTTTCATGGTTTGGAAGGTTATTATCGGAGTTTTGTTGAAAACTTTTCACGGTTATCTTGTCCAATGACTAAGTTAACATTAAAAGGTGTAATGTTTATCTGGGAAAAAAGATCGTGATGATTGTTTTCAGGAATTGAAAAGAAGATTGGTGAATGCTCCAGTTTTGACACTACCTTCCAGAAATGGTGAGTTTTTTATCTACAGTGATGCATCATTGAAAGGACTTGGTAGTGTCCTAATGCAGAATGATCAGGTAATTTCCTATTCTTCACGTCAGTTGAAACCACCTGAGTTAAATTACACTACACATGATTTGGGATTAGATACTGTTGTTTTTTCTTTAAAAATTTGGAGGCATAATTTGTATGGAGTGAAGTGTGAAATATATACTTATCACAAAAGTTTTAAGTATATATTCAATCAAAAATAATTGAACATGAGACATAGGAGATGTCTGGAATTAATCAATGATTATGATTGCACGATCCTTTACCATTTGGGAAAATCAAATAAAGTGGATGATGCTTTGAGTCGAAAAAGTAATGCTTCATTAACCATGTTACATTTTTAACAAGATCCTTTGGTTTTTGATTTGATGAAATTTGGCATAGAAATTGTTAGTGCATGGAATTATTCTGTTTTGTTTCAGGTGTCAGTGAGATCATCTCTATCAGACAGAATTAAGAAAGCGCAGAAGGAAGACAGTGAGTTGTAGAAAAAGGTAGAGTTGGTTCAGAAGGGTATGTTTCCTGATTTTAACCTTGATAATGATAGTGTTTTGAGATTTGGAATGATATTATGTGTGCCTTGTGATTCACAATTGAAGAATGAGTTGTTATGTGAAGCTCATAGTTCCCTATTTTCAGTTCATCTAGGTAGTACTAAGATGTACAGAGATCTTTGAGAGTATTACTGGTGGGATGGAATGAAGAGATATATTGTTGATTTTACTACGAAGTGTTTGACTTGTCAGCAGGTTAAAGAAGAGTGGTAGTTACCGAAAGGGATGATTCAGTCTTTATCATTAGAAAAGTGGAAATATGAAAATATATCCATGGACTTCGTTGTGTGATTACCGAAGACATCTCAATGTAATAATGCAATCTGGGTGATTGTTGATCGGTTGACTAAATCTTTTCATTCTTTCCTATTCGATATACTTTGTCTCTAGATAAAATATCTCTGTTTTATGTTAAAGGGATAGTCATGTTTCAGGTTGTTCCTCTCTTCATTGTATCTGATCGTGATCCTGGGTTTACTTCTATCTTTTGGAAGGGCCTTCAGAAGTCGTTGGGTACTGAATTAAATTTTAGTACATCTTTTCATCCTCAATCAGATGGGCAGTCAGAACAAAAAATTCAATCCTTGGAGGATATGTTACGTGCTTGCTCGATGGATTAACAGGGATGTTGGGACCATCATCTTTCTTTGGTTGAATTTTCTTATAATAACAGTTTTCATTCTAGTGTACAGATGGCTCCGTTTGTGGAATTATATGGGAAGCGGTGTCGAACTCTATCTTTTTGGGATAAAGTAGGTGAAAGGAAGTAGATGAGACCAGAATTGGTAGAAGAGATGGAAGAAAAAGTTCAGTTGATTCAGAAGCACATGAGAATAGCTCAGAGAAGAGAGAAAAGTTATGCGGACAACCAGAGGAAGGATCATTCTTTTGAGTTAGGTGATCATGTTTTTCTCAAAGATTCTCCATGGAAAAGTGTGATGCGTTTTTGTAGGAAATGAAAGTTGAGTCTGAGGTTCATTGGACCTTATGAAATCCTGGAGAAAGTTGGATCAGTTGTGTACAGAGTGGCTTTACCTCCAATTTTGTCCCAGGTACACAATGTTTTTCATGTTTCGATGTTGAGAAAGTATATGGCAGGTCCATCTCATGTTTTGAGCCCAGAGGTAATTCAGTTGGAAGAGAATCTCTCTAATAAGGAACAACCTTTCCAGATTCTTGACCGAAGAGAGTAAGTATTGCGGAATAAGGTAATTCATCAGGTAAAGGTTTCGTGGAAAATCCATGTGGTTTAAGAGGCAACGTGGGAATCTGAAAATGCTATGAGGGATAATACCCACATTTATATTGGTAACTGAATAAAATTGTGAGGACACAATTCCCAAAAGGGGGTAAGGATGTAACATCCCAGGTAAATGAAGAATAAGAGATTTTCATATTTATTAATAATTGTGAATTAAATATTAATTTTACTTTAAAGGGGTTGCTATGTTCGATAGCATACCCAATACACAACAATATGTTTCTTTGAAATCTTACATTGCACACTAATAATTTAATATTATTATTTTAAATGGTAGTTAACTCCTAGCAGTTATATTAGATAAAATGAACAAAACTAACTACAATATGATTATACATGATTTTTAAATGTATTTACACATATCTAATAAAAAGTTAGATGCTTAAAATATGAATGAATCTAATTTTAAGCATAATTTACATTAAAAGGCTAATTTACCGCCTTTTAATGGTGAACCCTCTTTATATATAATTTTTGTCACATTAATACATTCAAATTGAACAAATAAAATCATTTTTTAGAATGGAGACATCAAATTATACTTTGTGTATTGTTTTGGTATATTTCTGATAAAGTTCATTTTTAATGAATAGTGAAAAATATTGTATTTTAATTCAAAAGTGACTTTTAATCTAATTTATTTATATGGGTATATTATATATTTAATTAGTTTTAAAGTTTAATTGAAATATATTTTTACCATTTAATCCAATGGTGGTCGTTGGATTGAATTTCACTTTGAAATTGGACATAAACAAGTTTCAATCTTTTGATAGTTATTGTTTCTTAAAAAAACGCTATTTGTTTTGACAGCGGGAATTAATTATAAAATTAATTAATGCAACTTCTATGTTTTGAATTTGGTAAAATGGACATCATTTTTTAATTTGGAATATCCAATATAGCTTAGGGTGATTTTTTGGTATTTTTCTGAAAAACTTCAATTTTTGAAGAATAGTGAAATCACTATGTGGATGTTAAAAAACCGATTTTTTATTTAAATGAAATTTTACCACTTCTTTGAATTGAATTTAAAAATCTGACATACAAGTTTGTTATTAATATGTAAAATGTGGTTCATTGGGATGCAAATAATTTTTGGTGAATAGTAACTTTTGATTGTTATTTACCACGGTTATAGGTAAATAGGTTAATTCAAGGTTAAAAGAATATTATAATAATTCAAAATTACCTTAACACTTGTCCAAAAATTATTTTTTGAGTCATTTATGACCAAGAGAATCTTTGGGTCTATTTTAGAACCCCATTAAGCCACTTGGGAGTGATAATGACAATTTATATTAATTAACTTAAAGTAATGACAAAAATGACAAAAGAAAATATCCTTTAGTAAATTAATTTTTAGAAAAGGGTTATATAAATTAAAATTTGGACTATAAAAATTCCTTGGAAATATAAAGATATTTCCTACATCATGGTATATTTTTTATAATTTTTCGATGTCAAATAATTTAAATTATTTATGACACAATAATGATGTAGTGTTTACCTCATTAATAAATCATTTAAATAAATAAGATTTTAAAGACTAAAATAATATCCAAAACCTGTCCAATTACTAATGGATGATTTTATTTCGAAGTTGAGTCATATTATCTTCAACTTTAATGTGTTTTGGACCTTTTTAAACCAAAGATAAGTTTATAACAAAATAATTTTTTCACACTTTCCTAAAGAGACCCTCCTCTTCCTTTTAAAAAGAGACCACTTCTAACCAATTTATCACACCTCTCAAGCCTTTTTTATCATCTAAACTCTGCCCAATTAATCTCCCTACATCCCTCTCCTCTACCTATAATCCTTACCTAAGGAATAAGTCACTTCTAGGAGTCATTTTGGTTCAAACCAAAGGAAGTTACCAAAATTAAAGTTAACAGTTTCTCTTAACTTCTTTTATTTTATTTTATTTCTCCAACCCCTATACTCTTTATATTCCTTTATTTTGTAAAAAACCAGTATCCTCAATAATCTAGGATGTTTTTATGTAAAGTATTCTAACTAATATTACCCACATATCCATATATTGGGTGAAGAACATAATGTTTCTGTGGATGGCAACCAAACGCCTCACGAAACTATGATTGTTTGATTATCTATTACCGCCTCTCATGGTGGCCATTATGATGGAACTGTATTTATATATGATATATATTATGTTTATGTTTTCTTTATGCTTCTGTATTTTCCATTTATATCATACATTTATGGTATCCATAGTGGGTAAATATGATAATCTCATTAGAGGAAGTGTAGACTACCACCCCTCAAAGTGATGTGGCTCGTTAATGCCTTATGTGGTACATATAAAGGAAATAGATAATAATATTATATGTGATATTATACTGGAATTATCATATAACTATGTATCATTATGTTTCAATTCCATTAAAATAATAAATAGAAATGGAAGTAGCGTTTATGTGTACGTACGACATACCGTCTCCATGAACGGTGCATTTCATTTCTTACCTCTCAATGATTATGTAATATTATAAATACATGTATATATTGGATATACATGATATATATGATATATATATCATTAATATCTTTTTGAAGATAATGGATATCTTACCACATGAAAAACTTGTAATAAGAAGGTGTTCGTTTTCTACTCAAGTACCAAATATCGAAAAAATGACCATTATTAACATAAATGACTATGTATTGTTTATCACATGGTTATGAGTGATATAAGAGTAATAATAAACTTGAAAATGTTTTTAATCAAGTAGAAATTAACTTTACTTTATTATTCAGGATGTTAAAGAACGAACGGGTCAAGTCAAACACGAGGTAAGGGACTTTGTCTCAATCTTTTTTCATTGAGGAATAATTTTTTTTAATACATGACTTTATTTTATACGTTGTATAAACAGCCTTGAATTTTCAAAGGGAGTATTTTTATATGAAGTGTTTTACTAAACGGAAAAATGGAATGTTTCTTTTAACGTATGCAGTGAAAACAACCATTTCTGTCGTCGTGAGTATTATTTGATCTTTGGCTTCCCCAATAAGTCGTAATGTTTTTTTAAAAAAATACCTTATACTCTTTTGCGTATTTTTGGTATTGAAAATGGTTTTGAAAATGGATTTTTTATGTCAATATATTTAAGTGATGTATTTTTATTTAAATGTGGAAATGTTTTCCTTCCATTATATTTGTATGTGTTATAATTTTATATTGGTACTTGGACATTTGACAGGTGGTTACGTGATAAAAAAATGACAGGTGGTGCCATGAATACCAGGATGGGTGGTTACGTTATAACCTCAAATGCATTGGGTATGGAAGTCGGCCGTATGACTATTCCATTTAGTGATATGTGTGGAATTCGACCATATGGTTATTCCATTTATGTATGTTTATTTCCCAAGTAACCTTTATATGTTATGTGTTCATTACATGGGTTTTATGGTAATATTTTGGTTACAAATGGGTAAGTAATGATCTTTTATTCATTGAAGAGTATTTACTACTTCATAAGGGAGAAAATTATTACTTATGTTAATGTATTCATGGTTTACATGTTGTTTTGAAAAACTAATTGTTTTACTTCTTTGTGTATCCCTTACTGAGTTTTTTATGCTCATCCCAAGTTTTTGAATTGTTTTTCACAGAACATAAAGTGGAATAGGGTCAAGGATGAGATCATGGAAAAGTCATTCTTTCTTTAACATGGAATTAGACATGACTCTTTTTTTCAAATCGTTTTTATTTTTTGAAAAAAAAATGGAAACTAAGTAGGAGTGTCTACTTTGTATTTTTTTAGATGTAGCGTAATAGTTATGGCCTAACTCTCTAAAACACTAAACCTAAAAATATCCTCGATGTGAATTATTCATTTAATTCAATATTATGTCATGTTTAAGGTTGGGTCCTTATAGTTGGTATCAGAGGACAGTTTAGACAACATTAGGAGTTAGGGTATTGTCAAATTAATGTCCATAATTTAATTTATAATAATATTGAAATGATATAGCATTTACAGATTACAATTTTGCTTTGCCTAAGATATTTTTATGTTAAGAATGGTTTTTTCATAGAGGAAATAGGGCAGCTATGCTGGGAAGCCATATAGAGGGAAATGACCTTCAAAATCAGCATCCTGATCTGGTTTGAATCAGAGTTGAATAGTTTTTTGTTGTGATAGATCAGTTGAATCAGGTGATAAATGGTGGTTTTGTTTATAGATGATATTTTGGTTTATTCAAAAAGTAAGTAGGAACATGAATGTCATTTAAGGGTTCTCTTGAAAGCCTTAAAAGAAAAGAAACTTTATGGGAAATACAGTAAGTATGAGTTTTGGTTACAACAAATTTCATTCCTTGGTCATATAGTTTCAAAAAATGACATAACTTTTGATCCTTCTAAAACCAATGTTGTTTAATAATGGCCAAGACCCACAGATATAACTTATATTCATAGTTTTCTTGGTTTGGAAGGTTATTACCAGAGGTTTGTTTAAAAATTTTCTTAGTTATCTAGTCCAATGACTAAGTTAACTTGAAAAGGTGTTATGTTTATCTGGAAAAAAGAATGTGATGATTGTTTTCAAGAATTGCAAAAAAGATTGGTGAATGATCCCATTTTGGAACTACCTTCTAGAAATGAAGAGTTTTGTGTCTACATTGATTCTTCATTCAAAGGACTTGGTTGTGTCCTAATGCAGAATGATCAAGTAATTGGTTATGCTTCATGTCATTTGAAACCACATGAGTTAAATTACCCTACACATGATTTGGAATTAGCTGCTATTGTTTTTTCTTTAAAAATTTGGAGGCATCATTTGTATGGAGTAAAGTGTGAAATATGGACTGATCACAAAAGATTGAAGTATATATTCACTCAAAAATAATTAAACATGAGACAGAGGAGATTTCTGGAATTAATAAAGGATTATGATTGCACGATCCTTTTCCATCCAGGAAAAGAAAATAATGTGGTTGATACTTTGAGTCAAAAAAGTAATACTTCATTAACCATGACATGTTTGGAAGGAGATCCTTTGGTTTTTGATTTGATGAAATTTGGAATAGAAATTGTCAGTGCAGGAAATTATTCTCTTTTGTTTTAGGTGTCAGCGAGATCATCTCTGTCAGAAAGAATGAAGCAAGCACAGAAGGAAGACACTGAGTTGCAGAAAAAGGTAGATTTGGTTCAGAAGGCTATGTTTCCTTATTTTAACATTGATAATGATTGTGTTTTGAGATTTGGAAAGAGATTATGTGTTACTTGTGATTCACAGTTGAAGAATGAGTTGTTATGTGAAGCTCATAGTTCCCCGTTTTCAGTTCATCCTGGATGTACTATGATGTACAAAGATATTTGAGAGTATTTATGGTGGGATGGAATGAAAAGAGATATTGTTGATTTTATTGTGAAGTGTTTGAATTCTCAGCAGGTTAAAGTAGAGTGGCAGTTACCGAAAGGGATGCTTCAGTCTTTACCGGTACCAGAGTAGAAATGGGAAAATATATCCATGGACTTCATTGTGGGATTACTGAAGACATCTCGAGGTAATAATGCAATCTGGGTTATTGTTGATCGATTGAATAAATCTTCCCATTTCCTTCCTATTCGAGATACTTTGATTCTAGATCAATTATCTCGGTTGTGTGTTAAAGAGATAGTCTGGTTGCATTGAGTTCCTCTCTACATTGTATCTGATCATGATCCCAGGTTTACTTCAAACTTTTGGAAGGGCCTTCAGAAGTCGTTGGGTACTGAAATAAATTTTATTGCAACTTTTCATTTTCAATAAGATGAGCTGTCAGAATGAACAATTGAAACCATGGATGGTATTTTACGTGATTGCTTGATGGATTACCAGGGAATTTGGGACCAACGTCTTTCATTGGTTGAATTTTCTTATAATAACAGTTTTCATTCCTGTATACAGATGGCTCTGTTTGAGGCATTATATGGGAAACGGTGTCGAACTCTAGATTTTTTGGATGATGTAGGTGAAAGGGAGCTGATGGGACCAGAATTGGTAGAAGAGATGGCATAAAATGTTCAGTTGATTCAGAAGCACATGAGAACTGTTCAGTGCAGAAAAAAATGTTATGCAGACAACCGGAGGAAGGATCTTTCTTTTGTGGTAGGCGATCAAGTTTTTCTCAAAGTTTCTCCATGGAAAAGTGTGATGCGTTTTGGAATGAAAGGAAAGTTGTGTCCGAGGTTCATTGGACCTTATGAAATCATGGAGAAAGTTAGATCATTTACGTACAATGTGCCTTTACCTCCAAGTTTGTCCCAGGTGTAGAATGTTTTTCATGTTTTGATGTTGAGAATGTATATGGCAGATCCATCTCATGTTTTGAGCCCAGAGGTAGTTCAATTGGAGGAGAATCTCTATTATGAATAACAACATGTCCAGATTCTTGACCGAAGAGAGTAAGTGTTGTAAAATAAGGTAATTTATCAGGTAAAGGTTTTGTGTAATAACCATATGGTTGAAGAGGCAACGTGGGAATCTGAAAATGCTATGAGGGATAAATACCCTCATTTATTTTGGTAAGTGAATAAAATTGTGAGGATGCAATTCCCAAAAGGGGGGAAGGATGTAACATCCTAGGTAAATGAAGAATAATAGATTTTCTTATTTATTAATATTTTTAAATTAAATATTAATTTTACTATAAAGGGGTTGCTATGTTCGATAGCGTACCTGATACGCAACAACGGGTTTCTTTGAAATCTTACGTTGCACACTAATAATATAATATTATTATATTAAATGGTAGTTAACTCTTAGCCGTTGTATTGGCAGGAATGAACAAAACTAACTACAATGTGATTATACATGATTGTTAAATGTATTTAAACATATCCAATAAAAAGATAGAGTCTTAAAATATGAATGAATCTAATATTAAGCATAATTTACATTAAAAGGCCGATTTACCACCTTTTAATGGAGAACCCTCTTTAAATATAGTTTTGGTAACTTTAATATATTCGAATTGTCCAAATAAAATCCTACTTTAGAATGGGGACATCAAATTTTACTTTGGGTATTTTTTTGGTATTTTTCTGATAAAGTTCATTTTTAATGAATAGTGAAAATATTGTATTTTAATTCAAAAGTGCTTTTTAATATAATCTATTTATATGGTTAGATTATCTTTTTAAATAGTTTTAAAGTGTAAATGAAATATATTTTTACCATTTAATCCAATGGTGGTCGTTGGATTGAATTTCACTTTGAAATTGGACATAAACAAGTGTCAATCGTTTGATAGTTATTGTTTCTTAAAAACACGCTATTTGTTTTGACTGTGGGAATCAATTAAAAAATTAATTAATTCAACTTCTATGTTTTGAATTTTGTAAAATGGACATCAGTTTTGAATTTGGAATATCAAATATATCTTAGGGTGAATTTTTGGTATTTTTCTGAAAAACCTTAATTTTTGATGAATAGTGAAACCACTAAGTGGTAGTTAAAAAACTGATTTTTTTAAATGAAAATTTTCCACTTCTGTGAATTGAATTTCAAAAATCTGACATACATGGTTGTTATTAATAAGTAAAATTTTGTTCAATGTGATTAAAATAATTTTTGGTGAATAGTGACTTTTGACTTTTATTTACCACGGTTAAAGGTAAATAGGGTAATTCAATGTTAAAAGAATATTATAATAATTAAAAATTACCCTAACACTTTTCCAAACCTTATTTTTTGTTTCATTTACGACCAAGAGCATTTTTGGGTCGATTTTAGGACCCCATTAAGCCACTTGGGTGTGATAATGACAATTTAGATTAATTAACTTAAAGTAAAGACAAAAATGACAAAAGAAAATATTCTTTAGTAAATTAATTTTTAGAAGCGGTTATATAAATTATCATTTCGACTATAAATATTCATTATAAATATAAAAAGATTTCTTACATCATGGTATTTGTTTTATAATTTTTAGACATCAAATAATTTAAATTAGTTATGACACAATAATGATGTAGTGTTTACCTCATTAATAAATCATTTAAATAAATAAGATTATAAAGACCATATTTATAAGGCCCCGGCCTTAAACCTTAATAAATATTGAATTAAATGAATAATTCACATTGAGGATCTTTTTAGGTTTAGAGTTTTAGAGAATTAGGACATAAATATTACATCTCAAAAGATTACAAAGTAGAAACTTTTACTAAGTTTCCATAAAATAAAAACTCTTAAAAAGAACATGCCCATTTTCATGTTTTAGGTTTCATGACTTCCCCTTGATCTCATCCTTGACCCTATTCGACGTTAAGTCCTGTTGAAAACATTTCAAAAACTTGGGATGAGAATAAAAAGCTCAGTAAGGGATACACAAAAAATGAAAACTATTAGTTTTTCAAAACAACAAGTAAAGCATGTATACTTTATCAAAGTAATGCTTTTCACCTTTTCGAAGTAGTAAAAAATCTTCACTGAATAAAAGTTCATTACTTACCCTTCTGTAACCAAAAGATTACCATAAAACCCATATAAATATCACATAACATATAAAGGTAACTTGGGACATAAACATACTTAAGTGGAATAACCATGAGGTCGACTTCCACACATATCACTTAATGGAATAGCCATTCGGCCAACTTCCATACATACTTAATGGAATATCCATACAGCCGACATCCATACCTAATGCATTGGAGGTTATAACGTAACCACCCATCCTGGTATTCACGGCACCACCTGTCATATGGTTTATCACGTAACCACCCGTAAAATGTCCAAGTACCATTATAAAATTATAACACATAAAACCAATATAAAGTAATGATAACATTTCCACATTTCAATCACAATATATCATTTAAATATATTGACAGAATAGAATCCTTTATCAAAACCATTTTCAATACCAAAATACATAAAAGAGTATATGGTATTTATTTTATTTTAAAAACATTACGGCTTGTTGAGGAAGCCAAAGATCAAATAATACTCGCGGAGGAAGAAAAGGTCGTTGTCACCGCGTACGTTAAAAGAAACATTACTTTTTGTCGTTTTGTAAAACGCTTCGTAGAAAAAGATTCCTTTTGTATAAAAGTAAAAGTCAAAGGGGTTTATATACCGTATAAAAGAAAGTTGTGTATAAAACAAAATATGCCTCAATGAAAGGAGATTTAGACGAAGTCCCTTACAAAGATGGTATCCTTGGTTTAAGGATAAATCAATTACATAATTATGTGTGACAAAATAATACACCAATATAAGTGAATATTAAGTGTAAAACAATTAGAGGTTATTCACACATATTCATTGAACGACATATTCAAGGAGTATATGTTTATCCCAAAGAATAAAGTTTGGGTTAAGAAGTTCCCTTGCAAAAATTTCACAGCCTAATGGCGTCACTACAAAATTCAGAAAATGAGTGGATGAGAGATAAAAAGGGTATCTCATCACATGGAAATAAAATTGAAATCAATAAGGATATTGAAGAACATATCCCAACATAATAGTACGTGAATTAAAAGACATAACAAATGAAGTCTTTTAAAAAGAGGAGGGTGAAAGGTTCCCTTATCGACATGGGTATCTTTCGAAACATACACCCCGTGAAAGAAGGAAAATACAATATTGATGTAAATACTCATAAATAAAAGTATATTACACAATGAGTAAAATAATGGGCAGTACATACACCACTAAAAGTAAATTTTGTCAAATGTAGCATAAATCTCACGGGAATAAAAGTGAGATGAAAAATCCCTTACGAAAACTCGGCAGCCTAACGGCGCCACATAAAACTTACAAAAATGGATTGATGAGATCAAATAGGGTATCTCATCATATTAACATAAAGTTTATAGAAAGAGGAATATAAAAGAACATCCCCCAACATAACAAAGAGGATATGAAAAGAAGTGACATAAAGGAGAGTACTTGAAAAGAAAGAGAGATGTTAGATCTCTTAGGAAAATTCTGTAGCCTAACAGCGCTACTCAAACCTTCCAAAATGGATTGATGAGAGATAATAGGGTATCTCATAATTTGAAAATAAAAATTACAGTAAGAGTAATATAAAATAACATCCCAATAACAGGAAAGATGATCATTAAAAGGAATGCCATAAAAGAGCGTATTTAAAAATAAAGAGAGGAGTAGGATCCCTTACCTCGGGTCCGACTTGACTCGATCGTTCTTTAATATACTGAATAATAAACTTGAGTTAATTTCTACTTGATTAAGAACATTTTTCAAGTTCATTATTCCTTTTATATCAATTATTGACATGTTATAAACATTATTTAATCATTTAAGTTAATAATGTTTGTTTTGTCGATATTTGGTTCTTAAGTCAAAAGTGGACTTCTTACAATTACATGTTGTTCGTGTGGTCAAATGTTCTTTATATCCAGAATAAAATTCCTGATTTTTATATCATATATATAATATATATCCATCATATACATGTATTTATAATATTACATAATCATTTAGAGGTAAAAAATGAAATGCACCGTTCATGGAGACGGTAAGCCGTACGTACGCATGAACGCTACTTTCATTTCTATGTCATATTAATAGAATTAAAACTAAATTAGAGATGTGTGTATTTTTAATTCCACAATTATATTCATCCTTTAGATGTATCATACATCATATATATCCATTATATGTACTTATAATAGTACATTACATTTGAGGATAAGAAATGAAATGCACCGTTCATGGAGACGGTAAGCCGTACGTACGCATGAATGCTACATTCATTTCTATCTCATACTTTAATGGAAAGAAAACAATAATGATATAAAGGTATATTATAATTACAGTATAACATCATATATAATAACTATAAATCCATCCTTTATACATCTCACATATGGCATTAACGAATCAAATCACTTTGAGGGGGCGATAGTCCGCACTTCCTAAAATGAAGATATCGCGTATAACCATAATGGAAGCCATAAAGGTATGCCACAAATGAAAAATACATAATCTTAAGTAAAACATAAAAATATTATATGTCATATATAAACATAGTGATATCTTAATGGCCTCCTTTGAAGGTGTTATATGAGTGTTGAACAATCATCGCTTCGTGAGGCAGAAATTCGCCATCCACAGAAACTGTATGTTCTTTAACCATTAGATTAAGGTGTGTGTAAGTGTATCTAGAATACTTATTATAACAACATAATAGTATATTGAATATACTGGAGTTTTTACAAATTAAATGAGTAAAAAGAGTTTAGGGGGTTGGATAAGCAAAAAAAACAAAAGAGCACAAGTGAAGACGTTACCTTAAAATTTGGTAACTCCCTTTGGTTTGAACCAAAAGGGTTTCTTGAAGAGCTTCCTGACTACGTTAAGGATTCTAGGATGAGGAGAGGGATGTGGAGAGACAAAATGATTAGATATTAGCCTAACCAAAGGTTTGAGAGGTGTGGGTAAGGTGGTAGAGGTGGGGGCCTTTTATAAGAGGAGAGGAGGGGCACTCTTGGTAAAGTATAAAATGTTACTTTATTTTCAAATGGTTTTCTGATTTTAATGGTCCCACATTGATGTTTTTCGAATATAAGGTGATAAGGGTTCTAAATCCACCCATCCAATTGGTTTTTTACATGTGTAGGTCCGGGAGTTTTCATTATCTTTCCATTTTATTTAAATCGTTAAATAATGAGGTCATCGCTGCATCATCATGATGTCATAAATAATTTAATTTATTTAATGTCTAAAAATTATAAATAAAATACTATGATGTAAGAAATCTTTTTATCTTTCCAATGACTATTTATAGTCAAAATGATGACTTGTATAACCAGATGTAAAAATTTTTTTAGTAAAACCAATCATGTTTGTGACATTTTTATTTTAACTTTAAATAAAAGGCATAAATGTCATTATCAAACCCAAGTGGATCCATGGGGTACCGAAAATCGTCCCATGGGTTGTCTTGGTCGGCCATAACTCATCCAATAGGGTTATGACAAGTGTAAATATATTTTCATTTTATTATAATATCATTTTTACCTTAAATCACACTAATTACCTTTAATCGCGATTAATAAAACTTAAAAGTTACTTTTCATCAAAAATTATTTTCATCCCATTGAACCACATTTTACTTAACAATTAAAAACATCTAAATTGGATTTTTGAAATTCAAATAACTGAATTGGTAAAGTCCCATTTAAACGAAAAATCGAATTTTGTAACCACCACTTTGTGGTTTCACTATTCATCAAAAATTGGAGATTTTTAGAAAAATACCAAAACTTCACCCTAAGCTATATTTGATATTCCGAATTCAAAAATGATGTCTATTTTACCAAATTCATAACATAGATGTTTCATTAATTAATTTTATAATTAATTCCCACAATCATCACAAATAGCGTGTTTTTATGAAACAATAAGTATCAAAAGATTGACACTAGTTTAAGTCCAATTTCAAAGTGAAATTAATTCCAATGACCACTATTAGATTAAATGGTAAAAATATATTCTATTTACACTTTAAAACCAATTAAATAGATAATATAATCATATAAATAAATTAGATTAAAAAGAGGTTTTGAATTAAAATACAACATTTTCACTATTCATTAAAAAATTGAGCTTTTTCAGAAAAATACCAAAAATTTAAACAAAGTAAATTTTGATGTCCCGATTATAAATAAGAATTTTATTTTTTCAAATATAACACATGAAATTGTCAAAATGTAGATTTAAAAGAGGTTCACCATCCAAAGTCGGTTAATCGACCTTTAAAAGAATATTAGACTGTCTACGCTTAAAATTGGATTCATTCGCATTTTTAATCCTCTATCATTTATTGTAAAGAGTAAAAATATTTGACAAACATATATAATAATTTTTTAGTTAGTTCTATTCATTCCCACCATCACAACATCTAGGCGTTAACTACCATTTAAAATAATATTATTTTATTATTAGAGTGCAACGTAAGATTCCCAAGAAACTCGTTGTTGCGTGTTGGTTACGCCATCAAGCATAGCGTCCCCTTTAATGTTATATTAATATTTTATTCACAAATATGGATAAATATAAAAATTCCATATTCTTTATTTACCTGGGGTGTTACATCCTTCCCCCTTTTTGGGAATTGCGTCCTTGCAATTTTATAATTGGGCTTGGAAATATCCTTGAAAGTCCCACATTGGAACAAGAGTCGATAAAACAATAACATTAAAATAAAGAAAGATAAGTATAGAGGTCACCTGAGATAACCCATACTAGGATTCCAAGTATGAAAATATGGACATGGAGGAAAAAACAAAGGGTTATGTTCTGATGGAGAGTGATAATAAACATGTCTAGGAGAAAGTTAACCATAAGAAAATCACAAACTTGTGATGGGTTAAACGGTATTCGATTCCCTAGTAGGAAAAGTTAACAGAACACATTTTTGTTTTATGTTACTCTTCATTGAGGAATTTATTTTTGAGCCTAACTAAATCATAATGAAGCATACTTACTTGTCACGTAGACTTCCAACTTTTACTAGATTCCTTAATCAAACTCATATTTTCTCCAAAAGACGAGTATTTAGGAAGTCTTGTTCACATTAAGAGTACTATAATCAACTTATATAGAACCACCTAATCCACAAAATATAACCATATATTTCCCATGTCTTTAGACTTTAACCAAAATCAAAACTAAAAAGGTTAGTACAAGATCAGATAATCCAGAAAAGGATAACCCTTTATAAAAAGAAAATATATTTTTAATCTCCAAAATTTGTCCAACAAAACCCAAAGTTCAACAAGGACCATTCGATAAAAAATTTGTCCATAAAATTCTTCAAAGTAAACCAAACTAAGATTGAAACCCAAATATTTGAAGGATTTAGTCATATATTCTTCCAAGTTAAATCATAACATTTATCTCCAAACAACATCAGTTGCTCTTAATGTATCGTATTGAAAAGTAATTAACCTAATCACATATCCTCCATGATAGGTTAATAAATTTCCATAGATAACCCAAAATCAACTTACTCTTAATTCATAAAATCATCTAACTAAAAATATTCATTCAAACTAACCAGGGACTTCACGTAGTCCAGTGGTAGGCGATAAATACCAGTCGCACTTTGGTTGTGGGTTCGATTCCCGCAGCTTTTTTCCGACGCGACGGGTTGTCACACGGTCTGTGTGTTGTCCTTTTTATAAAACTCCAAAAATAACTGTAACATGTTTTAACCTTAATAGTTTCCTTATACCTCTAATTTTCATCCAAATTCGTTAGGGTATCAACATCTTAATTCTTGATGTCTTATTTCACCACCATAAGATAAAATAAAACGATTCCCAAAATGAATAACATCATACCTTGATCATGGAGTCCACTCGGTTTCATCGTCATCTTGCTCACGTAGGTAGAAGTCCCACGCATTACAATAATGATTTAGAGATCCTTCAAAATCATTTGCTTCCTCCATCCAAATACAACTTGTATAACATGGGTCATAAGGGTGTTCACAGAAAAACAGTTTTGGAAAATAATCATGTATGACATATAATTGCAAAACATCTGATAAAACATGATTTCTATAAAATAGTCGAACAGAATTTGAGTTGAGACTTTCTATTAGTGGACCTTTTAAAATACCATAAGTATGTGCTGAGAGACTATATTTTAAAATCAAATATAAATAGGTTTCACAAGGTTCTCCTTCCTCAGCACCATTTTTAAAATCATAATATGCTTCAAATTCTTGTGATAAGGTAAAATATTTGAAAATACCTTGATAATATTTACCTTTTTTGAAAATATGAGAATATTGTGAAAATAGTATTTGTCTAAAAACAACCCATGATCCATGATGATAACGAGGTATAGTGGAGGTGTTTGATATCTCAAACAACTTCTTTCGAGTGAGTTATATGCTAGAAAAAGTTTCACAATCATCTGAACATGACTTTGCAATAATTATTGCAAGCATGTCATCAGGAAGAGATAGGAATGTCGTTTGAGATCCTTATCCTTCCATTCATAAACGACTTTACTTGTCCTAAAAAAAGTTATAAAACAAGGATTTAACTGAAATAATAGATATAGGGACTAATCATGTGTCTAACAAAAACTCCTAATCCCTAAAGTTGTCTAAACCGACCTTGGATACCAACTATAAGTCCCCGGACTTAAACCTTACTTAATATTGAATTAAATGAATAATTAACATTGAGGATCTTTTCAGGTTTAGAGTTTTAGAGAATTAGGACATAACTATTACATCTCAAAAGATTACAAAGTAGAAACTTTTACTAAGTTTCCATAAAATAAAAACTCTTAAAAAGAACATGTCCAGTTCCATGTTTTAGGTTGCATGACTTTCCCTTGATCCCATCCTTGACCCTATTCCACATTAAGTCCTATGAAAAACATTTCAAAAACTTGGGATGAGCATAAAAATCTCAGTAAGGGATACACAGAGAATGAAAACTGTTAGTTTTTCAAAACAACAAGTAAACCATGTATACTTTATCAAAGTAATACTTTTCACCTTTTCGAAGTAGTAAAAACTCTTCACTGAATAAAAGTTCATTACTTACCGTTCTATAACCAAAAGATTACAATAAAACCCATATAATGATCACATAACATATAAAGGTAACTTGGGAAATAAACATACTTAAGTGAAATAACCATAAGGTCAACTTCCACACATATCACTTAATGGAATAGCCATTCGGCCAACTTCCATACATACTTAATGGAATAGCCATATGGCCGACTTCCATACCCAATGCATTGGAGGTTATAACGTAACCACCAGTCCTAGTATTCACGGCACCACCCTTCATATGGTTTATCACGTAACCACCCGTAAAATTTCCAAGTACCATTATAGAATTATAACACATAAATCCAATATAAAGGAATGATAACATTTCCACATTTCAATCACAATATATCATTTAAATATATTGACAAACTAGAATCCCTTATCAAAACCATTTTCAATACCAAAATAAATAAAAGATTATATGGTATTTATTTTATTTTAAAAACATTACAGCTAGTTGAGGAAGCCAAAGATCAAATAATACTCGCGGCGGCGGAAAAGGTTGTTGTCACCGCGTACGTTAAAAGAAACATTCCTTTTTGTCGTTTAGTAAAACGCTTCGTAGAAAAAGATTCCTTTTGTATAAAAGTAAAAGACAAAGGGGTTTATACACCGTATAAAAGAAAGTTGTGTATAAAACGAAATATGCCTCAATTAATGGAGATTGAGACGAAGTCCCTTACAAAGACGGTATCCTTGGTTTAAGGATAAATCAATTACATAATTATGTGTGACAAAAGAATACACCAAATATAAGTTAATATTAAGTGTAAAACAATAATATGTTATTCACACATATTCATAGAACGACATATTCAAGGAGTATAAGTTTATCCCAAAGAATAAAGTTTGGGTTAAGAAGTTACCTTGCAAAAATTTGACAGCCTAATGGCGTCACTACAAAATTCAGAAAATGAGTTTATGAGAGATAAAAAGGGTATCTCATCACATGGAAATAAAATTTAAATCAATAAGGATATATAATAACATATCCCAACATAATAGTATGTGAATTAAAAGACACAACAAAAGAAGTCTTCTAAAAAGAGGAGGGTGAAAGATTCCCTTACCGACATGGGTATCTTTCGAAACATACACCCCGTGAAAGAGGGAAAATACAACATTTATGTAAATACTCATAAATGAAAGTATATTACACAATGAGTAAAATAATGGGTAGTACATAAACCACTCAAAGGAAATTGTGGCAAATGTAGCATAAATCTCACGGGAATAAAAGTGAGATGAAAAATCCTTTACGAAAACTCGGCAGCCTAACAGCGCCACATAAAACTTACAAAAATGGATTGATGAGATTAAATATGGTATCTAATCAGATTAACATAAATTTTATAGAAAGAGGAATATAAAATAACATCCCCCAACATAACAAAGAGGATCTGAAAAGAAGTGACATAAAATAGAGTACTTAAAAAGAAAGAGAGAGGTTAGATCTCTTACGAAAATTCGGCAGCCTAACGGCGCCACTCAAAACTTCAAAAATGGATTGATGAGAGAGAATATGGTCTCTCATCATATGTACATAAAAATTACAGTAAGAGTAATATAAAATAACATCCCAATAACGAGAAATATGATCTTTAAAAGGAATGACATAAAAGAGCGTATTTAAAAAGAAATAGAGGAGTAGGATCCCTTACCTCGGGTCCGACTTGACTCGATCATTCTTTAATATCTTGAATAATAAACTTGAGTTAATTTGTACTTGATTAATAACCTTTTTCAAGTTCATTATTCCTTTTATATCAATTATTGACATGTTATAAACATTATTTAATCATTTAAGTTAATAATGTTTGTTTTGTCGATATTTGGTTCTTAAGTCAAAAGTGGACTTCATACAATTACATGTTGTTCGTGTGGTCAAAGGTTCTTTATATCCAGATTAAAATTCCTTATTTGGATATCATATATATCATATATATCAATCATATACATGTATTTATAATATTACATAATCATTTAGAGGTAAGAAATAAAATTCACCGTTCATGGAGACGGTAAGCCGTACGTACGCATGAACGCTACTTTCATTTCTATGTCATATTAATGGAATTAAAACTAAATGAGAGATGTGTGTATTTTTAATTATAGAATTATATTCATCCTTTAGATGTATCATACATCATATATATCCATTATATGTACTTATAATAGTACATTACATTTGAGGATAAGAAATGAAATGCACCGTTCATGGAGACGGTAAGCCGTATGTACGCATGAACGCTACATTCATTTCTATCTCATAAATTAATGGAAAGAAAACAATAATGATATAAAGGTATATTATAATTCCAGTATAACATCATATATAATAACTTTAAATATATCCTTTATACATCCCACATATGGAATTAACGAATCAAATCACTTTGAGGGTGCGGTAGTCCGCACTTCCTAAAATAAAGATATCGTGTATACCCATAATGGAAGCCATAAATTTATGCCACAAATGAAAAATAAATAAGCTTAAGTAAAACATAAAAATATTAAATATCATATATAAACACAGTGATATCTTAATGGCCACCATTTAAGGTGATATATGAGTGTTGAACAATCATCACTTCGTGAGGCAGAAATTTTCTATCCACAGAAACTGTATGTTCTTTAACCATTAGATGAAGGTGTGTGTAATTGTAGCTCGAATACTTATTATAACAAAATCCTAGTATATTGAAGATACTGGAGTTGTTACAAATGAAATGAATAAAAAGAGTTTAGGGGGTTGGATAAGCAAAATAAAACAAAATAGCACAAGTGAAGACGTTGCCTTAAAATTGGGTAACTCCCTTTGGTTTGAACCAAAAGGGTTTCTTGAAGAGCTTCCTGCCTGAGTTAAGGATTCTAGGATGAGGACAGGGATGTGGAGACACAAAATGATCAGAGCTTGGCCGAACCAAAGGTTTTAGAGGTGTGGGTAAGGTGGTAGAGGTGGGGGCCTTTTATAAGAGGAGAGGAGGGGCACTCTTGGTAAAGTATAAAATGTTACTTTATTTTCAAATGGTTTTCGGATTTTAATGGTCCCACATTGATTTGTTTCGAATATAAGGTGATAAGGGTTCTAAATCCACCCATCCAATAGGTTTTGGACATGTGTAGGTCCTAGATTTTTCATTATCATTCCATTTTATTTAAATCGTTAAATAATGAGGTCATCGCTGCATCATCATGATGTCATAAATAATTTAATTTATCTAATGTCTAAAAATTATAAAAAAAATACTATGATGTAGGAAATCTTTTTATATTTCCAATGACTATTTATAGTCAAAATTCTGTCTTGTATAACCACATGTAAATTTTTTTTTGTAAAACAAATCATGTTTGTGACATTTTTATTTTAACTTTAAATAAAAGGCATAAATGTCATTATCAAACCCAAGTGGATCCATGGGGTTCCAAAAATCGTCCCATGGGTTGTATTGGTCGGCCATAACTCATCCAATAGGGTTAGGACAAGTGTAAATATATTTTAATTTTATTATAATATCATTTTTACCTTAAATCGCACTAATTACCTTTAATCGCGATTAATAAAACTTAAAAGTTACTTTTCATAAAAAATTATTTTCATCCCATTGAACCACATTTTACTTAACAGTTAAAAACATTTAAATTGGATTATTGAAATTCAAATCACAGAAGTGGTAAATTCCCATTTAAACGAAAAATCAAATTTTGTAACCACCACTTTGTGGTTTCACTATTCATAAAAAATTGGAGATTTTCATAAAAATACCAAAAATTCACCCTAAGCTATATTTGATATTCCGAATTCAAAAATGATTTCTATTTTACCAAATTCATAACATATAAGTTGAATTTATTAATTTTATAATTAATTCCCGCAGTCAGAGAAAATAGCTTGTTTTTATGAAACAATAATTATCAAAAGATTGACAATAGTTTAAGTCAAATTGAAAAGTGAAATTAATTCCAATTACCACTATTGGACTAAATGGTAAAAATATATTCTATTTAAACTTTAAAACCAATTAAAAAGATAATATAATCATATAAATAAATTATATTAAAAAGTGGTTTTGAATTAAAATACAACATTTTTCACTATTCATTAAAAATTGAACTTTTTTCGGAAAAATACAAAAAATTTAAACAAAGTAAATTTTGATGTCCCTATTCTAAATAAGAATTTTATTTTGTCAAATATAACACATAAAATTGTCAAAAAGTAGATTTAAAATAGGTTCTCCATCAAAAGGCGGTTAATCAGCCTTTTAAAGAATATTAGACTATCTACGCTTAAAATTGGATTCATTCGCATTTTTAATCCTCTATCATTTATTGTAAAGAGTAAAAATATTTGACAAACATATATAATCATTTTGTAGTTAGTTCTATTTATTCCCTCCGTCACAACATCTAGGCATTAACTACCATTTAAAATAATATTATTTTATTATTAGAGTGCAATGTAAGATTTCCAAAAAACTCGTTGTTGCGTGTTGGGTACGCCATCGAGCATAGAGTCCCCTTTAAAGTTATATTAATATTTTATTCACAGATATGGATAAATATAAAAATGTCATATTCTTTATTTACCCGGGGTGTTACAAAAATAATATCCAAAACCTATCCAATTCCTATTGGATTATTTTATTTTGAATTTGAGTCATCTTATTGTTGAATTTAATGTGTTTGGGACCATTTGAAACCAAAGACAAGTTTCTAATAATATAATGTTTTCACACTTTCCTAAACAGCCCCTTCTCTCCCTTATAATAAGAGACCACTTCTAACCAATTACTCAAACCTCTCAAGCTGTTTTTATCATCCAACCTCTGCCCAATTACTCTCCCTACATCCTTCTACTCCACCTAGAAGCCTTACATTAGGCAGAAGGCACTTCAAGGAGTCCTTTTGGTTCAAACCAGAAGAAGTTACCAAAATTAAAGGTAACATTTTCTCTTAACTTATTTTCTTTTATTTTACTTCTCCAACCCCTAAACTCTTTTTATTCCTTTATTTTGTAACAACACCAGTATCATCAATAAACTAGTATGTTGTTATGTGGATGATTATAACTACACTTACACACATCTCCATCTAATGGGTGAAGAACATAATATTTCTGTGGATGGCAACCAAACGCCTCACGAAACGATGATTGTTCGATTTTCTCTTACCACCTCTCATGGTGGAAATTATGATGGAACTATATTTATATATGATATATATTATGTTTGTGTTTTCTTTTTTTGCTTCTTTATTTTCCATTTATAACATACCTTTATGGTTTCCATAGTGGGTAAATACGATAATCTCATTAGAGGAAGTGCAGAACACCGCCCCCTCAAAGTGACATGACTCGTTAAAACCTTATGTGGTACGTATAAAGGACAGAGTTAATAATATTATATATTATATTATACTAGAATTATAATATAACTATGTATCATTATGTTTTAATTCCATTAAAATAATAAATAGAAATGGAAGTAGCGTTTATGCGTACGTACGGCTTACCATCTCCATGAACGGTGCATTTCATTTCTTACCTCTAAATGATTATGTAAAATTATAAATACATGTATATACTGGATATACATGATATATATGGTATATAGATAATTAATATCATTCTGAATATAATGTATATCTTACTACATGAATAACTTGTAATTACAAGGTGTTCTTTTTTGACTCAAGTACCAAATATCGACAAAACGACCATTATTAACAGAAATGACTATGTAATGTTTATAACATGGTAATGAGTGATATAAGAGTAATAATAAACTTGAAAAAGGATTTTATGCAAGTATAAATTAACTTTAGTTTATTATTCATGACGTTAAAGAATGAATGGGTCAAGTCGAACACGAGGTAAGGGACTTTATCTCAATCTCCTATGATTGAGGCTTATTTTGTTTTAATACACGACTTTATTTAATAAGTTGTATAAAAACCCGTGACTTTTCAAAGAGAATATTTTTCTACGAAGCACTTTTCTAAATCAAAAAAAGGAATGTTTCTTTTAATGTAAGAAGTGACAATAACCTTTTCTACCGCCGTGAGTATTATTTGATCTTTGTCTTTCTCAACAAGTCATAATGTTTGTAAAAGAAAATAAATACCTTATACTCTTTTACGTATTTTTGGTATTTAAAATGGTTTTGAAAATGGATTTTTTATGTCAATATATTTAAGTGATATATTTTTATTGAAATGTGGAAACGTTTTATTTCCATTATATTTGTATGTGTTATGATTTTATATTGGTACTTGGACATTTGATGGGTGGTTACATGATAAAAAAAATGACGGGTGGTGCCGTGAATACCAGGATGGGTGGTTACGTTATAACCTCCAATGCATTGGGTATGGAAGTAGGTTGTATGGCTACTCCATTTAGTGATATGTTTGGAAGTCAACCGTATGGTTATTCCATTTATGTATGTTTATGTCCCCAGTTACCTTTATATGTTATGTGTTCTTTACATGGGTTTTATGGTAATCTTTTGGTTACAGAGGGGTAAGTAATGATCTTTTATTCAGTGAATAGTATTTACTAATTCATAAGGGTGAAAAGTATTATTTATGTTAAAGTATTCATGGTTTACTTGTTGTTTTGAAAAACTAACAGTTTTACTACTTTTTGTATCCCTTACTGAGATTTTTATGCTCATCCAATGTTTTTTAAATGTTCTTCACAAGACATAAAGTGGAATAGGGTCAAGGATTGGATCAAGAAAAATTCATTCTCTCTTAAACATGGAATTAGACATGACTCTTTTTTTCAATGAGTTTTTATTTTGTGAAAAAATGGAAACTGGGTAGGAGTGTCCTCTTTGTATTTTTGATAAGTAACATAATAGTTGTGTCCTAACTCTCCAAAAATCTAAACCTAAAAAGATCCACGATGTAAATTATTCATTTAATTCAATATTATGTAATATTTAAGGTCATGTCCTTATAACTACCACCTGATTCTAGCCTATCAATCATCACATCAATAATCAATGTTCCATAATAAAATGACTCTAGCCCCTAGTTGAACTTCACTAAAACCAACACATCGATCTATCATCACCATCATCATAGATAAAATGATCAACCATAAAAAAACCTGTATGATACACTAGAAAATAAAAAATTACAATATAACCTATATCAAAAAATAATCATGATCTCAGGATACTAAGCATTGGGGGATGAATTTCACAGAAAAGTCTCATCTTAGAACCCCCCCCCCCCAAGGAAAAATTAATCCATAATATTTTGGAACCACCTTCAAGATATTCCCTTACGAAAAAATAACCATTAAATATTACACACCATTATCAATGAATAACCCCATGGAGAAGCATACATAATTGATACACTATGAGTATATTTGGATGGATGTATTGAAAAAAAAAAGATAACCCCCTTCAAAGATGATACCACCATGGTGAATGGAGCAATTCTTTCATCTACACTTAAATAAATACATTATATGAACTTCCTCCATGTGTGACCACTAGTATAATCCCAATACACCTTGACCACCAATATTATAGACAAAATTTTTGGTCCTGTATAGTTCAAGTGAAAATGGTAGAGGAGGAGACATGAGAAGGGGATAAAGGAGAGATCACAAATCCACCAAAAATACCATTATTGAAGAAATTAAAAATATTAGATTAATTAATCAGGTTTAATGTCTTTCATAAATTTATTAAATTTATCCCCCTTAATTCATATATATGAATTTTTATTATATTCATTCAAAATTTCAACTCTCTGTTATAATTTCCATACCATATTGTTATTATTAAAATTGATAATGAACTAAACAAATGGTACACTAAATGAATGAAGAAAAATATGTAGAAATATATATTATAATTAAGTAGAAGTATAAAATAAAATAATAATGCTTTCTAAGACCATACACTCATAACTTAATTCCATTATTTAACAAATGGATTCAATAATTTGTAAATTTAAATTGAAAAATTTGTAATCAATTAATTTTATATACTCTTTTAAATTAATAAGAATACAGGGTCCATGTGTTTTTAAATCCATAGATGATTTTTTATAGTTGAGTACCTATTAACCTCTATGTTGTCTCTAATTTAATGATATTTTTACCCCCGAACACCACCATTCATATGATGTGTTTTCATGTGTCGCTTATATCACATATGGCATGGACTTCGTTCATAAGACTTGTGGTACTCATTATTGTAAGTCCAGTATTGACATGATAAGATAATGGATAAAGTCATATCAGAGTATCATGTAATAATTTGGAAGGTTTATATCGTGTGGTGGATTATAAAGACTCACTTTACAAGTAAATGTCTTATTTATTATTACACACAATGTATAAACATGCAGACATGTTTTCTAGCGGTTGTGGTTACTTTGTGAGGTATGAAAATTCATAGAGATCTTAGGTGGGAAAATGTGTTATGTAAATAATGGTGTGTATAACAATATAAAATTATTATATGGGTGATTACATAACTTTTGGGATGGGAATCAAACACAAAACATCCATGAGAGGACCATTATCACACCCCGACCTTAGCTTTTTTATTCTTATTCATTTAATTATATTTTTTTCTTGAGTTGTTATTCTTGTTGTTTAATGGTTAGAGCATCTGACAATGGTATGAAGGGTTTTGTTCTTTAAAATATTTATCAAAGGTGTCATTTTCAGTTTTGTGTATCGACTATATTATAGATAGGATTTTTAGGACATGGTAGATTTTTATGGGAAGATAATAATAATCTCTTACTCATCATGAGACTCAATTTTCATAGGATAGTTAGGATTGAGACTTTTGTTCATTGATTTTTTTACGTGTTTACAATAATATAGGGATGAAAAAGTGAGTGAATATGTTCTACCCAGTGAGATAATATGGCCTAAAAATCCATTTGGAACATGATTATATTGTTCATGATTATTCATAATACTTATTATATAGTTCAAATGTGTTCCACCAAGCCATATTACTAACCTATAAATAGATAGTATCCCCCTTTCGAAATTATTCACTCTAATTATTTTGTTTTGTTTTATTTTAATTAATCCATGTTGTGTTTTTTTAGGAAAATCTTGAGTTTTAATTATTAAAATAGTGATTTTAACATGGTGAGATTTTAGGTTTAAATAAAATAAGTATGTTTTTTAATTTAACCAAAATAATTTTTTTTGGATATCAAATAAATGGTTTTATTAAAAAAAATATCTAATTGAATTAAAATTTGATGAAATTTGAATTAAAACTAAAAAATTTGTGATTTATAAAGGTTTTGAGTTTTTTATTTTGTTGTCTCTGGTTTATTTTTTGAATTTTATCATCGTTTTAAGAAAAAACATGTTTTACACTTGAAAAGTGGGTTTATTAAATGTTTGGGAATGATGGTAATTGTAACATCCCTTGTAAATAACGAATATGAAATTTTCATATTTATTAATATTTTTTAATTAAAAGTTAATTTTATGATAAAGGGTGCACATTGTCTAATACTCTACTCAACACCCAACAACATATTTCTCTGAAATAATTCAATGCACACAATGTTGAGTTATACCAAAAAATAATATAATAAGATTATTAATTTAAATGGTATTTATTGCCTAGCCATTTTATTGGAGATAATTATCATAACTACTGAAAATATGATTATACATGTTTGTTAAATGTCTTTACATTTATCCAATAAATTTTAGAGGCTTAAAATAAGAATGAATCTTATTTTAAGCATTAATACTCTAATATTCATTAAATAGTCTTTTTACAGCCTTTTGATGGGGACCCCATTTTAATTGTAGTTTTTTCACTTTCAAATTTTATATTTGACAAAATAAAATTCTTCTTCAGAATCGGGACATATAAATTTACTTTGGATAAAATTTTGGTATTTTTCTAATAAAGTTTATTTTTTAATAAATAGTGCAAAATACTACAATTTAATTCAAAATAGCTTTTTAATCTAATTAGTTATATGGTTATATTATCTATTTATATGTTTTAAATGTTTAATTAGATTATATATTTACCATTTAATTCCTTTTTTTACATTAGAAGTAATTTCACTTTGAAATTAGACAAAAACAACGCTCATTCTTTTGATATGTATTATTTCATAAAAACACGCTTTTTGGTTTTGACAATGGAAAATTAAATTAAATTAATTTATTCCACTTATGTGTTTTGAATTTGGAAAAAGATATTCCATATTTTGAATCAATAGTTCCAAATTGTTTAAATAAGAAACTTTAATTTTTAGACGTTATGAATATTTACTTTAGTAAATATTTTAATTATCATGCTTAAAGGGTAAATCTAGTAAATATGGTTGAAAAATAATATTATAATAATATTAAATTACCCTTACACTTGTTCTAATCCTATTTGATGTGGTATTTCCATCCACAAGAATCCTTGGGTCGATTTAGGGACCCAATTGAGCAACTTTGGCGTGATAATGACACTTTATATTAATTAATTTAAAATAAATACAAAAGCAACCAAACCATATTTCTTTTAGTAAAACAATTTGAATATTGGGATTTTTAAGTAATCCATTCTATTATAAATATTAATTTGAAATCTAAAATTATTTCCTACATCATGGTATTCTATTTATAATTTTTAGACAATATATAAATAAATTTAATTATGACATAATGGTGATACAGTAATTACTTCATTAATAAAAGATTCAAATAAATGACATTATAGTTACTAAAATAAAATTATTTTCAAACATTTTATGCCATATAATATTTTTATAGATACTAATGACTTGTTATATTTCAATTAATAATGTTTTTTAGAAATAATAACGTTTTTATAGAATTTTTCAAATTCATGATAGGAATAGTTTATAAATTGGTATAAATGATTTTTTCAATCAATTAATATTTTATTAAAAGTTAAAATAATCCAAAAAATAGAATATTCTTCCAATGACATATGATCTTATATGTTTCATTATTGATCAATTTTGGGCCGCTTGGTATTTTATTGTATATATATTACCCTTATAGTATTAATATGTTAAATGTTTTATATGTTAACAAAATGTCAAATAATAATGAAAAGGATTAAAAAATATCCAAAACATGTCCAATTCTTATTGGATGAATTTATTTATACTTATATAAACCTTATATTAAAATTAAATATGTTTTTCATATTTTCAAACTGAAATTTAGTTTATAATAAAATAATATTTTCAAACATTCCTAAAGCGCCCCTCCTCCCCATTATAAAAAGTCACCACCTCTAACCCATTACTAAAACCTCCCAAGCCCTTTGTCTCATCTAACCTCTTCCCATATAAGCTCCCAAAATCCCTATCTTCAACCTATAAGTCTTACCTTAGGCATAAGTCACTTCAATAAGTCCTTTTGGTTCAAACCAAATGGAGTTACCTGATTTAAAAGTTATTTCTTCTCTCAAGATGTTTTCTTTTATTTTCCATCTCCAAATGCCTAAACACTCTTTATTACATTATTTTATAATGACACAAGTATCATAAATATACTAGGATGCTGTTATGAGAAGGATTTTAACTACACATCTACACAACTCTATCTAATGGATACGAACATACTGAATCTATGGACGGTGAACTACTGTCTCACAAAATAATGATTATTCAATTATCTCCTACCGCATCTCACGATGACTATTGTGATGGAACAATATTTATATATGATTTATATTATATTTATATTTTCTCTATTCTTCTATTTTATTTTATATCATACCTTTATGGTTTACATAATGGGTAAATACGATGATTTCATTTGAGGAAGTGCAGACTACCACCCCCTCAAATTGATATGACATGTTCATGCCATATGTGGAACATATAAAGGATGAAGTTTATGAAATTATATATAATATTATACTAGAATTATAATATTCCTACGTATCATTAAATTTTTATTCCATTAAAATATGAAATAGAAAATAATGTAGCGTTCATGTGTACGTACAACATCCCATCTCCATGAACAATTCATTTCATTTATTATCTCCAAAAGTTATGTACTATTATAAATTCATATATATAGTGGATATATATGATATATATGATATATGAATAATTAATATCATTATATATATAATATAATTTTGACCACATTGACAATTTTTAGTTATAACAAGTTCATTTTTTACTCGTGTTCTGAACATCAAAAAAATGTACGATATGAACTCAAGTAATTAAATAATTGTTGTGGCAAGGTAATAAGTGATATAAAAGGAATAATAAACTTTAAAAATGTTCTTACACAAGTATAAATTAACTGAAGTTTATTATTAAGGAATAACAAGGAACAAGAAAGTCAAGTTGGACAAGAGTTAATGGGTTTTCATCTCACTTTTTATTCTCGTGAGATTCATGCTATATTTTCCACTATTTCCTTTTGTGTGGTGTATGTACTGCCCATGATTGTATTAGTTGTGTAATATAATTCAATTAATTAGTATATACATCTTCATTGTAGGATCATTCATTCTTGTGGTGTATGTTTCCTAAGTTACCAAATCGCTAAGGGAACCTTTCACCCTCCTCTTCATGTCAAAGACTTCTTTTATGTTATGTATTTAAATTTAGATTAATGAATTTTGGGATACCTTACTCTATATCCTTATTGCATTAAATTTTATTTCCATGTTAGGAGACACCATTTTCTCTCTAATCAACTCATATTCATTATTTTTAAGTGACGTCGTTAGGCTATCGAATTTCTGTAAGATAACTTATTATCTCAATATCAATTCATTGGGATTGACTTATACTTCTTTATTATGTCGTGATATGAATAATTGTGAATGAACATTGATTGTTTTAAACATAATATACACTTATATAGGGTGTATTATTATTTTTCAAACATAATTATTTCATTGATCTGTCTTTAACCTAAGGATATGATCTTTGCAAGGGACTTTCTCTCAATTTACATTCCACAGAGGCTTATTTGTTTTTTACACCAATTCATTTTTAAATGGGGTATATACTACCCTTTGATGTATTATATAATTAATATATTTATTCTCATGATATTATAAATTTTTTATTAAATTGTATTCCTCAATTATTTTTATTCAAGCATCTCACATTTGATTAAGAACTCCTTAACTAAAATATTTTTAAAAAGATTTATTGATCTAAATATTTATCATTAATGTCCATGTTTTCAAAATGGTTTTAAGTATTTATTTATATGGAAATTAATTTTTGAAAATTTTAATTCCTTTAAAATCTTAAAATTGGTATAGGACACTTGGATATAAATATCTATTTATTAAATGGTTTTGAAAATTGGTTGACAAAGAATCAATTATGTCAACATATTGAAATGATATATTATGACTGTAATGTTGAAATTTTATCTTTATTTAATGTTATTTTATATGTTATTTTTGTGTTATAATTCTTGGGAATCGTTTTCAAATATGGGTGGTTCCGTGATAAACCTAGGGCGGGTGAACCTAAGATATATCTCCAATGCATTAGGTAATGTGATTGTGGTAAAAGTTAATATTTCTCCTAAGAGATTTATGTAATATACTGTGATTGGTATTCCAAATATAACTCCCTACATAGTTGTGAAAGCTAAAACATATGTATGTTATATATTCAGTAAGTTACCTTTGTCATTTATGATTTATGTGTTTTATTCATAAATCTTATTATTTCATGAGGTATGTAATTATTGGAAAGAATGGTTTCTTTGATTTGTATTTATTGATGGGATAATGTTTCTGTTCCTTATTTTATGACCCTTACTGATATTTTTATGCCCATACCATGTTTTGAAATGTTTTTCATAGGACATAAAAATGAATAGGGTCAAGGATGGGATCATGGAAAATTCATGTTGTCTAAAACATGTAACTAGACAAGTTTCTTTTTTTAAGAGTTTTTATTTTATAAAAAATAGAAACTGAGTACCAGTGTCTAATTTTTAATTTTTCAGATGTAATGTAATATTTATTCCATAATTATCTAAAAATCTAAACCTAAAAAGATCCTCAATGGGAATTATTAACTTAATTTAAGATTATGTAATGTTTAAGGTTCATCCCTTATAGTTGGTATCAAAGGTTGGTTTAGACAACTTTAGGGATTAAGAGTTTTCTTTAAACACGTAGTTAGTCACTCTGTCTATTATTTTAGAGAAATCCTTGTTTTACGACTTTTTCACATCAAGGAATGTCAGTTACATATGGAAGGAGTAGGATCTCAAATCACATTCCTATCTCTTCCTGATGACATCCTTACAATAATTATTGGAATGTCATGAATAGATGATTATGAAACTTTTTCTAGCATACAACTGACTTGCATGAATTTGTTCGAGATATCAAATACCTCCACTATTCCTTGATATCATCGTGGATCATGGGTTTTATTTAATAAAATCATATTTTCACTATATTCTCATATTTTCAGGAAAGGTAAATATTATCAAGGAATTTTCAAATATTTTACCTTATCCAAATATTTTGAAGCATGTTATGATTTTGAAAAAAGTGCTGAAGAAGGAGACTATTGAACAACCTATTTATTTTTGATTTTTCAATATAGTCTCTCATCACATACTTTGGTATTTTAAAATAACCATTGATTGAAATTTTCCACTCAATCTAGGTCCGACTATTTTATAAAATACATGTTTTTTCAGATGTTTTGAAATTATATGTCAAACATGATTATTTTCCGAAACTGTTTTTCTTAGAGCACCTATAAGACCCAAGTTGTACAACAGATATTTGGATGAAGGTAGTAAACAATTTTGAAGGATCTCTAAATCATTCTTGGAATGCATGGACCTTATACCTACGTGAAAAAGATGATGATGAACCCATATGGACACCATGATCAAGGTATGCTTTTAACTCTGTTGGGAATAGTTTTATATTATCATATGGAGGTAAAAATGAAAATATATAATATGTCGAGGTCTTAATGTATTGGGATTAAAATGAACGGTATAAAAAAACTTTTGAGGTTAAAAAAAGTTACGGTTATTTTTGAGTTTTATAATAATGGAAACATGCATAGCTTTTTGACAACCCATCGCGTTAGACAAAGCTGTGGGAATCGAATCCACAACCAAAGTGTGATTGGGATTTATCGCCTACCATTGCACTATGTGATGTCCCTGGTTAGTATAACTTATTCGTTTAAGTTAAATGATTTTATTGATCAGGAATAAGTTGATTTTGGATCTTATGTTTTATCAAATGGATTTCCTTAGTATAGTATAATGATTTGGTGATTAAGTGATAATGGTTATTTCAGAAGATATTCTTCATTTTAGGAACATTATATGCTTAAAGAAAATAGAATACTATGGGATTTAATTTGGGGAGTAATGGTTGAAATTTTATTTTGGAAGATTCTATGTTTTTATTGTGAACATCTGGAGATTTGGGTTATTTTTGGAAATTATTAACCTATCATAGAGAATATGTGATTAGTTTAATTACACATTAGTATGAGACTTTAAGAGTAGTTGATGTTTTTGGAGATAGATGTTAATATTTATAATGGAACACTATGTGATCAAATCCTTCTAAATTTTTGGTTTCAATCATAGTTTGGATTACATTGATGAATTTTAAGGACATCTTTTTATTGAATGGTATTTGTTGAACTTAGTGTATTGTTTATTCAATTTTAGATATTAAGAATAATATTTCTTTTTATAAAGGTTTATCATTTTTGGGGATTATCTAATCTCATACTAACCATTTTTGGATTTTTTTAATGTCTAAAGACATGGGAAATATATTTTTCTTCTTTTTTGGATTATGTGATTCTATATATTTTGATTATATAACTTCAGGTGTGACCAAGTCATCTTGAATACTCATCGTTTGATGAAAAGATGAGTTTTTGGTAGAAACATATTAAAGGATGAAACTCTAATTGAAAGGTAAGTATGTGTAATTATGTTCTTAATAAATATCATAAATAAATTTATCAAATTTATGAAATGGAGCTTAAAAAAAACTTTATCCATTTAATTTTCCTACTAGGAAATCAAAGACTGATCAACCCATATCACATTTGTGATTTTTTGGTTGTAGACTTTCTCCTGGTCATTTTTTCTATCACTCTTCATCAGAACATTATGGTTAGTTTCTCATACATATCGATGTTTTCCTACATAAAATCCTAGTATGGGTTGTCTCATGTGACCTTTTCATTTCCCATTCTTTCCTTTAAAGTGAATTCTTTATTGACTCTTTTTTCGACGTGGGACTTTCATTGAAGTTTCCACAAGAAATTTTAAAACTGCAAGGACGCAATTCCCAAAAGGGGGGAAGGATGTAACATCTCAAGTAAATAAATAATATGAAATTTTCATATATATTATTTTTTTTAATTCAGAATTAATTTTATGTTAAAGGGGACACAATTTCTGTTCCCATACTCAACATGCAACAATATATTTCTCCTAAATCTTACATTTCACAAAATGTTGAGTTATACCGAAAAATAATATAATAAGATTATTAATTTAAATTTTAGTTAAAGCCTTGTCGTTGTATTGGAGGGAATGAACAGAACTAACTAAAATATGATTATACATGATTTTAAATTTCTTTTCATTTATCTAAAAAATTTTAGAGGCTTAAACTAAGAATAATATTTTTTTTTCTAATAAAGGATTATCATTTTTGGAGATTATCTGATCTCATACTAACCATTTTTTGGTTTTGGTTAATTTATAAGGATATGGGAAATAAATAGTTCTTATTTTGTATATTATGTGATTCTATATAAGTTTATTATAGCACTTTAGGTGTGACCAAGTCATCTATAATACTCATCGTCTAATGTAAATATAGTTTGTGGTAGACATTTTTTAAAGGATGAAACTCTACTTGAAAGGTAAGTATGTGTCCTTATGTTCTTAGTCAAGATCATAAATAAATTAATCAACTTTATAAAAAGTAATGTAAAACAAAAACTTTTTCCATTTAATATTCCTACTGGGAAATAAAAGATCGTTTAACCGATCACAAGTTTTTTATTTTCTGGTGGTTGAATTTCACCTGATAATGATTTCTATCACTCTCCATCAGAAGTTGATGGTTATTTTCTATTCAATGTCCATGTTTTCTTAAATGGAATACTAGTATGGGTTGTCTTAGGTGAGCTCTATATTTTTATTTCTTTCTTTTAATTTGAATACTTTGTTTACTCTGTTTCAGATGTGAGACTTTCAATGAAGTTTGCATGCCCAATTTTAAAATAGCATAGATGCAATTTTCAAAATAGGGGAAGGATGTAACATCCCAAGTAAATAAAGAATATGACATTTTCATATTTATTAATATTTTTTAATTAAAAAATATTTTTATGTTAATTGGAAAAAAAATTGATACCATACTCAATAGGAAACAACAGATTTCTATGAAATCTTATATTGCACACAATGTTGAGTTATACTAAAAATTAATATATTAAGATTATTAATTTAAATTTTATTTAATGCCTAGCCATTTTATTGGTAGGAATGAACCTAAATAACTAGAATATGATTATACATATTTTTTTTAATGTATTTAATTTTATCCAAAAAATTAGTGGCTTAAAATAAGAATGAATCTGATTTTAAGCATAAATACTCTAATATTATTTATAAGGTCGTTCTACTGTCTTTTAATGAAAAACCCATTCTAAATATATTTTTTTCACTTTTATATGTTTTATTTGAAAAAATAAAATTATTATTTAGAATTAGAGCATCAAAATTTACTTTGGATGAATTTTTTGGTATTTTTCTAATAATGTTCATTTTTAACGAATAGTTCAAAATACTACATTTTAATTCAAAATTGTTTTTAATCTAATTTCATTATATGGTTAGATAATCAATTTAACAATTTTTAAAGTTTAATTAGACTATAGTTTTACCATTTAATCCAAATTTTTTCATTATATGTAATTTCACTTTGATATTAAACATAAACAAAGTTCAATCTTTTGATAGGTATTATTTCTTAAAAACAAACTTTTTGGTTTTTACAACGAGAATTAACTTTAAATTAATTTCGGCCACTTATGTGTTTTGAATATGGAAAAATTTATTCCATATTTTTAATCAGGAGTTTAAAATTGTGTGAATATGTAAATTTTATATATAGACATTATGAATATTTACATTAGTAAATATTTTATTTATCATGCTTAAAGGGTAAATCTGGTAAATAAGGGTGAAAATAATATTATAATAATATTAAATTACCCTTACACTTATCCTAATACTATTTTATGAGTTATTTCCAACCAAGGTAATCCTTGGGTAGATTTTGGGACCCCATGGAGACATTTGGGAGTGATAATGATACTTTATATTAATTAATTCAAAGTAAATACAAAAGTAACCTAACCATATATCTTTTAGTAAAAACATTTTTTTGTTGTCATATAAGTAATACATTTTACTATAAATATTAATTTAAAATTTAAAAAGATTTCCTAAATAATTGTATGTTTTTATAATTTTTAGACATTAAATAAATAAATTTAATATTGACACAAATGTGATGTAGTAATTTCTTCACTAATAAAAATATTCAAATAAATGGTATTATAATTATTAAAATAAATTTATTTTGAATTTTTCTATTCCATAAATAAATTTTAGAGATAATAATGACTTTTTATATTTTAATTAATTAAGTTTTTTTGAAATAATAATGTTTTTATTGAATTTTTAAAAGTCATGCTATGAATAGTTTATAAATGGACATAAATGAGTTTTTAAAATAATTAATATTTTATTAAATGTTAAAATAATCCTAAAAATATAATATTATTTCAAATGAAAGATATGTTGTTAAAAATGTCATTATTGATCAATTTTGGGCCACTTGGAATTTTTTAGTAAATATATTAACCACATAGTATGAATATGGTAAAAGTTAAATAAGTTCACAAAACGTTAAATAAAAATGATAAGGATCAAAAAAAATATCCAAAACCTATCCAATTGTTATTTTATGATTTTATTTAGACTTATATTCACCTTATAGTCGAATTAAATAATTTTGGGAGATTTTGAAACCGAAATTTAGTTTATAATGAAATAATATTTTCAACCATTCCTAAAGAGCCACTCCTCCCCCTTATAAAAATCCATCAACTCTAACCCATTACTCACAAATATAAAGTCCCTTGGTTAGTCAAACCTCTACCCATATAATCTCCCAAAATCCATATATTCCACCTAGAAGCCTTACCTTAGGCAGAAGAAACCTCAAAATTTATTTTGGTTCAAACCAAAGGGAGTGACCCGATTTAAAGGTAATGTCTTCTCTCAAGTTCTTTTCTCTTTTTTTCTTCTTCAAACCCCTAAACTATCTCTATTAAATTCATTTATAAAAAAACTATTATAATCAATATACGAAAAATTTTTATGATAAGGATTAGAACCACACCTCCACACACCTCCATATAATTGATACGAACATACTATTTTTTGGGATGATAAGCTACTGTCTCACGAAACGATGATTGTTCAATTATCTCCCACCGCCTCTCATGGTATCCATTATGATATAACTCTACTTATATTTGATATATATTATATTTATGTTTCCTCTATTATTCTATATTTTTCATTTATAGCATACTATAATGGTTTCCATAATGGGTAAATTAGATAATTTCATTTGAGGATGTCCGGACTACCACTCCCTCAAAGTGATATGACTCGTTCATTCCATACATGGAACTTATTAAGGATAATGTTAATTAAATTATATATTATATTATACTATAATTATAATAAACCTATGACTATGTGGACAATTTGTAATTATAACAAGTGTATGTTTTACTCGAGTTTCAAACATCAAAAAAATTTCTGATGTGAAATCAAGTAATAAACGAATTTTTATAGCAAGGTAATAAGTGATATAAAATGAATAATAAACTTGAAAAAGGATATTAATCAAGTTGAAATTAACTTAAGTTTATTATTTAGGAAGAACAAGGAACAAACGACTAATGTCGGACACGTGGTAAGGGGTTTTCATCTCACTTTTTATTCCCGTGAGATTCATACTATATTTTCAACTACTTCCTTTTGTGTGGTGTATGTACTAGACATTATTATATTAAATGTGTAATATAAATTAATTTATTGGTATTTACAGCCACATTGTATGATCCTTCTTTCATGTGGTGAATGTTTCCTAAGTTACCAAATCGGTAAGGGAACATTTCACCTTCCTTTTCTTGTCAAATTATTCTTTTATGTTATGTATTTAAATTTCAATTATTGAATGTTGGGATATGTTCTTATATTTCTTTATTGATTTAATTTTTATTTCCTTTTTATTAGAGTCACATTTCTCTCTCATCAACTCATTTTTCTGAATTTTTATGTGACGTCGTTAGGCTGTCGAATTTCTGTAAGATAACTTCTTAACCCAATTTTAATTATTTTCATTAAACTTCTAATTATTGATTATTTCATGCTATGAATATGTTTGAATTACCTATGATTATTTTACATGTAATATACACTTATATTGGGTATATTTGTTTCACTCATAATTATGTCATTTATTTTTCTTTAATCTAATGATACGATCTTTTGCAATGGACATTGTCTCAATTTACATTCCATTGAGACTTATTTGTTATTATAACCCAATTCACTTTTATATGGTGAATATAAATCACTTTGACGTCTTATATCATGAAACTCCTTATTCACATGGTATTATAATTTTTTTATTAAATGATATTCCTAAATTATTTGTATTCAAGCATCTCTCATTTGGTTAAGAACTCCTTAACAAAAATATTGTTTTAAATATTTATTCTTCTAAATCTTTCTCATTAATTTTAATGTTTTTAAAATTGTTTTATGGATTTATTTGTATTGAAATTAATGTATTATAATTTTAATTCCATCGAAATATTCAACGTGCTATGGGACACATTGATTTAAAAATCACTTTATTAAATGGTTTTGAAAATGGATTGATAAAGAATTGATTATTTCAATATCTTGAAATGATATATTGTGACTACAATATGGAAATTTTATCATTCATTTTAGCTTATTTTATGTGTTATGTTTATGTTATGGTTCATGGGAATTTTTTATGAATACAGCTGGTTCCATGATAAACCTTGGTCGGGTGAGCCTGAGATAACTCTCCAATGAATTGGGTAATGTGAAGGATGTAAACGTTAATGTTTATCCTAAGAGATTTAGGGAATATATTGTGATAGGTATTCCAAATTTAACTCCCAACGTAGCTGTGAATGATACAACATAAATATGTTATGTATTCCATATGATACCTTTATGATTTATGATTTTTTTGTATTATTCATGAAACATATTATTTTACGAGGTATGTTATGATTGAAAAGTATGGATTCATTGATGTGTATTTATTTATGGGTTAATTTTTTCTTTCAATATTTTATAACCCTTACTGATCTTTTTATGCTCATCCCACATTTTTAAATGTTTTCACGGGACTTAAATATGAATAGGGTCAAGGATGGGATCAAGGAAAATTCATGGTTTCTAAAACATGGAACTAGACATGTTTCTTTTTTTAAGAGTTCTTATTTTATGAAAAAATGGAAACTTAGTAGAAGTGTCTACTATATAATTTTTGAGATGTAATATAATAATTATGGCCTAAATCTCTAAAAATAAAAACCTAAAAAGATCCTCAATCATAATTAATAACTTAATTCAAGATTATGTAATGTTTAAGGCTAGGTCCTTCTAATAATATTTTGGATTTCAAAATTGGTTACGATATAAGATTTTTTAATTGTAAATTAATTTTAAATTAGTTAATTTAGATTATTTTCATGTATGGAAAATTATAATTCTTTTTTCACGTTAAAAATTCAAAAGTTTAATTTCAAATTTTAAAATGACGATTTGAAGTATGTTTTATTAATTTAAAACGTGGGTGTCTAATTAAAATAAGGGAAAATGGGTTTTTTTGTTAAGATAATTCAGAATTTTGGAAAATTTGTATTGGAATATGTATTTTTTTTCTTTTACAACAATGAAATGTATCTATGAAAGGAGGGAGTGTATTCCTTTTGTAATTTTTTACTTAGGTAAGGTTTTCTAGGTGTATCTCTTCTAGTTTAATGGCTGATACCTATATTATGATACTGTTATTTTTAAAAACTACTCTAGGAAATGAAATTGGAGTGGTTCTTGGTTGTCTTAGCTTTTAGGTTACTCTATTTATTTGGTCCTTCATTTTCATCCTTTAATTATCTCAGTTGAATGATGATTTTTGTGGAGATGTGTTTCCCCCATTGGATGATTGTCTTAGTGATCGAGTACATTTATAGGTTTTAATGGGATCATAGCTTGGAAATGTGATCTTACTGTAATTACTTGTAAGGTGTATTTTTTGGGTTCTTTTGTGGATGATGGGAAGGGTGATACCCCTTTAGTATTTTGTACCCTAGCTAGTTCTTTGATAATTCTGATGGATTCATTAGTTTTTCGGTGTTTCAAACATGAAACCAAAATTTAGTTCATCTTCCACATCTATTATTAGGAAATAATTTGTTACCCATATTTGGTAACATCTCATTTGAGGTAATTCAAGTCCAACTTTGATTTCTGTTGTTTGGTTGTCTCAATTGTTCTTACATGAGATGGGGTATTATACCTAGTTCATGGAGATGTGTCTTGCTATGGTGATTCTCGATTTTTCATAGTGTCCAATGAATCCTTATTCATTTTCTATTTATATTAAAATTGTTTTATTTCCTAATGAGTTCCATATTTAAATGTAGTGGTCTTAATATTTCATGTTTCTTGGATTATATTTTTTCATTGAGAGTCAGTGTGTTAGGGAAATCCTAATATTGTAGGGAGACCAATATGGCTAAACATTTATGAATGTAATCCTTTTTATGAAATAATAGACCTTTTTTATCATTTTTGTAATTCATTTTGAGGTTGATGACTGTTCTGTGGTTGGAGACTCATTATTTCACTTTTCTCTAACTGCCCCCGCAAAATGGTTAAATTTTAACAACATTTTTTTAGAGTCTCTCCTCTATTCATTTATATCTTATAAATTTTCACTGAGAAAATCCTTGGGAGTTTTTTTTATGAGTGTGTAATTGACATTTTTCTATCTGATTATACTTCTTCTTTTTCGGTCCTTTTTGGTTATTAATGTCAAGTGAATTGGGATATTGGAATATGTACCATTTTTTTAATGCATATGTTTTCATCAATCAATAGAGGTAATTTTAGTACATCCTCTTGTTTTTTAGATCATGTTCTTATTGTGTGGGTTTAACATCATTCATGTTTAATAAAAAATTTCATCTAAAGGCTTCTTGGGGGCAAAAAGAATTATAGTGGGGAAAATGTTCACACACAAAAAATTATTTATTAATTATTATTACTTATTTAATTATATTTCTTTCCATTTTGGTGTTCTAAGACTTGTCACATGCTATCTCAAAAATTTTAAAAATGGATAACTCTGGTTGGTTTAATACACCGACATTGATATATGAGTTGAATGTTGATTTCATTAAAACTAGGTAATGATCATGAGTATATAAAAAGTCTAAATAAATTATGGAACCCATGGACCAAAAAATACTTGTATGGTTATTGGATTATTTAAATTTTAGTAAGGGATTGTTGGAATGTGGAACAATCCTTATTGCGGTGATTTCAGTTTCAAACAATCTCATTGGGTATGGGTGTTTTATTTTATTTTTTCCTAATATCACATCGTTCATACTATAAAAAATGAGTATGTTTTTATTTAGGTTCTCCAGGTAGAAAATAAATAATTTCATTGAGGTAATATATTTTTGAATTGATATCTGCAGTAAGGGGATGTGTTGATAGGTTTAGGGAAAGAGTTTTATTTTCAATAAGTTGAAATTATATATTACCATTTATATACGTAATATACTTTTTATTATTTAAAATGTTTATAGTTTTGGTTGAAGATATAAGTATTGATGAATTATGGGATAAATTACCCACATGTCTTGAGGTTGGGAATGTTTTTGGTGACATATTAAGAAAAGGAGGGAATGGTATGGTGTTCTGAAAGGATATTTATGGGGATAATGGTCAAAATATTTTATAGAATATTATCCATAATATTTAGAGGGTAGACCCCTAATTATACATCATTTATCCATATATTCATTAACTATATATTCTTTCAGCATAGGTTTAGTTGACGGTGATAGAGAAAGGTAAATATTCTTTCCCTTATTGGGTGATATTGATGAGTTTTTTCAGGGTAGTTTCATAAATTTCATGCATGAGTTTCTATGGTATGGGTAGGAGTGGGATCAAAAGGAATATATTTGATGTGTTATAGTAAAAGGAGGAAATATTGGTCTATAAAAGTTAGTTTAATGAAATTATTAGGTTTTGTTTCAAAAACAATATTAGGTTTTAAGGAAATGTAATACAATTAAGTGTTAAACTCTATGTCTTGATCAAACTAGTAATTGTTAAGTAGTTTCTTTTTTATAGTTTGGTTCTTAATAATTTAGAGGAATCTAAACATTACTAAATATTTATATTTGTATTCCTATTATAAGAAAAATATATTCTTCTTATTTTTCATCTCCCATTTGATTTCATGGATGATTTTGAATATGAGGAGTTTTATTTATTATATATTCTAACTCTAAATACACATTTATAATTATTCAAATATGTAATGAATTTTTTGGAGAACTTTTTTCTTATAGGGATTATTGATGAAAATTTTCTTTCTTAGTTTAGAAAGAAAAACATGTTATGACCATTTTATTTTACTTTATTTCATTTTATAATTTTTGAATGATAAGGTGATAATATTCAACTAATAACTATTTATGAGTAGTTTATTCAAGATATTTTATGTAATTATAATCCATACATATGGTTGTTTCCTTAATAATTTCACTTATCCATTGAGTAGGACAGAAAGTCTCTCTATAAACATTTAAATCTAATTACTATTCCTAAATCTATATAATTATAGAATGTTTTTTTGAGTGATGATTATTTTTTTTATAAAAGTTTCATAAATTATAAATTTTATTTTTATGACATTTTTATTACTATAGTATATTCATATTGATATCTATTATCTTTTAGAATATATGAGATATAAATCACTCTAACAATATGATAATGGATTTTAATCACTCATTGTGTATGGATTTTATATACTATATAAAAATTTAAAACATATATGTCTAATATGAAATAAATATTTCAAAAATATATATTTATCAACTTTACATTAATTATGTTATCTTTTATTTGGAAAATATTAGTATGATTTCAATTATAAAATATAAAATTTTATGGGAAGAAATTATCTAACATCATAAAGAATATAGGTTACAAAAAATAACAAAATTATTTTAAAATATCCCTAATAATTACATAACTAATTTTATTCCATAAGGATTTATCCCTCCATAGTTTTCTCTGGAGACATAGTGAATATATCTAAAGATAATTAGGATGGATTACGTTTAATATTAATTATTTTTCCTGTATAAACATATTTATTATTAAAAAATATATTAACATGGAATATAATTACCAACTCCTAAAGTTATGGATTTGGAATCATCTTTATTACTTCTGAATTTTTTTCTCTTTGTTACTTGTTGAAATAATTAGGAATTTCTAAATTATAATTATCACTATTTAATGATTATCCTTTAAAATATAATTTAATTAAACCACATAAATTGATTATATTTAATAATTATATCAATTTATATATAAATTTATTTTATTTATTCACATATGATTTAATAAATTTCAATATATAAGAGATGTGGAAGAGATATAATGTTTTGGTTGGAATACAATTTGTTAATGATGATTGTGAATGGGTGAGTAAAGGGTTCATAGAAATGTTATATTTAGAGGAAACCTAACTCCTCATAAGTCATTAAATGTTAGATAAATCTACTATGGGAACAAATATTTAATTCTTATTAGCTATATCTGAAATATTTAATTGAGTAATTAATAAATTTGAAAAAAATAAATTTGAAAAAGAAAAAAAATAATATACTTATTTATAATAATTTTAATATTTTAAAATCTAAATAAATGGATTCATTATGATAAATTTTTTATTATATATCTATTAAAATGTATTTTTTTGATAGTTATATAAAATATTTTTCCTACATTGAAGAGTTATTTCATAGATATGTAGTTTTCGAAAAATCTGGTATTTTTTCATTGTGTTATATATAGATAATATCGTAATATTTTTTATTATTAAAGAATTAGTTTTTAAATATAATATGTACACCCCTTTTGTGGAAAATATTTTTATTATTTATATGATTCTTATTAATGAAAAATGATTAACTATTTTAAATAATTTTTACTTAATTTTGATAAAATAATATGTGTGTGCATGTTCAAAGGTTTAGTGTATATTTCTATAAGATAATTATTTGTTACTATAATCTCTACAATTATTGGTACCATTAGGTTATTATTTGACACTCTATGAAGCCTTAAAATGGGGTAAATTAGTGTATCAACTAACGAAAGAAATTTACCTCTAACCCTTTCCTTACATCATACATTCTTCTTATTTAAGTTGAAACTTATATTAATTTATATATCCATTAAAGGAATCTCGAATAAGTAAATAAAAAATTTATAGAATTTATAGGATGCAAGAACACTTGTAATTTTCGTATTTCACATAAACTTGGGTATATCCAAGGAGAAAACACAAGGAAACTTGTCAGAATTTCTAAAAATATATTATGACACATAATTATAGGTCAATATAAATTTTCAAAAAACTAACAATCCATGTTATGTTTCACTACCTTTATAAGAAATATTTATATATCACATAATACATCTCAAGGAACACCTCCTTTTACACATGATTTCAGGTGAATATTCAATGGTTTATATACCGGAGTGAATTTATTAGATTATCATGAATAACTAATATATATTTTAATATCAATCAATCTTTACAACTTCTTAGTATTATAATCACCACCTCTTTGGATCCCAATCCATTTTTTATTGAATCAATTGTTATATATTTGATTTAATGTCATTTAATAAAACATCATAAGTGACTCATCTTCCTCATCCTTGAACATAGATTAAATAAATTCCATGATAAGATGAGTTTACATGATAATCATTATCCTTTTCTCACTCTTTAACTTTTTTGGATGGTTCAATGATCTTCGAAGGATCAAAATCTCAATTAAAAATTTATGTCATGTATTTTTTGAGCTATATTTTACTTATTTTTTTCATTACACAACATTCAAAAAAATTGATATTGTTCATCTTCTACACCTACCATAAATGGAATGTATTTTTCTAACACATTGTTCAATGTGTAATAAGTATAATAATGTCAAGATTCCATTAATAACTCCCCATTTCATGGTCATCCATTACTTGACCAAATATATCTATTTTTATTAATGGATCCAATATTAATATCTCTAAAAATATCTAGTAAAATCTTCCATCATGATTAGATCTCAAGTATTCCATATTAATTATATAGACAGATTTATTCAGTCTCTTGGGATACACATTCAGCTAATGTCGATTAGGCTTCCTAAACTTCCATCATTAACATAATAAATCATAGACAAAAATTTATCCATAAAATTGGAATATATAATTTCTATTTCCAATTCCACCATGTCAAACTTCCAATAATTTTCAAATTTCCATCATATTAAATGTATGACCATGGTAATTTTCAATAATAAATTCCATTATAATTTCCCTAAGGATTTCTCTAAAACCATTAATGATTTTCTACAAAATAACATCTCATATTATTTAAAACATTAACTTTATTTCCCCATAAAAATTACCTATATGAAATACATTTAAATCAACAATTGTTCACCCCCAAATAGGTTTTTAAATACTTCCAATTATTTATATTAATTATTCCCATGAAAATATCATTAAAATTCTATTTCTGAAAATATGTGAATATCTATAAATCTATCAGGCTTATGGAAATTATGGTTTTCCCATGTCTAATATGACATGTTTTTATAGTCAATACATTTAACTTGCAAACCATGATAATTAATATATATATATATATTATATAAAAATTATCCATTCCGTTCCGTAAAATCTCTTATATGAATGACACCATGATGTGTTTCTCTAAAAACATGATGTAGTTCTATTATCCTTAACTTCAATAGCTTCCAAATATTCTTCCAAAAAACTGTCCAACCCCATTGTTTCTAAAATTAAAAATTTATTATTTCTATAAAACTATTTTCTAAAAAATGACTATTTTATATTTAAAATATATTTACACAAAATATTATAAATTATTTTCATTTATACAATACTAATTCCATGATGTGGTTGATTTTAGCTCCCCATTTTATAGTGAAATATGGGAACCATATTAATTTATCCTTCTAATTAACATATTGTGTCCTCATTTGTAATTGAACAAGAACATTAAACATTTTGTGGATGCAATTTAAATTCCATTAAAACATTCTAAAATTTAAATCTCAAAAATTTCTTCAACCAAGGTTTTTGGGTTCCATATTATTATGTTTTTTTTATAAACCATGAATTTTTTTCTTTAAATATTTTTATAATATCTCGATGAATTAATATTTATCGTTAAAATTGAAATCATAAACTATAATATACTCGTATACCATGGTAGTAATTTTATACATCTATATTTCTTAATCCACAAAACATTGTCTGAGAGCCTTTATTAAAACACACTGCAAGAACATATAATTCCTATAAAATGTAATTAATTAATAAGATATACTATAATTAACAACTTCCACCATTTTAAACCACTTTCATAACCAAATATTGAATCTCCACTCTTCTAAATATACTTAAATTATATATCCCCTCGTTATAATTTCTTTGTTAATACTTCAATGTTTCTATAAACTTACAGTGTTTTATATTTTATAGTTCATGTAGAGACCAAGCTAGACTTCAAATATCAATTCCAAATATCTATATATTATCTTATTGGAATGTTTTTCTACGGTCCTCTTTCTTCATAAATTTTTATATAATATCAATCATTCTTCTTTAATATAAAATCAACAACATCAATAAAAATATCCAATTCCCTTGATAAAAAACTTACTCAAAAAAATTTGATTAAAATTCTCCATTATATGATTTTACCCATTATTTCTTCAAAAGTAAAATATCCCCCTCTAACACTAAATCCAATGATTTAGCAAGTACCAGTCATCTTTGTTAAGTTAGTATTGTTTATATATCATCATTGTCTCCCCCTTTGATAATAAAATTAAAATTTTCACTTTTATACCTTTTCAAATATTAGTTATTTTATGGAAAAATGATTTTGTTATATTTAGATTACAATTTATATATTCTATATGCTTCTTATATTATTTCAATTAATTAATTTACCACTTCAAAAAGAGATATCAATAAATTATATAATCCTACGTGATTTAATGCTCCGTGTTTGGAATAGGAGAATAAGTCAACATCCGTAATGTTTTCCATTACACACACATAATTCCACAAGAACATCCAACATGTGAAATTTTTAACATTACACAACTCCCTAGGATATTAATCATAAATCTATAATAATTTCAAAAAATATACACATAAGAAAAAAATTATGTGATTTATAGTTCATTTTAATTTAATTTATCCTTCCATATAGTATAATTCTTTTTAAAACATTTCTAATAGCCTTAATATTTCTATAAAATAAAATTCCCATTAATATTTTATCTATAACCTTGTATATGGAATTATATTTCGTTTATGGTAATTTGATTTACTCAAAAAATTTAATTATCATTAAAAAATATGTCAATATCACTAGTTAGGTCAAATAAACAATGAATTACTCATTTCATGTTAATTTAGTTCCATTAAATAAAAAAATTTATCCTCCTTTACAAACATCTAAATCAACATTATATATGTGGGGAACTAATTTTTATGAGCGTATATTAGATACTTCTTACATATAACCACCGAAAAATTACATTGTTATTCATTAGGATTGAATTCTCTAGTTTTATTTCTATATTTTCCTTCATAGGAAAAATAAATTTCCAATTATTTATTGATACCCCTTTAATATCATATTTGGATTATTCTATATTCCATTTTCAGATTTAGCTTTACTAAACCATTCATGATTTAAAATTAATTTAATTTTCTATTATCTTCCATTAAATCCTTATTTATAGTTATCATTATATAAATAAAAATTATGTAATATTTTTCTAAAATATTTTCATTTTTATCCCCATCATTTTATAGCATTGAATTAAACTCTAATGTGAGATAAATCTCATTAACACTAGTTTCCTCTTATTTTTTTCATTGAATTCCATCTATATTTTCCTCCTTTGATGTAGATTATTGTTTTAATCCATTAATCTATGATTCATTATCATCTACATTGAAATTAATTAATACTACCTTATATTTCTCATATTTTGAGAATATTTAACCAAGTGATCATCCTTATTTCTCATAATAGTGGTTTTTCCCCTTTATCAAACACAATTTCTTCATTTATTTCCGTGATAGTTTATATGAGTAATGTTCAATTGGGTTTTCATGAAAACGTGATAATATCACATAAAACCTCTCCAGAAATATTTTAAAAACATACATCCCTTACTTTAATAACATATTTGGGTATATTTCCATCATCTTCTCATCTCTTTACCCCATTAACATACATTTTTAGTGTGTGTAATGACTCCACTATCAAATCACCCTTTCATGAGCCAACCTGAATACCCTCAACCAAATCATCCTACTTATTCTATCTCAATGCTCGAATGGTATTCCCAACATCCATGGACTAACAACTAGTACATGTGCATCAATAATACACATTTTGAATATTTTTTTATAATAAGTATAAAAATATTTCTTAACCATTAACTCGACATGATCCCCCATTTTATTGGTGAGTCATGTGTGTATATAAGTAGAAACAAAAAAATAATCATCTAAACATCTCTTATTGTAAATGGAATCGAATAACAGATAGAAATATCATAACAAAAGCTAATTGGAATAAATGTTATAATGGATGTTTCCAAAAAATGAAATGTAAAATGGGATGGGAAGAAGATATGGTAATATATAATTAGATTCTATGAATCCTACAAGATAAAAAATTAAAATAAAATAAGAATTTACCAATTACTATGTGACATTAATTATCATCCCACTATTTATCCTCTATCAAATCAAATAGATCTCTCAAGAACATCCATTATCTCAAAGCAGTTTTATTCCCATACATGCATCTAGATAAACAAGGTTGGAATACACATGTGGGAATATATAGTGTGTGAAAAAAATACAATTAGGATCCCAAAAATATTTCTATATCGATTAGTTTTTAGGAAAACTAACTATAAATGTTTGAACCTTATACAAGAAAATACATTTTGAACATTCCATTGAAAATGTGAACAAGGAAAAATACTACAACAATAATAATGAATTCCTAAATAATATTTTAAAATAAGATTTAAAATTAACCTCATAATAATCATGTAATAACATCCTATGGTTACTAAAGATATGCAAATAAAAGTATACTACATCAATAAATTTGGAAATACCCTTAATTATTTGAATCAATATATGACTATGTCACAAACCAATGGGGTTCCACATAAAATACATCACTATCAAATTTGACACTCGAGCTAGTGGAAAATGATCTCATCTAGTCTAATCAAACATAACCAAGTATCTTGGGTTTACCATGAGCATTATTATGTACCAGTTCGGTTTCTAAACATGTCATTTTCATTAATAATTTTCTAAGCATTTCTAGTTTCAAGTCAAAACTTGTACCTTCCATTTTTGAATACTAAAAGGATAATTTTAATTAAAACTTTTCTATAATAAATTTTAAAATATAGCATATAATAACTAAAAAAATTTAAAATTAATTAAAAATTTCAAGCATCAACAACTAAGCTAGAAAATAAGATCATATTGAACCACCTATTTTATTGATGAAACCACATTCAACTAGGTTAAATCAAAGTTATTATGACTGAAAGGATAATTAAGAGGAAAGTAAACGCCCTATATATAAAATCTTATATCTATAAATTCATGATGATAGAGTCCTACATCGACAGGACTAGAGGGTATAGCCAATGAAATGAAGTAACAGAGAAAGAACTCAAATGAGAGGATTTGTGTGAATTACATGAGGATTTCATCAAATATCAATAATGAACACACACAAAATGTATTACTAGAATAAGGGGATATTAATTTGGTATGAGATAGAGGGGATTAATTTAGTTGGAGATAAAAAATGTGATTTCGGGATGTAGTATGAAGCATATACATTTATAATTTCATGTTTTTATTTTTTTAAGGGACACAATGGAATAACATAGGGGTTCATATCATTATATATATAAATTCCAAACCTATATATAATAACCCTCTGATTTCAGAATATTTATCCTTCATGATTTATAATGTTGTGGCCCTTAACTCCCAAACCTCCATTGATTAGCCTCCTGGACTATGCTGAGGTTCCCACAAAGACAAGCCTCAATGATATATCATCCTAGGATATAGTAAAACATTACCCATGGTACCCTTATATAGCTGTTTTTCTATCTAATTTAACTGATTTATTTATTTTTTTGTATTGATAGGGTTCTTCATTATGTGGACCCTCTTGGATACATTATATAACCTTTACTATGTAAATGTAGCTATTGTTACCCTTACATAGTGTGGGTAGGTGGTGCTCCATGGAGTATCCTATTGGGACACAGAGTAACCCCTCTCACCTATGGGGTTCCCTATACTATACAACCTTAGGCTATGTAATAACCTCGCCCATAGGGTTCTCCTTACAATATAACCACAATTTCAAAATTATGTCCTCCTAAAGCCTAAAAATATGATGACTCTAAAAACTAAACGTTACAGAAATTAGAAGAAACACTTAATGACCAATAGATAATAATTTACAACTACCGAATAAATAAAATTATTTATGGCTAAAAAATAACATAGAAGATGTGAAACACCATGATAATAATATTCATTGATAATATTACTCTCATAATTTATGCATTATCCTTATTGCCTTCAAATATTCTTAATTATTACCATTGTAGTATTAATTTAATGAGGTATCTATATGATAAATCTCTAACATTCATTTATCTTATGAGTAATTTACCTCTTTTTCAAGCGCAATGGCATAAAAATCCTTTCTTTTTAGTTGATAAATCATATCCCCATTATATAAGAATCTAATTTGCTGGATCTTATCCACTACTCATTCTATGTCTTAAAATGGGTTTATGTTTTATTAATATTTATTATCTATATCTATTATTATCTACAACTCATGATTATTTTATTACATTAAATCAATTTCCCTTTAAACTATTCAATCATCCTTTTAATAAATTCTTTTAAAACAAAATATTCTTGTTTTGGACATTGATTCTTCTATAAAAAATTATTTTACCAAAGTGGAATCCCCTCTTATATTGAATTATAAATATTCAAAAACTTCTTGATAAATTTAAATCTCCTATAGATTAATATAATGTACCTCTTTATATTGAAATCAAGATTTCATTACCTCTTCTTTAGTATAATTTCCATTACTTTCTATCACTGAGGAAAAATATAACCTTCCAACTTTTCAAGACTCGTTAAAACCAGTTATTAATTACTTTTATCAATTAAATGTTCAATATTTACATTATTAAGAGTTATCATCCATGTTTTCACGTTATTTTTTGTCTTCTTCTTATTTTTTTCCTACCATTGTGATATAATAAAATCAATCCAATAATTATCTAAAATTAAATCAATGTAGCTGGATTTAAATTTAGTTTATTTATAGGGATTTACCAAACTCTTTTCATTAAATGATTCTATAAACATCTCCATTAGTATTTCCCATAAATTAAAAATTCTAACTTAATGAACTTTATTTATTAAAACATCATCAATTATATATCCTTCAACTATAATTTATTTAATTTTATCATGAACTCATTCACTGTGTTTAATATCCCATATTATCTTTATATGTGAACATAGTATTGTTTTATATAAACCTAATGATTATGGAAGATTTATAAGTGATTAGGTTATTGTTGGTGTGTAGGATAAAGCTTCTAGAAGTCGGGGTTGTGTCAACACATTCTTCCAAGTTATAGAATACCCCTGGTGTAAAGTGCGTTGATACAAAAAAACTTTCTGGATCCACCAAGTGGGGAAGGCAGATTTTATCTAGCCCACTGACAATTTGGTGGACATGGGAGGTGTTCCCAGTGCCCATCGGGTACCTAGTGTCCACCTATTTTTAATGTTTTTAATTAAATTAATAACCAAATAAATATTAAATATGGATGGGATTTAATTTATTATTCTTGTGTGGTGTTCACAACTGCTCTCCCTTCTTATTCATCTCCCTAACATGTTAATGTGAAATATCCCATGTCCCTTAGACATCTTGTGTCTCTTCTATCACAAGAGATCACTACAAGTGTATATTATAAAAATCTTGAAGTATTCTCCCATTTCTATAATTGTTTCATTGGTTATTGATGAGTAATCTTAAATAGGGTTATTTTTATGGTTGAAATATTTACATCATTCAAACTCAATTTGTATAGTAACTTTTCTCACAAAGGATTTCATCATCATAAGGTATGTGTTCCATATAAAATCACTATGTTCTATGTTTTTTTTATCATTTTATGTGATCTATATTAATGATGACATTGAACTGTTAAAATATAACTAATTTAAAATTTTCAGATTCTACTCTTTTGTAGATATAAAATCATTCTCAATCCATAGGAATTTTTTGTAATATGATATTATAAATATTGGGCCACCAATGAGGGAAAGAATTAAATGATTATGGGCGTATCAATAGATGGAAAATCTAGGGGTATCCAAGATTGGGATATAACCTATTGGACCTATGATTAGTGTCTTGTAATTATTCCGTTGTATGAAGAAGTGTGAATTAGTGATACTATCTAGGCGGTAGACATAAATTATTATAGGAATTAGAAATTAAGTTCATTTGGGAAATGATAATGAAAGTTTGATTTATAGTGAACTAGTTTTGGGATATCTCCCAACCCTTTGGAATCTTGGTAATTTTTTATGTTCTTATAATGGTTATTTTTTATCATTTAAATTGTTAAATATAAATTTCTCTTAATTATTTATTATTTTTGTCTTGAATATAGGTTATGTTATATGAATTGGGTGAGAATTACAAATACTATAATATCGGTATAATGAAATGGTTATGTGGATATGGTTTGGGTGGTTATGCCAACCATGTTCATATTTTTTATGTAAATTTTCATAGACCATACCTTCCAACTAAAATGAAAAATCATTTGATAAAGTATTTTTGTGTTATGGTTTGTGTAGGAATTCCATCCAAGAAAGTATAGGTTTTATGAAATTGGTTACTTGGGAATGGGATGGATGAACACACTAAACAAGGATACATGATTTTTTTTGGAAATTTGTATGTGATATTGGTTTGGTGATTATTTCATCCATGGTTGTGCTTAAGGGATGACTTGGGTGTCATTCAAAATATCAAGTGATGGATAGTTAAGTTGGGTGCCAGGTCTACTTAACAGTAGATTCTAATAGAAGATGATGGGTGTGATTCTAAGTTGGATACTTGATATTCATGACAATACTATATGTTTTGGAACCACCCAAATACTTGGTTATGTTTTTTGACATGTTCAGAATCAACACTAAAATTGGACAAAGTAGGTGTGGTTTATACTGAGTGTCACTACAAAACCTGAGGATTGAATATGGTTCACAGTATTGTGAAATAATGTTATATACCATTTCAAAAAACCATGAATTTTTATAGAATATATGTGTTGTCAACATCATTTCACTCACACCATTACTAGGAATCTTGGGTACCCAATAAGACTACATGGGTACAGTTGTAGATAAGAGAAAGGGAAATATAATTGATAGTTAAACTGAGTAGTTGAGTTAGGGTTTGGAGATGAAATCTAGACTAGACTCGAGGAATTCTTTTTTATTACATAATGTTTTTATTGATTTTATTATTATTTTTAGGACATGTTGAAAATAACCTACCCATGAGAGGTCTTTTTTATGACTGTATTCCTAATATGACATTACTTTATTTAATTGTTTTATTGCATGGTGATAGTTATTTATCTTATGGGATAGAACTAGAATGACTCTTTTATTCATTATTATTATTATGATTATTAATTTATGATATTTTCTTAATTTTGAATTAAAACAATCTACTCATAATAAGTTATATATTCTCTTGTTGGTCAGAGAAAAATTAAAATAGGGGGACTAAATTTCATTTTTAAAAATTAAACCAAATTCTAAAGGAAAATTCAAAACTAAAAGATATTGAAAGGGTAAATAGAAAAAAAATTGATAAAGAAGTGGATTGATAACTTCAAAATATATTATAAATTTTATTTCAATATTAATTGATCCCGTATAAACAATGTAAAATAGACGTATTGAATTTAAACAATTATGCACATCAAGTATGAGTTTTGTAATCTATAAATTTAAAGAGAGAGAAAACATTATTTTATAAATAAATTTGATAATATCTCAATTTGAGCCCTTGAGTATTCTCCCATTAGGTTGAGAGGTTTACATTCTGACTACCATAATCTTAGTGGTAGTTAAGAACTCATCCCTAGTTATTATGGTTTTGAACACCCTCTTGAAATTTTTTCGTAACAAATCAATTTATCCCTCACTTTTTTAGTATTGATCACCCATTGTAAAATGAAATAAAAAAAGGTTTTATTCATGTTAAACCATTAAAATTATATTCCATAATCTCCATATAAGATGAAAAATAAAATTGAGATGACAGATTGAGATAATATGTAGGAAAGGATATCTTTTAAGATTGATGGACAATTGATATTTAGTTGGTTATTTGAATTTGTTTTCTGAGAATACTAGAGATTCTTCAATAGGTTATTTTTTATTTTGATTTCAAGAATTTTATAAATCAACCATGGTTATCCAAGACTCCAATTTCAACTTTTTACCACCTCGAGTATGGCTATGAAGGGTTTGTAATTCATTAGGGTCATTAAATCCAATGAAGCCTGGAAAGATTGAATTTTGACCAATAATAAATTCTCCAATGGATTATATGTCTTGACACCACTTACTATCTGGTTCACCACAAACACATGATGGTCAACCAAAATATGACAGAATTATAATTCCTTAATATAATACCCTCTACCAGTTGGTGGCTAGCTAGTGGCATTCAAATGGAATGATGTAGCACTATATTTTTCACCGACTAGCCTCTTGTATTCTGACAAAAAATGAGCTTCTTCTCATATGGAATTGGTGGGATGGTTCCCTATACATGTAATCCAGTGGAGCTTGCAATAATATATCTTCAAATTATTCCACCCATTATTCCTTCTAAGGCATTGGATTAATACTCTAACCTTAATTCATGAACTTAAAACATGTCAAATGACTAGTCCAAGAATTTAACATGATAATCATGTTAACATTGATAATCCATTTACAAATTCATTTATTCCTATAAAATATCATGAAAAATCTAAATTATTAGACTAAAATTCAATCAATTGAAAATTTTAGATGCACAAGAGAGTTTTTGTAATCATGAAAACACAATAAGGGAGAGACTTACAACAATCTACACATTTTTTATGATCATAAGAAGCTGACATAGAAAGATATATCAAACTTAAATCAATAATGTTGAATATACTGATTAATTCAATATATAATATATGATATCAAATATTCTCATATGAAAATTATATTCAATATTCTTATGAATTATATACTCTTCAATATACTCAAAAATTAAATTAACTTCAATGTGATTAATAATTTAATGAATCAAAATTCGATAAATAATATTAAAACACATAGATTTCAAATAGTTTTGTAAATCATTTAACTCTCTCGTTTTAAAATTATTATGAAATAAAAACAAAGGTAATGCCCTTTTAAATATAGTAAAATTCTCTCCTTTTAAATCCTATAAAATTATCAAAGTTTTCAAGAAAAATTCCCCATTAAGGATATATAAAATTATCCCCATTTAAATTCCGAAAAACCATTCTCCCTTTTTTATTATCAAAATGAAAACTAATAGAGGAAATAAGGATTTAAAAAGTGAGATTTGGTGAATAAACACATGTGATTTTTAAAAAAAATATATTTGGGTGACAAAAAAATTGATATTAATATAGATTTAAAGATGTAATAAGGTTATTAAAAATAGAAGAAAAAAATTCAAAAACATATCTTTTAATCCAAAGCCTCTATTTTTATAGAATTAATGAGAGAGAGGGAATGTTTTAAAAAAATAGCAATGATATTTAGAAAATTCAAAGAAAATTAAAATCGAAAGAGTCGAATAAGGAATATAATATAAAAGGTACTAAAATGTGAGAAAAATAAAAGAAGAGACAAAAGGAAAAATAAAATTAGTGCATACCTATATGGAAAAATGGATTATTCTCTAATAAATAATGCGCCACATGAACCTCATGGATTTCAAAAAAAAATATCATTGATGCATTCGTGGGAGATCTGTAGGGGATTTCAGTTCCTGTGTCACTAGCTGGAGATGGAACTCCATCCTCATTGTCCTGACCTCTAGATTTAGATATGTTTTCTTCTAGTGTCATGTGCTATTGTTAAGATTTATATGGGGTCAAAACTGCTCCATCACTGATGGAATTCCTTCTTCCTTAGGTGCCCTCGGCTTCTGGCAGTTTCTCTTTTTTGGAGAGGTATCCATTGTTCATTTTGTGTTCAATTTCTTTGATGGATATTCGTCACTTTAATTCCTAGTGGAAACAATTATGGTGGCCTTGATTCTTTACTAATGGACTTTGGTGGCTCATGCTGTTCAAGATCATCCTCGATTTCACGTGTTTCAAAATCTACGGGTATCTTGGAGTTTGTATGTTCCAGGTAGAGTCTTATATCTAAATCCAAAATCCTTCTAAATCATTCTCTCTTCCAACGAGTATTTTTTATAGACTTCTCTCAACACTCCTTGTTATTTGGTAGCTTCTGTGTTCAACTTTTTAGATGGTCCCATGTGGTTCATTTAGGGTGTGACTCTTTGGATGATGCAGTTTGGATCAACCTAACAATGATTCCCTTTCATTTTCATAACACTTCATTATTAAGGTCCGTCGGCGATTCTCTGTGTACCATTAATTGTATGTATGGAATATCTACGTTTCCACTGCATACATCTATTTCTAGTAATGTGTATAGATAGACTAATAAAATCTAATCCCAACCAGCGTTTTACTCAAGGTGGGAGCTTCCCTTTCTTGGTGTAAAATGATCTACTATTACTATCTAGCGTGGTTTTGTATTTTATTTTAGTTTCATGGAAACTCCATCTCTATGTGCAGGATGTCGAGGATCTGGTCACATGTATCTAGGCTTCTAAAATCTCCTCCAGTATCCCATCCTCATAGATAAGGAATTTTTTACAACTTTGGATCTAGATTTACCGATGCCCCTACTATAGTATTTCATCCCATCTCTTCTCATGGTGTTTCTTCTCCTTCTAATATGGGTCTCGGTCCAATGGGGGTACTTCCAAAGCCAATATTTTTTCTACCTACTCTTGAAATCCCTATATTCCATCCCCAAAATAGTCATCCATCCATGCAATGATTTGAAAGTTTACATGCCTCTAATGTCGATATTAGAAGATTAATTGAGATTCAAGTCTACCTCAAGTAATAGAATGGAGTTATTTATTAGTGTACTCCCATTTTCAACTATAATGGTCTCCCTTGTTTCCCCAAAGGCCTCCTCAAGTTTTTGTTCTACTATTGATCCTCGTCGTGTCTTCTATTCTCTCTATATTGCGATCTCTTCATCTCTAGATTCATTCTTCTATTCACATCCCTCCCAATTTATTAGAGTGAGAATGAGGTATCAAGTGAAATTTCTGACTGAAAAATCTCATAATACAATTTATTTTTTTGTGGAAGGTTCCACATAAAAACTACTCAATCAATAATTTCATCCTTCATATTTTGGAATTCCTGTGGGCTCAAAACATGGGCCAAAATATATTACCTTTCTCATGAGATCTAAAACAACAAGTTTGTAATCATTCTGGTGATGTAATCGATGAAACATGTATCTATGATAGCAACCATAGAAAGAAAAACCTCGGTACATAATTATAATATTTCTATGCCACTCAACCTTCACAGATGGTTTTTTTCTGGAATTTGTGTGTCATAGTGGATATGGTGGATCCTTACCTTAATTCATTACCACTAGGGTCACTGTAGTTTCCATTGTTATCTTCTTCGGGTCGTTTATACAGAATGAAATATTCAAAAAATATGATACCATCGGATGTATATTCTTTCATTAAATCTATGTAACCTACCTTGGATGGTGTGAGGAGACATTAATGTCATCCTAGACCCATCAGAAAATAAGAGAGGTGGTCCTTTCAATGGAAGGCTAGTTAGAAATTTGCTGGACTCATATCTATTAGGGGTCTTCTTGATATGGGATATATGGGTTGTGAATTCTCCCAATGTAATAACCAAATAGGGATATTCTGAATATGGAGTAGACTGGATAGATATTTGGCTAACATCCAATCCATTTCCTCCTTCTTAGATGTGAATGTCTCCATCTTGTTTTTTTTCTCCGACCACTCTTCCTATTGATATAAATATGGCTCCCAGAATTGATAAGAACACTCATTTCCATTATTATCCAAGGTGGGATTCTATTATAGGCTTCAAATAGGTGGTGGATGTGTAGTGTCTCCAACCAACATAGGGGTGTTTGTGGATTAATTTTCAAAACTATTGGAGATGGATCAAAACTGATCTTCAATCCTAGATATATAATAATCCTATTCATATTAATGATCTTTATGGGATTTATATTGTGATTTATTACATAGAGATCGAGAAAAAAGATAGGTGGCATTAGATCCTATTCAGTGATCTGTTATATGAGTAATGCTTCTATGTAGAGTGGAATCTTGAACAAGAGAGTGAAGTATGAGAGGAATAAAAGGTTAAATGTCTTCTTTAAGGAGAAAAAAACATTTTATTTTCATGAATTTATTAAAGAAAAGAGACAGACTCTACGGACAAATATAAGGTGGGAATAAGGAACCTTTTCAAATAATAGGGTGTATGTTTGGCGTGTGGATGATGTTTTCTTCAAAACTCTTCTTGTAGGGGAAAGAACTTGTATGCATGGTGTCTATCCTATGGTCCATGCTATGATATTTGATGCCATCCTCAGATCAGTTATAATCATTACCAATAAGTATCTTCAAGAAATCCTTGATGAGGTAGAGATTAAAGAATTTGTTATTTCAATGGATCCAGAAATCAGTGCTAGACCTTATCATTTTCAAGGATCCATTTGTGTTGTTTTCTAGGAGCTAATTATGTCTATCTTGGGTGCTACGGTGTACCATTTTTTTTCATTGGGCGGGGGGGGGGGTCTATCCACCCTTTATAAATCACATCAACTCTAGTTTTTATTCCCAAAATTAAAAACATTTCCCCTCGGTAGAACTATAGGTCAATTGAAATATGTAATTTATACAACAAGTTTTTATCCACTTGCATGAAAATAATATTGTATAAACACCTTCGGTTATGTATATCTAAATATACTTACGGTTTTTTTAAGGGAAGGAACATTTAGGGTACCGTAGGCATGGAATAAGAGATGCTCATTGATTTCAATCAAAAATTCACTGGGTCAAATATAGAAATATAATTGGGCATGGATAAAAAATATGACAACACTGAATGGTCATTCATTATCATTTTAATTTCTTTCATGGGGTTCTTTTTTGGAAGTATTAAAAATATTATTAGGTGTTTCTGCTCACAATGGTTCTCAATCTCCATCATGGTCAAAATTTTTGGTTTCATTATATTTTTTAGGGGTCTTGGGTAGGGGACTCTTTATCTATGAGTCTCTTTATTCTTATGTAGGGTACCCTAAAAAATACATCAATAATATAATTCATGAATGTATTGTATCATCCTCTTATAATTAGATATCACCATGATTTATTTACCCAATATATGTTTGAAAATGATTTGTTATTTTTTATTATTGGTATTAGTCACCCAATCCAAGGATTTGACATGATTATTTGTGAATACTTTCAGTAGAGTAGCCTTCTCATTACAGAGAGAAGACCATAATTTTTATTTCTATAAGGTGTTCAAGAAAAAGGGAGAGAGTCTTAGAGTCCATCTAATGAATCATACATAGATCTTTTCCAATGTAGTATTTTGGTGTACCAATATCCAAATGAAGACTATGAATTTATCACTTCAAAAATTTGGTTGAATGTATCTACTGTCACATTACAAATTAGAAGATCAATTATCTATCATTTGGAGGTAGGATACCTCTTGTTTATATAATTCCTTCTTCCATTCCCCTACACATGATTTCATTTATTAAGGATTCAAACTCCATAATCTTGAGAATTGATATGATATTGGCTTCATTAGTTTGGGATTATTTCTCTAAGGGAACATATCATTTGTATTTTTGGTCTAGACATTCCAAAGTTGTTTGATACAGAGGTTTTAATTTTAGAATTATGAGGGAATCTGTGCGACCGAATGATGGGAAAATGCATGGGGTATTCTTGAGGGTCATTCTATATGGGTAAAATTCATCAACATCAAGTATGGAAGTGTCTAGGAGTGAAGAACATAAATAAACCAGTGGCATTCAGTTCAGTATCATATTCTACACTTTTGAATCACAAGATTTGGATCATTTGCAGTGGTTATATAAAATTCTAGCACAAGAAATAGTTAGGTACACAGTTGGGATTCCGTAGACTCTCTACCCCTGATATTTATTTTAGAAATGAAATCATTCATCTGACCCTCATTTCAATGGTTATAAATAAGGAGTAGAAAGACGTTTTCTATTTTATTATTATGAATAGGGACCCTAAGAAATAAATTTTTATTGGTTTCATATCGTGTGATTCTAAAACTAATTAAAATGGTAATGATAAATTTTTATTGGTTTTAGAAAATCAATATATAATGGGTGAGATTGTGTGGGGAAAAGAGATAAAAACCTAGTTTAATTTTTTTTTGGTGTATCATGAACTAATCAATTACCACTAATGAGAATATTTAACATATTGAAATTTGGGTTGATTCTAGATGCATTTTTATGTGTGAAAAAAATCAAAACAATATAGCAATTATTATTCGAGATCTAATGGGGGTTAATATCTAGTTGGAGTTTGGTATCTTCAGAGGTTACTCGTCTTAGGACCTGTCAGACAAAAACTTCAATGAATGTTGGTTTCATGGTTCAGGTAATAACACCACTGATAATAAAGAGAGAGTTTCTATACATTCAGTATGATATTGGATCATATGTAAATAATGCAATTAGTCCTACAATGCGGGAATTTTCATATAAAATATGGTTGTTGGGTTTAAAACCAGATGGATTTTGATAGACTTTTCCATGATTATCAAGGACAGATATGATTCACCATCCCATGGATTCCTACATAATTCAAGTCTCCATTCTTACCTTTACTCATACTCTTCTCCAAGACAATGTATCTAGTGGAATCCACCCAAAAAAGGCCTCAACCTAAGTACTAATGGGTCGAGATTCGTGGGTGTTATGTGATATGGTGGGTTATTGTGTGATTTCATTGGGTCTTTGATTATTATGTTCCTAACATATTTTTTATGTGGATAATCCCTTTAGTCCGAAGAAAATACACTAATCTTAATTTTGATGTTATTAAATTCTAGGGGAACCCAAATTGTTGTAGTTGAAATTGAGAGTATTATTGTCTTCAAATCTCTATAGGGGATATGTTCAAGACTCTTGGTTATATCATGTCACATCTGTAAGTGCAAAGGTTTTTTTGAACTACCACATCTTCTATGCACATATTTAGAGAGGGGAATAAATTATATGATTTCCAAGTGTCAAACGCCCCTCAATATGGACCTATTATATATTTTTCTAGTATGGGATCTTAACCCCCAAATGGTTGAGACATTTTTTTGCAGCAATGCTCCAGTGATCACTATTTCAAGCCACCCTAGTTTGTACTGCTTTAGGGTTTCTTCTCCCCTTTTCTAATAATAAAAATCAAATTATTTATAGGTAATTGGTTCATTCCATTCCCAAGAGACTCTTTCCCAAGGACAGGTTTTTCTACATTTTAATTATTTCTTCAAAGAATGAGACTTGGAAATGGTATTTTGTATGTGAAGACATTCCTTGAAAGAGTCCTTCAATTTTTTTTTTGAGTAAAACAAATAATCATGGTTATATAGATATTTTTTTATAAAAATTTTACTCATCATTAATAATTTTTTAAGAGTTAAAAAAATTATTTTTTGAAAAATATGTAGATCTTAACAAAATTTCTCATTTATATTTTTGAAAAAAATAAAAAAAAAAAAAATAAATAAAAAAATATGTGTATTAAATTATTGAAAATTTTATTAGATTAAAATATTTTAAAATATATAAGATTCAATAAAATATACTTATTTTGGAAAAAATGTCTTTGATGTTTTCTGATAATAGAAAACATTTTGAATTTAAAAAATAATTGTTAAAACATGGTTCTCTCTTATGAATAATTTTAAGATATAAGAGATAATGATACCCCTAATGTTAATGCATTTGTGATATATATGGAAAAAATCAAAGAGAGATAAAAAAAAGTATAGAAAATTTGATAAATACATTAAATTTTAAAAATAGTGCTTTTGTAAGACATAGTTAAATGGAAAGTGTGATAATTATACCTTTCTTAACTCATATTTAGTTAAATAAAAATGATAAACAGATATATGATTAGTGGAAATATTATATATTTCATATTTCTACATGAGAAATTATAATAACATATCACCTTTTTTCATGTGATATCTTAATAAATGGTTTCTAAAGTAAATGTTTTTAGAGTGAGAGTGAGGGAAATAATTTTTAAAAAATTTAATCTCAATGGTATTATCACAAATAATAGGGATATGAACATATGTATAATATAAGTCCAAGAGAGTATGTTTCATCAATATTATTTGGGAAAACTACCCTTGATAGCTATGTATTATACTTTATCTGTAGAAAGAGAAATAAAGTTTTTCATCTTAATAATTCATGAGATGAGGGATTTTCCAAGTTATTGGAAAGTCCCACTTATATTATTACTATCTAGTTGCCAACATCCAAATAAGCTTTGAAAAAAATAGTTAATTTAAAATAAGTTCCTTTTTGATGAAATAAACTAATATTTTAAATCCATTAGAATAAGAAAAAATTAGTTTAATAGAATTATGATGATATAATTTTGAATTTTATTGAAAACACACACGAAGAGAAACATTTACACGATGTTAGGCCAAACTACCATAAGATAAATTAGTCTACCCATCATACCTCTAAAATTCATTTTGTACAATCTTACTAGATTTATCAACAGATAGATTACATGTTGTAAATATGGGTTTTCTAATTTCATTGGCATGATCAATGAAAAATAATTTTAAGATTTATTTTGTACATTATACTTGGTTTAGAAAATGAGATCATTATTTTGATAAAATGTAAAATAATTAAAGAATTTATTTCTCCCATAAATATCATTTCAAATTAATTTTTATCTAAATAGATAAATTCAAAACAAATTAACTCCCTTGGTAACCTCACAATCAAACATTCAATATAAATTTATATTAGTAACAAAACTTATGAGATGAGTTTTACAAAGAGAGTTGAATAATATTTTAATATTTTAAAACACTATGATAGAATAAAATTAGATAAATTTACATATAATTCCTGATGAGATTATTTTAAACAGTAGAGATTTTTAGTTAATTTCACAACATGATTTTATTGAACATTTTATTAAAAAACAAGTAGTTTATCTTCAAAACAATTACTAATAAACCCCTTTAAAAGGATTTTTTTTTTAAATTTGATTGAGATTGGAATTAATGTTAGAGGATAACAGAAAAAAGATTATAATGGATTATAACCAACCAAAGGGATGAAATTATTCACCATAGTCAATTCCTTCTTCTTCATTAAAAACATAACTAATAGATCAGTTTTGTTTATAGTGATGTTACCAAGCTCATAGAAATTGTTCCTAAAATCCCCCACTTAGTTCCTTTGAAAAAATGATCATTATGTCACTCTGCGAGAGTACATACACCATTCCAAGTTAGATTTATTTAATCAATCTTTCATGTTAAGAACCCAGTTGTCATTGCTAAGGTAATCATTGACTTCTTGGGGTTCTCTGTGATAGAGTCGGGAAATATGTTCAAACTCGTTTAGGAATGATCTTCCAGTGTGAATGTGTTCTTTGAAATATCCAATAATATTTTCAATGGGATAGAATTTAATTTTTTAAAAAAACTATAGGTAAATAATGTGTGAGATTTTTTTATAAATTCAACATATTTACATTTAGGATGTTCATTTGAAGTTATATAATCATATCTAAAAACATTTTGAGAAATATATTTTGAAAATTCATTATAAAAACAATACCTATTGATTATTCTTATGATTTCATAATTTATTAAATACTTTGTAATAATTTATTGAGTCAGATTACCCATGAAATATACCTTCATCAAAATTAGAAATAAATTTTCCAAAATTGAAATTGCGGAATAAAATAAAATATTTACAAATAAAACCATTGAAAAAGGAAACATCAAATTTTTAATAATTAAAATTTTATTAAGTTTTATTTTCATGAATGGTCTTATAATAATATTATTAATGATAAAAAATCGGTATTGATGGTATCATAGAGATAAATTAGGTAAATAAATTCAGTTAAAATAGTTTGTGATATGGCAATGATTGTTTGACTTTACCTTTCTATTATCATATTTATTCAGGGATTCAAAGAGCTAAAATTGAATGATGATCGCCTTGATAAAGGAAAAAATTGTTTAATTAATTATTTTTGAATTATCCTCCATGATCATATCGAAGAGAAAGAAATGAAATTATCTTCAATTTTAACATTTTTAAAAATATTACTGAAGGATTTTATAGCCGAACATTTATGAGATGATAACTAGACCAAACTGATTAGTATAATGACATAAAACATTAAAAATATTATAGGATTTACCACATATACATTGAAATTTAGAGGAACTAAATAAAAATAGATGAATTAATTTGAGAGGTTTAGATGAAGACAATAATTTTTAATATTTAATATAATATTTTTTTCCCTTACCATATTATTATGTTTCACAAAACATGTCATCATTGGAATATAGTTTGGGTAAATCACGTATGAGTTGATAAAGATTTAGTTTCACATGTTATTGTGGGGTAAATATACTGATTCATCTTTTCATAAACCATGAATCACTAAATTTGGAACATATTTATTTAATGTTTTTTCTATAATTGGATTTTAACCAAATTATATGAAGATTCTAAAAATTATAACTTGAAAATAAAAGGGTTCCATTTTAGTTAATAACTTTACAAAAATTATTTTTAATGAAATTTTAAAAACACTATCACACAATTGACAAATTCTCAGACTGTTGTGTTTCAAGACTGTGATAAATTATATTTTTTAATAAGAGTTGACATAGAAAACTAATTGAACCTTAACTAAAAATATTTCCATTATATTTTTCACCAAAAGTGACAAGACATCCTTTTAGTTTATCAATTTGATTGAATATAGATTGTTATCACACATGTGCCTTGGAAAACCACAATCTAGGTACTATAATGCTTCTTATAAATTCTTCAAAATAAAATTTTCCTATAAATTCAAAATATAAATGGTTTTTATACCCAAACAAACATTTATATGATAATGTTTGACATTAATGACATAAGTATCCAAATTTTGTAGTATAAAATTTTATTTTTAAAATAATATAATAAAGATGAATTGAATTTCAGTCTCTTATATAGGGAATTCAAGTAGTCAAATTAATAAAATAGATGTCCAATTATTTTATTATAATCTAATATATATATATTTCAGAAAACCTTAAGTAAATCGGTATTTTGATGGATTTTTTGTGGTGTCTACATGATTTGAGAAACTAAGACCAGCCCATTATTTTATATTTAATTAAAAGCACAAATTTTAATTTAGATTTGTCTCAACCATATGTGAATTGGTTGAGAGATATATTTAGGTATTTAATTTCATATTTTATATTATTATCATTCATTTTTTTCTTAATTTTCATTTATAATAATTCACCTTTCCTTGAATATATGTTCAATATATTTTTAATTTTATTATTTTTCTTTAAGTACAAGCCAATATTTCTTATCAATTTAATTGAATAACGATGAAAGACTATAAGAATAATTTCTGATATGATCATGATCATATTTTAGGTCTTCATAATTAAGCCAACATGAAAAGAATGAGAAAGAAGAAGAGGTGGAAGAATTATTATAAGAGGATAATGATGAGGAAATGCAAAGAGGGGTACTAACCTCGATTCCTTATTTGAAATGTGCTATATGTAACATAGACCATGAGTTACTCAAAGTGGTTGTGGAAGCTGTGTATATGTATTTATATCTCACACTATTTGTTTTAACTTTGAGATCCTTATAACCTTGTTTCTATTCATTATTTTTCTATTGGTAGATAGTGAATTCTGGAATTATATTTATATTTTGATTGAATTCCTAGATTTAAAATTATCATTCATATTTTATTTACCTTACTAGTTTAAATGGAAGAATTAGTTTTATTACATAATTTCTCCATATTCTTCGTGAAATGAGAAAAATCATGAACTTCACCTATGAATGTTTCATCATTGATAGATTTGAAGTACATAGTTTTTATACATCTTTGTATTTATTTTTCTCCTTCTCGCCTTGTATCTTCATTGTAATTTAATATATCATTAGTCATCTAATAAGTCCATTGGACAACATTTTATTACCCTCCTTCTCTTCTTGTATTTTAGAGACCTTGGGTGACAAATTTATTAAAAATACTTAGGGTATCATTTTTACGAATGATTATGGAGGAAAATCACACTAAGGATACTTTTGACCCTTGTATACGTAAACAAACCTAGTAAACATGCTAGAAAGGGATCCATCGCGAGTCATAGAAAATATATCAAAATAGTTTAAATATATGTATGATATAGTATCTTTAGCTTTTCTGGTTCCTTCATGAGTGACTTATAGAAATTTCCATATTTCATGGAATGATTTTCCTGCACACAGGTGATTAAATTCGTTTCAGTCAAGAACACAATGTATAATGTTCATTACTTTAACCTTCATCTCAAAGGATTTAATATCACCATGTGACTATTTATCATTAGGGTATTTTTTATGAATTTATTAATGTATTCTATTTTCAATTAAAGTGTAAATAATGTTACTAACAAAATTTGACTTATTATTTCTACAATATAAAAAATCTTTTCCATAAACATTATGACAATTATAATATGAATAATATTAAATTATAAAAATTTCAAACATTGATATGAATTAAGGTTATAAAAATTAAAACATAGGATTAAAAACATATATTTTTTATAAAACAAATAACCCTTTGATACAAATTTTTTGTTAGAGAAATATCGAAGTAGTGCGGTTAGATTTCCATTTTAAAATTTAATCTAAATTCTAATGGTAAATTATAAAAAAATTGAAACAATAAAGAAATGAATTTTATAAACAGATAAATTGATAAATTCAAAACTTATTATAAATATAATTTAAATTTTAAATGTGTGAGTATGAACATTATAAAATAGGCATGTTTAACTTATGAAATTATAGGTATCAAGTTCAAATGATGCAATTTATATATTTAATGGTAGGTTAAACACATTTTGATAAAATTTATTATCAATAACATTATCTAATCCCATTTTCTCCTAAACTCTTTTTGAGAGGATTATGTTTTTGTAACAATGATCATGGAAGTGATCCAGAAACTGATAACTCGTGATTATTATTGTGAGATCCATCATGACCATGTTTTGTAGACAAGGAAATCAACCCTCCCTTTTTTGGTTATGATCACCCATTATAAAAGAGATGAAAAGAAGATGGGTTTTTGGGAAATCCCATTATAATTTCATTCCCAAATCACTCTAAATGATTAATTTCATTTGGATTGAGATATTGAGAGGTTACTTTTTAAAGGATATACTTTGAGTTCTATGGAGAATTATGAATTATTTTATATCATTTAAGTAAGGTTTTGACAGTGGTAGATATTTTTTAAATACAACATCATCGATTTTCATCAAAATCGTTGATCAAATCCACTACGATACTTCAATCCTCCATGGTCCTATTTTTATATCATTTAAAATTGAAATGAAGGTTTTGGATTTCATCTGGGTCATTGAAGCCAGAAAAACTAAAAAAAATGGTCTTTTTACCAGGAAAAATTGTCCCTCATATGATATGTATTAACACTACTAGAAACCTAGTAAACCTCATCAATTGGTTGGTGTGACACATTGAACATTACAGATCTAGAAAGACTATATCGACAAGCCATTAATGGCTAATTGATGGTTATTTTCCTTCTGAAAAAATATTATATCACTGGATATTACATTATTTGGATAGTGACCATCGGGATAAAATGTGATTCTATCTATATGGAATTGACTATCTAGTTCTGTGCACCGGTAAGATGGTGTAGACTGAAATCATTCATCATCAACTAGTTACTCCCTTAAATCCTTATAATCACTTTATTGGTATTAGAACATCATTTGTTATCACCAAAATGATAAATGACTATTCCAATCATGTAACACGAAATTCATGTAACCATTGTATGGAATTTAATATCTACCTTTATAAAATTAAAAATATGAGAAAAAGTCTAAATGATGATAAAATATTTCACTCAAATAGAATATTGTTGTAACACCCCGAGATTTTATGAGATATATTCTTTTTAATATCTTTTATGTAATGTGTTGTACGCTTCACCAAAATTATCTTGCTCTATATGCAACACCGTATTAGCTTACAGTACACGCAACACTATTCATGGCTTTTTACACACAATTTCATGTTTGTTTGGTAGAAATTATTTTACGTGACATTGAGTTTAGATTTTATTCAATGTATAAATGAAGTAAGTTTTTATTATGTTATACGCAACACCAAAGGAATATTTCACTACACACAACCCTAAATTGGCTTGCATTACACGCAAGAGCGACTTTCCTCGATAGCGTATGTTGTACGCAATACTGAGTTTCACTATACAATGATATATTGTTATAATATTATTATGAACTATACGTTATGAATATTATTAACTAAATTTGGAATTTTATAACATTATTATTCATATTACAAATTTTCTAGAACATGGTATGAGAAGAAAATAAATGTTTGGGGTAAAATAATTATTTTTCAAAAAAATTGCAGTTTTACCGCCTTTTGAGGGAACAACCGCTTTAAATATAGTTTTTGAAATGTTTACAAGTTCAATTTGATAAAATAATATTCTTCTTTGGAAACATGATTTGAAAATTTACTTTGGATAAATATTTTATATTATTCTGATAACTTTCATATTTTAATAAAGAGTAAAAACACGCTATATTTTAATTAAAAACATCTTTTTTCATCGTGATAATGTATATAGTTAAATTATGATATTGAATGGTTTTAAAGTATAAATAGACTATATTTTTACCATTTAATATAATTTATGTAATTAGCATTGATTTTACATTGAATTCATAGGTAAAATCATTTCAATCTTTTGCAATGTTTTAACATTTAAAACTCGTTTTCATAACAACGAGACTAATTTTAAATTAATTTTTGCAACTTTTTTTATTTGATTTTGGAAAAATGGATTCCATATTTGGAATAAGTAGGTTCAATTTATGTCAACAGACTAGTTTTTATTTTTGGTCACTATGAATAGTATCAACGGTAAATTTTATTAACCATAGTTAAAGGTAAATCGGGTAATTAAGGGTAAATATAATTTTATATAATTACCCTAACACTTTTATTATTATATTTGGATGATTATATTTTGTCCTAAAACATACTTGGGTCTAAATGGAATCAATTGGAACCCACTTGGATGTGATTAAAACCTTAAACATTTTTTATTTAAAGGAATGTGAAATATGTTTCACTCAAACTTTAAAAATAAATTTATTTTTAATATAATGTTATATAGATTATAAATTATATTATAAATACAAATTTGAAAGATAATATATTTTTATTTGTTATGGTAATTTATTTGTAATTCTTATGAAATATTTAATTACCTTAATATCTTATACATTAATGATGCAGAAATTATTTATTTGGTGAAAAATCAATAATATAGTTTTTATTAAAATAATAATACACCTCAAAAGACCAAAAAACGTGACCAAAACTTATTTTTAGAGTATATATACACCATAAGAATCCAAGTTTCGACTTGTGGACCATTTTCAGCTCTATAAAAAATATTATGACATTTGTTTTAGTTTATTTTAAATGATGTCAAAGTTGTCACCTTCAAATTTTAATAAATATAACAATTTACATGTTGTGATTTTAAGATGATAATTTCGAGTAAACATATTATTATGAAAGTTAATAGATTTATCATCATAATAAGATTTTATTTTTAATTTTTTATGAATCAAATAAGCATATTAAATAATTATACAAAAATGTTGTAGTAATTATTTTATTAATAGAAATATATAATAAATGGTATAAAAAATCTTAAAATAAATATTATATGAATTATTTAATGTGCTCCACGAATTTTATAGATGAATATGACATGTTAGGAATTATTAAATATTTTTATTCGATTATATCTTCTGTGTGAAGTTTATTTAAATTCAAATAATTGAATACTGTCAACATTGACACTATTGATATTTTATAAAAATAACATATTATTAAATTGTTTAAAAATAAAAAAAAATTATTTAAAAATTACTAATTGAAAATTATATGTTCTAAAATGTAATAATGTATCTAATTATGAAAAATTAACAACACATAAGTAAGTATTTCTAACAGTTTAAAAATTATAATATTATTACCACAAATAAAATTAAATATATTAAATTAGGATAAATCAAAATGATAAGGTTAAAAATAAACATAAAACATGTCTAAATATTATTGGTTGATTATATTACAACCCTATATCATCTCATATTTAAATGGAGTCATTATTGAAGGTTTTTATGTGGGGTTTGAATTTATTATAAATTAATATTTCATATGTTTCCAAAGATGCCCCTCTCCTCCCTTTTAAAAGGGAACCTCATCCCTCTCCTCCACACACCATTTTGAGCCTTCAAGATCATCCAAACCATGAATATTCCTCTTCTAAAATTCCCTAAAAACATACTAAATGTCCTTTTATTCTTCAAATACCAACTTTAGTGCCCTAAGAGGATGTTTAGAAGAGGCGCATCGAAGAAGAGGTAATATCCTTTACCAATTCATTCAAATTCATTTCTTCTTATAATTCCTCTTATTTTGTTGATTCATAATAAAGTAATAACATAAGTATCACTCATATATTGGTATTTTATTATTAATATGAAACAACCCTATTTCACCTTCTATCCATCCTATGAAAAATGAAATCACCGTGTGTGCGTACGTACATAATTCTGTCTCCACGCCGTGGTGTAATCTGTTTTCCACCACCACCTTACATGGATGGGTATAATGGTATAAAGAATAAATATATATGATTATTATAACATGATACTAATTTTTATATATTCTATCACCCTCTCCAATACCGTTCAATAATTATGGGAATGATATCATCGCTCGTGCATACGTACGGATTACCGTCTCCACGACGCGATGAGATTAATTCTCCATGTTAACCATTCCATAATAATTATAAAGTATATATAATGAAAAACACTACAAGAAAACCGCCATTTAGTGGCGGTTTTTGGCGGCAGTTTTTAAAACCGCCGCTAAAAGGCAAAGAAAATAATTTTTTTTAAAATTTTTTTATTTTTTTTATATTTATTCGAGGATTAGCGGCGGTTTTTTAAAAAACCGCCACGAAATAGCGGCAGTTTCCATAAAACCGCCGCGAAATGAAATGAAAAAAATAAAAAAAACGCGAGAAACCCCAAAATCACTAAAACGACCATAACTTTTGATCCGGGCGTCCGTTGAAGTGTCACGACGAGTCAAATCGAAGCTAATGAAAAGATCTAGAGGCACATATAATCAAAACCGTGCGACGGTCTAAGGTGTGGAAGATATTAGAGTTATGAGAAAGTTGAAAAAAGTTCTCCAACTTCAAACAGCCATAACTTTCGCTCTGGGTGTCCGTTTGGGCTCTACCACATATCAAATCGAATCCAGCGAAGAGAGCTACGCACCAGATTGACACAAGCATGCTTCTGTCATGTTTTTTGACCCCAAAACCCCTCAAAAGTCCTCCAAAACCCCGTTTCCGTCATCGGTGTCCCGTCGAACTTGTCTTCAAACAAACCTAACTTTCGATCCGCATGTCAGTTCGGCCTCCTCCACCTGCCAGATCATAGCTCGTTTCATGAGCTTCAGTTTAACTGGTCGCGGCGCCCACATTCACTCCTAGATCATATGTTATGGCCTTTTAGTGGGTATCGGGTTTGTTATGTTTTTCAATGCCTTGTTTCTAGCACCCGTTCCCTGTCAGCTTTTTTTTAAATAGTCGAAACTTCTGATCCACCTGTTCATTCGGACTCTTTCACCTTTCAGGTTGAGGAGCGTTTCAGGATCTTTGATTTGATAGGTCGTGGATCTAAAACGGACTCTCGGATCAAAAGTTATCTTCGTTAATGTGATTCCAATGTTTTTGTCTCTTTATGACCATTTTGACGGGTTTTAACGGTAGCTCCATTTATTACTGTTTATTTGGGTTTCCATGACTTGTTATCTTTATCAATGGGGTTTTATGGGTTATTATGATGATTATGTTGAATTATTAAGGAGTTTTCCAGAGTTGTTACGAGTTTTCATGCGTTCTCATTTTTTCTAATGCCTCATTCTTCATATGCTTCTCCATCATTTTTCATGCGTTTTCATGATTTTTCATCCCTTATCACGTCTTTTCATACTTTTTCATGTGTTTCCTTTATTATTTATTATTTATTATTTATAATATACTTTAATTTATTTATTATCTATTATTTGTAACTGGTTATTTATTATTTATTATTTATTATTTATTATTTATTATATTTATTTATTTATTCGTTATTATTTATTAGTTATTAGTTATTAGTTATTATTTATTATTTATTATTTATATTTATTTATTATTTCTATTTATTTATTATTTATTATTTATTATTTATATTTATTTATTATTTATTATTTATTTATTATTTATTATTTATTATTTATTATTTATTATTTATATTTATTTATTATTTATATTTATTTATTATTTATTATTTCAATTTATTTATTATTTATTATTTATTTATATTTATTATTTATTATTTATATTTATTATTTATTATTTATTATTTATTATTTATTATTTATATTTATTTAATATTTATTATTTATATTCATTTATTATTTACTATTTTCTATTTATTATTTATTATTTATATTTATTTATTATTTATTATTTATTATTTATTATTTATTATTTATTATTTATTATTTATTATTTATTATTTATTATTTATTATTTATTATTTATTATTTATTATTTATTATTTATTATTGATATTTATTTATTAGTTATTATTTATTAGTTATTAGTTATTATTTATTATTTATTATTTATTATTTATTCATTATTTATTTATTATTTATTATTTATTATTTATATTTATTTATTATTTATTATTTATATTTATTTATTATTTATTATTTATATTTATTTATTATTTATTA